>CM024792.1:13198684-14677895 GCA_014281875.1 Nibea albiflora | reverse complement strand
AAAAATAACACTGTGTGCAAGAAAAATCCCCCTTGTTTGAACATTTAAAAGCAGAGAGAAAAATTATACTACCGTAGCTATTCGTTTTGGGCAGAAATTACATGGAAGTATTTGTTCACTGGGGTGGGGATCAAATGCCAATTTGCTATTTGAAAGAGGAAATCATTTTAATTCATTTCCACAGCCACAGAAGTCAATTAACGAGGGTTGGAACAGTACAAACCCACAAGCACTGTCAGTGAAATATTGGTTTAACCTTATTGTGGAATAATGAATGGCAAAATCTTTGTTAAGTTAATCACATCTTTTAGATTTCATCCATCAAAGGTCAGATTTGACCATTACCAAAGAACAAGCCAGATGTTAAAAGGTTATAATGCCCATAAAAGCTAATGAGCCCTCTAAGAATGGAAAATGATATGAGGGAACGCTCCTCCTGAACTTCCTCATCCAGCATGAGAATTAGCACGCATCCGCTGATTCCAGTCAGACACTCACTGAGGCCATCCCTCTCCAGTGGAAACAGTGAAGAGAGTGAGCAGAGCCCAGATGACGTTATCGTAGTGAAACTCGTGTCTCTTCCAGTCTCTTCTCTTTATCTCCTTCTTGTCCTTGCCGTAGTCAATGTAGTAACCCCTGGAGGAGAAGGAGGAGACCAAGAGCAACAACAAAGGTGCGTCACATAATAATAATAATAAGGAATGATAAGAAGTATGCAGAATTTTGAGAGATTTCACTTTTAACAACTTGACGAAATGAATAATGAGAAGAAGACATGAGGGGAAAAGAGGGGAGGGACAAAGGAAGGAAAGGAAGGTAGAAGGAATGAGTTATGGAAAAAAAGGTATGAAAGAGAGAGAGGAGGAAAGAAGGAAGAAAGAACAGATGGGAGGGAAAAAAGAATCAAGATGGAAAGAAAGATTTATAAAAGAAGGAAGGAAAGAGAAAGGGTATGAATGATAGAAGGAAGGAATGAATTAATGAATGAAGGAAGGAAGGAAGGAAGGAAGGAAGGAAGGAAGGAAGGAGTTAAAGAAAGTTAAAGAAAGAAGGAATTAAGAGGGGGAAGAAAGGAGGAACAAATGGGTGGGAGGAAAGAAAGAAACAAGGAAGGAAGAGAGGGAGAATGGAAAGAAGACAGGAAATAAGAAGCAAAGAAAAAAGAGGGGAGGAAAGAAGGAGCAAAGGAAAAAGAAAAGAGTAAAAGAAAGACAGTGAAGGAAAGAAGTAAAGATCAATATAAATCTGAATGCAGGAATAAAGGAAGTAAAAAAGGGGGTGAAGAACAGAGAGAGAGAAAATATAACAGGGTGTTACTGGCAGTCCTTCTCTGTGTCCTTCGAACTGTCGGTACAGTAGAAAAACTTCCCCTTGAAGAGCTGCACGGCGATGACGGCAAAGATGAACATAAAAAGCTTGTAGACGATCAGGATGTTGAAGACGTTTTTCAGAGACGTCACCACACAGTCAAACACCGCCTGGAAGACAGAGAGAGAGAGAGAGAGAGAAGTGATAAAAACATGTGGTGAGATCACGGACGGTGACTGTGCAGCATCAGACATGCTCCCCATTCTTGAAATATGTTAGCACTAGACTGGCAACCATTGTCTTGAAGGGTTTGGTGTGTACAGTTAAGATCCGACATGGCCCTAACACAGTCAGTGTGTTTTTTTTCACACATGTTAACTTCCTCTCCCAGTGAACAGGTGAATGGTACATGGTATTAGCTGGAATCCCAAGACGATTACCTATTAGCACACTCAGACCGTCTGCCCTCATTTCAAACCTCCTCTCTCCTTCTCTTATCGATGTTATCTATTATTTCATTTATGCAGATCGCCTTCCTTCTCTCTTTCTCCTCCTCACTCTGTATTATCACTTTCGTGAGTCGTGTATTTGCTACCTACCATTTGTTCCAAGGAATATCCACCTGTGTACTGTATGCATGAGATTTCATGTTTTGATATGTCCTACTCCCCTCCCCTCTTTGTTTTCTGCCTGTAGGCAGACTGCGTGAGGTTTGCAGGTCCCAGACCTGACGACATGTCGTCATGCCCTGATGCTCACAGTTCGTCAACTTATCTTACCAGCTTGTTTTTTCTCTGCTCTCGGGTTTGTGACTTACAGTTAGAAAAGACGAAAGAAGAGGAATCTTTAAACCACAGCGTATGTATCTATCAGTCTATGTGAGCATACAGGAACATACACACAAAAAAAGGATATTACAAAGTAGATGATGAGAAAAGAAAAGGACCCTTCTTTGCACCCAATATCTATTGACAGCACTTACTGGTCCAAGTAATTCTACAAATTGTAAAGTATCACGACAGAGCGTCTCTGACCTTGAGTTTAGGAAGTCTCTTGATGGTCTTCAGTGGTCTGAGGACACGTAACACTCTCAGAGATTTGATGGTCTTAATGTCCCGTCCTTTGTTGTTTCTGTGCAGAGAGACGGACAGTGTGAGCACCACACCATTGTTTAGTATTAAATATCACATTTTATCACATTTGCTGAACTGTTTTCCTCCTCCTTATTCATCCACTGTTACAGCATGTTTAATATCGCATATTCTACGCATGTTGCACATTTAAAGACGGTATTTGTTCTACGAGAGGAAGACGTTTTAATTTTTTTACCCCATCACATTGCTGGTGGTCAATCCCACAGGGGCATCATCCAAAGACGAACAGGAAAGAGGGACATGTATATCAACAGTTACAATGTTATAAACACATGGAAGAGACGACTTCATGAAGGGAAACAACATTTACAGCAGAAAAAGCCAATTTACAGCCGATTTAAAGACACTCCGACATTTAGACATATGATTAGCGCTCTAATTATAATAAATCATGTGACTGACGAGAGGGCGAAGGCCACCAGCGCTCCCACCACGACGATGAAGTCTAGGATGTTCCACAGGTCTCTGAAGTAGGAGCCATCATGGAGGATCAGACCCTGGTCAATCATCTAAGGACAAGACAAGGGTTTTTGAGTTTAGTTGCTACGGCTCCATCCATCCTGAAACTCTTTGACGCACACAGTATTTAAATGTTCAACCACCCTTTCTTACAAGTGAGTCACCGCAAAGTGACACATATCAGCTCGAGACGGTACCTCACCTTTATTATCATCTCAAATGTGAAGACTCCCGTGAACACGTAATCAAAATACCGCAGAACCTGTCATGAGTGTGAGACAGGAGAACAGCCAAAGATGAAGATCAGCTGCATGACAGATAATAACAGTACGTGCGTCACAAAAAAAGTGTGAAAAAGTGATATTCTTCAACTTGTCGCGTTGATTTTTATCATATTAAGCCCTATTTTACTTCACAGCCTCTCATTTTGGGGTGTAGTAGGAAACAGTCCACTGAAATGATCTAACACAACACAAGATAATTAGCTCAATTCCTCCCATGAACAAGCAGGCTCAGTGTGTCTCAGATTTCAATCTCCTCTCTCATCAGCAATTTAACTGCCCCCCATCAAGTCACATTAGCGGCCTTTTGCAAAAACAATTTAAAGAAATTTTGTTTTTTTTAATAAATGTTTTCTTCATGGTACTTTTGCTGCTTAGCGTAGATGAAGGGAGCTATTAGACCCAAGGCACAGATAAAAAGTGATTGAAATCGGATCTCAGGAGTTAACAGAGTGATTCAGAAGACGGTAGAAACAGCAGCAGAAATATTCTGGCTTTCCATTAAGTCATAAATTTTACAGCTGCCCCTGTCAGACAGATGATATATACACGAATGTGAACACACAAACCTTATTCCAGTCAGAGGAGGTGGCTACAGGGTCCTCAGCAGCCAGTGCTATACTACTGGCAGCTATGACCAGCAGGATGGACATTTCAAAGTACCTGAGGTTCACCACGTAGTGACACGCTCGACGCACCCTGAGGCAGAGAGCGAAGATAGATGTCATCTTGGATGTCGTGCAACTAATCTTGAGTGAAAAGATTATAGATGTGAGAGGCGTGACTGGTAGCAACTTACGGATTGTCAGGTTTGAAGATGAACATGCTGTCCGGTGTCACCTTGTTAACAGGCTTTGTCTCCTCCGCCTCCTCCTTCTCTGACTTGCAGGTTTCAGGGTCCTTACTGTTGACTGGTGGATGTCAAGAGGAAAAACAATGTAAAGGCAGGTGAGAGGAGAAGAAGAGTCGGGTGAGATGAGAAGATGGAGGCCACACAAAGCCTCCTTAAAAATAGCAGGCTAATATAGTCCGATACTCTTGCGCCGCAACGGTGAACTATAAGGACTAGCTTAGACAAAGACATGACTGAATCCTTCTCAAACTGAACTGTGGAGGCAACAATTTGGCCTGAAGCACACATCTGCGACTTCATGGCCTTGTTCTCAACTCAGATTTCCAGAACAGCCATACTGCCAATACACCGAACCACAATGAGTGAAGTGAAAATGATGGGCAGGCCTTGGGTTAGGGAAGCCTTGCGAAGGTTAGATTAAAGGTAGCCATGTCACCTGTCTTGAGAAAGCAAATTAACAAAGCTCCTACTAATGGTACGAGCTGTATTTCTATATTTCCTAATCTTCCTAACAGTCATACCTGTGATCGTGGAGAGCTCCAGACATGACTGAATGTTGGGCACCTCGATGATCACACTCGAGCTGAGCTGAGATTTATCCTGGTCCTGTTCCGTCTCATTCTCTTCTTTGTTGCTGTCTGGGATGGCAGGTGGAGACGGGTCCGATTGCTGAGCAGGTTCTTCCTGCTTCTGAGGATGCTGATTAGCGCTGTGGCTCTGGTTCTCTGGTGGGTCAGCATCTCCTCCGTCACTCCTGTCGTCCTGTCTGAAAATACAGAGACAAAGACGTTACTGCACACTCACAGTACGGTCGATGCTGTCAGATGGTGTATCTATGGCGTCGCGCTGCAGGAAGAAGACTTGTTCTGAGGTAACAAAAAGAAAATAATTCTTATTTCAATTTGATTATACACTAACAAAAATATAATTATACATATTATATTCCATTTCTGTCATACAAATAGAGCCCCTAAATCTGACACACTGGAGTTTTAAAGGCTGAACAATTCTCTTCAAGAACAAGTTCAGTGCCGCATGTAACACTTGTTGTGACATGGACGACAGTCACAGCACCAAGAATAGCACTGTAGCACATTAGCAGAAAAACTGTAGCGTGGAATGATCAAACACAGTGAGATGTTCGAGTCACTCAGGAAGTTTTATTTGAAACTATCTTTACAAGGACAGATGCTCACAAATGCAGAGAAGGTCAGAAACAAAGACACAAAGCCAAACAGGAGTTAAAGCGCCGACTGCCTGGAAACCAGAACGTCCCCAGTTTGGATCCAGCAGGTTGAATGTCATTCCTCATCTCTTTCCTCATTTCTGCAATTTCTCTACTGTTGACCATCCAATTAAGGCGTGCAATAACCATAATCTTTTATAACATAAAAGAGCAGCAATACAATTTGAGTGTGCAACAAAGTGCACCATTATTTGTATCCTTATGCATTTTCTGCAACAGCTTTATCCTCATCAGGGCTGCGGTGGGAGTAGAGCCTGTCCTAGCTGACTTAGGACGAGAAGCGGGGTACATCCTGGACAAGATGCCAGTTCATCACAGGGTACATAGAGACAAATAACCATTCGCACTCACATTCACACCTACGCACATCATTTAACCTATTAAGTGCATGTCTTTGGACTAGGAGGGAACCCACGCAGACACGGGGAGAACATGCAAACTCCACGCAGAAAGGCTGAAACCGAGGTTCAAACCAGGAGCCTTCTTGCCTTGACGCTGAGGTAATAGAAATTTACAGTGCAGGTGGATCTAGTTTGTGGTTAAATTGACAAATGAATAGCTCTATCTTGTAACACTGTCCTGTGCTTAGATTTGCTACATAAAAACTTATTTTCTGTCTGTACTTTCTTACATAACATCTCCAGGACACTGAAGATCACTGGCACTGAACAGTGACTGGGGACCTTTGTTGCAGCTTCCCTTCAGTGTCTCATGACTTTGATTCAATGTTATCCAAATCTAAAATATACTACCAGACAAAAAACACATGGTGGATGAGCAGCTTTTGGTCTGTCTCACCTGTTCTCATCAGGTTTGGAAACCTCTTCTCCCTTTTTGCCCTCTGTTTCCTTCTCCTCCCCTTTTCCTGGATTTCTCTTCTTCTCTCTGCTGACGGAGCGACTTGACAGGTGGCTTCCATTGCTGGGTGATGAGCCCTGACTTCTGACTCCACTCTGATGGTCACAGTGATGCAGCGCCCTCCTGCCCCGGATCCCACCATGACCTCCCATCTCAGGAGTCAGAGTGTCAAGGTTATCTGGTGGTCTGAACTTCTTTACTGCCCTGTGTTGGCGCTCGCCATTCAGTCTGGGGCTCCGTCGCTCGCTGATAGTGTTGGTGTGACTCTGATTAACACCAAGTTTTCCGCTCTCATTGATGGGATCTGGTATGGCCGCAGACTCAGAAGCATCAGGAAGGGGGACGTTCATAGGATCCAACGACTCTGGCACCAACACTGACTCTGGCGGTTCTGCGATGTCACCAGAGAGCACAGCATCAAGAGGGATATCCACAGACATGGAGGAGCCTGAAGGTTGGTTTTTCACTGGGGAGGCTAAGGGCTCTGCCAGGCGCTGTAAACTCCCAGATGGCGTGTGCTCCATGGCCTTGCGATGCAGTGACAGGGGATGTCCAAGCTGAGCCTGGGCTGGAGGCCCATCCTTCTCCTCGCTGGGATTGCTGAACAGGATCTCTCGGCTGGACATCTGGCGGTGTCTCCGCAGCTGGCTGGTCCTCTGCTCCCACACTGACATGGTCATCCTTTTTCTCCTCTCTCTCCTGGACATGAAAGAGTTAGAAGGGGTTGAGTGGTGGGGGTGGGCGGCCCTCCCTTATGCTGCCCTGGGCCTCTTCCAGGGAGCAGGAGTAGGTAGGCCGGCTGCGGTGGATGGCTCTTTTCCTGTACAGGTAGGGCCGCCTCCTCCGGCTTCCCCTGAGAAGAGAAAGAAAAGATAATATATGAGCATACAGAAGCAGACATCACTTATATGCAGCGACACGTTTAACATAGACAGGGTTTAAATTAAAGCTAGTGTTAGCAGTTTTAGCTTGTTTTGATCCAGATCTGAAAAAATTAGTTTACATGCTAATAGTCTAATTTGACTTGAAGTCGAGTTTCCAAATGTGCTTTGATAGGCTCATAATTCTACTCCAGGTGCCCGGTTTGTTTCTTAAAATGAAAACTAGCAAAACATGAATGTCTACATTTGTTTGTACATAACAGGTGCTTTGGTTAGATGTTTGAGGACTTGAGCAAAAAACCAAGAGCAATTTCATTACGACATGAAGCAATTTACTGGATCAATGAAGATGTTTGGTGATAAATTAATCAAGCCAGGAACTGACTTTAATAACAAAAAGAGTAAGATGCAGAATGAAATCAGTGGAATAGATATATAAAGAAATGTGGAATCAAATAAGGTTGGAGAGTTGGGGAGGAACAGGACAGAGCATGAACAGAATGCTACACAAGATGGAGTCTGGGACATTTACCCATTTAAGCAAAATCAGACAGGAGTTAGTGAGAGATTCAGAAAGCTGAACAGTCAGTGTTACTTACTGGAGCGTGGACTCTTGTGTGGTCCGTGTTATCAATGAGCGATTGGTTGAAAACAAGACATTAGTGCTTTTGTGAGCAAAGACAAAACAGACCAGGAGACACACAGCAAACGGTCCTCAAAGATAAAACTGGCCTTTCAGACCAAAGCATCAAAACATAGACTGTTAATGCCGTTTACCATCTGTTCTGATTTTGTAGTACATTGGCTTGAGGGTAAAACAGCTCTTTTAGCTCTACATGCACAGATTAATTATTCATTTCTTATTTTATCACTGCATCATATATTCTGTTTGCAGAATATTCCATTGCGCACATAAATGAGTAACCTTTGGAAAAACTGGACTGGACTCTCTCGTGCTTTGGTGTGTGTCTCCATTGGAGCCAAGCGGCACATTGACAAACAAGATGGTAGCAGTATTAGAAACAATTAAACAACATTCATAAACATTAACAGTAAGCGCAACATTGATAAGAAGACATTTTAAGTAAGACTGAGCTACAGTATGGGTACAGGTAGAAAACACACAGAGATGGGCTCCATCAGCAAACACAGGGAAAGAGTACATATTTAGATACCCTTAGGACAAAACCATCACATCGGGATGCAGCTCTGTACACCACCACCACCACCTCAGAGCATTCACACATTAGCATTCTTTTAAGACATGCTAGTAGAGCTAAATGAGGAAATTTGTGTGCTCGGCCTCGAATGTTGAGGATATTTGAGAGTAACAGTTCGGGGAGGGATTAGAGACTTGACAATGGAAGAAAAACTGTACACACACTGAAATATCACTTTTTATATTACACGTGAAAAGCATTGGCAGCAAGGGTGCGTGCGTAATTTCTGTTTTTCTTCCATTGATCATGCTGACCTGATGCATGCGTTTATAAGGTGAAATCGTCATCAACCTCCAACATGCTGCATCTCTCTTTTTTTTTTTTGTTTGTTGTTCAGCAAATGCTGTCATGCAAGTTTCTCCAGTGTCAGCGGGGGCAGGTACCGCTGGGGTTTCATAGCTGACATCGGAAATGAGACCAGAAATCCTTAAAGTTCAGAGTGCCCTCTCTGAATACAGATGCCTGCCCGGATGACCCCGTGGTATTCCAGTGTTCTCTATGGGTTCTGACAAGAGCCTGACCCTCAAGCGGCCAAACTGAAACTACATTTCTAGTTTTCCTTCTGCTGTGTTATAATTTCATTTCCGTTGAGTAAGTTTTAGCAATGGAAAGAAAGAGAGAAAGAAAGAACGACAGAATGCATGAGAGGAGGAGATACATCATGTCATGTTAATAAAATGTTATCTTGTAGAGTCTTCCACATGCCCATGCAACAAGCTGCTCGTTTCTCAATACACAGCGTGCACACAGAGCCAGAGGTCCCCACTCTTGTGCATGCACATGCACTTTCACCACCTACAACAAGGCACTGCGCAATCAATCCCTGAGAGAAAGAAAATACAATCTATTCTGCAAGCGGGGAAACCTGAGCATTGAGAAAACAAGGTCATGTTAACTTTGTGAATCAAATTTTCCACAAGTGAGATCAAACAGATCAAAGCCTGCACACACTTCATTTGACTGGCCCTTACGGTCTTTCCTCTCAGCGATTACAGAAGTATATCACTGTAATGGACACACCATGTTAATTTGGACACTCAGTAACCCTGTCTCTATGACAACAATGTAAGCGCCTCCCACACCGGAGTGGAACCAGTAGCCATGGAGACATACATTAGACTTCAATTTGGCAGCAAATTACAGTGTTGGGAACAGGCGGAGTCCAGATAGCGGTGAGGACGTATCAATAAGTCTCTAGTGGGACAGCAACAAACACTGATTCTGTCAACAGGCCCAAAATGACATTTAAGTGCACAACTATTGATGACCTTTGGCCTCCATCGATAACTGTTCTCTGCACCACTTGATAGATTCGCCATTTGCTGGAGGCTACAGCGACTTGTGCTGAGTGCTGGCACATTGAGTTATATAGACAAGAAGGAGGAAGGAGGGCAGGGAGGAAAGAGGAAGAGCGAGACAGAGGGAGGAGAGGAGAGGAGCCAGGGAGAGTGGTTGCATACAAACACTTACTCTGAAGACATGAAGGAGGACAATGGTCCGACCTCCTTCGCCTTCTGGAGCGCGTGCTTCTGGTTGAACGCTGCCTCGGCTTCCTCTTCATCCTGATCAAAAGAGAAAAAGAGCAAAAGACGACTGAACATCTGTAAAATGAGTCAGTTTGAATAATTAAACAGCATCAAAGTGATGAGGAGAACAAAGGAGAACTGGATAGGGCTGAGTGGGGAGATTATTAAAACTATGTAACATGAATAACGTGAATAAAACCAGATAAGAGCAGCCTTATTCTTCCAGTTACATCTTTACTGTTATTCATTTTTTTATTACCTTGGTAAGCTCTTGTGCATTGGCAAGATTATCCACAGCAATGGCCAAGAAGACATTTAGCAGAGTGTCTGGTCACAGCTGAGTTAAGGACGTGGTCGAAGTGCAACAAGTCAACCGTGACAATATTGACTGACACAACACTGATGAAGAGACACGTGGTTCTACCAGAACCTCTGAGGCTCAGCTGGTCTGTATGATTTTATATAGATATATAATTAAAGCTAAGACTAGGTCAAGATGGTTACAAGATGGGTGAATATCATGCGTGGTAAGCAGGCCTTTGCTGATACATTAGCTGCATAACTAGATGTGGTCAAAGTTGTAGCCCTTTTCCTCTCAAGAAACAGACACCAATTTGAAAAATGTTACTTTAAAAAAAACAAAAGATTGAATTTAAAATAGAGAAAGATAAGAAAAATGATGAAGGATACAGTTTCCAAACAGTGTGAGCACTATGAAGTAGATAGAGGACCACATGCCAGACTTCACTCCTCCTTGCGAGCGAATACCGTTGTACATCACTTCGTTCCAGTCCTCTCCGGTCAGGATCTGAGAAAACGCACCCACAGCAATGACACAATATCATCCACAAAACCATCCTGAGCATCTCTATAGTGCTTAAACTTAAACGTTGCATATGCTAAAATGTTGTTTCACTCAAAACGACATTTCCTGAATACTGTTATTCGCTGTCATATTTCCAGACCTGAAAGACGGTCATGATGGCTGCAGGAAAGGTGTCAAAGTTTGTTGGAGTGTAGTCTTCAAAGATGAACCTGTGAGGAAGATGAGGTCACATATGGTCTTTGAAAAAGCAGAGCTGGGTTTAGTTTTTATCTTATTTTGAGATTTTCTGAGATAAATGAATTCTCCTCCTCTCTAACAGGCTGTCTGATGTTTTTTTGTTTTTTTTGGGTGTGTGTGCTCTGTATTCTGGAGGCCAGTTCATTCACAAGGTCGTGCTCGTCCACCTCAGCCAGCCTTTCTGTAAGTGACAGCTTGTGGAAAACAGCCTTTGACTCAGCAACAATAGCTGTGTGGGTGACAAAGGCAGTCTTAAATCTCGATCGAGCTCACACCGTCTGCCTCTATAATATAATGAAAACAACTGTGAACACGCAATAGGACAATCTGTTTTCCCCTCCACTCTGTGTATTCAATAAAGAGGAATCTACTGAGCCATGAAGTCTACTTTAGCCTTGTTTTTTATGTTTGTGAATGTGTTTTTACTGGAATCACAGGATGTGTGCGCTGAGTCGAGTGGGAGAGAAAAACAATTTATGTTTTCTGCCTGATTTATTAGATATGTCTCTCCGCCTGGGCGGTTCCTCACTTTACTCAATTTCTTTATGGACTAGATGTCGAGTGATTCACAGAACTATAAGCAGTGTTACCTGCCACCGAAGAGCTGCATGCCAAGGAGTGCAAAGACAACGATGAAGAGGAAGAGGAGAAAGATGAGGGAGATGATGGACTTCATGGAGTTCATCAGAGAGACCACCAGGTTCCTCAGAGACGCCCAATACCTTGACAGTCACAGAAAATCAACAACTCCATCAGTTACAGAATAACGTAAAATAAAAGAGTTCACCAGATCGCCTCAACTGTTTGAGGCGACATTAGCAGGCTGTGAAGTGAATAAATGCAGCGCACAAAGAAACTGCAGTTCCTCGAACGGCCACTTGAGGTTGGCTGCAGAACATACTCATCTCTATATTAAAATGTCCAACTTCGCAGCAGAAATAAACATTTTTACAGCCTGGTACAAAAAACGGTTTTGGTCTCCATAGCTAATTTCCCCATTGATGACAACTGTACTGAGAGTAAGTTTTTATATAACCGCCAAGTTATACATAATTAATAGCGCGGCCGCTTTGCTTGACAGGTGGTTGAGCACCCAGGCGTCATTCAGCCCCCCTCGGGTCTGCTAATGATCTACAACTTTGCTGATTTTCAGGTTACCTAAAGGGTTATTTTATATTTTAGATTGGTCAAGTGTTTATGACATTCCTGCCTGTTTGTTATTTTCTGGTCTGCTGGCCACTGAAATTATTCTACACTTCTACACTACGCTAACACTTGTCACATTCATCCATGCACACACTCATGGCAGAAGCTGCCATGCAAGGTGTCAGCTGCTGAGTGCATCCTACCAATGTGACCATAATAATATGAATACATAATATATCAATGCATACACACTGTAGTATCTTTCTCAAGGATGCTTCAGAACAGGATTTACACCAGCGATTATTAGCCACAGCCGCCGTTATCTAAATATTTCAGTATATTTGATGCCGAAAGAAGTTTACATCTAAAAAATCAAAAACAATTAAACTGCACAGCACAGAGACATGACAAACACCGCAAGCTTTAAGTCAGACAGAAATGTTTCTCCTGAATAATATGAATATGAGTGAGGAGGGCTGTAGGACTAACTTGGTGATCTTGAAGATCCTCAGCAGACGGAGAGCACGTAGGACACTGATGCCAAATGAAGTGCCAGGCCTGAAGAAACCCCACAGCACTTCAAAGATGCTGCCAACGATTACCTGCAGAGACGTATATATTCATAAGGAATTGTGTCTTATAAAAACCACAGAGGAGCATATAAATGTACACTCACATCTAGGACATGCTACATATTTCAAGAGCACAAGCAAGTTTGATTTTGGGAGAAATACTCATGTAGAGAGGGAGACGGAGTACTGACACTGCAGTCAAAGCAGTTGAAGGAGGAGTGGAAGTAGAGACGCGGCCCCAAGCTGTACATCTTCAGAAACATCTCAGTCAGGAACAGAACGAGAAACAGGAACTCTGCATAGTCTGAAACAACGAAACCAAATTTAAATTTTAAAGGCAAGAATATTATAAAAATTCAGGGAGACCATGACATCAAGGTGTTACTGCAATGACTCACAGAGGAAGTTGGACAGCCACAGAGGCTGTTTGTGGTGAACAATGGCCACACACAGCGTGTTGAGAGCTACCAGACCCAGCACTGTCCAGTAGAAAGTGTGTGTTTTCACCACGCGGCGGATGGAGATACGCAGGAGGCGCTCCTTACGGCGAAAATACGCTGTGGGACCTCGCTTGGCACTCCTGATACTCGCTCTTGCCATGGGGATTCCTTTGAGGATTATTGAAAGACAGGAGAGGGAAAGGTAGAAAGAAAGTGTGGTCTACCTACAGTAACGCTGTTTGAACAGCATGTTCCCACTCTGAATCTTGAACTTGAAATGTTTACAGTAGTATCAGCGCGGTGTGCTCTCCTGCAATCCGCCTCACACTTTTATGTGCCCATATTTATGAGCCTCTCCTGACTCCCACTCACCCACAGAGGAGATGTCACCATATTGTTCCTCCCCTGATTGCCCTCGATGCACCGCATCCATGCCTCTCCTCTTGATGGTGGTGGCTCTCTTCAACACTGCAGACAGAGCGGATTGAACATAAGAACTCCCAGAACAAGCTATTCGAACTGTATAATCCATACAGGGAATGTATGGGATATTAAAGGACTGATATTATTGACACAAAGCTGACTTTTGGGCACAAAACATGATCATTCCACTGCATCAGATCAGACTTTCTGCAGGGTTGTATGTCAACATGGCCCAAAAAACTGCCTTGTGCATAAAAACCCGTAACATCTTTAAGACAGTCACATGTATGACTCAGGCAGTATGCAAGTGCAAGAACGTATAATGCAATGAAAAGATGATGACGCGAGTGAGAAGAAGAAATCGCTGTGAAGATCATCTGTGCAACAAGCTAATGTCTGTGACGTTTTAGCTGAGAGGGGAAAGTTGAGCTCATTAACGTTACAGTTGAATGAGACAGAAATGATCATTTAATGTCAGCGTAATGATCCAAACAACTCAATGCAAGCCCTCTGCCGCTATTTATGATCTCCGTCATGGCAAACCATGCTCCGAGGCGACTCGACGGTCCATGCATTTTTCTCTTGTTTGAGCTGCGTTCAAGTGTTGCCATACATTATCAGGGGACACGCCGTGCACACATGCTGAAGAGAGCGTGATGAGTGTGTTTTGACCTTTTTAGCTGAACGGTGTGTTTACGATGATACCTTTCATCCTGTCCTACACCCACTCACACCTTCCCGCTGATTTCTGAATCTACTTGTGGCCAATATTTGCTCAGCGACTTTTGTTTTAATAAGCTAGTGATCAAACACACACAGAAACATTAAAATATTGCTACCATTTCACACACACACACGCGCACAGGAGTGTTTGCTAAAGGCACGAACATTCAGTCAACACACACACACACACACACAGATATACAAGCACATGCTGCTGCCTTTTCAGACCAGTGGTTGCTGAGGCAACCGCAGTGCGCCACCTTTCTTTTTAATCAAAGCTATCTGAGCTTCTGCATTTATTTCCATCACAACAGCTGGAGCCACTATCTGTTTTTTTTTTTACTACAGATGTGCATCCTTTCACCTCATCAGAGCGTGTTTGCACTTTAAGAGACAGAGACAGAGACAGAGGCAGAAACAAACCAAACAAAAATGACTCTGCTTTCTGGTTTCTGTGTTAAGGTGCTCGTGTGGGCGCGCAATTGAGTGGCAACGTGCGGCAAATGGGGTGGTGAAGTTGGTGAGCGAGGGAGAGGAACAGAGGAACGGTTCTCACCATAGGCACCACCTGTACTCCACTCTGGGAGCCTCCTGAGAGCTGCCAATCAATCAACATTTAATAAAAGCCCTGCTGGTTTAGCGAGGAGGAAAAGTCAAAGTAGAGTTGAGAGGGTCAGAGCAGGCTCTTGGCTGTCTGTGGGGCACCGTGTCTAGTGGCAGGTTTACAACCATTTATGTTAATTCTCTCTATGTGGCATTGAGAGTTGTAGTGAGCAATGTGGCAGTGTAAGTGATCTGTGCAAGTGCGCCACGGCAGCAACAAAATCTGTGCAGTACAACATGGCCTGAACTGACATAGTGTAATGGTTCTTTTCATGATTGAACTCGACTTTCAGCGGTGAAATTTCAACAAGTCTACAGCCATACTAAAGAACCAACAGGGAGAATGTTTACCCTGTTCACCATCGTTGTTTAGCATGTAGTTAGCATGCAATTAGCGTTGAAAATCTACATTGACCTGATGGTGGTGTCAAAACCACAAATGTCCTGATTGTGGCACTAGAGGAAAGTTAGTGGATCATCAAAATCTCTATGAATAATCCTCTGGGAACCATGAATGTTTGAACAAAGTTTCATGGCAATCCATCCAATAGGTGTTCAGATATTTCAGTTTTGACCTGAAGTGGTGATCTGACTGACTGATGTTTGCCTCCATGTTAACATGGCTAAAAATTCAAGACTGAAATTCACTGAAAATACTTTTTATTCCAATATCTGCGTCTTAAAATGAGTGTGTCAACCTAAAGTCACAGACAAATACATAATATATAAAGACCCTAATAGCATTTGCTTGAATAGCCTCTTTAAAGCACATTTGCATTAAGTATTCATGCCAGCATTAAACTGCAGAAACAGAAAGTTAAGCAATGTGAGGATAGAAAAAAGACAATGTGCACAATGATACCAGGAAAAAACAAAAATCTCTGCTGACTTACCATCAAGGGCAGAAGGTCCTGCATTTTTATTCTCCTCAGCAAGCATCACTTCCTCTGGAAAGCCAAAACCACAGAATCAGAAATGAGCAGCAGATGATGGCTTAGACGGAAAGAGATATACTGGCATCTTTTGTAACTATATTTATATCTCAATTGTGGTAGAACAAACGGCTGAAAGAAAACATCAGATAGTCCCGCCGTTCCACAATCGACAGGATTAGCCTCAAAACTTAAAGTGAAATATGGATTTTCCTTTTGTCATCAAGAGCCAAATCCTTGGTCTCCCTGACTGAGACGGAGTCTGAGACTAAAGCCACCTGCTCTGTCGATCCAGGCCCGGTAACCGTTGAGCTCTCTCTCAATCTGCTGTTGGCGTCTCAGTTTCATGAAGGCCCTGCGGTTTTCCACCCTCTCTCTCTCTTTGGCAAATTCCCTGCAGAACCAAACCAAACCACAGAATAATGTATTTTCTCTTTGAACGTACAGGGAATTATAGTCACACAGATATTCAGTTCTTCTAGGAGACGAGCGCTGTCTTGAACTAAGCTCTTCTCATTGTTCATTCAGCCACAAGAGGAGAGCAGAGACAGCACTGCAGAGGGGGTCTTTTCTCTCTCAGTGTGGAGATAATGACAATAGATCCCTCATTAACCTTTCTGTAAAACTAATTAACTTGTATAGACTTTGACACCGTGTACTGAAACAGCACAGTTCTGTTTGACAGTAACAAGTTTGCCAGCCACTAAAAAAGCAAGTTGCACTGAGTCTTCTGTCCTCCAGCAGAACCTGCCATATCCTAAATCAACAGGACAACAAAACCAGCTGACTGTACAGCTGAAGCTCATTTATCTCCACTTCAGCAGCACTTACACACAGCAAACTTTTATTCTTATGTATACACTTTTACCGAGGGGTTTGTTCACGTATCATTCATGGCCTGATTTATACATTTTATTCCTAAAAACATTTTAAAAATGATTTTTGTGTGGTTTTCTGGCAGTTACATTTTAATTTATAACAATAAAGGAGATGTACAAAGTGTAAAAACATGCTGCATAGTTAAACATACAATTTAAAATATATATACATCTTAAAGTTAGTAACCAGTGTGGGAAATTTTATGGCGATATCTAATATTTTACCTGATTCACCTGTAGAGTCTATCCTTAAAATGGCTGAACTTACCCAGACAGGACTCCCAGTACCAGATTCAGGACAAAGAAAGAGCCGATGATGATGAGGGGGATGAAGTAAAGCCAGTTCCAGCTGGGGCCCAAGGCATCGTCGGTCTGAGACATCAAAATAAAATCTAACATCAGTAAAATCAAGTCATGTCTTGGGGAGACTCATGCTGCCACTGGGATACAAGACAGAAATACACAAATGTAGGTGTTTGGGTGGCTGCTGAAGGTTCCAGACTCCAAGAGTCGAGGCGCAGCATCGAACAGAGGCATCAGGTGTATTGATCTGCTCTGGAGTGTGGAGGAGAGTGGAGGTATTCTGTATGAAGCCAATATAGAAACAGAATATTGTGATTTTCTCCTTCACTTTACAGCACCTGGACCTGAGAAAGTTACAGGATGGTATCTGTCAGCTATAACACTGACGACATGGACACGGACCAGGCAGAGCGACAGTGAACACACCCGGTTGGTGCTGATGACACTGGATACCATGTTGGATTCGATAACAAGCAGTTGAAAAAAATCCAAAATGCAAACTTTGCTGTTCCTGTTTGACGCAGTGAGAAAAAAACAGAAAGTGGCAGCGTGTGTGTGGGGGTGTGTGAGTGTGGCAAATAGAGAGCATAAGTTGGAGAATTTAAAGGTGATGTGAAATAATCTAGTAGAAATATGGCAATGTAATGCAGTTGTAATTATCTGGAAACCAACTAGCCCTCAATGT
This sequence comes from Nibea albiflora, assembly GCA_014281875.1. NCBI lineage: Eukaryota > Metazoa > Chordata > Actinopteri > Sciaenidae > Nibea > Nibea albiflora. The sequence continues at coordinate 14,660,341 of CM024792.1, read as the reverse complement.
TCTTTTGTGCAACTTGGATTTTTTGCTGCAGGAAGCAGGGCAGGCCGTTGGCATAAACAGTCCATGCGGTTGTACACATTCACTGTGACATTCACCTGCTCTTCACACTTTGCAGGGTGTTAAGCTGACTGACTGAGGGGCTGCCGGGTCTCACTCAGTGACCGTCAGACTCACACAACTCTCAAGCCATGCGCCCATTGACCTAAAGATGAAGATTTCTTGCTTTCCTCCTGATAGTCTGAAGAACTCACGGCTGCACGGAGACTGTGAGTCACAACTTTGAAAGCACCTTTGACATAATAAACGAGAAAAATGACTAAATAGTCCAGCTAGAAGCAAGAAGTCTTTTCCGCTCTTCTATTCCTAGGCTGACGTTCTAGGTTAATAACCAGGATTCACAGGTCTGTGAACAATTTGTTCTGCTTCATTTACTTTTCAGATGTTACCGTTTGTATCGGTAGATCTGATGTCTTGTGTCCCTGTGTGTGCTTGTTCAGTTATTAGCAGTGTGTGTTGTGTGTTGGTGGCCACAGACAAAATCTTGTTTAGGGCCACCAGAAGCCTAGGCGTGGCCCTCATCAGAGAGGTATCTAGTATCATTTTTGAATACGAGTACTGGATCAAAGTTTAAAATTCTGGTATCGTGACATCATTACCTCTGTGTATTCGGTGTTTATTAAACTGTCCCTCTCTTTCTTCCCTCCCTCATTGTTCATCAGCAAAGCCCATTCAGCATCGCTTTAGACAACATAATACAATCACTCGGGCAAATCATCCGCCTTCATCCATCTCAATAAAACCTGAAAGAGCCGGCAGCTGACCGCAATTAAACCCTGGAACAGCAGTTTGTGTGAGCGAGTGCATGCTTGTGATTGTTGCTTCACTGAGATAAACTACAACCAAAAATGAAGTCAACACGCTACATTACAGGTGCCTCGCTCCACGTGTCTCTGCTTCTAATTCTGTGATGGCCTTTTGGTTTTGACATTTTTTAGCGGCTGATAATTTTGATCTTTAACCACAATAAGAATTTCACAATAATTTTAGAGGTGGTACTTACAAGAAGCATATAATATTGAGCTACACGCCTGTTTGTCTTTTTTCTTTTCTTCTGGTTAAAATGAGCTCAAGTAATGGACATCCTTTACAACTACAAACCAGAAAAATCTTCAACCACTTTGATTTAAACCTGTTTTCTTGTTGTTTTGTATCTAGTGAACATCATGCTCAGGAGTTTTTGTTTTTTTTTTGATGATAAATTCAGTTTCTGTTTTTGACCTTGAAGGAGAGTTGGGATGTTTTCTGTTTTCGTTATTCTACTGAATCGTCTCTTATTAAATGTAATCAAAACTTAGAACCCTTAGGTAGAACCCTTTGGACCTTGGAAGGAGGTGTTTGGAAAATGACAAAAAATGACCTTGAAACACTCAAAAACATTGGTCCACAAAAGCTTTTGGGAACATGTCCTTCAAATCTGAAGCAATTCAAGGACCAATATGTCGTTTTCATAATTTTCTGCAATTTATCTATTTAAAAAAACAGAATTAAAATAAAATAAAATGCACAAAAGTCTACAAAATGGTCCAATTTGATCTATATAAAAATGAAATTTTAGATTAAATAACATATCCATGCATACTGGGGCCAGGCATTATTTTGTCCAGTGTTCCTCCTGGATCTGATCATGATCTCATAATTCAGATGATTGGACTTGATTTGTTGCATGGTCATGGAGGCAACAGATCAAATTAACAAATGGTGCTACTGCCTGTGTGTGTGTGTGTGTGTGTGTGTGTGTGTGTGTGTGTGTGTGTGTGTGTGTGTGTGTGTGTGTCTGTGTGAGTCTGCCTGCTCCTTCCACTCTAACATAGACGCTCATGAAACACAGTGCAGCATCTCATCCCTGTCTGACAGTAACTCCACAGCAGGAATGACACTGTTTTTGGTTTCAACACTCATTATTTGTGTGTATGAGATGGAGCACGTTACAGTATTTTGGTGTTTTATTTTTATTTTCAGAACTTTAGGGTAATATAAACATCAAAACATTTCCCTTAAAATGATGAATTGTGGAGTAAGAAATGCCTCTTTAAGGCTCCAAGACTCCTTGAGCATCAGTTTATCCTCCTAGTCAATCTTACAAAGCATTTCTGACTGGGTACACTGTTTCACTGCACACTGCAGTTTCAACATAGCGCCACCAGTAACCCTCTTCCATGCTGGTTAAAGTGGACTTTAATTAGATTAATTATAAGGAAGGGTTTGTTTGTTTGTCTTTTGTTTCTTTGTCAACCTCCAAGGCTGTGATGTGAAGCCAAAGTGGAAGTGCCAAAAACTGCAGTTCCTCAAATGCCCACTTAAGGCTGGCTGCAGAACATCTTCATAAGCCCGCATGTTAAAATGTCCAGCTTCACAGCAGAAATAAACATGTTTACAGTCTCGTACAAAAGTTTTGGTCTCTAGCGCTGATTTACTCCATGAAAACTGAGTTTCTGAATGTTGAACTCACCCGTTCAAATTATATTAAAGCTTAAAGTTCTACATTATTACCAGCATGGCCCTTTTGAATGACAGGTGAGTCATTTGAGCTCCCAGGTGTCAGTAATTCGCCTCAGGTCCACCAATGATTCACACCGTTGCTGATATTTAGCCGGCAGGCAGTAAAGACAGGACTACTAGGTGCCACAGATTTTGAGATTCAAAATAGCTCTTCAGAAACCTGTGGTTGTCATCATGGATACACTGTCTATTCTTTATAATGTTAATGGTTATACCACATCCTGTGGATGTTATTGTTCGCTACATTCAAATAAACCAGTAGCAAGCAAATCGAAATTGTGACAAAACATTGCTTCACCTCGATAATTTGCAGCAGTCCAGAAAAATATTATTAGTGGCACATGTGCTCGTGTGAGTTGTCTTACATTGTAGAGTACAGTGGTCCATCCCTCCATGGTGATGCACTGGAAGACAGTGAGAACAGCAAACAGGATGTTGTCAAACTGAGTGATGCCGTCATTGGGTCCAATCCAAGAATGGCTGCAGTTGTATTTGGCCGGACACAGACGCACGCCACACGGAAACTCCAATTCGGAGGAGTCCACTGCCTCGTTTTCTGAACAGAAAGGTGCATAGATAAAAATGTTAATGAATTGCAATGTTCCCTGGCATCAAGTTAATACTGTATGTCATCCCTGAAATTTTAAACCTTCATCGCAGATTTTAAATTTATAATTTTCATGTCTACTGATCTTTCAGTAACAACATGTCCTTGTACCCAGTGAGCAACAATGCTCCATTGCAGAGTACCTGAACAGTAACGTGACCATTCGGTGACAGAAAATACTCACTTCAGTCTGTCTGTGTTATCGAACTGTGCATTCAGCTTCAATGTGATGGAAACAGCTCAGAGATTAATGACAGCTGTGAATGTACAATGAGCCATTGTGGCGCGCCGAATTGTTGGTTTTAATTATACTGGACAACACGGCCAGTTTGATTTGATCAAGTCTCCAGGTGCAGCCTGGCATGCCATTGTGTGTATGCATTTGTGATTATGACAACAGAGCTGCTACCTAAAGAGCTGCATACGCGACACACGGCCACGCACTTGCAACAAGAGCAGCAACAGAATGAGCACAGCACCGACTTTGACCTATGTGATAGTTTGCTGTCAAAAATAGTTCTAAAATAAGCCTTTTATCTGCACATTTATGAATTATTCAAAACCATTTTGGGCCCTTGCTACAAATTGCCCTCTTTTGTTTCATCCATGCCATCAGTGTGTGGCAGAGGTGTTGAAACAATTTCCTGTTTTGCAATGAAATTCAAATTAGATCTTGGCTCAAGATGAATAAAATATCTGAATAACAGTAATCACGGGATGTCACTACTGGCTACAAATCGAGTATTGTGAATCATTGCGTGTCTTCTATATGTGCATGTGGGTGCGTGTGTTTGAACTGGAACACTGACAATGGACTCACAGTTACTTATGTGGACTAAATCACACACTTCTATTTGCAACTCTCTGACTTCCTGTGTGAAATCCTGGATGGAAATATCTGTACATGTGTGTGGTTATGTGCTGCATACAGGAAACGGAAAGCTTTTGTCGCATCTGAGTGTAAACAAGCGTGATTACTCACAGACTAGCGGGAGAACCACAGTTTTCATGCAAGCTTTAGCGTTACCGTTATACTGCTGTGACGACCCCACAACCTGTCTATCAGGGGTCCCTGTTTCGCTCCTTGCTGAAGGGAGGGGTCATCAGATATATAAGCCGCAGCTGGACCAGTGTGCGCCACCCTATAAAGGACCCACTAATCTTGCAGGCCTCTGCCTTTGGCACAGTCTTTTCACATGTTTTCAGAAATTATTTTCCAACATGCGTTAAAAAATGTGTTTTTGCATCACTATGCATACACTTTATGTAACACGCAGTACGTGCACCCGTGTGTTATGGAGACAATGCAGTTAGTGTTTCTGTACCCAGAATTCCAGACTGCGGTTCGCAGGTGCGGTGCAGTTTGCCACTGTAAAACTCCAGGCCGATGATGGCGAACATCAGGATTGCAAAAAAGAGCAGCAGGCCAATCTGCAGCAGAGGAACCATGGCCTTCATGATGGACTTCAGGACTATCTGCAGACCTGGAAGCACAGCACACGGTGACTGGCAGTGAAAGGTGAAAACTAACTTAACGTAACATTTCATATAATTGTTTCAAAATAAAGTTTTTCTACAGATGAAACTAAGAAGAACTGAAATTAAGAAGAAGGAAGGAGTCAGCGGCAAATAAAATATTTCTTTCGAAAACAATGCAATAAAAAGACACTGATGTAATCATGTGTTACTCACTGGGGATGCCTGAGACCAGTTTGAGGGGTCTGAGCACTCGCACTGCCCTCAGGGTCCTCAGGTCCACTGAGATGTTCAAATGTGTCCCTGCAGCAGCCAGAATCCTACAGAAGTAAACACAGACAAATGTGTATACACAAACCCACACAATCCCAAGACACAGATCAGAACTGTCACCGTCTTGCAGATGTACATGAATGCTGCAATTTTACGGTTTATAAGCTGCGTCAAAAAGGCGACTCACGCACACGTAAACACAGGCCATCACACACAGTGTTGGAGGATGGCTGCAGTGCTTAGATATGGAGCGTGAGGGTCTCCGGCAGGCAGAGAAAACAGAGAAAACAACAGGGATGCTTTTGGGGGCTTTTGGCTGTTTTCCTGTACGTGGGAGGATGGCTGTGACAACTGCTATTTAGGAGGAGAACAAAGAAAGCGAGTCCATCAGGGGAAGGCAGGACACCCTGAGGCTGGAGAGACATAAAGCTCACGGACAAACACGAGCGTGGACAAACCGAGCGATGGGATCGACCCGTTATCTGCTACACAAAGCCAGAGTCCTTCAAAAGTTCCATTTTTACTTTGTTTTGTTGTGTCCGCTCCCTCTGCCGGCTAAGTACACCTCTATGGCCTTCAGACCTCAGACTGATGAGAAAACGAAAAGCAGTGTCTGGTGATCCCCCTTCCTCCCTGCTCCCTCATTAGTCTGCCCTCCTGCTTCCCTCTCCTCTCTCCTTATATCTTGCTCTTCAGCCATAAACCTCTCTCCTCTCATCTCCCTCTTTCTTTCCGACCTTCCCAATTATGCTCACACCTCTGACTCCTCCTCTGTTTTCCCATCCTCCTCTGACCCGAACGCACATGTATTCCCCTTTCACCTAGACGGCTACTGTACGAAAGACATAGATGGATGGGGAAAGGGGGTAAAAACAAAAGGATGGGTTGAATGAAATGGTGTACGGGGAGTTGAGGAAATGTTGTGGCAAAAGCGAGAATGTCGCAGCATTTTACTGAAGCCAGAGAGTCATCAGATTTACCGTTTCCCAACTGAAAAACAAAATTTATACTGAGCTTCATCTGCTCTTCTGATTGCTAAATAATTACACTCAATAAATTCATTTTGATCCTGAAGAGAGCAACAATCTGAAGGCAACCACATACAAAAGAACAATTTCTGAAGTAAGATTGCAGCCGCACTGCATGCACTACATGATTTATGTGCAGCGCAATGTTAAAGAACCGTCTTTGTGCACTGTAATTTGGTCTGAGATGAGAGGAATACTTGATTAGCACACAGCTGGAGAAACAGCAACGCAGACGAATTACATTCCTGTGATACAGTGGTGAGAATTAGCCCCATCTATAGTGTTAGGAGACACAGAGCAGAGCGTCATCTGATTTAATTAAGAGGAGAGAGAGAGAGAGAGAGAGAGAGAGGGTGAGGAGAGAAAGATGAAAATAGCTCACCATCATCCACACAAATATAGAAATAGAATTATCCTCATGAGTTTCACACCTCAAACTATTCCTCTTTGGATTTTCACCCGAGTCCCAATACTCTATTTCCTTCTCCCTTTTCTTGTCTCCTTCTCTCCTTTCACTCCCCCCGCTGCCACCTCGGTCATTTCACCCCCCACTTCCTCCATCTCTCAATCTTTCTTCAGACCATTACTCAGTCGTGGCTGCTCTTTAGTTGTTATGGAGACTGGGGGATCGAGGGGCTAAAAATGGCTTCCTCATTTAGCCCACTGCTATTCAGTGGAGGTCCTGGGCCCAGTTTTTCCATCCATGACTGTTTGTCGTGTTTTTGAGGGGGAGATGCTGATAGTTGTTTGGACTCTTAGACGTTCTTTGTGGGTTTGCAGACACAGAGACGGAAAGAAAAGATTTTGTATGTGTTTGTGCTCGCAAAGAAGAAAGACACATTAAAGCCAGATGCTGGTTCCCAGACACCAGCTCTTTTGTCCGTCTCCACAGCGGAAATAAACATGTTTACAGTCTGGTACAAAAAACAATTTTGGTCTCCATCAACCATATTTGCCAACAATAATGGCTTTGCTGTCAAACTCCTCTCTGCTGCTGACATTTCAGTGTAAAAATCACTGTGACCCTCCTCCACCCCATTTAGGTCTATTTCATTATATCGAATGCCCAGGTTGAGCTCATCATGACTCCACTCTCCCCCACATCCAGATCTTGAGCATCCTCTTCATCCCCTCACCACCACCATCACCATCAGTGTCTAGACTCCATCAGGGTGTTTTTAATACTGATCATGGCTTCACCGATGATGTCATGATGGGATCTAATGGCCAAAGGCTTTTCAGATTTCTAATTTTTATTGCGTAGATGTCAATAAATATATTTGTTCATTCAAAATGAAGTCTGTCCTGATTGAAATTTAACCTAATTTACAGTGGGAGTTTCCAGCTTGTTGAATTTTTCCTGTCCCTTTTTGTCAGATCTGATTGCCAATCAACAATATGAGAGGCCAGCCGCTCCTCCACTCTCATCTTTCAGCGGGCACTTCTCAAATATAAGAAAAACGGCTTACTTTCTACATCCTGTCTGATTTTTTTATTGACCTTGGTTAAACAAGCGTCACATAGTCTTGTCAGGAGCTGGACATTCTCTATTAAATAAGAGAAATGGCTAGCAAAGAGACACAGTCAAGATAAAAATTAGAAATATTTTGTGAAGATATTGCAAAAAAAAAAAAGAAGAAGAAAATCCAGTGACCCACACTGCCCCCCATTACAAGGCTTTATAATTATCATTATGACAGATATGGTGCCCATTACTGCCGTCTGGACATTGGCACATATGACAGAGATGAGGAAGGTGAAGGTTGGGCACAGAAACTAGCAGATGTAAATCTGCCAAAGGAAGCACAACACATGGTTGATTTGGCGCAAATGAAAAATTGGCAGACAGTTTATTTCCTCCCTGTAGCTTCCCTTCTCCCTCATGTAGGACTATTCATTTATCTGTTTATTGCTAGTGTTAGATTAGGTCTATTTTATGATTTAAGTGGAAACGTACGTGTGATATTACAAACCGTTTTATTCACAGTGTCAGCGTTGACTAAAGGATTAAATGAAACAGTAGAGGCCTGCAGTTGGTGCATCAGAGGTGCATTAATCTAATAAATCTAATAATTTCTTAAATCAATTTATAAGAAGCTTTTTTAATTTTATTTTTTGTTTGGCATTTTCTACTTTATTTATTTGATAGCAACAACTAGATGAATAGAGGAAATTCAGGGGAGACAGAGTGAATGACATGCAGCAAAGGACCCAGGCTGGAATCAAACCCTAGCTGCAAAGACTTGAAGCTGGATGTATGTTGTGCACACGCTATCATGCGAGCCACCGGGGCCCCCCAGAGACTGTCTTTATTTAGATATAAAGACTCAAAACTAAAATTCAACATAAACTGGATTTTATATCCCTCTGCACTTGTTCCCAGTGTCTCTGTTTTTTTGTCTCTTCCAATCAAGCAACAGAACTTTGTGTCACAGTCTTACGAAGGTGTCTTGAGAGATCGAATTGGTTGAAAAGCGGCGGTCACTTCCTGAACTGATCACAGAGATGACACGCATGTGACTGGTGCTAGATGTGTCTGGAAGTTAATAAAGGCTCTTCGCCGCAGTGAGGTGTCAAGCATTTGTCCACCCTGCACGTGTCTGCGGGCGTTATGTGTGAAACACGCGGTGGTGAACCGAGCTGATGCCCTGGTCAGAGTTGTCAGCCGTGATAAGTGAGTAACGATGACATACCCTGCAGAAATGACAGCTCTCTGCTGTGTGACAAATCTGCCGTGACAACCGCCACGCCGTGATACTGATAACGTTGTGACTTATGCTCCGTGTCACTGTCAAGCTGCTAACTAACTTGAGCACACCTGACTATTGTTATGATATTAATTGCACGGCATGTGTTATTTACACCACCGGCTCTCAGGTCAAGAGGTTTGGTGCATGAGAAGATGCTGTCTAATACAAAAGTCCTCAAAGAGAAATGTTTTTCTCTCTCTAATCTTTACGTCTGTCTTGTGAAACACAACATACACTTTTCAGCCTCTCAGACACTTTTGACAAGGAAATGGATTGAACCAAAAATCAGTCAGCCTCAAAGAGAAAATAAGCAGTTCCCTGAATTGCTTAGAACTGTGGATTGCAGGTTTGTAGTGAGAGTGCTGGTTAATTTTAAGTTCTGTATTTTTCAACCTTATTTTCTAATGTTTTTGTGACAAATGGGGACTAAGTTTTGAATTTGATCCTGTGAGTGAAAAGTGCTGCAACTTGTAGCTGTAAAACGGGCTACAATCAAATTCTTGTGGGCACCATCAACATATTAAAAGTGGTTGTTTCTGTGTGTGATGGCCTAACCCTACGCAGAAATGAAACCTTTTCTGTTTCCTTCATTTGATCTGCTGTTTGTCTAGCCACGTCTTGCTCAAGGGGCAGCTGAAACCTCGGGAGAGGTGACTTCACGAGGTAGAGAGGGTCCTCCACCAATCAGAAGATCGGTGGCGCGATTTCTAGCTCCTTCAGTCATCACACTCATCTCAAAGTGTCCTTGGGCAAGATAGTGAACACCAAATTGCTCCCAAAGCCTGTGCCATTGGTGTGTGAATGATGTGCAGTGTAGCGTTGAGTGGTCAGAAGGTTGGTAGAGTCCATTTACCATTTACTTGTCGCAGGGAGTCAACAGTGGAAACAGGAAGAGTTTGATGTGTTGGAGCTTGGCTTAGAGTTACAGATGGATTAGGCATTCTTGAAAATGTGGTAACTTCTAATCTGATAGCAGAGGAGGGTAAACCCAAAAGGCTGCGAATCTCAGGAAACCGGTGGTGTTTCTGTGGGCGCTCTGACCTTATGCCAACAAAGGAGGTTAAGACTGGATCAAAAAGTAGAGAAAATGTTGAATTTACACTACACTACAATAATAATATATTTCATCAGTGGAAAAAACAAGCCCTTCTGACAGGCATACTGTATTAAGATTACAGGATGAAAAAAAAAGAAGTTACCCATTAGGTGCTCACAAGCTAAGAAACGCTCTGCTTTACACTGGCTTCCCATCATGTTCAGTATTCATTTTAAGGTTCTTTTCACACGTAGAGGTCTGCACAGTCAGGCACCAAAATACATCTCTGATATGCTTCATCCTTACATCACAAGTAGGTCACTCAGATCTTCTAAAACAGGGCTTACTGGTTGTCCCTTATATATGACTAAAAACTAAAAGGTAATGGTGTCTTTGTTGGCTCCAACACTATCAAATGGACCTGGAACTGGGCTATCTAAATGAAATGCAGTCATTATCAGTGTTATCAGTTACCCCTGCACTTTCCTTCCAATAACTGGGACGTCTGTGGAAGTTATATGGTGATACAGATATTGTACTTAGTTCTTGGAAAATTGACTTCTGGGAGGTTTTCCACCCAACAAAAAACAATATATAATTACGTAATTATTGTACAAAGGGGCAGGATTTTTAGTAGACTGCATCATCAGTCGGAGGTCTAGCAGCACTAAGCACTATGGAGAAACACACACAGCATGAGATAGTAAAGCTAAGCTGGATAAAAACAGAAAAATCTGTGCTTTGTGAAGAGGGGACAAAGTTTTTAAGGCAGCGAGCGAAGAATGTGGATATTAACTCTCATAAGACAGTGCAGCTCAACCATGGAAATCACAGGCGAGACCAAAGATAGAAGCAGACTTTAATGCAGAGGACATTTTTGCCACCCTTGTTTTGATTAAAAGAGGCTTTTTGGCGAGATATTGTTAAAGAATACATTTCTAAAGCACTCTCAAAATACAACCGAAAATTGGCAGTGGATATTAGATAGATTAGATTTTGCGGTTGTTCACTTTTCTGCCCTCAGGCATCACCAACTTGTTGAGGGTTTTTTACGATATTGCTTTTATTTGAACCTTTTCTTTCACTGCGATTAGTTGGCATATTCCTTTACTTGTCTTGTTACTGATTTTTTCTTAATGCCTGAGGTTGTATTCAATAATATTTAAAATTATAAATGGCCTTCGATTTCTTCACCCAGACTGCACTGGACAATCTGCTAGACACAAATGTCCAGCAGTGGCTCAGTTGGTGCATTTAGGAGCATTTAAGAACATTTTAGCCCCTGGGGACACATTGATTTCTGACTTGATAGTATCAGCAGCAGTATGATAACCTAACAATTGTATGTGTCCTTCCATTAGTACAATCTTTTGACAGACTGCTCAAGTGAACATTAAATGCTGTGACTGCAGATTTGGAGTTTTATTTCCTGAAATAAAACACAAAGTTTTGCACCTACACTATTGTGCAGTGCAGTCTTAAGGGAACCGTCAGGAGTTTTAAAAAAAAAAAAAATACATTCCCACCTTATAAAGACCTGTGATTCTGCAGGACGATGAATTAATATAACTGCTCTGGGGGCCCACAGTACAGTGGGTGGTGTGTGTACAGCGGATTGTCTTGACAGAATAAGGAATTGTGTGGAGCAACTCCTACAGTGCTGCTCTGGATGGTTTAGTTAATATAAGCCTCTCTGCCTCCCACAGTGTGCTCTCTCATTTTTACCTCCCCCCTCATCCTTTTCTCTCCCTCTCTCTCTCTCTCTTTCTCTCTGAAACACACACACTGAACCCCCCCTACATTCACACACAAGACATTCAAGATGTTATGCAAGATCAAACGCTAGTGCTCCTTATATCAACAGCCAGAGACGTTGGCCAGGCTCGCTGTTAATCGGTTATCATTTGAGCATCGACATGCATACTGGTTTATGTATCAGTTAGCTTAATGTTTGCTCTTTAGCCAGAATGAGAAATTGATGTGTGTAAATTATGTATTTGCCATCTGTTTGAAGAGAGAGAGGGGGAGGGAGAAGATGGAGGGGGAGTAAGAGAGTGAATAATGTTAATTTAGTACAGTGCAGAGATGCGTTGTTGGCATACAAACTCTTGCTAGGTCACAAAAGTTCACATACAGCATGCAAAACCAAATGAAAATCACAATGTTCCAGCATATCATAACCACCCGCTGTGCATTAATAAACCCTATCACAAGCGAGGCAAGAACACTGCTGACTTACAAAGTCAAAGGTTTGGAAAATATAAAACACATCGCAAAAGAGTCAAACAAGCTGAACACAAAATAAAGGAGTCAAACTCAGTGCAGGAAGAAGTTACAGAAGTCAATTCAAAATATTCTTTGTGTACTAGTAATAATGATTTATTTAATAGCCCTTATGTAACAAAACCTCAGCCTGACAGACCTCCTGTCAGTGTTTTATTGTTGCAGCAGCGGACCAAGTAAACTGGACAGGACAAGAGACGTTCCAAAGGTGCTGATATACAGAATAACAGCACTGAGACCTTTAACTGCATGTATCTCTTCAAAATAAAAGTGTTAGAGCTGTCTCTTGCAGACAATGAAAGTCAAATACAGCACACTGCTCGCTGGCAACAACACAACTCTGACAGCCACACTGTTCAAAAAGCTGCTTCAGCAGCGACTCTGTAGTGACATGGACAAAACACGGTTTCCTTTAGACAACACTGGGCTTTATTTAACATCTGCCACTTACTATATTATTATATTTATTAACACCTAGTACAAATAATAGAGGTGATGATGATAAGTATGATGACACAACAAGATCCTTTGATGTATGTATATAACTTCTACCCCAGCCAGACTCATACAGAGCTTAAAGGGGATTTTCTATAGGTCAGGGCCTCTGAAGTCTCTCCCACACTGAATGTGTGTCAGTCAGACAGTAGTTTCTGCATGAATTGTTCTCAAGTGTAAGAGAGATCTTGCTAGCTCTGCTAGTCAAAATACAAAATGCACGATATATATATATATTATTTTTTGCCTTTAATTTTTTTATGCCACTGATAATTCTGCACACTGGACCATAAGGCACTAAACACCAGGGATATTTCAAACTACCTGCAGTCTCTTTGGTGCAACTTAACATCCCTGCCCTCTGGACACTCATCCGTTTAGTCTTGCCGCTTGTCAGAAGCACTCACTCCAATAATTTTCAACACGATGTTAGCTGTTATTACAAAAGTCCAAAAACAATTTCTCCAAATTAGTTCTGTTTCCAAACTCCCATGTGGATTGTGTACAAAAAAAACAACTCAACATTTGCAGAGAAACTGTGGCTGAAACAGAGCACACACGTTTCTCTTGCCAGCAACACTGTTAGAAGACATGTGATGCCGGTTAAAATGAAAACTGACTGTTAACTGATAAATATTGCTTCCCACTGTGTTTTTACTGTGATTTGCAATATAAATATGGGCAGCTACACACATGTATTTGTTTTCTGTTGATCATATTACTCGACAGCCAAACATCAAGCAAGTGCAACAAGACATAGACATGACAGCCAACGACTAAAAACAAGTCCCAGACTTACTCTTGTCTGGCAGCCTCTTACTCAGTCACTCACTCTTTTTCTCTTCTTAGCTTTCTCTGTCAAGTTCCTCTCTTCAGTCCTTCCACCACTGCCATGCTCAGCCTGCCTGAACCCCAGTTATGTTGTCCACTCGTCTGGCTCCAGTTATGGCAATAATTCCATTGTCTCTTCATCTCTGACCTCTTGGTTCTGTCCAGGCATAACATCTCTAAAGCTCACTAACTGAGACGTTATGTCTAATTGTAAAAACAACAAATTTACATTTTACAAAGGGGTTATGTGCCGGACATTTCTTGACTGGAGGCCAGTAACTTCATGGTGTCTCCTCTTGTTGCTTGGCAACTGCTGCCATATTTCTCAAAATGTTGCACTGCTGCTTTAAAACTTTGATGTTTGAGAGACTTTTATCCGGGGACAACATTTTTGTCCTTGCCAGACTTGCCTCTGTTTGTACACGCTGTTTGAGTCTAGAAATCTAGAAAATGACACACATTGTGTACGTCGCCCTGCCTCAGTGTGGAGTGAATAAGGTCTTTACAACTCAGTGTGTAGATAGATAGATAGATTTCATTTAAACAATGTCTGAGAAGATTCAACGGTAATTTATGTTATGGGAATATTGTGTTCCTCGTGCTATTTAAATCTTTTATCCAAGCGTGCGCAGGAACAAATGTCGGAATGTCATTTTGCCAGTGCATGACTTACAAATGTTTGAGTGACTTTCATCTCAAACCTCTTTCAGTTTTACCAACTTTCACGCGCACCTAAACTGACCTTAATGTGTTGTGAACTCCAGCTAACATCAGGACCGCTTTAATCTCACCTCTTCTCTGATAGACTAGGCTGCATAAGGACATAGTCTTTGTTTCGTGGCCCACTCAGCCTCTTTAGAAAGATGGAGAAAAAGAGAGGCAAAGGAAGAGGGAGGGCATACAGGGACCGAGAGTGAGCTTGTTAGACTGTCAATTTCCTCAACAACACCATCATTATTCACTGACTTAATTCAAGATCACAGCTAAAACGCTACTTTCACTCTGCTGATGTCACTCGCTACAGTACATGCTCTGTCTCTCTCCCTGCATCTCATCTCGCATATTTTGATGTTTCATTTGGTTTGATTTATGAAACAAAAGCTTGTTGAAAAGAGAAAGAAAGGTGTTGATTTTTGTTTCTGTCACATGCACTGAAAAAGCAGGTTCATAAGCAATATTCCCCCAACAGTCTACAAAACCTATCCTCGTCTTGTCTAATTGTAGAGACATTGACCAGAGAAGCAGCGGGACTGGAGCCAGTGACAGCCTGACCTGGGGCGGGGTCCTCAGTCACCACGGTAACAGCTCAGGGGGACATATCCACCCTTGCTGTGTCTGAACTCATCAATCGATCAGACAACAGATGGGAAATAAGATTGGAGAGGACATGACTGTCTGCGTATCTGTTTGTGTGTGGTTGAAAGTATCTGTGTGTGTCTGTGTGTGTGTGTGTGTGACAGTCCTAACAGGTGTATGACTGCCAAACAGACAGAAGGTGTTGTTGGCTAAAAGACATGCAGTAGTGGCACATTTGGTTCATGCACTTGAATGCACAAACAGACACACACACACACACACACACACACATCAGACAGATTGTGGTTTCAGCTTTCAGTGAGTCAGGTACAGTGACAGTATGTTCACACCCCAACAACTTCGCCGAGATAATAATATGACGCAAATGGTGCAACTTTAGCAACACTGGCAGAATTATGCAGCGGGAGGAAAGATAAAGACAGGAAATGATACAAAATGAAAAGAAACACAAGCAAAGGGAAAAAATAATAAAATGCAAGGAAACAAAAAAAGGAAAAAGGCAAAATAATGAGGAGGAGAGTGAAAGAAAACAAAATGTAAATACACATAGGCTACAAAAGGCATTAATATTCTTGCATTTCTCTCGCCGGCTGATATTAAGGGTGGTGCGATCGATGTGAAACTCTCATCTTAGCTCTCCCTCCTGGCTAGAAGTGGTAATAGAGTAGAAATAGCCCAATTTTGACACCCAGTCAGGAATAAAGACAAATGGCTGCAGCATCTATCCGTTCACATAGAAAAGAGGACAATGCCTCTCTCTGTTAATTAACACTGGAGGTCTAGAAAGAACTCCACAAACTTCATCATATTCTAGCCACATAACAACGTGTGCACCAAAATTAAACATACACAACTTTAATTGATTAATGGATTCTACACAATTAAAAGATTGCAAATGGGTGTTTGGGAAGCAGTAATCTGAAGAGGATCCTCTGAGAACTAAACAAACAGCTGTGAAGTGAAGCCAATGCGGAAGTACCAAGAACTGCAGTTCCTCAAATGTCCACTTGAGGCTGGCTACAGATGTGAGTCAATCTCCGTAAGCTCCCATGGCAACTGTACTGAAGGTGATTTTTTTTCAAACTCACCCTTTCAATTCAATTATTGTATCATAATTAAATTATATTAAGGCTTAAAGGATGCCAAGATGACGGCAGCCAGCGCGCCAAGCTCTTCCGAAATAGGAGAAACTCCTCTCCTCTCCTCTCCTCTCCTCTCCTCTCCACGCCAATTCTTTTGGGGTAGTCAGTCGATATGAACAGTAAAATAAGCTTCAGTTTCCAAAGTAAAGAGGGAAAAGGCTGAACCATCTTGACAACAGATTTCTCAGACATGTCTGTGTTCCATAAAACTATCCTGAGGGTAACGGAAATGGACGCCCTTTATTCCATCTTTACTCTCATTAACTACCTCGGAGCTAACTCGATCTCTGCTCCTCTCCATATCCCCCACGAGGTGTCTGGCGCATAGTGGTGACACAATCCCTTGGTGGGCGTCGCCCTCTGCCAACTGTTGCCAGTCTAATTGGAGGGCTTGCCAGCAGATGAGACTGCCAAGGTGCCAATTAGTACGTACGATTACGCATAGAGGCATCCTTCTTGTTTCCTCCAGCTCCATCTCTTCTCTATTCTTTACTTTGTTTCTCTTCTGTCGTGCTTCCCTATGTTTCACCTCCCCTGGTCGCTGACTTTCTTCAACAACTTTAGCACTGGTAACTGGCTGGTAAAGCGTACGCGATGGCCTTAGAAAACCTGCAGGCCTGCTATTCAAATTTCAATCACAACAGTCCTCAGCTACACGATAACAGCCTTTAAGGAAAACAGCAAGAGCCATCTGGTTTTTCTTACCTCCCTCCCACTCACTCTCTCTATGTAATACAGGCCATCTTAAAACACCAAGGCAGCTTGCTGAGGTAATCATGGCCTCCAGCGTCGACACTGTTAGCAAATGGTTCCATAATTACACGTGTTCACACATAATGTTGAGTGGCTCAGGGGTTTCCACTGTGGAAGTCTCAGCGAACAGTCGTGTGTTCTGCTTCCATGGGCAAGATATCTCATTGGTACAGTTAAAACAGAGAAAACCTCAGCTCAGTGCAGTCATGTGAGTTGAATCATCAACACTTCTCTGGCACAATGTCAACAGAACTTAACATGATAAGCTTCACAGATTAAAGTATTTACTGCGTTGCAATTGGGCTGAATTACATTGCATACATTCATGTTGGCAGTGCTGCCTCTTCCACCTCAAGCTAATCTAAAAATCAGCAAAGACATGGATTATCAGTGGACCTGAGGCAGGCTTAATGATTACTGGGTGCTCAAACAAACCATCTGTAATGACATCAACCTGTCAATCAAAGCTGCCAGGCTGTTAATTATGCATAACCTTAAGCCTTTTGAACAGGTGAGTAAATAGAAATTCACCCTCAGTACAGTTGCCATGAACAAGGAAATTAGCTATAAAGACCAAAACAGTTTTTTGTACCAGGCTGTAAACTGTTTATTTCTGCTGTGAAGTTGAACATTTTAACATGGGGACTTATGGAGACTGACTCCTTCTGTAGCCAGCCTCAAGTGAACGTTTCAGGAACTGCAGTTTTTGGGACTTCCGCATTGGCTTCATTTTCCAGCTACAGAAGTTGCCGCTTGGTTGTACCTTTTTGGTCGTTTTGGTCTCTATAGCTAATTTCCTTGTTCATGACAGCTGTGCTGAGGGTGATTATTTTTAAAAGTTATGCAGTGTGGTTACTTTGATAAACAGGTGGCTGCCGTAACATATTTTTGAGCATCCAGGCATCATTTGGTCTGCCTCAGGTCCACTGATGATCCACGTCTTTGCCGATTTTTAGATTAGCCAGGAGGCGGAACAGGCAGTACTGCCAACATGGCAGCGGTCAGAGCCACAGATTTTGAGCTTCAAATTGGCTATGGATACCTACAGTATGGGTGACGTCATGCATACACGTCATGTCCATTCTTCTGTCAATGGTTTGCATGCATACTGTGTGTATGAGCAGTGAGTTGGGGACGTCTGTGTCTGTTGAGCATTTGTAACACAGTCTGTGACCCCTCCTGTCTGCAGAGGCCAACTAATTACTAACTGATAGACAGCACCAGTGACTCATCTAATATTATCAGCAGTTCTCATAATATTCATTCTCTCTCTAATAAGGTTGCAAACCTTGAGTGATGGCCTATAGGTGAGGGAGTGTGTCCATGGTAGTGTGAGTGTGTGTGTGTGTGTGTGTGGGTGGTCTGTGTGTGTTTCAGAGAAAGAGGGGGAGAGGAGAGAGCGCGAGGACGTTTTCATCAATTTATCTTTGCTGTGGCCAGAATGATAATTTAGAGAGGGATCTATCTGCAGCTCGCTTCATCATGCTGAATATTAATACAATGAGACCTGAAAAGCTATTTCATCCAGATCGAGCACGTCTCCACCCAAAATCACAACGGGTGGCTGAAATTCAACCCACAGAACATGAAGGCAGAAGAAATGTTTTCTGATTTTTGGGGTGTCTTCATCTTACCGCTAAATAATGGCTCAGAAAATCAAGACTGTATTATTTTGGACGAGTCTAATGACTTCAGCCTCAGCAAACTCTGACCCCTGTGCCAAGAGAAGACAACACATCAGTACTGACTGTCTGTGTGTACAGAGTTCACATACAGGTCTGATTACAGCATCTGTCAGCCTTAACAGGCTTTGGTCTGTTTTTGTCAAACAGGTGAGATTAGAACAATCTATTAGCACGCGCCTGTCTCACTGCAGTTTAATTAAGCTTCTAATTTTGGTCAAGTCGTGATGTGGGGTTAATTGTCCTAAACCACTATCACCTATCAACTGAGGCTGGTAGAGCAGGAAGCTCGCTGGCCAAACCTTTCCCTACAACCTTCCACAACAATCCCTCCTCTGCTCTTTTATACCACCATTTTTTCCTCCAGTGTTGCATCCTCCCTCTCTCCAACAGCGAGTGGAGTATCGTTAAGAAGCAGAGCTCGGATCATCAATAATTGAACAGCCAGAATCATGTAGAATTCTCTAAGAACCCTGTCTGTCGCCCTTTGTACTTCTGCGCTGTGAATTGATTAATATTTCATTTGTGTGTGTGTGTGTGTGTGTGTGAGAGAGAGAGTGTTGAGTTTAATCTGATGTCTCATCAAGCTCCTCTTTTGAAATCATAAACATTTCCTCACTCTGCTCTGACAGCGAGGAGCCTACTTCCTCTGAGAAGTTGCCTGCTGTAAATTGGCCTTTAATCTAACACCTTTCCCCCGCACAACAGACTAACGTAAGCTCCCCTGGGCCTTTAACTGCCATGTAATTGATGTACTGTAAGTACACGGAGTGAGGTGATGGTTTACAAGCTGTAACCACCTCACAACAGTCCACAGCTGCTTGTGGTGTGCCTTCAGCTCCACATCACGTTAATCCAGCATGGTACTTAGGTAGTAAGAGGTTGTTTTCAAAATCCCAGCAACCCCTGACCCTTTAAGACAAATTATACATAATTAAGAATGTGGCCACTTGTGACTTTGATTGATAGGCGGGTGCCATCACAGGTGGCTTGTTTCAGGGTTCATTCAACTGGCCTCAGCTCCACCAACACATCTTTGCCCATTTCTGGATTAGCCGGGAGCCGGCAGAGGCAGGACTGCCAAGATGGCAACGGCCAGAGCCAACACACTCTGAGCTTTGGCAGTATGTTTCAAACGTACACTCAGAAATTTCTACGATGGAACGCAAATACATAAACAAGTAGAACCCATATGTATGTACGCCAAGTTCCACGATGTAATGCTTCGGCTTTTATAGGTGTGTCACACAATGACAGTAAGTCATCAGTGTCCAAAATCTTAACTTTCTACTCATATACTGTAAACGGTTGACTGTTTATGAGTGAATACGTGGACAAAGGGGCAATTTTGGACACAGTGAGTTACCATTTCAAGGAACTTTGACTAATTAAATTACATAAATGCCATCCAAATTGCCATCGGACAGATCTTCAGTATCACAAGAATATAATTTTGTAGTCACAGTGAAGTGAAAAATAATTAGTAAATATAATGAAACATGTTAATGTGATGATAATCAGATTCAGTACCAAGGTTCTAATATTGCCGGGTTACCAAAACTCCATTAAACAACCTGTTTGTGTGACTTTTCTTCACAGGCCGTGGATCCCTTTGGCAATAGTGTTCAATTAAAATGAAAAAATTAGGAAAAGTCACAAAGCAAGAAAGAAGAAAATGTGAGTGACAAAACAAGATAGAAATAACTCAGAGCCTTAAACAAATACTCGAGAAGAAGGGTGTTTTGAATACACACAAAAACCCTGTGTGACTCACCCACTGAGGACCACGATGAAGTCCATGACGTTCCATCCGTTCCTGAGGTAGGAGCCTTTATGAAATACAAAGCCCAGGGCGATGATCTTTATCCCAGCCTCAAAACAGAACATCCCAATGAAGTAGGGCTCTGTCTTCTCCTGCAGAGGCAAAACAAGAGATGATCCGATCAGATGAGTGATAATTAGCTTCCACGGAGCTGAAATTGAAGCAGGTGTCTTTCTCTTTAGGCTCCTTCGAAGGCAACTTGACAGAAAAGCATGAAGTGTGGTTGTGTGTGTGCAGATGTTTCCATGTGTGAATGTCTCACCAGTCTCTTAGACATGGGTGTTTTGTCCTCTCCAGGAAGGTGCTGCTCCAGTGCCAGGACGATGCAGTTGGCGATGATGGTGGTGAGGATCATGTACTCGAATGGAGTGGAAGGCTGAAGTTAAGGAACTTCTGAGTGAGCTAAAGTTGAGGGTCTAATAAAGTATGTTAATATAAAGGATAAGGCTGGTGAATTTAAAGAAAAAATCAATACCAAACACATGCTAGTCTGTCAAGCTACTTTCAGCCCAACAGGTCATGAATATGAACCTTTTTAAAAGGCTCAAAAATGTTCTAAAAAATTCCCCAAAAAGGAAAAAAAAGTGTATTTGTCAGGGACTATTTTAAACCACAGATCTGGTGCAGTAGTGAGTATTTACTGCGGCGGCGCAGCATATCTGGGATCAACTCAAAATAAACTACAGTGCTCTTATTCGTGGTAATGAGGGAACATGTCACCCAGTGCAACAACGCGGCTCGTTGATGTGATCAGGATACACGCCCAATGCTTGTTAATAAGATCAGTTCATTGTTAGTTTTGGGATTTTCATATTCAACAATCAAAAAAATTGAATATTACCAGCCTCGTTCTTTAAGTAAGTGGATTTAAATGACATAAGGGTTGTTCACAGAATAGACAGAAACAGAAAGAAAGAGAGAGAGAGTGAGAGTGAGAGTGAGAGTGAGAGTGAGAGAGAGAGAGAGAGAGAGAGAGAGAGAGAGAGAGAGAGAGAGAGAGAGAGAGAGAGAGAGAGAGCACTAAACAGGTTTCTAGGTCACAGCCCAACACAAGTGTCATGCGATCTATTCATCAGAGCACAATAGCAGTTCAGGAAATGCGCGTAGTGCAATTAATGGTACTAAAAATATTTCTATAATGTCTATACAAAGCACAGAAAGTCAATGAACTTAGAATAGGAAAGATTCAGTTAAACGATTGGGGAAAATAACTGAGGTAATTACAGCAAATCAATCCCAGCAGCACTGCAATTACAGTGTCATGTAAGCATAGATAGACAGGCCGACATTAATTCCTCTGTATGAAACAGAATTAACCTGGCATGTTATAAGCCCCGGGGCCGTAGACACAACCAGACACAGGCTGTACCTTATTTGAGGTCAGCTGCCACAGACAGTGACACACACACACACACACACACACACACAACCGAGGCACAGAAGGCTTATGGAGGTGAGTGGGTGGACCTAAGACATGATCTTATAAACAGGGTCACTGTCGCTACAAGCTTCACCTGCTGTTCTGTGGGACCAGCATTGGTTGTCGGTTCAACACCAGGCACTCTGGGGTTGAGTTAAGCCAGCAAAGTACTCTTTATCTAATGCTCTGCGTGGGCAGTCTTCCCTTCTCCTGGTTATGTGCAGAAGAGGTAGGAAGGAAGGAAAGAAGGAAGGAAGGGAGCTTAAATCTGCAGAGACAGGGAGGGAGAGAGCGGAAGGAAGAAGGAGGCAGAGATAACAGGCAAGAAGACACAGGGAAAAAGTGATAAGGAGGATGAAGGATGATCAGTGGAGGAGAAGATGATGGCTGCATAGAGTCAGGAGCTTGCGAAAACCGGTAGGTGAGGAGGAGGCAATGAGACCAAATAAGACTGACATCGATGTTGCGCTGGCAGCTGTACCCAGCGAGGTTACTCAGGGACATGTAAGCGATGAAGCTAAATAAACAGAGCAAATACAATCTTACTCCCACCAGCCCACAGGGATTCTAACTTAAACCTTGGCTGAGCCACAGATTGACTCAGTGATTTCGAGTTAATTGCTGACAGGTTTTGGAAAAACAAAACCGTAGCAGCCATCAGCAACCAGTAGGTGATGAGCATGAAAACAAATAGTAAAAAGTGGTTTCGTTTAATAGTATCTGCCCGCGGGATGTTTTCACATGTTTTTTTTTCTTTTTTCCCTTTCAAGAATTGAGGTGTACGTTTTGATTCGCTTCTCCACCACAACAACTAGCATCAGTTTAGCCTCACTGAGAGAAGCAGCAGCCAGTCGCCACACCCTGCATTCCCTCAAACACACAACAAACAGAAGGAAGAGGGGGGGGTTAAGATAGAAAGACAGAAGACAGAGGTATCCACGGCAACAGGCTTCTCTTCCAGCCAAAAGTCAATGCTACAAGACGGTTACTGGGCAGCTGAACTATCTCTGTAACATACACACACACACACACAGGCTACAGCTTTGTGCTATATAGGAGGCTAATTTTAACCACTACATGACGGATCATATCATATCATTATTGTCAAAGGCATCACCTAAAAATGTTCATGACTTTGTTGTAGATTTGAATGTGTGGTCATATCTAAAACTAAAGTACTGTTGACAGACGTAAATTGGATACATTCATATATATTTTTTTATATTGTTATAGGTTATAAATATTTTTATACAGCTGTGATAGTTTCTTTTGTATTTGTGGGTCATCACATCAGGTGATGGAAAATGTTGGTCGCTGTGTGTTGTCTATATAGAGCTCCAGGTTTAATCAATCTGTTTTTAAGACCCCGAGGTCAAAACCAGTTGATGTTTTAATCAATTACGCATAATTTGTCTAACTTTTCTCTTTGTTCTGCCTGAAAGTGCCTGAAGACTGACTTCTTTCCTGTGACTTAAAAAGCACCTCAAACCTGCAACAACTGATGTTTTGGCCACTTTCAAGTTAATAGCCTCATACACGCTCATTTTTTTTGGTCTCCACCAACTCCAAATAAAAGCTTTAGTTTCAATAACTTCCCAAATAACATTGCAAAAAAAGTTCTTATGCTTGGCTGAGGAGAAAAGGTTGATGTATTGAAAAAAAGCAAAATGCAACAAAGTGCAACAGACTTGGGGAATAAATCATGACGAACATGAAGAAAGTAAATTAGATGATGAATTAGACCTGAAATCCAGTGACAGATGAAAATTTCACTTGTGTGAGAGTTCTTCAAATTAATCCATCAAACATGAAGGTTTGCTTTCTCTACATTGTTCTACATATATTTTCCCCAACTGAGGTTTGACAAGTGCTCATTTAATTGTGTCATCTCGTTATGCCTTCTTCCTCAATGCACCAACTCCTTATAATCCCATAACTGTAGTGAACGGAGTAGTTTATTTTCTCGAAATTCAGTTGAAGTTTGTGCTACTTTTGGATAAAAAACTTCTTGAAAAAAAATCTTTTTGTGCCTATCTGCCATTTCTTGCTGTGTTGGTAGTATACAGTGGGTTTTTCATTGAAAACAGCAGCCAGCTGTGGCCACAAATGGCACAACGAGAGTAGTGAAAGGCAGTCATAACAGCGAGGTTGTGAGGAAGTAAACCAAACCAATGAGCTGAAAGATGATAAAGAGCTCTGCAGAGCTGAGGGGAACTGCACACTTCGTGATAATACTCTGTGAGCAATCTCCTGTGTGAGCAACCTCTGTCTTATTGTCAGTTGTCACCTACCGACACAGCAGGCGCTCTTCCACACTGTCCACCATGTTGAACAGCCATGTCTCTACAGTGGCCCACAATAGACAAACTAAACACTGGCTCCAGATAGGGCCTTTCACATTTTTCAACATAGTTTCTCCTACTAGTCTGCACTCTCTGCCTTTGTAGTTATTACTGATATGCAGCCTTTTTGATACAGTCGTATATTCTGCAGTCTCAGAAGTGTGTTGACTTATTTGCCCAAGAGCCTCCAAACACCAGATGGGTTATACTTGATATAAGTGATATTCCCTGACTAACCCCAGGCCTTTTAATAAAGTCTCTCCATAGAATACAGAACAAATCAATACTGGATTCACCACGAGATATACATTCAACAAGTGTCTTTAAACCCATCCCCTCCCCTCCTTTGTGCTGTTTTGGTTTGTGACGTTAATCACGGATCGTCTACCAGCTTTCGCAGCTCGTGAGCAATCCTGTGAGTCACAGTGACGCTGGCACTCTGCCTCGATTCCTCAAACATGCGTGTAAAAATAGACGTGGAGACAGAGTGTGATGCCCTGTGCATCTGTGAATACGCTCAAGCCCAGACTGGATCCAAGCCCCTGTGATTATTATTACATAGAGGTGAAAATCAGAAGGAATCACAGGCATCTGAGATTGGCTTATTGGAAATCTGTGAATCATCAGCTGCCTGCGCGCGTGTGTGTGTATGAGTGTGTGGTAAAGGCAGAGAGCAACATTAAATATAAAAACACAGAACAAAGCCAGGCGTGTAATCACCATTTGGAGTAAAATTAACTCTTTTTAAGCCCGAGGAATGAAAACACTGACACATACTACAACTTCAGAGTGTGCCGTTATTAAAATATCCATAAGACAAAAGATGCTGTCAAATGAATTTTGGATTGAACAGACTGCTGCACCAAACACAGTTCAATCTTTCTTTAATTCCACATCACCTCCACACCACAGTGGCCTGCTTGAGCCAGCCGATCAATCCTGAGGATAAATGCGGCCATAGTTCAGCCAGCCCTGTGGGTAAACCATATCAACTCAGAGCCACAGCCGGCTCTTATATACACCTCTCAGTCAGGAAATGAAGAGGCAGTCACAGTACCTGAGGCCCGGAGATAACGAGAGAAGGAAGGTGGAACATACCATATGTGTGATGTTTTGTGGATTGGTTATATTCATCTCCACTGCACAGATTGGAGAGCAGTGCATAGCTGGGCATAGTGCAAGGCTGCAATTACAAGCCTCATTTTCTTCAGATGTGTTCGCTCTAAACATGCAGTCTCATTAAAGAAGTAAAAAAGCAAGCATTAAGTAGAAAAATGTTTGTATAATTGGAAATAAATGAGAGTAGCATCATAACTACACTGGGGACACACGGGTCATTTCCTTGATAATTTTCCATTTCCATTTTTCATGCAAGGATTGAATTTAGTTAGAGGGAAATTAATGGCTTTTCTCAAGGATAAGCTGGCCCTAGAGGCATATACAAAGAATTTTCAACCTAAAATGCAGCTTTAATTCAATGATCATGTATTTTAAATCCTGGTTAGGCCTCTGACATTTGCCATAAAAGCATAAAGTCATTTGTGACATTTCCTGTCCAGTAACCGAAAATGTCTACCTGTCTCGTCACTTAAAAACTGAAAGCCTGACAACCGGCAAGCATATGGTTATTTTTGTGTGCCCTGATGAAACAAACTATTAAATCCATCAATCAATTATTTAGAGGTGTACCATCTCAATGGGAAACTTCCCACTGCGGGAGATCCCAGTGGGGATCAGACAGGAGGAGCAGCTGTAAGCCCTCACCAGGCCTGCTACACTTAAACTCAGGCCACGCGCTTAATTAGCCCTGCCTCTTCCCTGCCAGGCCTCCATCAGCCTTTCCATCGACCCTCAGGCAGGTAGGCTGACAGTCAGGCTCACACATACATGTTCATGCATATTTAACTACCTCTTACTCCCGTGAGCGTGTCAGAGGCATATAAGAGAGAATAGGTACTCAAATAAAGATCAAAACATAGTGTAAGATGCTTTCATAAGCCCACACACAGCACTCTGACTGCTCAGTCATGGAGACCTCTGGATGATTCCTGAATTGATCATCTGTTGTTAATTGAGCACTCAGAGAAAAAAAAGAGCCTCTTACAGTGAGGTGACAGCTCCAAACACAGGGCTGACCTTTTACGAGATGTCCTGCAGAGGTGGTGTGTGCGCTCCTTTATTTCTATTTCTGTGAGAACCAATATGTTTTAGACAATGAAAGATGAAAGCAAGGACTTTTGGGGGGTAAGTGAAGATGTTTAAAAAGGGCCAGTATACAGTATTTTTCTGTCATCTACTGAAGTAGATGTTGATTGCACCTGCCTTGGCTTCACCCTCATCACCTAAATCTGCAGATCAGTTTTATGGAGCCTTAAAGCAAGTTTCAGCCCATTGTTTAGGCCTGCAATCTCACTGACTTGGTTCACTCATTCTGTTTCATAGTGTCCTTTTCAGATACAACAGGAAGCTATTTTCAAAAACAAATCTTTCAAAACCCACCATACACGCCCTGCTCAGCACCAAGCAGCTGGAAGACCCAGGTTTGGTGAACAAAATTGAATGTTTAGCAGCTAAAGAGCCACATATATCCCTCAGGAGCCGGTAGAGACCAAAAACAAAGAGTAAATATTGAACTTACAGTCGCTATGTGGACAGAAAAACAACTCCAAATAAATGATGTTCCTCAGTAAGTGTTGGATGTGTGAATATCCACTGTTTGCTAAGATGTTTGCCACATTTGCTTAAAACAGGATATGTCAGTGTTTTGTTTCCTCTTCCCCAAAGAAGTCAGTGAGTATATTCATAAGTATAATAAATATAAATGTGTGTACCATCATCAGTATGTTTGTGTATTTAACGTGCATGAATGTTCACACTGCCAACAAGTTCCCTATGCTGTATATAACAAAGAGCCACTCATCACAGCCACAGTGGATATTTCCAAGAACACAGCGACACTCAGCTCAGCATCGCTCCCTTCAAAACCATATTAGCCAACAATACAATATAGAATAACTGAGTGAGTAATGACTTGTTGTAATAGTATACGGCACAGCGATCAGACATCATTACATATAATTCCTGTTAATGTCTGTTAATCAGATACAGTAGAGCTCGTTAGATGTAATGAGACACTCCCTCCATAACAGCACATTAACCTGGAGGTTATTCGGTCTGACTCGTTTCCTCCTGGTCACTATAGCAAACACGTTATTTTGACTTAAAGCCATGTGTACTCTTGACGCAGCTTGTGAGATGAGCCTGTAGGTGCACTTATAGTATAGTATTGTTAATGTAATGACCCAACCAATAACCAATACAAATACGCTTCAACATTTTTGCCCCAGCTGTTGATTGCAATTCATCCTATTTCTATTTTTAACCACCTCAATAGATTGGAAAACCCAGAGGAAACAACAATAGACGGCGATCAACAATAGAAGCACACTCGTTCTATTTGCTGGGTGTTTTTTTTTTTTTTTTTTTTTTTTTTAAATCATCAGTGGGCCAGTCAGTCAGTCAGGAAGCAGTTGAATGGAGCAGAACAATAGCAGAGAAGAAGCCACACCTGGCCTGGGCACCTGGTGAGCTGCACAACAAGCAGCACAAACACGCCACCAATGGACGCTTGTGTGTGGTCGTCCTCCTCAGCAACAGGCGGAGGAAATAATTGAGTCTCTCCCATTTCAGTAATAAAAGTGTGAGTCATTAGGTTTGAGAAAGCAGTAGTCATTAATGTAATAGCACTACTGAAAGTTAATAAAGGTGTTATGTAATACAGATTTGGATAATGCCTCTCTCTGATTTAATTGCTGGTTGTTTTTAATGTTTAGCTCAGTGTATTGTGTTTTTAGTGTACTATTTCACATTGTTTTGCTGATTTGATCTTCTTTTTATGTCAAGTGCCTTTGAATATATTGTTATTGTTATTATTTTTATTATTATTGTTATTATTTTTATTATTATTATTATCAGTATTTAGACAGATAGCAGCAGATACATTTTGGTTGGTTGGCTTGTAATGAGTGGTTGCAATCATCACAAAGTAAAACAGCACAAATATCACAGTGTCCTAAGTGTCTTTGTATTTTGTCCAATTGTCAGTCCCAAACCCAAATATATTCAGCTTACAATCATATAAAACACAAAATAGCAGCTAATCCTCTCATTGGCATCTTTGCCCGAACAATGACCAAAATTATTAACATCAAAACTAATTAATTATCCAAATAGTTGCTGATGGATTTCTTCTGACTGACTGACTGACTGACTAATCATCGCAGCTCTAGTTGGGCTTGATATGTTTACTGTACATAACACTTCAGGGGGGACAGCAGGTCTTCATAGCCTTTTGTTGACAGAGAAGATTTACAGCCATAAACAGAGAAACTCCTGTGTGTTCCTCTAATCCGTTTTCCACTGACACCACCTCCCCCTCTGCAGTACTTTTGTCTAGATAGAGATATATTGTCATGACATGACTCAAACTCAACAAAGAAAAATGTCTGATTTCATTAACGTCTTCTCCTCTTTATCAAAACCTAATTTCCTGTTGCACAGTGTTGTATTTAAATGAAGCAATCAACTAATGAACCAAAAAAGTAATTTATCACTCAAACAATCTTCAGACTGATCTATCAGTGTGTGTGTGTGTTGGTTGAATTTCTCATGTATTGCTCTGTGTGTGCTCTCCATGGTGCTGAAACTGAGAAATTATTGGGAGGCGTTTAAGAGATTTAGCCTTCTGTGAAATTGTGATCACTTGTGGAAATGTGAGAAATTTGTATTAAGTTTGGGTGCCACAGATGGATTATAAATTTTGTCTTTGTGTTCATGTCTACTAGTCAAACTGGAACAATTTACCCACCTTTGTAATTCACTCATACCCGACTTCCTTACACACTGATGCGTTTGTATATTTCACACGCTAAACCGGCTTCATTTGCACCATGAAGCAGAGAAAGGATATGGCCACTCAATGATTTTCTTGGCGTACTTCCTGACCACGTTGTCCTCACCAAAGATGAACAGGGACCTGTTGACGGTGAAGCAGTTCTCCCTGACCGGGATGGGGTTGTACAAGGCCATGGTGCGGGCACGCTGTGCTTTGGTCTGCTTGAAGGCTGGGGAGATGCCACCTGTGGACACGGCCGCTCCATCGCGGTTCCGGTTGCGCTCGGACCCTCCATCCCCTGAGCTCAACAAGCCCGGGACGTCGTCTCCAAAGCGGGCCATTCTGTCAAAAACAAAAATCACACGGGAAGGAAGACAAGTGTGAGACAGGAGACAGAAAAAGGAGGTTATAGTCTCCTTGGAAAGCAGGGCGCGGTGCTGCGCGCTCGGTGTGACAGCCGCGAGAGTGGCGAGATCCTGACCAGTTTTAGTCCGTCATCAGTTTTATTTATAAAAGAACTTCAAAATCTGTTCAGAACATTTACGGATTTGTCTCCAGTGAGGAGTCCAGCGCGTCGATTCCCTCCGATCAAGTGCGCAAATAACAAAAAAAGGACACAAATCCAAAAAAAGAACTTCAGTCCCGCCTCATTAAACAATCCGTCTTTAAAAAAGCCGTGGAAACTGATTCATTCTGCTGTGTTTTATCCATCCAAACACAAACAGCTTCAAGAAAAGCTGCAACAGGTCACGTCTTCAGCCATCCTCAGTCCCCTGAGCGAAAAGCAGAGGAGCAGGTTGATCCATGAATTTTTAAATAAACTAGTGCACTGAGTAATTCAGAGCACATCACTCATCTCTCCTCTCTCATCTTCTGTGTTGACCATCTACCACGAGAGCACTATCCTACTGCGTGCGTAAAAGGACGACCGGAAAAAAAAACTTTGGCATTTTCCACGATATTTTTCCCCGAAACAACGCCAACAAAACAAGCTGTCAACTACGTGTTACACGGAGAGAGGGGGGGGGTAAAAAATCCTCAATCCGTGTGGTCTGCAGTGGGATGGTGGAGGAGGAAGTGTCTCCCTTTCTCCCCCCGCACGGTAAGAGCAGGAGGAGAGAAGACAACAGTGTCTCCTAATGCGACAGGATCAACACACCTCTCCTCTCCTCACCTCTGTCCAACCCCGCACATGCAGTTTACTCTGCGCAAACCTAGTTAACAAAGCGAGTGTTTGCAGACAATAAAGAAAAACAGAAACCTGCAATCAACTGAGAAAGTCCAACTGAAACAAATATTGGATAACACTGTCTCCAAATTGAGATTATGTAAAACAAACATATTGAACATTTGGCAGCGTGTTAATCGAGATATTAACGCCGACATTATGCTTTTGATGCTGTAAAATACTAAAAGCTTACTCCAGGGTCACTTTTTATGTGACTACAATTTGAAAGGGGGCGGGGAGGCACGCTGTGATATTGGCTCCAAGTTGTGTTGCTCATCCTGCGTGGTCACGCCTCAGGGCGGGGACACTGAAGGCTGGTCACGCATCAGATCTGGAGGGGAGTAAACACCTGTTCTGAAATGCACAGCCAGCAAGACACTCTGGAGGACAGCAACGAGCATCTCTGGTTAATTACAGGGTTCAGACCCTACTATTGCATGGCATGATAGTGAGGGGGAGTCGTGCTGCTGTGTGCTGGCTGGAAGTGATCATATCTACTCTCATGAGGATGTGGTGTTTTCACAATGAAGGAGGGGAAACAGGAGAGCAGGGAGATGATGCATTATGGGTTGGAAGGGTGGGGAGGGGATGTTCCATTTGTCAGATGAGAATCATGACCATAGATCAGTTTGATCAATCTGGTGACATTTCTCTTAATGTCAAAATCTCAATAAACTCTAAGTGAGTTGATTATACAAACACATTTTGTCTGTGTAGCTTTCTTCTTTGTGCCAAAGTCATCCAGCTCGAGTTAAGTGGTTCCAATGAATACCACAATATACAGGTGTAAGTTGTATGCATGTTTTATGGTCATATTTTGGCGGTTTTGCTCCACCTGATTGCAATCCAGTGAAGAAATAAAAGCGGTAAAATGTTGTCATTTCTGGTCAGTGCATAATGGCCATACTCAAATTGAGACAACACAACCGTACTAATGCAAGTATCGGAAAATAAGACGCAGCAGAAGAAACTACAGTCATGCTCACTGCACTAAAGTAGCACTAAACACAAAATACAGCCAAAGAGGTGAACGTCATTCACTTTGCAACCAAAGTATTGGACAAACCTGTTGATGAAAAGTAGTTACTGGTCATCCTATTTGGTGCACCTGTAGCAAATCGGGCAGATTGAGACATTGCACTCGCAACCACACATTTAAACCTCATTGTGGCACAACAGACAGTCAAGGAATCATCAAAGGCTGGTAAACATGAATTTCTGTTTTTTCCAATCAATATACTGCTGAGATGTTTCACGGTGATATGAAGGATCTTCTGGACCAAGAGGCAAGCAATTCAATATTCAAGTTGATGGTTTAATATCAGCACTGAGGAGACCACAGACAATTTTGTTCAACATGGAAAGATACAGCCTTAATATATACATTTGGAAAACTCCAGATCTGGGAACCTTTAACATTTCTCTGGCCGTCCTCCATTGTATCTCAAATCAGCATTTAGAGTTCACTTCTGAACCTGAACCGTTTACTCATCCAATAGGGCTTCAGGAGCAATGCCAATATGTGTCTTGGGCCTCTGCCAAGAGGTCAACCAGATGTGAGGCTGTCAAACTGATGAATGAATACAAACATACTTTTACAAAATGGGCATTGTCACCTGCCAAAAACGGACATTTTTACCTGCCTAAAATTGACTGAAGGCCAAATGCAGTTAATAAAAGGTGATTTCTGCCTAAATATCTGTTGATCTCATTCTGGAGGTTCATAATATAAAGATATGAGCTCACAGGACAACTTGGAATTCTTTTAAAGGAACATTACAACACAAAATGGGCATTTTCACCTGCCAAAAATTGATTGAACATTTTAACATGGCGGCTTAGGGAGATTGCTTTGTTCTGTAGCTAGCCTCAAATGGAACTGCAGTTTTTCAAACATATGAATTTGCTTCAGTTCACAGCCATGGAAGTTGCCAGTCTCAAACCAAAGCGTTGGACTGACTTGCCATCTGTAAAAAAAACCCATCCAAACCACACCTTTGCAGTGGATAACATGTTTCTTTATCACAATGAACTCACCTTCTGCTGCTGTAAGCAGCACCAAATGTGACACGGAAAACACTGTGCCTTATTTTAACAAACGAACAGACAGACTCACTAATAAACATGTAGCCTTACTGTTTATACGATGACTTTGGACTCCTGCTCCAACAAAACCACGGTCCCAAAAGATATTCAGCATGTAGTACTTGCCTGAATGAAAGCCTTTAGACTTAAAGAGCATCAAGCTGAGAGAGTTGGTGTGAACTCACAAACCACCATCGGGTACTTTTTCTAAAACTGAGACAGTAAACTGATGGAAAAAAGAAGTCAAAAAAAGATGAACCACAGGAGAGATTTAACCATGACGCTGACACTAATGGGTATTTAGTGATGGTGGTATGACGAAGGCAGTGATCAATGATGTGTGGCCTCCGACTCATTACTGCTCCCACACATTATGAGCATTAAAAATAGACCACATAACAGACAAGTTTCTGACGTCTGCTCGTTATAACTCGTGAGAAGATACGCAAGTCTTTTTTTCCTTTTTTTTTCTGGTTACAAGACAAGAGAATGGCATTTTACTTCCTTTTTGTTATTTCGGCTGAGGTATGATAGAAACGTTACTTCTGCCACTTCCTCTGTGCAGCACTAAGCAAGTGATATCATTACAATGTTTTCTGCCAGGAGGAGAGCGTGCAGCAGGCACAGCTTTCTTGGCTGAGAGGTGAGGGGTGAATTATGGTAATTAGGTGTTAGCAACAGGGATGATTAGGGTGGAAGGATGATGGTTCTTTCCTGGAAAAAGGCAGAGAGCGAGCAGTTAGAGCCACTTTGTTGGAGATAAGGATTTGGGTTGGTAGTGGTTTGTTGTCTAATTATAAAAACAGCTTTTGGAATCAAACTAGTTATTTTATTGAATGACTCAGGTCAACCAATTTCAATCAAATCAATTTACTACTGCTTTATAGATCAGTTATGAACCATTAATATTATAAGGGGGCACCAAGATAACCCATCCACCTGACAGGTGTGGCATATCAAGATACAGGTTAAACAGCATGACCATGACACGGGTTTGCTTTGGACTGGTCACAATGAAAGGTCACTCAAAAATGTGCAGTTTTCTCTTATTTTCCAGGAGGGCAAAGTCATGATCTGCCCTATTATTATTGGCTTACCCTGATGTTGTGTCGTGATGGCCATGAGTACTAGCCAACCAGAGGCAGAATATTGTGAGTTATGACTGCCCTCAGGGAAAAAAAAATGGCATCTCTACCCCTTGGGGAAATAGCCATAGTTCAAATAAATGTGTTTATTAATGTATTTGTTAACTCTAACTCTGTGGGTACAAACAAAAATGATATGATATAGTTTTATATAGTATATAGTTTTTCTTATACCTACCTTACAACTTCCCAATAGACTCAATACTTCAAAAGGAATAAAACATCTTTCTCATGGAAGTAACCGGAATGATTTTTTAATATTTATAGTAACCATAAAATATTCTACTCTTAACAGCTGAAAATCAAATCAAACTTTTGGACTGGGCTGTGGGCTGGCTGTATTAAAAACAGCAGCCTACATAGTGAAACAAAAAACATACAGTTAACAGCAAAGCACAGCAAAGCAAAGCAAATATCGGCAGAGAACTGACATTTAATTTGACACTGTAGACATATTGTCAATGTTGGGGAATCTTCTCCTTGCGGTAAGAGATGTTGAGCTTGCAAAAATCTAGCTGAGGAACACAGGGTTACCAAGGTTACCTGCTGTCATGACAGCAGGTTGACAGTACTTGCTGTAGTAATGGGACTTTGTGCCACAGGACTGAGGTGTGAACAAAGATTTCAACTCAAAAATAGAACGTATGAACGGAGATACCTGGTAGGCTTGTATCTGAAACCCGGTCATTATCGTGCTCCTCGCTTGATAGTCGAGTGACTAAATTAGTTACTCACGCTGAGACAAAAATAGTTGTGTGAAAGCCCACATGTGAATTCACAGCGCACATGTGTTTTGGCTATCGTATGTGACCATTTGAACAGTTTCCATCTTTTCCTGCCAACGTCTCCACAAAGGCTTCATGCTTTGGATTCAGCCCACGTTTTCCGTGAGAACTAAACACAAAAACTATTTTCATGCAACAGTGTAGAGTTTACCCCATTTCTGTCCACACAAAACCAGAAATTAATTACATCTACAACAAACACAACCAGAGTGGTTAATAAAATTGACAAAGCTTACCAGTTGGTGATTTTCCATTAGCTGTGTTCGGTTTAGGGTTAGTTTGTATGATTTTTGCTTGAGTTTTGCAACTCAGTCCAACATGGGTTTGGAATAGTAAGAAGATGACACATTGATAAGGCATAGTGCAGCTATGTGGTCTGCTATAAATATCATATTCAGAAACACCACAAGTTTAGTTTCCTGACAAGTGCCAGCTCAACAAGGACAAAAGGACCCTATAGTATGTAAAAAAGCAGCACAGGGCCTATATTTGGAGCAGGAATTTAAAAGTCTCTACACAGCAAGAAATAAAACAAGGAGGAAAGGGTGAAGGAACACAAAAAAACACATCTTAAGAAATATTATCATGAGTTCTTTCACTTCTGAATGGAACAAAAACTAAATATAAACTTGCATTCACACATGTTCATTCATAAACTAAATGCCAAGTAGTGTAATTAGAGGAGTGCAAGCACTGGCGGCCAGCGCAATACAGCAGGAGACACGTTATTTACTCAGACAGACACGTCACGTAAGGAATCTGTGTGTCTGTGTGAGTAAAACGTGTCAACACATTTTCATCAGTGTGGTGAACCTATGTGTTGACTGTCGTGGGAGGGGCTTTAAGTGCACAGGTATAAAAGATCAGATCAAAACACACAAACAGGCTGCACCATCATAACATCCATATCCTATAGTTCACTGCGGTTTTTTGTTTTTTTTGTTGTCACTGTTTTCTGCCTGTCATTATCAGTTTCTATAGCAACGAGACGTCCATGAAGAGAGCTTCTACACGCACTGCCTGCAATATGAGCAACAAAGTGGTCTTACCCAGTTTTGCTGCAACAACAGTTTAAAACATTTAGCCACCAATGTCATGTTATCTAACAAGCACAAGCTCTTTATACTCTGCAGTTTATTATACAGCATAAAAATGTCAAGCAGCAACACACAGACGCATGAAAGATGATGTCAAATAGGCAGTTATCACATCTATGTGAATTTTAAAATGCTCTTGGTTTTATGTTTTCAAAGAGAAAAACCTTCCACAACTGCTCCACACTCACAAAACAAGGAACCAAACGTGTCATCCAAGTTTTCAGTCACAAAGACAGAGCAAGTTTTTATTTGTTTATTTTTATTGTTTTTTAAGATATATCCTGTTTCGCAGTCATTCATGATCCGCGGTCAGCACAGTTAAGGTTGTGCTGTCATGTTGAGGATGTTTTGTTTCAGACAAGAGCCTGGAAGCTCACTTGGACTATTATCTAAGGGACACCCTGCGTGTAATCGGTCTTGTGTATCCCCTCTCCTTTATATGTCATGCATTTAAGAAGGACTGAGCAAATAAACAGACAGGATGACTGCACATTCTGCAGGATTTACTAGTTTCAGTCCAGCAGGTCTATTGAAAAGGAGGGTTGTGGTGGGAAAGATTATAATCCATCTTGATCAAACTAATTACCAAAAAAAAGGCAGTTGGCTGTTTTTATATTAAATTTCAAGATGACATTCACTAGTTTTTGAGCTATTATATGTCCTAAAACTATCACCATAGTAATGCAGCAGTTCAATGAACATCATATCCAACTTCAAGCTGAAGATAAATTACCACAGAGCTGGAAGTCCCTGTCTGCTCATTGTTTGGTGTTTTAGGCCCCCTCTCTCTACCAGCTGATTACATTTTTATCTTTCCCACCTCAACCATCCCTCGTACCTGTGAAAATTCGC
This sequence comes from Nibea albiflora, assembly GCA_014281875.1. Lineage (NCBI taxonomy): Eukaryota > Metazoa > Chordata > Actinopteri > Sciaenidae > Nibea > Nibea albiflora. The sequence continues at coordinate 14,624,439 of CM024792.1, read as the reverse complement.
CCCCACTCTTTACAAGCAGAGATTTTAACACACATCTCTTATATTTTCTCCTGTTATTCCATAAAATGTATGCATATGTGAGGGGTGGATCCTATTAATCACAGGAGTCCCGAGACAACCACTTTGCTTTTACACCCAAAGACATTTTCAAATTGTTCAATTTTAAATTAAATTTCGTTCTTTGTTTCTTGAATTTTGCACAGACGCCAGCTTGCTTGGACGGAAATCAAGTCTGTTTTTGCACATCACTTCATAGATACGGCACGATAATTAACACACAATAATTATGGACTGGTGGAACATGTCTAACTGCATCAGCACAAAAACAATCTGTTCCCACAGTCTGTCCGCACAGCTGACAAACTAATTAATATGAGTGAAAACATAATCATCATGTTGGCAAACCTAAAAAAACAGAATATTTTGAAAACCATTTTCAGGGGAAATTAGTTTGGAGCGCTTCAACAACTGCTGATGATGTTCATATTAGATCCATAGTTATGAACTAAAACACGCTTTTATTTTTGACATTATTCACCTATAACAACATCTATTTAACGTGGTGTCAGTATGTGTCAGCCTGTATATGAGGTGATGCTCAAATCTCCAAAAACGCACATTGAACCCACAAAGTTCCCCAAAAATAACCGCTGTGCTGGGTCAGTGTGCCATCGGCCAGACCCCAGAATTCAACATGACACAGAAAAGCTCAAGGCAAACACAGGAGGACAGACAGACGACAAAGCCAGACCTATTGATGCGGTGAGATGAAGGGGCCATGGGGGGATTGGACTATATTTAGCTTCATTGAGATGGTAATGGTTGGAACATGAGAGGACATTTGTGTGTGTGTGTGTGTGTGTGTGTGTGTGTGTGTGTGTGTGTGTGAGTCTGTGTGTGTGGTTTTGCATGCGTCTGGGTGTGTGTTATTGAGCTGTACGAGAACCACCATTTGAATTTCTAGCCTTTACATTGGGAAAGTGTTTTTGATCATAGAAACAGGAATAATTACAACTGGGTTGGGCCAAATCAATAGTCAACTCTCACTCTAATAACACATCATGGAAATAGCAGCACTGTTGCTTTCTTCCCTGTCCGTGATCAGCGCCTGAAGGAAATATGATGAAACACATTTACCCTGTGGCACGATTTCGCTGCCTGTCTCTCTCTCTGTCTTACTCTCTCTCACCCTCCTCTATCTTTCCAGCTGTCTTACCCTCTCTCTCCCTCTCTCTCTCACTCTACCCAACCCAGATTTCTGCCTTCCACTGTTGTCTTCCTCCTACTTGTTTCCTAGCAACTGAACTGACATGCCCCCTATTCTCAGCCCTGTGAATCTGTCGTCGTAACCCCAGATTTCATAGAACAACCTGTATAAATCATCGTTCCCCCGTGGGCACCTGAATTATCAACAGTTGGTTAGTAGAAAGGCACGCTAAAATCATCCACCAGATAATGAAACAAACATAAACACGGGCATTTATACAGCCGTCCGAGATGCTCAATTAAGTTAAGTGACTTAATCTAGAACAATGGAGAGGAGTGTTCTCGACTGTGCGACAGCTGTGTTTCCCTCTTCTTTCCAAATCTGCTGCGGTGGAGGATTATCCTTACACTGACTGCCTTCTCTGATTTTGAAATTTGTTCAGAAAAGGCATATACAGACTTTGAAGCTCAGAAAAGCACTGCAGTGCAGTCTTTGGCAACACACTGCCCATGTTAAGATGAGCATAGTGATGCCTAAACAATAACTGTGGGGTGGAAAAAACCTCAGAAGCTGCATTTACATTTCTATAAAGGTTGTTGTTGTTTTTTTAAATTACAAGTATATTCTCATATCTAACTGAAACTACATTTAACTTCCATGCCTAAATTTAACTGCAGAGCTTGATTTTTAGATGAAAACAAGCACGTATATAAGCCTGTTTTACTCCTGTGTAAGCAAGTGTACTACACATTACTGATTATCAAACTTCTGACAGCATTGCAGTTGTTACGTCATGTTTTCTTCCTAGTTTGTTAGAGATTTTCAGTATTGTTGACTGTATCTTTTAGTACCTCTTTCTTTAAGTCATACATCAAACTAATGATACAGGAGATAATGTCTGGGAAACATTAAGTTTAAATGAATAATATATTCATGAAAGCTATAATTAAACAGGTAATGGAAGAATCAATTGTGCAAAGAAAATTGGATATCAGGTAGTTTAAATGTATCCTCCAACAGAGAGCCTCCATCACAGTGCAGGTGGATGACATTTCTTTGGCTGAGATCTAATATTGAATGAAGGCCAATGTCAGCTTCATATATTAGTCCAATAGTAATTTATATGTGTACTTGGATTGCTGTCACATCAAGCCTTTCCTTCAATAAAGTGGAGAAGGGCTGGAAATATGATAGCTGAGCAATTATCTCCATCTAGTGACAAATAGAAGTACTACATTATTTAATGGGACATCTATTATGGCTAAGCATGTGTCTGTGTTTGTGTGGATGACCCTATCATCACGATGTGTATGAACCCTTAAAAGCAGACATATGTTCTAAAACGTCTGATGTTTTTAAGAGTAAAGAATAAATAAGACAATGAGATGAAATTAAAATATTCCTACGATATCAGTGTGGAAGATAACGGGAAACTTTCTGGTTAGTATATTTTCTACAACGACAGTTGTGAACCATGTGAGAGCTCTTTACTTTTTTTCAGCTACCCTGGGCATTACAAGTATTGTTGCTCTGACGTTACAATTCGATTCATATAAAGAGGTAAAAAAAAAAAAAAAAAAAGCTTGTAAAATGTTTTCTTGCTCAATGAAAATAGCACATTTAGGCACTGAGTTAGGAATTGTTTCTATTACACAGAATTAATGAGCATTTCAAAAATATGGTGCGAAAACAAAAGAAAAAAAAATTAAATCCTGATGATGGAAATCCATCATAACATACAGTGAAAGGGAAACAGAAAAAAAAAAAAACAGGAATAAGGATTTCTCTGTGACTGCTTGGTGCTGCAGCCATTTACTTTTTAAATCATCCATACATTAGTTCATATATCTCCCTGGCTCGAAATTAGAGTGAATGAAAAGAGTATTAATAATCAAACTGGCAGCCTGAAAGATCAATATTGTCAACAGGCGGCTGTAAATCTAAAAACAGAGGTGTGCAAGGACCTGCAGAAAGCTGAAAGGTTTCCGTGTGATGCAGGAAAGGTGAGGGGAAGTTCAAAGATTCGAAGTTCTATATTTTTCCCAGATTCCCCATCCTGACCGACCCAAGCAAAGACCCAAATCAATATCTAGTTGACTTTGCATGGCGCCATAGACCTGTGCCTCTAAACAATATTAAAAGTAAATATCAAAATCTCAAAAGACCCAATCCAAGGATATTACTAAGACTGTCTCAGCTGCTGCAGATCAGTCGCTTGCTTTCTTACACCACATGACAGTAGTCCCTCACATCGCTGGCTTCTTAAGTGGCAGCTGCTCTGAGTGGGAAAACATACTGATCAGACAAGCTCGACTGAAGCTGCAGTGAATCACTAAGACTGTGGATTATCAATGCCCTCTGGTGGGCTCAGCAATTATAATTTAACACACACGCACGCACACACACACGCACACAGGATCAAATCAAACTTTGGCTTGAGATGAATGAGATGAAAGAATGATTCATCAGTTCTCTGCTGTCTGTGTTTGCAGTCTCAGTCACTGCTTTCTTTATTAATGTTTGAGGCTGCAGAGGCAGCGGGGGCTCCAGTGTGCCAAATTAAACCTAAAAAGAGCTATAAAACATTAAATATGTGAGGTGTCACTTTCTCATTTCTCGTTGGTCCTCTGCACGACTGAACCTCAAGACAAAATCTAGTTTATTTATCCTTATTTTCTCGTAAATACCACCAGTTGGACTTTAACACCTCTTTCAACATATTTACCCATCAATTTCAAATGACATCACATTATAAACAAGCGAGTCCTCTCACAAGCTAAACACCATCCGTTTGTCTCACAAATGCGTCCATGAGCCTGTCTGCACAGTAGGAAGTTCTCAGCAGCTCCACTAGGGGTCACAGACATGCTGCCGAAATCTCAGTTTGTTGCTACGTTGGATATTGATGGTGGCTCAGTTTGCTTACCCAGCATCTTTCTCCCCATTTGTCAGACCTACTCCCTCCTGGAGCAAAAATAAGTCACGCAGCTGCAACATTGGGCTCCCTCTGGTTTTGGAGGGAAATCGATGTGATGAATACCTCACGCACGCACTTCAGACGTGTCTCTGGCTCGTTTCCCATGCATGCAACAGCAAATGTGTGGATCTTGATGCTGAACACATACTACATAACAGATTACTGAATTGTAATTTTAAAATAGGGGCCAAAAGAAGGCAATTTAGATATAGCTAAGTCTCCCTACGGAGCCCATTTGGCTTGAAAGCATCAGAGGCTGAAAGAAATCCTGTTGCACTACAAAGGTATTATTTGCCCCAATAAGCTAACAGCATTGAACTCTCAGAGCACAGCACAATCATCTTTGATATTTAAATCTGAAGCTTTGAATAAACGAATGGAGTGAATTCAAGGTCTATGACGGGGCACACATTCATCCTCCACAGGGTGTCAGGACTTTAATGTCCAAACAAGCATGTGACAGCTTGGCCACTTTCAGTATGTATGCGCACAACACATAAACATACCGCACTCCGCCCCAACACACACAGAGGTACTAAATCTTTGTTTTGAAACGGTTAAATCCACCTGAATACATCTCACAGGCATGACAGAAATAAGCATGTAGGACTATTTCAGTGAATATACAGCCACAAAGGTAATAACGAGGCTGCAGAAGAGGCAATTACATTTTAATCATTTGTTTTCAATGTCGTGATAATCAATGTTAGATTGGATTGCTTACTTACAGCTTGACATCGTGCAACCTGGAACATTCAAGACCCAAATCCCTTTCTTCCTCACACTAGCTGCTACTCTGTTCCTATTTTTGAAAAAAAGAAGGTGTTAAAGGTCTCACATCTCTAACCAAACATCATTACACGAGAGCTTTCTGTTTGTCTGTGTGCATGTGTACACACTACTGGAACAGGTTGACAGGTCGCATCGCTTCCTGTGCTAAATGGTTTCATGTAACGGGGCAGTGTGTTAGGTCAATATAAAGTGCTGCTTTTTGTAGCTGAATCCGAAACAGAAAAACAGTTGCTCGGGGAAAAAAAAGCAAATCAAGTTGAAACACATCTCTGATATGAATTCATTTTCATATGAATAGATTTTTGATTGAAGGCTGATGGAAGATGCTTCCAGGTCCGTAAATGATGGATTTCTTAATCAAGTGTTCAGATAATTCTGGGTAACTTGGGTATCGCTCTCCTCAGGCAGCTTTCTGTTTTATTGTCCAGAATTACAGTTAAGACAGCTACACTTCTTAGAGCGCACTCACTTACTTAAATAAAGATCTAAAATGGCATATAAAATTCCTTCCTGTGCAGAGCCCGAGACATTATTTTAAGATATTGCTTGTAGGAAGCGAGAATCAGCCCATCTATAGCCTTTAATTATTAAACAGATAATAAATGTTGATGTATGAAAGTGCCTGATAACCATATGCATTTGTACCCTGACTCACAGCTGTGCAATGCGTGTGTTTGGTCTGTGCCCATGTGAATGTGAACGTGCAGTAGTAAATGAAACAGCATGCTGCCGTCATGCGGTGTTGAATGGGAAGACTAGGGGCCATATTTCATACAGAGCTCCCCAGGAGATGTAGCTGGTGTCACTAAAGCAGGGCATGAGCCCAGAGATGCATGGTAGTAACAACAGGGAATGGGAGCACTCAGATGATACGCAGATGTGTTGAGTCAAAATGTAGGCCATGAGAGGGTGTTGAGATCTAAACAAAATGGCAGTATCGGTCTGTTGATCCAGCAACTTGAAATATCTCAGTATTATTATATTGGAGGATTGTCATTAAATTTGGTTCGGACATTCACAAGGTTGATATTTATGGTGTGGTGTTGAATGTTTGGGCATGAAAACAGGCAATCCTCCTCCAGACTGAATGCAATCACTCTCATGAGCCTCTGACTTTTCCTTCCGCTCCGTCTTCAGGTAAATTAAAATTTGTTGTCTGACAGACCTTTTTTCACGGCAGCCATTTATTTTGACATGAAATAGTAGGCAAACACAGGTGTTACTAATGATACTAATTAAGGCTTCATTCCACTCAGGTCAAACAGAGTCAGGGTGCGGGGTGTTGGGGGTGGAAATGTACAATGCACTGCTGTACGATGTGTTTAGCAGCAATGTTAGCATGCTAATACGCTGAATATGGTTAAGCATGTTAGCATTGTCATTGTTGGACTGCTTAAAGCACCGCTGACTTAAGTGAGAGGAGCTAGTACAGCTGTTTTTGGCGTTTTTGCCTTCTTTGATACAGAAAATAGAGACCGACAGATTGTACATGAGGAGAGAGGGAGGGAGGGACGACATGCGACAAAGGTCCCCAGCTGAACTCGTATGGGAAACATATGCGGGCATTACAAAAGCAATCTTGAAAACACTAATTTCATCAATCTTTGGAGTGTCTTTAATCATCAAAACTGAAGTGAACGATGGCTATGCTGTAATTAGGGCAATTAAATATTCATTTCAGGGCCTTTATACAAGCTGCAAATGAGAGAGCAACATGAGGTCACACACACACACACACAGACACACAACACAAAAAAAAAAAAATCAGTCAAATGAGTTCAAACCACTTCCCCCTGCTTCTCTTTGCTGCAGTCCTAAACTCTTTCCCATCCCTGCACTGTCGTCATTTTACACCCCCGGGCAACATTTAGTCAAACTTGGACACCATCATCTTCTGACAGCTCTCACATCTCTCTCCATCTCTGTGGCCATCAACAGTGTCAGTTTGCAACGATTCCCATCCAAACACAGGAAGACAGAGAGAGATAACATGAAGAAAGACGCTAAACGGGGAGGGCGAGTGTGAGAACGAATGCAGCAGTATATCATTTTATCATTTAATGACAAAATTAAATCATATTAATGATTAGTCTTGGTCCTAAACGCAGCACAAACAAATATATCCTAGTCTTAAAACAAACATGCCAGTCTGAATTAAATGAAAACATTATTCAAGAAATTGTCAGTGAACAAACACCGACACGTTTCCCTCAACGCTCATTCTCTCTCAATAAAGCTGCATTCTCCATTCTGCATATTGTTTGACAGACACATGGTTTTGTGGCTGGGAAAATGGCTTTTCAGCGTGTCATCATTAATAATTCACTTATGACAAACAGCTCTGACATTTACCCTGCGCTGGGTGTCTGTCTGACACTGACAAGGAGACAATAATGAAGGAGAAGGAGACCGATACAGGGAGAGACAGATTCTCTCTCAGTTGTACACTGATGAAATTAAAAAGGGTCAGGCCTAATAAAGTGTCAAAGCATCGGTAGTAAAACATTGTTGGAAGAAGCAAAGCTGCCCGTGTTGACCTTTTCAGAAATCGTCCATTGACCTGAAATTGAGTTTAACTGAGTAACTGTAGCCCAAACAACAGTGAAGAATAACCTAAGACTGCAATCGAGCCCCTTAAGCAAATCTTGTGAAACTGGTATGAATGAGCAAATAGTGGTGACATTTAGATTGCATGCCTTGCTGTCCAATTATGCCTCTGTTTGAAACATCAATCACACACTCCCTCAGACAAATCTGAATAAAAGAAAACGTGTAAATGAGCTGCTGGCAGAGTTATCAGCTGACTATGTGGCAGACTTTGTAAATCCCTGTCCTTCCTCTTGAATATCGGCGGCTCAACAGGTTGAGAATGAGCACGATGTGTGAGGTCCTCCAAGGGCAGCAGAGTGCAGACGCTCTTTCAGAGCTAATGCTTCATGGGCTGATAAAACACTGAGAGAAGCAGACAGATTGAAACCAGAGGTGGTGTCACGGTTTCCCTGACTGGATTATTGCTTCTCCACTCTGCGAAGCAAACACTTAAATCTTATCAAAGATAGGTCGACAGACATGGAAGCAACACACTGCATGATTGGATTGATACTCCAAGATATTTTTTTTCTTTGAATGTTATTTTGAAAATAATAACTTCTTTGCTAGAGGAAAAAGACAATGTGATAGCTTTTCCAGTCAAGCCTTAAAAAACTTAAGAAAGAAAAAAGAAAGATTGTGTTTTAAGTTTTGTATTGGTATGAAGATTATCAACATGGTCTGAATGGTCCTTTGAACATTTGCAAATTGGAAGCTGGATACACAGACTATTAATACATGTTCATCCTGAAAACCAGCAAGGATCTTTACAGCGTTGTAACAAAATTACCTTCACTCAAGTGTTTTCATTAAATGACGAATGCAGCTTTCTAAGAGCTGACAGCAAGCTAGCAGTAGCTGTATCTTTAAGGCTGACACAGTGCTAGTTAACATGCCAACAATGGTAATTTGCCTCTCACAGAAATCTCATTAGTTTTCATAGTAATTGGTCATAAAGTATTGGACAAATTCAAATATCTGATGATGGTGCTGTGTCTCTATAGGCCAAAACATTTCACTCAAAGCCAAAAAATGTCAACCATATGGTGGCGCTAAAGGGAAAGGTAGGGAACCACCAAAGTCTGTAGGATTCATCCTCTGGAGGCCATTCATTTCTGTATAAGATTTCATGCTAATCCAAACAGTTGTTAAGCTTTTTCAGTCTGGACTGGTGGACTCATTTGTTATTTCCAGAGCTATGGCGCTAGCATCACTAAAACATTTTGTTATGGCCTTGCTTTATGCAGTGTTTCATGCAGGCATAAACCGAAACCAAACAGTCTTTCTGTTCTTTGTAGCAGTGGATGAATAATGAAGCTTGTGCTCAGTGTGTAAGGCATGGATACACAAACACTACTGTAAAGAAGCAATTTTCCAACTGCGGCTGTGAGCAATGAGGCTGGGCAGATGCTTTATGGATGGCCGGTGGCACAGCCAGTGTGCTCCAATCACGTTGCGATCAGAAGAAATAAAGATCACACACACAGTGTGTCCAAGTAAACACCCCTACTGAGAACAGAACCAACACAGCACAGTCCTGCACAGATACCACAATGCACACACAAAGATATACACCCACACAAACACACACACACACACACACACACACTGGCAACAGCAGTGAAAATGGGCCTGTGCCTTCATCATTTATCTGTAACTACTGAGGCCTGTAGCATTTACAGAAAGCGTCACCTGTGAAGCATTACATGAATTGTTGATTTGACATCCTTTAGTAAGTCTTCAGTGTGCAGTGGTCAGCACTGCAGACAATGAACTGCAACAGCACACAGACAATATGTCAAGTCATGAAAATTTCTGTGATGTGACTTATCGGTTTGTGAACATTGGATTGATTACTGAATAACTGCTGTCATATTGTCTCTAAAAAATCAAAATACAGCTTTTACTAGTGAGAATAGGATGTTTCTTTCCCTGCACTGGTTTGAACCCCAGCTGGGGACTTTCTGAGTGGTGTTTGAATGTTCTCTCTGGGTACTTGGTGACTCTAAATTGCCCAAGGTATGAATGTGAGTCGACGGGGCTGTTTATGTGCCATGTAATGAACTGGTGACATGTCCAGGTTGTACCCTGCCTTTCGCCCAATGTCAGCTGGGACAGGCTCCAGCGACCCTGATGAGGATAAGCAGTTACAGAAAATGGATGGATGATTTGGTGATGATGGTCCAGTAGCTGATTTCACCTCACATCAAGAACTAAGTCCAATGACAAGTTAGCAAAGTTACCTTCGTATCTCATCGTGTCTCATCACAGCACTCAGCCACTTCAGTTTCATTCATCTGGCAGTCCTTTACTGTAAATGTGTGCCGGCAGAGCTGAGGAGTATGTAAGAACTCTCAGATATAGAAGTTATTCAGAGCAGATGACGACAAACACACAAATGTCAGTGTGACATTAGTCCAAGGAATGAAAACCAAAATCAAAGCAATTTCAGACTCTGCATGAGAGCAACTCCCGGTGTACAAGAAATAGCTCTTTGTGCACTGAATGCATTAAAACTCATCCTGGGGCAGAGCCTCATTCAAAGTCCTGCCACTTGGAAACTGGTCTTGTGCTTATGCTAGATGGCCACTCTTTCATAAATCTGAAACAACTTCCATGTTCAGCTTAATGACTCATGGATTTGGCATATGCTGCCATTAGTTTAACAACTCTAACTGCCTTGAGAATATCTAGCTTACAACATTTAAATTAACCACTAGCAGCCAGGAGCTCTTCTTTCCCTGCTTCTTTCTCTTCTTCAGTGAGTCTGTCTGGGTCTCAATAATTAAAAGCAGGTATTAAAAAACAAATAAAAAAAAAACAAAAAAAACAGGTGGGTCAGTCTAATTTAATTTTATTTCTAGTGGCAAACATTTCTGAATTGTGTTCACAATTGTGTTCCAGTTGATGCATTGGCACAACCCTAAAAAACATGACATTTGGGCATGGCATTCTCCCTTTCCCTCAGAATTGGATATACACACACACACACACACACGGACAAAAACTGCACCAAGGTCAAATAGAGACCAAAACATGTCGTTGTAGCTCTCCTCTATTTGTGATCCACGCTGACTTCTGCTGCTTTTGAAATAGCTGATTTATTCAGCCTGATTACTGTCATTAGGGCCATGTTGATGCCAACTATAAGTACTGTTATTTCATCAAGCACTTCCGGAAGGATCTTTATCTTAAAGATCCGGAAGGGTCTTTATCCAGATCGCCATGTGTCAAATGCTACAAACGTATGTACACACATATGGACATCTGCCAACGCAAACACTACTAAAAGCAGAACAAGATACCAGTGATGCTGTTGCTGTTTCAACACGTCTTTCAAGTGCAGCTCTGCGTGCAATGTAAATCTTGAAAATCCTGACTGAAAACATGTTAAAAAAAAAAAAAACCCTCCATAAAACAGGCCCACTTCATAGCACACAAACAACACAAACATCCTGCCTCATCATACAGGACCAGTCTGTAGAGCAGGCCTGGGCAAACTGTTCCACAAAGGGCCGGTGTGACTGCAACTGCAGGTTTTTGTTCCAACCAACCAAGAGCACACAGTTTCACCAATCAACTCTCTGAAGACTGAGATCAGTTGATTAAATGAGTCAAGTCTGGTGTGCTGCTGCCTGGTTGGAAAGAGAACCTGCAGCCACACCGGCCCTTTGCGGAACAGCTTGCCCAGGCCTGCTGTAGAGGGTTAATACATCTAGCAAAGGTTTATAGCAATCAGACATCAGAGTATACGTTGAAAGTGAATTTTAATGTGAGGGACGTGCAAGAGGAAAGGTCTTCATGGAAAGCTAACCTGTTGTTTGTGTACAATGCAGACCATTTGACAGCAGGTCAAACTTAGTTCTCTGGGTACTACACATCTCTATCCAAAATGTCATGGAAATCTGGCGAGCAGTTGTTGCTACCATGCTTGCGCTCTGGTGATAGCTGGCAAGAACTCACATAAACTTCCTTTTTCATAACACATTATTCTTGCTTGGTCTGAAATCAGACTAATTTCCTTTGAAAAACAAAAGCAGGTGCACACTTTGGCTCAGGTGTAACATCTCATTTTCCATCCGGCTGTCAGGTGGCCGTGTGTTGCTGATAAGTGGCCCTGAGAGGTGGATGTTCATGGTTGTAACACATCCTGACTCACTGTGGTCATTGTCCTCTCAGCAGCAGAAGTGGAAATCTGTCATGCAGTATTGTAGTAATTATATTAGGCAAGGCAGAGAGTAGTTATGCGGTCCATGACCGACCATCTCTACAGGCCTGGCAATGCAGTATTCAACCACATCAATACTGCTGTCACATGGACTTAAATATCAAATGCAAATTAAAAAGAAGGATTTCATATCTCAAATTGCTCCTCTTATTTCTAACTCACAATCTGTCTATAACAATGACAGAGCACGTATGGTTTCCAGTGCACTGCTTTGAAGCCAAAAATATGTGACGTGGATCATCAGTGGACCTAAGGTTATGCCGACTGACACCTGGGTGCTCTAATAAGCCATCTGTAATGGCACCCACCTGTCAATTAAAGCAACCATGCTGTTAATTACAAATGTGTAACTTTAAGCCTTAATATAATTTGAACAGAGTTATATAAAAAATTACCCTCAATTATGAATTATAATATGGTCTCTTATGGAGACTGACTCATTTCTGCAGCCTGTCTCAAGTGGACACTCGAGGATTTACACTTTTTTAGCACTTCCGCATTGGCTTCATCTCCCAGCGACGGAGGTTGCCGCTTGGTCCACACACACCTCCCATTTAGGCTCCCACTCTTCTCTCTGCCGTCACTCTCCCCTCTGTCTCTTTAGCTATAGACATCGCTCAGCTTGGGATGTGGTGGCATCCTGTACCTGTGGTGAGGACGGAGGCAGGGGGCACAGAGGGTGCCAACGCCACTAGAGGTGAAGCCCCAGCTTCAGCAGGGAAAACAGAAGGGGGTATCATCGCTATAATCAGCTAGAAACTCCACAGCACTGTGAGGCAGGAAACCAGTTAATACATACACACAGGAACGTTCACATGCACCCATGTGTGTGGTATGAGCATGTGAATGAGCACACACGTGCACAGAGACACAGTGTGCTGACAATGGCTGAAAGGAAAAGTCCCATTTAAATGAATAGTTTCAACATTTTGGGAAATATTGAGAAGATTAATAAGAATCTCTTTAGCAAAGCGTTTCAAACGTCCCTTTCCCCATCAATGCATTCCAGCTACTCCCAGGCCAGATAAGCCACATAGTCCCTCCAGCAGTTCTAGGTTTGCAGAGATGTAATTATGAGGTTCCCAAACCTGACACCCACTGTGAAACGTCTTTGATTGTGTGCCAAGAATACGGACACTTTGTTTGGTTGTACAAGGACTGGAGGCTTGCAGCAATGAGGCGCTTATCCTACGCTCCCATACAGCCAGCTAGCTTAGCTTACTAAAGCTAACTAATTAACATGTTATATCTCATGTGTTTAATCTGTAAAAATTAAAAAGCTCCTGTTTATGGTGGGTTATGTACCTGACCTGCTAAAATCTCTGCTGGCTGCCTTTCAGTGGCTCACAGTCAAGAAACCAGAAAAGAAATCGAACACCCTGTAAAATGGCAAGTTATTATTTCTAAACTTAATCGCTTGCTCAGATGTCAGGGATGTTTACAGTTATCAGTAAGTGGATTTAGTTTGACTGAGCCAGATGTTTGAACTATTTTCAGCCTGTATGTTAAGTTCGGCAATGAGTATGAAAATAACTATTTCTATAAACCTGCAATTATACCAACTAAATATGTTGGACACAAACAGACACAAACCCATTCATTGAATATGTTCAACCATTTCCATTCATGTAACTCTTTTCAACATTACTAATGAGACAATGGATATTCTTTTCTAACTGTAGCCTTAAAAATAGAAATAAACTCTGATATTTAAAAAGATCACTACAAATGTGCAAAATCATAATGTTTGTTGTTTGTTTAACAAACATATAAACACCAGATGTTGTTCTCATATTTAGTGGAAAGACATCTGTGCTGCTGTAGTCTGTTTTGCATGCTGTAAACATTGAAAGTAGACCTGAACTTGGTGATGTAGATGCTATTTAGGATAAAGCTCTGGATAATTTAGCCGGTAGAATGAGGAGAGCATCAGCATCAGCATCATACTTACTCCCACTCCTTGCGTCGTGCTTGTGGTGTGCTTTGAATCTTATGGGCCTGGTGGGCTTTGACGATGTCCCTCTGCTCGATCAGGCCACCGCGACGTCGCTTGATCACATTTGGACTGACGGCCAAATCTCCATCCACCCCCAGCATTCCCCCTCCAACTTCAAAAGTTGAGCCCACATCAAGAGAGAGACCAAGACGGTTTGGTTGTAGAGGTGGAACGGAGCCAGACATGTGTGGGAGGTAGAGGGTGTCATAGCTGGTTGAGTGACTTTGAGGCTCCAAGAGAGAGTGGGACTCAGAGAACAGGCTTGACCCCCCGACTAGTCCCGCACGATGTTTCTGCCAGTTCTCACAGTCCGCTGAGGACGAGGGAAGGATGTGGTGCCTGGGGGTGCTGCTACCACACATTGTCCCCATGCCCAGACTAACCACTGGACACTCATGTCCCACTGGGGCTCTTGGTAGCCCCAAAGCATTGTGATCCCCTGTCAGAGATTGAGAGCTGACCGAACAGGAGCCCAGTTCCAGCATGGTGGGAAGGCTGCCCAGGATCTCAGCATAGTGCTGCAAGAAGGAAAAAGTAGAGAGGAAATGGAAAGAAAAAATGAGAGATACATAAATTAATGTACAAACTTTAACTGAGTTCATTGTCTGAAAGCTTTTACTCGGCGTAGCTTCACTTCAACCGAGGTTATATAGACTAGGAATGTAAACAAACATAATTACATTATTTGGCTAGAAACAGAAAAAGTGACAAGATGAAGTTAGGGACAAAGATAAATGCAAATTGCCCAAAAGAATCAATCAGTATCAATAGTTTCATTTTCTTTCACTTCAGACCAACTTTACATTTATCTGGGCTTCCTCCCACAACCTCTAATCTACAAACAAAGCATGCAAAGTCTCTCATTTCCCCGCTGCGTAAACCTCCTGTTCCATTTCCACTATTTAGTTCCTCTCAAAACAACTGCACAGATCTCACTTCGACTCGGCTTAGTGAAGCATAATCTCTATTTAAAATCACATAAATCTCCTGCTGTTTATACATTGTGAAGTTATTAACAGTATTTGCAGTGACTGATCAACACCACCAGCGTCGCTATGAGCTTTCTGCTTTCAATACAGAATAAAGTCAATGAATCAATGAATACAAATAACGCCGTTTTCACTCCTGTGGGTCCTACAGGAGCTGCTGCCGACCGGACAGCTGTTCTGAGGACAGAGTTGGCCCAATAACGGCCGAACCAAAAGCTTCATTAGCAGTCACACACTGCCTTCTGTGTTGCTTTTAAATGTAAATGTTTTAACGAAGTAGCAGGTGATTTTTAACACTTCTACTCTCTTCTAGTATACTGTAAATCAGGAAACTGAGCACAGTCTGTGATAGCTTTTGCTATCTTCAGCCAGCTTAAAATATTACCTCTGAGGATCAGAACCAATTAGATAAGCTGTAACACAGCCCTCAAAACAAATAATCATATAATACTGCCAGTGCTGTAGCTAATGGTGCAACTAGGAAGAGGGGAGAAAAAAAGAAAGGGTAATTGTATCAGCCCATCTTGTCTTTTATCTGGTAGGAAAATTAAGTAATAGTTTGGTTTCGGGTATGTGCAAATCAACACATGCACACAATACGTCTGATTTTGTCTGACATGCCGTAAAAGCCTTCACATTGACGCTGCTCCTACTGCAGCTCTGTGCAGTCTTCACCATTTTAGTTAGCCGGATGATAGATCTCTGGTTTTATGGTCCCCTTGAGAGAAACAGCAAAGGACTTGTGCAGTGAAGATACTGAGCAGTATATAAAAAAAAAGAGATGTTGTGTAGTTGTATAAAGCACATGAGATGAAAGCTATTTGACTGTCTTGAGCATCAGCCTAAACTCCATTAGACTGCTTAAAAGCCATTAATTACACTGCTGTCAATAAGTGGAGAAAATGCTATGAATGAACTACAAATGATCAGAGATCCTCTTGAGTCGATGACGCTGATGGTATCGCCTGTGCAAGAAAGCTGCATCTCCTTGATTTCAAGTAGGTCTCCACTCCCACCTTGATCATTTTCGCACAAGTTGAAATAACTAATGCTTGATTTCATATTGTGTGAGTACCGAGGAGAAACACAAATAAACCAGCAAATCTGATTTAGGAGGCAGAAAGTGAAATTTTAGGATAAAAGAAAAAATAATGAGAATTTCCCCCCAAACGTTGTTGGACACAATAACTAAGCTTGAATGAGTCTGAATATTGGATTTAGATTTGTCTGGTAACCTTAAACACGATGGCAAGTGAATGCTAATGCCACTCTATGTCTGCTGTGAGTAAATAAGCCTCTGTTAGCTGGCTTGGCAATAAAATGTCAGTGTACAAGCTTGTTGTGTTGGCAACCAAAAATAAGTAAATTAATGCATTAACTTTAACTGAGCTTAATTCCAAAGCACAAAAAATTTTACCCACAAAACTAAAATCTTGTTTCATTTGCAAATCTATGATTTCCTCCAAATGCAGTCAAACATTAGAATTATTATGAAACATTTGGAAAAGCCACCTACTACCTAATTTCCAGAGATTCAATCAACTTTAAATATCATACTTGAGTGCTTTCTCTATTGTCTGAACTAATTTAAATTATAACAGGAGAGACATCCAATAAGACAATCAGTGGTGATTACAACAGGTTCCTTTTTAAGAGTCATTTTTAATGTGTTTTTATTATCCTACTTATGGACCTTGCTGATTAGAATGACCAAAGCCGCATGAAATCATCAAGTCATGAAGTACACTTTTAGAGTTTCTCTTTTTTAAAAAGGCACACAATCAATGATGTTTCTATAGTTTCTGACTGACCATTCCCATTACCTCTGACACCTTAATAGTATATAATGATAATGCTGTTGCTCTAGAAACCAGGAAGCTATGGGCCCATAGGTTAAGTGGCTTTAATTGTAGCTGCTTAATGAATATGAGCTGAGCTTCCAACAGTGACAGAAAACACCTGGAAAAACACTGGTTCTGCCCCCGTCCTCTTCTCCCCTGGCTTTACTGAGTGCTCCAAAATGATGTGAATAGAGTGAGACTCATTCAGAGAAAGCCAGCGAATATATATATATCATCATATATGAGTATAAATATATATTGTCCATACAATTGTTCGTTATGTGGTTGCTGGCAGGGGTAACTCTGTCTGAGAAATGGCAGGGGAACCTAAATTGATCCAGTGCTTACTGGATCCATTTTGCAAATTATGTTTTCATACTGTCTGAGCAGGAATGCCAACACAATTAGCTGATATATGCGTGCAGCCAGTTAAATCGAGAGTATAACACTGCCAATAAAACAACAGCCACACGAACAAAATACAGCAAAGACCCAATGAACTGACTCAGAAAGGTGCCGTGATCATATTCCTGACTGACAAAAATAAAATAAGATGGTATAAATATTTAAACACCAAAACCAATTTGCCAGATATGTAAGGTAGAATAAGTACATTTCTTCACACAAACATGGTCAGTAAAGGGTTGAACAACAAATAGCCCTCTTCCAGATATGGAGATGAAAGCTAAAATGGACACATGCACTGTATATATGACCTTAAGCCTTGACTCTATATTGCAACAAGACTGCTCTTTAAGTCACTCCAGTTCTTATCAGAAAACAGCGAGAGCACTTGGTTCATCGACAGTGCATTTATGTAAAGGGCATTCAGAGTGTGTTTATGTACTGTTTGCATAGCATATGTAGCCTACATTGTAGTCAATACTGCGGCACTTAACTCACTTGTTTATGGTCTACCATATGCCAGAGAGATTGAGACAATGAAATGAAAAAGAAAGAAACATTCCCTTGAGTGATGTATCTCATCATTTGGTATTTTGTTTGCGTTCAATATAAAGAATAATTACAGAGACATTGACTTGTGTACATACACTTCACTGAGGTTATGGTCACTTTAGAAAATACACTTATCCGCTTTATAGCCGAGAGTTAGCAGCACATGCATGTAACAGACTTGCTAATCCAATACGAGACACCATACCAGTGTATGATGGTACCAGCAGCAGTATAAAGAGATGGAGGGATGAATGGATCGGTGGCATGGCGTAATGCTCGGTTTGAGAAGATACCACTCTTGTGTCTGTCTTCTTTGCCTCTGCCTAAAGGTAACAAAATCCTTCCAGCGCCTCTAAGGCTCACTGATTAACAAGTTGTATCTCATCTGGTGCTGGTAGGGTGGACTTTTTTTTAAAGCATAAGCATATTACCCAAAATTCCTTTTATTGTCAGGAAAAAGTTGAAGCAATGAAAACAATGTTTTGTGACCAGGAAGGAGGATGAGGTAATGTATTGTATCATGAGACAAAGATAACTTTATAAAGCACTGACCATTATCACAACCATTAGCACAACCAGACCTTCACCACAGAAGCTCTGAAAAACACCCACACGGCAGTGCACAGATGAAAACATCAAGGCGCAGCTGCTTCCTCTGCACTCCACTGTGGTTGCTGAACACAATTATTAAAGCCATACGACCAAGAAAGTTCACTGTGGACTGATATAATTTTCCTACTTAGCTTTTAAGAGGCTGGTTTTTGATTAGCTTTAGTCACTGAGCTTTCACACTGCCATTATCTGAAACATCTAATGTGCGACTTTCAAATCTGTGTGGTGCCTTTCCAGACGTGAGATAAAACCAACCAAGGAGTGTGAGTCTCTCTCTGAATCACAATATTAGATAGGCTGAGTTGTTTCTTTCCGCCAGGTGTCTGCGAGGTTGCTAATGAAGACTGAAGGAGAGGCTGAGGCAGGCGAGGAACCTTCTCACACCTGCTGCCCCCAACAGCCCACACAACTGCCTGATTACACATCATATTTCACCACATCCTCCCCTCAAACCTGGATGTCAACCTGGTGAATGGCCAAACATGTGTCAGGAAGTGTTATGTCCCCTGAATCTACTCTAATTGGTGATGTGTTTGAAAGGAAATCAGGGGTAAAATTTGAGCCACCTGAAAATAACCATCATGTTTGCAGCAAGATGCTGGAGATACAGCACACACTGTGTTAAGAAATCCTGAGGATGGCTTAAAGAGTCCAGAAGTGGAATCAAGGAAATACATTTAATGTCAGAAATCTGATCATTTCGCTCACCTTAATTCACAAATATCTGATGATGGCTTAAAAGATCAAGTTGATGTCCTTTTTTTCTAATTAACAACAATATTTCCTAATATTACTTAGTTTTTCATGAAATAATATGACGATAAAACAGTAAAACAGTTACCAAAAAAAGGTTTTCACTTTTTGTGTGATGCATTTAGAGTTTGAATTGGTAAGACGAACACCTTTAGGACTTCCCACTGAAGTGGAACTGAGCGAAAAGACCAATATTCCGTACACACATATGACTCAAGTGACTCAAAAAGCTTATTAGTATTCAATCATTTTTGGTCACACTGTATGCTGTGGGTTATCTTGCAGCTTTGTTTGCCTTGTGCAAACAGAAGAACAAAGACCAACTGAACTGAATAGACAGCTCATCCCTGAGTAAGGAGCACTGACTGTTATAAATACTGTAGTAGCTTTGTGACACAGTATATTAAGTGTCTCTCGCTGACAACTCTAATACTCTTGCTCATTTGAGCAGTGATTCTCAGAATACAGCCAGCGAATACTGCTCTGTATTACACAGAGTGCATTAAGGCATTGCCAACATCTACATATGAAATTTACAACTTTCTGTTACGCAGTGTGGTGCTTTACAGTGAGCAAACAGGAGCAACAGATATGCAAATGTGCAGAGGGTGATAGGGAAACGTCTATTCAAAGAGAATACAGATGACATTTATACAGACCAGGTTAACAAGACTATAACATAACTCGAGTGAAGGAGCACATATAAGCACAATGTTGCTTTAAGCTAGCTGCTAAAATCTGAATGCTAACATGCGCACGATGACTAGCCTAGCATGCTGATGTTTAGAAGGTTTAAAGAACCAGTACGTACGTGGCATCTAGCAATGAGGATTGCTGCTGGAGGACGATCCATGTCGTCTATTGATGTAAAAGGTCTGACAGTGCCATCACTAGGGCCATGCCCCTACCATTGCGAAAAATGTCAAAGTAACAATGAAATATCATGATGTAAACCCCTGTATTTGAATTATCCACTATCAAACATTATCGCATATCTCATTATGCATTCGACTTAATATCCAAAACTTATACAGATAAAGGAGGCAAGGACAATAACTAAAGCAGTAAAACTGTTCTACTGCACTTTCCCAGCCCAGTATAATCTCCTCTGTTCCTGGAAAAAAAAAGAATGTATTTAACGATGCAGACATTTTTTCTTTGTAGATGTAACACCTTGTGTAGATGTGTCAGTGTATTATTTTATAATTATAGAGTGCATATGTTCTGTATGTATTTATGTCATATACACGTTTTCATGTTTGTTTGCTATCTGCACACTTGCTACACCCTCTTCCATAGTTTTTTTTTTTTTACATGACTTTTTTCCCGGTATCCTACCACTATATGTTATTCTGCAACAATGACAACCTAATTTCCCTGCAGGGATTATTCATCAGGTTTTATATTATGATTATGTAAGCACTGTGCCATGAACAATGGTCTTTGAATAGATCAATTAGTTCAATGAATCCAGAGAAACAGGAAGTTAAGAAAAGTGGATTCATTTATTATTTTTCTTTGTACTGAACGTGTACTGTATACCCTAGTGCTCAGTTGGAATACGGAACATTATTAAACAGTATATAATTCTGATAATTCAGGGTATTTTGACATTTAAAAGTTTGTCAGCAACAAAGAGTTACTTTAACAAAAAAAAAATACTTTAGTAATTTATTTGGGCATTTATCAGGATTCTTTAACTTCAGACGGGTATATCATGACATGTAACCTTCAGACGATGAAAAAACACTTCTCAAATGGATCCTACTGCTGTGATGACCTTCCAAGATAGACCATTATATAACACCACTGACACAACAGATCAGTAATGATCAACACTGCTAATAGGCCCACCACACTGTTATGGTCTAATCATTGGAAGGTAAAGAAATCTCTTGAGGTTTGAGATAGGGAACTGTCATATGATGGCACATTATGCATTTCAAGTGCTGTAATGATCTTTTGGGCATTATAATCTGACACATAAACATATGAGAATTTGTATAAAAAAATAAAATAGAACAAGGTATTACAGCAGTGTAAATGGAAGTAAGAGCAGAGTAGAACCACTGTCATCAACCATTAGGTTTTGTTTGTTTTTCAGGTCTTGAATTCAAACAAAATGATCCAGTGCATAAGGGGAACAAAGAGGTGAAGCTGTACTGTGCACTCGCTCTGATGTCTCATATGTGAACATAAAACATAAAAAGTCAATGATGTTTAGTATTTTTGCGAACAAGGATGTCAAAAAAGGTGTTTGACTTCAACTTGGTGTTTGTTATTATACAAAAGTGAAGTATACCCAGTGTGTGTTGTTAGCTAAAAATGTGTTCGAGATACTTTAGGATTGCATCACAGGCGGGATGCTGATTTCCAACTCAGCAGCTGCTCGATGTAAAATGCTTCACTACACATTTTGATGATTTTTGTTGCATGCATGCTCTTCAGTTCAGACAGTCTCACCTGCAGCTGCAGCCTGAATTGAATAAGCTATTGATATAAATATCAAATGATTAAATTTAAGAAGTAATTGAATTCTGTGGAAAGGAATGGTCAGAGCATAATGTCATGAAAAAAAGGCTTTTAGTACATAATGTCTGCCTGATTACATAATTGCATTCCA
The DNA here is from genome assembly GCA_014281875.1 of Nibea albiflora. Taxonomy (NCBI): domain Eukaryota; kingdom Metazoa; phylum Chordata; class Actinopteri; family Sciaenidae; genus Nibea; species Nibea albiflora. Next base: position 14,602,875 of record CM024792.1, on the reverse strand, counting down.
TCCTTATATATACACATATATAATAAGTAAGATATTAGCTATTAGTCTTGCCCATACACAGATTGTTGCGGTGCACTCAGTTTTCCACAGGGAACACAAAAAGGTCCACTGACCATCTAGCAAATTTAGTCACAAAGCTGAGGTGAAATAACCTTTTATTTAAAACATAGACTTGATCTATAAAAATCATATTAATGAATTAACACTGAACCTTGAGATTAAATGAATATATTAGTATATATACACTGGTAATCTTGGTGGTTGCACAACTAGCTGTGGAAATACTGTAAGTATCTGTTGTATTCATTACAGCTCAATGTGAGGGCACTACACTACTGTACACAATAAGATGAAATCACTCTCATGCAATGTGAACCTGTAAACAGACCACGTCAGTGGAGCATGTAGTTAGGCTACAGTGTATAATGCAGCATAGAGCCATCTATTCTGTCAAAGTAGCATTGAACGAGACCTTAGAGCAAGGCCTGCTCACTTGTTCCAGAAAAACACAGTACATGAAATAAATGCATTTGGTAATACTGTTTCACTTAGATCTGGTCATCTCTAGTAGAGTATGCCTTCTTTAAGATGCTCAAACAAACTTTCAAATATCAACACCTGAACAAGTTCGTTTACAGTCACCACCGGCCTTTTTTTGAAAAGACATTACTTATTTATTATCATTTATTTCAAAGTGGCAGCTAGAGAATGATAGGAGAGTGGGGAGAGAGAAGGGGGATCACGTGCAGCAAAGGGCCACAAGTCAGAATCGAAACATGGGCCACAGCAACAAGGACAGAGCCTTTGTACATGGGCGTGCGCTCTACCAGATGGGCTACCAGGGAGCCCCAAACACTTCCAGTTGTTTGACCCAATACCACAGCTTGATAAAAATAGGAGAGTATATGTCTCATTAGATCTTTTTGCCTCCAATTGTCTGCCTTTGCCTTAGGTGCATTGGTATCCGTCGGTTCGTAAGGTTCCAACTAAACCAATGATTGCACATTTGACATTTCAGATGGCCCTCAGCTCAGGATTCATTTGTTTTCAGTGCAATAGATTTCGTAAGTTCTTTATGTTTACGTGCTTGTCAGTAGTTTAGCAGAAAGACTGACAGAATGTGGCAACTGAAGATGAATTTAGCATCTCTCCTGAGGCTGCAAAAGATATGATTAATTGTCTTTGCGAATGATGAATCACCATTATTCAATATTTTAAATATGTATAGGAACATGCAGATTGTTGCAGTTCAAGAGGTACAGGCAGGTTCAGTTCTATGCTGAATAGAGGCACTAATTTATACACCATGAAAACCAATTTGCACTCTTTCCAAGGAGAGCGATGTTATTCAATCAGGACAATCAGAGCACTTGACAAGAAAAGACAATAACAGGGAAATATAGCCAAACTAGATTGGAGGTGGTAAGTGACAAACGTTAATGTGATGAAATAATTAACAAGACACTCCAAAGAATCAGAATTGATCCAAGCAATAGTACATTTGCCCTCATTCAAAAGGAGATAATTTGATCAGTCCTAGCACAGAGATGATCACACTGCCTGTTAAACCACCCAGCAGTAAATGGGTATTGTATAGAGTCTGCATGCCTGCACTTTTAAGGCTCTACTTCAGAAAAGACGGGTATTTGAAGTGATAAAGTCAACTGGTGACACGGTATTTGTCTCCAGCAGCCTGTCATCTATAACAACAACACTGATTATTCAAACTGCCTCTTCCTTTATTGTCAAACTCCCAAGACCTGAGAAAACGGGCTGTTTAACTCCCTCTGATGGATTAGTTTCTTTAAATACATCACTAAAGGCTTCAACGTGGGTTCATTTTTCAATAACACAGAACATTTGATAAAGTCCAATGTCAGAGAAATGCAAGGGCAGTGACAAGATGACAGATGGATGACACAACTAAATCATGGTCATTTAGTATCTAAAACCTCATCAACAACTTGTCAGACGCAGACCTCCTTTCTATTGACTGCGGCAAATGTAGTCTCAGTCTTTAATTAATTCCTCCCCCCTTGAGGTAATGACCGTTGCCTCTGAGATTGGACCGGAGAGATTTCTTTTCCTGCGCTTGAAATTGTATCATTATCTGGTCTAAGGCCTACTTGTCAATTAGCATAACCTCATAGAAGTGTGCCTCCATGTGGTCCTTATACTGACACCTGCTCTGCCACTCCGAGCAACACTGAATATGAAGATCTGAATCTTTTTGTCTCAGTGTAGTGACTCAGTCTCCTGTCTGTCTCATCCTGTTGCACTGGTAGAAGCCAAAGTGAACAGAGAGTAAGTCTCTGTCACAGTATTAGCGCATTGCTAATTTGGCCATGTTTTGTAGGCTAACTAAGTACACAACAAGGCAAGGTGAGTGGAGTTGAAAAACAGCTTCCTGTCAGGACCAAACATTTAGGGAAAACAATGGATGTGTCCTCCACAGTCTCCTACAGTGGAGGCTAAAAGTGACACATCTCATTTAAAAAGAAGAAGAAAGAATTACTGTTGAATTGCGTTAAGAAACAATGTTTGACATGTTTGTTTTCCAGCTGTCCTGCTACAAGTCACATAAAGCTTCACCACCCTGCACTATTTCATTGACTGAGGGTTATCAATGAAGACTCCTCATTACGAAAAATCTCTGCACCCAGTTCCTCTGGGTGGCACACAAACATAACCTCTGCCAAAAAAAAAAAAAACAGCTTTAGTTGTCGGACACAGTCAATCACAGTCGCGTGTTTTTTTTTCTTTTCAACAAACACCTGTTAGAAAATATCATTACGGAGGATTTTCTTACCTAAAAAGAGAGGAACTCGTTTCCATTTCGTTCACCTTTTCCACAGAAAATGAAAATGTGGCAGCAGAAACGACCACGTCCGACGTACTACCCCCTCCTGCCAGTACAGAGAGAGAGGAGAGAGAGGGAGACAGAGGGAGGGAGAGCCGTGCCAGGTTATTGGCCAGGGGGGATCGGGGAAATTGGAGCAGTTTCCAGTTACAACACCTTTTATTGACAGGACCCAAGAATACAATAAAAGCTGCTGTTATATGACATACTCGACATCTTAATGACGTTTTCATGTAACCATGTGTTTAGTTCCTCGTGAATGTGAAGCTCGTAAACAGCACAGAACAGCACAGGTAACCTACTTGTTGCCTTCTGCATGGTCAAGACAAAGCCGCCATAACCTGGAAACCTGGATGCTGTGGCTCCAGTTGCACCGCTGCACTTTATATATTTATGACTTAACCTGTTAACAGTGAGCACACATCCTATCATCAAACTATTTCCCCCATTTTTTACAATGTGCACTCCATTTGTTGCCATGGGGACAAATAAATCCGAACTGGGCACGCAACACAAATCAGGCCAAGAGAGAGAAAAGGGGGAGAGAAAAATGAGGCAATATCTTGAGATTCAAAAAGATGACTCAAATGAACTAAACTCGGGGTTGGTGGGTTTTTTTTTTATAACTATACTTTATATACTCCTATACTTTTTATTAGTAGCAGTGGTAATTGTGGTAGAAGCAGAACAAGAAGAAATGTTATGTTATATAAATGTTTGTTATTAGCTCTATTATTATTGAATGGGTGGAGTGTTCAAGGTGCAGCATGCAGCTTATTGGCTGTACTTTTGTGTCTCTGTGTGTTTGATACAGACTCAGTCCGCTGGGTGGCAGTAAATGCACGGACATTGTACTGAAGCACTCTGTAGACTCCTTGTGTATGTGGCTGATGATGGTGATTGACGATGATTGTCGATTAATCTCTGCTTTTTTTTTTTTAATAAAATATTTGCAAACCTTTTTTCCATTCCACCCGCAGCCATATAGACACAGAATAGCAGGGTAAACACAGGTGTTTCCAAAGATAGAAATTAAGGTCAGTTCCATTCAGGTCAAACAGAGTCAGGGTGCTGTTGTGGTGCATGTCGGGCTCGCTGGAAAGTCCCTGCTGCAATAAATGGAACGGAACCGTAATTAGTATAATTTTAAACACCTGTGTTGACTCTGCTATTCAGACAAAGCAGAGCAGTTCAACTTGCAAATGTACTGTATGTATTGTGTTCAAATGTACTGAATTTGTTGTTTTATTTATTCATAAGCCTATACAGTTAGTTCGTTTTTCTTATTTGTATTTTATTGTGTTAATTCTATAGTGTAATTTGCCCTTGTTTGACTCAGTTTACCTTAAAAAAGGCAAATCAATCAAAATGTTATCGAGAGAAAAATAGAAAAGAGCGGGGGAAACTGATATAATGCCACATATACACGTGTCCCAGTATCAACCAATATGTACTTGAACTTTAAGTCATTGTATACAATTCATTATTATTGAATAAATATGAAATAAATATATACAGAGGCACAGTATGAGTACATTGAATGCAAGTGGTGATATTTACATTTTAAAAACAAGAGAAGTTAAATGTAAACAGCGAGAATAAATACTTTATAATTTACAGTTATTGGGTGTATGTGTGCGCGAGCTCGCAGGGGGTGGGTCTTTCCCGGAGTTTGACGTGGCCCAACTCTCGCGATATTTCGGTCTCTCAGTTACCTACCCGTCTTGGATACCCCAGTTTCACCGCTGAGAAACATCAACATAGTAACCCGGGAAAGGCAACCTCTGAGGCGGGTAGCGACATTTCTCTCTCGGATTCTCACCGCCGACCTGGATATTTTGTTACCCATTTTGTTAACAACAACAACAACAACAACAACAATGGGTGCATGCCGCTAGAAAAAGTTGCTAGCTCAGTTGGCACAACTGTTAGCTAACGTTAGCTGGCTAACGTTAGCTAACAGCTGAACGAAGCTGAAGAAGTCTGGAGAAGTTTGGGATTTTCTTATCGCGACGAAGTCACCATGAATGTGGACAACTAGACACGTCGGATCGTTTCCCTAAAGGTATATGTTCTGTCTCTTCAAAGAGGTGTCCAGCCAAGTTAATTCATGACTTTCCTGTCAGCTAGCGTTAACATTAACTCTCTCTCTCGAGTTGGCGGCTCCGACTATCGCCTGGACCGAAGACATTGCGAAATAAGTGTCCGTGAAGTTAGATGTTATAATGAGTTGCTGACACAATTTTTCACGTACAACGAGGGTATTAGAAAAAAGAAACGTGGTTGTTTTAAAAGTTTCTGTTGTTTCACAGTGGGTATATTTAAAAACGGAAATAACACGGTTGTTAGTTCACACCCGAAAGTAGATTAACGATGGCTTGTGTTGGACGAGTAATTCCTGGACGGGGTGCTTCAGTCGAAACCTCGACATAGCTTATTTCTCCGCTTTGAAGTGGGAAGTTACGTGGCCATCACCTGTGGTTTCATTTAATATAGTTATAGTTTATTATGTTAAACACAAAAGACAGCTATCTTTTGGATAGCCCTTGTACAGTTCCCGGTGTATTATCAGTTTGAAGCAACCCCCTTTTTTCTGGCTTTACAAAATAATATTCAAGTTATGAAGTCGCTGAATGGAAGGTAAACCTCTCAGCGACCTATCCGGGGTCAAAGGGGCGATGTCAGGCGGATGTGAACTCCTAAAAACACGATTTACTGCGATGCAGTGAGTGGGATTAAAGTTAAAGTCAATACAACCCATGTAAAGCCAAAGATGGCACATTATATCTTCCTCGGCTTAACGGTCGGGTGCTGTTGAAGCAGCGCTTTGCACAGTGGTGGCATTAGCGGTCGGAAGCTATATTGCAACAGTCTTTATGTCCTTACGTGAGTGTTTTTGTAATGTGAGCGTTCAGCCGTTGGGGGCAGCACTGAGCGACTGTTGCCGAGCAACAACGCTGCAGTCCGTAAGCGAAGAAGGGGTTACGTGCCATCTTGGATTTTAGTTAAAATCACCCACTCTCCCTTCGGGAAAGTTATGTTTTTGTCACATAACGCTGCCCCGACATTGTATTTATTTGTGTTGATAGGTTGCTGATAGGTTCACCCCTTTTCCGACCGGTATATACCTTTTTAAAATACTTTAGTTAACGAGCTTTATGAGCTTCAAATACACACTGGACTTATATACCTGTAGTATTGGATCAAGCCTGCTCTTTAAATTTGACTGAATCAGCTGACATTGGTGCAAAGTTTGTCATATAAAGGTTAATTACTCTCTACTAGTCAGTGTGTTGTACGTGTTTTCTCTCATGCTGGTGTCAGCACTTTTCATTTCAAGTCATACTTTCTGTCAAAAGGAGCTAACGTCAGCTTATTTCAAGAGTCAAGGTGAAACTAAAAGCATGACATTATTAATGTTACATACAGTTTGATGGTCCTACCACATGTTTTGGATTCAGATAACAGGAAAAACACAGACCAGTCTGTTGTCTGGTTTAGTGAACATTATTTAATCCACACTGTCTCATAATCAAGGTCATCAGTGTATGACTTTATGTTAAAAGGGCTCTGTTATGCAACTTCTTTTTATGTAAGCAGAGATCATCTTAGCTTTATTCCTGTTTGCTCTCTCAGCCTGACATCGTCTCCTCAGGGCTGTGTCACTTGATCGTATGACTCAAGGCGTGTAAATATGAGCGAGTATGCTAGACTTGCTTTTAAATCTATAGTACAATAAACTTATCAAAGTGGCCACTCTTGTTTCAGGGCGCTGGTTTCCTTATCAAAAACAAACTGGTGAATTTAGCTCTGCCACTGACTATATCAGAGCACAACACCCACCTATACTCTTGTATTACAGGTGTTTTAAGTAAACATCACATGACTGACAAACTTCAGTTGGACTTGCCTTCCAGCCTTTGAGGAATGTGTTGTTGTTAAACCTGTTTTAAATAGCAGTGTGACATTAGTCTGCTCTCAACAAGCTGTTCGGGTAGTTTCGTATGTTATAGTAGGAAATAATTGGTCACATGTTGGACACGACTAGCAGCTGTAGCCACAGACTCTTGCCTCTTGCGCTTATTTCTGCCTGAGTCATGTTCTTGTTGCGAAAGTGCTTGATGCATTTTATTTCCGCATGTTATTCATTCTTTTGGTTTCTGTTAACATGTTTGGTTTTAGCTGCCAGCTTGCTGCCATGTTGCTGCTTTTGTCTCCGGATTCTGTATATAATATACAGTGTAAGGATACAAGAGTGTATACTCATAACAACGTTTTGTGTTGATCTCATTTATGTCTCTCTTATCGTGGCTCAGTATTGGTTTTACCATTTGCATGTGTCTTATCTTGGCTGCAGGTGAATGAGGAGATGAGGAGCAGCAGGAGGACTGAGGTGTCTGTTAAAAGCTCTGCTCAGCAGCTCACAGATCACAATATTGGTACAGGTATGTTTTAAAAAACAAAACAAAAAGATGAAGTTCACCTCTAGTTGTGTTTTTATTCCAGAGTTGGTACAGTGTTTTCACAATCACCTGCTTTGAAACCTGAAATTCAGAATTTAAATGTAAGATAAGGAGCGTTTACATAGCAGGAGGTTCTGTGTCACCCGTTGTAATGAATTTTATTCTCCTTTTCAGAGCTGACAACTGCATGGAAAAGTTTGGCTCAGTCAAAAGCTGCTGTAAGTACACCCGGAGCACTTTTTAGATTTAAAGTATCAAAATCTAATCTGCTGTATCGAATCTTCATCTTCAATTATCTAATCTTCACATAACCCAAGGATTCTGACGTGTCTTCTCCTTCTGTAGTTGCGGCATATAGAAAACCGTTTAGAGGCAGCTCCAGGGACGGGGGTTCTCATGGACTCTGTCATGGACCCTCCCAAGAAGAAAACCTCCAGGACGGTCCGCTGCAAGGGTAAGTTATTGCAAAATGTAAAGCTATGTTTAGCAGATATCATTAGAATTGTTAAATTCTACACTAAGACACTTATAATTAAAACTATAATTATTTCAACATTGCTCTCTCTATCACAGAAGGACAACAAGCTGATAACAATAGAGGGTCTTCGAAGCACAGGAGGCGCAGTCAGCAAAGTCCAGAAAAGAGCAGCTCACGCAGCCCACTCAGAAATACCACCCAGGACAGCAATGTCCGCAGGAACAACAGTGTGGAGTTCAGGGAACCGCTGGCCTCCTACAGGTATACCTACTGCACTTAATGCATTCTTGAAGCATCCTTAGCCACCATAGCACGGTTTTCTGTCAAACTCAGGTCTGGAAATCCAGATTCACTTCTTTTTTCCCCAAATCTTTTACAAAAATACAAAACTAAAGCTATACTGGAAAGTATACAGCTTTTAATTAACATGCGTACAACAACAATGTCAATAATACTAACTTAAATGATGTAAGACACTGTTTATCTCCCTTTTATTTTCATTGTAATCATTGCATCACCAGCATTGTTTTGGCTTGATACACCAGGAGAGCTCTTTCACAAACAGTCAGTCTTCAACGCTCCTTAGAGCCTCCTTACTCTTCAAGGCTTCCATTCAGAGATCATATGTTCTTGACATCTCCTTTGAATAGCGCACGGATACTTCATTACCTCAAGGCTCCAGTTTATGGGGTGGTACTGCAAACCTATTTGTTTTATTTTGTTTCTAGTATTGTCTTGGCACAAATGTTGATCATTTACAGTAAATAATATGAGCTGTGTTATTGCTTTATTGCTAAAAATATCTGTATTTTACCTTAAAAGCTTTATTTATTGTTTTTCCTGATAACATATGAAATGATAACAAGAAAACAACATGATAATGACTTGGCGTTACAGAGCTTTATATTGAGTTTCATTTTGAGCTGTCAGCAACTTTATTATTCAGGTCACACTCTCACTTTAGCGTTGTTTTAGCAGCAGCAGCAGGCGGCAGCTGTTGTTTAGTGAGAAAGCACAGTTGGCAACTACGTGGTGAATATTGTGGAGCATTTAGCAGCTACCCTCAGGACCTGGAGTCTAAAATCAGAGCTAAAGGAAAATGAATATTGGATTTGCATTCACCAGAGACCTGAAACATGACTCTAAATGAATGATAATGTTGTTTTGTAACTGCTGGTTGGGTAAATAAGCAGCTGTTTGTTGACAAGTTCATAAGATGAACATAAGACATGGCAATATGTCAGTGTTCACAACTTGTTTCCGCTGCCCCCAAGTGGACAAATAAAACCACTCATTATTGTTAGAAATTCTTTTTTATAGTTTTCATTTTTGGAGTGACATCTTGTGTGATTATATCATTCCCTCCTTCTGTACAATTTGGCCACCCATAAATGTGCTCTTCCGTACTCTTAATGAGTGGTAAATTAAGAGTAAATGTCATGGTAAATCCCCTTCCTGATCCTATGTAATCTGGTTTGTCTCCAGAGAGGCCACCCCTCCACCACATCCCTCCACTGAGCTGGAGGCCTACAGTCTGCAGTCTGTGCCAGCGTCTTCGTACCCATCCTCTTCGCCTCCCTCAGATCCTCTGCTGAGCCAGCTGGTCTACCAGAGAGACAATAGGGACAAGCAGACGGACAGGGACCTGGACAGCACACGCTCCTCTGCCCTGGAGAGCACCGAGGTCCGCTACCTCAATGACCAGCCAGCCTTGGTCACCCTGAGGACTATTGGAAACCATCACACGGGTGTACGAGTCCCTGCAGGGGAGGGGGCTGAGGAGGAAAGCACTCCCAAAGCACAACTTGGCATGGACAACCACGAGTCCAGCCCATGTCTAGCTCAAACGCCTGGCTCCATATGCAGAGGGGACAGCACCCCCTCCACCAGCCCTGGCTCAGCTTCCCAGCGGTTGGAGAACCTAAGACGACATCAACCTGATGATAAGCTGGAGAAGCTCAAAGAGCGTATTCGCAGGCAGAGACAACATCTGGAGGAGGCTGCAGAGAGAGAGAAGCTGCTGGGTTATCTGGAGCAGCCCCTACCTGTGGGGAGTAACAATGCTGGTACTAGCAAGATGCCCTCAGCCAAAATACGGAAAGTAGCAGCTGCACCGCCTGCACCTATATACAAAGGTACCATTAAAGTAGGATGTATCCCAAACCTAAACGTTCTTGTTTGTTTGTTTGACATTTCGTTAAATAACAAGATGAAAATATGTGAGATGTTTGTGGAATACTGATTTTACCGGTACAGAAGGAAAAAGGATACCACAGCTCATATCTTCAATCACTTCACTCTCAGGTTTCAACAGTACTGAAACAAAGATCCGGACTCCTGACGGGAAAGTTTGGAACGAGGATGAATTTCATAACCTAAGCAGAGAAATATACAGAGACCTGTCGAGACAGTTTGCTGGTAAGCATGGTACTCAGACGTTTTCTTTTTATTGCTGCCCTTCCTTATTTGTGGCATTTTCTGCTGTGGTCAGGATGTCGCAGATTTTTTTTCATTAATGTTTTTGACCTGGACTTGTAGTTGCCATTCTGAACTATGTTCATGAGGTAAAGGACAGTGATTGGTTATCTCTGACATGCATAGGTCCTTGTGTGTTCCTGGGCTTTGGTCCAAGTTTTAAGCCCCTATGGCATATAGTATAGAGCTGTCTGCAAGACTGCATTAGCAAGCTAATGATTGCGTATGCATGCATGATATTCTGACCATCTGCAAGGAAGACAGGATGCAGTTGGATTAAAGAGTTAAGTGTATTTATCAATCAGAAGCACAAAGCATGATACCACAGTGTGAGTTCAGTATGCCAAGTATTGCATAAGTCATTTTTTGACCTTGGACACAGGGCTCACTTTTCAGCCAACTAATATCTTTTGATTTAATTAAGAAAAGTTTGTCGGGTTGTGTTGCTTTGTGGCTTATTCCTGAATGTGTCTTCTGTGTACAGAGAGCACCAGATCCAGGGATCAGCAGAGGGAACAGAGAGCAGACAGGTCCAAAGAGAGGAGGCCTCCCAAACCAGTCCGAAAGGTCCACAGAGCGGCCTCTTCGTCTGACCTAAATGCAAAACCAGGTATAATAATCCTCTTTTATGTGAGAGGGCCAATGCACCCTCTGATCTATTTTTAATTAGTGACAGTAGGAAAGCTAAGCATGTGGAACAGTCTGACAGGATTTTATCAAGGATCAGTGCACATGGCCCAAAACTAAGAGCCTCAAATGTTAGACTATCTGGGTGCTTTGAAGGTTTTTCTCAACTGTCTTTGCTGTGATAGTCTGTATTTCTGCATACATTTTGTTGTTCTTTTGCCCTGCAGACGTGCTCTTACTTTAATTTGAATCCAAATGAGTTAAAAAACATAAATGCATCAAAGAAACTGCAGGAAACAGTGTTCAGACTACAGTATTTGATGTGCTCTTTCCTGTGCCGGTTCTTGTACATGAACCAGAGACATTGCTGGCTTCTGAGACCGCGTTAAGCCTTTAATCCCAGAAGAAATGTCCAGTATGTTTGACATGCAGTTTGTAACCAGCAAGTAGCATACATACAAGAACCTACATAGAAGAATTATTGCTACATAATATGGTAACTTGAGAATAGCAGACCTCTGACAGCTGTAAAAACTCGCTCACTCAGAAAGATGCCTCCAAAGGCACACATCCTCATCTCTGTGTCTGTGTACATCTGGACACAAGGAAAGTCACTTGTTGGATATATAATGATGCTTTGACACAGTCACCCCAATGAATGATTGAGTCTATTTACAAGACTCATTGAAATACTCAGAACAAGACAAAACAGATGAAATCTGGATAATCCTAAAAGCTTACTGTAAAATATCTCTCTTCTGCTAAAGCTTTCTTTCACTCTGTGCCTGGTGTCTGCTTGCGTTCCTTCCAACTTTTGTGTTTGTGTCCCTCTAAGTCTGACTGGTTTCTGTTTCATGCTAGCGCGGCACTATAAATAGCCCTCTGAAATCTGTGGCTAGGTTCAGTTGGCTCATCTACCCAGTACAAACAGCTGCTTGGTTAGTGGATGTACAGCTTCATTACCAGGAATCCCTCTTCAGTAGAACACAGTCACGGTGAAAAGTGTTGTTGACATAATTCCAAGTAAAGAGGCAGTGTGCCGTTTGTGAAATATAATTGCTCACAAACCACAGCACCACAAACGTAATTCTACTCACACGGTGCTGGTGGCATAAAATAGAGCAGCATTGATGAGGAAAGCTGTGTGAATTGAAAACAAATGTATCTACTGGAGAGTTACTAAGGGCAAAGAGGAATATATACTTTATATATAAAACGTATTACTAGGTTTGGATTAAGTAACCATTTAAATTGGTCTTACTAATGCTATGCACCTTGCCTATCAAAAGTTTTTCTTTTATGTCTTCCATTCTCTAAGCTGTGTGTATTTGTGTTCAAGTGAGTCTGCTCTGGTTGTGACGGCATGTTTGCACATATGCCTGCAGTCAATCCATATTGAATTGCAGTGCCGTTCACAGGCAGATCACACAGTGTTTATGTTCTGTTTCTCAGCAGTGATAAGTCCTGCATCGTGGCGAGAGGGCCAAAAGCTGGTAAAGATGGTACTGGGTCCGGTTCCCAAGCTGCCAAGGGAGGACAGGCCCCAGCCAGCTGATGGAGTGAGCAGAACAGGTGGGACTTAAAGGACCTACTGATAACTCTTTGCACCCTTCTATACGTACAACTACACCCCTGTCTTGTATCATGTTGATCCTTTTTGTGATACCAACAGCCAAGTTAGCTACCTAAAATCCAGTCATCTCTGCTGTAACCATTTCGCCAATGGTCATCTTGCAACTCTTGACCTACTAATTAGTGTGTCAGGATAGAAATGATTATTAGTAGTCTGCTGGACTTTAAAGAGTCACTCAGAATGTGTCGGCGAGATGTCAAAAATGTTTCCTCTGCTCAATCACGGACGTGTGAATTAGGTTTTACTCTTGACTTTCTACCCACCCCCTCCCATCTTTCAGACATCTTGTATCTTCATTTTGTTTTCATTTGTTTTCTATCTGTATCTATTGAATTTCACCTATAAAATTAAACATATTTCTTGTCTGGGTGCTATTACCTGTGACAAGGATTATCCATGTAACTGGATGATTTTATAAAATACATTACCAATGTTTGTTACAGAGGTTTTACATGTCTGGGATACACAGTTTGACAACTAAGCCAGCCAAAGAATATCAATAAATAAAGAGCGTTTGGCTGCTGCTGTTCACACACAGCCTCAATCTTTGATAGCTGCATCTCTACTGGGCACCACTGACCGTAAAAAATAGAGATTGACTGGCTCTTCTGGTTGGGTGTACAATTAAACTTGGCCTGGTTTCCAGGGGTTGCTCCCAGTACCCTGCATACAGCATACACCCTGGGAATAGCAGTGTGAGGCAGGGAGATGCAGTGAGGCTCACTGCAGCCATAATCTGCAAAAACACTGTCTGCTGTAAATCTAATCTTTTCTAATTTTCAATTTGGCTCAGAGTAGAGTTGCCATGGCAAGCCTGCCACCCAAGTCTCGTTTAGTATGCATATGCTGTCGAGATGTAGTGCTTTAGCTTTGGACTTCGTTTTTTTGTCACTAGTTGGAGCATCCTAACTTTTTCAAGCTGTGATTAACCTTTTTATTACAAATATTGATCATAGATAAACAGACACACTATAAGATTTTATAGGCTACTACTAACATGTGTCACACACTCATATCTCTGATTTAAATTCAGTATTTCAAAAAATTAGCTTCTACTTCTAAAGACTTAGTTTAACATTAGAGCTATTGAGCAGTATTTATGTGTCTGTGTTTTGTTTCCATTGATTGGTCGATTACCAGTTACGAACTGTAACATTTTACCTTTCTTTAAATGTCCTCCAGCTTCCCATCATCGTTCCAGTTCAGACCCAGCGCTCAGAATCAAAACCCAGGTCTCGTCCTAGCAGCACAGAAAGGCCTCATAGAGGATTTCGAGGGCAATCCAAAAGCCAATCCACAACCACATCTACCCCTTCATCTGCAGGTCAGGACAAGGCCCCAGTGGGTGTAAGCGCAGATCTGCTGTCAGCAGATATCCAGGGAATACTCGATGACCTCCAGCTAGAATGCAAAGCAGCTGAAAGGGAGGAGAGGGCCCGCCAAAGGTCCCGGGGTGGGAGCAATGGTAGGAGAGGTAGAGGGGGATCAGGGTCGCGAACAAGGACTCCTGTCTCCGCTTGGGGTGCTACTGTAGGTGGCTCCTCAAGAGGCTGCCGCAGTGCCAGCCCCACTTCACACCGTCCAGAGACTGCCAACATGGCTGATGCAGGGCACAAAAAGCGTCACTATGACGCAGATACTGTTCGCCAGTACATTTCCAGACAACAAGAGGAGAGAAAGAGGCGTCACGCAGAAGAGAAGAGGGCACTGAGAGAGGAGGCAGAGAGGAGAAACCAAAGGTTGCAGGAGCTCTATAGAAAGCAAAAAGAAGTGGTTAAAACAGTGGCCCTTACCAATGAGGCCCCTGTGGCCCCTGTACAAAGGCGACTACAGGAGACCTACAACAAACTACTGCTGGAGGAGGCCCAGCTGGGCGAGGAGGCCACACAGACGCGACCAGCTGCTCCTTCTAGGCAAACGGTATTAGTCACTTTTATTATTGGAAAGTTGTCATGTGTAGAACAAGTAACTAAGTAAAATAATGAATGAAATTCTGATTTTCTATGTGTTTTTAATATGTTGTCAGGCACAGAGGCCGATGTACCAGCCTTCAGGGGAGTCCGATAAAGAGAACAAAAGACTGGAGGCACCGCAGAGCCCCTCGAGCAGTGACAGGTCTTTAAATGATCAGCCACCTCCTCCATTGTCCAGGTACATGCACATATACACACAGGCTTCCTGTCATAAAAATTAGTTTTATACTGTGTTTCAAATGTCTTAAATCATAAGATGTGTACGTGAGTTCCTACTCCTCACATGTTCTGTTTTTCACTTCTCTAATATGACTTTGTTGCTAAGGCCAGGTAAGGTAAAGTCCGGGTTAATCGAGTGCAAATAGAGGAAGTCTAGAAGAAGGGACAGGTCAGAGTGGTGACATTTAGATTGGGGAAATTAAAAGACAAAACGTATGTTGCTATAAGAAGTAACTGTTCTTATACACAGGGAGCCTTTTTTCTCTCTCCTTTTTCAACTTGACTTTGATACTTCGAATCCAGTCCTCCTTTTTCGAAGGGTCATTTGAAAATTCTTAGAACACTTCCCAAATAATAAACCTTCTGCACAATTTATTGACACAGATAAACAACAAACCACTCTGGGAAAGTACATATAATCTTGTGTCTCCTGGAAATTGTGTGTGGGGTGACAAATTCTAGGGAATCACCTGACTATACCAAACAGAGAAACTGTTTGTTCCCAGATGGCTGGTTTTTATGAACCTTGCAAGTGGTTCGGAGGCTTTATTGCTCTGCATTTTAGTACAGGATTAAAGGAAAATGCTCTTTTATAGTCAGTGATCCTATTTTAGCCGCACGAAAGAACATCTCAGTTAAGTGACTAGAAATAAAGATGAGTGTGTGTGTGAGTAATGATTTTACTTTTAGAAAGTAAAATCTAATTTCTTAAGATTCTAATCATCTTTCTGTGTGTTTAATGTTGTGTTGGGTTGTGCTGGATGTATGTTGTGTATCTCTCCTTTTAACTTGTCCATTCTTTGTTGCTCTCCCTATTACAGGAATGATTTGGATGTCGGCGTTTCCTCCTTGCTTCAGCCTGACCGTCTGAGCCCAGCTGTTCGACCTATGACCGGTCCCAGCAGCAATGCGCCAGTCCCCTCAAATAACCATCTCCTCTCTCAGCTTCTAAGGCTGGAGACTGCGGTGGCAGCTAGTGACATCCGGCACGCACAGCGACCAAGTACAGCACCTTCCAACAGGTCGCGGTCCAAGATGTCCCGCATCGAGGCCCTCAAGGCCACAGCTGCATCCCTCTCCAACCGCATAGAGAGTGAGGCACGTAAGCTTGCCGGGGAGGGGATCAACTATGGTACAGCAACTTCAATAGACGTGGATACTGTTTTGGCTCCAAGGCCCTCTCAAGCTCATCTTGATGCTGGATGCTGGGCAGAAACAGCTGCGACAGAAAATAATGATGTTGCACTGAGGATCCAGAGGATTTTGAATAGCACAGGTCATAGTTCGTTCAATGGCACAGCTCTTCCAGGAACAGGCAATCTGCACACTCTCAGGGGACAGAACAGTTATACACCTGAAAGGAGACAGCTAGTCAATGGCTTGGAAAAGGTAGAGAGAATTGATAATGCGTCACCAAGGAGAGGACATGGATTTGCGGAGGATAAGAATCGGACAGATCTCCATGACTCAAGTGCTGGCTCCATCAGTGAGGGTCCTATTCTGAGTGAGGGGAGTTTTTCTGAGGATGAGGTAAGCCCTCCTCAACCCTCCAGCAATCGTACACCTAGACCAGCTGACCGCCTGGAGCCGGTAGACTACTGTGCAGGTCAAAGAAGAGATTACCAGCGTTTGTCAGAGTTCCAGAGGGAGGCAGCGAGGTGCTCGGCCCTCGGCTCACCCTTTGTGCAGCATGACGGCAGCAAAGCAGCCTGGGAGGAGCTTAATAAAGGAAGCCCTCTAAGCGTTATCAACATCTTCACGAAGAACCTTCATGGCTATGGTAGAGGTTAGTTCATTTAGTTCACATTTTTTCTTTCAATGTCTATCAAAGTATTTGTGGCCACACAGCAAAAAAAAAAAAAAAAGTACAACAGATACAAGACACTGACTGTCAGTCTCCTGTATTCTATCTCTACTTTGTCCTGTAGTGAGTGAGAGAAACTCTCCCCCTGCCCATTTTTCACACTCTGGAAATGGCCCTGTAGACGCAGCAGTGTATGAAGATGATTTTGTGTCATCACATAGCAGCGGAGGCAGTGGACAGTTGCAGAGAAGCTCCAATTCACGCAGGTAAGAGAAATGAAGTGGACATGAGTTTTCAAAGTGACCACTGGATGGCATTCATGTCACACAAATAGAAAGCTCATGCAGCTCTTACCGACAGCAATCCCTCTCTGTATTCTCGAGTTCATAGATTTTTTTCCTTGCAGGCTTTTTAGAATGAAGACTCTGTTTATCCCACGTTTGTTAGACCTAAACATTTTTGATTCTGATCATATCCTTTATCCCTTCTCTGTCAGTGTGAACAGTCATTTTGAGGAGCTGATGAGGAGGTCGCCTTATGAGAAAAGTATGGGAGGCATCAGTTCCCACCATTCATCCATTCACACATCCATTCACTCACCACATGTTTCTTCCGGCTCACCATCCGGCTCCTCACCCTTCTCCAAACACTCTGCTAAAAAAAGAGGTGAGAATTAACATTTTTGCAATTTTAAAACATGTTTTTTTTTCTT
Source organism: Nibea albiflora (assembly GCA_014281875.1). Taxonomy (NCBI): domain Eukaryota; kingdom Metazoa; phylum Chordata; class Actinopteri; family Sciaenidae; genus Nibea; species Nibea albiflora. The sequence continues at coordinate 14,585,631 of CM024792.1, read as the reverse complement.
CTAATTATTATTAAGAAGGTCTCTCTATGGTCAAATGTTTTTGCTGTTACAAACCTCTCTGTTGCACAATATAACTACTCCATTCCTCTGTAGGCACAGCGTCAGACCAGAGTGATGCCACTCTGGTGGAAGAGCAGAGGAGCTCCTGCTCACCTCCCTCAGAGGCATTATCATCCGAGTCCAGGAAGAGGGGTTCAGACAAAGGCTCTGCCCACAGCCAGGCCAAGAGAGTCCATCATCATGACACTTCTGGAGAAACTTCTCATCAAAGGTAATGAACTTCTGCAGACTGTATTGAAAGGGTTGTTTGTTGCTTTTGGTGTAGTTGTTTGATATCAAACTGAAGAGACTGTACAGTGGTATCAGAGAGATGAATGAATGGTGAATTGTGTTCCCACAAGTTTAAATTACCATGCATCCACTTGTCTCTGGTATGTCCTTCCTTCCTGGTTTTGAGTAACTTTCAGTGCAGTACTGCTTTGTGGTGCGATTGGGTTACATTGGGATATTTTCTGTTCTGTCTTGGACATGGTAGGTTATAGATGTTTCTTTTAGGGTCACAGAATGATTATATTTCTTTCTTTCCTGGTGCTTATTTAATTTCTAAATTAAACTTTTGTTTTCACTGAATACAGATTAATCCATTTAAAGTAATATTGAAATTAGCCTGTGAAGCCACAGTGTTTCCTTCCCTAAGTATTTCCAAACTAAACTAAAGCGGAATTTAAAAATCTGTGCGCACTCAGGGATGAATGGGCTCTTTTCAGCACTGGGTCATCTCAGTCATTCCTGTTCCAGCCACTCTGAAACCTCCACATGGTGTATACTGTAATTACCCAAAGGTTAATTTATCTGGGCATGACTAATTACTAAACGACTCTTAGAAAGCTCTGGTTGAGGGTGCCAGTCTAAACAGTCCTGTGGCTCACTGTTCTGCAGAAGGCCTCAGACTTTAAGCAGCTGTGTAGTGCCCAGCAACCGGTGGAGGCTGCAGTTCGACTCAAGACAGAATACACTGGTTGTTTTGTTTGGGGGGCCTGCAGGGTGGTTGGTCGGGTCAGCCAGCTTCACCACAGCTTGGGCCTCCTGCCAGAGGAAAGAAGAGTTCTTTTCTTTTTAATCTCAGTGCCCAGGAGTGATATTTGAGCCCTCTAATGGTTCTCTGAAGCTCAGGTTGAAGATTCCTGTCATTCTGTGGAGCCTCTGTGTTGTACACAATTACAGGCAAAGCATTCAGACAGGACTGTGTCCTCCTTAGCGCCATTTACAAAGCAGGTTGTTCTTATTTTACTTTGGAGGCGACTTGGTTTTCATTACTGTGACAGAAACAATCTTAAATATGGTTTCTTTATGGAGACTTCTCAATCAATTCTGGCACACTATGTTCATATCTGTCTGTTCATAGGACAGCTAACTGGTTTAGTATTAACATCTTAATCGGGTGATGGTTATCTTTGGAGTAAAACGCTGTAACTGTCTACTAACCATAATAGGAAAGCAGTGTGTATCCTGATCTCTTCAGACATTGCCCTTGGCCTCTGATCATCTCTGAGCAGCACAATATAGCCATTCATAGTCTGGGCCTCTCACAGCAGGGTTTTGCTGCCTCAGTCAGTTTTCAGTTTTGCAGGACCAGGGGCCCCCTCTTTCTTTATCATTTGGTTAACCTGCTCCTCTGTTCAAAATGATTAACCCACTCTGCAAAGCTTGTAACATACCTGTGTGTGATTTTATTTTTTTAGAAAGCAATGTGTTATACTAAATGTTTTACCATTTTGTTTTAAAAAGATGTTGAAAAGTCAGGCATTTACCTGCTGAGCCCAGAGGAGGTGTTTGAGGGTTTCACAGTAGCATTTGATCTTTTATTAACTACTTTCTTTTTCTTTTTTCTGAATGAATTTCTAGTTTGGGACTTGACAGTAAGAAGTCTTCAGCAGCCAGGCCCAAACAGGCTTCTCCTTTTGGCTCACCAGACCCAGGTTCACCTCCTGGTGCAGACTCTCCCAGTCAGCCTGTGAGAAGTGGCTCTCTAGGGGCAAATAACCCAAATACAGGCACCACTGCTCGTAGTGGTAGAACAGAGACCAAGACGACAGGTAAATAATACTTATTAATAACATTATTAATTATCTGTCATTATTAATAACAGATGTTATTTTTTTTAAACTCTCACAACTGCAAAGATGATATCTATATGTGACAGCGTTGCAGATATCAAACCCTTTGATTTTGTGCACCTTACCTTTTTATTTATGAATCATTTGTGAAACACTCTACCAACATCCTGGTTTATTAACCTTTCTCTGATCTTCCTTTCTCCCAGGTGAACTACAGTATTCACCTGCTGTCTTGCAGCAGCGCATGGCAGCAGAGCTCCAGTACCTTGAGTCCATTGAGGAGTCAGTCCGACAACTGGGGGACGTGGAGAGGCTGATGGGTGTGGCCATGGCTCAGCAGGAGAGCGCGTCATTAGCCCAGATGCTCAAGGTGAAGAAGCTGAGACTAACAAAATATGTAGAACTAACCAAGAAGTTAGTTCTGCTGTATTTAGTTGTGTTTAGTCAGGTGTTATATATGAGAAGTTATATTATTATTAAATGAAAGTGAAATTAATGACAGCTTTAGCTGTTTTGATGATTTTAAGACAGGCACATACATTATTCTTTGCTTTCATGTATAAATTTGTATAAGTTACAACATCTGCACCTGACAAAATGTATCATACTAATATGAGTTATACATTGTTGAGTATTTCCCAATAATTGCATTTATCTGGAACTTAAATTAATTATTGATGCTGCATAGCATCTACATAATAAATACTTTAAGAGCTTTTTTGGCCTCCATAAATGTCAGTGACTTACTACCTCACTAATGTCTGTATTGATGCACTGTATTGACCTGCTCTCTGAACTTTGACCCTGCAGGCCAAGCAGCAGCGCCATGAGCGTGACCTCTACGAGCTGAAGATCAAGGCTGAAAGGGAAGCCCTGGAGACGCAGCTACAGATGGAGGAAAACAGGCAGAGAGTGGCCAGGGTACTACTATGACACCCACACAGTTTATCAGATCGCCAACAATATATATGTCTCATCTCTTAGCTTTTATTTTTCTGTGTGTATGATGTCCATACTTGATCCAGGCTCAAATCGAAATGCAGGAAAGCTTGGCAGGAGCTCAAAAAGAGACTTTGGAGGGACTCCAGGAAGCAACTACAAAGATGATGAGTCAACAGGCTGAGGCAGCGCGGTACACAGCCGACACTGCCCGACACATCAAGGAGGTTAGTAATCACAGCCTTCCACTGTGCCTGGAAAACAGCTTGTGTCTTCATTTTATAACAAAGGCTGATTGACTGTTGAGTTTCAGTAAAGACATAACAATAAATGCAGAGGAGGAAAGCATAATATCCAGTGTAAGGCTCATTAAATCTTACATTTGATCTGTGTTGTGTTCTTGCCTGTCAGATGACAGAATTGGCAAGGTCGCAGATAGCAGGAGCTTTGGTTGTCCCCCATGTTGCCAATGATTCCAGCGTGTTGGACGAGCGGGATGAAGAGCAGAGCTCCTATTCAAAGCAGCAACAGGATAAAATTGACTCTGACAGGTAATCTTAAAACATCTGTCTTATGTTATGAATAGATCTCAACATCTCTAAACTCCACTTGGGTTGTGAGTTGATTTTATGTCTTAAAATTCAGAGATTATTGTGCTTTGACTGATGACAGATGACCTCTTTGTTAGTGGTATTGTATCAGCATTCACCATTTTATTGTTCTGAATGTTAAAGTCTCTCCTGCATGTTCTCTTACAGCTTCCAGAGTGAGGTGTCCAGCAGAAGGATCAGGCCAGAGGAACCCCTGTCTTCTCTGAACAGCCTTAGTCACTCTGACTCTCTATCCTTCAGAAGACCGAACCACAGGTACCAGACCTCTCACGCGGCACTAGTTTGAATATTTTCCATTACATCTGGTGAAGAGGAATTTAAAGGGAATCTGTTTTTTGTCCCTGTCCTTAGTGGAGCGGATTCAAGCAGCCACCATAGTCTATCACAAGTCTCCTCAGACCACAGAGGACGGACGAAAAAAGATGCTGTAGAGGGGAAAAGGAGGAAGGGGGGAGCTGAAGACAGGATGGAGAGGGAAGCAGGCAGCAGCTCCATAGAGGAGGAAGTTCTCACGGCAGCCAATGAGTCCCTCTGCAGTGACAGCATCCCCTCTGTAGCAGATGAGAAAGGTATCGATACACAATCCACCTCTTTCCGTCATTTGATTTATACTAGCACCAAAACTGTGTACACAGGCACACATGGCACCTAAAAATTGCACCACCCTATCTTTGCCCCTCCAGGAGACAGCACATCAGTAGCAACAGAGTACTCTCTCAAGTTTGATGAGTCAATGACGGAGGATGAGATAGAGGAGCGCTCCTTCCGCTCTCTGCTGCCTTCTGAGGCACACCGGCGTGGAACTAAGGAGAAGAAGCCCCGCCACCATGAAGAATCTGAGGATGATGGAACCAATCACAACACAACATTGATTTCAGGGGCACACAATATCTTAAAGGTGAGAGGGCAATTTAGTCATAAACATGCCAATCCATATCTTTATGAGTCAGTGGTTGACAGTTGTAGGTGGGTGTGACCACTGACGTTGATTTGATCGAGCAGGAGGTTTACGTCCATCTTCTGTCCTCCAATGCACCAGTACTTGTCACCTAACTTCTTTCTTCACCTTTGTTCTCCTGAAGTCTCAGGATGCAAACATGGCCTTTTCTGGTGGTCAAGACAGCTTCTCACAGTTCACCATGGACATGGTGCGTCAGTACATGAAGGACGAGGAGGTAAGGCTGCAGCACCAGAGCTCTTTGCTGCGTCTTCGCCAGAAAGCTCTCAAAGAGAAGACCAAAACTGAGCTGGCCTGGCTAGAGCACCAGAAAAAGAGGCTGAGGGACAAGGGAGAGGATGACAAAATGCCACCTATCAGGAAAAAGCAGAGGGGCCTTCTGCTAAAACTACAGCAGGAGCAGGTACATATTGCCATAATGTGACAAAGTGTCAACTGAGCTTTGGGATCTGCTGTGATCTTACCTGTTACTAAATAACCAATTTTCCTGCTATACTCCGTTTCCAGGCTGAGATCAAGCGACTCCAGGAGGCCAACAAAGCAGCCAGGAAGGAAAGGCAGCTGTTGCTGAAGCAGCAGGAAGAGATTGAGCGGATGAGAAACTCTACACTTAGATTGAAGGAGCGTCTCAAGTGTGCTGGCGGTGAAGCGCCACCTGTAAGTAGTGCAACGGTCACTGATCGCCTTCACAGCCTATACAGAGGAACAGACATATTTCAGTACTGTTTGTTCTACAGAAGTAGAACCATAACGACGTTGAGAACGAAATGCAGCAATGTTCATCTTTGGCTTTTTTTTTTTAATTGGCTTTACTGATGCTTGGCTTGTCTGCATGTCCATTCATTCATCATCCAGGAGACTCCTGTGTCAGAAACCCCTCTGTCCGAGGCAGCCTCCCCCAACATGAGACATGCTGAGGATGCCCGCAGCCCCTCTCCCTCGCTCTCCATCTCTGGAAGTGAGACTAGCAGCATCATGCAGAAGCTCAAGAAGATGCGCTCTCACATGGATGAAAAGTAAAAATACTTTTATCTAACTTTTCTTGGGTTTCCCTCTGCTCACCAACAATTGAACATTTGAATCATCAGAAGTCATGCTCCCTCATCAGTGTTTTTAACTAGTACATATGTATATAAGTAGTGTATTGTGCTGTTTGCAACAGTACCTTTTTTTTTTTACATTCATTCTCAAAATTCAGAAATGTTCAGATTTTATCCATGGGGTCTTTAACCTTAACTGGCAACTAACCTAATTAAAACTAACCAGTGCTTGTCATCTTTCCTTTGCTGTCTATAATGCTGTGGATGTGTGAATGTGTGGATGTGAAGATAAGCATGCTCCAGTGTTCTCCCTGTAGACTAGACAAGAATCCACACACTGCTATCTGTAGCTATACCTACAGAGGTGTTATTATTTTCCAGATAAGACAGACAAAAGTTGTGCAATCCATATATTTTTTTTATAATTACAGCTACCTGTTTGTTGACAAATAACTGCATGTGCCTGGAGTTTCTGTAGGTCCTCCAAAGTTTTAGACTTGGCTTGCAGCTTTGGTCAGGTGATTGTAGAGCCTCTCATGACAGGGTTGCTCCAACAAGCGGGTTAATTGTTCAGGGTTTTAGGATTTATAACTTCTAAATCACAAGCCAATCTTCCATGGTAGCATTTCAACCATTTCTGGGTCCAGACATGTTTAAATTTGTACGAGCAAAACAATTTTCGAAATCACCATAATACACTTCGATCACTCCACAATAGAATTCTGAAGAGGATCTGACAAAAACTATGTCTGGTCATGCTTTCATTGGCTTGCTTGCCATCCTTTCTAATTCATTATAGATCGTTTCTTTCCTTTCCTGTCATTCTCCCTTACCACTGTCCTGCTGTTGATCAAAGCCAAAGCCAAAAGTGTTCTCTGCTTCTTGACCTAACACACTAACAAGGTTGTTTTCACTTTATCTAAGACTGTAACTGTTACCACCCATTGTAATTTGTTTATGAATTAGGGTCATTGATGAATCTTTTAACCTCCTCCGTAAGCAGTTTGGTTTGCCAGTGATCATACCCCCAATCAACCCCACACGCTAGTTTAAATGTTCATGTTTGTCCAAAAGTAACCATTTTCTAACAGAAACCTGACAGGCTGACATCTTGGGTGCAGTAAACCCACATTTGCTCATACCGCTCTTCTCTCTCCCTTTCTCTCTACTTGTCATTTCCCTCTGTGTTTTTAAATGTGGCCTTGACCCCCCCCCCTACATTGTGTATATGTGTGTGTGTGTGTTGTTTGTTTCCGTACCCATGTTTGTGTGACTCTTTTGACTTTGTTGCGTGCTTGTGTGTTATAGACACTGTTCTCCTGTCCACTACTTCTTCTCTGTGTTCACGGCCCACCACTGGGCCTCCCTCAGTGTCTGTCTTCCCAACCTCCACCCTAAATTCCAGCTCTTTATCTACAACCAGTTGGTCAGGTACTGTACAGTGCTCTATATCTCTCCCACCCCCCCAGCACCTCCACCTAGCCCTGCCCTGCCTCACTCCACCCCATGGAACATGCTTGTGTTCATCCACTGGCACTGGGACCTTGTAGGGGTGGGATGGTGAATGATGAGTGATTGGATTTGTTGGTTTGTTTGGGGTTCATTTCCTTGTATTTATTTATTTCTAGGATGGCTTTGTGCAGGGAGGTGTTTGAGTGAAAGCTTGAAGAGTGCCCAAGGAAAGCTGCTGAAATAAGCTAACCTTTTAACAACTTCACTTTGCTATCACTATTCAATATTCATGCAAACGTTGTTTGTGTCGTCAGGCAGGCAGTGACTGTGTTGCCACTAGCACGTGCACTACATGACACTAGTTTTTAAACTCTCTTAGAAGAGAGATTTGATAAATTCGGTTTTGTGAAGCTTAAAGGTTATGTTTATTTTTTAAATGAAGCCTTCCTTGTTGAATGGGAATCTCAGACACAGTGCTGGGATTTCTGTGGTGTTTTTAAATTGTGACTCTTACCTTCTTTCTTTCTTACTTACCTCTTGGAATGAATGATGAACGAGTACATCTCTCCCCAGTGTCCTTCATGTTGTGGCTGCTGACTGGTCAGCTCCAGCCCAATCATTGATACTAAATGTTTTGAGATTTAACCACACTGTGACATGGAAGTAAAGGACTTTTGCAGAGAACAGACCAGAGATAGAGTGGTCTATCTCTTTAATGAGCTCAGTAAATCTTAACTTGCCCTCTTTATTAGGTAACTGTTGCATAGGATGGGATAATAAGTACAGATGGCCATTGGCTATAATAGAGTTTGGGAAGGCACTAAAAGAACCCCACCCCCCTTACCCCCTTCCAGTCTGGTTCTTCAGTATCTGGCCTGTCATCAGTATACATTAGGTCAAGAGAAAGGCCTCTAAATTAGATCAAGGCTAAATAATAATGCACTGTAATGGCACCCACAGCTGTGGGAGACCACATTACACAACAGCTATACCTGACATCTACATCTGTGGAGATGTATGTACAAGAGACCCAGTGGAAGTTTTAGAATTACAAATACTGCTGCTTTTGCAAGACAACAAAACCTTTGCATATAAGTTTCGTTGAATACAGGCGGTTGAGGTGTGTGTGTGACTGCACCCAGTCAATGTTCAACTCCTGGGTCTGCATGAATCTGGCATCTTCACCGTTGTTTTCCTGCTCCTCTCTTCTCCCAACTGACATGTCATCACTTTATGTTTGTTTATTTGAAGGGTTCTTGTACACTTCTTTATTTGGATGGTTATTCCAGGGAATGAAATAAGTAAAGCATGTATTGGGTGTGTATGTGTGTGTTTTCTTCTCTGAGTGTTGGATAGTGGTTTGAGGTGAGTTTGAAGTGATAACTGTATGTCCAGGTGATTTGGGTGTGCCTACTTCTGCAGTGTCATGTTTAACACTCCTGATGCTGAATGTCTTTGTTCTACTTCTCTTCTCTCTTCATACCTTACCTCAATCCTCACCACCCATCTGCCTCTTTCCTCTTTTTTCCATTTGTTTACCTACCATCTACAATCTCCCTCTTCAATTTCTTCTTCCACTCCTTCTTCGTCTCTCCATCCTCTCTTCATTCTTACCATCCCCTTTCTCCAGGTTCCTCACAAAGCGGGAGCAGCAGCTTATGCAGAGGCGTCATCATGCCGAGGAGCTGCTGCAGTGGAAACAGCGGCTGGACCAAGAGGAGGCAGAGGTCCGAAGGATGGAAAAGGAGGCCCTGGCTGCATGGGACAGGCAAACACCTCGGGACAATGACGTGGCAGAGAGTCAGAAAAGGGAGATATCTGACATGACTCCCAGCCCAAGTCACCATCAAAGCTCAGAGCCCAGAACTGACAGTGAGAAAGGTGAAACAACAGGATCCTAGCTGTTTTTTGTTGTTTTTGTTTTCTTTTCAGATTTTTAAAATAAAAGCAAGCAAGTAAAACATAGGTCATATGTTATTGTTTGGCAATAAGATTAAAATCAATCTGGTCAAATAAAGATGACATCATGTTTACCTGTTTTATGTATTTTCAGAGTATGTGAGTGAGGGCAACTCTGTGACACCTGAGTCCAGTATACACACTGAGGAAATGGAGTCCCAGCAACAAGGGAGCCCAGCTTCAGTACAACCTGCATCGATCCCCGAGACACCTTTGACCTCTGTCCAGAGCAGCCCGGCGAATTACACCCAGGACTTCACTTCAGCTTCCCAGTCACCGAGCAGACAAGTACGCACCGATGTGTTTTTCTTTGCTTGTTGTATTTAAATGTTTAGTCCCATCTCTTTGATGGTTGCTGAGTTGATTTTGAGCTCAAATATAGTTACTCCAGAACTGTCCCTCCATGTCTGAGAGAGTGTAGTTTGCTATTGTGAAAACACTTCTGTCAAATTCATCCAAAGGAGATCTCTACAGATGATGTAGACATTATGTATAGCTTCATATTGTTTGAGGGACATGCAAGTACATAAATATGCATTTGTTAGTTTACTGTACATGTAAAATATGAATCCAAGTATGCCTCTATTAGTCCGTCTGACTGTTTTGTTATATCCTCAAGTAATATTCCTTTATCTTCCCCTCCTCCTCCTACTCCTGTTTAGTCTCTCCAGTCTCCATTCAAAGGCAGCCACAGCCCCACTGCCTCTCCTTCAGATGGTAGCAGCAAAACCAAGATGCAGCTTCGCTCCTCCTCCCGGACCGCCAACCAGGCCCGCACTCAACCAAATGACTCCCCTGGTGGCCACGCAGACTGGTGAGTTACCCAAAGACTCAACACGCATACACTGAATCGTTAACATTTTTGGAGTGTTAAATAGTTCCTGATAGTTCTTAGAGAAGATAGAAGAGGGAAAGCAGAGAGAGTGGACGTAATGCAGCTATATTGCTGGCACTGTGTAGTCAGACATAATGTGATGCTGCCAGGAATACATTATGCAAGCACTTCCCTGATACCTAACCTGCTTAGCTGCGTGATAGGAGGAGAGAACACTTTGCATTGCACTTAGTTATCGCACAAGCAAAGACAGTTTTGCTGGCCTAGTATTGTAGCTGAATATTCTTTATTCATTTTCAGGCCACTGTTTAAACCTTTAATCATTGTAAAACTGTTTGTTCTTTGTGGCCTAGCTGAAGGAACATGCACAAAAATAACACATTCTTGGTAAAGAAAATGTACACTAATCTCTTAAAGGATTGGGTTCGAGTATGCACAAAGTTGGATTATTCTTTGCTAATCAGATGTCTGGCACTGGTTTCACATTCTAACTGTGATTTATCATCAGAACCCATTTCAGACCAGAGTGACATAGAGAGCCGTATCAAGGCCCTGAAGGAAGAACTCAGAAAAAGAAAGTTTATGGCCTACCAACTGAAGAAAGAGCAGAAGAAAAGGCACAAGGAGCGCCTGAAGGCACAGGAGGCCAGCCTACTGAAGCAGCTGGAGGTACATGATTGTATTTGTGCATTTATCAGTGTACTGTGTAAGCAGTTTTTTTTTCAAACCTTAAATGTTGTTCTCTCGCTTTCCTTTCAGAGCTATGACAACTTCATTGAGAAAACAAAGGCAGAACTGAACAAGGAGCCAGACTCTACGCCTGATACAAAGTCCCAGATCATAGATTCCACATCAATCGCAGAGCAGTCCAGTATCAAATCACCTGCTATCAGGTACCAGAACAGCTGTAAACATGACACTCTGGTTCCAACAATTCTTATACTGTGAAATGGCTAGTGCAGATTGGTGTTCAATTCAAAGCAAATTCCTCTTTTTCAGGTCTGAAAGCAGCAAAATCTCTGACTCTGGAAGGACACAAATTGACGCCTCATTAGATCACAGTGAGTCATCATTACAAATATATACTTGATGTACAGGATTTCATTTGGATGACTGGAATTGGATATTCTAATAATAATGTGACCCTTTCCTATTATGATAGATGCCCTTCCTCAACCTGATCGTAGTAGATCCACCTCAGTGCCTGAAGAACTGTCTGATGAAGACCCACCAACGGTCACTCCAACCCCAGTGCACGGCAGCCCAGAGCATCCAACCTCAGAACAGAGGAGCCGCCTGTCTACTGAAGGTCTTTTTAGACCTTCGTCTAAGGAAGCCCAGGCACAGTTAATTGAGTCTGGGGATGAGCACATCAAGTCTTATCAAAGATCTGACATTCAGGACGAGCTGGAGGTGGAAGTAAGCTCCAGAATTGAGGACCAACACTCAGAACATCTTCTCAAGCTAGAAAAGGAAGAGCGACTTGACTCCCAGGAGAAGCTCATAGAAGAAGAAGAACATCGATATTCTCCATCTGTTAGCCAGGAACAAGAAAAACAACAAAAGACGAGTGAAACATCTGAAGCTGAGGAAGCTGTAAAATCTACCCATACTTCTGTCTCACATGACTCAGTTGCCTTCTCTTCAAAGAAAGAGGCACCCATAAAGGATGCCGAGGCCTCCTCTCCCATAGCAGATAGCTATCACGATGACTTTGAGTCATCAGTGTATTCTTCACCCAGGGAGGAGCATCATGGTTCCAAGCCTGGCTCTCACCTCTCAGACTCCCCCGTGGAGATGAAGGGTTTGACAAAGGACTCCCCCAGCAGAGCCACACCGTATGACAGCCAGGATGAGGAGGTAGAAGAAGAAATAATTGAAGAGCTGAGTCACCATTCGGGTATTAGTGGGGGTAGCTACCAATCTGAAATACTGCTAGATCTTCATAACCAAACCCAAGACTCCAAGCACGACAACAAGAAGGACATTGTTAGTTCCAACCACTCTACACCTATCTCTCCTTTGCAGCCCCCTCTCTCTCCTGTCATTGATGAAATGTCAGGTTTTAACATTGGAGATCGTGTTCTTGTTGGTGGTGTTCAGCCCGGCACCTTGAGATTCAAAGGCCCAACCAGCTTCGCTAATGGCTTCTGGGCTGGCGTGGAGTTAGACAAGTCAGAGGGGAGCAACAATGGCACTTATGACGGAGTGGTGTATTTTGAGTGTGATGAGAGCCACGGTATCTTTGCTCCCCCAGACAAGATCACACACCTGCCAGAGAAGTTTGAGATCTACACAGACACCACAGAGGATGAGGACTCATTCTTTGATGATCTGGCAGATAAAGGTGGGGATAAACATAAAACAGATGAAGATAAATCCCAAGAATTCGGAAATCTGAACAGTAAAAATGAACAAACATCTCTTGAGGTCCCTGGATCTGGAGATAAAAAGGTTACAGATGAGTCTGATCACAACTCAACCCACCTCAATTCACAGCATTACAAAGAATCCGATCACCCCATTTCTAATGGCAACACTAGGGACATCATTTTGGAGTTTGAGGATGGACCAACCACCCTCCTCATCTCTGACATTGAAAAGATTGGCCTCGGGAAGCAGAGTCAGAAGGAGATTACTACCCTTGATAACAGAGAAGACGTAGACTCTCAACACCAATTTACTCCTGCAGATCTTTCCACAGATGTCAGGGATGACGGGAGAGAACAGAAAGGTGTACTGGACACCTATGCAGACAAGCTCCTCAACAATTTTGTTAACGACACTGTGAAGCAGTTTGCTGAAATTAAAAAGGCTAAAGAGAAGAAGATAGAAGCTGCCAACCAGATGAATGGAGACCTGTTTGGGGAAAATGTTGAAGAAGAAGAAGAAGAAGAAGGAGAAGAATGGTTCTCTTCAGCAGACCAAAAGGATGGACTGCCATTCTTCTTACCTGCAGAAAAAGAGGAGCTGTCCTCTCCAGAGCTGTGTAACCGACCGGTGAGTGTATATTTATGACTCTTTGGTAAAACCTCATAACAGTATTATGTCTCCATTTGTCTTCTGTCTGTCAGTGAGCAAAAAAAAGGTATTGACTGATATGATTGAACTGTGGAATGTTCAATGTTTGTGAGCCACAGTAATGACATTATGAAGTTACTGATAAACAGTATTTGTCGATTTGACCTGGGGAGCTCTTGTTTTTGGTATCTGTTCAGCCAAAGTCCAACTTTATGTTGACAGACTATATTGAATTTGGTGATCTTTGCTGGAAACTGTTTTCTGTCTGACACATCAGAAAGACAGAAATACTCGTTAAGACCAGATCAAAACCATGATTTATAATGGAACTTGTTCTGTCACGGTGAAGTTAGATATTTATATTCATGAAAGGTTCTAATCTAAACCTGGAAGTAGGAAATTAAATCAACTTTTTCCTGTTTTTTTTTTCCCTAACAGGAGAGTCCAGTGTTGGGGGCCAGTGGTCAAGAAGAGCTTGCCAAGCGACTAGCAGAGCTGGAACTGAGCCGTGAACTGCTCGATGAGCTAGGTGACGACCAGGACTGGTTTGATGAGGACTTTGGCCTCAGCTCCCGTAGAGAACAACAAAGACTCAAACAGAAACAGAGAGAGGAAGAGGAAGAGGCGAGGCTGGGAGTAGGAGGACTGGGGAGGTCTAGCTCATCAGCTGGAGCAGCCCTGGGGGGGCTGGTCTCATCACCAGGTGGGGAACAGCAGGTGAAGACTCCACCTAGACCTGAGCTACCCCTCCCCCTTCCTCCCAAACTTCCCGAGCAGCCTGCCATGGTTGTGCCCCACTCAGCAACGGAGGTGGAGAAGATGGTCCACGCTGCCACTCAGGAGATCTGGGAGAGCTGTGGCCTGGGGAAGGAGGGAGCACTGACCCTCGCACACCTGCCAAACCCCAAACCTTCAGAAATGTATCTGGGTGTAGAGGCCAGCAGCCAGGACCAGGAGGCCTGCATCCGTAGCTACAAACAGGTGAAAAGGACAACTTTTCAAAACGTCCATGAAGGTGTCTTTGTAACGAACATGCAGCCCAGTGAAAATTTAAATACATGTTTTGTAAAACATCAATCTGTATCCCTCTACCAATCACGCAGCACACAACTGTCCTGCCCACAGCAGCTGGGCTTGCAAGTGCAGTCTTACAGACAGCACTTACTCTTAGTGAGTTCACTGAGGTTGAATGCCAGATGAGTTCCCATTATTCAGCACATTCCTCTTGGTTTAGCATCTTAAGGCTTTCAAGGCTGAGAGGCTATTTCAGTTGCCTTTGACTTCAGACTCCTCTAGATATTGTCTTAATTGGTGAGATGCTTTGCTTTGAATGGAAACACTTGAGGTGTTTCTGACATGTTATCCCTCTCAGTTATGTTCACCTAACATGGGATTCCTCCATCTGAGAGACCCACCCACTGCAACTTTAAGTATCTTATTGCTCCTTTCATGTCATAGGCTGTGTATGACCTGACATGGGAGATGCTTCAGGAGATCTATGCTGAGGACCCCAACGCTGATCAGCCTCAGTGGGTGAAACCACGTCGAGTCAAGTCTTCCTCCTTCCATAGAGTGAAGACACCTGGAGACATCACCAAAGTCCAGGTACAATACTGCAGGACAATCACCACCAACAGAAAGCGGCCCATAAGTACCTGATCACCCTAACTGTTAAATTTCTACATGTACTTACCTTAAAGGGAACTAGGTTTTCTTTAATGTGATTGAACCTTCAGTGATTTGTTTCTTATGATCCAAAATGTCTGAAAGTATAATTTTCCTTGATTATCATCTAGTTTTTATGTATATTCTTGCCACATATGATGAGATGTTTTTTTTTTTTTTACTGTCCCAGGAATTCATCACAGCAGAAGTACTGAAACTGTACGGCCTGACAAAAGATCAGAGCCAAAAGACTGACTGGCAGAAGATGCTCAAATTTGGCAGAAAGAAGCGTGACCGAGTCGATCACATACTGGTAGGTGCTAAAATCATATGTATGTGGTGGGGTACATTTTAAAGGGCAGCAGATTCATATCAGGGATTACATTTTTCTGTCACCGGGACACCTAATTCACATGTTCAAGGCAATTGCATTTAAGCTTCTCTTAAATTTAAAAGTACTGTGTGGCCCGATTTGGATTTTTGTTTTGGATATCAGAACCAATTTGGGGTTTTTTTCTCAGCATTTTTGTATATAAAAGCTTTAAGGTTTGACATGTTTTAGGATTTAATCCTTCAGTGCAGAACTTAGTCTGGATAAAAACCTGTTAGCAGTATAGTTCCTTCTATCCCCTGATATAGTTCCACACATGTAAAACGGTTGTTGTTGACATTTAACCTTTAGTCATGACATTTTTCCACTGAACTTACTGCATTATGTGCTACAGTAGTTGACCCTGTGTGTTTCTCAGGTTCAGGAACTCCATGAGGAGGAGGCCCAGTGGGTCAACTATGACGAGGACGAGCTGTTTGTAAAGATGCAGCTGGCAGACAGCATTTTCGATGCGTTGTTAAAGGACACTGCGAACGTGCTGACGCAAATCTACGACAAGAGGGCCAAAAGAGACGCCCTCTCCTGACACCTTTCCTGCTCAGATTTTTAAACGACAACCTCTAGCTCAATCCCAGTCTTTCCTCACCCCAGTGAACTGCAGCCAACCTACCACCGCTCAGTCTTCCACCAGCTGATGTGCCAACAGCAACCCTCAGATGCCTTTGTTCCCAGCATTACCTCTCTGCTGAACAACTCCTACTTGTTTCTGTGACGTTCATTTGTTGAATCTGTGTCAGCTAACTGTAGTAGTTCTATCATTTGTTCTACACACAAAACACCTCTTGAGCAATCCAGCCTTCTTAAACCTTAACACCGTCTAGTCTTTGTTCTCGGCTGTGGTCCTTTTTGTAAATTCCAGTTGGAGAATGAGTAGATGTTTTGATAGAATGGACTGTGCCATTTGTTTGCATTGAAGTCCATTGATGCTGCTAAATTGATTGTTCCATTTCGGACTGTAATATAAGATCCACCTGGAACAAAAGTAGGTTGTTATGTTTTGTATTGAATCGTAAAGTAAATATATATGGATTCAAAATTGTACTAGAAAAGATAAATAATATACAGCGTAGTCCATAAATGATTTGACAGTGACACATTATTGTGTGGGCTTTGTAATCCAGTGCATTGAAATGAAACCATGACAATGATTGGAAAAAAAATCCAACACTGTTCACCCAATTTGGATATGAACACCCTCAAACACCTAGTGTCAGCCCGATCACCTTTTATAATCGCTGTTGAGTTTCAAATCCACTGTGCTGGAGGACAGCTACAGCTCATGAAATTTGTCACTGATCAAATGTTGTCAGACTGCACTGTATGTTAGTCAGATCAGATGTCGTATGAAACATTTTCCTTCCGTAATTATATTATTTATTGTATGAAAATGTTTGATTCGTGGAGTTAGGGAGCATTTTGAATTTTAAGCGATCTTGTCGACGTATCGAGAGCAGATTTTAACATCTAATGAAACTGTAAAAAGCACAAACAAATGTGAATGTGAAAATGGGCAATATATTATGTAGGAGGTTTAGCGAATTCTATTAAAACAAGAAAAAAAGAAATGAATATTTAAGCATTGTTAGCGTTAATAGTTAATTGAAACTGTTCTGTATGACTTTTATTGTGGCCACAACAGTCCGGTTGATCAACACAATCACTGTGTCCCACTTCCTTAGGAAGCATACACTGTGTACTGATATTAACAGCTTAAAATCATCTCGCACAGAGCTAAAACAAGGTCTGCAGTTTAGTACTGTTTCCGTGCTGTAACTGAAGGTTTTGCACCCCATTCAACATTGTTTTTCACTTTTTTAGGCGCGCCTGTGTGTGTTAGCATTGGGGGGACAAACATGTCCAATAATTCTAGTATCCATCCATTTTTAAAAAGTCATTTTTGAAGTTTAAACAGACTGCACACTGAAATCACAGACTGAATATATAGCATGCAAGTGGGACACAAAGGACCGGCAGGAGTGACTTGACATTTTTAGAATGGCATCATAGGACAGTACTGAAATGCTTGATTCGAGCCTTACTTAGCCTACAGTCTGTTTACTTTCCCTGACCTGTGGAAACACGTGGGCTTGTTTTGTCTCTTTATCAGTTGCCCTGGTAAAGGTTGCTAACTGAACATTTGCCCCAGTCCAAAAAAAAAAAGAAAATAGATTTACTCATGTAGCAGCATGGTTATATGCTCCACTTGCCGCTGTGAGACATTTGGCTTTACGGCAATCAGCAAGTTCAAACCAGCCACCAGAATGTAGCTCGGCGACGTAGTTGGACAACAAAGCATTCAGTTCAAGTGCCTCTTTAAGTTGAGTTGTGGATTTATAACAAACTTTGTTGATGTCTCAACATTCTTTGGACCTATTTTCTTTGAATGTCTCTTTCAACTGCTGTAAACTACCATTTTGTAATTGATCCTTAAAGGACTGCTCTTCCTTCTAACCCGTTTGCCAGTACTTCAGTTTCTGCCTTATCAATCTTTCTGAATCGAAGCATAGTTGAGAAAGTTTTTTTTTTTTTTTTAAACCTTCTCATCTTCCTGTGCCTCACCCTGAGGAAATGTTTGTAATCTAACACGCTAAGTCATTCTAAAATGTCATCTTGTCGCACGTAATCCCTGCATCTGTGCATATTGACACAGCTGAGTCATTTTATTGATAAACTATATCAGGAACTAGTTTGTGGACACTGCGCACACACACACACATACACACACAGTGGTTCCAGCCCACAGCCTGCACAGTGTGAGTCATAGAGCTGATGAGGCTGAGCACGTAGGACTGTATCCAAGGGCTTACTTTGGTCAGCGCTGCTTTGACCCCAACAGACTGTGTACAGACGTATTGTGGCATGTGTGACAGAGCTTGTTGATCTTCACTGACTGGAGCTAAAGTGACCTTAAACTGAGTACTTAGTGTTTTTTGTCTTGTTTTTTTTTTTCTACCGACAATGTTTTAAGAGTTGCTAAGGTGTGTTGTTCAAACTGTAAATTATATAATGTTAAAAAGAAGAGAAAAAAAAAAAAGACCAAAAACATTTGACACCAACCTCTCCATGCTGTATAACCTGTATGTCCTGTCTGTAGGCATATGTAACTGTAACGGTGACATGATTAGTAACTTTAGAAACCCTTTCTGCAAGGCTTTATTGCGAACCCTCTAGGATTGTCCTCTTGAATTGATTGTATGTGGGAGGAAGTTAAGCTCCCCTCTGTAACTATGCAGTACTCGGTCTTTTGCATTGCTTTATATGCATGGACCAAACAGCTTCGACTTCTGGTGTCGTCTGTAGATAAAATAAAACCTCCAAGAAGCTCCAAGCTGTTTGTGTATGGTGGAATAGATCCGAATTTAAAAGGTTAGCACAAGAAAAATGTTGTTCTCAAATTAACCCCCGTCAGGCTAGATTTCTCTGTCCAGCTTTTTGAAATGTTTATGAATATTTATAATAATGTGCTGTGAGTGCACGCCAAGTGCACTTGAGGACTTGTACAATTCTTTTATGGGTGTAAATATACTGTCTGTCCAATCTGACCCACTGTTTAACGTAATTGTTGTAAAATAAACACTGTTTACTTTGCAAATATGTGCATAGTATATATTTGTTAACTAAATGATCTTTGAAATTGTAAATAAAGCTTTCATTGTTTCTAAAGGAAGACTGACTTGAAATGTGTTTAGTTTAGAGTATGTAGTAGTTTCTTCAGTGTTGTTGCAACACGGGACGGGAATCTCACCCTAATGTTTAGGTTTGCTACCAAAGGCAGACGTTCAGATTTGTTTGATGGTTTCCTCAGAACTGCAAATCTAAGATTATGTCTATGGATGTGGTTGTGAGAGAGTTTAACAGTGTGGCAGCTCACATTAAAGGACCTATACTTAATGTATCCACATGTTTGAACAACAGAACTGGAGATTATACTTTCAAAGAACAGGATGATTGAAGCTTATTGCTCCTAGACTGATTGACTCCAATGCTATAGCTGAACAATAAGATTTTTATTTTATATATTTGGATTTTAATGGTTGGTATTTATTTGTATAAAAAAGGTTTTAAAATGTGACTTCTTAAACAAAGAACTACTAAATAATGTGGAGATTACATTTAGTGAAGTAAAGTCTAAAAAGATTAATGTGATTAATTAATGTTGAAGTTTTTTAAATACATGTTTGTGGTGGGGAAATCTGGACTTTTATTTTGCCTTTTTTAAAATTATTAAATTTCTTCTAAACCAAGATTTTAGACATTTATGACAGTTTGTGTTTTAACATCGTGGAGTGAGTAAGGAAAGAAAATTAACACTAAAATGTGTCAGAAGACCAGCTTTCATATTCATATTCTGGCAGAAAGATCAGTTAAGAGACAACAGACCTTTTTCACAGCAGCCATTTTGACATATAATAGTAGGTAAACACAGGTGTTACCAGTGATACTGATTAAGGTCCTGTTACATTCAGGTCAAACACAGTCAGGGTGCTGCTGTGTGTGTGCATGTTGGTTCCAAAGAAAGTTTCTATCATTGGAAAGACTTGGCCCTACAATGTTATGTCAAAATGGCTACTGTGACAAAGATTTATTGGTTTTTCATTAACAAGTCATCATCTTTATTTATATCGCTGTGAATATCACAGTACTCTGATATGACGGGAATGCTTAGCCAAACCTTATTGACAGTTTATTTTAATGAGAACTAAAAGAACTTTTTCTGACCTTTTTTGTCTCCATTCTTTCAAATTCTTGAACTCTATCAAATTTTCTGCTTCATTGAATGCTTTGAACAATTATTGCAAAGTTATTATTTATTTTAGTCTTGGACAAAGCCAGATCACAGCATGAACACCCAACATTAAAGACATAACATTGCTTGCACATTGCACACTGCACACAACATTTCACTGAGCGACCAAAATGCTCCAGCATTCATTACTGTAATGCAACTAAACTGTGTTTGGCTTCTCCACTTAATGTTATTGACATTTGACCAACCTGTACAACATGTCAGCTCTCTTGTGTAAGTACAAGATGTGTGAATTTCGACATCTTTATTTTAGTTATACAATACATGATGATAACTTGTGTGCACAAGATACACAAAATATTACCTTTTGGGACATTATTATAATTTATGTGGGGAAAAAAAGCAGAGGTTTGGGGATTTTAAAGGTCCAGTGTGTAGGGTTTTGTGTGACCTAGCAGCCTCATCCTCTCCTTCCAAGCATGTAGGAAAAACGGAGAATAACACATAACAAGCAAAAGGCCATAACCAGATCAGTGTGTGGTTTGTCTGTTCTGGAAAAAATTACGATTTAACATGGGGGGCTCCGTGGAAGAGGACCTGCTCTCATTTCAGAACCATTTCAGATGAGTATCCACTAATGTAAACAGAATTATGAATATTATATTCCATCCATGCTCATATATATTTAGAAATCTTACACAATGAACCTTTAATCGTGTTTAAACTTTACTTTAGTTCCACTTAGCAGCTTATGAACTCACCTCATGGCCTTCATCAGCGGACTTCCTCAGTTGCCATGGAGATAACTACATCCGTTGAGGAAGACTGTTAGAAAACCCCCATTAAGAAAAGACAGTAAGTAAGACCTTGAGTAAACGTTTATTTGTCAAACTGGTGGTCAAAGTCGGTAACGAACTCAGAGAAATATTAAAAGGTGAAATTAATGTTAATTAACATTTATTTCCTGAACGAGTGCCCGTGTCTACGTGCTCGGTGTCATCGCCCTCGCGGGTCACTTTAAATGGCCCGACGATCGTCGTTTCACGTCGGAAAGAGGAAAACAAATGTTTCTGCGGAGGTGTGTTGCTTTGTTATGAAGGGGTGCGGGCACTCGGAGTTCAGCGGTGGGAGGATCCGCGAAGCCTGCTGGCCGGGAAACAGAAGGGCAGAGAAAGTTGTGAGAAGTTTCGAGCCTCGGAGGTGGAAACTTCGCCGCGCTCGTTCACACATCCGTCGGTTAACGGCCGTAGCTCAGGACGCGTGGGGGGAAGATGGCGCGGCGCTCCGGCCGTGCCACGTCTCGGTTTACTGAAGAAATACAAATATATCACAAAAGGATACCGACCTTTGCAGTTTGGTTATGTTTCTGTCTTGTTTTTCCTTCTGCCGCGGAGGCTGGACTGTACTCCCCTTCTGACCAAATCATCTTGTTAACTCCGGAAAATGCGGAGACGGTTTTGGCCAACTCCACCGCTGCTATAGTAGCCGAGTTTTATGCTTCGTGGTGCGGACACTGTGTCGCCTTTTCACCGGTGTACAAAAGCCTGGCGAGGGACATAAAAGGTTGGTACGGACCTGTTGCGAGTCACGTAGCAGCAGCAGCAGCTCTTTACAATGCCACTTCATCATTTATAATTCAATCTGCATTGTTTGAGCTTGTTTATTCACATTTTAATCTGCATTTTTGGACTAATAGTCTATAATTAATTTCTCTGCTAATGTTACATCACCCCGTGACAGTGATAGCACCAAACTGATGTTTCTGTCTGTTAATTAGAGCATGTGATCTAATGAATGGTTTTTATTCTGCCCAGTACTGTGGCTCTCCATCACACCCATCTGTTTCTGTCTGGCCTCATGAGCCAAAAGAAATCTCACACAGACATGAGAATAAATATAATTAGAGTGATCAGTCAAGGGCAAAGTTTGTGATGGTGGCAGGAGGCCTGACACAGTCATGGGGTATTTCAGTCCTGTGTTTCACTCACACACGGTCAACAGTGGCAGCTGCTGTCAAGAGATGTTTGGAGTCGAGCTGATATTTAAAGGAAATTCATTTTTTTCAGATGCCTTTATTTTTTTTTCCCCCTTCCTGGCAATATTGGCACAGAGAGCCTTCTTCTGTATCGACGTACTGAAACGCACACACATGCCATAAGGACGACACAGGACTGGTGCTGGTAGACAGGGTGCAGTGGGCAGTACACTGAATATTTACAGCGCCTCTTTCTCTTCCTCTTGTTTGGCCTCCGTCCTCCAGAGTGGAAGCCAGCCGTGGACCTGGCAGCTATAGACTGTGCCGCGCAGCAGAACATCAAGCTCTGCGCCGCCTTCAGCATCACAGGGTATCCCACGTTAAAGGTATTTTAAAGTATATAAAGTGTTCACACACAGACCCGCACACCGCGCTCTTCCCTTTTTTTTTTCCTGCATGGCCGCTGATGATCAGGGATAGATGTGATTAGACTGATGCTGTACGCTTGATCTTCATCAGTCTTGTTATTGTGTCTGGGGAAAAATCTTATTTTTGGGTTCTTTACAAACATAGTCGATAATCTGGCCGGGCTTTATGTTCATGTTTGGATGTTTATATATATATATATATATATATATATATATATATATATATATATATATATATATATATATATATATATATATATATATATATATATTTCTGAAGCTTAAGTTTCATTTTAGTTTTCATTTAAATGTGACATCAATTGTATGAACAAAAATAACCTTTTTCTCATGAAGTTAATTCAAAATCTAAAGAATCCACTCTGAAAATGTTATTCTTCAGTCAACATGGGACTTTTTACAATGTCTCAGCAGTAGTGTTAGCATTCAGTGTAATTCTGGGTGTGAGAGCAGCTCTCTAATATGTCATTTCTGAAGCCCGTGTGAGAAAGTGACACATCGTGTTGGATACTGCAGATGTCTATTTCCCAGTAGAGTTCACTTTCGCCTGATCAGCAGTAACACTGCAAAAACGCTCAAGCTTCAAACATCTGCATTTGTATTTGCAGCATATCGGATTGGTCAGCACTAGTGTGTGTTTAAGATTGTGCTCGCGTTCTCTGTCATCAGGCCAGAGCCAATGAAACAAAGAGCTCCTTCTGTCTGAACACACAATTCAGTTTTAACATCTGCGACTCATTTCAACCAGGAAGGATTTAAGGGTCAAGGCGGGCAGAGGGGAGAGCTGCACACAGTCCCCCCCCCCACACACACACACACCACCAAACATTACACAACATCGCTTTGCTTCTCTCATGAGTGTGTGAGAGCTGTCTCATCTGATCTCACTTCTCTCTTTCTCTTTCCTTCCTCCCTAACCCAAACCTTTTCTCTCTTTGACGTTACAGTTCTTCCATGCTTATTCTAAGGCAGATTCCAAAGGGGAGACTTATAAAGGTACCAAAACACACACACACACACAAGCAATTCAGACCGAACAAACGTAAAGTATCTTAGAGACTTTGCAGTTTCAACACGCATCATATCAGTGTAAAAATATGCATACTGATCATAGTGTTGTCATCTTGTGCAGGCTTGTGTGATACTGCAGTCACCTCAGGAGCTGTTTGTCTACATGCTCAAGTAACAGAGGTGTATAATGTGCTCTTGATGCTCTTTGACCTTTCAGCGTTCCCTCGTGATGTTCAGGGGCTCCGTCACAGGATCATAGACGAACTGGAAAACCATAAAGAGCCCTGGCCCCCTGCCTGCCCCCCACTGGAGCCCACCAAGTAGGCACACACACCCATTTTACTGCAGAATTTAAATTGCTGGGTTGTTTTAAGGGATCAAAAGTGGCAAATTGCGATGGTTGTGGTTGGATGTTCATCTATTGATCTATTGCTATCAGGTGTTGCAACCTTGTGTTTCAGTTGCTGTAGAAAACTATCCACCATGTTGCAACATCTCATCTGGTCTCATCTGTGCTGTTATTCATTAGTCATATTAATCAGATTGCTCAGTTTACACAATCACTCTAAAGCTGTAAGCTTGTTGTCAGAAGTACGTGAAGAAAGGCACTCTTTATTAGTCTGATGGACCAACATGGCCCCACTAGGACGAGTCTTCTTCAGTCCATCCTGCTCTTGCTGGATACTGCTTTTCATGTATTCAAATACAGGCACTGTAGAGTTGATTACAATTTTTATGCAGGAAAATGAAGCAGGAAGTTTATTTTTCTTTCCACAGCCTTAAAGGGAACACACCAGAGAATCATGAGGTTTCTTCTTCTCCCTTTTCTTTTTTCACAAAGACTAATAAATAAATAAAAGAATAATAAATGGATTTGAGCCATCATACATGTCATAAATTCATACATGTCATAAATTCATAATAGCAGATGTTTTGTTTCTGAACGAAAGGAGCAAGAAGAATTTAAAAATCAGGAAAACATCTAATAAATAAATAAATCCTTCACAGTTTAATTTTATAATATCCCATTTTTAAAAAGATAAAATATATTCTCCACTTGTTCAATTCTTCCATTTGATTTCTACTAGATCTAAGATTTATCGGTGGTGTTTCCAGTCTTCCAGTCTTAGGTGTTTTCATCTGCTTCTCTCTCTCCAGCCAAGCAGAGATCGACAGCTTCTTTGAAACCAACAGCGTTCAACACCTGGCTCTCATCTTCGAGAAAGCCTCATCCTACATCGGCAGAGAGGTAACATGTTTTCAGCAGCTTGAGCTGTTTGTTTCCTCCTCGTCTAGAATGTTATTTCTTAGTATTTCATTTTTGGGTAGCAGAAGAGACATATTGTGAATCTGTATAGTTTTTGAGTTTCTCTCTCCATCTGTGTACCATCAAAGCACTACTGTGGCTGACTTTACAAGTTGAAACAGAAAATGAAAATAATACTGTTGTAAAGTGTGATTGAATGATTGGACGTCACATGCGTGGACGACGTACGCAAGTTAATATGTTGAAATATAACATGACAAACACTGTTTGTGTACTGTGTTCTTCAGGTAACCCTGGACCTGTTACAGTTTGAGAACGTCGCAGTGCGAAGAGTCCTGAACACTGAGGAAGATCTGGTTACCAAACTGGGAGTGACAGAGTTTCCATCCTGCTACCTGTACTATCCTAAAGGCAACTTCACTAGACTGAAAGTGTGAGTGTACATATAACAATAATAATAATAACTGCCACAACATAACTTAAAATTAGAGTGTTATCGTGAAAATGTTTTACCTCGTATAGATAAAGAAAATATGTATGTAATTAATATTTAAGATTCGGTTTTCTTTTCAAATAGACAATGACGACAACAACAACAACAACATTTCAACATTTTAATTATAGATTGGGTTTTTTTTATCCCTAAAGGTGAATATGGATTTGTGATACAGGTTCGTGAGAGCTAACACACACAGTCGGGGAGGTGTTATTCTACTGAAGGATATACTGTGTTTACATTTCAGGCTTCAGCTGCAACAGTTGATACAAGTGGCTTTTTTTCCCCCACTGGCACACGATATCTTTCTGGCTGTGTTCTGTGATGCAGTTTAAGGACAGTGAAGCAAAGGATTAGGCTGCGTGTGCTTCCAAGTAATATTTATAAATGTCAAGACATTGAATTACTAATAAGAGCTGGTGCAGACTCCCTGTTTTTAAGGCTTCATTATCCACTTCCTTTGCACACTACCTGCTTTGAGAAGGCCCTTTGAGATTTGAGACTGACAAACCTACTTTGTAAACACACAAAAAGAGGAGGCCGGATCGTTGTTGAGCCAAACTGTAACAGAACTGATGGCTAAACAGTACGCACCACCTCCTACAGGATGTGACAATGCACTCAACTTCACTTAGGCCCAGAATTGCTGATTGTTAATTTGTGCTGCACAGAACAGTACGTTGGCACAAAGTGGAAAAAACAGTGTTGTTACTGTTCTGCGTGTGTTTTTTCCATCCATTTGGTCTGCAAGCACCAGCTGGCATACAATAGTTTATTGTCTTAAGTCAACAAAGTACAACAGGCTGCATTTACAAATCCCACACAAGGCTTCAGCTGCTCGATTTTCAGTATTAACCTTAAGAAAGGAAAACACGTGATTTGCTTCGAAACAATAATATTTCTCCGTCATTATGAGGAACATTTAGAATAGACGGACATGCGGGATGCACCAGTGAGCCAAAGAGATGTTAAACTGTTTTAATTTATATTGAGTGGGCGGATGTGGTTGGAAGCCGTGAAGCTCACTTTGTATGTATCTTGATAGCATCACAAACTTTTTACAGTAATTTTTATTCATCTTGATCTAAAAACACACATCGAGCATCAAGTTTATTTCCCTTTGGCTCCTATTGTTTTGTACGCGACGACTTTGCACGCCTCTGAAAAACCTTCATCGTGTGCTCATTATCTGAACCCTATTCATGAGAATACTTTTAAACATCTGGCCTCTTAATGGGATCAGAGCATCAAAATCGCTCCCATTATTCACTATCATAAAGCGCCGCTGATCATTCCTCACCCTGCAAATTCATCTGCTGTTTCTGCCTCTTTGTTTGGCTGTTTCAATAACTTGGCATGCAAAGAGGACTCTTTTTAGTTGACAAATGCAAAAAGGAAATGATTTATTGCTGATTTATTTATTCACCCTCCATCTCTCCCCTTCCAACCCCCCTCATCTCCATCACTGTACAGAGGGGAGGTTTTTTAATTTCTTGCATGAAAACAATGCCATTGCTTTTCTGGCTTCACCTGCCAAACAAGCCCCAGCCGCACACGGCGACAGATGGCCTCCCATCATCACTGAATGTCTGATTGATCCTGGGAGAGCACAGTGTGCCTCTGTGCGTGTGTGTGTGTGCGTGTGTGTGTGTGTGTGTGTGAGAGAGAGAGCGAGAGCGTGCAGGGGCGTCTCACATCCGTCATGCATGTAATGGTTGTTGGTCCCAGGTGAATGCATTCCCTCCCAGCCCACCCCTGATGCCTGCCTGCCCGTCGGCCCTCGGGATCACTGGATGAATGGCTCTCCCTCCACATCTGTATACTCCCACCAGACACGCAGGTGTAATTGAGTCCCAGGCTAGTGTGAGTGAGCGTGGGCCCAAAGTATCCATCCTGCTTATTACCATCCTGTTCCAGTTTTATGATTCTCTCTCTCTCTCTCTCCCTCTCTCTGTCCGTGACAAGGGGAGAAAGCAAATGAGAGGAGGATGTGAGGGCTCGAGGAGGTGAGAGAGAGAGAGAGAGAGAGAGAAAGAAAGAGAAAGCACATTAATGGCTATAGTTCCAGTTGTAGGGTTATCCCATGGCTAAATGATCAGCAATCTCTCTCTCTCTCGCTCTCTCAGTTCCACAGCACTCTGGCACCATCTGCTCAGTATTTGAAATGTGTTCCCGTAAGTGTGTAAAATATATGGCCACAAAAAATACAGGTCATAAAACATTTTTTTTTATGGCGGTGGACTGCTGAAACAAAAGGTTGAAGTAAAAAACAAAACAAAAAAAATGTGTTTATTTGAGGTTCCTTGCAGGATTAGAGTCATGTCCTTGACTCACGGCTGTACAAACCAGACCAAAAGTGCATGGACAGCGTCACACCTGCCTCTGATTGTTGAACATTTCCAGGTGTGCTTTAATATTTTATTTTAACAAGCTCCGATTTTCTATGAAGGCTTGATACAAGATTTTGGAACGTAGCTTCATAGATTGGCTCCTCGTTCAGCCACAAGAGCATGAGTGAGGTCCAACACTGATGTTGGGTGAGACTTGCAGTTGGTGTTTCAGTTCATCCCAAAGATGTTTGATTGGGTTGAGGTCTAATATTATGCAGCATTGAGAGAGGTCCAACCCAAGCCATGTAAAGCAGCCCCAGACGATTAGTACGTAAAAGTCAGCGCAGAGAGGTGTCCACATACTTTTTGTGATGAGTGACCTAAAGGTCCGGTCTCACCTGTCCTTCTCTCCCTCAGCAACATAGAGGCTCGTACTTTCTACTCTTACGCCCTCCAGAGGCTGCCAGGGGTGGTGCGGTCAGGGAGGCCTCCGTTGGCCAACATAGACCACCCCACCAACAGCACAGAGGAGCCCTGGAGACCCTTCAACAGGTACGAAGGACACGCGCTGCACGAAGACTCATTCATAATTTGTTGACGTGATGTTTGCATGGGATTGTGTGCCCAGGTCCAGGGTGTACATGGCAGACCTGGAGTCAACACTGCACTACTCTCTGCGCATGGAACTGGCTGCTCACACTGTCATCAGAGGAGATGCTCTGGTTTCTCTCAAGAAGTACATCTCTGTCCTGACAAAGGTACAGATTCCAGAAAGAGCATGGATACACACATAGAGCACACACATTGATTAAGGCTCATGATTTTCAGGTGAGCTTGGATAACAATTTTCAAAAATAGCATTTTCATAATAAGCAGCTCATTCACTTCTGCCCCTATTTTACTCTTTGTGTCATCAAAAACATTTTGCTATCTATCCGTGTCATCAGGAGACGGAGCATTGTTTACTAGAAACACATTTCAGATGCATCAGGACAAACAATCTGTGTTAAAAAAACAAACGGTTTTCCAATCAGAAAACATGTGTTTGTCATCCAGAAAACAAAACGATGACCCGTAAAGTACAACGAGCATCCACCCAACAGAAATGTGCAGTTACAGCAGGTCACCACTAGATGGGGAGTAAGACAGCAGAATGTTTGATCACATTGTAGATTGGAGCTGTTGTTTTGCAGCATTTCGCTTAAAATTCCCTCCTCATGCCACGTTTTATTCCTTTTACAGCCCATTAGCTTGTTTTTGCAAATTTAACCCAATCAATTGTTTAGGCAAATGCACTTTTATTTTTCATCACACGCACACTTGCACACTTACACGCATTATTGAAAGCAGGAGTGGACGTCATTGACAAGAACGGAAGCACAGATACTCTCTCGGGTATTGTTGACCCTCTTGATGTTGGCTCCCAGGAGAATTGAAGCGTGGCTGCCAACCACTGGCCACCCACAGGGTACACACAGACAGCCTGATTACTAGCAAACCTCACTGGGACACTCCAACCATACACTTGTGGTTCACCAAAACACCCCCAAAATGTTCTTTTTTTTCAAACTCCATCCTGCAAGATGTTCCATTTCTTTTACATCTTTTATATTAAACAATACAGATTTCTTTTTAGCCCGTATCTGAATGTCTTATATGTTTGATTAATTAATCAGCTTTTATTTACATTCGATATATAATCTTCCCACTTTCAGCTGCTTTCTTCCAGCTTTTCTTCCTTCCTTCCTTCCTTCCTTCCTTCCTTCCTTCCCTCCTGAAGTGTGCCAGCCAGGCAAACATGTTGTGATGACGAGGCCTGACCTGCTAGTCCTGTCCCTATTGGCTACGCACCAGGCTGTCTTACTGCCCTAGTCTGCCACCAATCTCTCTGATTATATCTCACTCTCTAGGGAGGCGTTGTAGCAAGCTAGTGTGTATCAGCGCGTGTGTATGTATGTGTATGTGTGTGCTGGGGGTTGCGCCGAGCACTGTGGCCTCCCATTAGCTCCAGTTTGTTTAGTCAATAGCGGCAGGTCCCAGTGGTATTTTTAGCCTGTCCCCCTACTAGAATGGACCAGCCGCTCAACAGGGCTTTGTGTGGCCGAGGAAGCCGTCATTGTTGCAGCTGACCGCGACTTTTGACAGACCTTATTGTTGTTTGACTGAGTGATCTCACTTCAAAGAGGTCGAATCTCTTCAGTCGGTCGGCTTGTTGGGAGCAGTTAACATAAAGCAAGCAAGTAGGCTGTGAGACTAGGGATCATGAGCAGGAATTGCACATTGAAAAGCAAACACACGTTACTGCTATGTTAGTTCAAGTTTCCTATGATGAAGTTCATCAGAATTCTTGATTTAATTTCCTCCCCTGTTCGTCTTTATATTCAAACGACTGTTGATTCATCAGCGAATGGTCTCACTTTTGAACCGCTCCGTCTTGCTGACTACTGACGCAATATGTAAAAAAAAAAAAAAAATCGGACACCTGAACTCCCCGCGTGAGTCATGTGATTAGATTACAGTGAAAGCGACTCACGTCGCCCTGGTCACAGTGCGAGTGTCATCGCTTCGCACTGGTGACACATTTCCTCAATCATGACGCACTTTTTAATTTTGCCAAACAGGATGATTAGCAGAAAGTGTATTTGCATACACAGGGCGTGTATTTGCACGGCTGGTATGGCATGGGCCTTCCATTATGCATGTGTGTAGGGCCCTGCGACTAATTACTGTTTTCACTATCGATTTTTCTTGATTAGTTGATGAATCATTTTGCCCATAAAACGTCAGAATCTTGTGAAAAATGCCCGTCACAATTTCTAGTTGGACGAGATGAAAGACAAGAAAGAGAAAAAAAAAACCTCACATCCAGAAGCTGGAACCATCAAATATTTGCGACTTCTCCTTGAAAATGATTTATATGTCAACGTAGTTGATTAATCGTTGTTCTGTCCATCTTGAGGACACAGAAATCTGTGTGTGAACAAATTTGTGTTTCTCTCCTTCACGTATTAATTTCATGTAAATATGTTCTGTCCATGAATTGTTTGTTTCTTTTCTATCCACAATCATCCCGTCATTGCATCTCCTCAGCCATCCAAATGGGGGTTGGGGTTTTTTGTGTATGTGTGTGTGTTTCATTTCTTTTCTTTTTTTTTTTTGTTCCCAGTCATAATATTACTAGATTTACTGTCTTGTCAGGCTGAAGCCGGATTTATGAATCCTCTACATGTATATGAGGATTAAAAAAAGTGGATCTTGGGAGGCATGAGAGCATTACAGCAAGGTTTTTAAGGATTACACCTCTATCCTGCTTTTCTTGAAAGAAGCCCTTCAGCCTAGAGGGGACAGAGGGCCAAGGGAATAAAACAAAGAATTAAGAGGGGAGGGGGGCTTTTGTCTAAAGAGACACAGGCTTCACCCATCTCACGTCAGGACTCGGGACATAATGTTCACATATATTACCTAAAATGCTCTGCGCAGATTCATTTTCTGTTGTAGTTTCAGTGATGGCAGGAAACAAGTTAAATCTGTTTGTGTAAAGACGAGGCTGCTTTTTGTCTGGTTTCCACTCGGTGGCACGTGTCTGCAGCGCCCCCCCCCCCATGTTTTCCTCGGGTGGATTGAAGTTAGATTATTACTGAGGGGGCTTCACCCCTGCCTTCTATCCGGGGCCTGGCCTCGTCCGCTCTGTTGCGGCCAACAGATGCCTCCCTCTCGGGACCATCACCACAAGGAGCTTGCGGTTTCTCAAGTGCTGCTGATACTAATCGGATCAGGGATGACATATTGCTAGGGTGAAGGGGATTGTCATGGTCCAACTGGGATGGGGGCAGGAGGGATACAGGGTTATAGGAGGGGATGTGTGTTTGTTGTGCATGTTTGCTCACGATGGAGAGAACAAATGTAGAGGTAGAGTTTGAAGAAAACATGTATTCATTCCAAATGATTATTAGTCACTATGTCCCCAATATCTCATTTGATTTTATAATTGATTAAATGATTATGATCATCATCATTTTCATTTTCTTTCATTTTTTATTTTTGAACTTGAAGTTTTTATTTCCATTTCAGCAACTTATATATATTCTATACTATATATACTGACGTACATATTCACATTATATCTGCTTAATACATAAAATTATTTAAGCTATATATGGGAAAAATTACAACATTAAATGAAAGACGGGAAAAAAAAATTAAAATAAATGTGTGCGTCTGTGTTTGTGTAGGAAATTCAGATCACCATGTGAGCCATGCTCCATCTTTTAAATATTTTCCAGACTTCTCAATCCACATGTTGTATTTGGGGGGGATCAGGCTTTTACCATTTAACTCTGATACATGTAATAATATTTGTAGAAGACATTTTTTCCTCTACCATTAATGTAAATTGATATTTGCCCTAGAATTAGGATCTTTCAGATTATTTTGTTTTCAGTTCTGGACATGTCCAAAATATGTGGGTGTGTTTATCAGTCCTGCGGCTTCTGCAGCACTTGTCTGAGTCTGTGGGACACTACTGCTGTCCTTCTGATGTCCTTCTGTACATATTTCCTCCCACATGTCTTGCTGCATCCGTACTCAGTGACATATCAAATTTTATTGGAGTTTTATTTGTTGCTCTGGTGTAACTGTGATGCTTGTTGTAGAAGCATCATACTTTCCAAGAGGGATTATCCATGAAGGAGGTGAGGTGAGCACAGTACAGTACAATAAATGTAGAAAACGGGAAATGTTGCTTTTGGTAACGATATTTTTAGACTGAAATTAAATGCCCGTTGCCTAAAAATAAATCAGCACAGTGTAAGATGTCACTTGACTTGTCTTTGGTGGCTGTCATTATGTTTTGGCAAATAATTAATTTCAGTGTTAATATATTAGGTATATTGACTGACATTGAGCTTGATCACTGATTAAAGCGATGGTGTCTGACAAGGAAAAAGAGAAATCAGTGTAAAATAAGACAAATGGTGATTAAGCAGAACAAGATGACACAGACGAGCTGTTTGTACAAAAGTTCAACATCATCGGTAAAGATTTTAGTTTTTAGGCGAACACCGGACGCAGAGGGTTCATGAATAGTGTTGCTTTGGTGATGCTGAGTTAAGCCCATTAGTGTGGAAACACCTGCCTTTTCTCTGCTGGTTGAATTCATATGGCTGTTTAATGAGCTTTTCTGACTGGTGGGCATCCAGACGCAGATCCAGACTTAAACCTATTATATCACTTTCCCAGCAGTGAGCAGCTCCCTTTGTCTGCTCTTTACATCCCACCTTTAGTATTGTGCGTGTGTGTAGAGGGCGAGCTAGTAAACAGAAAATGTTCACTATATCGATTAAAGTCCATGATTAATGATCAGTCAGGATTTTAAAAATTGTTCTCTCTTTCTATCAGATTTGTAATTTTGTAATGTTGTTGCTGTCATAAGTAGTGCATGGTTCAGTGGTGCACATCTCTTTTCTTATTATTTTTAATGAGTATACTTGCAGTTGACTCCCAAACAGTGACAGTGTAAAGAATGCCATATGTGTGACATCACCTGTAGGTTTCTCAAGAGCCCTTTTAAAGCTCAAAAGTTGTGGCGTTTCAACTTCAGTGGCCCAGTACGGACCAATATGTTGAGATTCAGCTGTTTAAACACAGAGACACAGTTTTCTGCAGGCCAAGATGAATTCAAGCATGCTTTAAAGCAGAGGGACACACACACACACACAGGACAAAGCGGGTCTCTGTTAGCCTTGGAGAAGGTTTAAGCAAATCACTGGGGTCTGGTTAAGTGGTCAGGGTGAAACACATAGATCCTGTTAGAGGATGATGAATAGACGGCTCCACCATGGTCTGAAAAGGCGTGTGTGTGTGTGTTCAAGATTGCCAGTGTGTGCAGGTGTAAGTTCAACAAATGGTGGAGGCCAAATTAAAAAGACAGAAGGTCTACATGTTGAATGACATTCAAAACGTTGTTCTGTTCACCACATAAACTTTGAAACATGCACTTTAACTTCCTTCCATTTGTCCATTTCTTGTATCCTCATCAGGGCCGTGGGAGCCTATCCCAGCTGGCTTAGAGTGAGAGGCGAGGTACACCCTGGACAAGTCATCAGTTCATCACAGGGCACATAAAGACAAGCAACCATTCACACTCACTTTCACACCTACTGGCAATTTAGAGTCACCAATTAACCTATTAAGTGCATGGCTTTGAACTGTGGGAGGAAGCCGGAGTACCCGGGAGAACGCCACATCCCATTATTGATTGACGATATACCTCCTTCTGTCATTTAAAAAGTGCCAAAAAAATGGTTAAAAAATAAATAAACTAGATCTGCAATAATTGACCAATTAATCAATTTTTGCTAGACGATAATTATCGGTGTGTAATTAGTAAACTGAACATCTTTGGGTTTAGGACGGTTGGTCAGACAAAAAAAGACATTTGAAGACGTCACCTTGGACTCTGGACATTTTATCGACAAAATGAATAATTGATTCATTATTATGTCTATAACAAATAATCAACAGATCAATCAATAGTGAAAACAATCTGTACTGTAATATTTGTGTGTGCAGGCCCAAAGGAAAGTTACCATGGAAGTACTCTATTTGCCTGTTGTTGAAGTCTTGGAAAAAGCTTGATCCCCTTTGCTGTGTCTATTTCTGAGAAACGGGACCATTATCACAAACTTCTCCACAGCGAGGCTTACAGCAAGAATAGGAAGCACATTTAACTGATATTTATTAAAGCGCTCCTCTCTTTCACAGTCTGAACACTCAAGACATCAGCTGTTTCTATTGTCTGCATCGTATGTGTGAAGACACGTTTGTCTGTGTCTGTCTTCACTCTGTCATCACTGGTCTCAGACACCCATCAGCTGGATTTCCTCTTTTTCTTCACATACCTGCCTCTGCTAACTACAGTATCATGTTTCCGCCCCCCAGTTGTGGTCGTTACCATGGTAGTTTGAAAAGATGTAAATACACAACAGGAGAAAGCAGTGGCTAAGTGGTTGTTAGTGGCTTAGGAAATGGATCTTAAAGAAGGAAGAGGCTTAAGCTTGGCTGCTGTCACATTTTGTGGGTTTGTTCAAAGGTGCGGAGTAGGAAAAACACTCAGACCACAACGTTTGTACTGCATGTTACACCTTGTACTGAGAATGAGATGGCA
Organism: Nibea albiflora; assembly: GCA_014281875.1. NCBI lineage: Eukaryota > Metazoa > Chordata > Actinopteri > Sciaenidae > Nibea > Nibea albiflora. The sequence goes on along the minus strand of CM024792.1, from coordinate 14,551,206 downwards.
ACTGATCATCTAGTTATTACATTTCTGCTGTGCATTGTTGGACAAAAATAGTGTTAATGTTGATTTGAGTGGTTCATTTCAGGCTAAGGAGTGTGCGTGATAAGGGGCATGCTTGCATATGGAAAACAGCGCGGTCATAAAGCTTTTATAAATAGACGAATTAGCACAGTCTATATTTAACAGCTATTATGTGGTTCATTGAACTTTCCATATGCTGACTATAACATACAATTTACACTCAGAGGTCAATTTTTGAGCTGCTTCTTCATCACATTGAACATAAAGGGTAAGCAAAGCGGCTCACAACAACCATCTTGGTGGATATGTGGAATGTAGCTGAATGTGTCAATGGAAATGATAGCCATATAGTCAGGATACTACTAATGGCAAGTACAGTAAGAAGGCAATAACAAGAAACTGTTAGATTTGTATTCAACCATTTTGACTATAGATACCTGGATCCATGACTGAAGCTCAATAAACATTAGTCAAAACACTTTGTTAATAATAATAATAATTGTTAGTTGCAGCCTTTTTCACATCTCGTTTGCTCTGAATCGACAGTTTTGTGCACAGTGTTTTATGTTAACCCCTTTTTCCATTGTGTTCTGTTGTTTCATGTCTGCAGTTCTTTCCAGGCCGTCCAGTGGTGATGAACCTTCTGAGGTCTGTAAACTCTTGGCTACAGAACCAGACTGGTGGAGAGATTACCTATGAGGCGCTTCAGAAAGATAGTGGATAACTCTGCACAGGTGAGTAAAGACAGAGGTGTATAGACAAACTCCAATACGTTTTGACCTTGTGCATCAATATCACAATGAACTTGGAACTTCTTGTTCGTTCTTGTCAGTCAAGCCAACATCCGAATTGTTCTTAGTTAACTTTCAGAAGTGGTCAGTCCATTACATACTGCATTGAGGAAGTACATGAATGCAAATTGAGATAAAGAACAGACTTTTGTGAGCCCGAGCAGGGAGCTTCTAAAAGGAAAGGAGAGGAGGGGAAACCAGACAGATAAGCAGGGAGAACAGAAGGCCGGGCATCACAAAATGCACCAGACTGATGCGAGGACGTCTGTCTGGGAGTAGCCTGGTCGTTCCTCGGAGATACCAAGGTCACCTGTCAGTCTCGCTGCTTTAATCAATTCAAAACCACCTTGGAGGTGCCAAAGTGAGGCCTCTTCTGTCAAAGAAATGTCAAAATGTGATGTTGAACATTTCCATAAAAACACACCGTATGAGAAGATGAAAAGATATTTCTTAAATACAGATATTTCAATATGTGCTTTGTCCTTGTCTCGGTGCCAGCACATACAGCTGAGGATCTATGTGCTGTTGTCTTTGGAATGAAGCCTGCATGCCTCCAGTATGCCGCCCCTCACAAATTGAAAGAGTCACTTACTTACATCATTAGCTTTTAGCAGGCAAATCAATGGATCAATGAATCAATGGGAAGGTATGAATAGACTCCGCCTCAGAGGAAATGGACTTTGTACACTCACACACACACGCATACATCCACACCAAAATCTTTACTATTGACATGTGAGTAACCCTGTCAATCACACTAGAGATGGCAATGCAGTGCGGCGAGAGAAACGACTTTATGTCAAAGAAAATATGTTATTGGATTCAACTGTGACTCGTGGTTAGAGATCTCCATAGCTTCTGTTCATTAGCGGAGGGCTGAGCCATTAACCTGAGATTGACTTCCTATTGATCAAGAAAACTACGCGGAACAGCTTTCATTAAGTTAAACAGGTTGGGATGCAGGGGAGACGACTTTTTTTGGGGTCTTTGGAATTTGGTCTCATTTAAAGGATAAGGCTTCCATTACCATATTTTTTCTTTTTACAACAAATCTCATTAAAAAAGACCAAAATCATCAATGCAAAACCTGTCTCTCAGTGTTTTCTAACTTCCCTACTCTGTCTGTGGCACACACACCCAAGCACACTCGACCCTACTAAAGATGTATTGGATGGATCATGAGTATACTTAAAGAGGCAGGATTGTAGTTTCTCAGCAAACAGTACTGTACAGGATTGAATAATTAGTTTGTTGAAGACTATTTCCATCTGCATATGATACAGGGGTACCCCTGAAAATGCCTGAATATCACATGTTTCAGTCACTGACAGTATAAAAAATGGACATTACATGCAGAATGTCACCCACAAGTTTCTGAAGAGCCGTTTTGAAGCTCAAAATCTGTAGCGCTGGCCGTTGCATGTTGGTCGTCCTGCGTCTTACGCTACCCTGCTTTGGTTACACAGGGTTGGTTTTGGTCTTGTTTTGTGGACAATGAGAACATCACCAGGTTTATCCTTTAAGCCTTTCTTCCCATTTGTCTGTAATTGGTGTTTGTCCGTCTGTTTGTCTTCCTCTCTCAGTCTCCAGACACTGCTTTGCCTGAAGGAGTGAGGTGGGTGGGCTGTCAGGGTTCACAACCCCACCTGAGACGCTTCCCTTGCGGGATGTGGACTCTCTTCCACGTTCTTACTGTCCAGGCCAAGAGCATTAGAGGCACAGGTACACACATTGCATTGCTATGAATGAAAAGGGCCATTGAAAGTTCGGGGGTGGACTGAGGATGAGGGCTTTGTGAGGCTCTGTAAACAAATTAGCCCGGGAACATTTTTTTTTTTCCTACACTGACCCGATTTAACATCACACACAGATAAAAGACTGAACACACAGAGGGAAATACACACACATGGCGATATATCGCTATGAAATTTGACCAGAATTCTTTGAGGGTTTTTGTCATTTTGTTGCAGCTAAAATTGGAGCCTAATTGTGACTGTGTGAAGAGGGATTATGTTAGATTAGTGGAATCTGAGTGGTTAATAAAACAGGCAGATGACCAGAGGCTCCACTCCTGGCAGGGATGTTAATCTCCCTTCAACAAACACACACACACACACACACACACATACAGAGGTTAATCCCGAGGTTTACGGACCATCATGTGACCTGCAGATGGACTGGCCAAAAGGGGGTGTCCATCTGGCCCCCCACAGACCACCGGTTTATGGGGTGGATGCATACACATACTCACCCACTGTACAGTCTTGAGCGTAACATAAAACTTCACTGCATGGATTATTAAAAGTGTGAACACACACACACGTAGCACATACCCATTGTTATTTTCATAAACACACGCTCCCACCGTCGATATGTTTCAGGTGAAGGTCCTGCTAAGCTGAGAACAAAAGCAAACAGCTCCAGGAAAATATGTTTGTGGACTGTTGAAGTCCTGAGACAACAGCCTCGCCACCATTCACACAGAGGGTTAACTGGATTTAATCTCCATATGGGGTTATCCCATTCCCATAGATTATTCATCTCAATATGGGGTTAACCCAGCTCTCGGTGACTCCTGGCCCACATAACCGTGGGAATCCAGGAAGCTGTGGACCCACACTGCCATTAGGAAGCTTTCAGCACGTACGTTATAATGTAGAGACAAACAGCTTTACAAGGGCAGGTGATTGTACTTTACATAATGACTGATTTCAGCTTGTCAAAAGGAGGTGATCTATGAGTTTGTGTTTAAAGTAACGTAAGGTTTTTCAAGCATTAACTGACCTCATGGCATTCCCCTCCAGATCCCAAGGAGGTGCTGAGCGCGATGAGAAGCTATGTCCGCAGCTTCTTCGGCTGCAGGCCGTGTGCACAACACTTTGAGAACATGGCAAGGGAGAGTATGGTGGAGGTGGACTCGACGTCATCAGCAGTCCTGTGGCTTTGGTCTAGACACAATCGTGTCAACAACAGAATCGCAGGTAGGAATCCGCATCATTATCCGAAGGTAGTTTGCAGGAACAAACTGCCGGTATAATTCCAAACACACACCCCTGACCCATAATATCACTCCGCTACCTGCAAACTAATGTTCCACAAGCTTGTCTGATGGAGAGCCCCAGATCACATTTCATTTTATATATTTATACATATGTGCCCCAGAGTTTATGATGAGTTATCAAACATGTGTAAATACAAAGAGGAAAGAGAGGACATTTAATACAAAATGTAATGAAAGTGAAGACAACATTTCCCACAAACCATGTTAATTTCTGCTACAAAGATGATGTGGCTACTTGTGCTTTTATTTTGAAGGCCCAGAAAGAGAAGATATAATACTTTAAAAGTCGGATTCAAATGAGGTAAATAAGATGAAGTTGACACGTTTTTGTTGAATCCTTTTACAGCAGACTTCCTGTGAAATACAGTGTAGAGGACAGCTATTTAGGTCCAGCTCATTGTACTGTAGGCTCATGTTACACACCTTGGTGTGCTAAGCCATCCCTGTACCTCCCACTTTTTCCACGCATCCTTTCCTCTTTCCACACTCCTCTTTTCCGTGTCTACCCATACACACCTCAGGATCTTAAGCAATACCTTCCTCATTTTTTTTTTTCTGGGAGGGGGGGTCAGTTCTTCAAGTCTTTGTAATACGCCTAAGAGGGTGAGGGGAGGAGGACGGATGGATCCTCAGATCAGACACCAGCTGTCAGCCTGTCTTAGTCAGCCAAGTATCATCTGCTTCTCCTGCACCCATTTTCTCCTGACCCCCCATCTTCCATCCTTCTCGCACCCTTACCTTGAGTTTCCAGAACCCCCCAGAACCCCCCCCCCCACTATCATCGCACCAGTCATCGTGTCTCTTTTAAATTTATTTCCTTAAATCCTGCTCTTGCCCTTTCCCTCATAGATCTGTACCCCAAAGTATCAGTTCAGTTTTTAATGACGATTTTTAACTTTTAGTAGGTCATACATACATACATACATTTTACGTTATCTTTTTTTAGTAGACTGATCCTCAGTCCCTCTGTCTTTTTTTGATCTGTACATAAATGCACAAAGTTTTCTCTCTTTTTTTGACTGTGCTGTCTCAGCATATTATACTTGTGCACATCAGTCTCGAGAGTATTAAACAGTTCCTGAGCATCCCTCCTCCCTCGTCTGTGTTCATATGATTTTATGAGGCACAGGGCTGTCATTAACAGCCCACTTTGTTAAATCACTATCTTTTGTTTGTGTTGACTGCCCCCCCTCTCCTATCTCACGGACAGCTTGTGTCCTGAACAGCAGGGGCCAGAAGGACACCCGTGCCTTCATGTGTCTGCTCCCCAGACACTTAAACACTATTCAACCCACCGCCTTCATCCATCCGTCTTCCCTCTCTTCCTCTGTTCCTGTGGCAGTCTTCCCCTCTTTCCACTCACAGTCCCCCGGGACTCATATCATCCGCTTGACATGTAATAGCACAGCATCCTCACAGGATGGGTCCCCCAGGAACCAGCCCTCTTTGCGCACACACAGCTCCCAAGGTATTGTGTGACAGCAGGTGGCAAACACCACGACACAAGCCACACACGCTCCCTCCCTCCCCCTCCCCTATACACAGACACACCGCTTCTCCAAGCATGGGTCAAGTTGTGGCGTGTGGCAGGGGGAGTTAGTCATGGTGGAGGGTGAGTCGTGGTCCGTAGGGGATAAGTCGGGTGAATCAGAGGGAGAGAGAGGGAGGAGTGGAGGGTTTGGCTGTGTTTTGTAGCAATGAGTGGCGGCGTCTCCCTGAGGAGAGCACACTCCATCCCTCCATCCACTCAACCCCTCCTCTCCCCTTTGCCTAAAGTGGAGCTCTTTAGCAGGCCACCCCGCCCCTCCTTTCAGGAGCAGCCATGCATGAAAGAGCAGCTATTTGTAAAGCGGCCGAACAATTAATTTAGCTGGCAACAAAGAGGCCCCAGGGCCCTCGGCCTCCTCACAGCAGCAGAATTAAGACCGGTGGCAGCTCGGTCCTGTTGCTGCTTGTCAACAGGCTGAGACTGATTCACATTTCTACAGACAAAACAGCTGCTGCAGCAGCACGACTGTGCAGGACTGTGTGCTCACAGAGTTGTCAGTACGTTGCCTTAAAATATCAGGATATCGCAGAGAATTTTTGTGATAATGGTATTCTTGAGGAAAAAAAACAAAATAAGATTTTTTTTATTCTCAAAACATTAACTTCTTTATTTAGTAATATTGAATTTGATTGGTAAGGCCATAAAAGACATGCAACTAAACAATGACTTAAACAAGGAGTTGGTCGAGACAGAGTCGAGACAAACCACAGATCTCTCAGAACGAGTTTGTTGCCATTGGTTGGGGCTTGAACACAGTGGTGCATGTTGGCAAACATGAAGCTGGGATGGTTCCCCTTAAAGGACAAAGCTGTAAAACTATAACTCAGTGTGGTACGTTATATTTATAACGGAGCCTGTGAGTACCTCAATGTCATGTTCAGTAACTAAATCTGTTCTGTTGTGCTAGGACAAACATTTTTTAGAGGGTTAGACGCGCACATTAAAATAATAAGTAACAGCCACAATTTTAAAGAGAAGGTAGATTTATGGCATATTTACTTTTGGATGTTTGATTTTTATCAGTGATTATATGATGAGGTTTTTACTGTGTGAAAATGAGTCTTTCATTTCGCCAGCCCTGAATTTTTTGTAATCGTCTAGGATTTAATGCACTCTAGTAAAAGTAGTAAACCAAATATTCATTGCCAGCTTTTCTACTTATTTATACTCGACAGTTCTTTGTGAGTCAGCATCAATAAAAGCAAAGCAGGTCTGATACCCAGCCGCCAGTCTTTCCTGGTTTAGCATAAAATGTCCGACATCATCCAGACTCCCCAGCAGCCATGATGGCACGGTATGCCATGCAGCGTAGGTGTTCCTCACTTACAGAATTAGTGCTGAGGAAGCTAGTTTGACATGCTGAACAATACATATTTATACCCGATGAATATGTATGCGCGGCGGTGATGACATCTCCGTGACAGGCCATTGTGGCAATCTCAATATGCCTGGTATGGCGAAAGTCACCCTGGCCACAAACGTGGCAAGCTGATTAGAATAAGGGGAGCGATCCGAGGCATCCGAGAGGTAGTGTGTGTGTGTGTGTGTGTGTGTGCGCGCGCACACACTCTTACCTGCTGAAATGTATAAAAGCGCCCCACCCCCACACACAGGCTGCAGCCCATCCAGGACACAGTAAAATTGATGTATCCTTTATGTAAAGTACTGTATGCAGAGTACATACACACATGCATATGACTGAGATTAATCTTGAGCGGTGGAGAGGAGAAGGAGGGAGCAGGGATGGAGGTGGAGGATGTAAATTGACAGTGCTGTAAAGTGACAGACCTGCTGCAGCTCTGCCTTTTTTTTTCCCCTCTTTACACACACACAGACACACACACACACACACACACACACACACACACACACACACACACACAATGGCCTGTTGGTGACAACAAGCAATTTATTACTAGATGCTGCCCTGTGTGTGCGGAGTGTGTTGTATATTTCTGTGTGTGTGTGTGTGTATATGCCCATTCCTCTGCTGGTCTGTTTGCACGAATGCGGTGTTACATGCAAGTGACGGGGGGTGTTAGTGGGCAGCGGCTACATAAAAGAAAACATGTTAAAGGAGAAAGTTTCTAATTCATTAGAAGGGCAGCTCCCCTCTGAGGTTTCTGTTGCTCTCATGTTCAATTTAGCGATTGGACTCGGCTTTCAAAGGGGTGTGAAAGGACGAGACAGGTGCTCCCGAGTACAGAGTTCTGCTGCCTGAAAACAGGGATTTGTGTGTGTGTGTGTGTGTGTGTGTGTGTGTGTGTACGTGTGCGTGTGCGTGTGGGGAAGCTGTCCACTTTGGCCACATCTATTATCTCACCACCCCTCCCACTGGGACATCCCAGAAGCCCCCATTGATCATTGTTAGACCCTGTCATACACTCACACACAGACACACACACACACAAATATCAATCCCTAGATTACATGCACACACAAACACAGACAAATGATTTACATATACACACTTAAACACATACATACACATATGCATAGGCACTTAGTTTTTACGAGCACTGTGACAAGATCAAATGGGTTCAACACAGATTGCGTCCAGTCCTCAAAGCACTTTACATCCCGGAGTCAATGCACCAACAAGGAGAATAAAAGAAACAACAATGGATGAAGTAGCTGACTGGGCGCTTTATGTTGTCTGATTCTTGTGTGTGGCAGTGAATCTGGATCCATGCGACATTGTCTGACCTTGTGTGTCATCTACAATAAGTTAGGTGAGGTGCTTTAAGTCAGGTGAAAGAAAGCTGCAGTAATGAAAGGAAAAGGTATGTTTAATTCAAATGTGCTTAAAAGGAGCATCAGCAGCCGCTTGGGCAAAAGAACTGAAGGCTAAATTGCTAAATATTCTGATGACCTGTGGGACAAGGTAATAGAAACAGTACCCTCCTCTGCTCACTCAACCTCATAGAGTTCAAGGTCCGCCACAGCATCCACTTCTCCGAACCCTAATGTGTCTAGCAGTTGTGACAGGTGTAGCCATGCCCCTGCTGGCTTAAGCCACATGTTTTATATTTGCTCTAAATTACAAACTTTCTGGGGAATAGTTTTAAAAACATGATCTGACATTCTTAAAATAGATCTTCACCTATGTCTCTACGTCGCCGTCTTCGGCGTAACTGTGTTCTCTTCCCTCCTGCCACGTTGGAGGATGTTATTGTCATGGAAGTCATCTGGCCCCTCCATTAGCATCCTCGTTGCTGGGAGATGTTTTTTTTTCTTGAGAAAATAAAGTTCACAATAAGTGGCTCAGCAGAGAAATGTTTTGTCAGGTGGCAGCCCGTGATCACATATTTTAAAAATTGATCAACAATAACTATCTTCTTATCTTTATTGCCAACCTGTTACTTACTTATCTTTATTCTTTGTTAATTTATTTATTAATTAGTTTCCAGTCTTTGTTATTATGTTCTTATTATTTTGTGTATGTTATTTTTTAAGTAATCAGCCACTGGAATCAGCATTTTAATGTTGCTAGTCCTCATAAGATATTCAAAGTAACTTAGCATCTATATCTGTCAAATAAATATAGTGGCGTAAAAATGCATTGTTTTCCTCAGTTTAGTGGAATAGATTGTCATAAATGGAAATAATGAAGTAACAATACTGTTTGTTTAATAGCATTAAATAAAAAAAATATGTATTTATTTGTAGAAAAAAAGAGCTAAACTATCTAGTTTATCTCTGTAGGTGCTTTGAGTGAGGACCCCAACTTCCCAAAGATCCAGTGGCCTTCACCGGAAATGTGCCCAACCTGCCATACAGTGAGGGATAACGGGGACCACAAGTGGAACAAGGAGCAGGTTCTCCCCTTCCTCATGTCCTACTTCTCATCCAGCGGGATCCTCACAGGTACATTTTCCAAAGAGCCCATGTCTCATAAATTCAAGGATCTTAAGCAAACTTCTCTCTACCTTCCCGTGTTGACAGCCTGAAGCTCAAAAAGCATGAAACCTATCTGCATTTCTACGTATTTTAACATCGTTTAAGCAGCTTGCTTCACATACAGGTAACAGTGATTCAGTTGATCAAATTGAGAATTTATTTTATAAATCATGAACATGGACTAGTATTTCTGTTTTTGCTGTAATGAGTGAAAATCTTTCTGAGCTGAAGCTGAATTATCTGATTCTTTAGAAATGAAGTACTTGTTATGTACGTCTTTCTTTTCCTCGCCCCGTCAGACTACCTTGAAGATGAAAGTCAGGTCCTGGCTAAACAAAGGGAAGCTATAGCGGCTCAGAAACATGGAGAGAGGAGAGCCAGGGAGGCCTTGGACTCCATGACACATCTTCTCCCAACACAACCCACTGTGCAAGAAGAGGAGGAAGAGGAGGAGGATGAGGGGACTCAAGACGAGACAATGGCAGATGAAGACGAGGAAGGTGGAGAAGGAGCACCAGCAGCAGATGAGATGGGGGGTAAGACATCAGAGCCGACCCCCTGGGCCAAACCTGAAATGGAGTTGGGTCGAGGCCAGCGGCGGGCCCACAACAGGCCGAGCATTGTAGGGATGAGGATGCGGGAGCCGCAGGAGGACATCGTGGATCTCGACTCATTTGTCAACCAGCATTACAAGGCCAAGGCGCTGCGACTGGCTGCCTCCAGCCGGGTCAAGCAACGCACCCTGCAGAGGAAGGTGGAGCAGGAACCCGGGCCTGTGTTCGGGCTTGGCATGGAGCTGGATGCAGGGCTCGGCATGGTGGGCCTGCAGCCTGTAGAAGCAGACTTTGACCTGGATGTGGGTAGGCAGAGAAAGCGGCTGCAGAAGCGAGAACTGATCGGCCAGTACTATGCTGAGGAGACCGAGTTGAGCCACAGGGGACGCTGGATGTCTGTGCTGAGCATTGGATTCTCCAAAGTGGACATCAGCCTGTGCGTCATTCTTTACTGTCTGTCCTCCATGTGTCTTGTGGCCATGTACCTTTTCTTCAAAAACCGCCTCAGGCTAAGGCGAGCTAAAGTATCCCTGCCCTGAACCAAAGTGTGTCCAAATTTGAGTCAGCAATGATTAACTTCCATTAGGTCCAAGTAGGCTAAAGTTGGGTTAGTGTAAGGGGATGTGTCAAGATTAGTGCCATCTTATGTGCTCCACTTAACCGTTACCAGCATCCAAAGTAGGCGACAGTGTGTTTCACCCTGAATGTCGTAGATGTGTCATGTCCAACAGGAGAAGGAGGAGAAGGGAAAATTAGATTATCTTCCAGATCTTTTGATAATTGGGTAATTATTCAAATTCAGCCTTGATGTGACCTCCGCTGTGGAAAGTCTGTGCATATAGCTGTATGTTTCCATGAGTTTGGTGTTTGTACTAACACTGATCAGTTTGTGCTTTTGATTCTGTTTGACCACTTACAAAGGATTACGTTTTTACAAAGTGATTTTTGTTGCTTTATTGTTGTCATTTGTATCTCACTGTGCAGCGATTCACCTCGAAACGTTTCAGAATTTTTACGTAACTAAAATCTTGAATGGGTGATTTTTTTTAAAAAAAAAATCTTTAGAGATTTACTGTTTTCCCTCCCAAATTTTGGGATTGGGATTTTTTTTTTGTGTGTTTATCAATTTTTAGATTTATGTATTTAATTTAATAATCGGATGGTAAAATCAAAGCAGTCCCAGGCCCTAAACGCTCTGTGGTTGCATCATATTGTTCATACTGTGACTGGCCCACGCTAACTTTCACCGCCAGAGATCCGCCTTTTGTTCTTCACCACCTTCGAGGTGGCTTACTGTACAATACACTGAGCATTATGTCACGTCTTTTGAGTATTACATCACAACTGCTGAGTCCACATAACAGCCACCCTGGGCGTTTTTGAAGTGTTGTGGAGCGACGCATATGTTCACACTGGACACAGTTTTAGAATAAGCAGGATTTGTTTTTGGCTTGTGTCCACGATGTAAAGCTTTGGCTGGTCATCTCAAAAACACTGTTTTTTTTTTTTTTTTTTCTGTTTGCTTCTTTGCTTCCAACCGAATCAATAAAATTATTTTTGATAAGGACTCATCTGTCATCTGAAACCTTTCATTTGTTGAGGTTGGTCTAATTAAAGGCCCGCCAGTCACACCTTTTTTACAGAGCAGAGGTTGAACCATCCATATTGTTAATGGAGCCTTCCAGATGTTATTCATCGCGAGTCTCTGTGTTTGTTTTTGACCAAGACTGCCAGGACGTGAAGCGAGGGGGACCTCGGGGTGTTACATGTAGAAATGGGCGGGTTAAAACATCCAAGGTTGAAGGAAGAAAAAAGCCTGTTGCCATCTGCTGTGCAGCGCAAGCTAAATCCTAACAATTTCATTGGGATTATAGCAAGTGTGTAATCCAGCTTTCCTTTAGGGCTCGAGGGGAGAGATTACCCTTGAGGATTAGCTCCCTGCAGATAATAAACTTTATTAAAACGCAATCGGCTTTTGTGGGGCTTCTTCCCTCACACACTTAGAGGTGTGCTCGGCGGGGAGGCGGGAAGAAGAAGCAGACCTTGAGGGAGGGTAACATGGTTGAGATGGTCGGGCGAGGTGGATGAAAGAGGCAGCAGCATTGTGTGTGTGTGTGAGAGGGATAAATAGATGGATGGAGGACGAGGGTTTGATGTCGTCCGGATTACAACAAGCCCATCTGAAGGACAGCCGATGCTTGATCTTGAGCTTTGTGTTTCCTGGAGCGCCCCAACACACACACACACACTGATCTCACCCCGAATCCTCACTCCACCTCTATATCCAAACCACGTTTCCACCATCACCAGTATGACAGGTTTTGATGGTGAATTAGTTGAGTTAAGGCAGTCAATTCCTCAACAACACACACACACACACACATAATAGGTTGATTAATAGCCCTACATTAAAGCAGAGGAGCATCAAGGCTGAGCAGCTGTGGTTCTGTGACTTAATCAAACTCTCAGATACTTTGAATTAGACCCTCAGTGACACATTATGATTGCCGGAATGGATTGAGAAAAGCACAGTTTGTCACAGGAAAGCTTCTGCATGTTATTTATTCCTTTTTCAAACATTGTCCAGTATATCACCCAACAAATTTTAATATCAGGGTGTTTGTTTTTTTTTAACTTGGAAAAGTGACAAACTAAAGGACGAATAACGTCCTTCTCAAACTTTTCTGTGCGCTCACTAACTTTTGTTACAGGTGTCATGTTGAATCAAAGGCTAGTGTCTTGTATTCATTTTTAATTACATAATATCTTTTCTTTTAAGTCCCCCCCCCCACACACACACACATACACACATACAGATCTGATCTGTTAATCTGTTTAAATGTTTACCTGTGTTTGTTATAGGATTGGAGTCAGCGATGCTTCGTGCTGCTTACTCTACAGAAGCCTTTTATCGGGTGCCCTGAGCCTCAGCGAGCTGCGAGCGTTATGCTGGTTCAGACTAATGATGGTTAATGAGGAAGTTGGCAGCAGTATAATATCTGTCTGCAACTTTGCCAAGACTGAGGTGAGCAGTTCACACCGAGGACAGTGGATTCAGGTCTAAATCAAGGCACATTCAGAGCTGCCTGTGCTCTTTATTTGAATTCAGGCACTAAATCAGTGTTGTCAGGTCGATAATTTGAAGCTCATCGTTACATATCAAATGAAACGATACGGCAACAGAGGAGGATTTAAGAAGTTATTCATTTAACGGGCCAACTTTGACGTCATGTCTCAGTGAGTGCCACTTTTCTGTGTGTAGGTGCACGGCCACACAGCGAGCTGAACATACTTCCAATAAAGGTTGAAAACAGCGGTTGGCCTTTAAAGTTTGCATGTGAAAACTGACATAAACAAACATGTGAAAACACAACACATGAAAATATGTGTGCATCTGTACTGCAAAGTATTCAAGGAAAGTAACTGGTGTACTTTTACTTTCAGTATCCAATTTATACCCCCCTACAATTCAGAGTCAGCTAAAGTACTTTGAACTACACTACATTCAGACTATGAGTACAAAATATAATCCACAAATAAATATTACAGATTCAGCTGGTAAAGCAGCTCCACTTTTACCAGCTTCAACATTAAAATGATGTGTACATTACTGTACATGAATTATATTTTTAAATTTTCCTTAAGTATTTGCACACTGTGGTACTTTGACCTTTGTAGAAATGAATGCCTCTGTCATCAAATTTATGAAAGCATCTGCACTGGTCGGGTTTCTCCACGCTTTATTCAGGTTTTCCCTTCAATGTGTCACTCTTGTCTACAAAGTTGAGAGTTTGCAGATTGCAGTTTTAAAGTTAGTGCTTTCATCAACGGCTCTTTCCAAGGTCAAGAACAAACTTTTAAAGCTCAAGACAGGGAAAAAAAGTGTTTAAAAAAGAAGAGAGAAATGTTAAAAGACAGCTGGGTAAATTCGTCCTGCGGATGGATGTTGACCCGAAAATGGTCGACTTTATCATCCCCCCTCCAGGTACAATATGAGCCGTTCACTCCAAAAGGGCTGGATTACTTTCTTCCAAACACTTTGTGCTTATTCGCTGCAAAACAAATGTGCAGCCGTGAGACACTGTTGTGTTATGAAGGCACAGACTGAAGGGTAAAAACCTCACCTTGCTGCCCTGTTGTTGTCTTCCATAAATTAGACAATGTAGGATTTTATAGTCGCTCCTCTCCTGTATGCTCTCTGCTTCGATGTTTATTACCCCTCCAGTATTGATATTAAAATGCAGGAGGGGCTTGATGCATTTTTCTGTCATCTCTCTTTCTGACTTTAATAATACTATAAAGCTTCCTGCTGTGGACAGAGGGAGAGCGAGGGAGGGGAGGGGAGGGGTGAATAAATTATGAAAAAGAGGTTAATATATGGTATTGGTATATATCACATCTAAACTAAGCCAGATCCCCTTTCGGTTTTAAACATTCAGCCTTTTAAAGGAAGGAGTCAAGTAGGGTCAGATCCATCTCATTTTACTGCCGCGGTCCCTCCCCCTTTCATGTGGACACTCGTCTGCTGATCTCCCAAACATCTCCTCTCACCATCAGTGTGTTGGGATGATGCTTGTACAAAGGAGGACAGGAAGAGACTGTCAGGTCGCTGCACTGACATGTTATGGACCTAATGAAACCGAAAGAGAAAGGGTTTGCTCCCGTCTGATGCTGCACAATCACAGTTATGTGCGTGTTGCGTCGTTGTTCCTGATCTTTGATTTTAGCAAATTTAAAGTCCCTTGCGGTTCGTCTGTGCACAGCAGAGAGTGCAGAAGAAGTGTGGACAGGAGAGAGGAGAAGCCCCGAGAATCAATAACTTCCTTCTATCAACTGTGTTTAGGCCTTGATAATGTGCTCAGCTTGGACTATTTTAATTTCAACACAGATCTGACCTTTACTACGTCTGTTCTGTTCTGATTCTTTTAAGTTCTGGTCTCACCTCTCCCCTCCTCCTCCTCCTCCAGAGGTAGCATATAGCTTACAGGAAGTGTAGGTAATGAAGTTGGAGAACATCCAACACTTGTCAGTCACATTGTTTTAATTCACTCAGCTGACACTGCTCCTGTCATTGAAGCGGGAAGATTCACTCCTCGCCTTCAGTGGAAAATATCGAAGGTTTTAGTACGTGTTTGCTTCCTTTGTTTGTAATAAAAGAGGCTTCGTGCCATCAGATATTCATCCTCTTTTTAAAAGTAGCCTTAAGTGCACATTTTTAACAACAGCTGGGTTGTGTATTTTATTTGATAGCAACAGACGTGGACAACTAATAATGACAAGCAAGTTTATTAATGAATTAAGTTGTACTGTGTGTTGTGCTTTACTGTCAGTACTCTGAGAACTGTAACCCAAACAGATTCATGTTTCTGTCAGACCCTCAACTTGAAGGCCAAGCTCAAATCCAGCTCACGCAAAGCTTTATTTTGTGCATATTTGTGCTCATCTAAACTCTGATTTAATTATACTCTCTTTTTCTGGCTGTAGCCCGTGGTGCACATTTAGAGATTACTGCTTCAGACAGATGATGTGACATTTGAGCTGAACGTCTCCTCGCAAAGTCACTGGGTGACTGTCAAAACTTTCCATGCAGGATTTCATCCATTCATTCGCTTCCCCCTCTTATCTTATGAAGGTCATGAGGGTCTGGAGTCTATCCCGTCATGCACTGGGGGGGGCCTGCAGACAGGGCAACACCTTGGGCAGGTGCCAGTGAATCACATGACCCTGAAATTGGATAATATACCTGAATTATGTCTTAGATAGAGAGAGAGAGAGATTCCTCCACCCTTTCAGGGCATGTCTTGATTTTAAAAAAGGTTAATCATTTATGAATGCAGACACGCTATTTAATGATTAAAACGATCAGTTTTCTATAATCAAATGTGTTTTTGTATCTGATTTAATACTACATTTCTACACTATGGTGTTTGTGAAATAAATCCTGTGTGGTTTGAAAAGAATAAAACAAGTTCATCAGATTATTTTTAAAAAAACAACAACATCTCAATCATGTCTTCCACCAGGCAGGTTTGGCTGCACTGTTGCACTAGTTATTTGAGTCAAATGAGCCTATTAGCGCCTCGTCTTAGCACGGCAGGGTCAGGTTCAATCAGGGGAATTGGAAAATATCATTTCTGACGGGAATAGATTCCGTTTGTTCAACCAATCTCTTCTACTAATTACCCAAATGGACAGGAGCTGTCAGGAGACAATAACTATTCCCTAATAGAATTTGCCCCCCAAGTGCAATTTAATTTTCTCCTCCGTGCTCTCTCCTAAGGTTTCCCCCTCGCTTTCTGCCTCTCTCCCTCTCTCTGTCCCTCTCCTGCTTTCGGACCAAATGGTTAGGGACACGGTGCCATTGCTACCTAATGTTGTTTTGTCGGTGGATGCAGGAGAAAAGTGTGGACTGACTGGCTGACCGAGTGCTGCTGTTTCTCTGCGAGCTGCTCTGCTCGTCCTGCTTGGAGAGGCAGAAGAAAAGGCTCGGCGGCATGGAGGAGGACGAGAAGAAGGAGGAGAAGAGGAGGATCAGGGGGAAGAGGAGACGAGCCGCGGTGCTTAGGTAGGTCTGCACTGTGATGCTATGTGTTTATGTTGCGTCTCAAGTTGTCTGAAATATGCATCTTCCCTGAGGTGAAGTCACTGAGATGTAACTGTGAATTACAGCTGATCATTTGCACACACTGTCACTCCTGTGCTGCTGCATTTGCTCTTGTTCTTATTTGATATTTAATAGGGATAAAGTAGCAAATAACGTCTCAAAGGGTGCGTGCACATTCTTTGCATTTAAACACGTCCAAAACAATAAATTAAAGCCATTAAACGTTTGGTGCTTTGGCTCGCGATGAAGCAGGCCTGCTGCCGTGAGTTATATGTGACAGTACAGGCTGACACACACCTGTATTATGCTCCACATAAGCCCGCTCATCCTGCTTAGATGGATGTGTGTCCCGTATTTCTGACTGCCCCGTAAGATGGATCTGTGAATCGCAAACGTCAATGAACTCGTCCACTGAAATATTAGATCTAATTAGAGGTGACTGGGTCAACGGCGGTGGCAAAGGAGTCGCCCTCTGCTTGAATTATTGCCGCTTCCTCTGCAGAAACACCTTCGCGTGGACAAAGATCAGTCATTTCTCACAGAAAG
Source organism: Nibea albiflora (assembly GCA_014281875.1). Lineage (NCBI taxonomy): Eukaryota > Metazoa > Chordata > Actinopteri > Sciaenidae > Nibea > Nibea albiflora. The sequence continues at coordinate 14,534,183 of CM024792.1, read as the reverse complement.
CGCATTATTGTAATCATCTGGTCGTTGTTTTCTCCTTCCCCTTGGCTTTGGGCGACTTGTTTCAGGATAAATAAAAAAAAAACCATGATCTGGTGTTAAGCTAAATTTAATTTATGTGTGAGATCATTTGGCCCGAAACGTGGATATTTTATGCCATCATTTGAATATCTGCTACCATCCTGTGCAGTATGAATATTTCTTTAAAAATACATCCAGATGTGGATTGTTTCGCAGATCATTTTTTTCTTTTTGTCATCTCATTTAACAATATATTTAAAATAAATAATAATTTAGTGTCTCACTAAAGCAGATGTGTGCGCGCTCCCATCTTTTCCCTTTCTGCATTTTAACATCCGTCAATTATTCTAATTGTGTTGCCCTTTGCTGACAGGTTAAGAGCATTTTTATCTGCATTGTTTTCCAGGGCAGCTAAAGGGTCTCGATACCAACAATCAGAGTAATTGAATAGTTGAATAAATTGAATGAATCTTGAGGGGGGAAAAGTGTATAATGAAAATAAAGTAAGACCAGATGATTCCCTTTGCCACACGTGGACGCGCCATGGATGGATGGATGGATGGATGGATGGATGGATGGATGGAGGGGACAGACACCTGGCCTGGCAGCAGCTTTGTGAATCGGCTGGATAAAATTCCTGTAATATCCCAGCCCTCCTCTTTTTCTTTTTTTTTTTTTAATCAGCTTGATGTGCGTTTTCATTTTACTAAATTACATTTGAAACATAACCCACACATGGCGAGCGGCTTATGGGATTGTGGGTCCCTACAGTATATAAACAGTGTGCGACAATAGAATAAAGGCTCTACGGATAAATCAGCAGAGAAAATGTTGGTTTGTTAAGTTTTCAATTGGGAAGATTTATTTGCCTAAAGCGGAAAATTTCCAACAAAAATCAGATTTTTTTTTTGGAATGTTCACACACACTTCCTGCGCGCTCATTCACAATTAAAACACAGCCTTTTATTTGTGGAGATGTTTACAACGACAAACAGGATTTTTTACCTTAGATTTCATGAACACTAAAACATTTCCAATATCAAAATATCAAATCAATTATTACACTGGATGTCCTGAAAAATTGTATTATATTAGTGTGAATTTGAAAAAAAAAATGCTTTGCTGTTCAAGATAAAATCCAGATGTGTGTGTGTGTGTGTGTGTGTGTGCAGATGTGAGACGGACTCACTGTTGATGGAAACGACCTGCTGTTGGTTTGGAGGCGGACCGCCGGGTAAAGCAGCACCGCTGTGTGCTTTTCTTTCCACGCTTGAAGTAAATTGGAAGCGAAGATTGAGTTCATCTAGCTTGAACTAGCAGTCCTCCGGGGGGAATATCTTATCCGGGAGAAGCAGGTCTCAGACGATGGGGTTTGAAATGAACAGTGTCAGGAGGGGACTGCGCCCAGACTCCTAATCCTACCTGTCACTGAAGAGAGATCCAGCTGCACACAGCTGCCACGGACCCGAGTATAAAGGGCCTTTACGGCTCGTACAGGTGAAGGTGTTGTGTGGATTTGACTCAGACGTGCGTCCAATCGTGTCACTCCTGTGGTGTGGCTGCACAGTGACAGCCCTGAAAAGATATTTAAACATCTGTTTTAAGAGAAAAACATGTGAATGAACACTTTTTGGACATATTATTGGTTTTATTTCATGTTGACAGCGTGCCTATTCAGGCACCATTTATATTTACAACCACGTGCCTTCCTCAGCCTTTGAACCTGATCTATAAAACTTCAATTTCGGGTTGCATTTTGTCCAAATTAATAAAAAATGATCTGGTGTTTTTTGTTTAAAGGTACAAGTGCCCACACACTCATACTCTCTGCAGGGATACCTCTCATCCTTTCTTTTCTCCCCTAAAATAAAATCTTTCTCCTTTCCCTGGCTGCCTGCATGTGACCCTCCTCCTTCTCTTCTCCAGGAGGAGCCCTGCTGGCCCGGGGCCCCTCCGGAGTGCCACTGCAGTGAGCTATTTATGGTCTCCACAGGAACAAGGTCCCGCCTCTCCGGAGACATTTTCATATACCATGTTAGACGCCTCTCCTCCTCTCCTCCTCTCCTTTCTCCTCCTCGCTTGCTACACCTATGGAGGATGCTTTCCGCCCTCGGGGGCCTCCTCTTCCTGCGCTCCCATTGGCCTCCGGTGAGCCTCTGCCGTAGTGACGTCAGGCCCCGCCGCCCCTGCAGCGCTGAATGGACAGAGCAGCTTGTCTGATTCACTCCAAAACAGCTCGGTACGGCACGGCACGGACATCATCGTCAACATCCCGGGGAATAGAGACGTAACAGGGGATAGAGGCTTCACGGGGAGCTGCGGAGAGGACAGAGGGGAGAGAAAGAGGCCTCAACATCAGCACCATCATACTTTTGTTTTTCTCCACAAGACAGGACGGAGGGAGTGCGCCCACCGTGTTGCGGGTGTATGTGCGTGCGTTTGTCCCCCGGTTTGGATCACGATGATGCAAAGTGCGGCGGTCCTACCGACAGAGAGTCCTGTAAAGAGTTTGCCGGAGATTCTCGGAGTGCCACTGCAACGTAAGACATTTTTTTTCTCTCTCTCTCTCTCTGTCGATGATCAATGTGGAGACGAGGCTGGCGAGAGCAACCTGTGCTGCAGGGTTTCACTGTAAGGAGAGAGAGGTTTAGGGACAGCAACACGGCCGAGGATGAGGACAGGAGACGAGTCTTAGATTGTCACGTACAGGGCAATGATGTGTCATGCTGCTTATATTTCAACGAGCATGCAGACGCCTTAAATAATCCTGATTATTGCAGCGAGCAACCCGCATGTCCAATTAATCTTTGCAGCCTCGCAGGCTTGTATTCTGCAATACACTGCAACACTTGCACGGTGCAAGGATGAGAATATATATATTAAAAAAAAAACAAAAAAACATGGAGAATAATAAAGATCATTTCTGATATTTAAAGCGATTCATTTTCCAGTTTGGCCTCAAACTTTCCGTCAGGTTGTTTGGTCTTACAGTGAGTCTTCTCCGGCAGCTGTTAATTTGTAAACGAGCCTCATGGTCAAGAGATCAGACGCAGTTGTCATCACCCATCAGATAAATACACACTGACTTTGACTGACACTCAGTACTGACTTAAATAAACGCCAGACACACTTCAGTTTTTCATCTCTGCAGCAAGGCCTCGGGGTCAATTTGTGATTTTAATGTTTCATAATTTAAAGCAGGTTTTTTTTTAAAAGGCCCGTTAATTTATTGTGAAATGAGAGCAAAAATATTTATCGCAGAATATATCTATATCTATATACATATATTTTTACAGCATCTTTATTACAGCTTCCAGCATTAAAGGCGAGAATTCCCTCTGTTCATTATATCTGTTCGTCCCAGCGTGTTAATCTGTGCCAGGCCCTCCCTTTATAATCTGATAGTGCAATCAAGATAGAAGTGCAATGGGACACATCTTAGCTCTGACCTAATTATTTATAGGACAGTTAATAAAAAATAATATTAAGATGGATCTGCCTCCAAAAGGAAACACTAGGCAAACGCTGATATTAAATGTTTTGTTCCGCCCTGCAGCTCCAAATATTTCGCTTCCACATAACCAGGACACAAAATAATATATCAGGTTTATTTAGTGTAAACTGCGACCAGAAGTGCAAGTCAATCGGGATGACTGCGTGAGCCCCTCGCAGCCTTTTCAGCTTTTCAGTATTTAACCCAGACTGAAGGAAAAAAAGAGACTATATGTGGTCGGCTTATGCTCTTTAATTTTTATAAATCGAGGCAGATTAAAAGATTGGATAAAGATCCTGCCACTCAGCTCCCCCCCTCCTCCTCTCTCTCCTCCACCACCCCCCACTCCCCTGCAGTCCTGGATTTAAACCTGGATTATTCCAGGAATAAAAGCAGCAGAGAATTTATTCAACAGTGTTTTATGTCATGGACAGAGTGCTCTGCTGACTCAGGGCAATTACACCTCCAAATCTTAACCTGCAGACTATTAGTCTGGGATATAAAGTGTTTACTTCACGTTTAATTACCACAAATCATTCCACTATTGAAGCTTTGAGAGGCTGCCAGACTGCACTTCTTCATCTTCTATTAAAAAAAAGAGAGAAAGAAAAAGAAAAGTGTTAAAGGAAAAACGGGTTTCACTTCCTGTGTGAAAGGACGAGAGGTGATGAGACTGAATGTAGTGAAGAGTGAAAGCAACAGATACCAAGATATGGAGCCACCCTGAAAACACGAGGTTTACTCTCTCTCTCTCTCTCTCTCATCACACACACACACACACACACACACAGACACACACACACAGACACACACACACACACACAAGCTGGACGGTGCACGCTCGGTCGTTGCCAAGATCCTGCTGCTTTCCTTTCAGCACCACCTCTCTTCGCTCAGCTTCATCCGGCCACCACCTCCCTCCAGATATTTAAAATAATTTATCATCCCCTATATAAATCACAAATATAAAGATTCAGGTGGACTCCCTTTTAAATAATTTCTTCTATCATCTCAGTTCTCCCATATTCACACGTACTCGTGTCTGTGAGTCTGTGCAGGAATGCTGCTTTCGCTTCTAAAATCTGCTACTTTCGACTCAGCTAATGACATTTTAGTCACCGCTGCCTTAAATTAAAATGCATGCAAATGCAAAACATAATAAATATACCAAACTAAATTATTATATATTAGCTCATTTTGAAGGTTTGCACATGCTTTTTTTATTTTTTTTTTAAAGGTATAAACTGTGCGTCCACGTGTGTGTGTGTGCAGGCTGCGTTGACCTCCAGATCTTTGTGTTCCTGGCTGTGATGAGAGAAATCAAAGAGTATGTTGAGCTTTAGTCGGTTTATTGTGAGATGATGATTTCACGACCGAGAGCTGCCGCAGCTCGTGTGTGTGTGTGTGTGTGTGTGTGTTTATGCTGGTGTTTGCTCTCTGTCTCCTTCATATTGATTTTTCATTATCGGATATCATGTGGATGTTTGACTAAAGAGAAGCCGCCAAAGAAAATGTAGTAAAATAGCTCTGCTTATAATCTACAGGATAAATGAGGAAGATTAAATGCAAAAGTAATGTTCAGTGTTGTTTTGGTGTTTAGATGAGAGGAGGCCTTTTTTCACGTCAATCACGCGCCACGTCTCTGTTAAATGATACATTTAATTATAAAAGAGACTTCAGTCCTGTAAATATGTCATGTTAGCATATACAAACAGATTAATTTATTGACTTTGTTTATCAAAGATGCAGCTCCGAGAGGAAAAATGCATTTTGTTTCTCTTTGATTTATAACTTTAATTTCCTTTTTTTGTAATCTGCAGTTTATTGTTGTAGATGATCGGGTAATATTAAAGAATCGGGGAAGGTTAAATTCAGTCTGATCTCTGTTTCTGCATGTCACAGCTTCCCAGATTTATGTTTTATAACCACAGAAATAAAAGAAATGTTAGCTCGTCTTCACTCTGAAGGATTTTGACGCCACTATAAGCATCTAAAAAAGCATCTAAAGAGAAGATCGAGCTTGAGAAGCATCAGTGTGACTGTCAAAGAGCAGGTTAGGTTACCTGTGAACTGCTGGAAACAGCTCCCAGGTCAGCACCTTGGACAGGGACGGGCACAAAGCAAAGACTGGTGACAGTTTATCTGTTTAAATATAATATAATTTTTTGTTAGTTGTTGTTCTTGTTTATTTTTATTGCATTTCTAAAATATAAATTAAATGATTTAAAATCAAATGAATTGTGTAATTTTAAATACCAAAAAAATAAGAAAACATCAAAACAAAAGTGGGTCAAAAAATAAATAAATAAACTAAAATATAAGACGTTTGGTCAAACAACTGAAGGGCTGGACTGATGCAAACATTTCTACATTAAGAACATTATTTTAATATAATAGTATTCATCATTTAAATATGATATTTGAAAATGTGCAGCCATCCTGTCTGATCTGACACAAGAAGGAGGGAAAAAACACACCTGTTTATATGTTTTTATGCGCAAAGATCATTTTAAATCCATCAGTGTCCTTATTTTCATATGAACGCTTACCTGAAACCTCCCTCCGTCCTGGCTTGTGTGTGACCGCCTCCTGCCGTTGTTTCCCCCCGCAGAGATCCCTCAGTGTGCCGGCTGTAGTCAGCACATCCTGGACAAGTTCATCCTGAAGGTGCTGGACAGACACTGGCACTCCAAGTGCCTCAAGTGCGCCGACTGTCAGACTCCGCTGGCGGACAAATGTTTCTCCCGGGCAGGAAGCGTCTACTGCAAGGAGGACTTCTTCAAGTGAGTAGCTCGATAAAATCCCAGCAAGCGGCGTCCATTTAAAAAAAAAGTAATATTTTGATTAAATTCACTTCTAATCATGGTGTAATGATATGAAAATGACAGATACTGATGGAAATATGTCTTTGAATAATTCGGCTATATTTTCTATTTACAAAACAACCTAAATTTTATACTTTATATTGATTTATGTCAGTTTGCTAACAGCTAACACCGAAAACCGTTAGCAACATTAGCTCAAACTGTTAGCTCAACTGTTTCAACGGTGCTAGTAACATTTTAGCATTAACATTTAGCATTAACTCTAACTATTAACTCTTTCTACTTTATATCTTCTTGTTCTTCATTTTTTGGAAATTATAATATCAGATATAATGTTAATTTTTTTTAAAGAAAGGTTTTTTAACAACTTTTTTTAACAACAATCTTTATTTCTGAACCAAAACATCAACAAAAAGAGCTAATACTGCTGCTATTATTATGTTAGCATAAACCCATTATTTCTACTTTGTATCTTGGTTTTTAGGATTTTTACCAGACAGATTTAGATGTTTTATGTATAAATTAATGTTCTGTTATAATAAAACAAACAAACAAAGTAATACACAGGAAGGTTTTGAACCCAAACCTCCATAAAGAGCTAACATCGATGATATTTTGGTGAATAGTGATTTTGTTCGGGTTAAATTAAGCTAATTATTAAATTAATTTTGTGTTTTTGCATTACACCTATAACTCAGTATGCTATACTTATTCATATTTTTACAGGCTGTTTTGTCCTGCTGGCATTGTAGGAGAAAGGAAAAAAAAATCAAAACAAATGCTCAAATATTTCCATCTTTTCTGTCTTTCTTTCAAACGATTGGATTTCTGAGGCAACCTACAAAGAAAATTGAGTTTGACTTTTATCCAAAACAGGATCAGCAGATCGTGGCTTTTTACTAAATCATGTTTGAAAGGTTTTAATGCTCAAAGCTTGAATGGGACCTAAAGAGCTCGCTGGAGTCTCACAGAGAGTTAACTGTGTTAGCCGACCCTGGGGACAAACACAGGGGCAGGTTTGCATGTTCAGACTGTGGCTGTGGCTGGAGAACACACACATACATAAACACACACGTGCACACACAGATTCAGTGCTTCCCAGTAGTGATTTGGAGGCTTCACCTTGCTCTTTTTTTTATTTCTGTGGGTAGGTTGTGTGATTTAAAGCCTCTCCTGAGTCAGTGTTTTATTGGTTCTCTTCAGGGTGCGTTTACTGCGAACACTCCTCCTCCTCTTCCTCTTTCTTCCTCTTCTTTCACCTCCTCCTCCTCCTCAGCTCTCAGTACTTCATCTGCAAACACATAAACATGCAAACACGCGCACACACACACACACACACACCGCACAGTGCATTGATCCTCTCCATCCATCAGCTCGCAGACAGGTCTATCGTTAACAGAAATGCATCCCAGCGCTGATTTTTCCCCCTACAACAGCTGGAGCTTCTATTAATACAGACACTGTGTCATCATTCTTGGCTGCAGTTGAAGAAATAGCTGTCTAGCATGTGAAATTTTAATCTGGCTTGGTCTCATCTCCATCGGCCTGTAAAGTGGGTATAAATAGGAGAAGGATGTCAGTCTACCCTGCGGGTGTTTTGCATTCATTTTTTTCTAATGGCAGCTCTCTTCCTTTATGTTTCCCTGCAGGCGTTTTGGAACAAAATGTGCATCATGCCAACAGGGGATCCCTCCGACGCAGGTTGTGCGTAAGGCGCAGGACTTTGTGTATCACCTGCACTGCTTCGCCTGCATCATGTGCAGCCGACAACTGGCCACCGGGGACGAGTTTTACCTCATGGAGGATGGGAGGCTGGTGTGCAAGGTGGATTATGAGACAGCAAAACAAAACGGTACGTCTGCACACACCCAAAAATATAAAGCTGTGGCTGATAATCAGCTTAAATCTAATTTAAATAAAAAAAACACAGGTTTAAACTTTACTTTAAAAGACTCTTTTGATCCATACAGCCAGCCTGTGTGGTTCAGCGACTACACCAGACTCACAGTGGAGGATGTGATCAGGCTGTGTCCACTGTGTAATGCAGCCAAATAAGTAGTGACTGTGGATCTATGTTGTTTGTCATCTGGGTGTGGATGCTGTCTATCTCCCTCGCTCTCTTCTGAGATTTCCATGCATCTCTGATTGATTATGTAAAGTGAAGCAATGCTCTTATATGGTGCGGCCCCCAATAACTCTGCTGGGTGAGATTTATGTCCTCTGCTGTGGAAGTGGGACAGATGCACAAGGACCATAATACACTTCCATACATGACCATTCACTTCATTTAACACACGTGTACACCACACAAAGGCCGAGGGGCACTGCCTGTTAAAGAAATGTGACAGATGTAAGAAGAAGAAGAAGAAGCAGTCACTCACACTTGTAATGATGTTTCCAGATGATTCAGAGGCGGGGACCAAGCGACCGAGGACCACCATCACGGCCAAACAGCTAGAGACCCTCAAAAGTGCCTACAAAAACTCGCCGAAACCGGCACGCCACGTCAGAGAGCAGCTGTCTTCGGAGACAGGGCTGGACATGAGAGTAGTGCAGGTAGAGTAGTTTTGTCTTTTACCATTCGGGTGTTCGTTTTCCAGCTCGGTTTCTCACAGCAAAAACACAACATCACTCTGTATCATCCTGATTTAAGCATCTTTCAAATCATTTTCAAAAATTAAACAAATTATCAGATTTATTATCAACTTTCAGACTTTGGAACAACCTTCCTGAAGAGCCAAGAGGATTGTATCTTATTTAAAGTCGACACAAAGACAACACAAACACCTCCTCAAACATATTTATGTGTTTAGTTTATGAGAGGACTCTAATTGTTTGTTGATTTAATACTTCTTACTGTGAATTACTTACCGTACTTTTTCTGCTGATTTAATGCTGATTATATATGTTTATACAAGCTTTTTTGTAAAAATGCAGAATATTTTGGCTCAAACTAGAAGATTTTAAAGATCATGAAAGCAATTCAGACAGATTAAACAAAAAGAAAATATTTATGATGATTACTATTATTATTAGTTGGAGTAGTATTCCATAGTTTTGTGCAATTACAATATGAATTCTTGTTGTCAGTGAATGATTATTATTATTTTCTCTGTCAGGTGTGGTTCCAAAACAGGCGAGCAAAAGAAAAGCGCCTGAAGAAAGACGCGGGTCGACATCGCTGGACTCAGTTTTATAAAAGTGTCAAACGCAACCGAGGAGGAGCTAAAGTGGAGAAGGAAAGCTCGGCCGACGACGCAGGACTCAGCGACAGCGAGCTGAGCTTCAGAGGTACGCATTGTGTGGAGCACGTATCTATTATTGCTTAAGAGAGAGAGAGATTCCTGAAAGGGAATTGTCAGTCACACTGTTGTACTAATGGGATTAAGGGACCTTACAAGCTGCTAAATGACACGGTTCTGAGTGCAGCAGCCGTTGAATGCGTCTTTGTGGCATTTCATTTGTTTTCTTGCGTTGTTCACTTCACGGTGTCACCAAAACAGCGTTCTCATTTCACATTCCCCTCACACCTCCCCACGCCCGCTGACGCATCCTCCTCCTGCCTCGGTTTGTCGCCATGATGGAGCTCATTGGAAAAGAGAGAGGCTCCTTAGTGGGATGCAAACGACATTTTAGACATCCATATGTTATTTAATGTTTGCAGTCCTCCGTTTTGGGTCGTCATAAAAGTCTTCAAGACACTTTTTAAAAAAAAGAAGGCCATTTTTATGAGAAATGAAAACATGGTGACAGAAACTCTATAAAGCATGTGAGGCTTTTAGTCAATTAGAAAGAAAGCGCTCTGGAGCTTTGTTGTTGTTGAAACCGCCCAGGGGAGAGCTTGAGATGGAAACAAATATTTTGTGCTGCAGTAATTGCACACACACACAGACCTCCTCCTCCAGAAGAACATCATTTCTCACCAGCGAAACTACAGTGGTCCACTTACTGTACCTTCATGAAACCCACATAATGTTGCCACGATAAATCTCACCCATAAAAGCACTTAACTCTATTGAAATATAACAACTATATAATGTTCTTGCACTTGATAGCGCTGTTGTCAAAGTTTTTACACCCCTCATGCTAAGTGCTGGTACCTTTTCCGCAGATGACCAGGTCCTGTCAGATCTCGGCCACACCAACGGGCTTTACGGGAGTGTCGGCGACGTGACGAACAGCGCGGTGCTGAACGGCGGCTTCTCTGTGGACGCGGCGGGACAGCCCTACCACGACATCCGAGCGGGAAGCCCCTACGGCCTCCCTCAGTCGCCCTCTTCCATCACCTCTCTGCCCGGCCACACCCCTCTCCTCAACAACCTGGGCTTCAATATGGACAGTCTGGTGGTGCAGGGCGGGCCGGGCGGTGTGGGACAGGCCCTGAGAGCCATGGCAGGGGGCCCCACCTCAGACCTGTCCACGGGCAGCAGTACAGGATACCCTGACTTCCCCACCAGCCCCGCCTCATGGCTGGACGAGATGGACCATTCCCAGTTTTGAGTCTGGAACATGAAGATCGCTGCGGGGATACAACAGAAACAGACTCACAAGGCTTTTTACATTTCTATCGCCCTCCCGGTACGTTTTGTGACTTTGGGTGAAGATGAGAAGGAAGGGAAGAAGTGTGACTCTCGGTCCCTCAACGGTGAGGTAACCACCGGGTTAGAGACGCGCAGTCCGGATAAAAGCAGTGAAGAACACGTCCACACCACTGAATGTTCAATCTCAACACTGTACCATACAATTTTTGTTATCACCTGACTTTATTTTGTTCTTTCACTCTGAGAATGAGACTGGATTTCCAATAAGTCGGTGGATTTTGCTCACAGGGGAGGTGATCTTGTCTCACCCAGCCCCCCCCCCCCCAAAATAAACCATCCCTGTCTAACAGCTACAACAATAGGGATACAATCTAGATCAAAGTCCCTATGAGACCCAGGAGGCACCTGCATGCTTCTTGATTGATAACGAGTAGGACTGCTGTCTGGCCATATCATAGCCTTTACATTGGCGATGCACTTTACTCTCCTCTTCTTTTTCTACACATATGGACAGGAATGCAGGAATGAGAGGAAGAGAGAAAAAGAGGAGAGACATATGCACAAGGCAAAAACACAGTGTTTCATTGGGAGAGAAATTTACAAGAACAGTGGCACAAGTGTGAATTTTGAAACCATGCTGATGTTTTTTTTTAATGTATTGCTGAAGCTTACAAGTTATTAGGAAGTAGATGGCCTGTTTGGTCTGTCTGTCCGTCCCGTCCGTCTGTCCAGTAGGCGAACACTGTTTGCTACACAGCAGGTCTCTCTTCTATATTTATAGGTGCTTGACTTGTTCTTGTCTGTGTACATCCGTCAGTGTTAAATTATCTGTTTCCAGGTGTTTGGAGGACGGTCGAGAAGATTAGGGTTTGAGAAAAATTCAGCTCGAACAGAGAACAATTCTAGTAATATATCACACATCTAAATTATTAATTTATTTTTTTGAATGCACAGATGTAAGAAGTGGAGATATCCGATTTATAAGACATGCAGATTCCTTTGCAGATAATAAATGGTCACATGAATAAAATAAAAAAGAAGAAAAAAATGATTCATTTGACTTTGAAAACACCAACAAGTATTAGCAGGAAAACTCTTTGTGTTGGCTCTTCTGCTTCCTCAGTCTGATCCAGGATTCTCTTGGTAATCTACTCAGTCCAGCAGAGCTCTGGCTTTGCCTGCTATCAACCTACTTATTGACCCCCAGATGTGTTGTCAGTCTGTTCTCCTCCTGCCATGTCAGAGGGATTACCACAGAGCATCCCCTCCCTCTGCCAGAGCTGATGATCGACTGTAGCTTTTTCTTACAGTTCAGGCCACATCGGCCACATCTTAAGAGCCCCACCACGACAACTCATTCATTTGAGCCACAAGAGCAACTAATAGTTTTGATTTGACCCGTCGAGCATGTCAGAACCAGGTGATATTTTGATCTGAGGGAAGTGAGTTTGCTTAGGTCCTTACTCCTGTTCTTGTTTTGTCATATGACGAAAATTAGTCCTCTCTATGTTTTTTCCTGATTTAAGAGCCAGAAAGCAAATCAACAAACGGAAAGTGACACCATTTAAAGAGAGAGAGAGACTTTAGATTTCAGCCCGCAAATTGCAGCATAATTATCTAGTAAATACACAGTATCAATGAAATACTTACTGTGTGACTATACAGGGATTAATAGTCAGTATAGTAGAAGAAGATGTGTTCAAGAGGGACTTATATTCAGGAAATAACATAAACATAACATAAAAGGTTTAAAATATGAAGTATAGTGTCCATAATTGTTAGTTTTTCATGATCAAGCTGTTGTACACCGTCATGCAGGCGGAGTCTGTTGTTACTCTGTAATTATTTAATGTATCAGGTCATTTACTTACAGTGTAATAGATTTCTACGCCCCCCCCCAAAATACAAATTTGTTGCCCCCTTCCCTGTGTTTGTCCTTGTACGTGCACAGTAAGAGTTTCATTGGTACCTCATGTGTACAAAATATTGACAGTGTAATCTGCGGGCTGTAATCTCAAAGTGAAAACCACCCACAAACACTTTACCATGACAGTTTTGTTAAGTCTGTGTTGCCTCGGAAGTTTGCATCTTAATTGTTGTAAATTTTGTACAGTTTGAAAAAAAAACGTGTTGGTCGTCTTGTTTCATGAGCGCTATTTATTATTGCCATGTGTCTTTGAAAAAGATGTAAAAGAGAGCACTGAATTTATTCATTTATGCCTTCTGTGTAATGGTATGAACCGTGTACAGTCAAATCTATATGAGGAAAATAAAGCTGAATTGTCTTTGGGTTAGCCCACGAGTGTATTTCTCTTTAATAGACTGAGCCTGCCGTGATGAATGTGAGAGTTAGATTTTCAGCCGAGTTTTGTTTTCGATAGATCAAAAGAAAAATATCTGCTGTAGGTGTTTTTATTATTTTGCCTTATCTAAACACTCTTAGAGCGAGTTAACCCACAAATTCATTTACCCATTGAGAGCATTTACCACACACTTAGGCCTCTATTCAATTGTGGAGATCCATTTAGTACCACCAACGGACAGTGGTCAGTCAGTTAACAGTGATTGATGCTGCTTTCCTCTCTCGCTCTCGTGGGTGGGTGGGGGCGTGGGGTGACAAGAAAGATACATGAAGAGAGAGAAGAAAGAGCGAAAGAGAAAAATAAAACAAGTGGAGAAACAGATGCCGGGCTATATTTACTGATCCTCTCAGTGCTAAAGAGACACAGCGGCAGATTGCAGCACTGCATCGTCAAATCTATCCTTAATCCCTGTGCTGTTAACTAATTGTAGAGTGCTTTGTGAAATATGCTTTGTGGTCAGGCAAAGAGGGACTATGGCCCATATGCAGGCATTTAGCTTGTATGTCAATATGTCAAGCTGGGAAGCGGACTATCTGCAGGGCTGCAGCCAGGATTTTTAACCACTGAGGGCCATTACCACACACCCCGAGGGCAGTTCTTTGACCAGCACACAGAGATGTCACTTTCATCTCCATCATCTAAAAAGGTGTTTCAACGCCTGTGGAGGAAATTCCTGTGGAGGAATACTTTTATTTTAACTGTTGTATTTATTTTAAAATCATGCTAGCAGCTAGTTTACCTACTTAGACACAGTGCTATGCTATGCCCTGTTAGCATGCCGATGCTAACAGGAACAGTTTACCATGTTCGCCATCTTAGTTTAGCATGTTAGCGCGCTTACATTCGCGATTCAACACAACGGCACACAGATGAGGTGGACGGGAATGTGAACAGCTTCTGCAGATTTCTGATGATGATCAAAAGGCCAAAATATTGTCCCCAAGTCCCACTGCTAGCATGGCTAAAAATATCTGAGTCGTGAACTAGTGGCACAGGAGTTGAGTTGCTGACCGTAAAACATGATGTTACCGGTTCATGTCCAGCGGTGGGTCTTTATTTCCATTGGTTTTCTGCCATCTCTCTACTGTTGTCTGTCTAATAAAAAGGATAAAACACCAGAAACCGCATGCAGGACATGACCTCAGCTGTGATCCTAGCCATGTGTGTGCTCAGCCTTTATAATTGTTCTTAGTTGCAGTTGCTGCATTGCTAAAACCTCTCAGGTTACGGTGGATTTATTCCCTCTAACTATGGTGTTGGCTAACTATGCACAGAATTATAATGAAATTACACCACCGTGTACATCTGTATGAAACTCATTTGTATGCAGCAACGTGCAGCACTTGTCTGAGAGCAGGCCAACCTAACCCAAACTTAAGTGTTATCGATTCCTTTGTGTTTTAGCTATTCCTGTTACATTATAAAAACAAAAAGCAAAGAGTCAGCCTGGTAGGAGTTTGCACGTTTGCATAAAACGCCACAAATTGAGCTGATTTTTATTTAAGCATTGATTGGCCGGGCTATGGGCAATAATGGATAGGCTCTAATAGTACTGCCTTACAAAGATAAAAAGCCACACAGACAGTTAGGATAATTTACACGCCACTTACAGCACTAGTATACAAATAAATCTGTGGGAACTCCACCACTGTTGCTTTTGCGAAGATGACAAACACGAGCACAAATGCCATTATCATTGATCGCAAGGCTTTTATTACAAACTTCCTGAAGGAAACAGTTTTTTTTTTTCCGTCTGAAGCAAAAGGGAATAAATTAACATGCAAAATAGATAGGATTTGTTTTGGCCTGAAAGTCAATCTTGCAGCATCAAGACAGGACATTTTTCTCCCCAAACGACTCCATCCAGCCGGCGGTGAACAATGATCCGCAGGATGACTGAGTGAGTCTTAAACAGGGACTGGAGTCAAACAGAGGCCTTTCAATGACACCCTCAAGGTTGGAAGCTCAATGCTGTTTTAATCTGAAACTGGGCCTTTTTCACTCAATAATTATCCTGCTGCACATAGCAGATAGATGACAGGTAACTCAAAGGAGGAGGGTTCATGACCCCGAGTGAACCGTGACAAATACTGTAGTGATGATAATATGTTTGCTGTATTGAAGGACTCCAGTGGAAGCCGGACCTCTTACTGTTTGTTGGCTTATCCAAAGTCTTTGGTGTTGGTGGGTAGAAGAAACGCTTGTTCATCACCATAAACTACACATAAAGCTTTAGAGCTGAGCCACACACACACACACACACACACACACACACACACACACACACACACACACACTCCTGGACACCAGTGAATGAGCCTCTCATATTAGTGTTTCAGCAGCAGAGAGGGATTTCTGCTTACTATTGGGTTCCCAGCCATGCTGCTGGGGGGTGTGCGTGTGTGTGTATGTGTGTGTGTATGTGTGTGTGTGTGTGTGTCTGTGTGTGTGTGTGGGGGGGGCACGCTGCAGTGTAAAGAGAAGATGAGGGGGAGAGATGGGTGGGTGGGTGGTGGTGGTGGTGGGATAAAGGGTTGCATTAAGAGCTGGCCAAAGCAGCAACATGGTATTGCTTTTACAGGAGAGAGAAAGGAGTAGAGAGGTAAAAGGAGAGAGAGAGAGAGAGAGAGAGAGACAGAGAGAGAGAGAGAGAGAGAGAGAGAGAGAGAGAGAGAGAGAGCCAGTGTGCAGAAGGATGGTGATAGAAAGATGAAAAGGGGGAGTGATGAGAGGGGTAAGGATGGAGGAGAGTCCACAAATGCATCACCAATGACATGGTCATCAAATCCGGGACAAAATACTCGGCTGTCTAGAATGTTTACAGGCACATTAGTATTCAAGTTATTCTGCTTTTAATATTGGATATTTACTGGTTACATGAAATCTAGTTCTTCATACACCTGGGCATGGATCGTCTCTGTGCATGTATGTATGTATTAGTGTAAAGTCAGAATAAATATTTGTTCTGAGTTTGTCAGACCAAAGAAGAAAGTGTTAATATCCACGCAGTTAAATTTGAATGATTAAAAATGCAGACAAGTTTATGAAATTAGGTGTCAAAATCAGGTAAAAATGAGCAGGATTCAGCTCCAGGACTGTGGGGGCGTGTCGGCTAAATGTGCTGAAGCCTCGCCCACTCGTGGGAGCAGTCAAGCAGCAATAATTATTATAGAATTAATCTCTCTGCTCGGGGTGGCCTCAGTGTGTCATCGAGCCACCCTTTAAGGACCGCCCAAAAAATCCTGGAGTGAAAACTGTCTTAACCTCCAACTCCACATTTCAGTAATACACCGTTCAAAGCCTGTTCAGCAACTATTTTCCAACATATTGATGTATTTTCGCAGAATTGCCTTTACACAGACATTAATAACTAATTTCTCCATATTGAGTACCGACGATTAAGTATGAACACGTTGGTTTCTGCTGACTTGTATTTAGCATCTCTATCTGATCATGCCAAGGCGTCACACACATTTTCTTCACACAGTTTTGTTACTATGTTGTGTGAACCGTGGCATATTGACACTAATTTGTTTCTTGAAATGTTGCTGTGTTTCGCACCTTGGGGACGCCATAAAGAATTATTGGGGGATAAAAAGCTCCACTGAATTTCCTCCAAACATATAGAGCAGTAAAAGTATAAAGTTGCACAAAATAGAAGCACTCAAGCAAAGTACCGGTACCTCAAAACTGTACTTAAGTTTACTACTTGAGTAAACGTATTTTATTACTTTTCACCTCTGAAAAATGCATAAATATTCAGAACGGCTTAACAATAATGGGCCTGGGTGGGTGTGGGGGGGTATGTGAGTCTGCGGTTTGGAGAAGGAGGGAGCTGCAGTGTCAAAAGTGAAAAGCTCAGAGGAAAATTGAAGCCCCATAATGGAAGCATAATGGGCTTAGTGTCAGAGTCTCGCAGACGAGCCGGGGGGGAAGCACGACTGCCGTCACCCTCTCTTACCTCAAGCCAACATAACGGGGTTTAGGAAGCAACGAGGAGACAACACCGGGCCCCAAACAGGCTTTAGAGATACACCAACAGCCTAATGGCTGGATGTGGATGGAATTCATAACAATAAGATGGTCAGTGGTCGTCTCTTTGTGGGATTGTAGCGCATCATGTCTCAGACTCAGGTTGAATACTCAAAAGGTTTCCTCTCGACTCATGTAGGGGTTCCTCCTCAGAATTCATGAGGGGAGACGAAGAAAATGTCATTGAGGAAGACTGTGGCTGGAGTCTACAAAAGTGACGGATGAGACTTTTGGATATAACTCCAAGCCCCCTTTTTATCCCACGTGATGTGGAGGAGTGAAGGACGCAGGATGGATGCAGATGTAGACATTATGTGGACAGATTTTAATTCACCTCGTGTGTAGTACAGCTTACTTGCATCTTAATACACTACAGGAACTGTGCAACAGCTGTCAAAACAAAAATTGAATTTGAAGCAGTGTCCCTGGTGATGACTACCAATGCCGGGTAGACCATCTTCTGCTGTCATATATCTGTGAGTGACTGACAGCCTCCAACCAGACAAGTCGAGATGGTTATCTAACGCCTTGTGTCAAAGCAGATTTAAGTAAAACACTGTGAGGGGGGGGCATGGAGCAAGGGAGTGTGTTAGAGAGTAAAGGATTAAGCTTTGTCGTGTACAAAATGTGCATTTGTGTCTTCATGAAGCTGTAGTTAAGATCCCGGATCCAGTATTCTCATCTGGTGGAGTGTGTGTGTGAGATGAGGCAGAGAAAATGTGCTGATCGGAGAGGCTTGAGGACGAGTAAAGCAGATTTGGGCTTTGACCATGTGTAGGTTATTTTTGGAGATCTCTCTCTATATGACATAATACTGCACAGGCAGGTTGTATAGTGTTGTGTGCACAGCATGTCGTCCATATGCTGTGTGAAGACGGACCAGTAGAGTGGACTGCGGATTAAGCATATGGATTAAAAGAAAAGCGTGCAATGTGTCAGGACTTTGAGCACAGTCATGTATTTGTTGTTGTTGTTGTTGTTGTTGTTGTTGTTACCTTCTTGGCAGGTGCCATTTGTGTCAGGTTTAAATCAGTCAAGTTTTTTTCCCCCCTCATCTGCTTTGTGGGGAAACGCTTTGTATAATGTTCCTATTTTTTTATGATGAAGCTTATTATAAAGTGTCCAAACTGTATTTGTTTGACTCAGTTAGTTGAATCTGTATGGATACTGTATGGTTTAAGTTCACTGTGGTTATTCCCTAAGGGTTACTTCCTTAGGTGGTACACAGAAGAATCGCTGACATATATTTTTTAAATTAAATGAATGAATTCAGAAACATTCAATATCATCAATAACAGAAGAATTTGAATGAAAATACTTGAAAACTATGACAGCCTGTAATATTTTACATATCGTGCATAAATCTATGATTAGTTAGGATGTAAAATGTGATTAGGAGGTAAGCAAATAAGTGTAGGTAAAATGAATGGTTCAAAAACTCTTTTCAGTACACCTTTTCCATCCTAGTAGCTCTGGTTCTTGATCTTGTTCTGTTCAGGATTCAACAACAGTCAATAGTAAAAATACTTCCTATAGTGTTAGGAGTAAATCGTCTTCCTGAACTGGGTCGGCCTGCTGTATTTTAACATCCGTTCCACAGGTGGTACTTGGAGGCCCGATATATTGTTGTAATAACCCTAATGAACAGAGAACAAGTCAGAGGGAACAGATTTGTTGAATACTTTAATGCGATAAATGACAAATGATTAAAGCATTCCTTGAACGTAACACAACTGAATCATGAACAAATGGTCAGAGGGCTGACCCAGACTAAAAGGCCTGGATGGTTGTCAGACCTGAGCAGTAGGAATGGGTGATATGTATAAAATCTTCCAAATGGGTATGTCATTCAGGCTAACGATATATATAATGTGATATGACTTTTCAGAGATCTTATATCATTTAGAGATAAAATAAGTGGTCAGGAATGTCTGTTTCCACTGACTTAAATACCTACAAATCCAGATATTTCATCACATTGATGCACTAATCCAGTCATTCCAATACTGCCAATAAGCAGTCCTGCTCAGGGGAGATATTTAAAGTACAGCTACCTCAGCAAAAACTCAACCGATTGACAGGTTTTCATCTCACTGTAATCATCCTATCACCCAACCTGACTGGGCATAACTCAAAATACAATTTATATCAATGGAAATACATGCGGTGTGCTTCATTTCACGTCTTATCAAATGGAAGGGCCAGTGTTTACACCCCGTAGTTTCACAGAACTAAGCCAACGAAATCAAACTCACCTCAGGTATTTGAAAATAAAGTCAAATAAAACCTTTGCAATCCTGCTGAGGGTGAACAGAGTGCGACAAGGACAGGGACGGGGACCGGGTGGTGGTAGTAGGTGGTTGTGATCTAGCCTTTCGGTGCAGTGTATTGACGCAGGAGAGAGGAGATGGCACTGGATTCGGTGACCTCCTCAGGGAGAGAGCCCTCCATGTCTTTGATGGATGGGTCGGCTCCGGCGTTCAGCAGGAGCTCCACGATGTCGGCAAACTCGCATGCCGATGCTTATGAAAGGAAGAGAGGAAAAATGAAGGAGTTAAAAAACGGACATGAAGGGTCAAGAAAACATTTTAGGCAGAGCATTTATCTTTTTAGTGCAGAGTTGTCAGCTACAGAGGACACTGCACAGACATTCATGGCCCACAGGGGATGAATCGCAACGACTTTTCTTCCACGAGAGCGAAATCAAAGTTTTCACAATATCTCAACATCTATTTCACGGACTGGCAACAAATTTGGTCAGATGTTCATGGTTGACTCAACTGTTCAAATCATATTAAGGCTTGAAGTTACCGGGAGGTGGAAGAGGCCAGTACTGCCAACACGGTGGCAGCCAGAGCCACAGATTTTGAGGTTCAAAGCGGCTCCTCTGAATCCTGCAGGTGACGTCATGTCATGGTTCACATTTGTGGGTTTGACTGAAATGTCTCTGCGTCTATTCAACGGATTGCTACAAACTTTGATACAGACATTGTTCCTTTGACCGTGTGTCTAGCTCCATCACCAGATCAAAGTTTCAAAGTGTGCAGCACTTTGGTTGGTGGATGACCAGATTCCTGAAAACTAGCATTCCCATCAGCTGCAGCTGTGCATAGTGGTAATGTTAGACCTGCCGAACATCAACACTTTGAAATGTAGTCATTGTGACCATGTTGCTAAGCAAGAGTTAGCACTTCAAAGCACTGCTGTGCCTATGTACAACAAAGAGCCTTGTCCATTTGTCATTTATTCTTACCTGGACAGATGTCATACTTGCAGCTTATTTCAGACTGTTAAGGCGGTGTGTACCAGGCTCTTCTGCGTACTGTAGTTTAATAAAGTGTGTACAGTGCAGCAGTTAATGAAAAGCCCATCTCCAGGCCCAGCACTGACACTGGCCTGGACCTGTGGTTCTCTCAAACACTTCATTTCTGCCCCATTGGCAATTTGTGCCCCACTAAAAGGGTCTCCTCTCTTTGTGTATAAAGGGGGAGGAAGCAGGCGGGCGGGGAGGGGGGGGGTTGCACTTTCTTAACCCAGTTAGCAGGTCTCTGCTTTCCCGCTGCACCTCTCGTCCCTCTGGCACCTCACCCCCCTCATCATCTCCCCTCTCTTCCTCTCTTGTTCTGAGTGCTCTTCTCTGTCGGTGTCAATCGCTCACTCCTTTTAAAGAGCGGACTCTGTGCTGCGCCATGATCGCTGATGTCAGCAGCCACTGTGATTGACAGCCAGGCCTTTTAACCTCCAGCCCAGGAGGTGGCTGGCAGGCTGGGCTGGGCTGGGCTGGGCTGGGCTGGGCTGGGCTGGCAGGAGTGTGTGCACATGAGAGATGGTGATACATCGGAATGCACGCGAGTGAGTGTGTACGCGAGTGTGTGTGTGTGTGCACGCTCCAGCTGTGTCTACGTATAGTACGAGGTGTGTGCAAGTGCCAGACACTATAAGAAACCACTTATCTTGTAGCCAAATCAGACTAACAAAGCTTGGCTTATTTTTCCAGCCACGCTTGCAGTCCTCCTCTTGTTGCTCTAAACAGTATTTTATTTAGCCAAGCGGTGCGTGTGGGTGTGTACGCGTGGTGGGTGTCTCGCCTGGGCCTTGAGCTGTAAAAAGTGGCTGGCCCTCAGGGGAGCAGTAGAGGAGGAGAACAATTTATGGTGAGCAGTAAACCCTCAATTAATCACTTGCCAGCCAGTGTGGCCCTGTGCAAAGAGAGGTGGGAATGAATTTTCATTCTCTGCTATTTGTCTCTTGGAGTTCATCGCTTATGTTTATTAGTCATCTTTTTATGCCTCATCCTCGGGGCTTCCTCTGCTGAGTGTGTGCGTGCGTGTTTGTGTGCGTAGATCTCGGGTGGGTGATGCGACATGCCCACTCCAACGCCACCAACAGATGGTCCAGCCACACACACACACACACACACACACACACACACACACACACACACACACACACACACACACACACACACACACACACACACACACACACACACACACACAGGCTCAGAGGACAGGGGAACCGCCCCTCAGGGACATGTGTGTTGGGGCATGAGAGGGTCAGGGGAGTCTAAGGACCAGTGCTGATTTCCTCTGGGAGGCCTGGCGATTATTACACACACACACACACGCGCATGCAGAACAAAACCAGACAGGCATCCACACATACATACCAAAGGACACACACACACACACACGCACACACACACACACACACACACATATAATACAACAGAGAGGAATGAGAGAAACTGGGTGAGCAGCAACTGTAGAAAATAAAGATGAGGAATGGAGGAGAGAGAGGGTGAGGAGAGGAGGGAAAGATGACAGATTTGAGACAAATGTGGGCAAAGAGCGGGTGTGTACAGAAAACAAGCTGCTGTATATAAAGAGAGAGAGTGCGCACACAGACGACATAATGATGTCAGTGTACGATAAAAGAGTTTCCTACCACAGTGAAATATTCACCATTTGAAAAATAGACACACACCACTTACAGAAAGCTTTGGAGGAGGAAAAAAATGATACAACATTCTGGACTATAGAGATGAATAAGAGAGGCCTTCTTACCATAATGTAATGCTGTCTGTCCTTCATTATCCTGTAACACAAAAACAAGTCTTTACATCAGCAGACCTGTGACCAGGGGAGAATAAAATACCCCACAGAGTGCAAATTTGAAGAATAAGATCAGGAATAATATCGTCTGGCTGTGAGAAAAACGTCAAGTTACTTTGCTTAATGTTCCCAAGAGTTTAGAGGAAAACTTTCAGCGACTAGAATACCAATTACCTCCTTCTTATTGTTGTTGTTGGCGGACAAAGGGTGCCATGTTTTCATTGTACCAAAGAGGGATTATGGGAAGATGAGATATTGATTTGAGAAACATGTGACCTGCAAATCAAATCTTTCAACTTGCAGGTGACTTCCAGCACTGATCGGTGCTGGAACTAGATGGGAGAGTCAGCCATTTGTAGTTCTTTGCACCAAGTGTGAGATATTGTAGTTATTAGAAATATCGGTAGATATCAAGTACAGCCTGAAGCTTTTCCCATTCAGCTGCTCACAACAGTGATCTGCACAATCTGTCATGAGTGCAGCATCTGTCCATCTTAGCTGCAAGCCCATTTGTTCCTAATGAATACGTACATATTTAGAAACATCTGTCAAACATAAAGTTTATTTTTTCAAACAAACTTCTTCATTTTGAGATTTTACTGTCCATTGACATCACTCCCACTGCCAGATATGTAGGTGTATTGTTTGATTTAGACCTCAGCTTCTAAACTCATAATATCAATAAACTTGTCCTGCTTCTTCCACTTATGAACCATATCCAATTATTGTTATTATTATTTTCTAAAACAGCTGGACACTAGAGTTTGGAGCAAACTTTACTCAACAGAAAGGTTCCAGTGCAGTTGCTAGGACTATTTTCAGTTGATACACTATTTAGTCCTCTAGTGACACTACTTTTTTACAGGACGTGTATGTGGGAGAGACACAAAATAAAGTGTGTGTTCATTGTAAAGAAGGAACATGTCACCCAGTGTAACTGTGTGTCTCAATGGTGCGTTATTAATAGTTTTTAGACCACGATGAAGCTCTGTGGAATCAGTTAAATGGGTCTTTAAATATGCTAGTATAGAAAATAAATGCTGATCTTGGTGTTTTCATCAGTTGTTGTTAACAATAATGCCTTATCTTTTCAATAAATCAACCATGGAGGCTGCTTGACCCCGACACACAGCTCAGGGACAATGGAGATGTGTCAGAGAGGGTGACCAGAAAAATCAGTGGTGGTCTTGCGTGCACGTGTGTGTGAGTGTGTGTGCAGGCGGATATGTGGGTGTCTGCCTTTTGAACAGTAAAAATGATACTTGAGGTCAAGGGGTCAATGGTTGAGATATAACTCTTGTTAAAGCTGTGGATTGGGGACGAAGATGGTGAAGTTGTGTGTGTGTGTGTTGGGGGGAGTTATAATAAGACACAATATATGACAGGCATCATCAAGTGGAGATTCAGCTCTTAATCACTGTTCCAGCCTGCCTTTGCACCTCATAATGATGATAAATGGTCAAACTGTTGCCTCCAGTCTCAGAACAAGAGCATCGGTTGAGCCAAGAACAAAGGTTTCAAACTCTCAGAGATTAAAAACCAGCAGGCGCAGTGACATTTCCCTCTATGCTGTAGACTGCAGGGGAAATACTTCTAAATTGCTCAAAGTGTTATAGTGAAATTATTCATTAATCTTCGCACCTTTGGCCTTCTAACAGCAGATCCTCTCATGCACTTTCCTGTTTTAATGGTTACCTCCATGTCCTTCCTCAACTCTCTTCTAATGCTTCCTCCTCTTCTCTTTCTGATGACTCTTATAATTAAGATAAATAAGTAAGACCCTAATTTCTTTTCTTTCATTACGTCTCCCATCGTCACCCCTTGTTTTCTTCTTTCATTACCACATCTACCTTCCTTTCCTATTCCTTCATCTCTTTCCTGTCTTTCCTCTCAAGCTAGGCCCAGTGCAGAGTGATCCTATTGTTGTGTTTCTCTCCCTCTTTCCTTCACTCTCTCTCTCCCACTCTCTCTCTCTCAGGGGCAGCACTTCAGGGACCTGCTGATTGGATTAGAGCTTTCTATTCCCTCCGGGTGGATCACAGAGCACAGATGCAAATCGCCACCAGCGTGGAAAGCGTGCCGTAGTTAACCCAAGACAACAATGCTGTCTGTCTGCGAGTCAAATCGCAACCTGTGGTGTACTGCAGACACTGTTTTCTGTCTCTCACAATGATGTTGATTCTCGCCCGCTCTGGGCAGAACTGTGAGACGCAACTGAACAATCCAAGCTTTTTCTGTGAAAACAAAAAGGAGGACGCAACGAAGGAAAAAACTCAACTAATTTTCTCTTTATTTTAGAGCCTGACACACACAGACATACACACACACACACACACAAAGACTTGGCACAATGGGACAGTGACAGATGCTAACAGCCGGGGCCAAGCGAAAGACCTTGATGCACATAAATACATACAGTTATAATTAAAGTGTAAGGGGTTTAAGCTCTAATCTGCAGCGAGCAGTAATCTGCAGTTTGTTGCTTAACAAGCACACCACACACACACACACACAAAAGTAAGAATGAGTGGTTGGTCATTCACAAGCGAAGGCATAAGATTCAGTACAGAACTGACTAACGTGCGGTGAGACTGAAAGCCAGCAGAAAATAAGAGATATATACGGGATGTTGTGTGTGCATGTTTGTCGAGCGTGCCAGTGGATGTGCGCGGCGTACAAGCTTCTTGCATGTTCATGTGAGGGGTCAGCGGCCTGTCCTCTCAGCGTTCCCTAATGCCCCTGAATCCAGGACGGAGGCTTGATGGAATCACGGGAAATTGGATTGTCTTCCATTTGCTTTGGAGGCAGCCCGGAAGAGACACTCCCTCCCCACCCACCACTCCCCCGCCCCAATATACCTACAGTTAGCTACTGTAGCATCCAACCTCCTCCGCCCCCACCCGCAACCCCTCCCCTCATCTCTGGAGCACCCCTGTTCCCATCCCATTACGGAGGCATGTCGCACCGAACCCCTGCTTTTACATGTCATCTCAAAGTTTCCCCTTGCGGTGCAGAAACGCTGTGCTGGATGTCAGCAGAGTGCTCAATAAAGCAGCTGCTTGCACAATACCAGCAGCAGCAGCAGCAGCAGCAGCAGCAGCAGCAGCAGCAGCAGAGATCCAGTACTGTGTAGTGTATCACCCTAATGGGGTGGAGCAATATGCTTAGGAGCAGCATGGATAGGGATTGATCTATTAGTACAATTGCAGTTTTGCTGAATTTAAGTCGTACCGATCTATCATTTCTACCACACAAACGATGTGAAGCAAGATGGATGAAGGAGAAAGACGGCAAATCAAGGATGTGGGAAGATATGAGCGCACAGTCTTACATTAGTCTTTACAGATCAAAAGGTAAGACTGAAACTATCCCAAAATTGGTCCAAAGAAAGAGAAAAAAAGAGACACATTTGTGTCTTTTTCCATTCAGATTGTCCTAAACGAGTCCACGAGTGACCGTGCGACCCCCAGTCACACCGAGGCCAAGCAGGATCAAATAAAACATTGTGACTCTGTTTATCTGCAGAGAAAACACAAAGGGGCCGTCACAGACGTCGTGTTCACTTCTGGAAAGTGATTTAACTTGTTTTTTCTGCATCAGTCCGGCTTCACGGACTTCAGCCGACGGGATAAGAATACTCCAAACATTCAACTCAAGCTGTTTACAGCAGCATTAAGTGGAGGGATCAAGGGCATATCAGAGGCGGAAACATAACTCAGTCAGGGGATACAAATAGGACACAGAGGTCCCTCGAGTCCATCTCCGCTTGAAACTAGGTTTCAGCCCGTCTGTGTTATATTTTGTTCGTCTGTGTCTGAGTCAGGGAAGAGGCCGTGAGTGGAGGTTAAGCGCAGTCCTTAAGGTTGGATCTGAAGGCCGCCGTACACTCGTTCATTGACACCGTTCGATTTACTGCTGTTAATTCAAGCCTTTCTCGGCATGAATGAATGAAATATGTTCTGCGTGTCGTCATCGTTTGTTTTGTTTGACACCTTTCTCATATCTGTTAATAAGAACCGAGTCATTCTCACTGTTAACAACAATTTAAGGGTCATTTTGAGACGCACAAAAACATTAAGGCTTCATCACGGTCTTTCAATAACAAATGTTTGGTCCGCAAATAAAAAATACTCCTTAAAAAGGTGCTGGAATTTAACATCGATAAATCATTACCAGCGTCATTTTGAGACATTAGCGTAATTACTGTAAACAAACCAGACCTTAGCCAAGGTGATTGGCAGTCTTCTTGGCTACGTCACGGAATAAGAGGAGGGCTTTAATTTTCCAGAGTGAGCAGTGCAACACTTTCAGAGTTTCTCATAATTGGAGACAGCGGACTGTCTTCAAAGATTTAAACCACATGCTTCTCAAAGGGTCAAACACTACAGCTGAATAAACGAGCTAATGCAGAGATGTTTTGAGCTGCACTTCATCTGATGACCACTAGCTATGGACGTACAGTGAAGTGAGCGTGAGGACTCCTCTTTGTGCTGCAAACCCATGCGCACCTTTCTGTTTGAACTTCAACTTTACTGGATCTATTTCTTTCTTCCTCTCTCTGTGTCTCCGTAAACTTTCTCTGGTCTTTTCTCCCTTCTCTTCCTTTGCCCGCCTCCCCCCTTTTCTCCCCCCTACCATCCCTGACAGCAACATTAAACAAGTGGGGAAAAATGGACAAGCAATTATGATTTATGATCAATGCATGCAGCAGCTGCTGACTTTTATAATGACAGTGGTCGGGGGAGGGAGGGAGCGAGGGAGGGAGGGAGTGTGTGTGTGTCAGTCTTTAGGATCAGTCTCTTGGGTGTGTGTGTGTGTGTGTGTGTGTGTGTGTGGAGAAGATGAGGGGTGAATCGATAGGCGACTGGGATCATTGGTATGCAGATTCCAGCAGATAGCATTATGATGAGCAGGTGCCATTAATCAGAGAGCTGAACACAGATCCGAGTAAGATGGAGGAGAGGAGAATCTCCTTCACTGGAAACCAGAAAAGCTACTGTGGCACCAACATCATGGACCAGACAGAACCAACTCAAAGCGCCATACTGATGATCATGCACTTTTTCTTTATACAACATCCAAATCCTGCATACTTTTCTGCTCACTATTTTCCAAATTATACAGCACTATGAATGAGGTTTTGTTTTGTTGCATGCAGTTGTTGGTTTTCAGAAACAATCAACTTGCAGCAACTTGAAACCCACCTGACGCAGGTAGATATGAAACCACCATCATAAACCATCCATCATTTAATCTGCTTTATTTCTATGTTTAAGTGATATCGCTGTCGCATACGCGAGCAGCTTGTTGGTACATTTCAACATTTAGAAGAAATTAAAAGATTTTAAAGATAGCAAAAAACAAATCTTCCATCTTATTGCAAATCTGCCACCACACTGCAGTCAAACCTCATTTTATGCTCCAACAAGGAAGTTGACTGAATCCTGCACAGTGATGACTGAGATGACAATTTTGACAAAGGTAAAGTAAAATATTTAATGGAACCAGGAAGAAATCTTGAAGGCAGGCGATCAAACTAAAACACATGTTTTGGTAAGCTTTGAAATAAATCTACATGCATTGTAAGTGTGTACTAACACACATGTGTTAGCCCTGTGTTTCCTGTGTGTGGTTGTGTGTGTGCACTGGGCCGCCCCCCCCGTGTTAAAAGGATCTGCAGACCGGGGCCAAACTTAATTGAATCTGGGTCTCCTCTCTGAGCAGGGAGAGGTAACCTTGCCACTCGGTGTGTGAGCACTGCCACCTACGGTCAAATTAGCCTGACGCCAAAACTCACTGCCCTTCACACCGACTGGGAGTGTCCTTCAGGTGCCTCCGGTGAACACTTCCTCCTCACACCCATAGCTACCATCATCAAGCTCACACAGTTTGGATGGTGGAAATCCTGAATGAATCACAGGGCTGATGGGGATTCCTGGAGGGTGCCAGGGATTATAGATATTTAATGTGTCAAGAGGCCAAAAGGTGTGATAGCCTGAAACACAAACACCAGACACAAAAAAAGCCTCTCCCTTTTCTCTAAATCTCCCGCTCTCCTCGTGCACATCTTCCTCTTCTCTGCACGTCCCTCCCCTCCCCATGTTGCCAAGCTTGCTTGTTCCCATGGGACACCTTAGCCTCCATTAAAGCCATCAGAGAGGAGGATAAGGTTGAGACTGAGAATTAACATCGCCAGAGGCCCCCCGCTTCGTCCTCCTGCGGCTCATCGATGATGTTTAAAAAGAAATATATGAAATAAATAAATACATAAAAGAGTGTAATATGAAAATCAATGGCCAGGCAGCAGGGGCTGCGGCTGAGGCATTTGGAGTGAGGGACTCATAAAGCTGAGTACTGCAGGAGACTGATGGAAGGCAAAACACTTACTTTGTTTATTCTCTCTCCTCACCCCCGTCCCCTCCCCTCGCTGTCTGAATCCAGCTCTCACTCTCTCACTCTCCCTCCTCTGTCTGAAATGGTCGAGGACAGCTTTAATGCTCCTGACAATTTATGTGGATGGTTAAGAACGATGGAAATCAAATAGTTGAGTGTAGGCAAGGCCCAGTGAGTGGCCAATAAGAAAGAAACAACAGCTGATGATGGCAAAGAGGACTGTTACCTGCTGGAATGGCTCTTTAGTCTGCACTATTACTGTCAAGTCCGCTGGCTCTTTTCTGAGTGCTCATATTATAGATTCATAACTGTATCTATGTCCGATAGGCTCTTTTAACACAGCACGGCAACAGCTTGCATTTCATCGAGTCGGGCTAATGTGCAGCAAGTACTAAATCTGAATCCTATAAGAGCACCTTACAGTGTGACTTGTAAAATGTCAAGTGTGTGTGGCAGTTACGGTGCCTTTTACGTGTGTGTATTATACTTCCTACTTCCTCTTTGCCTGAAAACGGTAAAGTTTATAAAAGACCCGTCTGACAGATTCTCCTCTATCCATCTAACAAGAGTTCAAAAAAAGAAAACATCATAAAATGCCAAAAGAAACGTCGCCCTCCTCTACTTAAACAGATGCATACGTGGGCAGGCAGACACAAACACACACGCATTTGCAAATGCAGGGCCAATAATTTACGCCTGTGCTGTCAGCGGACTTATAAAGAGGATGCCAGGAATGGCTTTCCCAAATATCTGCGTTAATGTGTGCACTAAGCTGTGGGAGTGTCTCCGTGAAGGTGCACGCTGACACCTTGAACAGGTACCATAAAAATGCATGTACACATTCATCCCGCATTGCATGCGCCTTCTCGCTTCTTCTCTGTTAGTCTAGGTTTATATGTAATTTCATATAGGGATCAATATACACTCACTGGCCTCGTTCATTAGGCACATTTGTACAGTTCAAACTGACCCAAAAGGGCAACCCTGCTATAAATTCTGCCTTTATATTTAGACATTTATATTTAGTCATTTAGTCATTTAGCTGACGCTTTTATCCAAAGCGACCAGCAGCACAATAAAGATAATAACGGTCAGTTTTGATTGACACTGTCAAAGGGGTATAAAGTTAACTTTATGTTTACACTTGGTTGTAGTTTGTTAATACTAATGATGCATTTTATTTGAGAGTGCTTTTCTAAGTACTTAAAGACATTTTACAGTGTAAAATATCACAACAATGCACTAAAAACACATATGTTAAACATTAAAAGCTGTTTTGAAAAGGTGTGTTTCGTCAGGGATTTGAAGGTGGGTAGGTCAAGTGCAGTCACAGATGTGTTTGGGGAGAGAGTCCCAGAGGGAGGAGGAAGGGGCAGCTATGGAGAAGGCTTTGCCGCCCCAGGTTCAGAGCTTGGTCCTATGTGGTGGAGTCGAGGGGTTTGCATCGGAGGAGCAGGTCAGCGAGGGGTGCTTTGAATATTTTGGTCAGCCCATTTACATAAACGAGGCAACCATAATATTAGGAACACCTTTCAACTTAATGCACTCCAGCACAACATCACCACTGCCCACTATGATCTCATTAATATGTTATTATAAGCTTTGTAAAAGTAGAATTCATGGCAGAGCTGATGTATTGGATCACATTAGATTGTGATCCAATTACATTTTACATTAGATTGTAAAATTAAATACCTCAAATAAATCAAAATAAAGTTTTTTTCTATAATATGAACAATCAACAAAGAATGCACCCAAAGAGGTGAGAGTGACACATGCCGTGGTATAAACACTATAGCAAAATCTTAAATCTTAAAATCATTATCATTATATATATGTACATACATGTATATCGTCATGGTTGTCTACCTGCTCCATTTCTCCCTCCATCCTATTTCATTCTCCGTTTTTTTATTTTTACTTTCCCACCTAGCTGCCTTCTCTTCCTTAAAGACCCTATATATTCTGGAGGATAGGTCGCACAATTACAAACACACACTCAGACACACACACATAAACACGCATGCACACGCACAATTATGACAAATCTTGCGGGATATTTGTTATGACTGGCCTGACTGAGCCATTAGTTATAGGGGGCAGTGCTGGGAAAGGGGAGGGATACGAACGTGTAATAATGCCTCCAACATAGAATTTCAATCAACCGCCACGGTGTGTGTGAGTGTGTATGTGTGTGTTTACCACTTTGATCACACAAGTAGTTGACACCGCAGTAGAGGACACAGATGAGAGGGTTCAGTGTTCTTTGTTTGCAGGCCTTTAAAATGCCCACGGTGCAGCTGCACAACGTCCAGAGAAAATGTTGCAATATCGGATTTTTGCTGAATGTTGCGACTTCAGTTTGAGACGTAATAAATATCGATACAGGTTTACTACGTTTTTTTTTTCCCCCATGAAAAATGTGCATGCGAGTATGCTAATGCTTACAAATTTTGTTCAGTTTGACTGAAATGAAATATTTTCTCTGACATACTTTCTTGATTTGCGAGCTGGACACAAATCAAGAAGATTTTGTTTCGGAAGCTGCCCGAAACAATTTCTCCTCTGAGAAGAAAGGGCAGTCTTGTGCTATTTGGTAAATACAGCCGTCTAAATTTATACGGCTGTCTGACATTTCATATATTTTTTTTCTGTTCGTTTAACTTGTAGTACATTTGCACTATTTCATAACAACACCAGATTATTATAACAAGATACAGCAGTTTTCTTCAACAGCACCACTAACTTGTGTACATCTGTTTAGGGATTCTATTATATATCTATTTTATTCTAATCATTAAGTCAATGAATCAATCAGTTTACTGATGGAAAATTAATTTGCAAAAAGTTTCATATTAGAGAAATTGTGAGTCACTTATGAGCAAACAATCCAAATATTCTCTGATCCCATCTGCTCAAACTTAAATAAATAGATTAATCGATGATCAAAATGAAATGAAATACATAGTTGTAGCACAAACTGATATAGCAGCCACAGCTTTCAGTGTGGTTTTTCCCTTAATGTGACACCTTGTCTATGAGACAATTGATTATTCATATCAAATAAACATAAATACATAAAATAAACTTTAAATTTGGGTATTTAGAAGAATTGTGGCCGGGATCTGTTCTGCATGGGACACTTTACTCTTTGGTAAACAAACTATGTAACATATTTTTGGCATTACACAGGAATATTTCATTGCTGACACTGTCGCTAATACTGACATATCAGAGGTGAGCAGCCTATCAAGATCAGTATCAGAGGATACATCCGCCTGCACCAGGAGGTAACAATGGATACAGAATCAGCAAATGTGAAAACGTGAATAAAATCGGGGGAAATATCCGTTTATATCATACAAACGTCACAAGTTCTTCACTGACCTGTCAGCATTTATCAGTGAGGTTGAGGTAACACTGTTTTACGCTATAATATATAGACAA
Source organism: Nibea albiflora (assembly GCA_014281875.1). NCBI lineage: Eukaryota > Metazoa > Chordata > Actinopteri > Sciaenidae > Nibea > Nibea albiflora. Next base: position 14,501,957 of record CM024792.1, on the reverse strand, counting down.
ACCAACAGTGTGAGTCCACCCACACCACTCACATCAATATCAAATCGATGGATCCATACCTTAAGAGAGACTTTGCCATTACGAATCAGCCATGCAGACATCTGAGCTACACACAAGCAGTTGAGTAAAGAATACTTTATAAGATTTTCCACAACCAGACTCAAATAATTACATAACATAAAAACTACATTTAAAAAACGTGAGAGGATTTAAATTCAATAAGATATGCCAGACTAACATAACAGCCACACGCTCCCCAGATATCCCTGCAGGTTCTGCATGCACGCTACGTGTATGAGACTTGTTGTATGCTCTCTAGCCACCAATTGTAGGCCGCCCAGTCAGATATTTATTACTATTGATCTAGCTGGTCCTGGCTGGAGACTTTTGTTCTGCCGGCTCGAGGCTCTGACCTCAATTAAGTTATGAATTTCTATCTGATAGACTGGGAGCGCTTGGGCCCTGCCGTGGCCGCGCTACCACGCTGGATTAATTAGAATTAGCGGTGCTGCGAGTCGCCCTCCCCGCCTCATGGATCATGTTGTTTTAATACAAAGTAGAGGCGGAGGCGAGGGAGGGATGGAGTGAAGGGGACTGGAGCTCAGAGGGGGTGGAGGTCGGGAGAGTGATGAGGAGAGGGGAAAGAGAGAGGCAGACGGAAAGGCAACAAACAAACAAACAAAAAAGAAACCAGGCATGAGTCAAGTAAAAACATGTCCATGTCCTTATAACTCGAGCCGTCTCCAATCACCTCCTCTTACTAAACCTTAACAATGTCTCCTTCCTGTCATTGTGTTTGTGTTGTGTTAACCTGCATCTCACCTGTCCCTCCGCTTTGTTAGCCTAATCCCATCTCTGTCCTTTACCCTCTCAGTAATCACCCAGAGTCAGACATTGTATAAATCTACTCTGGACCATTCCTGACCTTTGTTGTAGTCTGCAGCACCTCCGAACCAAAGCGCTGCCTTTTCAACTCCAGTTCCCGTGAACGGGCATGTTCTTTCTAGAAATCTAATAAATATTTCCATGACTAACTTGGGTTAGAGTTAGAGGAAGGTTTGGGATTTCCTGCTAGAAACCAGAAGTCGTGTGTGTGTGTGTGTGGGATGAGGATTAGTTGTAGGTGTAGGATTACGCCGTCTGGACAGAGAATGACCACACAAACACTCGTCTAGACCCAATGAAAGGACAACACTGCTCAACTTTTAGTCAGACAAAAGGACAACACTATCACTTAAAACATATCAGAGATTCCCTGTTCGAGCCATCTTCATTTTCAGTGATTTAACTTTCCTCAAAGTAACAACTCAACGTTTTGAGCTATGAAATATTCCGCACAAAACTCACCGCAAAACAGGAAATTTATTCAGGGTTTTTTTTTGTGGTGAATGACGCATCCTCTTGCAGCTGTACAGATATGATTTTCTGGATTTTGATGGGCATTCTGGATAATAACCTGTATCATGAAGCTGCTTCTCATCTGCCTCTGTCTCTATCTGGTCCATCCATCTTTTATTTTGTCTTAACGCAAAGCAGCTAAAGACGAACTTTGTCTAATGAACACAGATACAGTATAAATATACAGATACAGTATAAAATTAGCTAAGCTGATTATATTCAGAGTTCCTACTTGAGCAGCAAAATTATTAGTATTAGTAATTCTATCTAATCGTAGAAGAAGTACGCTAAACCAGTCTGCTTTATTTGTAATATCTTTAAAACAATTGCACTTCTCCTCGCTGAACAAAAGGCAACTAAACCCTAATTAGTGACGAACGCGTACGGTGTGATCACAGCTGTTGTAATATGATGGAATGCCTCATTAATACTCTTAAATACATTCTAGCACACAGAATAGAAGTCCAGCTCTTAAGCCTTAATTTCCATTATTACATTAAGTGAGGTTTTACTGTCGTCTTTCCCACAGTTGGTGCTGTCTGCCCCACATTCTCTGGGCGTATTAGCCGAGGGAGCGGTGACACGGTGAGGATGGGGTGGGAAGGTGGGAGGGGGTTGGTTAATGTACAGTACCAACACACGGGGTTTGATCTACAATTGGCAGGTGGCAGAGCTGTGATCTGTGTATTCAAACACACACACAGCTACATATTGTAGTCCCCTCCCTGCCTTGATCCAGGATTAACTATCAAACGAGTCCTTAATGCAGGTTACCAGGGTTTGGGAACAATTCACTAAAACAATCAGTTGATTAATTTCAAACGATTTTCCTCCTCTGCCAAGCAAATAATAATACTTTTTGTTTTAACTCTGAAGTCCCCCTCCCCTTTTTAATCAACAAATTAAGCATAAATCATGTTTGATCTTTATTTACTGGTTGCTCGGCAGTTGGTAGAGGTCAAGAGAGATTACTGGTCGCTCTAATAGCCTGCAAACAACCCAAACATTCCTCCATTCCTCTCATGGACAAACACACACAATGTCCCACGCTGTTTGTTTCATGTGACATGGGCAAAAAGGACAGAAGCATGAAGGCGCCCATCAAATTTTTATCTTCGTCTAGTATAACTACAACTTTCCTTTTTAATTTCATTCCATGCCTCGTCGTCTTAACCTCAAGGGAAAAAGGCAAAACAAAAGGATGTTCGAGCTGGTTCTAATGAGAAGCATATCGTTCTCTAAGCTTTACATAGTGAGATAATTTGGCGTTGCGACAGAGTGGTATGATTTAGCTGACTATATTTTTCTCTCAGCCACCTCTTTGCCACCTCATAAATCTGCTCCCAGTAACTCCGCTGCAGAGGTCCAGTGTCTTTAATATTCAGTCATCTCCACGGGCCCACTGAGACACCTGAGAGCAGGGCAGGTGACAAGATCCTGATGGCCTGAATGCTCGTTGTAAAACATCAGTTTGGGTTTCCCTTCCTTTTCATACGCGTATTTGCTCAGAAAGGCACATTTTTTTTAAAGCAGAAGATGATTTTAAGCAATTAAAATACACCTGAAATGTCTTTCTCTGAAAGCTCTTGCTGCTTGCTCCATTGCAAACGATTCAGGGTAAAAAGATCGGATTATTTCCCTCTACGAGTTTTCATATGAAAAGCAGTAAAACCAGACAAAAGTGGGAAGGAGATGAATTAAAAGTCTACTCAAGTTCAGCCATCCATTATCGCTACCTGGTCAAAGATTTATGTCTCCTTCTTTGACTGATGAAAAATCTTGGCACATGGGGATATCAATTTATATTTTTAATGATAGATACATGACTGTAAATACAATACATCTTGCGAAAAGGACAAAAGCCTCCATCTATACATCAATCCTCCTCTGCTGTCATTATCTTGATATGCCTCTAAATCATTAGTGAAGTGTTTCGTAGTTATCCCACTGTTAAGTCCTTTATGAACCATTCGCCACAAATCCCCTGCAAGCATTCCAAACAAAAAGGGTCCACACATGACCACAAAAGAGAAAGTCATTTGTGAAATGTCCTGATTATGTGGGTTGTGCAACATAAAACAATTTGCCTGATTACTTCCAATTGATTCGGCCTTACAGTTAAAACCTCAGTGTGCAGCACGTTAAACTGCACTGTGTCGTGCCGCTGGGCAGGGAAGGGGAGTAATTTCTCCGATGTGCAGCTGAGCCAGCTTACTGCCAAAGCTAAAGCCTCCTGGACGCTCCTAAACCTCGGGGAGGGCTAAACACTAGGCTAGCTACCGGCTAACTCTGTCTGCTAAAGCACTGGGGGATTTGTCTGTGGCACAAAGTGAATTAAAGGTGACCTTCTGGAGGGGATGCAGAGAGAAAGGAGAAGGGCAGTGGGGATGCTGGAGATGTCACTACTTGCCTTGGGTTTACATACTGATTTCTAAAACAGTCCTAGTGAAGGAAAATGCATCTTGTTAACTTTGAAGGGATCATTTGTATTGTATAGAGAACAAACTGTGCACTGCACAAATGTTTATGTTCTACCAGCACCTAAAAAAAACTGTCTGTGACTCCAAGTTTAGTAATTTATGTGATTATAGAGATGGAATCTAATAACGTAATAGAGATCTGAAGTGCTGCTCCAGTTCTGGGCAAGTCGCTGTTCCACAATGTATTTTCCCATCGAGGGTTTCTTTCATCGATCGTTTTGAAAAGCTGAAGCATAATATTGGTGTTTCTGGCCCTTATAACATAGGTCCAAAACCCATGGGAGCTGTTGTTGTTGAATGCTAACAAAACAACTGGTGTTGTACCTTAAAATGAGAAGTGGGAAATGAAAAAATAAAACAGAAAGCAGAGTATAAAACAGCCTGAAGTTAGGACAGGTTCTCTAATGAGAGTAACTTGAGAGTCCTCATACAATTTCAGACAAGAGGGGCACATTTGGTTTCTGATTAATGCCACCAATCAACAACTATTTAAGTTTTAGTCACAGACTGAATATCTGGCTCTCAAAAAAAGGTTTTCATCAGCAAACACCGGAGTAAAATCTGTCTTAGATGGACAACTATGTCAAAGAAAGAAAAGAGACTGTAAGAAGCTCACCTGACTGTTGATGTCTGCTTTGTGCTGCAGTAGTACCGACACCAGCTCCTTGTGTCCTCTGTCACAGGCCCAGTGCAGGAGAGCCCGACCCTGCAGACACAAACACACCAGACGATTACTATGAGCCAGCATAATGTGCATAACTTTGGAAGTACGACTTAAACATTTAACAGCACTTTAAATCAGTTTCATTTCCTCAAACAGTGTGAAACATCTTCCTGAACGCTCTCTTCCTTCTCTGCCTCACACTCCTCAAACTTAACTTCAATCTGTCTTGTTGCTTTCAGACAAAATAAATTATGCACTACTATTCAAAACTCAGAGCCCGACCTGTGGACAGAGTGATGAGATACGTAGCCTGCTGTGTGTGTGTGTGTGTGTGTGTGTGTGTGTGTGTGTGTGTGTGTGTGTGTGTGCATGCGCAAAGGAGAGCAGTAAGGTGGTTCGAGCACTGACAGAGGTCTCGTGCAGAAATTACAGTAACCTGCACAGAGTCTGCTTGATTGATGGAACGCTGTGCACAAAACAAGAGCAGCCCCCTGATCAGCAACACACACACACACACACACACACACACACACACACACGCACGCACGCACGCACACTCCTCTCCTTAGGTCTAAGATCCTTGTTCTAATAAAACCACGCAAGCTCATTTTTCAGTGAGGCCAATTAGGTAAAGCAAACTCTCTGGGTCCAATTCTTTTGCTTAAATCATATTGATCACCACGGCTGCATGTTAAAATGGATACTTATGAGCCAGGCCAGAATACCAATAAGTTGGTCTCTCTCTCCCTTTCTTTCTCTCTCCCTCACTCTCTCTCTCTTTCAGGTGTGCGCCTGCTGACTGGTGGCCACATTTTCACTGAAGACTCGGAGTTTAGTCTTTCCAACAGGTTTTTGCTGCTGCACATACATACAAGTATTTAATGGGCTTTTGAGGCAACGGTGATTAATAAAACACCGAATGTGTCAAATAGAATAAGTGCAGCATTCAAAGCTGAGAGCAGCCAGAGTTTGGGCCAACATTGATGGTTAAAGGAAAGGACATTAAGCAGGGCCGAAATAGTCAAATCCAGAGAGGTAAACCACAAGTAATAAATGTATGACACTGTCTACACAGAGGACAAGAGGAGAGGAGGACAAAGTCATGCCAGATGCTACTTAGAAAATATTGTAAGTTACTAGCAGTGGTAAAGGACATTGCAGTGTGCAAAATGTATGTAAGTCTTCTTTTTCCCCTCCTCTCACTTCTCCATCTCCCTCTCCTTCCCTTCCCTGTACACACTTGTGGTTTTACATGTTTGAGTCAGTATAGGGTAGGCAAGCTGCAACGATTAGTCGATTCACTGATTAGTTATCAACTATTTTTATAATCAATACATTCATTTGAGCAATTTTTTAAAGAAATAATACCCAAAGTTTCTGATTTCAGCTTCTTGGCTGTGTATATATTTTTTCTTTAGTCCTCTGTGACATTAAACTGGATATCTTTGGACTGTGAACAAGAAAGAAGACATTTGAAGATGTCCCCTTGGACTTTGGGAAACAGTGATCAACATTTTTTTAAGTTAGTTAGTGGAACTGATTAATTGAGAAAACGATTGACAGATGAATCAGTAATGAAACTAATGTTACTTGTAGTTAAAACAACATGAAACAGAATAAAATGCATTACAGAATAAAACTGATTATGACTTGATTTACAGTGTTGCTACAATTGTTACCTGACCATAATTATGATGCTACATTGTTTATTCATTATCTGAAATAATAAGTTCACAAAAACAGCCAGAGAAAAATTGTGGAATTTGCTTGAATGACGGGATGCATTACTCACCTTAACGTGGTCTGAAAATCCTCCACGCGTATTTGGCTTTATTGGTATTTAGTACAAAAACCTAACACAGGTGTATATTTGGTCACACACACAGTGAGTAGAGGGACAGGGCCTCTCTCTGGCTCGCACAGAGACCGTTTCAGGTTTCTTGCTGATGTGAAACTTCACCACTGCCCTCTGCTGTTGAACAAACCGCGCTGCAGCTGATCAAACGAAAACAATGGCCAGCAGGGCAAGACAAAGCTTTCTCTGCCGAGGCTCCTCAACCATCTGGCCTTTGGCTGGGAACTCACCGGCCGACTGCCTGCTTATCTGAAGAGCGGCTGTGATGAAAGGGAGGAAGGGAGCGAGCCATTTGGCCTGGACGATAATGAATCGGGGGCAGATGAATGGATTTCGGGGTCGATCCAGAAAGGAAAAACTCGAAATGGTAATGGCCGTTCAAACAATTTGTACATCTCAGCTGGAGGAGTGGTTCCCATGTGTTTGCGGCTTCTGATCATTGAGATCATTATGTAACGATTGCGAAAAGAGCTGCGTGAACCACCCACCCCCCCCCCCCCCCCCGCCCGTGACCTGTATTTTCCGTGATACTCCACTGATCATTTTCACCTGCCCTCCTGCATAAAAGGTCAGAGCACATGACAACGACCCTGCAGCTGGTACAGGCTCGCTAAAAGACCCTTCAGAGGGGTAAATCCCTCCTGACATGGGGGCTGAACATGGATCCTCTGGATAGATAAACTGTTGACTCTGTCTGCCCCCCGATGCCTCTTACACGCAGTACAGTTTCACTTGACATATATCTAGGCGCTGCGTTTTGTGGTTACCTCTTCGTCTTTAGTATTGACATCCACCTTCTGGGAGCTGATGGCATTGCTGATGTGGTCGATGTTATTTTCTCTGCAGTAGTCAAAGATGTTCTTATCCTCTTCCCTGAGAGTGATACAGAAATAGAGACAGACAGACAGAGAGAGAGAGAGAGAGACAGAGAGAGAGGTGAAGAGTCGGTCAACTTAATTTTTTTGCTTTCTTTGGTTTTACTTGTCCAATTTTCAAAATGTCTGAGATTTCGGGAGCGTCTGCACCAACACCATAGAGATGAATAGATGTGTATTTTTTTTTAAATATAAAATTAACGGCAACATTTCTTTGCACATTCAGTGACCTGGTGATCTGAATAATCCACATCATTCATCATCTGTGACTGTGTGTTTGATCCAGAATAATGGGGGCGACGTTTTTAGAAAGAGAAGTTGCTGTCCAGTTTTTTTTAAATATGAATTTTCAATGTTGTTAGCATTAAAAAGAAAATCACACTCATCGTTGTTGTACTGAAAGAAAGAAATCCTAAAAATACGGTCAAATAAAACCAGAACAACTATCCAAAATACCACTAGAGAGAAGTGAGAAAATATGTTTCTCACTTCAAATAGCATGTTACTGGAAAAGCAAATAGCATGTTACTGGGGTACTTAGTCATCAAACACATAACTACTCTGTCTGTCTGATACTCAAACAGCAGCCACACGTGCCACATCCCTCGGGACACTGGCATACAACACACAAGCCCCATCCCACCTCTGATTATATCTCTGTGTCTCTCTAATCACCTCCTGGCATTGGGGACAGGAGTGAGTGCTGGGGGTGGGGGTGGGGGGGGCAGGTTTCAGTGCTGCTGGTGGTGGTGGTGAAGGAGGGCTGTTGGGTGAAGGGGAGAGAATGGGGCGAAATCTCATTTGGAGCTTTACGCCTTCCCCTCCCTCTTACCGATGCCGGCCATTCAGATTAATTGAATTTAGTGCTCTATTGTCTGACAGGAACCCAGCATACCCGCCACTTTACCACTCCTGTGCAAGTCAGTCATCCCCAAGGCCAAATTTCCAGATTCCTGTCTCTGATGTCTGCTTGCTCTGCTGCACTGGGCTTTACAGGTCCCACGGCACACACCTGACTCCAGCCACACAGGAGACACAGAGGCTGGTCGCTGTCATTAAAGCAGCCTTAACGCTGTCATAGTTAGAGGTTCAATCACCTTACGGTGCTATGAAAATTCAAGCACAAACGTCATATCAAAAAGGTTGATGAACTTCAGTACTTTGCCTGAATTAAAGACAACCTGTAATCACTGATATTAGAAAATATAACACATGTTTATGGACCCATAAATTAAATAAATAAATAACATTATCTTTAGGGGAAAGGTCAACTAAATTAATCACAAGTCAAGATGTGTCAGGATCTGGTTTAGAGCAATGATTAATCAGTCAATGAATGATAAATCAATCAATCATTAATCGATTAATCAGTATATTGGCAACAATTTGGATAATAATAATAATAATAATAATAATAATAATAATAATAATAATTTTTCATCCTGACTTCGAGCTTCAAGAGAAGACGGCTGTATATACTGTATGAAAGAAAGTTAAAACACACACAGGAACAAACAAACGGTTGGCAGCATCACAAACAAACCGTCTGTAGTGCATGTGTTCCCGTCAGGCTGTGTGAATCAGAGAAACCTGGCATAGTTCCTTGGACACACTGCTATCCACTGCCCTCCAACGTCAGCCCTGTCTCCCTGATCCAGCTGTCACACACAGCTGGATCAACTCTAACTTCGGCCCTCGGTGGAGATAAACTATTCAGACTCGCAGTCAACACATTTTGTTGTGAGGCTACAGTTTCGAAATCGACACAAATAAAAGTTTTGTCCTCTGTTTGTTCTTTAATGAACCTCTGTGCTCTCTTTTCTTCGGCTTTTCATCTACATGCCCCTCTCTCAATTCTCCAGTTCCTTCCCTCCCACTTCCTGCCACCTCCTCATCAGCCTGTGATGAATTATGAATAACTCATTACACTTTTATCACTGCTAGGTTATGTATGAGCAAATTCATTTACATACTCCTGATTACCAGTGCTATGTTTATTCATGAGTCTCCACGCTGGGCCACACCCACTTCCTTGTCTGATGGCCATGGTGACCCCAAGTGTCCCTGATGTGTGGCCACCATCCGTCTCCCCGGCAACTAATCAATAGGCCAGCTCATCAGTCTTGCGTCGATGGTCCGACAGGACTGTCCTAACGTGTTCATGACACATGCTCACAAATATAAAGCATGTCTAAGTAAAGTGTAAAGTTATATAATGTGCCCAGGTTTCTAAATAAGCTCACATGGATGCGCACACACACACCCAACACCTGTATATCGTCCATACACAAGAATCCTCCCACACCGACACTAACGCGCGCACACACACACAGCCTGTAAACAAACAAATGATTAATGTGGCTCCTATAAACGGCGTGACATCAACAGCACCGCAATGCATGCTGGGAAGGTCACAGGCTACTCTGTCATCACAACAGCTGGGGTAGCCAGGGTTGTGTGTGTGTGTGTGTGTGTCAGAGCATTATGTGCTCACGTGTGTGTGTGTCCAGTCTGGTGTACTGGCAGATATGTCCTTCATCCATCAGGCTAAACTGGCCACAGTGGTGGAGAACACTCATCTACCTGGCCTGAGCTTCACACTGATCAACACCACAACCACACCATCCATCATACACACACACACCTACACAATCTGTCATCACATCCCCTATAGGGCCTTGGTCGACGCTCCCAACATGGCTGAGCTCCATGAAAGTACGAGCCACAATGAGAAGTCGAATAACTCGGCAGCGGCTTCCAGCAAAGCGCCCGAACAAAACAAAGCCTCCAGTGTTTATCAGAATCCTTTTTCAAGGTGGGCGAGAGAATTACAAATGTAGCATTCAAAGCCTCTTCAATCACACACTGATCAGCTCAGTAGCCCAGGGATATTGCTAATCAATCCCGCTTTTGTCGATAGATGCGCACACACAAGCACACACACACGCACACACACACATAAAAACAGATCGAGATGAGCTGTGAGCAATGCAATTAACTCTCTGTCTGGTTAACAGGTGCTTAGCTGTTTAATATGGAGAGGGTCTGTGTGTGTGTGTGTGTGTGTGTGTGTGTGTGTGTGTGTGTGTGTGTGTGTGTGTGTGTGTGTGTGTGTAAGAGAGAGAGAGAGAAAGAGGAAATTGAAATGCAGCAGAGCAGTGAGTGTGACAGTTCCGGCAGGTTATGCATGGATTCAGATGCAATCACGTCAACGTATAGCCGCAAGTGTATGTTTATGTGTGCGCACATGTGCATAAGTGTGTGTACGTGCTATGTTAATGACTTCCTCCTTGCCGCTTTCCCTCAGTGCATCGTTGCTATTGCATATAACGGAGCATCGTTCTGGGAAACCTGCTGTACTTGACTCCCTCTGCTCTACCCGGCATGTCTTCATCACCCTCCCCCTAAAGTATCCCGTGAATCGTAACGTAATTAAAAAGGGGAGACTCTGGCCGCCTCCTCCCAAGACCGTGCATACTAATCACAGACAGCCATTTAGGAGGAAAACCTGCAGGATTCACACATCTCATTTTCATCTCCAAAAGAGCTCTTTTTTCATTGAAATGAAGATGAGCTTTTTAAGCTTGAGTAAGTCTGCCAGGCAGGAGTAAATGGAGAATATATTTCATTAACATAAATCAGAACTGTATGATGTCTCCGGACCCTAACTGCAGTTACGGTCTGTTGAATATAATCAAATACAGCATCAAAATCAGTGGTTAACAATGGCAGACCTCAGCATTGAATAAGTGGTGATTCACAACTGGAGGAAGAAAGCTGAGTCTGTTCCAGCACTCTCAAGAACTGGGAAATGGATTTAGACGCTCTGTCCTCCAAACTGAGAAAACTAAGGCAAATAAAGAGTGTGCGAGATGAGTTTGGAGTCCATATCGCACAAAGTGTGTCTGTGAAACTCATTCTGATGTATGGTTGTGTGTGTGTGTTTGTGTTACTTCTGATGTAAATACCTGATCGTCTCCTCCTGGTACAAAGAGCTCACTGCTGCTCCTCCAAAGCCTGTTCTTCTTTCTGCTCCTCGTCTTTCCTGCAAAAATGATAATAAAATATACACCGTTGATATGAAGATATGATATGACACAACACAGATGTCGGCCACTGTTATTGAATGTACTTCTTGTTCAACGATAGCTAGTGTCAAACGCTGGCCGAGCGTAGCTTGGCTTAGTTCTGCAGCTTGTGTTTCTGTCCCACATGGACAGAGGCGGTGACCTTATTGTTTTGTGTGCTCAGTGCAAAACAAAAGGGTCGGTTTAACCTATTCACCATGGATGTACATATAGCTCTTTCAACAAGCTAATGTGTGATTGAGATAAAGTTCAAAATGTGTGATTTTGAAACAAGTCACTGGGGCTTTGTACATGACCTCATAGGTAATAAATGTCCCACAATATGCACAAGACCAATATAAATTATATAGTGCCTTAATTTGTGGCCCTTGTTAATCTTCTGTGTTTTTCATGGAATTCCATATTACATTCAGTTCAGCCAAGGCTTTATTACCCAGTCTATTCTTCACCGACCAACCTCAGCTCACAAAGGAACCCACACAAATCTGATTTCATAAAATAGTGAGAGTGGGAGAGAACATGACAAGAGAAGCAAAACAACTGTGCGTGCGCTTTTGGGGACAACCTAATTCACTTCAGAAACTCAGAATATTCGCTGATGCACTGGCCCTGCTCCTCTGCAGTGTAATGCAATATAAAGCCAGTGTCTGCTCAACAATTGGAGCAGGAACAGAGGTCAAATTCTGGCTATTATTCTCCCCCCTGCTTCTCTGTCTATGCACTCCTACTTACACCATTTGACTGTGCTTCCAAAAGAATAGCGGCTGCCATGCTATGGCGCTTTGTTAACACTAATACAATCATCTTCTTTTCAGGGGGGCATTTGTGCGTTTGCTGGCCTGTCTGTCTGCCTCTGTCCTGGCATTCTGCAGCTGTGGGGCAGAGTCAGCGAGTATTGCTCCGCTGCACGGCCGAAGAGAAAAGAAGGTGTCAGGATTAGACAGGTGGTTGACAGTGACGCTATTAAAGAGACATAAATATGGAAGGAGAGGAAAGAAAAGGGAGGGATCGGGGTAATAGAAGACTGAAGGGGTTAAAGAAGAAAAGAGGGTGGGGGAAACAATAAAGGAAAGGGCATGTAACATGGAGACAGAGAACAAAAGGAAGGAGGAACAAGTGCAGTAATGAAGTGGTGCGGGAAACCAGACTGCGAGACAGTACAGTAGGTCACCCAGGACATGTGACAGGCCTTTAAGTCAACATAAATGTAGTCTTTGGCTTTTCAATTCCAAAAAACAACCCACTTCCATCTCTCTGGGGTTGTGCTTGTAGAGCAATAGGCGACTGTGAATCCATCCCCCTGTTTAGAGGGTGCACTACACTTGCAGAAGGGTTCCACACACTGGGTTTAGAGGTTTGTGGACAACACATGTGGACAACATGTTCACAAACCTGAAACACATATGTGCAAAAACAGGACCTATAGACATGCGTTAATTAATAGAGAGAAGGAAGTGCTACATAGGATGGCCCCCTGAGCAGTTTAGGGTTTGGTGCCTAGCTTTTTGGCACCTACTTGGCTTGTGCTGGGCTTAAAGTAAGTTTCCCAAGCCAAATCCTGCTGGACTGAGCTACTACATGTCAAACCCACAATGGTACAAAATGCTTCTTTCTGTTTCTTTGGTCATTTTGATCTCAAATGTCAAATAAATGTGAGGTTCAACCATTCAGAAACTAATGGTGAGCATATCCTTAACTGCGGTGTGAGGCTGGAACTGTTTTGCTGCCTGCTGCCAGTGTTGAATCATCCTTGACACTGGATACTATGTACAGTATCGCCCTTATATCTGTGCACAGATCTGTTCAGTATTTACTATCATATTTATGTGCCTCAGCACACATTATGATGTGAACATCACCCATGACAAATTTGCTCTTAGTTTTCCAATAATAATATTCTTCCCAGTTAGGCAGACAGTACAAAGTTGTTATTGTAACTGAATGCTTCTCCTGCTGCCCCAAAGGACAACCTGTCCAAGGCAACACAACTCTCCTGACACAATCGAAGCATGACATGACACAGGAGGGTGTAGAGATGTAAAACAGTCTCAAGGTACACACAGGCACATCTCAACAGCAAAACTATGACAGTTTTTTGCATTATTCATATTCCAAAATGTCAGCATTTGAGGAAGACAACATAATCTTCTCATGTATTTTTCATGCTACATGTCCAGAATAAAGAGTGGCTGAAGGGCCTGGGACAAAATGATATGGTGACACCGACCTCTACTGGCCAATAAATGGCACTGCATCTTAGAGGGGCTGCAATGACATTGGCTGTTTCCACATTTGTCATTCCACCTTACTGTGCAGCAGAGCTGAGTAGAATACTTATGTGAATTTGAATTACCTCTAAAAGCCAGCTGTAGTAAACATGAAGTGTCAGGAGGACGGGATTTGCCATTGAGCTAAATGTTGTTATCTGATAGGGAAGGTATCATTTACAGAACAGTAGTAGGAGCTTTCAGACAATATTCTGACAATATTATGTGTCAATTTGACCGTCGGTTCAGCATCATCGCAAGTGTCAAACTGTACTGACCATTATTAACCTTTAATCAGGATAAGACAATCCCTGCAAACAAGATAGGGATGCCTCTCTCTCAATTCAAGTTGCAAGTTGTTCTTGACCAAATCTGCCACTTATTTTTATCTGTGTTGTTTACCTCATTCAAAACCTCCTTACTCTGATAACAATAGGCCATTTATTGCTTTGATTTATTTTGCTTTATATCCACTATATTCTGGTGATGAAGATGTATTGTATAGCTGACTATATGCAGTATTTAACATTCAAGATTAGTGTTGAAATTAATTATTAAAATTATTAAATTGTCAGACTTCTCACATTACCTTTGTGCAGCCTTCGGGGTCTAACACATTGACACAGGAAATGTACTCCTGCATTGCCTGCTCTGCGTCCATGTCTCCAAGCTGTTTCCAGGCTTGCCTGCAATGACATCAAAAAATGTCATCAAATTTATTATCTGCAGTTGTGTGTTTTAATCACGCGTTATGTTTTGTAAAGTCTTCCAGGGTGGAAAAAGAGCATCAAAATAACAGGATCAGACAGTCAAAACATTTTAATATGAGCTTTCATTCAAACTGAAGACAGACTTTAAGAACATGTTGCCATTTCAGATTTCTAGAAATGTGGATTTACTTTAGCAGTAGCAAACGCTCCTCACTTTTTAAGCATGCAGGTGCACATTAACACATGTGCAATACGTATGTATCTGTCTCACACACCCCCACTGTGCCATTTAGACGACAATCCAAGATGACAAATTCATCCATGCATGCCTGTAACATTTAAACACACAGATAACAACATAAACAATCCATTCATTGAAAGCTGGCACCCAATTTTAGGCCACATACCATTTTCTCTGTCCTTCAAAGTCAAAGAAGCCAGGCTTTGGTGTATTGCACTTCCCCACTTTGGCCTGAAAACAAAACAAATCCGGATTATTCAGATGATCCACTGCAACACAGACTTAATCACGTGGATGACAACATACCGTAGAAGTATCTGGGCCTACCTCATCTGTCAAAAATCAGTGATGACACGGTGATGTTGGGCTGTCAGTATGTGGCTCTTATCTAAAGCCATATGTTGCTACTATTTGAGGGGTTAATTTAGGCCTACGCAACCGGCATTTAATCCGTCACTCACCTGTTTATAGCGGGCATACAGGTACAGCAGCTGGTCCCTACTGGCCGTCTGAACCAGATCTCGTACGCGGTTGGCTGCAGACTCAAACTCCCGCTCCAGCTCGTCTCCCTCCAGCCGGTCCCCCATTTCCATGGCGCTGCAATCAAATTTACCCAAGCCCAGGTCCGAGTCTGAGTCTGAGCCTGCTCCACCGAGGGGCTCTCCTGTGTCGGGCCGGGCTGGGTCCGTACCTGAGCCCGTCGCAGTGTCCGGAGAGGACGACGGCGACCCAGAAGCCATTGTTATTATTGTTTATAACTTTATCGTACCGTCAGAGAGGACGTGCGGCGTAGATCCGCCCGAAGAACCGTCAAAGACGAGAGTAGCTGCCTGATATATAAATAGTTGTATCTGTTCAGAGTCTCAGCGGAGATTTTATTTTTTTAATCCGTTATCGTGAAGAATCCGTGACAGTCGGATTTATTTCTACCGTTGGTCCGTCTCTGGTCCTGTCAACTAAAAGCACCGGCGACACTCACCGCTAGTGAGACAGGTTCCGGTTGTCTTCTCGTATGACTTTCACGGTAAGAAAATCACAACCAACGAAACAAACAATTAAAAACAGTACATATATATGAATCTCTCAGTTAATTTAGCTATTAATGTCCTTATAAGTATAAGTATATGAAAGTATATAAAAAGAAAATATTTAGCGTATGTGTTGTTTAACGTATGCATGGTAACCGTTTGGTTAAAGTGACCAATGGTCGGTTAACTGACCAAAGTTTAACGGTAAAGTTAAATTTAACGTTAGCGTCAATAGCTAATTAAGTAGCTTAAAGCAGGCCAACTGATTCGTTGAATTGTCTCTAGTGGGTTATTAAAATCTCTTCAGATATTACCAATTCGCATTTTAATCACATAACGACGATAAATGGTCACTTTTCTGTATTTAAAGTGTACGACGTGCTCTTTGCATGCCAGCTTAATAACGTTATCGCCAGGACGCTGTTACGTTAGCAGCCTGGTAACGCAGGTAAACAAACATGTCATTTGAACTTTAAATGCGGTTTTATGACCAACCACTCGTTTAAATAACTCGTTTAATCAACATTTCACGCTTCGGGTCGACTGCCCTTCTTCTGCTGCAGTGAACGCAACGTTAGCGCATGTTACCTCACATGTGTGAAAGGTTTAGTTGACAGCTGTCGTGAAGCAACTGCAGCGGCTCGGACACAGACACAGTTTGTCCAGCAGATGCTGCTATTGGCATGATGATAACATGTGGACCATCGGCGTCGACTGTGGCTGCCCCAAACTGAACTAACTCCTACTTCATATCTTTATTTACACAAACACACAGATTAGCTTGTCCAGCTTGTTTAGTTTGTAGTTTCACTGTCAGTAACTTGTATTGTATATGTCATAAATCTAGGGCACATTGGACAATATAATAAGATCCTTTTAAAATATCCTGACACTCCATGTTCTTGTCCTCTTAAACTCACGAACAAATATATCTGTTTTGAACTAAGCATCCACGTGGCCTATCCGAAACAGGCTGTCCCACTTTCGGATGCAGTGTAGAAAGAAGTAGGGAGTCCTGTTGAATCAGAGGTAGTTGCAGAAAAGACACAGACATGGGAACAGGTGTTAAGGAGTAGGTTTGAAATCATGCGATCCGGCTGGATACAAAACACGGGATTTAAACTTGAGATCAGATCACGTATCTCTAGAATACAGTTTACAACTTTATCTCCTCTTTTATTGCAGACACATCCGTGGCAACAACAACCCCGTCACGCCTCCCCAAACCTGACCAAACCAGGGTCTGAATTGTCCGTGTAGGAGGTGAGGGGTTCCCTGACCGCGCTGCCAACTAGTTTTCACAGGAGGTCCCAACAACGCGCAGTCTGCTGACGCAACCACGTCGCTGTGGCTCAATACGATGGCGGACTGCAATGTCCCCAGACCAGCCCAGGGAGGGACGGGGCAAAGTCACTGAGCCACTCTCACCGGCTCCGTTAAACAAACTGCCGTCCGACCACCTGTTAAAAAAGCGAGGCCGCTGCCATTGCCGTCCCTCCCTCAGCGAAATAGTATGTGGGACGGGATCTGCCCGGAGTGCGCTGACGGAGACGAGCCAGAAGTGAAGGAGTAAAGAGGAGCGCCGGGGCTGACGCACCGCATGTTGAGCCAGCAAGTTCACTGAAATAACAAAAGTCGCGTCGACTGGGGAAGGGGACAGCCGCTCTCTCACGGATTTAACGGAGGTTTGAGGGGACACTTGTTCCGGCAAAATGAAATTCGCGGAGCATCTTTCGTCCCACATCACTCCAGAGTGGAGGAAGCAGTATCTCCAGTATGAGGTGAAGTGGAATTTGTCTTGTATTGGTGAATATGTGGAATATGGAAATGGGCGAAACTCATAGATCTTTTTAAAATGGAAAGTGGAAAATAAGAGTCTCTATCAACTATGACACGTTTTCAATTCTTTTGTTGGGTCTGAGTGTTGTTTTGTTTTTCAGTTTCTGTACAGCTCACTCCTGAGAGCAATAAACGGGGAAAGAGATAAGGGATGTCCTTTTGTTTATGGAGGGGAAATTGACTGCGGGTGTTAAGAGCCATAGGGAGCATTCAGGGTTTATTGTTGCTGTTTGCGGAGTTGAAAATAAACAAAATGAACAGTTTACTAAATAATTAAATGCTTTTCATAATGGGACAAGGAAGAACACAATTTTGTTCTGTATTTTAACAATTCATAGTATAAATATTTCGGAATATTCTATACATTATTAATTTCTTCAGCTTCTTTGTGTGTTTATTTTTTAGCATTTTCTTTTCTTGCAAAACAAACCAGTGATTTTAATTATTATTATTATTATTTTTTGCTTGTCATATCATATAACTCAAGGGGTGTTTATGGGAAAGGGGAAAATTGTGTTTATTGTTAATTTCTTTGATAATTTATCAACGGAAAGGAATCAACCTCCTTTGGATTTTCTTTTTGATTTTTATTAATTGCAGCAATCTATCTGAACACAAGCAAATCTCACAGGCACCAATTATGCTCTGTTGTAAAACTGCAGATATTTTTTTCTCATGTCTCCTTTGCTTCCTTTCCTTGTTTTTGATGAGTTTTGATGAAGAAAAAAATACATAATGATAATTGTGGTATGCCAAGATGCAGTTATTGATATTTAGCACAGTTAAAAATAGGGGTGGTTGTCTACTTGCTTCATCTAACAGGATATTCTGTCTGGTTTATGTTGCTCTAAAGAGACCTTTGTGTGGTCTTTGTTGGCTGGTGTACAGTACCTGAGGAGGTATTTTATTTTCACACCCCACTTCTTTGCTTTGCTGGCTCCACATTAAGAGCTTTAGAGCAGACATGTAGTGACAGGACAGGCTGCTCCGTTCCATTTAGCTCTATGAATTATAGACAAAGACCCTGTTCTCTTCAACCTCTGCAACCTACATCAGACTCAACAGAAGCCTACTGCCTTGGTTTTATTTTGAAGACATGCTCTGGATATTATTATTCTAAGTGCCATGGCATACATTTGGATCGATCCAGCTTGTCCATCTTTGTGCAACGAAAACATTTTCAGGCAACCTAATTAAAGTGGACAAAAATGAAAGAGTTGTCATAGTGAAAACACTTAAACACTTATGCGAAAAGTACTGTATAATTTTATTTGAAGTGATTATTATCTTACAAGGACAGCCTGTGTGGGGTCTTTCTATGCACAGACTGACGCATAGTGAGCCCAGGGACAGATGCATGGCCATACCAGCCATTTTACACCTCCAGTCTTCGTCTCGGCACTCACTGACCTGAGATGGATGATGATAGATTTTCATCTACATGTAGTGTTGTTATCCATTTATATTAGATAAAATAACACTGAAGTGACATTAAAGTTGGAATACTATAGCATTCTAGCAATATATTTACACCAATAGAGTCAATTAAATAAAAAAAATCTCTTGAATATATATATATATATATATATATATATATATATATATATATATATATATATATATATATATATATTACTGAAATGTTAATAATACTTTTAGATGTATCAAATAATCAGTTACTTTATTACTGGAATAACTTATTTAAGTATGAAAGATTACTTGACTTTATTTCTGTAAGATTTAAATTGAAAACAAATCACTGAATCTGGAGTCATATAGAGCCGAGTCCTGCCACCAATCTTTTTACATCCCAACCGAACAAATTGTTGTCACATGCTATAATTGAATTATGTAGAACAACAACTTCTTCCTATATAATCTGAATTATATATAGGGTTATATAGGGTTGGATCGAGGATGGGTTTGTGTGTTGTTACTGTGGCTGCCTTCAGTGTTTGTCTGACCTCTGTAAACACCATTACCACCTGAGTGGGTGGGATAGTGAGACATCAGCTCACACCTTCTGATGATGGACATCTTACTCAAGGCTTTTAAGCTCCCTGAAACAAGTCAAGGGACAAGGGCGTAAATAAAGTTATCCGCAACGAGTAAAGCCAGTTGCCTTCAGTGAAGTGGCTGCTGAGATAAGACAGAAATCAATTTTAATGTCAGTCTGAAAAATGCAAAGCCTTGGTATGCTGCTGTGGTGCAACAGAAGCTGTTTCAGTCCACAGACTCTGAAGGGAGCATTACAGATACCGGGAGAAACATTCAGTCCTTACACACACTAGTAGTCATCACTAGCAGCGCCTCATGTATTAATTCTGCGTTATGTGTTGCATAGACCACTGCACCCAACGCAATTGTTGTATTGTAATACAGTTGTCTGTCTATTAAATGACACACTGACACATTATTGCAGTAACACAGGTCATTTTCACTCACAGCCCATGCAATAAAATATGACACTTCCACGCTGGCTGTGTCTGTGGTGTATGCGATATATTCCGGCTGTCGGCATCCAAATTGTCTGGGGTTTGAACTAATATTCTTGCCTTTGTGTGCTCGTCGGATTAATTAACCTGCTGCCCGGTTTTCACTCTCTCCCTCTTTTTTTTTTTTTTTTAGAGCCGTGCGCTGTCTGTTTAGATTGGTCAGCCAGTTTCTATGCAGATGAGAGGAATGCGGCAAAGTGGCTGTTCCAGCAAATACGGGCTTTAGTTAGGGAGGCACTTCATTTGAACATTGACAAGGTGATTGAGCGATAGAGTAATTAGGTGTGTGCTTCCTCCTGTGGGATTGTCGTTATAAACTTATATGCTAAACAGCTGTTTGGTATGTAGGTGTGCATGTCCGGCTGACTCTAGATGCCTCAGCCAAAGGGCAGGGGATGCAGGTTGATAGATAGGGAGAGGATTTGCCTTTAAGTGCTATAGTTGATAAGAGCAAAACTATTTTAAAAAGCTGTTAAAACAGTTAATTTCTTCATATATCCAGAGATGTTTTGATGCACAAGTAAACTTTCTTGTGTTATAGCATGTAAGATGTCTACAGGCAATAATTAGGCAAAATGGAGATGGAATTCAGATGTGTATTGAATAATGTGTACTGAACATTGGAGGCTTACAGAGAGAGAGTGAGAGATACAGGTGTGCATGTGGGTGAGAGAACAAGGCCACTTATGCATTTACCTCTGCAGTCTAATCACTTGTGTAAGCTTCGACGAGGAGGGGGAACTAGCGGAGAGTGCGTTTACAATTCAAACCAGCAAAGTGATATTATGTTGATGAAAAGCAGGTGCCGGTGTGATTTCAGTGAGTGACTGTTCTTTGTATAAAGGTGAAGCCTTGTCCTTCTCTAATTAATCTGAGTGATGTAGTTTAAATGCTCAAACCAGCACAGGGAGCTTTGTATTTTGGCACGCACACGATGGAAACGGTACATAAAATATACCACACCGCTCACATCATCTACATTTTGCGCTGAGATTTATTAGCATGTTCTACAATGTGAACATTATGTATACAACAGGCATGGCATGGCAACTGCTGAGAGCCCCTCTTTCTATACTTCCCTCCTTCCTTCCATCCTCACCTCATCGTTCCTCCCCCACTGGGAGGACATCTGGTCCCCGACCAGACCTGCCCTCTGCACCCCTCCTCCCATCTCCTCCTGTCCTCTCTAGTCCTCTCTCTACATGCAGGGATCCACTCAGACACAGAGATAGGGATTCAAGTGATCCACCATTGGCTTTCTATTTGAGCCAGAGATCTCTTCAGACTAATGAAGCATACTGTGGCCTTCTCAAGCACAAGCATCTTCACCATTAAGCACCTAAACGTTTTGGTTAGCATCCATTGAACATGTCACAGCTATTAAAGGATCCACTGATAGCATTCAATTGACTGGACACTCTGCAGTGTAAGCCTCAGTCGAACATACCGACTGAAGTCTGGTGCATTTTGTTTACTGAGTATGCACCATCATCATGTTAATGCACGGTCATTCAAACTGATGGCCCCATTAGGCTTGGCTTAGTTTTTGTCTACAGGTTTCACCACTGATTACTGCCAAGCCTGCAGGTTTATCCCAGTTCCCCGAAGAGCTGCTCCGCCCCCCTCATCCCATCACCATGGCAATGCTTCCCTGTTTGAATCTGAATGTCTATTTCCCACCTATTAGTTGGGGAGGGGGCCTTTTGGCTCACCAGAGATTAGCCAGGACCAGGCCCTGATCCAATAGTGTGTGTTCGCAGATGGTCCCATGTGATGTTTATTAGACAAGGTAGAGCAAATTCTACATACAAACGAAATGTTTACCTCTCGGATTAGACTCGGAGTGTCGGAGTCTCATTCTGCATGTAAATCACAGAGGAACTTAAGTAGCAACAATCCAGGCTGCTACTAATGTACATCAGTTTCTGAGTGGTTTCCACCCACACAGGATTACTCACATTGCTATGATAAAAAAGCAGCAGGTTATATAGGAAGCAGGACAGAGAGTAGTTTGATATGAACAGTAGATAAGACAGATAAACATACAGGTTGGCTGATTTGGATGGCCAATTTGTCTTACTGGGAGTAATGGCAATGAGGTTTGGCAAATAGTGCAGATCTAGATCTTTTTAAATGTGACCATTGTCTTTAGATTTACTGCTTATTAAAAGTTCATGAAGTTGGTTTTTTTTTTGTCTATTTAGTTGGAGCACTTTATTCATAAAGACATCTTAATCGTGAAACAGGATTCTCTTCCAGTCTTTTCTCTGAGTTACCACTGATATGTTCAGATGAGCCAGCGTGCAATTATCTGTCAGTTTCCA
This sequence comes from Nibea albiflora, assembly GCA_014281875.1. Classification (NCBI taxonomy): domain Eukaryota; kingdom Metazoa; phylum Chordata; class Actinopteri; family Sciaenidae; genus Nibea; species Nibea albiflora. The sequence continues at coordinate 14,479,693 of CM024792.1, read as the reverse complement.
TTATCTTCAAGATCAATCTTACTGCGGAGAAACAACCTCATCCAACCACTGCAGCTTCTGTTTCTCTCTGCTTTGTATCTGTCTGTCTGTCCGCCTGTCTCTCTCTCTCTCTCTCTCTCTTCCCAATCTGTTCTTTTAATTAGACAGATGTACACTTTGCTAAAATATTATTATCTGTCAAACTCTACCGCTGCCAAAAAGAACAATTTAATTTAAGCTTCAATTTATCAAAAATCTTTCATTTGTCGTTTTAATTATTCGAACTTTGTATCATTGAGAGTAAGGCTGTGCTGTTGCTTTGATTTACTTGAGCTAAAACAGTGAAACATGTGGAGGAGGTTTCGTTTGACTCCACAAGACTTTACGATAGATAATAAGTAATGTAAGAAATATCACAGCTCTCTAAGAAGCAGGAGCACTTTATGAATGTCTGGTTCCGTCTGTTTTTTTCTGGAGTTGCAGATCTTGTTCAGCTTTTGATATTTACAATAAACTCTTGTGGAGTCAGGTCATCTTCTTCACTTTCTTCTTCCACTGTAATACATTAGAGCAACTCTCTCATTCAGAAAACAAAAGTTTATACACTAAGAGGTTATCACAAACTGGATGCAAATGTATGCTCTTTTTGTTGTTGATGGCATTTACCATAAGGTGCTGTTGGGACTATATGTTCTTGAAATCTCTGTACAACCAGTATAACTTGGAGTAAATTAGGTCATTAATAAAATGAGTTTGTGTGTTGTTCATTATGTTAACAGCTGTGTGGCGGTTGCTGTAATCTTCCCATATGGAGGAGAGGAGTTTAGTTAATGGCTCTGAAATTACTTTAGTTGTTTTGAATGATACTGTAAAAACGGATGGTGCTAATAGTTGTGTAATACCTCATGGTCTATACTGTAATCTCCTCTCACTTACACCAGTGTGAATATAGTCAAATTACACTTCCTTCATTTGATCTGGGAACTGACTCAGGCGATTTTAACATTTTGTGGCAGTGGCATCAGTCTTTTGTGTTGTTCAGCCTGTGTTTGCTGACAGTAATTTATTTTTCTTATTTACTCATCAGGCATTCAAGGATATGCTGTATGCTGCGCAGGACCAAGCCCCGTCCATAGAAGGTAAGGAGACTCCCTGTATGGATAAACAAACCCATACACAGACAAACATGCAGACACTGCCACAGACTGCTGTACCCAGTGCCCCCTGCTTGGGGGCCTGTTAGGGCATCCCCAGAATAACAGCCCTCATCTGCTAAAAATAGGTGGAAATCATTGCCAACAGGCTGCCACTCACCCCACAGGCTATGACTCAACCAGACCAAGGCCAATTACCAAATCATTACCTTCTACCTTACTGGCCTGGATGGCACACACGAGGCAAGTTCTGTGCATTTGCCTGATGAAGTAAACTAAGAGAGTCATCAATGTAGCAGACCAGAGCTGGAGTTCAGTGCCCAGCAATGCTGAGTGCTACTGAACATAGCAAAGATAAGGTAGGCCGCTGGCTATAATTAATATTTGGCATTAGACTTCAAGTGATGTGTGAAGAAGGAAAGAATGTAAAACATTTAGATACCAGTTTGTAAACAACTTTCTTTAGCTGCAGACTTGAGACTTACTTTATGATGTGGTGACGCACAGCTCCAGCTATGTGACTGTGTAAGTGTGTCACAGTGTGTCTGCAAAAAATGGACATGTCCTGGAATACCACGACACAAAGCTGACCGGTTTAGTTTAGTTTCAGTTTATTTCGAATGCAGTCAAAACAAAAATAATAATGTGAGCCCAACATGTCCGAAAAGGAGCAGGATGAAGCATATGCTTATTTAAACCTACCCCTTCATCACTACTCAATTAACAATCTTTCTCCCCAAACATATACATTTACATAAAAAAAGAAATAGAAAAGAAATAGATTAAATAAACAAATATATAAATCATTTATCATTTATGAAAACACCTGATTGTTAAAGCCCTTCTTCCTCCTTGTACCTCGTGTACCGCTTTTTAAACTGGTTCATACTTGGACATTGCTTGAGCTCCACGCCCAGTCTGACAAAGCCTTTTAATGTTGTGCGTGCCCGCTGATGTTGTAAGTTAAACTGACCCCCTCAGATTATAACCCCCAACTCTGTAACAATTTTTGAATATTTCCAGGAAGTAGATTGTTTATTGCTCTGTACATGATTTGCGCTGTTTCGAAATGAACCAGGTCAGGTGGACCTCTACCATACTCGCATGTCTGTTGTGATGAGATGAGCGTGTGTGCTCATACCTAAATGCGTGCGCATGAGTCTGTGTCTGTGATGTGCAGCGTGCCCCTCAGAGCCGCGACTCCCTGAGCTCATTTCCAGCTGAGCGGTCTTGATGTGCATGGGAGTATGATGTTATTCTATCCATGAGCAGCAAAGATGTAGCAGTCACTGAGCATGTGTGTGTGTGTATAAGCCTGCATTTGTGAATCACCTTCAGGCACAAAGATCAGTTTCAGACATTTGTTGACTTTATTTCTGACTGCAGTAGGTGTGAAAGGAGACCCTCAAGTGCATGTTTGTCTATTGGTATTGCTCGTTCCTCAGTAGTACATCGAATATTACCGTAGAACACACGTCACACTTTTTTCGGTAGGAACATATGAGCTGTCTCTCTCTTTGAGTGCTGTCTCCAGAGGCTGTTAGCCATGTTAGGCGAGCTCAACGTGGATGATAAATCATTTCCTGTCTCAGGTCTGAGCTGTACTCATGGGTCACTGCTCTGCCTCTGCCAGCCTGTCGCAAGATAGGTGAGAGTGTCTTATGAATAGAGACGGGATCAATCAATCAGAAGAAAATCATGTTGTAACAATTTTCACTCAATCAACTTGATTTGTGTGCTTTCCACACAGAATGTCACCAAAACACTGAGGCAGCCAAGTGCGAAGAAAATATTACCAGCGAATGCATTTGTTTTGTAGGATAGAAGACACCTTTGAATGTATCAGACAGTTGTTAGTCTGTCTGTTGTTAGTGTTTTTTTATGGGAAAGAGAGAGGCTGTGATGAAAACAGAAGAAGAAGCAGACAAACAGCGTTATTGAGCTCTGTCTAGTCCCCTCTGCTGCGACTGTAATTGTGTTGACTTTTCATAAGAGAAACAAGATTAACAGGTGTTATAAAATCCAAGCTTACTGCAGCACGTTCCCTTCACGTCTGCCAGACCCAATCTGTCAAATCTGGGGCAGATCTTTTTTAGTGTAGTGGACAAAGCGCTTGACAATTTGCCTCTCTTTCACCTATTCATATAAACACTGGCACACAGATGGAAGGAGCTGGAGCTTCTGGAGTCATTTTGGGTTTACTGTTTATTGCTCAAAGATACTTCACTTGGCTTCACATTGCTTGTTTTTGTCCAAGTTGATTGTCCAAAACAGAAACATGATCAGGTTATAATACAGTTAATATAACATTCGTAACTATATTTTCATGTATGTGGTGAAAAGTGAAACAGACTAGTCTGTAAAAACACTCATGCAAAAGTTTCATGTCATACATTGTGAGATCAGTGGTGAAATCTGTCAGTGGAAGACTAATTATGTGGATTTGATTCAGGAGTGTGTCCCACCTCTCTCACTCTCTCTCTCTCTCTGCTTCCTCATTCATTACGAAAAGCTGAATTTTCGGTATTCAGAAGACGTTTCTCTTGCCTGAGGGAGACAGTTAGATTAGGTTATAACCACTTGCTCACCCACTCAGCTGCCTCACTGGACACCCTGCTGTAGCTGATAGAGCTGTATAGTAGATGCACACAACACTGAACGAGCAGCACTTCAAAGCCTATGTCAGGGCCTCTGCATATGTACTGTTGTCAGATTGTACAACTGTTCATGGTTTGATCTTTCCATAAGGGCTTAACTGTTTCTCGTGCTGTGTTATGTTGCTGGGCCAGCGTGGCTTTTGTTAAAACAGACATTAACCATCGGCACCTCCACTCCTGAGAGCCTCTGTGGGAACACACCACAGAAGACTCACTTCTTTCAGCACCGTTTTAGTCAAATTAATCATTCAGTTTCAGCAAGGTGGACTAACAGTAATTAAGAGAGCCTGTTGTAAACAGACGCATGCACATTATGGAGGTTCCGGCGCTGCATATGACCCTTCATCCCTCGTTAAAATCCTGTGTTCTCATTCCCTCTGTCCCTCCATTGGTCCTTGTGTAATTGTAATTAAAACATTCCTGCCCCCGTACTGCGGAGAGCCAATGATAACGGCAGAGAGAACAGCTGGTTGGATCTCTGGGCCCAGCCATTAGAATGAGTTATGCCACAATCTAATTCAATTATGTGAGAACAATGGCCCCGGATAACATACACACAGCTTTAACAGGAATCTAGGTATGTGTGTGTGTGTGTGTGTGTGTGTGTGTTGTGTGTCACACTATCTCAAGCAGTGTTGACATGCTGTACATGCCATTCCTGCCTGTACTGATATTATGAAGCATTTCTCTAATTCTGCAGAGGGAGGGGGTTTCACACTGCAAGTCATTCATTTGCTGCCTCATTCATTCATTCATTGTGCCCTTCATTCTGCTACTGTGTAAATGGACAGTCTACGACTCTGATGGTATCTGTGCTGGGCTCGGATGTGGGAAGATGGCAGCGATGGTACTATTGGATTCACACTGAGAGTAAGGGTGGGGCTCCTGTGTCGTACAATGAAAACACACACACACACATACACACACACTGTCCGAGGAGGAGAATGGGGGGCTACATTATTGACTTACAGCTCAGGGGACCAGAGAATGGATTTTCCTCTGAATCACAAGTCTGGATGTCAGAGATGAATGAATCAGACCAAAAAAAAAAAAAAAAAACTCTAATGAATGGATGATTTCTGGATGTTACTTTTCTATCTTATAGACTAAAGCAGCTTCTTCAGTAAATGTCCACCTTATTTCCACTACTGTCTTATGCCTTGGCTGTCAGTCACCTTATCCCTTTAGGGCTTTTCATGTTTTATGCAGTCAAATCAATAACGGTATAAAAGCAGCAGTGTGAAAATAGGATGCTTGCAGCGCCTCTTCTGTGGCCATGAATTGTTCGGCCATCTCCATCAAATAATGTGTGAAGAGTAATGTGTTAAGAGTCCTAAACTAGAGCCAAACGTTTAACTTTCTTAGTAAGATGTTTAAACATCTTTGTTAATCTCAGAATGTGTTTTCAACAATGGCCTTCTGTGCACACTGTGTCCAGGTTTGTCTCCGTGCTAAGGGGCGCTATAGTCATACTGACTTCACATTTAAACAGATAGTTGATATGCTTAAACACATCCTGGTTGGTGCCTAGTCAGATGTTTCTGTGCTGCTATCAGAGTGGCCATCATTTCAATATTAAACCACCGCTCAGACTTTACAGTTATGTGCTAGAGACAAATGAATATAAACATTAAGGATTCCTCTTCATTTATGGATGAAATTAATGTTCCGCTCTGTTTATAATCAAGTCAGAACGAGGCAGCTACGAAGCCAGATGTTCATTTTCCCATCAGACACCTGCACCATCAAAGCTGCCTGGTCTCTGCTATGCGGCCTGTGAAGCTGTTGTTCCCACGCTTCCTCCGGACAATATTGTCTGCCTCTCATTTGGCTCTTCATGGCTTTGATTATAAACAGAACCTGCTCAGTACTCAGACTTTTTCAGCTCTGTCAGCACCCCTCTTATCACTTCCTAATGAATATTGTCGTGTCTTTGTGTGAGCCGTTGTATCTAATCCGCATAATGAAAGCGGCAACATGAAGCACAGCAACAAATCGCCTCAACTACACCTTTCATCCAGCGCTTATTCTGCTATTTTCTATTGTCGTCCATGCCGCTGGCTCGCCCGCCATTTTGTCTGCTGTTGTTGACGAATATGATGAGAGGTTAGTGTGAAGGCTGCTAGCCTATGTAATACAGGGCTGATTGTTATTCAGCTGGCGTATATGATGGAACAGCAGCTGTTATTACTGTTGTTGGTTTCCCTCTGCGTCTGTCCTCGCCCCCCTGTGTGGAATAGCATTCTGATTTCTGTAATTTTCTTGCTTTGGCATGTTGATAATTGAAGTTTTTTTTGTTTTGTTCAGGCAGTCAATATGCATTTACCCGTTCTGTTTTTATTCTAAATTATCCCCTGTACCTTGACTTTGGTCGAAGCCATTGGATCACTTTGATGCCTTCATGTGAATCTTTTGTTTGTGGTTTATTTGTGTTACCGCTCATCAATTATAAAAGTGGTAAACAATAATAAATGTGTCCACGCTAGCCCAACAGTAGATAAATAAGTGAATACATACATGCAGCTCCAGGATACATGCATGACAGGTAGCCAGACTGAGAAACATATAAGACTCTGTGTGCGGTTAGAAAGACAGGCAGGTGCTGGCAGGGTAGCAGTGAGAAGCGCTCAGAAGGTGAGATGGATGGAGGGGAGACAGATGGATAAGCAGAGAGACAGGTAGACAAGCAGGAAGGGTTCAGCAGGACAGTGGTGTGGGGGTCTCCCACCAGCCTGCATTATTGATGGGCTCTTTGACAAGCTGCTGCTTTTGCTCGCTTCCAAGCACTAATTGTTGGTTTTTGTGGGGGTTGGTTCTTTTTTTTTTTTGGTCCTTAATCTCGGTACCACCAAGAAAGCTGACATAGAGAAAATCCATGCCAAGCTATATCACTGAATACAACAGCTGTAAGTGAGTAGGAAGAATCAGGAGGTTCAAAATGAAGATCTTTAGAGGACAGACCAAGTCTATTGCTGCTGCTCTTAGACAAACCTTATTTATTGTCTAAAAAAAAGTATAGAAGTCTGTTTCTCTTCTCCATACCGTCCATATTTACAGAAGAAGTGAAGATACCCGAGGCTCTTATTATTAGTCTACAACAGACTGCCACAGCATAGAGATCTTTTCAAAATTGTATATACCACCATCCAAACAAGACATTTCATGAGCTTGAGCAGTTACATCCATAATTAAGTTTACAGAATTGGTTTTCCTTCACTCAAGCAGGTTTAGCTTTCAGAGTGGATTTAAACCAGCCTTCGTCCTACAAAGCAGTAATCGAGGGAGGTGGCAGTGGATTGTGAGATTGGTCCTTTGATGAGGCTCTAAGGGTATTAGAGTGCAGGGAAGCGGAGGGGGGGTCAGGGTCAATACAAACCCAGGATCGCTATCCCAAGGTCAGGGACTAATCGAACAGAGGTAATGAACAGTGAAAAAGTGATAGGTCATTGGATGATGGCAGGGATTTAAAAAAAAGAAGAAAAAAAAAGATGGCCAGCACTCTTTGTTTTTTTTAATTTTTTTTTTATGTGATGATTATGAAAAAATAAATAAGAGGGAAGACATTGGAAAACAACAAAACGGTGTTGTCACTGACCAGTCTGTAACGGAACGAGTTAGAAACTGAGAGAGATCCTTCAGGCAGCAGACAGACAAACAGACTGAGTGGGAGGTCCCTGGGCTCATCTCCAATGCATGTTGCCCTGCATTAGCACTACAGCCATCCCGCAAGAGAAAGACAGAGAGAAAGAGAACCTTGATAGATGAAAGTCTTCCATCCGTCCATCCATCCATCCATCCATCCATCCATCCATCCATTATTCATCGGTGAATTAGATCACGCCTGAATGAAGTAGAGGAAAGAGGAGGGAGAGAGGGGGGAAAGGTATGTGGTGATTTGGTGGAGGAGGAAGGAGCTGAACAGCAACTGTTGTGCTGTTAGGAAAGGGTGAGGAGTTCAGATGAGGATGTAGCTCCAGCAGGGATGGTATTTTTAGATTTTGGGCATTCTACAGGAGTGTGAGAGGATGAGATTCTCACTGATTTAAATGTAGTATTGCCAAACTTGGTTAAAAGGATTTGAGGTGTAGGGAAAGAGCAGAGATGGTGGGGCTGGGGTGCAAGTATGTGAGAAACGATGATGATGTGTTTGTATGTTTCTGGGATGGGATGGATCAGGGAGAAGGTTGAAGGACAGGTTATGTTTAGAGTCGAGATCTTCCTGTTGCCCTCTCACCTCTTAAATGTAGTTATGACTCCTCAGGGTCATTACTGTACCTCTCTACTGTTATGTATGTGACTATTTACATATGTGTACACATCTGGTCTGGCCTTAGCAAAGCTCTCCTGATCTCCTTGCCTTATGAACATGCAGCCATTCAAAAGATGACATCAGGAACAGGCTGTGATCTCTACATCTTCAAAGATGGACAGAAGCTTAACACTAATTCTGAAGATAAACCCTAAATAGTTTCCTTAGACACCAAGCTTTACACCCGTGAGAATACAATCTTGTAAAGGTTAAATAAACAGAAAGCATAGATCATGTGAGCTGGCCGTTGGCCAGGTACACAACTGGGGAAAATATACATAGCGCACCAGTGGTGATCTTAACTATGTAAAGCATGGGGAGTGTAATGAGATCCGTCTCTGTTCATTAGAAATCAGCTGTCGAGGTCTCAGGGGTTTGCTGTATTTGTCTGGCATTAGCACTGGCTTCCAAAGCATAATCTAACCTCTGTTATGAGATAAGTTATTGTTTTTAATCTGCGATGAGAAGCCTAATCAACAGCTTTGGCTGTTTGCCAGCAAATCAGTTAGGCTCTGCTGAGTGTAACCAATCCGTCATAGCTGACCGCACGGCATTTATCTAGAGAGGATTCACACGAGGCTGCTTTGATGGATTAATTTGAATCGTTTTCTTGATCGACTTCATTGCTCAACTGGAATTGGAAGAAACTTTAAGTGAATTGTATTTTGCATATTTGGGTGTTGATGATGATGTGAACGGTGATGATGGTGATGATGAATAGAGACGTGACCTTGTCTCTGCTTTGTGTGTTTTGATGTTTTTATCTTCTCACACTGCAACTCTCTGCTGCACATAAAACTGACTGTAGACTCTGCATACACACACTCTCTCTCTCTCTCTCTCTCTCTCTCTCTCTCTCTCTCTCTCTCTCTCTCACACACACACACATACACACACACTTATGCTTGCAGAGACTCTCACAAACAGGCACACATAGGCACATAAGGAGCTGTGTGCTACAGGGGGTGTGGGTGTGATTGTGAGCTATAGGTGATGACAGCAGGGCCATATGCCGATTTATTTCTGGGTTTTTTTGGCACTGCAATTAGAGTACAGCCAATGAAATAATTACAGTGTGTCCATACTGGTGTAAGCGCTCAGTTTTTTTTATTTTTATAAATGTTGTGGGGAAATGATAAAGCCCTTGTTGCTCTGCAAAAGCTGGGGAGGGATTATGCACACAGAGCTGATTTTAGCTAAATTAATGCACCGTGCTAGGAATGGGAAGTGTGTGTGTGCAGTTTCTGATGGTCATATGTGATGATTGTATGTGGGTGGGTTTGCACTGTATATGTTAGTGGGTGAGTAGGACGCTGCAAAAGACACAATGTCCTTCACTGTACCAGTTTGCTGCATCGTCCCTCCAGAGAAACGGCCTGGCTCAGATTGGCTCAGAGGCATAAAAACGTACCAATCACATGACGCTTATATGAGCCTGTCTCATCTTCTCTGTATTGCTGTATTGACTCTCAGTCGATCTCAGTTGATCTCAGTCCTCAGCACCACACCTGGCACCAGAGAAGTGATATCTGATGAAAACACTTCTCGAGCAGCAGAGAGTTTGACTTTAAATTGAGTTCTGGTCTCATGGGGGTCAATGCTGGTGTGCCTGATGTGTATGTGTGTGTGGAGAAAGGATTACGAGGTTGGCATATATTTGTGTTTGACGTGGTCTCCCCATGGTTCATCCTCTACTGCTCTGCCCATGGGCAAAACAAGAGGCACACACTCAGTGTGTGACAAGCTAGTGGACAGGCACACAGAGGGGCACTGACGACCGAGAATGACAGATGAAATGAGAGAGGAAGCATGAAAGAAAAACGAGAGGTGACATTGGTGGTAATTGGAGGAAAGGAAGCTAAAACCTCAGGGGAGCTACCTTTTCTAGCCATTACTCTCAGTCATAATGTGTGAAAAGAAAAGTAACTGCAGGGAGAAAAGACACAAGAATCTGGCTGAAACTCTTTCTTTTGCTTATTCAGTAAATTTGGATTCAAAACACATTGTAACAGCTTTCCAAAGACGACAGCAATAACTACTCATAATTTAATACATGTGAGGTCAGGGGATTGCTCCTCGGGGGGCAGAAGAATATCGGTCCACATATAATTTCTCCTCTTATTTACACTGTATTGCCTTCTTCTAATCCAGAGACGAGAGGAGAGAGAGATATCAATAATTCACTGCTATTGTTCCCTCCCAGACTGCCCGTCTGTTTTTATATTAAATGTTGAATTATTAAGAGTGTGAGATTGGAAGTATGGCGAATCTCCCTCCTGATGCTCACAAGTCTTTAAAAACTGTCCTGTTGCTCACTGGCAGCCACAAAAGCACCAAAAGCAGGTAGATGATTAAGTAGAAGGTCAATTATAGTAACATGCAGGCATTTTATGGTTGTATATTAGAAACAAGGGTGGAGATTAGACACTGAATGATGACTCTCACACTCTCGCATGCACTCATGCTCATTCAGTGTGTCAAGCTTTCAGTGTGTCACTGGGTTTAAAGTCACCATGTCAGGACCGCTGGTCTTCATCATTCTTAACAATTCCTTTTAACCATCCCTGCTGCCATATGCTGGCCTCAGGGAATATCCATATTTCATGTCCTCCTCAACATGTGACTAATGTATTCACGGTGTACGTTAATAATAACCCCTGACTTCAGCGCTGACAGGGTTTACTCACTGTTAGGGCCCTGTGCTGTGTGTACATTACATTTATACTGTATTGTCTGCTGGTATGTTCAATGACTTCTCGGCATGGCTGTCGTCTAAAGAAGTGTCCTCTTGACTTCTAACCAGCTGTATTATAAAATAGACACCCTCCTCAGCGGCTTTTCAGCAGAAACAACAGTTTGTCTCTGTTTTGCATTTCGTCCTCAGGGCAAACGGCACGGCTTCTTCTTGACAAGTGCCATCTGATAATTAGGCCTCATAATCACCCCATTAGTATGCAGCTCAATTGAGCAGAGAACAGCTCATTGTTCCCCTGGCATGAGCCGCAGCCATTTGTAAAAGGATTATTTGTAAAATTTCTTGTTGGGGTTTTTATGAGAATGAATCATATGTGTACTGACATAAACTGCTACATTGTTAATCTAAGAAGCATTTATTTTTAATGTAGCCAGGGAGCTGGGTTGCACGATCATATCAGTTATGTTAAACCCCTCATTAGGATGCTTGGTAATATTTCTAAAAGCCCAAAATCACGGGGGAGTGGCACCACGTTTCAAAGTTGGTTTCATTGTCAGACTGCAACCTTATTTTCTGTACCTCTCTGTGGACACACAAAGCCAAGCTGAACTTTCTCCATCTCAGTTACCATGGCACCAAAGAATGAGACCAGAATCACTTGAGCCTCGTTTTGTTCCTGTGACATTCAGGATCCAAACACAATAACCGGAGAACATGTAGAACTAAGGGCTGGGGTGTTAGGTTGAATCCTAATACTGTCTCATTACAGCATGCTGATACCACTGGAGAACACAAACAAACAGGGAAAGGAACAAAAATGATTGTTGATAACCACAACAGGAATGTGCTGTCCAGCACTTGTACCTGTAGGATAACCCAATATACCATATAAAGTATATTTAGTATGTGTGTAGTTATTTATTTAGTTATTAATTTATTGTGGAATACACAAATCAAAGTAAGGTAGTTTTAATTCTCCTCATAACAATGTTTCACCCCGTAACCCTACTTCACTTATCACTCCATATCCACTCGGTTGTCAACTCTTCATGGAAACTGGTCATTCAAACACAACTCAGACTTACTGACTGCATCTAACTCTGTATGTGACATTGGCTGATTTATTTCTACCTGAGGGTTTTTGATGTGTGTGTGTATTTTTTTTTTTAGAACAAATTGAATTGAAGTTGGTTGGCCTTCAGCCTGAACTGAAAATAATTAATTTTTTTGTCTTTTAGGAAATAAAGTTGGAATAAAATATTTTTAACTCTTCTTATGAAATGATTGTGACAATGCAATTTATTCTTGATAGATAAAGGGTATCTTCTCAAAACTTTTATTCGGTGTGAAGGGTGTTCATTTCAATTGTGTGCCTCCTTGTTGAGGGCTGAGCCTGACAAATCAGGTGCCAGGAGAGACCTAGCTGTCACCCCATAACCAAATAACACAGAACTGTCACAGTATGTTTCAATAATTACAAAGAAAATGGTATTCATTGTTTATATTTATGTTGCTTCAGCTACCTAGCAGCTGGCTTATATTTCTGCTAATGTTTTTCTGTTTGTTTATTCTGTTTATGTGTTAATGCGCTCCACCTCTTCAGTCTCTGCAGCCAAAGCCGACTTAAACGTGACTGGTCAATACTCCTCAGACTACAAACTAGAATGCTTCAGGTGCAAAGTCTACAGATTCCACATTCATATGCCGTTATCTGTTTATAGAGATTATATATTGATGAATTCAAACATAAATCATGCAAACGTTTCTGTGGGAATTGGGTGTTTTTTAAAAAATTAGACTTAAAATGGCTGCGTGCCTTTCTGTTGTGCTTTTCATTCAGTATGAATATAATATGTTTGTGTGTACGACCCAGGTTAACAAGTTGCAGGTCAGATCTTCAAGGGTCGATTTGTCTGCTCTGAAAAAAGATATTGTTTGCTGTTGGGCTTTAGGAGGATCAGTCAGTATGGTTCCTCCACACATACACACACACACACACACACACACACACACGTTCACCACTCTGAAACAACACAAATCTCAGGCTCTGATTTGGAGGTCTGTTTGTACTGAGGCTAGATGAAGGGGATGAATGGGAATTCAGAGCCCCAGTGCTTGCTGGTGGTTGACAGACAGTGTCTGCCTCTCCTCTACATGTTGCTCTTTAAACTCGGCTAGTATCTACCCCCTGCTGCTGAGTGACGCACACACATACACACAAACACACACAAGACAAATGCCACTCACAATGGACGCTCTTCAGTTCGTATGCCACATGCATATTCCACACAGCATGCTCACAAACAAACCACTTGCCCCGTATCCTTCCCAAAGTCCCCCCACAAAACAAGCCTCTATGTCTGTACTTGTAAGGACCCTCATTAGATTCTAACTGTGACTTTAACCATTTCTCAAAAGGAATGGAGATTTCAGCTGTACCAAGGTCAGCTGAAGAAATGTGAAGGATTCAGCATGTGTCCTCACTCTAAAGAGCTCAAATAACAAAACACAGGCAGAGCCTATAATCTATAATTGTTTGATAATCCACTTGGGAGAAATGATTATGATGAGGCTTATTAAATCTAGTTTGAAAGCTAGCTGAAATAAAAAAAATCTAATAATAAAAAGCGTGATGGAGAAACTATGGTGGCCACTGAAAAACTGTCTCCCTTCCACTCTGTGGAAGAGGACCTGCAGTGTCCGCAGGGCCATTATAATGTAACAAAAACACAATGATTCTTATTTTCAGGTGATTACGCACTAATAAAAACATAGTTATGTATATTATTCTGTCATATTCTGTAAATAAAGCCTCCTAAATCTGGACACACTGGACCCTTTTCAAGGCTCACAATTCATGACGGGAAGCTGAAAACATGAATGTTACGTAATATTCATATTTATATTTGTGTTGTACTCATGAAGTTCTTTATGAACCTGCATACATCCTGTTTATGTAAATCATGTTAATGATATGACTCTCAAGCACCACAAGGTCAGTATGCTCCTAATCTGATTGGGTCAGGAAATTGCTCCTAATTCAATAATGTCAAGTATTTGATTCCTTCCTCCCCGCCTGGATGGCAAAGGTAGAACGGGCAGTATGATGGCTCATTCATAAGTTAAGAGTTACTGTATTACAATGGAGGAAATGGAAACGAAGGTTCCACTGGGGAAGCTGCAAAATTGCATTCAGCTTTCGCTTGAATGAACATTACCTCCACCAAGATGCAATTTGGCCTCGGTTTATGTTTGTAGATCAGTTGTGACCCTGAATTTAGTGCTGAAGTCGGCTTAATTTCAGATAATTAATCAAATACAATCAGTGAAGCATTAACAAACATGTTACATGCATGTGGGAATAGGAATATGTAACTTTCTATTATTCACCAGACTTTCCTTTAATCCTCACTTTGTTGCTTTACTGTATTCCATGGTTCATCCTTGCTCTTTTATTCTACCTCTGATATCTTCTTTTTACATTCTTTGAAGCCTCAAATATATCTACTTCATCTTGTCTTTGCTTTTATTCCATCTCATGCAGCCTTGTCCCTCTGCCACCCAGTTGACCTTCTCTGCGTGTTCCTCCTTTGCTTCGTCTCTTTTTCATCTTTTCTTCATCATTAAGTTATTATACAGTCAGAGAGATGTATATTGACTAGATGTGGAATACCACTGTGACTTTACGACATAATATTTGGCTGTGCTTTTCATAAGATGCATTCAACATGTTCCTGGCTATAATGTCAGCTCCACTTGACTGCAGAGTTTTCAGACACTGTGCAAAATTTGTTCTCCCTCTCTGAGGAACATGCCTTGTTTCTTGTCCACTAATCTACTAGCTTCTGAATAGCTGCCATGTTACAGAAATATGTGTGTGCGGAGGTTTGTGTGTGTGTGTCTCTCAGTGTTTTTCTAAATGTTTACCTCCTTAGATTTCAGTTCATTTTGTCCTCAAAGTGGAGCTGTTTAGTGTGACTCTTATCGAGAAGCTGCAGCTGCTGTTGTGAGAATACCACGGCAGCCTGGAGGGACACCTTCACATAAATCCACACACACACACGCACCTCGGTTTATCCACACCAAGCTGACTAAGGCATACACCCCTAAACAAGCATGAATAATAGCATGTTGTTATATTTTTACCTGCAGTTGCTGAGGGGTTCTCTTGAGAATGAGAGAGCATTTCATTAATTGCATGCGAATGAAGTCGCTCGCTGCTAAAAGCATATTTTGTGAGCATGTGGTGTTCATACAGTTCTGTCTGTACTAATTACGGCAATTTCACATCATCATTTCCACCATTAATCATAGAAATTAATAGCGTTATAACAGTTATCAATATTGTTGTTCATACATGATTTTGACTGTGTGCCAGGACACCTGACATTAAATCTGGTCTGGTGTTGCCTATGAATTTGAGACGAGGAGCCGTACTGTACGGTGTATAAATAGCATACTAAATAGCAATATCACAAGTCTTTCCATGATATATGATGACGTATCTCAGGCGACTTACTCCGGCTCATCTGTTATGATGTATTTGAAGCTACGGCAGCATCCACGCTGTTGGCGTGCTGGCTATAATGTTACCTCTCTGACCCCGTCTGTTAATGGCATGGCCACCCTGTAGGTTAATGGATACTGAATTTCCTCCACCTCTACAGTGCGGGCCTCGCTGCATCTGCCATGGTTACAGTAGCGAGGCCCGAGCTCTTATTCTGCTTAGATTAATGGCTCCAGCTTGGACTATTGACACAACACTTATCTTGTTTTTATGACTCGAGCGCCTTCTATCTATAAACCTTGGAAGCCCACGTGTGCATAGCCACACACATTTGAGCACGCGCACACACACACAGACACGCACCTCTTTGTGGCTCCTGCATGTACAGTTCAGTTACAGTTTTGTGTGCCGTTTACTCTTTGTAACACAATTGATGTTTCCAGCTCAGTCCTAATGGCTCCACGCTTGAGGATAATGTGAAGAGCTTAGCTGGCTTTTTACACAGTGCACCCAGACTGCAGAGAGACAGACAGTGATATTTGATGCTCTAGAGATGGACGGTTTACATAAAATTACAGCTTTATTTTTTAACAGCTGAGAGGCGTGTCAGCGCCAGTCTGTTGGTCACCATTTCACTATACATATTATTGTGTTGTTTTTAAATGTGCCTCTCCTTGAAAATGTAATTTAGTTGCTCCTTTTGCTCTAAACTGTCATTATCATATCCTGTTGTTTACAACCATTCCAAACTACTATCTCAATCTTTAAATCTGTTTCCACATGACCAATAACAATGCAAACAACTCAGCCATACCACTACTCCACAGTACAACTTGGCAGTCTTTAATTTCTTTTTCCAACTTCTCCTTCTTTTTCTTCCTCAAACCGAGGACTTTATTGACAAACTCTCTCAGAGGCGTCTTATTGCAGGAGTTTGATCTCCTGCTCCGTTTTTTGCTGGAGGGTGGCTCGTCCAGCCTTCAGCCTCTGGATCTGGTCCTGGTAGTCGGACACCCTTTCAGCATGACACTTTCTGTCTCAAGTTGCTGCTGAACTGTTTCACTCTTTTGTTTTTTGGCCGTGAGCTTCTTACTGCTGGTGTGTCTCCTGGCACAAGACTTTAAGCAGTGTTGTAGTACTAGAGATCAGTCTTGGTCTCAAGGTCGGTCTCAAGAACACGTTTTGAAATTCTCGTTTTGAAATTGTATGCATTTTTACTTGGATTGTCTTGGTCTCAGACAGAGGACTCAGGAATCTATCCCAGAAGCAGCCATAACCACAACTGGGATATCAATTAATCACCTAATGACATCTAGCTTGTGCCACTAAACTTACATAATGAACTGAAAATATTTTTAAGACAGAACCTGAGTTTTACTTTTACTTTCTGGCAGACAGAGGTTGAGGAGAAAATGAAAGTGGATGAGAAACGGTTCAGAAAGATGTAACAGTCTACTGTCTGCAGTTACAGAGCAAACACCTGCGTGGTACAGAAAACTAAAGAGGGGACAGTAGAGGTCAGGTCGAGGTTTAACCACAAAACCACGAGCCAACAGCTGCAAAGTTCTTCTGCTGTAAAAAATGATATTTTTAGATACTGCAGTTACTGTGTCCAGTGGTAGTTGAGGAAATTAACAGTGTAGCAGCTAATCATTTTTATATTTCTAATTTTACATTGCAATTTGAATAAAGAAGATTAAATGCGTAAATAAGACCACATTTAATGAAGATGCACAGACAGAAGGCTCTGTATCATACGTTACATTAAGATGTAGCTAATTTCCTCATGCCTTCTAGATGATGATTATGATTTCTCCTCACACCACGAGTTTCACATTTGAGGTTTTAATTGAAATGTCTCAACAACTGTCCTTTCATAGCTTGTCACGTACCCCTGGAGGATGAATTGTAAACTTTCATTTAGCACCATCATGAAGTAAAAAAAAAAAAAAACTTTGATTAAATGTAAAATAAATAATCAATTGGGTTGAAAACACGGATCAGAAGTTATTTCAGACACCAGAAAGAAACAAAGGTAGAGAAAGCTTGTTACATACAGTTACAGAGAAGATGCACCTCGCTCTCTGTGTTGGTAATGTTTGTATTGTTATGCAGCTTTGCAGCAGATCAGAGGGAGAGCGAATGAGAATGAGCGGATGAGATGTCCCTGTAGGCTTCACTTCCTCTGTACCTGAAGGATCAAACACAAAGAGTGAACCAAACATCACAGGAACCGTCAGCCACAGTTAGGCTAACAGATTGCCTTGCCCAAACTTATGTCTGTCAAAGTGAGGGGGATAAAGTGTGTGTGCGTGTTAGTGTGTGACGGAGAGAGAGACAGCGAGAGAAAAGAGGTTAGCAGAGAAATTGGTGCAATAAAAACTATTATACTCCATACCACATGCAGCTTACCTCAGCCCTAGCTGATGTACCTCTGTTGGTGTATACGGACACATGCACACACTGGGTCTGACCAGCAAGTATGCTGGGTAATAATATGCTCTAATAGAATTGTATTTTCATCCTGTCAGATCCTGATAGCTTATGATGAAAGCTGCTGAGTCCCACCAGACCAAAGTGGAAATAGTCCAATATCTTGTTATGTTTAAAAAAATTGAATATGTTCAGTGTCACGCTCCTTCACACTTCACAGCTCATGTTTTTTTATTTTTTTATTTTTTTTTGCATGGCTAGGTCAGTTTAAATGGTATTTGCCACAGTTTGTGGGAGAAATGGCAACAGCAGAGCACAAATAGTCCCGTAACAAAATAAAATTTGAAGGTTCAATAATAAGCTCTCTATGCAACAGACATAATTGGATTCAGTAGAAGCAGTGACTGCTTTATAGAGTAGCTAATGAGGACCCAAATGAACAAACCGATACACTAATTGAATTTCTGTGACATATACTGTAGATTAGTTGTTAAAATGACAGACAGCATTGTTAAGACACAAGTGTACTAATCCACTGGCTCAGGTAGATATAATATGCTGAAGGCTATGAGGTGGCTTTTAACCTCTTATTTCCACAGATGGCACCCAGACAATCAGGCGTGCACTGAGTGGGTTGGCCACTATAAAAGCTCCCCGCTGAACAGCAGCTGCTTGACATCAGTCACAATTGGCTAAGGTGGGAGTTGATGCTTGTGATTGGTTGATGGTGGTTAGATACAGACTGCTGATGCTAGCCCGCCTGGTTGCCTGGATACAGCCATCCCTCACTGTGTTAGTGGCCTTGGCAAAGTGACGGACAGCATAAGTGCTCTGCAGAGGAATTTGTCAATCTGTTGATTCTGCCGAGAATCTCTTCATCTGTCTTTGTAATGGATCTGTATCGTTCCCTGAGTCGCTTCATCTCTCTAGTTCTCATTCCTTTTTTCTCTTTATCACTAAATGCATTTGTCATTGTATTGACCTGTAAGTCTGAATAGCATTTACAGTACAATATGTAGACAAATACACAAGCAAGTGTTCCGAGTCTAAGGACAGTCAGTCAGTCTATCGCTTGAATTTGGTATGGTATGGATATTCATGGTCCTCAGAGAATGATTCCTAATGTTTTTGTCACCTTGTGACCTTTATTATAGCCCCATCATCAGTTCACACCTAATGTACACACTACAACAGATTATCTAAAATAATTATAGCAGAATTTCTATTATATTTGCTGTGGATATATTGGTTCTCAGAGGATGAACCCAAGCTTTCAAAACCTTTTGTACCTTATTTTGCAGCAATTCCAAACTCACTGTATCTAATCTCATATGTTCAAAAACTTAGCTTCTTCTTCTCTTAGCTTGTTAGGACCAAAAGCAGAAAGGTAGACACAGTAGCCCTTTTGGATCTGTGGCCACAAACCGCACTGTGTGGTTTCTTCTTCAGCGCTGCATGCTCTGGCCACACTCCAACCGACTCTGTGCCCAGCAGACTGCCTGCTAATTTGTTTCTCTTGGTGGACGGACAGAGGACTCAAGGACTGCACATTCTCCTGGACACTGTGTGTGCTTGTGTGTGTGATAGAGACCTTTAGTCAGAGGTGGCTCAGTTTTGTCTCTCTGGGAGCTTGGCCACAGATTTCTGCCATCCCGTGAGCGTCTTCTGCTGTGCACGTCGTTAATCGCGCACGTACAGACACACACATATAATACATGTACAAAAATACACACCCTGTTTGACTTTGACAAACATAAGATAGCATTCTAACCTTTGCAGTCATGTGTGTTTCTGTGGAGGCAGTGAGGCAATGTGAAAGTGAGATAAAAATATAAAAAGGAAGACCACAGAGAGGTAAACATTTGAGAACAAGGGCAGGAAACAGACAGAGAAAGTGAGATTTATGCCAGAGCTCTGCAGTTATTTATCTGTGGACACACAAAGTAGATTAACTCATTAAACGTAATGTGCTCAGTGGTCAGTTGAGTGGCCAGGGGAGCATAAACAGACCTACAAATGGTTCTCCACAACTGGACAGTAGTTAAATGGGACCATTACAATGTCCCTTAACCTGCTTTATCGCATGCTGTGAGTTGGACAGCAGCAAAAGCATCGAGGATCTATGTGTATTTCCCCGTATGAAATTGTTTGACCTCACCTACGTGCACTGCAATGTACTCCTTACAGACATGACTGAACGACTTCCCGTCAGCTCCCGGTGTTCACGTCACCTCAGTTACCTCAGCCCCTCCCTCCATGATTATCTCTCAAGGCCAGTGACATGCTCCTGTTGAACCCTTGCCTCGGTTGCCTTGACAACTGTTCTCTCACCGGGTGGGGTACCTCTCACTTTCTCAGTGATGGTGCGATAAGTGCTACAATTATGTAAATTCTGCCCAACCAAAGTGTTTTTGCAGATTAAACATAGCTGGCGGAAAAGCTTTCAGCTCTTAAGTTCTGTGCTGACAGTCCTTCTCGCAACGTCCTGTTAGTGTTTTCTGTTTTTCATAAATGATTTTGAACAAAGGAGAGGAAAGGAAACTATCCATTTAAGTAGATAAATGGTTAGATGCAGTATTAGATAATCGCTTTTATATATGATATGGAGCAATGCAGCTAATAACCAAAGAGATGGAGACCAGATACTCTGTAGTGAGCACTGAGTTCATGATTCAGACACTTCTCAGTTATCATGATTGTCTGTCATCACTGACACTTGATCAAATGCAAGACATTGGGTTGTGGGATTGTTAAGTCAAGGCCATAGACACTACTGTCTTATTCCACTGTAGGATTTTATGAAACACTGTGTAGTGCACACTGAGAACTGGGACACTCAGATAAAGTGGCTAAAAGTAGTACATTAGGTAGATATGATTAGATGCCACTGCCTGATATTAATGGTGTAACATAGAAAACCATGTCACATGTTACAGTAGCTATGAGCAGTCTGACTGTTGCAGTTTTAGTCCACTAATAATGGTAAAGATATAATAATATAATTCTGTAGAATAAATAAGATCTGTCTTGATTTGATCAGGATGTTCCAATTCAATAAATAAATCTGGTTATGCTAAGCTATTTGTGTTTTGTTTAGCAGATTTATCTTAACACTATGACATTTCTTCTGTTGACTCTGTTAAACCACACAAAACTGTAGGTGCACTTTGCTGCATATTGCCTAAGCCTTGTTCTTTAATTTATTTAGCCATGTTTTTATCCTCAGTCACCCTCTCCTCTTTTATATCATCTGTTTACAACCGTTCCACAATCCTTTTAGTGGTGCCTTAGATATGGTTATGTGCATATGCATGTGTGCATTTTGAGACAACTTTTGTCCTTGCTTTTAATAACAACCCAGTCCCTAAGAGACAGACTCTCAGGGGCTGCCATAGTTACACCAGCAGTGTTGCAGCAGAGCTTGGCTATGCCGCGAGTGCTACTGCTGTTACAAGGCTTAAAGTGTATCCCTGGAGAACTGCATCTTGGATCCTGGCCTGTGAATGTGTTGCTATTTCTCTCCCTGTTGTTTCTGTAGTGTCACTACCTTCTGAATCAAAACCATCTGTATGTAATCTATACCTTACTGTATAGTCTTGGATTAAAAAAAAAATATTATGGAATTGGATTATCATTGAACTGAGGAGAGAAAATGTATTTGAACTGCATCCATATGGTGAATTATGGGATACATTGTTCTCAAATCGATGAGCTGTGGAGAGTTTCAGAGTGTGTTGTACTTGCAGCAGATCTTGCCGATGTAGATGAAATGGAGTGAGAAATGTACATTAGAGGTGATTGTTCTCCACGGGGAGCGAGGCAGCAGCTAAGACCACAAAGGCAACGCCACCTGAAGACCTCTGCAACTTCAGCTGTGGTGTTTTTAAAGAGAGAGTCATTGCTTCCATTTTGGTGTTTCGTTTGACTCAGCAGTTTTCTAAGAAACCGGTCTGAAGGTCATTTTCATTTATGCGCATGTGCCTTGTTGAGAAAATGCCTATACCATCCTCAAGCGCCCTTAGACAGCAAGAGCATCATTGAGTATGTGGCCAACTCGATGGCCACTTGATAGCCTGATTGCCCAATACAAAGGGATAACACACTCATGTACTCTAGTTAAATCTTACTGTACAGCTCGTTTTAACACACAACTAAGCCCACAAACAATGAGTGGAAATACAGATCTACCTGTGGATGAAGGATGATTCAGTGGGCCCGAGTTTGTCGGCGTATGAATGTGTGTTTGCTTGCACGTTGGTAGATGCTTGGTTTAAAGGGCTCTTTTGAACTTTGGGGCAGTGTTGGTCTTTTGTTGTTTGTCTGTCAGTCGCCCACGCTCTCTACACCCCCTCTCTCACTCGCCCAGCATCCACCCCATCCTCTCATCCCCTCCCTCCTCATCTCCCCTCCTCCAACCACAGCTACAGGCTCTTTTATCTACCCTCTATTGGAGGAGGGATGGAGGATGTGTGTGTGTGTATGTCCATGTTTGTTCTTCTGTGTGTGTGTGTGTGTGTGAGTGTGACAGTAGGTGTACGACGGCACACATGCAAACATTTCATCAGTAGCAATTTGACCTTTCACCTTGTGTGCTGTTGCCATTCATTGTGCGACTGGCTCATCATGTTCACATTAGCAGTGTGAACACCAACTGCTGCTGCTGCTGCTTTTAAATGGGAGATGCATACGTGCACACACGCAAACACACCATGACATGCTCTGTAGCAGAGAAATCAATTTTGCCATTTTGCCTCTGTTGTCCTAACTGGCATTAGAATGACATTAGAATACTGATAACCACAGTATCAGCTGCAGAGGTGCCAAGTGATAAGGTCATTTTAGACAGTACACTGCGGGAGCTCGAGATGTGTCACACACGTTGTCCTGGAGGTTAGTAATTACAAAAGTGAAGAAAGCAGAGGCTGAGACAGAATTTTGGTGCTGAAATGATTTGCTGATCAATCGATTAGCTGATTGATAACTTATTCACCCAAACAGGGCCAACATTGGTGGGCTCGAGCTTCTTAAATGCAAGTGTATGGATAATGGACAGTTTTGAAGCTCAAAATCTGCTGCCATGTTACCAGACCTGTCTCTTCCGCTTCCCATCTAATTTGAAAATTAGCAAAGGCTGGATCATCAGCAGACCTGAGGTGGGCCAAATGATGCCTGGGTGCTCAAACAAGCCATCTGTAACGTCACCTAACTGTCAATCAAAGTGGCCACACTGTTAATTATGCATAACTTTAATTGAATTTAAACAGGTGAGTTAAAAAAAAAAAAAATCATACTCAGTACAGTTGTCATGAACGGGGAAATTAGCTATAGAAACGAAAACTGTTTTTTGTACCAGGCTGCAAACATGTTTGTTTCTGCTGTGAAGTTGAACATTTTAACATGCGGACGTATGGAGGCTGACATGTTCTGTAGTCAGCCTCAAGTGGCCGTTCAAGGAACTGCTTGGTACTTCAAAGGGTTACCTTGGGGTCTGGGTACTTGTGATAGATGAATCTATTAAAAAATCACCAGATTAATCAACAATAAAAATAATAGTTTATACTAAATACTAGTTAATAGTTCCAAGGCTGAACATTCATAAATGTCTAAAATGAAAGTAAAGGCTGTGCTCTGTTCTCTGTTAGTTATATAATTAGACATAAAATCGGCGTAAGGATTTCCTTGTTAAGGACAAACAGGACATAATAGAATTCTCTACATTGACATCGAACTGTATCCATGGTAATACAGGCACCCATTACCACACGAGTGCATTTAGCAATTTGCACACACATATACATACCGCACGCAAAAACACACATGCAACACCCCCACAGAGCCTCATTAGGAACTGCATAGGAGGGGCTACACCCTCCTCCTTCATGAACTGAACAGAGGAAAAACGAGATGAGAGGTGGGTGGAGACAGACAGAGAGCATGTCACTTCAAAAACAAAGCACTGGGGTGATTTGCTGTGATTGCACATGAAAGGGATACTTTTAGTGGTAAATACACGTGAAATGAAACGCCACCCGAGCAGAGTGTTTTGAAGCAGAGACTTTATGTAGATTATGTGTATTCATAAGTGCGTATAATTTATTATTTGATTGTAGAATGTCAGAGGTCACTGAAAGGATACACGACCTTCATCTCCTTTTTTTAGTTGGATGATAAATTGACTCTCCAGCTGTCTTTTCTCTTTCTCAGCATTGTTATCTTCTGTCTCTCAGCAGATGCCTTGTTTGTCACTCGCTCTGTTTTCTGGCCTCGATCCACCTCATGCTGGCCCCAAGGCCAAAGTCCACTCAGTTGTAATCACTCCTCTTTAGCCTGCCAGCCCACACAGGACCTTTGCACTGTCACTGCTACCGTTGATACTATGAAAACACTTGCAGCAGTTTTGTCTCTTTTGCAGGATGGTTCATAGTCAGACAGACAGCTGGCAGAAGTGTTATGTAGGAAATGTCTGGTAAGGAGACTAATATAATTCTGAACTGAACCTGCCCTCAGATAAAGTTACAAGTGCTTATTGCCTGAAGTCTGTGTTTGCCTGAAGCACCATACGGGCAAAGACAAGAAATGGAACTGCATAGGAGGGTCTACTGTTTCTTTTAAAGATTCCTTGACACAAGAGCTGAATGTTACAAATACATACATATACACACTTGTAAAATGACTCATTTTGATACAGGCTTGGATGTACAGAACATGTTGCACAATCAAACAAACACCTGATGAAGACCCAGCAGTGACCCTGTGAGAAAACTGCAGCTTTTCTCTGTAAAATATTAAAACACTTAAAATAAACCTCCCTATTTGTACAAAGAGAGTAAAAAAGAACAGGCTGTCCACTTGTATAATTGTCAGTGTGTTGTTAGTAATTGGCAAAACATTGTCATTTAATTAATTAACTAAATTTAAGTTAATTTCTGTTCATCAATGATCAACATATTTCCTCAGCAAATCTGAAAAATTAAATAAAAGAGACTAACAAGTACACAGACAAGCTATGCGCTAACTATGTAATTAATTAACTTGGCTAAGTGTAATTAATTACTTCTTGTTGCGCACCAGAGAGTAGGGTAAGATCACCAGCTAAAAAAGGGTGAATTTACAAAGGTCAGATTCTGCACGGCCAGCTGCAGGCTCGATACCTGTAGATCCAGCAGCGCCTCTGCAGCCACATCGATCACAATAAAGGTGTTTGTGTTGAGCGCAACGCTGCTCTGTGGCATTTTAGGGTCCTTAAAGGACAGTTGAAGTCTGCTTTAATGAATAAGCCATCAGCCAGGCTGGGGCTTCCAGCCGCCACAAGGGCCTTCCCTGTCACATCCATCATCTGCTGGGAGGGGGTGCGTCCGACACAAAGGGAAGGAGAGGGGTACAGGTGTGGGATGGTTTGTTTGAAGGTCTTAGGTCCTGCTAGCAGGAACTGTGGTGATTAGAACAAGGTTTAACCTCTTTTTTTTTTGGTATTTCTAAAATGTAAATAGGAAATAGGGAGAACAATGAAATAACAACAAAGGGAAAAGAGATGAGCAAAATATGGGAATAGGATTGTGAGTAGTGGGCGGGAAGATGGTGATGTGGGGGTGAGAGGGTGAGGTTGTCCCAGTCCAGAGGGGTTTGAGAGACACAAAGAGCCGCGACTCCCATAGGACTCTCCTCCATCAGCCCACCCTGCTTTTATTACTGGCCTGATTAAACTCACCCGCCAGCCAGTAATGTAGCTATAATATATGATCTCTCCCTCTCTCTCTCTCTCTCTCTCTCTCTCTCTCTCTCTCTCTCTCTCTCTCTCTCTCTCTCTCTCTCTCTCTCTCTCTCTCTCTCTCGCCCCACTCCCTCCCAAATCACTCACTCACACACACACACACACGGCACACACACACACACATCTCACAGGTATTCTTAGATGCATAAGGACACACCCCTGTGGTTTGTCACATGACTAGCTCCCATGGTAACAGGGACAAAGACTTATTAGCATACTTGATGAAGTACTGTATACTTGTCTATATTTCCAATGAATGAGTGCTGCTCACATTGGTGTATTTTTCAACATTTAATCTGAAAATCAATTTGACCATTTTCACACACAAACTGCATTCCTACAGTATATGAAGCACCAATCAATATTTGTGAACATCAGCTACTAAACAGAATCCCTCGAGTCTGATGTGTTTGGTCTTCAGAGGACATTGTATGGAGTTTATTGTTTTTTCCATTTTTAATAAGTTTATTATACATATGATACAAATAATAATCTACAGTTGTTTTTCTTTCTCCCACAGCTGATATTTTCTAAAACACAGCCAGAGATTGAAAGCCAAATGGGAAGGAGAGGATTTTTTTTTTTTTTTGTTTTGTATACACACACTTCCAGCGGGGCCCTCAGTATAAAAGGGTTTTCATGTTACTGTGCCAATAAGTGCTTGGAGTGTTGACTCCACTATATAAAGGGTCAGTGTCCGCCTAAATGTTAGAATATTGCCAAATCTGTTGTCTGTCTGTGGGAGTCTAGACGAGGGAAGTCAGTCCCCTCTCAGCTGTTTCCAAGGTTCTTCTGAGCAAAGGCGTTTCATTCCCACAACTGTGTAGCGGCAGCGCAGAGCTATGAATATATGTAACTATTATTAAGACGCACTTCTTCATGCTCAGTGGTGCTTGTCTTGGAAAGTAATAGTTGTGCCGCACAAAGAGCCGCTCTGCGTTGGCTGACTTTTCTTGTTAGATGCTGAGATGGACGTAAACATAAAGCCACATCTACCAAAACGCTCCTCTGATGTGTATTGGGAACATGCATGCAGCTTAATTTGTGTTCTGGGAAGCGGTGCCTGCAATATTGTTTTATTTGGCCATCTATCATGAGCTAGGGCTTTTTCAATCTCATTTCACAGTCAGTTGGCGTGTACTGCTCTTTTCTTCTGCTCAGTGAGATGTGCAGCCTGCCCTAATCAGCGATCAGAGTATTGATTTCCAGGCACACAGGGAAAAAAGGGGGCTGTTGCTTGCCATGCAATACAAAGGTACTGAGTAGGCCTAATCAACACCCATTGATTATTTTATGCTGACCACTTCTTCTGGTGTGCAGTTTTCTGTTCAGCCTGTCTGGTATGCAATGTGTGTCTGTTTTCCTCTGTCGCTGTGGCGATAAAATGCTGTCCTGGAACATTTGTCTGAACACGGAAATAAATTGGGAGTAAATGAATAACAGTGAGGCTGCATTTTATCAAATAATCAACACAGACAGATTCAATCATGTAGCTATCATAGAGCCATATCAAGACATGAGCGCGCACACACACAAGCGTAACACCTGCTCATTCGCATGCATGCACACAGTCACACAGTGATGTGAAAGCAATTGGCTGCAGCAGAGGAGAGGCCAACTCCCGGAGTTGGTTGCTAATGGCTACAGGATCCAGGGGAGCGGAGAGAGATGTCGATAATGACAATGTCACTTGCAGCCAACCAGCTTTCAAAAATGGGACAGGACACACACTTACAACACAAGTCTATTGGTGCATTTATAGTACGTGCTGACACACACACACACCTTAAATGGAAGAGCAATTTTCTTCCAACCAGGTGGTTTTGTGTTATTATAGCAGCCAGAAATCGACGCTGCTCCAGAGGGCCATTTTGGCTCCAGGTCTAATGTTTGAATAAAGGATGTTTTTCTTCTATTTTATACTGCAGGTACCATAATTAGCATATATCATCTCTAAATATTAAATTAAATTTCAAGGTCAACAATCGTTACTTCTGTTTTCTGTTAACACAGTATTTGTTGTTGCCACCATCTTTTTTCAGTTTTATTGTATTAGCAAGGAGAGTCTGTCCTTTTCATTAAGCCTGCTCTGATAATCCAGTGTATGGTTGGGTGCTTTAGCCGTGAGACAGTTAATTTCCTTGTTCCATCCATCAGCCGTGTCAAGTGTTTCCAAGTGTAAACAGCAAGCATCAGACTGTATCTTTTTCAACATTGAATCATAATCAGAGTGTCATTAGCTGACTTTTTTTTAAATAACTTTTATCATTCTCATCGACCAGAGAACTTCTCTGTCTTACGACATGTTGTGTCTTTCCAGTGTAACAGCCGACCAGTGGAGCAGGCGAAGTTACAATGGAGCTGATGTAGATGATGTAAGGTCATGCAAAACCTACAGGACAGTCTCTCTGCTCTGCTGTTCAAAATGTGCTTTAATACTGAATGCTGAATGAGTCCTATTGTCACCAAGTGAACTGCACATAGAATAAGTGAGACATTTATTTGAACTTGTAATATATGTTGAAAGTTAAAATGGCTGTCTTCGTCAGGGGCTGAAGAATAATGAAAAACATACAATGGAAAAAAAAGATAACCCACAGTATTCTTTGTTCCTTTTGGAAATAGGACACGCACATTTTATGTTGACAGTCCCCTCCTTGCAAAAGTACATTACTGCTGCATGTAGCGCAATGCAGCTGCAGACAGGACCCTGATGACTTCCTCTGTGGCCTCACAGTGCAGGCGAGACCCTCATATTTTCCGTATGAATGCAGTAAGTCTAGGATGCCGCCCTTATTCCTTCCATTTGGTTGCATTTAGTATCAACTGAACAAGCTCGGTGAAGAGGAAAGAGAGAGAGAGAGAGGTGAGAGAGGAAGCATACGTTCTGCCTCAGAAGGAGCTCGGGAAGAAGAGATGAAGAGACACTGTGGCACAAAGGAAAAGAGCCACTAAAGCAAGAGATTAGAGGGCCCTCCATCTCCTCTCCAGCAGAGCGGTAAAATAAGACATCATCGGCACAGTCAAGCATTTCTGACGCTCTCTTTTCTCCGCAGACGAGATGATGATTAATATCAATCATGTTTGCCTAGCGCTGAGAGCAGAACATAAACCTTATTGTTACCTTAATGAGCCATGACCATGTAGACCAGCCCTGACTAATGGGGTTAAGCTGTTGGTTGGCAATCCTGAAAAGAGATAGGAGACTCTGTACTGTATCTATTCACAGAGTTCACACTGAGCAACTCTTTTAGTTGCCTCTGCTTTGATCCTCCAGTGATGTTGATCCTCTACCGTGGAGAATAAAAGCTATGGAGGAGTACAGTGAAATTTGTATTTGAAGATCAATTCATCGTAAATTAAGTTAAACGGCTTATAAAAGCATACAGTACAGTAAAGACTAGATGCATAGGGAAATTCAAGAAAATAGCCAAACTCCCCCCAGGCACTGGACATGTGTTACGAATTCACACCATGCAGATGACCTGGTGCCCTCCACCCCTCGCTCAGCCTCTTTTCTGTCTCCCTCATCTCCCTCCTCTTCTTTCTCTGGCACTCCTCATCTCCTTCCTACACCTCCTTCCTCCTCTTGCACACCTCCCCTATTTCTTAATTAGGTTTCGCTTCATATAACCTTCGTTTTTCCAGCTCAGTGAATCAGTGAATCGTCTTCCCAAGAGCAGCCTGGTATGTTGCCACCCTGAGCTGTGCGCTGCCATATTGTCCAGTCGCAGTCATAGCAGGCTCATGCATATGCAAATGTGACTGTGCTGTGAAGCTGAAGTTCTTGCAGTGACATCCTAGTATATGGAAACATACTCCTAACCTAATATCATGGCAAGAACCTAAAAAAACATTAATTGCACTGTAAAATAAATGTTTTGGGCTTCATCAGATAGTGACAGCTTGAGACAGACAGGAAAGGGGGGTAGAGAGAAAGTGGATGACAGGCAGCAAAAGCCAAACCCAGGCCACTGCAGTAATGACAGTAATCCAAACATGCAGGCATCAGATGTTTCAGAGGAGATGACTATCAATGTTGTGACATCCTCTAATCCTCTAAACACATGGATGTACTGTGTGTGTAGTACACTTAAGTGTACAGGTTCCCTAATGATAATGAAGGAAATCCAAATGAAACACACACACACACACACATTTTGAGGTTGTATAACTACCACAATGGACTGCTGTACTTTGGAACCGTACTCAGACTGTAGCATTAATTCAGCTGTGGCTTGATGTCTTGGATTAGGTCATGTATTCATCTATCCATCTGTTTCGAAATACAAATGTAACTTCAGAAATTCAAAGTCACTGGCTGCTGTTGTTGGATTGAATTTTCAAACAACAGGGGAAATAATTGTTTCCACCAATGCGTGGTTTGGAATTAAACGATATTGCACTCTAGTCTACGTTTTTAGATAAAATGTTAAATTCTATCGTGGCGGAGAGTCTCAGTGGAGTTATCATACAATCACCTAACAGGCTCCACAGTGGCTGTTCTGTTGGAAAGAACCTGATCTCTTAAGATTAGATTTGCTTCAATTAATGTTTTATAAGGGATTTGTGCAGTGCATGAGTTTGCATACTGAGACATTGATACTCGTCCACATCCTTTATTGGACTGCTGCCTCAGGAATAAAGTCTGCATTATCCGAGCCATGGCAGACTGTGTATAGAAACGTGATATTGGCAATAAATATCACATTAAAAAGGCTAGCATTGAAATTGGATTGCAATGAGAATACTGTATAATAACACGTGCTAATCAAAACAAGGTTTCCTCAGATTAGACATGCTTCAATTCATAATAACCCCGCAGGAGACTTCACTGACAGACAAATGTATTTCTAAATATTCTCAAATATCTCAAAGGGCTTAAGATGTCTGACAAAGTTTGGGAGACGTGATTGAAGCTGAAGTCCAGACGAACATTTCTCCCGATGAGATGAATCAAGCAGCATTTCATTCACACTGTTATCAGTCTGCCTTTTCCTTCAGCCTATCTACCTATAGAGAGATGCAGGGAGTCAGTGAGACTCTCAGAGAAACTATCCTCATCTTCAAGGCTCTGTGATGCTGGGAGGAGAGAGAGATATCAGGCCTAAACTTTCCCTCACTCTGACCGTCAGAGATAACACTTCACAGCAGCAGCTTAGTAAAATAAGAAGAGGCTGGAAAGAAGGGAGGGATAGAGCTGCCCTCTGAAGGATAAAGAGCAGGAGTAATTAACTTTCCCATCAACCCCCTGGTCAATAATACTGCTTTCTGTTGGCTTCCTGTTTGTCGGATTGGAAGAATCTGTGGCCTGCTTCTCCTTTCTATCCACCTCATCTAACTTCTTCCCTCGTCTCCCTTATTCCCATTTAACTTCGTCTGTGCTTTCGACCGTGCCCATTTAGCCCTCCACTGAACTCCAAATCAAGTCACCACAATGTTTTTTTTTTCTGTGGTGTGCTTCCCCAAATGTGTGTCTCTGTTTTGCAGTCAGCTGTGGTGCGCACATGGGCTTACGAGGGACGCGGGAACTATCACGGCTTTAATACAAAGATGCTGAACAAAGGCTAGCTGACACAGCAGATTTTACATGTCATAAGTCCTCACATACATTACACCACAAACACACGCTCTTTGTTTCTTCTTCTAGTTTACAGGAAAAGCTTCGGACAAAATAATAAGCCTGTGAAACAGCAAACATGACCCACTTCCTTTTTGTTCTTGGGAACTTTGCCTATTAGTGTACTTCCATCTATGCATTGTTTAAGGACTTACTTAACTTATTGCTACACAGCGAATTTTTCTAGCTTTTATTCCTGCATAGTCATTTAGAGAGCTAAACAAGCTGAAATCATTTTCTATATACATTATGTATACACACAAAAACTATGAGCTGAAGTTCCCACTCTTTATGGTTCTGCATAGTACATTAACTGGCCAACTTACTATTTAACTTCCAACTATAAAGGAAGGGATCTGTGTCTGTCTGTGCATGTATGACAATCCTTTGCATATCTTGAGAAGTGTTAATCAGAGCTACTTCACACTTGATGGGTGTGACGACCCAAGGCAGTATGATGTTGAGTATGAAGTTGAACAGATGAGCAGCACTACTGGATTCAAGCAATCTCAACACCTTGCCCAGAACAGGCACTGCACTAGTATTAACAGTAGCAGGCTTTTTCACAGTATATTAGGAAAAGTGTATGTGTAAAGTGTGGCGGCTATAGCACAGGAGGTAGAGCAGGTTGGCCACTAATCAGCCAATTGGTGGTTCGATCCTCCAGCCTTCATGTTGTAGTGTCCATGAGCAAAATACTGAACCCTGAATGGCTCCCGATCCTGCACCATCTGTGTGTGAACGTGTATGAATAGTTCCTAATAAATGATGATCAGTTGGCACCTCGCATGGCAGCCAATGCCATAAGTGTATGAATGTGTGTGTGTGAATGGTGAATGAGATTATGTAGTGTAAAAGTGTCCCAGTATAGTGTCCCAATGAGCCACCATGCACAGTTCTAGGACCCTGAAACTGAAGCAGTTAAATTGAATTCAGCGTTAATTTTGTTATTTATGTGTTTTCCTACAGGAACATGCCAAAATGTCTTCTGTGAAAAAGACCTATTACAGCCCATTTCTCATGTGATTTCAGTACCTTGGACAGATCCCCTCTATTCAAGCACCAACACTTTACATTACTGTAAAGTATTCTGCAGTGTTTTACCACATACCATGAATTATTCTTATTTTCGTTTGAAAAATGACATAAGTAATACTACATAACAACATAATATATATGAGAACCACACCTCAGTAATATATAGTATGTGTTCCACCTTAACCAGATCATCATATATGTATCATCTGATTGATTTTCCGGTTCTTATAGTTCTTTCTTCATGTCATGTAATCAATTTACCAAGCCGACCCAATCGCTTCCGGCTGTTTTGTGGTGTTTTACAATAATGTATCACAAATGTTAGAGCATCCTTTCTCCAGTAAGTTGAATTTTATTCTTCTGTGGGCATTAATGCACACGTTTCCATTCACAAATTGATTACATTACATGGCACTAATTCGGTCTATCCTATGTAGTTTCAGTTACAGTATGCTTATCTAATAAATACATATAAATAAATAAATAAAGCTTTTGGACTCTCCGCACATCAATAAGCTTTTAAAGATACTGAACTATTAAATCGACACAAAGAGAGTGTGGTATCTTTGTTAAACATGAGTTTTTTCTCCCTCTCTCTGTCTCTCTGTCTTTCTCTCCCTGTATGACTCTCCATACCATTCTCCAGTCTTTTTGGGGTGCTGCGTGTTTTGTGTCTGGTCCCCAGGATAATCTCACACCCCATCTGGCCTCTTGCTTTTGCTCTCTCCCTCTCATGGAGCATTGACTTGGCTGCTGCTAATATACCCATCAAATGTGCCTCACACTCTCTGTCTCTCAATCTCTTTATTCTTGTCACACACACACACGAGATATTAACACTTCTCTGAATGTGCTGAATGTGAATCTCTCTATCATAGCATTTTCATTAGTCTACGCCAGTGTAGTATTTTTTTTTTTGGAGCTGCTTAGCTTGCAGTCTGGCAATATAAATAGTACACAATGGATTGGGAGCTGTAGTAGTTCCTCATCCTGCCTCCGGTCCTCCCTGGCTGGCAGTCTAGCCCAGTGAGTGTGCATCTTAATGCTCCCCTGGCCTCGATGAGAGAGATGATTGGTAGAATTAATTGTGGCTGGAGGGTCGAATGGGAATAAGAGGGAGGGGGGGAAAAGGCGAGATGGAGTTGTGTGGGGGGGTGTTATCTGTCTGGTTTTAGTGCTGTGTTTCCTTCCTTTAAGCCTGGCAATAAGAGGATGTTGAAGTAGTTTTTATGCACTCACTCTTTTTGTCTCTCTAGATTAATATTAGCCCACAGTTAACTCAATCCTATTTTCTTTTATAGCCCAGTTTGCCCCTGTCTTCATTTGTGATTTACACCTGTGTGCTTGGAGGGAGGAGATAAGTGAGTCTAATACAGCGACAATCATAATGTAATGGCCTCCACAGCTCCCCCGACAGCAATGCTAACAGAACATAGTTTAGATCCTGCCGCGTCATTAAATGAGATAAATGGACCTTAAAAATAGGGACATAGACTTTGTGTGTGTCTTTGAGTGTGTGGACTTGTTTCTGTACTGGTGTTTTGCGTTTTAGTGAAGAGATAGATGCTGTGTCCTCTTCCCTCTCTCCAGGCTCCGGTGTAATGACAGATGATATCTGGGCTCCTAACACAGAGGAAACCATTGCTCTTCTTCTTCTCAGCCCCTTTTCACCATTCTTGTCTCTCCCAGTTTAACAGCAATAGATTTTCATCATGACACAGGTGATACAAAGAATAATAAAATGGAAGTGAATTATAACAGCAGAAAGAAAGACTTTTCTCGTTTTTTGGTAGCTTTTTTTTTTTTTACAGAAAAACAGTCGTGAGCCGTGAGGGAGAGTGTTTGTGTCGGTTGCTGTTCTCGCTCACTGTCAGCAAATTGGAGGGTATCCATGAAGGATTTATGTGCTGGTTTTATGGGGTCTTGTCATAGAATGCCTGTATGGGAATATAAGAAGTTGGGGGTGGGGTGTATGTGAAGGGTTTCAGGGGGTTAGAGTAGGGTTCTGGGGAAGCTGTCTCATTATTTATTTATACTATCTACAGAAGAAGGGGTTAGCAGAGAGAGAGGGGGGTGGTTTCTACAAGCCGCCATGGGAATATTGTGGGTCAAGAGTTGTTTTTCTAGCTACCAGCACAATTCTTTGTCTGAAAAAGTGAAGCCAATGAATGAACACACTATCCTGCAGTCTCTCTACTCTTCCCGTAGCATGCTGTACCCAAGTATGTCTCGTTATCTTGAATCCAAAACCCCTTGGTACCCTTGATACATTGTTAAGGCATCTCCTGCTTGCTTAGACACCAGCGATTTAGTTATTGGTGCTAATAAACAAAGAAATAAATTCTTGGATTTCGTGGCTGCGCTGATTAATGGATAAGTTGACACAAAATGAATCCTTAACCATCCATTTATTGTGTCAAAATACCAAACAAAAACTGGTTTTAATTATCATATCAAGACAAAATATATTAATATAAATACCTGACTTTGGGCTCTGCAAACAACAAAGCAATAGACTATTATGTTATACTGATAACTGGATCATAATTGATTAAGCTACTAATTATTAACTAATGTATAATTTAGTCTATAAAATGTTACAATTAAAGATAAATTGAATTTAAATCAGCATCAATCACAGTTGAGTCAGGATTATTTAGTGTGATCAACAGCTCACAAACACAATTTAGTGAATTATAATGATATATTATAAACAAAATTCAATGCTAAAACCAGAATTAGCAATTGATTAAATAATTAACTAACTAGTTCGGGAGTGAGAAAAGTGCTGCTGGCGCTGACTTTATGGTTTATGGTCATGATTTACAGTCGTTAAATGTTCCTAAATCTAATCAAGCCACATATTGATTTTTCTGCCGCTTTGGATAAATTAGATCCTTCATCTAGTAGTTATGTCGCCATGAGAAAAATGCAGCCATGGTCACTTATATATGACACTTGTGTGTACTCACAAATACTGTAAAGACATGTTCATTTTGTTCTCTGAAGGAAAAATAGGAATAGTTCGGCTGTGTATTGTTCACACTTGAAGTGTCAGTTGTAAAGTACTGTACACGCACACACATACAAAGCTGAGGCATATATCCCCACACAGCCCTACAGGGACAGAACCATTATTCCCTACTGAGGAGCTCCATCATCATCTCTTTGGCTTGGCCTCACACACACACACACACACACACACACACACACACACACACACACACACCAAATGCCAGGGCATACAGGGCTGCAAGAGACAGAAAAGCCCTGTGTGCCTCAGTGTCTGTATGTGAGTGTACAGGTACTGATCCGTCTGGAGAAATGACTCCAAGACCTGACAGTGAGAATTAATATCTTGATAGTTTATCAGTGAAGCAGTGTTGCTGCACTGTAAAAACAACAACAACAAAACAGCAACCTCTGTGGCTGTGAAGTGAAGCCAGTGTGAAACTACAAAAAATGCTTAATGCATAATTGCATAATTAACAGCAAGGCCGCTTTGACTGACAGGTAGGTGCCATTACTGACGGCTTATTTGAGCACACAGGCATCATTCAATTCTGTCAGTGAAAAAAACACATGACAAATGTTTTAGGATGCTTTATGACATGAATGTATTAAGTCAACAAAACGATTATTGAGTTAAAGTTTCCACATTTCCACACATACCTGGAGCTGAATTTATTTGTAGCTTTTCTGTCCTGTCACACAGTTGAAGTTCTTTCCCATGAAGTCCAAACTTTTATCTATCTTGAAATCTCTTTGGTCAACACTGTTGGACTCCAGAAAGCCATCTCTACTATCATCCAGCTAGACTGATAATGAGAACCCACACTGTGCAGTCGAAAGAGAAGCTGTCAGATTTACATGAGCACCGACTCAAGTGATTTAATTAAAGACGCGGTAAATGCCTTAGTACTTGCAGGATACAGAATGCTTTTGTAATTCAGTTTTATTGCATTTTCACGATGGTACAGTTCATTGGAGGAGGCGGGTAGAGAGTTGAGACGATGTAATTATGACATGTTAATGTTCATGCTGGTTGAAGGTGAAGTGTGGCAGCTTGAGGAGATGGTAGGAGAGATGTCTGTTGGTGAAGTTTCAGTCAAACACAGCTGTGAGGATGATCTGGCTCTGACTGTGGCTTTTGTTCTTACACATCACACGCCTCACACACACATAAAGATGTGAACCAAAGGACGCGTGGAAATACGCATACACACCTCCGCTGATGTGTTCAGTAGTACAGAAGGTCAGCAGGAAACAAAGAGATGGGGGTGCAAGGTAATTTCATACCCCCTTCTGTACCTGCAAAGTGCCCTTGCATGTATGCTTTCATCCACCACAGCTCCACTCCACCAACACAGTCACTCTGTTAGCCAGTATCCAAGCTAGAGGATGGTGATTTTACAAAATATATACACGTAGTCCTCCAAAACATCTCTGTATATGTCATTTACTGCCTGACAGTCTAGAATGATTTCAGAATTGATACAAATTAATAACATGTCATTTTCTGAATTTCTTGTCTGATTGACAGTAATTTCTTGGACATATTGAACATTAGTGTTTAATGCATAAACATATCAACGATGAGAAAGGATCTATAGTTCCCTAACTGCTCTTCGTCTTTTCCCTCCTGTTACCCTTGTCTCTATCCTTCCGTGCTCTTTCATACAAAGTGCTCATTACCTGCGTAACCTTTTACTTTGAATTACAGCTCAGCTCACTTTGCTGCTTGCCTGCAGGCCAAACTAAAGCAGCACGTTGGCCCATTAGTCATTCTGTAATGGCGTACTGACTGGCCAGGTTCTTAGTCATTCAGCTAACCTGCTAGCCAGCCGATCGGTCAGCAATTCAAGCATGCATCCCTCTCTCCAGTCCATCTGCAGCACCCAGCCAGTCGTACTGTCAGTGTCGGGCCTGAAAGAGTTGTGACTGCAGCTGAACTGTGCAATTGTGGAAGTGCGAGGCAGATTGGAGACCATCTGCTTCCTTTTCTTTCACTTCCTCTTTCAGCAGGTTCATCCTCTCCTCTTCCTCTCTTGGACTCTTTGTTACGTGTTTTTGGGGAGCTTTGACATGCAAATGACCTACTCAACCAAGTAGAGCAATATCTTTATTGCATATACATGATTTTGACATGTTTCTTGTTTCCTTTATTCAGACTCTAGTCTGTCCTTAACACTGAATATGTACCACCTTCAATGTACTACAAGAGCTCTTGTTGTTTCCTTGTCCTTGTTCTTGATCTGAGAAGAAGTCACCGTTGATGCCGAATTGAAGTTATAACTACATCTATAATGCGGCCCCAGTTTTTCAGTAGTTGTCATTACTGTAATGATCTTGTTTTGGATGTTTACGAGCACTACTTGGATAGACTTATAGAACTGGAGCGGACATAGAGTCAAACAGCTGTAGGAAGTTTTCCTCTCTCTTGCTCCTCTTTGCTCCTTCTGCAGTATAATTTAGGCCTCCAGAACACAGTTTAATTAGCTTCTAATGGATTATCTTCACGGTTGTGGAGGCAGTTTCTCATTTATTTTCCTTGTAAAGCTGTTGGACTTTAAAGGTGCTGTTGAACAGTTTCTCCACCTTTTCATCGCAGACGTATACACCCCTGCTGCGGTGAGCATTGATATTGACAGCCTGCTGCCTGGGGCATCTCTTTCTTATTGCTGTGTTGAATAGAAAGCCTTTCCATCTACGAGTTGCCGCCTAGGCTCACTTTATATAACAGCAAATGTTTGTGTTGTGGTATCACTATTGGATTTGACATCATATCCACTTCATCCAGCAAAAACCCACATCTGTCTTTGTTCTGCTCGGCCTTCATTTGACATTTAGATACTGTGACACACCAGGTCTGAGTGATGAGAAGGTCGACTGTTCCCTGGAAGAGTAATGTAAGGCACACTGAAGATTAATTATTGTTTGATAGTTAATAAATGTATGTGATCTTCTAGGAATGACTTGGCTGTCATTGTTTTATTGTTGCTTCGGTATAATCTAAGTTTTATCCCAGTAAAGAGCTGCTGACATGAACTGAACTTTTCACTGTCATGCTCACACATACAGCACGTATGTGTGAGCGTGCCACAGATTCAGCATGTGTCTCTGTGTGTACGGTATGTGGGCTCGGCAGGTTGCTGGCCAATGGCCACATTCTAAACTCTGTCAGGTAGCCTGCTGTGAATGAGGCAGAGAATTATGTGAGACAGAGCATCGATGCTGATTAAATTGGCTGGTCCTGAAAAAGACATGCAGGGATTAGTCAGACAGAGAGAGAGAGAGAAGGAAGGAAGCTGCTGATCTAATTGTAACACTGAATGGATGTATGTTTGGCTCGGTACAGACAAGCCTACAGGAATACGCTTTTGGACAGTTAGCTGAGTTGGATACCTAGTAGGTGATGAAAACATAAGCTACTGTGTATCCCCTTTGTTTTGTTCACTGTAGTAACTGTTCCCACCGTGTTAACTGACTGTAGGAAACAGCATTCAAAGTTATGTGCTTTGTTCTGGTAGTGTCTGTAAAGTAAAAATAAATGTGTTCTCAGTTTGTCAGACCAAAGAAGAAAGTGTCATTAACCGCTATTAGTTCCCTGTGAACATGCCCTTTCAACAACTTCTTCATCTCTTCATGTTTGGGGAATTTAAATAGAGTAACAAGCTGTTCATCCAGTGAAGGTGCATTTGCGGGCAGCAACCTAGCAAAGGTTATAGCAACTGAGTGTCACCAAGTGTAATAATTCTCAAACGGAGAACAACAGATGCTAACGTGATAAAAGTTTTTGTTGTAATGCCAGGGGGGTGAGCTTATGCTCACGGTGGCCTCACTGCATCATCGAGCCACGATTTAGGACTGTCCAAAAATCCTGGACTGAAAACTTGGAGAAAAACTGTTTTCTCTTTAACTCTACAGTTCAGTTGGACACAGTTCACTTCCATCTTTTTTCATTTTTACGTTTATGTTTAATGTGTTTGTCTCTGAATTTCCTTCACATGGACTTGAATGATTGAGATCATGTTTTCCAGGCACAAATTAAACTTAATTCTGCTGCAAGCTACAATAAATCTACACAGATACATTTTTTCTTTGATACGAACATCTTGAGAACACTCAAACAAAACTGTAAAACAGGAAAGTATTAATCATTCTCCCATTTAGCTTTATAGCTAATTCTCACCTGTACTTAGTTGTTGTCTCATCTATTATAACTAAACCTATTTTCACATAAAAACAAGTCTATAAAATGGGTTGTGAGAAGGGATATAAAAGAAGTTGCTGATTCTGCGAGCTTTAGCTCCTCAGGCAGGTCGTTCCAAAGGCGAGGGGGCCCTGGTGGCAAAAACACGGTCACCTTTAGAATTAAGCCTCGACTTTGGAACAGCCAGAAGGGCCCCACCTGAGGACCTAAGGCTGTGAGCTGGCTTAAGGTGTCAGCATGTCTGTTATGTAACATGAAGCCAGACCCTGGCGTGTTTTAAAGGTGATCAGTAAAAATCTTGAAATCAATTCTGAAACAAACAGGAAGAAAACCAGTAAGAACCCTAGCTGCTGCATTTTGGACTAGCTGAGGTTGAGAGAGTGCCTTTTGGTTTATACCATCTGTTTATGAGAGGAGGGAGTTACAGCAGTCAAGACTAGAGAAAATGACTTTTGTGAGACGATTGGTTAAATTCTGGAGATTTCTGAAGGAACCATGACTTGATGACTTTGAAGTGGGCTTCACACTGGCAGAATAGGTCATTTTGCATGGAGCTGGTGTGGATTGGAAGATTGAACAAGATGATTTTAGAGTTCAAGTTATTGAGTTGCAGGAAATTGTGTGCCAGCCAACAGTTCACATCACTAAGACAGTCATACAGCATCTAGATGTTAGTGACTACTTGGGGTGTTCATAATCAAAAACTCCTTTGGTCAACAGTGCTTTATATACAGTATTTACATATTTGTGTCCTTCATCAAGCAGCTAATCACCTTCTTTCTTTTCTTGTTCTCTGTTCTTGTTTTTCCTCCAGTCACAGATGAAGACACTGTGAAGAGATACTACGCTAAGTTTGAGGAAAGGTTTTTCCAGACCTGCGAGAAGGAGCTCCTGAAGATCAACACATTCTACTCAGGTATGTATTTATTCAAGCATATGAAGTCAAAGTCAAATAAGGAAGGTAGTTTGAAATCAAATAACTGAAACAGATAAAGTGTGATTACGGGGCTGGAATCATCTCTACTAATATGAAGCAATAACAACATAATTCAATTTAAAAAATATTCTCCACGGTTGCATCTGCTCTGCAATAATGCTTCCTTGCTTAAATTAACTTATATTATTATTGCCCTAACAATTTAACATACAGTGTATAATTATATCAAACACTGTCAGGTATTGTCTGTGTTTTTTACTCTGTACTAAGCAGCCTGGTCGTCATGCCTGTGTGTATTTCAGGGAGCGGGGGGGCGCATATGTGTGTGCCGTGTAACATGAGATGAAAGCCATAATATATTCTGGTATTCTGGTACCAGAAGGTTGCCTTCTGGTTTTGAGCTTCAGATCAGGGGGGGGGAAGTAGGAGGTATCCAGAGATGGGTAGTGCTTCCTCTAGAGGCTGTTTGCGAAACTGCAGGTCAGCTGAAGGCCAAGGTTGAGTGGCAAGATTGTTTCAGCTCATAATGACTGGAAACAACATGATGGCAGATGGAGGGCTAAAGTAATAGCTATAAATCACTGCAGAGCTTGTTAGTAGGAGGTAGATTTACTGAGGTACTGAGGAGAGTTTGTTTTTCTCTAACAAGAGTGCATGTCTTTTCTGTAGAGGCCATGTCTTGTTAACTTATATTTTACTATCAAGATGATGATAATACTGTTCCTTTGCTTAGGACAGAACAGTGAGTAACACAATCCTCCTATTTAATCTATTCTATTTAGCACCTGTCAGCAGCATATAAACACGTATAACAGCTGTATTAGAGTTAAAATACAGTATATGTATTGGTAAACAGATATTAGTGTTAAAATGTGCAGTATTTCTCAGCAATAATAACTTTTCCTATAAAGACATATTTTACATTATTTCAACAGTGTTTCACTATATTATCATTTATTATCTGTTTCTACACCAGGCTGGAGTTATAGTTATCTCTCTCTGCTGGCAGATATGTATTGCAATCTTGTTGGCATGCTGTGTAAAATGTTGACATATTAATAATATGTTATTGTCCACCTGTATGAATCAAAACAGGACACAGAATAGAACAAAACAAACACTTCGATGCCACTTCTGATATTCTCAGTGCTCCATGTCACACGTGTAAATCTGTTGATGGCAGCGTCGCATCACATCACTATTATAGTGAGTGAGTCAGTGCGCCGTCTTTTCAGCAGACCTGAGGTGTGAGGTTAGCTAAATCCTTCCTGCTCTCGGGCGTCTTATTTATCCTCCACACACAGGAGGGTGAGGCAAGAGATTGCAGAGTTGTGTCCGACAGGCGGCTTCATCCGAGGCCAGTTACCGTGTGTGAAGTGTGTGTGTGGTGTGTATCAGTTTGAAAAAGCTGGTTAGATTGTGAGCGTGGTGGATAGATGGAGATAAATCGTGTGCTGACTTTACATAAGACACCTGCCTCCACAGAAGCTCTTTCCATCTGTATTCCCTCTGAAAGGGGTCCCTGACCTCTCATAGTCATTCTGCTGCAATGCGCTGAAACACAGCCTGTTGGACACTTTCATCTTCAGAGAGACATTTTTGCAGACCGCTGTTATAAAATATAATATAGAATATCCTTTTTTCCCCCATTTGTGCCTGAAAGCTGAGGAACAACTTTAAACTTCTGCAGTAAACTCATCCCAGTGGAACTCTAAACCACCAACACCTGTCTGTTTAAGGTTCATTGACTCCAAACAGATGAACAGTCCAGGCATGTCCTCTATTGTGAAGTGCCACTCTCACCCCAGACCTCAGATTTAATCTGGACCTACTTGCAGCAGGGTCGTGACTTTCTCACATTTTCTGCTGATGTCATGTGTTCACCCAAGCATTGTTATGATGGACTGAATGAGTCAAGGAGGGGGATTACCGTGAGTTTAGATGTCAAGGAAAAGCTGTGGCATTCCCGTGAGGTGGTGTGATATCTGGAGAATGTGTGTGTGTGTTCAAGCAACAGAGCGTGAAAGTCACCAGTGAGCCCTCCACATTATCACGCCTGCTTTTCCCAGTTTAAACCAGAGGCACAGACACCGTCAGGCTGCCTGGCAGTGGACCTCAAACCAAATCACCGTTGTTATTGTGACTCCAGGTCTGTTCATTTAATGGTTTCCACGCCCACTGGAAGAATCTGCAAGTCACAGCAGCAGAGTAGAACCTAAAAATCCACATCCATCAACAAATCATGACATTGTCGACAAGCTAAAAGCAGCTGAGTATAAGGGTGGTGAGGGAGGATGTACATAGCTATTCTGCACACTCAGCTGGCACAAACTGACCATGTTGCCTGTATGAAAATGGCAAGTTTCATTAGAAAAGACTAATTATTTTAGCTTATGTGACAGTGACTTGGTTGAATAGACTGATGGCCTCATAAAATCTCAAACTGCCAACAAGTCTGTACTTCTATTTTTAGTAGACTATTCATAAGAATAGAATGAGGGCTGAGAACGAAAAGAACGTGGGCTTCATTATTCAACAAATAAACCTGGTATGGCTGCTGAGGGGTTAACAAGGAAAAAAGCAGTGAAGAATTGAGGCTAATCGTTTTTAAGAAAAGTGCAAAAAAAAAAGTAAATGAAATGCGGGTTGCTGCCCAGGCTCTGTGTGATTTCCTCCCCTCCTCTCTATCTCCCTCTCTGGGTATATTAACCTATCTTTGACCCAGATAATGGTTCCTCCCTCTGCAGCATTTACATGTCAGCTCAGCCTAATAGTCTCCATGCTTCTGCTTCCTGGAACTGACAGCAGGAGAGCAGAGGAGACGAGGTGTATAGAAGAGTTTTGTCTTTTTTTTGCTGCTTTCACCTTCTCTTTGTCCTCTGTCGAGATCACTGGTGTCAGACCGTAGCGGCTAGTTGACGTCTCTTTCCTGTAGTCAGGCAAAAACCAACTGAAGGGTCTGATTTCTTCTCTCGCTGAGTCTAAGACTCACAAGTCTTAA
This sequence comes from Nibea albiflora, assembly GCA_014281875.1. Classification (NCBI taxonomy): domain Eukaryota; kingdom Metazoa; phylum Chordata; class Actinopteri; family Sciaenidae; genus Nibea; species Nibea albiflora. The sequence continues at coordinate 14,436,379 of CM024792.1, read as the reverse complement.
CTCTGCTTATTAGTGGTTTATCTAGTTAATTTAATTTTTCAGTGTTTAATATTTGATGTTATTAATTTATAACCCTCATTTTTCTCATCGGGTCAGAAAACATAAGATATAACTATTGTCCTTCTCTCCACCTGTAGAAAAGCTTGCTGAAGCCCAGAGACGTTCCGCCACGCTGCAGAATGAGCTGCAATCCTCACTGGACGCTCAGCGCGAGAGCAACGCTCCACCGGGCTTGCGAAGACGCAAGACGATGTTCCACCTGTCGCAGGAGGAGCGCTGCAAACACCACAACATCAAGGACCTGAAGCTAGCCTTCAGCGAGTTCTACCTCAGCCTCATCCTGCTCCAGAACTACCAGGTTTCAGCACGCACATTCACACGTTGTCACACTCATGGAAGCCAAAATTGAAAAGCTCTTTAATTCAAATTAATGTGTGCTTTAATGAAAAATAAACCTTGCCATCCACAGAATCTGAACTTCACTGGTTTCCGTAAAATCCTGAAGAAACATGATAAGATCCTGGATACCTCTCGCGGGGCCGACTGGCGCGTGGCTCACGTGGAGGTGGCACCTTTCTACACCTGCAAGAAGATCACACAGCTCATCTCCGAGACAGAGGTGCCTGCTCGTATACACACCGTGATACGAAAGATGTTGGTGGAAAACAAAACACATACTGTACATAAAACCATTGCTGTTCATTTGTGTGTTTTTTAGACCATTGTCACCAACGAGCTGGAGGGAGGAGATCGTCAGAAGGCCATGAAGAGGTTGAGAGTTCCTCCACTGGGGGCAGCTCAGGTCAGAAGTACAGCTGGTTACACTGGAAATCTCTCAGTGATATGATGATTTCAAACCTTTGGAGCTAACGAATGCCTTCTTGTAACCTGTAGAGTGACAGCTTTATGAGATCAACCATTTCTTGTCATTAGTTTATCTTTTGATTTATTTTTATTTTTAAGTATGTAAAATAAAATATATAAAATAGACAAATAAATGTGTACTAATATCATATTTTTGACTCGCCCCCACCGATAAAACTCTTACTGTACAGTATTAAATCACCTGGATACAAAATTGGTGTCCTGCCTGAGAATATCAAACACAGATTTATCATTAATCTTCATATGTTGAGTTTATAGTGTTTTGTTGGTGGTAAACAAAAGGTGAGAGGTTTGTCATGAGAGGAATAAAGAGAGAGAGTGGAAGATGGGAAGAGGCAAGGAGAGAAACCATGAGAGCCTCCAGTATTGATTTTATAAGTGCTTCTCTGCCGTTGAACAGACAGGATATCTTTCAGAAACAATCGAGGCTCGTGGCACTTTACCCCCCTATGTTATATCTACTCTTATTACTGCATTAATTACTGTCATGTCTGACTTGAATTGTGCTATGTGACTATTGATCTCTCCATTTCCCCTGCAGGCATGTATATAATAAATATATTCAAGCACATAAAAGGAGTCAGAGTGCCTTTGTATGGAGAAGTTGTAGTTACAAGAAGTTTTGTATGCATCATCTGTGAGCTTGTTAATATATAGAGCGGTTAGCTGTCTTATTAATTAATATTATTACATTATTCATGTTTTTATTGTTTCCTCTCTGCCTGTTTCAGCCTGCTTTGGCCTGGACAACCTTCCGTGTCGGTCTCTACTGTGGCTTCTTTATCATTCTCGCCATTTCCTTCATTCTCACTGGTAAGTCACATTTTTCAAATCCTGTTTGACTCGGCACAATTCATAACATCACTGTGAGATAACCAGGAGTTATGGTCGATTGCTTAAGATTAATAGGGAGCATGTTTGACAGGTTTTGTTGTTGTTCTCCTTCAGAATCCTTATCTTTTAAAAAGCAGAATATCCCCTTTGTTTTTATCAGGCGCCGTGTTCATCTCTCATCACTTTGAGAACATGTGGCCACTGGTGCGGATCTATCGGGGTGGTTTCCTGTTAATCCAGTTCCTCTTCCTGTTGGGCATCAACACATACGGATGGAGACAGGCCGGAGTCAACCATGTCCTCATCTTCGAGATCAATCCCAGAAACAACCTCTCACACCAACACCTGTTTGAGGTCAGAAAGGGAAAACAAGTGGAAACAATTATGAAGAAAATAAACTTCTTAATATGTAATGAAGAAAACTACAAACTTATAATTAACTTAATTAGCTATAAATGAGGTTGTTTAGTGGATTTTGGGTAATCCAGAGAAGAAATACATGACTCTGTAAAATAAGAAGATTTCATTAAATACATACCTAATGTCCACAGGCTTTTATTCATACAGGACACAACATAATTTGCACTGAACTGAATTATTCATATTACCTTGTTAATTGTGGTTGTGTGTCAAATGTGCTTTCTTTTAATGCCTGTCTCTTCTGTTTCTCTCTGTGCTGCTGGCTGCAGATCGCTGGTTTCCTGGGTGTGTTGTGGTGTCTCAGCATCCTCTCCTGTCTCTACTCAGAGTACACCTACATCCCCATGCAGATCAACCCGCTCATCCTCTATGGCTTCATGTTGCTCTTCCTCATCAACCCCTTCAAGACCTGCTACTACAAATCACGTTTCTGGCTCCTCAAGCTGCTGGTCAGTCCACTCATTTATTCATAAGTTTGAAAGAGTTACAATGACGCCACTTGAACTTTTGTGCCACTGATCATACTCGCTCTGAAAATATGTCTGACTGTGTGTGTTTTATAAGAACAATGTAATTCGAACTGGATAAATGAGCCCAACAGTCAAGGTTCATGGATACACAAAGACAAATGTTGACAACTGTGAGTCTGCAGTAAGTAATGCTTTAGAGGACTGTCATAACAAAATGAAACATGAGACAGTGTGAACCTGGGCTGAAGATTGAATATGATATAAAGAAGCTTTAATTGCAGCACCAGAGTACCAGAGCCAGTTTTAATGTGGAATTTGTAGTTCTCTGTATCAAAGAGAATGATGGTTCGAACTCATCCAGTAATTATGCTGATCTTAACAAGCTATTTTACTCAAATTAACCAAAATTATATTTTCAAAGTCTAAAGCCCCAAAATACTGAGATCAAACTTCAAACCATATAACTAACAAATGTATAGTAGCATAAAATACAAAATTGTATTTGTGCTTTTGCAAGATTTCATATATCCTGTCTGCTGTACAAGTGAAGTGAAGACAAACCCTGAAGTTTAAGGGGGAGAACGTCCAAAGAAAACTGCTAAAGTCGTGTTCAGCTGTGTTTCGCTGCTATATTGTGCTGCTGACACACATTACGTATGTCACGTGTGCGTGTGTGGGAGGGTGTGTCTGTGTGCACATCTCTATCTCACATTATGAAAGCGTGTACTATTCAGATTCCTATCTGAAGTCTCATGTTTACAAAACCCTCCTGTGTTATTCTGTTCTTTATCTAAGCCGGGCTACATGGCTGCAGAAGAGAGGGTGGGGTGTGTGCGTGTGTGTGCATGTGTGAATGTGAGTGCGTGCGTGTGTGCGTGCGTGGGCCTGTGTGTGTGTGTGTGTGTGAGTGTGTGGAGGGGGGGTGTAGCGAGACAGAGGGCAGCGGGTCGAGGGATAATAGAATGCAGCCTCGTCCCAGGGGAGGTGGAGGTTGTGACTGTGCAATCATTACAGGCATAGATCTATCAGTATGCTGATGCCCTGAGCTCCTCTGTCCCTCCTCCTCTACCTCGCCTTCCTCCTCCAACCCTCTTCCCTGCCTGCCTGCCTGCTTCTCCCCCCAGCAGCAGCAACAGCAGCAGCAGACCCCCTCCTCATATTCTTGTCCTTTCCTTCACAGCTCCCCACAGTCCTCAGAAACACTCCCTCAGCCCTCCTCTGCTGGTAATAATCAGCCTCAGTCTTGATTGGTCATGAGCAATCATAACAGCCTACGCAGAATTAGAGTGGATATGTTTAACATGATTGTCGCACATGTCGCCTCATTGAATAAGCAATACGTGATTAAGGATGTTTGGGGAGAAATTTTTGTGTTATTGGAAAAAACAACTTGTTAACTGTACCCACACCTTTTTGTGTCTAATTTCTTCTGACAATAAACCCCAGACAAAAGACAAAGATTTCATTATATGACTCAAACTGTGGCGGTAGCACCTGGATCACTAGTGTTTGCTCAAGAAATGAAAACCTAACCACATCACTGCAGCGGGCTTAGCCTTGAGACGTCCACACAGATAGAGCGGATATGAGCGAGATGGCCACTCGATCAATACAGACTTTGATTGGCAGGTTGAGAGAAATATGTAAAAGAAAAGATCAATATTCTCCGACATTTGCAGTGGAGGGCAGTGTGTGTGTGTGTGTGTGTGTGTGTGTGTGTGTGTGTGTGCGTGTGTGTGCGGGGGTTTGTGTCTTAAAGTGAACATGGAGAGCGGCATACAGTCGCTCCTGAATGTCAGATGTGGCCTGAGGGGCGTAAATGGAAAGAGTGGAGCGGGGTTGTATCATTTTACAAAGCATGTTCAATAACTGAGCTCCTGCCAAAAGTCATATCCCAAATAGCATGCCCATAGAAGCCAAAGCACGCCACAAAAACACTGTCAGGTCGTTTGGTGTGTTTGTCTCGTACACCAGTGAGTGGTGACAAGCAAACAAATGCATGCGCACAGACACAAAGCGTGACTCATTAAGGTGTCCTGCGGCGTGCTGATAAGGTAGTCTGGAGGCTCAGTCCCTTTGTGTGTTACAGATCATTAATGGAGGTTGTTCTCTGCTTTGCACTTCTCTACTGAAGTACTGCGACAATTACACACTAATTAATTGTTGACTAATTTAGCCCCAGTGTTGAAAGTGTATACAGACAGTCAGGATTCACTGAAGTGAATTTTGTCACATTGAGGTCACCTCAAGGTGTTTTTTGTGTAAATGCTGCGTGTGTTTCTTAGATGAATTTAGACATTCTTACAAAATAAGAGCTTTCACTTTAACGAATTACTTTTCTTTTTCACCTTCTCTCCACTCCACACTTGTTTGTCTCATCTTTTTCAGTTCCGTGTGTTCACGGCACCGTTCCACCGCGTGGAGTTCGCAGACTTCTGGCTTGCTGATCAGCTCAACTCGCTGGTGTTTGTCCTGATGGACCTGGAGTATCTGATCTGCTTCTACATCTTTGAGCTGCAGTGGAGCAACAGCAAGGGCCTGCTGCCCAAATTTAGAGGTAGAGCATTAATGTTCAGAACATTCATGTCCTTTGCACCTCGCTCTGTGCACAAGGGAAAATAACACTTTGGTGTATGGGATGGGAACGTTACCGCCCTGGTACAGAGAAAATGACCTGAAAACAGTTAAAGATTGTTGTAAAAGAGAAAACATCCTTTCAAAAAGGCAAAAAAAAAATACTTGCCTATCAACAGGTCAATTAACAGTAATGTGGTTCAACCTCACAATATTTTTTATATCTTTTAAAAACTGTTGTGTTTTGTTATTTACTTGAAAACTGCACTTTTCTGTATATACATGTTGTATATGAAGCTATATGTAAAGTTTTATACCTGTTCAAACGGGGGTGTTGCCCCATGAGAACAGATATACATAGATAATGCATGTGGAAACATCAAAAACACAATTTAAAAACACCTAGACTGCAGTAAACATTACAGATAGATGGTATAGACAATATATATTTGAATTTATGTTTTGTTGTTGTTGTTTATTCTTCAGCTGCAGCATGGCCCCGTAATATGACGATAAAGACACAAATCTTTTGGCTGTAAATGTGACAGACTAAGTTAACAGTGTGCCAGACGGTTGAGCCGTCCTGTCAGGGAATGTGATGTGAACAAGGTTTTAATTGCAGGCCGTCCACTCGACCAACAGTGACACCTCGGCCTCCATGCAGCCAATTAACACAGAGCTAATGGAACGGAAATGTTTGGCCACTCAAGGTCGCCACGTGACTCACATAACGATGAGCTTGTCTGTACGAAGGGGAATGTGTGGGGAGGGGATTACCGCTTAATTATGCTCTACTTTATTCTGTTTTAGACCCCAATGACTACGTATGCCACAGCTACTCGTACGGCCTGCGCGCCATCATCCAGTGTCTGCCCGCCTGGCTGCGCTTCATCCAATGCCTCAGGCGTTACCGTGACACTAAGAGGGCCTTCCCTCACCTGGTGAATGCTGGGAAATATTCTACCACCTTCTTTGTCGTCACCTTCGCTGCGCTCTACGCCACACACAGAGGTAGGACATACAAATATGTGTCAAATCTATTTCTATAGGTTTGAACTGAGCTGAGTAAACGTGTGAAAGTGCATCCTCTGTCAGTTGTCATCCTGTAAAATGAAGCTCAGAAACATGAGAGACGAGACAGAAGTCAGTCTATAAACCAAAACAACAATATTTGTGTGTTGCTGCTTCAGGAGCATGTCAACACGCAGGCTTTTGAGGCTTTGTATTAAGCCGTGTGTGCTCAGAAAGCAGAGGTGACCTTGAGTGCAAATGCTAGAAGTTGGCCTTCCTTGTCAGCGCCTAGAGCTTTATAATGGAAATGGGAATGACTTTGTCAAACACAGCCACGGATAAACAAGGTTCTACTCTCACAATATAGCCTTCAATATAGGAGCAGGGAAGGAAAATAGAAAACACAGAGAACGAAAGAGAAATACTCCAGAAACAAGGTTGGAAGGAGAAAAATAAGAGAGAGCGGTTACCATTAAAAGTCAAGTCACTCTCCGTCTGACAGCTTCACAATTAGCCTGTAATTATTCAGATTCAGAAGCCATATCACAAAGGAGTTCATGTTCAAAGACACAGCAGCCAGGCAATAAAGGCATCCCTGCTGCATGGATCCTTTGTATTTCAGCTCTCCGTCACAGATATTTGTCCACAGACTTCAAAACAGTGTTTTCTGCCACTCATATATTTAAACTCTTTTCAGCTGCCAGGTTATACATTTATTTGCCAGCAAAATGCCAGCTATGAAACCTCATCTTCAACCTTTCAAACGGCTAAATGTTATTTCACAGCTTGACTTTGTTCTTTTTCCGATATGAATTTGAATCGATATGCTCGCTTCCTAAGCTGACCGCCAATGATCTGATATTGAATGAATGAGGCAGACCGGCAGACATAAAGACAGACAGACGGACCTTTTTTCTTCCAAGGCTCAGTAGGAAAGGCGTCCATTAAACCTCCTTCCTCCTCTGGTCTGAAGCCTGTAGACTAATGGCCTTTCTTCATGTGTTATTCTGTATGAAGATGTCTTTCATCCAGCATGATAATGGAGGCCGAGACCAGTCGCTGGTTAAGGGGAGGAGCAGGGTGGGAAGACAGACGGCTGCACACATACACACATGGATCAGTGAATGGATGGTTGAGGAAATTGCCTGTTGCCCGATATTTGATGCATCTTCTGCAGAAATGATTGTTCTGGTAAATCCTTAAGCCTTTGAGGAAGAAACGTGGGCATCATTGTCTGAATGCCCTGCTTCCAAATGTTGAAATTAAGTGTAAACAGACTCCGAAATAAACGTAGAAACACAGATATGAAGTGTTAATGTAGGCAGGACAGATGATGACTGCATTACCCAGCATCTGCCTGAAAAGACAGCAGGGTGGTGTCATGTTCGCACCGTTGGGTCCAGCTGTAAAAGGTGGCTGGAGTGTCAGTCAGTATCTGGCAGAGCTCCCAGCGTTGGTCTGTGGATGTGTCACCTTCATTGCTAACCTGCTCACAGCTCTGATGGTGACCTCACCGCCTCACTTATTCCTGGAACTGCACACATTTACCTCCGGGAAAGAGAAATACTTAAACCATAAATGCAAAAAATAAATCACAGGCTTGTCTGCAGAGGACTGAGTCATATTCAGTGTCCAGTTCTTCCGTTTGAAACTGAAATATTGCGAGCTACAGTCTGCAGGAAGAAAGTTTTTGGCTGTGTCGAGTCGATGTGGGATTTGAGGGTTGAGTAAACTTTAATGTGGTGTATCAATCAGAGCAGATGTCTACCCTGAGAGAGACGTTCAGTTCAGTGCTGTGAAGAACTGATTGGACACCATCATGAAACTGTGATCTCCGGAGAGAGGAACCAGAGAAATTATGGGGATTTCCTGGTTTAGGCAGAATTCCCAAACCTTGTAAGATACAGTGATGCCGGACAATAAAGCAGATTACTTTACTCAGGATCAATACAGGCTCAGTTTTATGTACAGTGTCTTGAGACTTATTGCTGGTTTAGATGCGGTGCAGTTACAGGCCTAATGCTAATTTAAACCCTTGGATTTATCTCAGGCAGGAGAAGAGGATGTTGCACGGTGAGCAGGAACGACGGCAGCCTCTGATAGACAGAAAAGAAATAAAACAAAATGAATTACATGTTTGTAGTCACTGTTTTAAAGACATCCCTCCATCTGTCCACCAAAGAAGAACATTAGTCCTGCTGGTTTCGGTGAGGGGCTGAACCGGGTGGTAAGAGGAGGAAATAAATCGAGTCAAGCTACAGCGAAGGATCAGCAAATTTAGAGCTGATAGAGCACAGAGGGAGGTAAAAAAGGAGAGGAGAGGAGAGGAGAGGAGAGGAGAGGAGAAGGAAAGGAAAGGAAAGGAAAGGAAAGGAAAGGAAAGGAAAGGAAAGGAAAGGAAAGGAAAGGAAAGGAAAGGAGTAATTACCAGCCCGGGGCTGAACACATGTCTGCTGGACTCTGCTGGAATAGAGATGAGCTCAGAGCTGACAGCTTTTATAACTTCATTTCATGTACTGACCCCTCATTCATTACAAGAGAGGAATTGCAGCGTGCTAACAGATACATCCTCACTCAAACACACACGTTAACCAATGAAGGCAAAAGACACGTCAAATCTCTCTCTGCCTGCACTGAACTCTGATTCACCCCTACTCCTCCTCCTACTACAGCTGATATTTACATCTGGAGTCAGACCTAGGCTGAGCGAACGGTCTGATAAAGCTCATCTCTGTGTTTGAATGAATGTGTTTAGTTGTAGTGATTTACAGGTGGAGGAGTCTTAATTGCCTTGTTGAGGGATTGTGTTGCCACGGCAACAGATGAGAAATTACTGCTCATAGTGAGGACTGGTACGCGGACATGTGAAACATGGGCCTGTTGTATAAAACAAGACAGCTAGAAGTGCTCTGTCTTTAATAGCGTTTAACCTCATGGGTGCCTGTGGACAACAATAGCAGCTGTGTGTGTGTGTGTGTGTGTGTGTGTGTGTGTGTGTGTGTGTGTGTGTGTGTGTGTGTGTGTGTGTGTGTGTGTGTGTGTGTGTGTGTGTGTGTGTGTGTGTGTGTCTGACACACTACTTGCAATTGAGTGTGTGTGACAGGAGCCAGTGACCACTGTTAGTCCCTACTGAGCATCCAATCAATGTTCATCTCACCATGCCTAACCTTTTAATGGTCCAGTGGCTAACCAGTCCAGTGGAGAAAAAGAACTCAGCCCTAACAGACAGTGAAGGGTTAAATACTTCAACATTTTACAAGCTGAGAAAATCACATCAGTGGATATTCTCCAGTGAAAAGAGTCCATTGTCCAGGACTACGTTTAATCTACGGCTGGGAAATCTCAGTGTGGCCGTAGGGACTACTTCCATCCCATCGCTCAGCCGAAGAAGCAAACAGCACAATGGACCCAGCAGTTAACAGAGAAGCACAGCAGTAATTCTCTGGTAGTAATGTCCCCCTGCTCTGCTCCCCGGCGTCTCGTTGGCTGGTAGCAGGAGGCAGGAGTGACTGTGACAAATGGGAGCAAGCCAGGTCTGTGTCTGGTGGCTGCTGTCTGTGTGAGTCACTGTGTTAGGCCACCAGGTGCTGATTTATATATCGGCGCCCACTGAGGAACAAGCAAATCACATCCACAGTGATCCTGCAGAGACACACAGACGCTGCTGAGCACAGCTAATCACGCTCTGACATACAGCTGTAAACTAACTTAGGGCCTGTTAAATACTCATCAGCTGTGCTCAGGTCGACAAATTAGAATTATTATTATCATTACAGCCGACATGCACCAAGAGCAATCTGCAGACATATCGCTACGTATGAACATTTACTCAGCCTTTGTTTGGACAGTAGAAGCAGGAAACACTTTTACTCTACATGCTTTCACAGCACGGAGACAGCAAGTTCAAAACATCACACAGCACTGTGTACACAGGTTAAACCACATGAATTCAACAACATGCTGATGTGCATGTTAATGTTTCTGCTTATCAATGTACATCAGTTTCAGTTTTGTTCATGCTTCACACACACACACACAGGAGCCTAGTAGTTTTAGCATTGCAAGTGTATTCATGACAGGAGGGCTCCCTCTAGTGGCCAAAGTATTGTTGTAAAAGTTTCACTGGACTGACTTGAAGGAAGGTTAAAGCTTCATTTAAAGAAATCTTTGAACAGATCTTTGTAGAAACTCATTTAAATACGACTGTTTAAACTGTCTTGTCCATAATCGGCTGTGTTTGTGTGTTAACTCCAGAGCAAGGACACACGGACGCCGACATGTTCTTCTACCTGCTGATCGTGTTCTCCACTATCAGCTCCCTGTACACTCTGATCTGGGATCTGCGCATGGACTGGGGCCTGTTTGACCGTGGAGCCGGAGAAAACACCTTCCTCAGGGAAGAAATTGTTTACCCACACAAGGTAGAGTCTGATAGGACACCCATGCACATGACACACACACACACACACACACACACACACACACACACACACACACACACTGTTACCCTCATCCTGTCTCCTCTGCGTCCAGGCCTATTACTACTGTGCCATTTTAGAGGACGTCATCCTGCGTTTCGCCTGGACGATCCAGATCTGTCTGACCACAATGACCAAGATCCACTCTGTGGGCGACATCGTAGCCACCGTGCTGGCTCCCCTTGAGGTGTTCAGGTGGGTCTCAGTTACATGGTAACTTCTTGTTGTACACCGTATCATATTCCATCTCTCTAGACATTATGGTATCTTCCAGGCTCCCCCCATTTCCATTATCTCCCCCACATCGATTTCTAATACAGTTTCGCCCCTCGCATCAGGCTCATCCTTCTCACCTTCTCTCTGCAGACGTTTCGTGTGGAACTTCTTCCGTCTGGAGAACGAGCACCTGAACAACTGTGGTGAGTTTCGTGCTGTGAGGGATATCTCTGTGGCGCCACTCAATGCGGACGACCAGACGCTGCTGGAGCAGATGATGGACCAGGAGGACGGCGTCCGGAACCGCTCGGGCAAGAAGACCTGGAAGAGGTCCTATAGTCTGTCGCTACGACGCCCCCTACTGTCGTCCTCACAGTAAGCCATAACACTCACACACTGTGAACACAGAGGAGGTTAAAACCGGTACAAGCTACTGGAGACAGGAAATCTGTCTTATGTGTTCTAATATTAAAGGTCCAGTGTGTAACATTTAATTAAGAAATTAAATATAATATTCAGTTATAATATTCTATGTTTTTATTTGTGCACAATCACCTGAAAATAAGAATCTTTATGTTTATATCACCTTGGAATCAGACTTATATTTACAGATGGAGCATGTCTTCTTTCACGGAGTCCGCCATGTTTCTACAGCAGCTCAGAAAGGACAAACCAAACACTGGCTCTACGTCGAACCATTCACATCTCATGACCACTGTAGTTTCTCCTTCATGTTTAAACCGAGAGGGAGAGGTGAAGGGTTTTGAGACGGTTGCAATCTGTGACTTCACCACTAGATGCCAGTAAATTTTACACACTGGACCTTTAAACAGTCAGTTTACATTGTTTCTCTGGTGTTTTTGTAGCTAATCAATTCAATTCATTGTCTGGCTTTAAGAAACCAAATCACCCAAATACAATCATATCACATAAGACAATTAATTTATTTATTTAGAACATGAGCAACATGAACATATAAGTTGAAATGATAACATGTCTTTCTTTTTGTCTTTTCTAGATCGAAAAAGGACACAAAGGTGCTAATCGAAGACACGGATGATGAAGCGTTCAGCTGAGTCCACAACGTCGGCACGTGTACACACAAACACACACACACACACACACACACACACACACACACACACACACACATACTATACTTATAAGGACCTCATTCACTAACACCCAACCTCAACCTTTCTCCTGTAGTTATAACCGTAGTAACCTTTTATCTTTAAAGCAGTGAGGACCTCAGGCTGCCCTCACTTGGGACAATTTACCTCATCTTTACATTCATGTGAGTATTTTTGGTCTTTATAAGTATAGAAGAAAACACACACGATACACACTGTAATGCAGAAACACATAAAGATAAACCTGCTGAAGCACAAGCATAGCGTAATATTGCTACAGTTGAGGAGAGAGCGAATGCCACACAGACACAGATGGACAGACGTCAAGGGAAACTTTCTGCACATAACTGGAAACACAGACCACACTGCCCTGGGATTATCCTCTTCTTTTTTAGAAAAACAGGACTTTTTTTAGTATGTGTTGTTTATTTTGAAATATTTGTGTTCCTTCAGATTTTTTTCTTTTCCTGCTTTTATTTTGGAGGAGCTGCACATATCGGCTACAGACGACTGTTTACACGCCTTTTTAAACTACACTAGGATCAACAGGGAGAAGACAAGCCAATCAAAAGACTAAATCTGAATCAGTAGAAGCCTGAGGAAGGACTCGACACACATCACAGCATATCAAAACAAATCAACTGGTTTCAACTTGTTGATACTTTTTATACTCCGCGTCTTTTTCTTTTTTTTCCCGTTTCGGTTGAGTTGTAACAATCACGGCCCTGGAGGCACTTGCAGGAAAAGTGCATTTCATACACAAAACATGGGGGGGGGAAAAACAACTTGTAAAACAAAAAAGGGATGTTTTGATTCAAACATTTCTAGTCTGTGAAGTTGCTTTGTAATATATTTCATATATTTTGATGTGCATTATTACTCTATTGTAGTTGTTAAGTACTTCTACATGTGTTGTTTATACTAGTGAGACTAGTTTGAGCATCCACGCGATGATTGTTAATGTATTTTGTAACGTTCGGGATGTTTTTCTCGGTTGTGCCACGTTTTTAAGAAGCTCATAGTTAGACCTCGATTTACCCCTAACCTCAAATTAGTGCAAATCTGACTTGTGAATCCTTGTGTCACGTCATCTTAAAGTGCCCCATGAGCTCCAGTATATGTATGTGCATTGCTGTTCTTTGCATTAACTACCAAAGCGTTATTTTTATGAATGTTTATGCGGCTACAGTAACTCTGTCCATCCAACCTGCACAAAGCTTACAAAGGTACGTATGTTACGGGGCTGTTTTATACTGAGAACAGAGTGATGTGATTCACCGTGTCAGATGTTCAGAAGTTGAATTGTTAGCGAGTTAAAATGCCAGTGGTTCTCAAACTGGGAGCGGGACCAGAGGGGGAAAAGGTGGAGTGTGTTTAAAATTCAGTGAAGCATTACAGTAACCAAACAAGAGTGCTCTGATGCTAAAGAGGCATTCAACATTTATTCAGACAGCGGAATGACCTGTCAACTACAAGACAGACCGCTGTTGTGTCTGCATGTAAAAACTTCCTGTTCAAGATAACGTGTCAGTGAAATTCAAATTGGCTTGTTTGGTTGCTAGTTTTCCCAAAATGAACTTTCACATTTCAGAGTTGGGCATGACAGAAGAAGTTTGAGAACCACCTGGTATGTTGTGACACACTTCATACGGTCACCTGACATGAGACCCCCTGACAAAAGCTCAGACTGGACGTTTTTGTACCCAGTTGGGCCTCTTTTTATATTCAAACAAAAAGCTCCACTCTAACCCAGTGAACCAGCGTCTTTTGGTTTCAAATAAACTTTTATGATAATTAGGCAAGTTTGACGCTCTGATTGAGCTTGGCTCGGCTTGTTTCACCACTCCTGTTCAGCTCCGGGGCCCTGACCTGAATCAGTCAGGCTTCACCGCATTCATCGTTGCCGTCATAGGATATGTTTCTTTGTCTCTTATATTTAATGTTGCCTCATTTCTATTTGCACTTTTTAAAAAGTGATTTCAAGTGTTGTGACTTGTTAGATCAAATTCAATCTACTGATCTTTGGTAATTAGTAAAAATGTGCTGTACATTTGACATCCACCATTTGCCTCCTCGGCCCATTTTCATACCAGCAGCTCAAACTTAAACAGCTGCTGGTTATAATTTCAACACGTGTTGCTGCTGCTGTTAAAGGGGCCCCCTCTTGGCTTTCTGAGAAAGGAAGTTCGCTGGTGTGCGCGTTTCATTTCCTCTTCCTGTTCGAACCCCCTTCGCTCTACTCTCTGCTCTGCTGTTCCTCCCTGTGGCTGTACACTGCGTCACCACCAGCCAGTCATGAGACAAATCCAAGAAAGCTACAAAACAAACGTGTTACAGAAAGCCCTGTTTCTTCTACTTCTGTTTTTCCCGTAGTGGCTAAAAGACTGGAAAGCTTCTGTGTGCAACGAGGTTAATGTGAACTGGAAGGTAGAAAGTTTAAAAAAAAAAAAAAAAAAGTGTTGTGTATCTTAAAATGTAGAAGATGGGTAGCTTCCCTATCCATTTAAATACACTGGAAACGTGTGTATACAAGCATAAAACATGACAGACACCATTTCTTCTCTCTCTCTCTCTCTCTCTCTCATGTCGGAGAGCACAATACTACAGCAGATAGTTTTGTAAAAAGGCTCTGTTGTCTTGCCTGCATGCTGCTTTTGTTCTACATTGTACATAGATCTTAATTTATTCGACATGATGTGTATATTAGCAATCATTGTAGCCACCGTGGCAATGATTGATTTCACATTTTGCCATTTCTGCTCCGAGACAAGCAGTATTTTTTAGGCGATGAGGAGCGTGCCTCTGATTGGTCACAATCCTGCACTCTTTTTCATGTGTAAATCTGTTGACAATGTGTTTGTATAAAAAAAAAAAAAAATAGAAGAAAAATCCATAGAACTGGAGAATGTGATTGGTTGTATCTTGTAGGTGATTCCTTCTTTTTTTCCCAAGGCTTTCATCATCTCTGGGGGGGTTTACGTCCAGGGGAGGAGGAGGAGGAGGAGGAGGAGATGGGTGGGAGGGGGATTTAAAAAACAAAAAGAAAAAAAAAAAAGAAACAACAGCTGAAGCTGTAATACTGTTTGTACATTTGTGAAAGTGCATGAAGATATCGTGGACAGTCGTTGCATCTGTTGTTGTAAACCGCCCTGCTGACAGAAGCACTTTGACATACTGTACAGGAACAGACCCCCCCCCGGTCCACAGAGGACACACGCCATGGCAAGATACTGTCAAACCGATCCCAGATTATTTTTTTTAATGTGAGGAAAACAAACAAATGTTGTAGTGGTCAGTGTCTGTTCAGTACGTGTAACCCACTGACGAAAACAAAAACAGGGTTCTTTTGTACAGTTTGTGTTCGATGAGATGACGATGGTCATAGGCCCTGACATCCCATTTTTCTCATGGGTAAACATTTTGTTTTCACTGCTTGCTGATATCCCCCTCCCCCTCCCCCCTCCCTGATGTTAAAGTGCTTGACATGTGTGCATCCCTCCCCTCCTTCCCTCCCTGCCTCCCTCTCGATGTTGTTCGTGCCCTCTCTCTAATCTAGCTAAACGTGATAGTATCTGTAGTTTGGTAGATGAATGTTCTAATTTGATAAGATGCAAAATAATAATAGAGTAAATACGTTGTGGCTAAATGTGATTTTAAGAGACATAAAGAAGGAAAATGTCTTAGAGTCTGAACCACCCTCCCCCCCCTCCTTTTACAGAGTAGTTTGTACATGTCGAGTGTATAACACTGTTCTATGATGGTTTTCCTGATGGTATTTGTATTTCTGTAAACACTTTGGTGATCCTGTCATATCTGGGTTTTATAAACCACGATTATTTTTAAAACTCGCTCTGACTCTCGGCTCTTTTTTTCCCCCCACACCTGAACCGATCTTTGATTTTTCATGGTGAAGACGCTTTGCTGGAGAGGTTTTGATGCAGTTCTGTGAATGCAAATAAATGAACACCTTTCACAATGAGCTCCTCGAGTCGATGTTTACCTCGTCTGCAGAGCATTCTGCTAATATCAGTCATTTGTGGTTCTGATCATTTAATCTTTGTTTGCTGTGCACTCTGAAGTAGATTAGGACCACATGCTTCAGAGATCAGCTGATCATCACTCACCCTCCTTACAAATAGGAAACTCTGCAGCCTGGTGGTGAAAAGCAGCATTGCAGGTCTTGATGTGACCTGATGTTCAATCATGTCCAAAAAAAGCTTAAGGAAGTCGTCCAAAAACAGGCAGCGATGAGGGATTTGATGTCCCCCCCCACTTTCTTTGTTCCCGATGGGCACACTGAGTCTGATGCTGTTGTGTTCGGCGTGCCAGTTAAAGGACAAATTCATCATCCTTAAAGGCCGAAAATCTGATTTCTTGGCAGAGAGCAGGCGCCCAGGAAATCAAAGGACAACACAGTTCACTATGTGACCATCAAACAAACCCCAATAACTCCAGAAAAAACAGAACAATCTCCTTCCTCCTTTTAAAAATAAAAAGTTGAGCTGGAAAGACTATTTACACTATTACACATTAACACAGTCTCACCACCGGTCGGTCATTTGCTACACTCTCCCTCAGCAGATCAATAAATATAAACCTCGGCGTAACCAAAATAGACACGAAGTCCTCGACACGTTGCAAACATGAACATCTACGACTGAAGTGGACTGAGGAGGGTCATGTGGTATGACTGAGAGCTCCAGAACTGTGTAGTGAGTGTTTTCACTTCCCTGAATGAGAGGTAAACCTGCACAGGTAAATGCAGTGCAGCACAAAGTTACAGCGCTGCTCATGTTTATTTATTTCAGGGCTGCTAACGATGCTAATTTTAATGATCAATTAATCTGCTGACTGAAAACAAATTTGTAAAGCTGAGGGCGACTTCTTCAATTGTCTTGAAGTTTACAGTGATCAAACATTCTTACATTGTTTGAAAAATGAATGAAACAATCATTTTTTGGACCATAATCGACTAACTTTTTGGTTCACACGGTGTTAATGTTGTTTCAACTAAAAAGGGTCTACTTTTCACATGCAGTCACTTCTGTGATGCAATTTGTACGTTAAACGTCCCTCAAGCCAACAAACGGAACAACCTGCCAGTCAACATCTAAGAAGGTCACAACTAGGTTGTTTATTTTGTGATAACTGATACAGGATAAATGTTATACATTCTATTTTAACACTGATATTTTGCTTTTATTTTCAATGTCAGTATGCAAAAAAAAAAAAAAAAAAAAAAAAAAGACAATACAAAGTAAACATTTAGTATCATGAACATGATACATAATTTGACTGCTTCATCCATATTAAACCAATTAATTTTAAGGACTCCTTGTTGCCCCCGGTGATATCTTGTTTAGCTACAACACAAAAAAGGGAAAAAATACAAAAAAACAAAATGCAAACATCAAGAGTTGGCTGACAGCAAACACTGAAAATAACCACATGATCTTAAGATGTATCAATCAACTCGCGTAGATGCATATATAAAAATACAGGATCCCTGTCGTATATATGCACATACAGTAATAATGCAATTACTAGAGTTGTAGAGCCTGTACTGGGCATACAAACAGACAAAATGAAGAGAGCAGGATACACATACATACACACGTTTTACCATTATCTCTCCATATAAACACGCATAAATCAACCAACAAACAGAAGGCTCTCTGGCTTTAGAAGCTAAAAACTACACTTGACTTTTAAAAAAAAGAAGAAGAAGAAAGAAAGAAACAGACATTCACATTTCTGAAACAAATTTTATGATCTCATAACTTGTCACCCGATCAAACGTTTCTGTCCATCAGTTTTAACTTTTAGTGCCACCAGAGAAGCTAAAATGATGATAATGAGGATGATGATGCTCCATTTGTGCCGTCGTGTCCAACTCGTCCCGTCAGTCAGGGCCGAGTTCACTCTCACTGATTACTTCACTGTCTGTGTTGGTCCCCTTTTCTCCACGTCGTCACTCACCGTGCACTCATTCACCGACTCACTGTCCACTGGGTGTAAAACAGTCCAGAGTCCTGCACTGTGTTTCTGCCAGTTTCTTCATCCGTGAGCGGAAGTGAATGAGTGAACGTGTCGTGGAGGAAGGTGGAGAAGTGGGACTGCAGCTGTTTATGTCTGTGTTTAGTGTATGAATGTCCTGTACGTCCATGCATTTACCTGTGTGCGCTGTATGTCCGTCTCTACGCGGGCCTCTACGGTGAGGCGGGGGCTTTGCTACCGCTGTAATGGACTTGGTATCTGTTCACCGTTTGCCCTTTCACCTCGGTCGACAGGCAGGTCGTCTTGCAGGGGATCATGTCCTCTTCCTCCTCTCCCATTAGCCAGTTCTGCACGGAGCGTTCAGCCGTGGCCGTGACATGATTGGCCTGCCAGCCCTGGTGCCACTTGTCAAAGCGTTCGTGCTGGCTCGCTGCCACTCTGTGCTGCGACTGCGGAGGGAGAGAGAGAAAAAAAAAACTGTCAAGAGCGTCGTCCAGACAGGATTTAACAAGCAGAAAAGGCAAAGTTTGATTATCTCGACACACACACACTCACAGATTTTCCACACCGTGTCTCAGACTCTTTAAAAAAAAAAAAAAAAAGCGCCACACAACAGTGAATGAATGACCCACCTTCCTGGCCTTGACCAGCGCTCCTCTGCGGTACATGTAATCCTCAGAGTTCATGACAAACACCATCTTGTGAGTGTTCAGTTTAAATCGGCAGTCCAGGCTCCCGGCGTTCTCCACGCCCAGCTGGCGGTGCCACTCTCTCCTGCAGCGCATCGCCTCCACCTGCCGCACCTGCCAGCGACGGAAACGGCGCAGGTTCCTACGAGAAGAGACATTTATGAATACGACAACAGCTGAATGACGTGCTTGAACAGATATTTTACTTTTCCAGGCTCATAGTCAAATTCCAACATTTTAACAGGATTTTTCCTGGCTCAAAATGAGGCAAAGACGGACAACTCGAGACAACAGGACGAGAACATCTGCTGAATCTACCTGTGGGTGATGCTCTGTCTAAACTGATTTGGCATGAGAATTAAATAAATAACTAAATAAATACAGCAGCGGCCTAGAACGTCCTCTGAAATAAGAATTGTAAATTAGAACAATCTAATGTAATAACATTTTATCACATGTAGCAATGTCAGAAATGTTCATTCCACTTTATATAACTCAATACAATATACAATACAATAAGAATTTCTACACACTGTGAGCCGTGAAAATGCAACACAGAAATTCAATCTTTATTTTGAGGTTTATGTGTTGGACGTTTCTGTTTTTAAAAACTATTAAAAGTCACAAATGACCTCACTGCGCGATTTATACAAGTGGCTGTAAGATTTGTACATTTTAAAATGACAAGCCTTGACGCCTAAAAGTCAGATGTTACAATAACAAATCTTGTTGTTTTTTTACCTTGGCAGAAAAACAGGTTTGAAGAAGTAGCCCTCTGCTTGTGAACACAGACTGGACTCTGTTCCTACAAACTGCTCCATGTAGCTCGACAGGCACTGTCGAGAGAAGAAAGCAGAGACATTAATAACTGAGCGGTTAAGACTAATAAATGATATTTATTTCAGCGTGTGCGTGAAATGCAAACATTTGAATCGTTTCTGGGTGAGTGTTTACCTGAACATCTAACGGATCATCGGCCTGGGCCTCCTCGGTGTCCAGCAGCTCGATGGTCATCGTCACATGACCCTTGTTTTGGATAAACATCACCTGATGACAGAAGAAAAGTAAGTAAACCAACTCGAATCATTCGATTTATACAGAGATTCAAGCTGCTGACAGTTAAAGCAGTGAAACGAATCGTATCCAAGTGAAGTGTTCGTCTTGCTGTAGTTTAAGTAGAGGCACTTCGATGTTCAAATGAAGACTTAACAGAAGATCAAGCTGTAACTACATCAGGAGCACTGCACGTCCTCGGGCAAATTAAGAAAATGATAGAAACGGGAAGCTCTCTGATCATTATGCCTAAAAACACTCCATTATAAATAACCTAGTGATGTGCTCTGCTCTTCTGGGGACATTTAGCGTTTGGGGAAACGTTCGCTGCATAAACAGCTCATTTCCACTGCAGTTAAAATGGAGGTAGATAATAGAAAATCATTCAGGACGTGTTGCTCACCTTGAAGCAGTTCTCCTCGGCCATGACTCTCTCGGCCTTCCACTGGAAGCTGGTCTCCCAGGCCGCTCTGACGCACTGCGAGGACAGGTTTCCCCCCGCCGCCCCTCGCTTCCTCTCGGCCAGGTAAAGGTCAACCACCTGCAGACACACCTCGTCGCTCACGAGGTGCTGCAGCTGAAAGAGCGGATCAGAATAAGACGGCGTTTAAATGTGGCACGGGCCTTCATCGCCTGATCCCCGGCGCGACCGTAACCTCCGCTTACCTGCCGGATGATGTTGTGGATGACCTTGTCGATGGTGAAGCCGATGTAGGCGTGGATGGTGAACATCTCTCTCAGTGTGTCTTCGTACTGCGTGGAGTCCAGGTTGCCATCGAGCAGGCTGCGCACCATATCCAGGAAGGCTGGGTAGTACTCCTCTAACTCAACCTCACCTGCGGAAGGAAACGTGTCAGTGTGGATCTGCCGTGCACAGCACAAAAAGTTGGTCAGTGTCTGGCGGTTGCCTGACATGCCCGAAAAATCAATCAGTAACCATTTTGACAATTGATTAATCATCCAAGTCATCAAAAACACCAAACATTTGATGCTCAAATGTGAGAATTTGCTGTTTTAATCATCATTTCTGAGGTTTTGGACTCTTTGTCAGACTAAACATTTAATGAGGAGGACATTTAATGAAGTTAGTCCATGCTCAGCACCATTACGGTGGCATTTTTTCCTGTATATTCATCATTATTATGACACTGGTGATGAATATACTCTAATAAATGAAGCGTGTGGTTCAGTGTTATAAACTAGCCAATCTGGCAGTAGACAGCTGGTTTACTGGGAGCTCAGTGAGCTACAATAAAAGGAATAATCCATGATAATGGATCAGACTTTTCGCAGCGCACAAATACATTTTTACAAATCACCTCAGGACACTAAAAACAGATACTGTGCTGCACCTCGTAAAATACCAGCTCAACAGAGACACAATAATACATTACTGTTCTATCCGGAGTCCGTCCACTAAAAGCTCACTGAGCAGTGTATTATTTTGTTTCTTTTTAAAGTCTCCGACACCATCTGGAACATATTTCAAACAAGCCTTTCCTGTCATTATGAAGTATGAGTGACTCAGCACTGAGAATCCTGGCAATATTTAGATGAATCTGAGTTAGATTGACTTTCAGATCCAGTGCTCATTAATTAAAAGTAATTAACTCATCTCTCCAATGTGGTAATAGGAATATTGCAACTCTTGATCGTAGTTCAAGGATCCAAAACAAAACACAACCTCCTACGGTTGAACCTGCTCAAATGAAACACTTTAAAGTGGAATAATCTAGGATTCGCAGAATCAGTCGACAGCTGAACTTACTGGGCTGTTTGAGGCGGAGCTCCATGGCGAGGTCGCACGCCTTTTCTCTCCTTCCCTCGGCCAGCAGCAGCCTCTCCCTGCTCTGCTCAGCTCGGTGCTCCAGCAGCTGACGTTCAGCCTGTCGGTAAACCCTCAGCAGCCGTGAACACAGGGTCTGGTGCAGCCGCAGGAAGAAATACCAGTTGTTGTTGACGAAGAAAAGGTTGTAGACGCCATCCAGGTCCTTCTGGTGCTCTGCTTCTGGGTCACGCAGATCCACCTTCTCCCCGGTCGCACCTGAACCCGTCTCCATAGGTGTCGATCCAGGGGTGGATGAGGCGGTACCTGCAGGCTGGCTCGTGCTACTGGAGGTGGTGGAGGCCTCCGTGTCTGCGGGTTGAGATGGGCTGCAGCGCCTCCTTCTGGACTCCCCGTTGAGCTGGGGCTGGGATTGGGCCTGGGACTGTGATTGGGCAGGCTGGGGTTGAGGCTGACTACCTGTGGCTGCTGCTGCTGCTGCTGCTGCTGCTCCTGATGCATTATTAGAATTACCATTTCCTCCTGCTGCCACTGCTGCCACCACTGGTGCTCCACCTCCTCCTCCTCCTCTCTCTGCTCCCTCCTCAGGCTCACCCTCCTCATCTGTCCATTCTTCAGTATCACTGAGCTCGCCGCGGCGGGAGAAGAACAGGTCGGGGACAAAGTGCTGGATGATGCGCTTGATGTGGTCCTTGTCGTCCTTGTGGATGGTGGGCTGACGTTTGACGTGGTAGATGATGAGCGAGGCGGCGTCCTCCAGGATCTGTTTGTCTTCATACGTAAAGACCATGTGAGGCTCGCTGGATGTGGCTGATCCGGAGCCATTACGGTTCTGCTGGCCAACGCCGCCCTCTTCTGTGCTCTGCTCCTGACGCTGTGATACACAGAAAAACCCGGATATTTAACGGATTAATACTGTGACAGATTATTGATTTAAATAGATTTTTATTGATTTAAAAATAATAATAAATCTGTTGCAGCAAACAATATCAACTGAACGTCCATTTAACGTGACTATGAACAACAAAAAAAAAAACTTTCTATGACCGATTCCTGTGATTTAATCATTGCTGAGATCGTTACTTTAACTTCAGTCAACCTGGATGGAAAGCTCTAAAGAAACTGATAATCGACCTGTTGATGCAAATAATAATGATAGGAACAGCTTTATTTATATAGCACCTTTAAAAAACAGAGTTTACAAGGTGTTTTACAGAGGAGCCGACCTAAATAAAAGCAGCACGATGAAGAAAAGATGATATAGCAACGATACAAAGAGAATAAAGAACATTAAAAAGAGATGAAAGGATAAAATAAGAGATAAAGGAGTAAAATATAAAACATAGCATGATAAAAGACCTGGAGGCAATGGATTCAACAATTCCTTCATTTCTAATATCAAGAAAAAAAATCCCGGGTGTAAACATTCACAGCTAAACCAGGTTGTTATGGTGTTCGTTAAACCTTTAAATTATGAGTATTTTATTGTGTTCAAACTTCAACGTGGCTCTGCAACCTAGCCTAAAGTTATGCAGACAACTATGTGACACCCGGCCCGTTATCTTTTCATATTACTACAGCTCTGGTGTCAGGATGGCAGATAGGAAGAAAGTTTTTACCTCATCATAGACACTTTCAATCTCATTGAGAAGACTCTTCGACCGCAGGGCTTTCATGTCGTTCTGTTTGAAGTTGACTCCTTGGTGGTCGAGGGACTTCAGGTAAGCCTTCTCGTACTGCTCCCTCCATATCTTATTGAAACCCTGCTGGGCCTCTCTCCACTCCTCCTCCTTGGCTTTCAACCTGCACAGAAAGACACACTTTAAAACGTCGATACTACACAAAGCCAGTGAAGTTTCTTGGCAGTTTGGTTGCAGGGCTCTGTAAGAATCTCTAGAAAGAAACATGTCAGTTTTTCAGATTTCATCCTGTATGTGGAGGCTTGCCACGTGTCAAATACACAGCTCAGTACAGTCTCAGTCCACCAAACTGATCACTGCCTGTTGATACAAGGATCTTACCCATACTTTCAGCACATGAACATTTATATCACACTGCCACTTAGTTAAACCTCCCTGCTGGTAATTGAAATTAAATGAGCTGTTAAACTGCAAGCAACAATCTTATTTCCATTTTCCAAACGTTGATACAAAAAAGAAATTGGAGCAATCTATCAGTATATCTAATTGACCATAATAGTAAGGCTGCAAAACAAGATCATAAAACACAAGAATTCAGCTGCTGATTTTTTTTTTCCATTAGATGTTTAGTGGTGAAGAAATAAAACGACAGTCCTGACCTCTTCAGAACCACAGGCACAGCGGTAGCAGGACTCCTCTTCAGTCCCTCGATGATCTCAGGGGCTTTGTCACCATAGATACGATACACAGCGCGACGCTGGATGACCTCAGAGGTGCCGCCCAGGCAGTCGTCTAATCTGAATCGGTCCTGGTCCTCAGGTGAAAGACGGGAGAGCTTCTTCTGGACACTCTCTAGCACCCTGATGGTGGCCAGATTTGTCTCCAGAACCACATCCAACTATAAGTGGAGAGTTACAGACGAAGAGGGTGTTAAAGCTTACCATCGCATCTTTTACAAGAACAAGGACACAAAGAAAGATCAAAACATATATTGAGCAAGTGGTGAAGTTTATACAAAACTCCCGGCTCCACAAGAAGTAGAATATATAATTGCTGTTGGGATGTTCGCACCTCAAATCTTTCATCCTCGCAGCGATGCAGCTGTTCCTCGTAAGGAGTCTTCTTCGAGCTGACAAAGGTGGAGTCCTCTGACCAAGAGGGGAAAGACACCCAGGTGTCGTTCAACACCTACACGCATACAGACGCAAAGAAAAAAATGGTATCATAATCAATGGGAAATGCCTCACTTTAGGAATATACTTCATAATGACACATTTTTCTATCTTTTACTACTATTTACACTAGAAAACTAGAGACACGCAGACTGATTCAGTGTGATCAGCCATGACGGTGACGATCAGTCTCACATATCCGATTCTGTGCCGGTCAAATTTACATGTATCCTGTGGCAGACAATGGTTCACGCCATGCGTACTGCAGCACAGACAGTGACTGATTGTTGCCACACAGACACAAACATCCTCTGATGTTACATTAGAAGACTCGGACATGATGGATGTTTCAAGGAGTGAACACACCTGGTTGGTGCCCATTACATTCTCTGCCAGACTAGATTTTATCATTTTGATAAGCTTCGTCGTTAAAAAAAAAACCGACGCACGGCTCACCTGCTGAGTAAAAACGGAAACGCAGGTGAAAAAATTAAAAACACGAGTTGTGTTTTTTGGGCGACTTTATAAAAGTCAGCAGAGGTGACACAAGCAGAGAGAGAAACAGAAGAGCAAGCTGGTGTGTGTGTGTGTAGAGAGAGAGACTAGATGTATGTATAAATGTGTGTGTGGGGGGCAAGAGTAAGCAAATCAAAGAAGTTTGTGAGTAAACACTAAAATAATTAGAGAATTAAGGTGGAATAAAATGGTAAAATAAGAAATGAGTTACAGGAAAGTTACACTAAAAGTAAAAGTTAGAAAAATATTTGTGTATATTTTAGTTTTTAGAGAGAAAGTAAATTGAAAATGGCCAAAATCTGTGTGAGAAACAAAATATAGCAAGAAAAGCAGGGAAGAAGACTGTCAGTGAGTGGACGTGAACTAGGGGTGTTGCACTATTGACGATAATCACGATATTTAAATATAAAATGTTGATATTGTGGCAATAATTATTTATACAAATAACCCAGTGCCTCTTAAATCAATTTTGCTTCCACTTTGTGATTCACAGTCCAACATCGTGGGTAGTGGTACCTTAACACTGTTGCCGGTGTCACAGTTGAATGCAATTTATTTGCCAAAAATAATGTTGGACATACGGAAGTTGATAGCTCGATCATTTGTTTTGAATGTCGAATGGATACCACGATAATATTGTTATCATGGATTACTTTGGCTGCAATAATCATGAAGTAAAAATCTGATTATCATGACTTAAAGTTTTAAGAAAACTCTTCTTTTGTGTTTTATGGAGGCGGTTGATCCATTCAGCAGACCTCATGTTTCACAAACAAACACAATGTTTCACTGAGTGTAAACAGAAACTTTGTTTACAAGAAAACTTTGAGCGGTGCACTGATCTTGTGACTCGTAATTTATTCAGCTCTAACTCTTCAGGAAAATGGAAGTGGGCGTACCTCCTTGCATAGGGCAGTGCGTCCGCTGCATTTAGGTTGCTGGTAGGTCTTGGGCAGTGCTCTGTAGCTGGACCCCAGGCGCTTGCAGGAGGCATAATCCACCTCCCGGCCCCCTCCCCCCTCCATGTAGCGATCCGACAGCCCTGACACAGCATGAGAGAGCTCTTTGTCCCCCAGAAATGACTTGAACTGTGTGTACAGTTCGGGAAACTTCCTGAAGGAGATGAATGAAATGACAGTTAAATCAGGAGGAGAACAGCTGACCAAAAAAAAAAAAAAATGTGTTTCCCATCAGGATAATCCAATTAGAGTGTAATCTGAATAAATGTTCAATACACAATGTTCATATTATATATAGTACAATTGCAGATACCTTTGTAAACTTCTCCTGAAAGCCTTTAATAAATGTCAATATTTATAACTGTTTTACCAGCTTCCTGAAGTGATAGTGCCTCTTCAACAAGACCAGACTGCCGTCTACATGCAGCTACTGTATCCATTCACCCATGCACTCGTGTTTCTGATTTCATTCACACATTTATTCAGTCTAATCATCTTTCCATCCACTCACCCCAGGAAAGGAGTGACGAGCTGTAGCAGCTCCGCTCCCGAAACTACTTCCTGGTTAAACAAGGCGATGCAGCGCAGGAAGTTCTCGTACACTTCCTGGCTTTTAAACAGGCGACGAACCTGAAAGACGTGATGGATGGCAGGGAAATCAGATCAATTACAATATCAAATCAACAGAAAAATAAACACGATAAAGACGCAGTATAAACCAAGGAAGAGGAAATCTTGTTGCCATGGAAAACGATGCCTCACCTTATCAAAGAAGGAGAATTCTCTTAAGACTCCGTGTTTGCCAACTGCAGCAAAGGACTGATCTTTGGTACAGGAATACTTCATTTTTTTCTAAGAAACAAAAAAAAACAATCAGTGCCTTTATTAAATCAGTTATTAGTTAAGTTACTGTAGTTGGAGCTTTTGATTTTCTTTCTTTAGGGGCTTTACAAAGGGATGTTTTAGAGATCAAGGACATATATAACGTATACATACTCCAGTACATCGCCTGAGGCAGTTATTCTAAATTGAGGATTTACCTTGAGAAGTGGGGACATGTGCTGCAGTAGGATGGGCCTGGGCCTCTTCTTGTTCTGCTTGGTTATTGTGTCATCTTCCTCTGGCCTTTTCAGTGTCTCTTTCCCCCCTGTCAGCGAGCTCCCGGTGAACTACAGGTAGAGGAAGTACATGAGAAAGTGTCACAAAGTGTCAGAGACGAGTGAAAAATCTCTGTTACAAGTCCCCAAGCTGACATATTAAAATGGCCTGTGTTTTGTGACCAAAAAGATTTTAATCTACTTTCATACAAGACTGAAAAACCCACCACAAATACATTTAAGAAGCAAAAAAAATGTTTTTTTACATGTTTGCTAAAAAAAAGAGGACTTAAACATGATTAATCAAATAGCTGACAATGTTCTATCAATGAACGAAACTGATTAATCTACTAAATTGTTTACTTTGGACATGTAAATTAAAAAATGTCATTGGCTGTGATATGTGTTTAAATAAATGCTGAAACACTGAAAAGAAGCCAAAATTTCAGCAGATAATGTTCTTTTTTTGAGCCAACAGGCCACTAATCATCTGTGCAACAACCTTTTTTTTTAAATGTATTTCTCTCTTGAAATTGCAATATTCTGTCTACTTGCGTCTGCTTTACTCACCAATGATCTCTTGGCATCAGGTAAGAATTGTCCGAACTCAGCCAGCAGGTCTTCTTGCCCCTTGAAAAGACTGGCAACTTTAGAAAAAACTTCATCTTCAGTCATCCCACTGCTGCCTCGGCTGCCTCGACTCTCCTTCACCTCCAACTGCTCCTTCTGAGGAGGGAAACAGGGGAAATTGGTGGTCAGAGTTAAACTGAAATTATCTAGCTTGGCTACAGATGGTGAGTAGTCTTGGTGCAGGAGACACAAACACTGCTGCTGTCCTCTTAGAAAAAAAAAACAGACTGCTGTGGAAATTTGATAGTGGACAATAACACCTTAATTTATTTGATTCATTTAAAATAGAATAAAGCAATTTAGGAATGACTCAGATTCTCACCAGTAATGTGAGACCTTTACTTTGCTAAAAGAACAGCCGAAATCTTTGAGCAAAGAAAAACCCTGTCACTGGAAAAACCCTACATTGCCTATATCATAACATGCAACTAAAACGCCACTTAAATCACCACATTTTATCTCAGTACCTGATACGTGTGAAGAATCTCTAGGAAGGCTCTGTAGATCTCTGGGTGGTCGAGGAAACGATTTTTGATCTTGTTTACGTAGCTGATGGCACTGTCAAACTCTACGGGGCTCGTCTCTGAGGCCGGCGGGGACACAGAAGATGTGGTTGCCTGATTCTGGCTCTCTCTGCTGGTCAGAGGAAGTGAAAGCCTGCTGGGAGGTTCTGGAGGTCCTGCTGGCGTTGAGGAAGATGGGGGGTCTGATGAGGCCGCCTTGACTTCGGTGGTCTGGGCAGGTCCAGCTTCAATTTGGGTGGCAGAGGCACTACCTGAGGTCGTGGTCACTGCTGAGGTGGTGAGACTTTTCCCCTGTTGGCCTGGGGATACCTGGACAGGTGAAAGACGGTAGGAGATGAGCTGGATGTTTAGAGGTGCACACACTGACAGCAAGTGAATTATGAGGATTTTGTTTACAAATAATGCCAGTACATGCTAGTCCAATGTTGAACGAATCTCATGATTTCTT
This sequence comes from Nibea albiflora, assembly GCA_014281875.1. Taxonomy (NCBI): domain Eukaryota; kingdom Metazoa; phylum Chordata; class Actinopteri; family Sciaenidae; genus Nibea; species Nibea albiflora. Next base: position 14,407,847 of record CM024792.1, on the reverse strand, counting down.
TGTGGCACAATATATTACATACATTTCACACTAAGAATTCAGGCGCTCAAATAAAATGGCTGACAGTAAATGCAGTGCACTACAGAGTAAACCGTTAGTGTTTGAGGACAGAGCAAGTACTTCTCTTAAATTTCTAATTTGGGAGAAAAACATTAAGCCTAGATAGTCCACCTTACTTTATTATTATCGCTCTTGAATTCAATGAAAGGTTAAGTCCAGGATGACATTTTAAATCACTGGTACGTCCAAAGGAAAATCAATACAGAAGCAGAGGCTTCTTCAACACAAAAACATACTTTCAAGCCAGTGACAAATGCTAAAAATCAACACAGCTGTCAAGAATTGTCTTAATTCAAATCTCGACTAACACTCAGTATGTTTGTGTGGCATAAACCTCCCCTGGTCATCACATTCCTTGGAGAAGCTGTCTACCTCCCAAACAAGAAAACATGATTGGCATTTAGTTCTTGACTTAAAAAAACAAGGATTTTTTCCCTCATAGAGGAATGTTCTTTAGACAGCAAAGGCACATTAAAATCCTTTATTTAGTCTGGCATGTTTGCACATTCTGCGACTATATTTTTCACCTTGCAGGACGTACTGCATGTGAAACCGATGAACCTAAAACTGGTTTCTGCATTCTTTAGATTTGTTTTTTTGTCAGCCAGAACTGAAAATATTTAGATAAGGGACGACATTTTACTCATACCAAATATGAACTGAAATGAAACTGATTGTTGGATTAGTTTTGAATAGACTTTCATTTCTTCATGTATCAAATTGCTTAAGAGAGATACCCACACACCGCAATGCATTTTTATACACATTACATACACTCGGTTCCCAGTTTATTAGGTACACTTAGCTAAACTAATGCAGTCTAATTCAATAGTCCTGCAATAAAATCCTAGTTCATGAAGTCATAACGCTCAGTCTTTAATGAAACTGTTCTAAACTGGTGTTGATTAAACGTTATAGTCATTAGTTTTAGCTAGGTGTACCTAATAAACTGGCAACTGAGTGTACATGTACCATTTAGAATGGCATTTGGATCATAATCAAAAGTTTAAATGTTTCTCCAAACCAAAAGGAAAGGATGACTCTCCAGTGGTTAAAAAAGAATAATCACTTGTTATTTCTGTGAACTGTATTAAAAACTAATCAGAGCACCAAAATGAAACACGTTCCTTTTAATAATTCAAAAGTTTGGTGATCTTAAACATAGAGCATATTTGAGCACACTACAAGTTTGTACTGAAAATCACTAGTGTTTAGAATAAAGAGCATCTGACCTGCGTGGAGAAAGGAGACTGGAGGAAAGCCACCCCATTCTTGGGGACCTCTATCCGATACCCCGGTGGTAGGAAGGCATTGAAGCCCAAGACTAGGTCTGGGTGTCCATGGAAGAGTTGAGACACGCGGTTTATCACACCCGGTGTGTCGATGCTATTCAAGAAAAGAAATAAAAGGCAGACAGAGACATACTTAGTGTTGTGAATGACAGGAAAATAAAGATAAACTTCCTGTCTCTACGCATACGCTGCATGAAGACGACAAACTCCTAATTAAAAAGGGCAAATACAAACTGCTGGTTAATCAGAGGAGGATGTGCAATTTCTTACTTATTGATAAATGATATAATGTGTACTTATGTTCTGCAACGTAATCATCTCATTAAAAAAATAAAAAATAAACTAGTTTCTTGCACAAGTACCTCTGTGACTTGAACTCCTTCATGATGTCGAGAAACTTGTTGTATATGCCAGGATCATTTGCAAATCGGATTTTGACTTGGTCCAGATATGACAAGGCATCTTCAACCTAAAGCACAGAAAGAGAGAGAGAGAGAGAGAGAGAAACAAATCATCAATGCAGCACAAAGTACAATCAGTCTCACCTGGACGTGTGGAGAAGCTTTCTGGTAAACATCCTGCATGTGTGTGTGTGTGTGTGTGTGTGTGTGTGTCCTCAGCTCTTATAAACAAGACAATAGCATGTCTACACAACAGTGCTAGATTGTGTCTCATTAATAATATATTAACAAGTACTACTATCAAAATTAAAGTGGTGCCACTAACAAACAAAACATTTACAATGCAGCGTTTCCTCGACACTATATGTGGACTTGAAGTTGTGTAAATAGGACATGTTTGCGCTCTCTTCATCCTCAACCGGAGTGCTATATCAACAAATGCACTAGTTAGCTGTACAAGAAACCGCTAGATAAATAAATAAATAAATGAATAAATGGGCGAATAGAAGAAACCCCAAACAGCTTTTGTTCACCGGAGCCAAGCTCTCTTTATTCACTGCATCGCAGCTAGGTTAGGTTACGGTAAAATATGTGTCCATACAAAGCGTTGTCACAAACATCTATACAGAGAGAGAGAGAGAGACAGAGAGGGGTTGTTGTAGCTAACGTTAGCCAGTCAACTGACGATAATAACTCCACCAACACTTACAACACCTTTCCCCACATACACATTTATACAATACGTTTAGTCACGGCTGGTCACAAGCCAACGGTGTCGTGTTGGCAAAAAAAAAATAAAATTAGAAAAAACAACTAGAAAAAAAAACCAAACCCCAAAAACATGACGATAATATTCAAACAGTGCGATAACAAAGAAATGTGTAACGAAGCTGCTAATCAACTGAAATAGCCGTTCTTGGCTAGCTCTGGCTGACGTCCTCCACTTTGTTCAGGGTGGCTGAAAAAACGAACAAGGAGGAACTTCCCACAACCGAGGTTTGAGTTAACGTCTGCTCACAGCGGCTGCTATCGACACCGTAAATAAGAAACTACCACTAACTGTGTCACTCGACTGTCACACGGATATTCATTAATGAAAAACAGCTTCCACGTCTAACCCCAAATGTCAACGTTCGGCTGTTTAGCAATGAATTACTTTTAATAGGCCAGCGAGCTAACTAACGTTAGCCAGCCGATCCTTTCACTACTCTCGACGTTAAGGGGAGACAGAGGAAAAGCCCTCAAATGCAATGCAATGATCCGACGAACAAAATGGTTCTGACTCTGAGGGACTTTTCCCTTGTCGTGTCCGTTGTCTTCTTACCTTCAGCTTCTGGAAGTGCTGCTGCTGCACTTGCTTTTGTGTTATAACGTAAGGCTTGTCTTGAATTTGGTTTATTTGCTTCGCCGTGCTGTGCGCCTGAATCTTCGCCATTATCCCGGCGACAGGAGGCTTGAAAGAGCCACTACCACCAACTTGAGAGGGAAGCTTTCGGTGTTACCTCCAGTTGTTGGCTAGCCGACAAACCTTCCTCTCGGTCGGGAAGCCAGCCTGCCAGCAAGCAAAACCCTACTTTGCCTAGCTGGACAGTCTCCGGGCACCAGGCGCAAAAAGGACGGAAAATCCAGCAGAGTGGAGGGTGATGACAGACAAGCTGCTACTCGCCGCGACTTTGATTAAACATCACCATCGAAATAAACAAGCTCAGGCAAGAAGCGTCGGAAAATAAGCTTAGGGACAATGGTTGCCGTTTATCGTATTTAAAATAACTATCGCCTGTCTCTTTAAATTCGGCGGCAGCGGTCTATCTTGGCGTCCGGAAGCCAGAGTAGGAGTGAAAAATTGAAAAAAAGAGAAAGAGGAGTGAAAAATTGTACTGCGCAGCCGCAAACATGGGAGGAGCTGAGCTCACAAGAATCAGATTGCTCCACTCCCCCTTCACTGCTACAAAGGAACAATGTTACTCCATGCAAAACGATAGCCACATAGTTCACACTGTACCCACAAGTACATGATCAACGACAGAGTCGGGCACCGACTGCGAGACAGATCAATACCGGGTTTAATGATAGATATCTGCAGCTCATTCAGCGGATATATATATATATATTTTTTTATCTGCGTGTGTGTGTGTGGGCAAAGATTCAGGAGGAAGAGGCGGTTTTCCAACAACTTTATTGTATTTTTCAAAGACGTCAGGAACAAATAATGGATTTAAAATTATTTATTAGCGACTCACTTTCACGTGGTAAAACAATAAGAGGAGCAAGGAGCATGAACAATGTTGAAAAAATGAATAGTGTGATTTAGTTGTAGACATTTGTGCATTTTCTAACTACATAGGATGGCTATTCCGCCACTTAAAAGGTGCTGTAAGAGATTTATTATACTTTTAATAACCTATACGATGTCGCCTAAGATGTTTTGGCAGCAACTTTCCATCTTTGTAGCCACTGTTGGTAGGTCAGTCCTCCTTTGCTGACCTCAGGTAAGACATGCTGGGCGGGCTTCTCCCACCTAAATGTAAGAACAGAGAAAAATCTGTAAGATCTGTATGGAGTCAAAGCAGCAAAGGTTTAAACTATTCATGGACAATAACGTTTATTACTTATATAAAGGCTTACAATCACAACTGCAAAATTACATTAAATAAATTGTTCCTCAGTGCAATTCACCATGTGTTCATAATCAGTCACTCAGTCACAGTCATCCACAGGGTGGATATTCAAAGCAGACAGTGAGTGTTAACTTGTCGCATTAACTTTCATTTTCACTTGCAGATGTGGTTTTAGTTCACAGGGTTTGACAGCATACTAATGTAAAATCTGCACTTCTGTCTTGAAGATGTGTTAATGGGGGTTGTCCCCAGATCTCAGCAATGAAGCTAGCTGGTAAAATGCTAACTGATAGGACTGAAAATAGACACAAAGTGAAAAAAAACATTTCTGTCACTATACAAACACTTGCTGTGGTGCATCCACTGTTTTACCAGAGATTATCTACATCAGCAATGTGTCTCACCAGTAAGAGATGGCAGTTTTGACCTGGGCCCCATAAGAAAGGCCTTGAGCACAGCGATGAGTGAGGCCTCTGACTCTTGGTACCAGCGATTTCAGAAGCTTCTGATCCTCCTCCATGACTCTGGACAGCAGAGCTAAGAGCATAGTTTTGACAAACAGTAGTTGTTGTTACAAAAAATGATATAAATTCTTGTTTTTGCTCAGGAAATTAGTCACATACATTATGTGTGCACACAGCACTTCTTATTTTGGTATTGTAAGCACGACAGAAGTGTCACTCTTGATGAGTTTCACAGATTACCTTTCTGATCAGATGCATGCAGCAACTCGGCTTCCTTCTGTATTTTCTGCAGAGTAGTGGAGTGAAGCTGCAGTAACTGACGGAGAAACCGCAACTCGAGCTGCTGGGAACGAGTCTGGGAGTACAACTCCTCTGGAGCCTGAAGTGTAGGAAGAAGGAGAAAAATTAGTTTGTCAAAAAGAGTAGATGAACTTTGATAGTGTTTTTATCAGCTCTGCTGGTGAGATGACTGGGGTCACTGCTACTGCAGTGACTGTCAGCACTTTAACAACACAGTTCAGCTCTTAAAATTCATATTACTGCTCCTACCTACATTATTTCACAGGTTTAATGGTTACACGATTATAACTAGTAGTTACTGAATTTCTTTTAAATGAAAACATTAACCGCTGAATTATGAATCAAACACAGTAACTGAGACAGACTAACATTATATGGCCAGACTCACCCTGTACAGTGGGAATGCCAAGCTCTGACGCAAGCTGCTGAAGGTCGGGGACTCCAAGCGATGGATGGATAAACACGATGCAGGGACTCTTTGCATTCTGTAACAAGAAAGAAAAAAATGTCACTTCTCTATTTTTGGTTAGCACTTGATCAAAATGTCTTCTCTTGATTTTTAGACCTATGCTGCTGGAGCCTGTAGCTTGTAGTCACTGATGAAGCAGGATTATTTCTTGACAGTTTTTTACTGTTCTGTTTTTGATCATGAAATTCAATAAAACTCAACAGAGAGGGAAAAGAGTTGCAGTGTGTGTCATGTAACCCTTATTGCCAAGTACATATTTTACTGGCAGTAAAATACTTGGATATATAATGCTCAGTTTGGGTGTTAATTTAGGGCCCTTTTCTAAACTGTGTGTCAAAATTAAAACTTCACTAGTTACTGCACCATCTTGACTGAGTTTTACTCCTTCAGCCAGGCAACTTGTCCTTACCCTTCAACAGTCCTACGGTCCAGAGCAAGAAGTGAAACTGTTCCCAACTGCCTGGCCTCTTTGGAAATGGAGTTCCTCAGATTGTTGGCTGCAGTGGTGACATCTTCAAACTGTGGCAGCAGTTTACCCTGGACAAATTCCTGTAACTAAAACAAGCCAGAGGGATAAAAATCTTCAAGAGATGTTCAAAATATACTGTTTTCTTTCACCGCAGAATGAAACAGAATCTCATAAATAAATGTTTCTACATCAACATTATAGATGGAGAACATCCACACCTCTGTGTGCAGACAGATCAGCGCCGTCTTAGCTGTAGAGTTCCCCTTAATCAGACCTCTGATATGCTCCTGTCTGAGACCCTGAAGAGACAAAGGCATGTGTGTATGTGGGCAAAGTACTGATATATTTTGAAACATGTATATGACACTGTGAGAGGTTGTGAGAGGTCTCATATTGTCAGTTCACTCTCACCACTAGTTGCCTGAAGTCAAGGATGCTCTGCCACTGGCTGCGGAGTTTTCTAAGCGCCTCCTGTCGGCTTCTGGCATGCTGGTCAAGTTGGATGCATCGATCTCTGATATGATCCCTGGCTGCTGCCTGCATCACACACTGGAGTTCCACCTCCAGAGCTGACCTGCCAGAAAAAAAGAAAAGACAAAGAAAATATTTAAGAGTTTGTTCTGTCTTCAGTTAAAAATACTTCAACAATGAGCTCCTACTATAAAGGAATTCTGCACCATTGTGCCTAGGACAATAAACTTGTGGGAACCCTATCAATAAACTCTACAGTGTCAGCTTACAGTGCCAAGGTATCATTGTGGAGCTCGTCTGCAATGCAAGAAACCTCCAGCTCAGCTTCCTTCTTACGGGCCTGCAACTGGTTCCGGAGCTGCTGGACTCTGGAGCGAGTCTGGGCCAGTTCCACTAAACTCCGCTCCACCTCTTCCCAGGCGGCCTGGAACAACAAACACAACAAATGTCAGGAACAAGTTTTCTTCGACTATAAACTTCACAAATATTAAATTAGTGTGTATGTGTGTGTTTGTGTTTATCACCTCAAAGAGGCTCTTGACCGATGGCAACTCATTATCCTCATCTGCTGACATATCCAGTAGGTGATTGCTTTCATAGCGGAACCTGCAATTACAAAGTTAGATAAATATTCTGACACTGAAAACTTTTTTATGGTCTTAAAAAAGACATGAGAACATTATAATAAAACCAAAGTTTACCGTAGAGCTGTCACATCCTGTGTCACATCCAGAGAGGCGAGTTTCTCCTCTAGCTCCTTCTGCTCTCTGCAGGCCAAATACTCCAGTGCTGAGAGGACATGGTTTGGAGGATAACCCCTCAACAGGTTCTGATGACATGACAAGTAACAACAAGTTAATTCAAAGTGAAAATTGGCACTTCCAAAGTATTTAGTGAGATCTGATCAAAATGCACCCACCTCCACAGCACTCAGCCAGTACTGAAACACAGCAGTCCTTTGTTCACGAGTCATACTGAGAAGAAAACAAACAGAGAAGCAATTAACAAAAGAAGAAGTTCAAAATATTTTGAAAGACAGTTTTTTTGAACAGTAGATTTCTTAAATACTGTTTCCTTACTGTTTGGCTGCGGTCTTCAGTTCACTCTCTTGTAACGACTGATAGAAGTGGACCCTGTCGTCACACAGTTCTCTCACTTCACGCTAAGAGGGAAAACATAAAAGAAATGTGATGATTTCCTTCAATCAGCAGCTCTTATATTACAATCTTGGTCTTTATTACTAAGAATCACAGCTAATTAACCAGGATTTTTTTTCTCCCTCTAAACAGCAAACGAAGATTAAAGTATGCCCACCAGTTGCAGTACTGTGAAATTTCTTTCACAATGGCATAGCATAACATAACACATAGCAATTTACAGCATATAATATGGAACTGTGCCTCTGAAATGACTCCCTCATTCATTACTCTCTAGGCAACACTTGTGTTATACTCATTAGTCTACTCTACAGTGATTAGTAAATTGAGATTTCAGACACTCGTCCATTGACTTGTCATTATTGACAGATGTAGAACTGCAGAGCACTGGACTCTGGGTTCATTAGCAGGAGGTAGTGCACACACCATGAGCACTCCTTTTGTTCTATTGTGAGAAAATACAAATGACGGAGGGTAAATATAATGCACTATATATTAAATAGGGAGTTATTGTGGACACAACCAGTGTGTACATGTACAAAATGGATCACAGCAACACACTGACACTGCATATACCAGATGAAGTGCACTCTAAACTGCTCGGTAAAAATACAGACCAGGCAGGTCATAGGCAGCTCTTACCAGAACATGTGCCTCTGCTGCGGCTTTTGGATTGAGGATGTCACCATCACTGCTGCTGGTGGGCTTATTATCAAACAGTACTTCAATCTCTGCTTTCCTGCAATACACAATAAACAATGTAGTTATCTAATGTATGATTGGTACATATGCATGTAAATGGTACCACTTAATTTATTTTTGTTTTACTTAAAACCTGAACATTCTACCTTACCTGGCCATTTGTTCCAGTGTCTGGCAGTGCCCACTGATCTTTTGTGCATCATCAGACAGCTCCTTGCGGTCCAAAATGCAGCGCTGCTTGAAAGCATGTAGGAGCAGCTCTCTGCGTTGGCTGTCCTCCACCTGGGCCCAGGTATGACTGATGGACTGTTCTGTTAGTAAAATGGCAGAAACACACAGATCACTTTAAATATTGATTAACTATGGAAGCAAAGAAAACAGCAGTTCTGAGCTGGAGTAATGTGGTCCGCTCAGTCATTACTGCATGTGATGGACTAACCTTGAGTGGCCAACTGTTCCTCTGTTCCACTGATCTGAGAGTCCAGGTGACTGATCTCCGCTTTCAGCTGCTCAATCTTCCTCTGAAGCTCTCTCTGCTTAGCAGCCTCACTCTGGCCGTCAGCCTGCTTCAGCTGAGCATCCAAAAACACCAGCTGGTAAAAACTCACTTCATTTTATCAGTGTTTTTTCTTAGTGATATTACCAACACAACATTGCGCATTAGAGCCAGACCAATATGGGATTTTAGAGACAGACATAATACCTACTTTAGAAGGTAAAAACTGGCAGCTGATATAATGAATTTTTGATCTGAAATGAAAATCGATCAATAAAGTCTATCTCATCTTATTGCCGAGAGCTGCTTCTTCTGTCTTAGTCTGTAATGCTTGCTGAAGAAACTTTGTAGTGACATCAATACATTAACATATGCATTTCTTTCTGCATTATATACCATGAAAAAACAGTTTTCATATTGAATAACACAAAACTTGTGTCCTACCTCTTTGTCTTGAAGAACTTTGTACCTTGAAGAGCATAATGTCAAGGAAATTACTGGCACATGCAGAGGTCATGGTGACTGAGAAAGTTAAGCCAATGCTGAGTGATATCAAATACAGAAAGATGGCATATATAAAAGAGCGAGTGGAAAAATGTCCCTAGCAATGTTGTATTATGCATTAGGCATGTAGTGAGAGGAGTGGCAGGGTGTGGTGACAGAGACAATGTACATACATAAACATTACACACAGCAATATGTCTTGTACTCTCTTCAAGCCAAGTGATCTTGCAGGAGCAACTAAATAACTAAAATGTATACATGAAGTTTCCTTGACTATTGTGAGAAAGGATACCACTGGAGATTTCCACGCATGATCCTCACGTTCCTGGGGAAAAAGGGAGAGACTATAGTTTATCTTAGAGACAAATTCATTCATCAGATGGCATGGTGTCCTTTATTTTGACCAGACAAATAGGGACTGTGAGCTCTGTTATACAAGAAATCAGCGGCTAGAGGAAGACAGTGTAAACACTAACCTCTGCTGAAAAACGTGTTGGATAACATATTTCCATATTGACTTCCCTGTCCCAACACAGAGCCTGGGAAAACAAATGATCTTCATAAGAAAAGTTCACTGCTGCAAAGTAAGCAATATCCGCTTCAATGGTCACAGTAGGGAAGAACAGCTGATACTCACGTTTTAAAATAGCTGTCATTTGGCAGGCTGTCTGAGGGCAGATTGAACTCCTCTGTCGCCCAGCGTTTCAACTCCTGTACAAGATTTCTCTCCGACATCCTGACAACAAAGTCAACAACTTTGTGAGCGAGTTAGCTAGCTAGCTAGCAACAGTAACCGTTAGTTAGTATACTTGTCAGCTAGTTAGCATAGCTGAAGCTAAGCACAGTGCTTGAACTTACTCTGCCCCCGTGTTAGATACGTCTTCACTATAATACACGTTCGTTAAATTGGTATTAGATTTTTTTTTTCTAAATATCTAAAAATAATCAAACTTTCAACTTCCCGCCCGTTCTGCAGCACTTCCGGTTAGCATATCCGCTGAAGCAGCGCCGCCGCTGGTTGTAGCTTGTTGTTGTCATGGTTACACAGTATTTTCTATTTTCTACGTAGTTTTGTTAATCGGTAAATTTCTCATAATTAAAATAAATGCACCTACATAATATACATTTACGTCAGCCTAAAGCTGATTCAATTGTAGGAAAGATATCAATTTAACTATTATGGTCACTATTGAGGTTGTAGTTTACAGTAGTGTTAAACTGGACTGCATTATATTGAGAGGTGTGTCTAATCTTTGACTGCCCCATTTACATACACGAGGGGGCCAAAATATTAGAATATAGAAACACAATACAAAACACAATATATTGCACTTCTGTTCAATAACTACACTCACTAAGACCCCAATAATAAACCCAAAGTAGAATTATTACCTATGAATCTGTCTCGCTTCATAAATGTAGAATTTATGGCAAAGGGAATTAAACTGCATAATACGAAATTAAATGGTGAAATAAATAAATAAATAAAAAATACCTAACAAAATTGCAACTAAACTAATCAAACTCAAACATGAACTCCTAGGCTATACTATCAGTATTTAAAATGTTGTAGTATTGTATTTTACTTATTCAGTTTATTACTATCATTTGTGTAGTGCTGTCTTAATACAGAGTTGACTGGTTCAACTCATCCAATAGATTTTATTGTATTGTCAACCCTGTGTTAACCTGCATATGACAAATAAACCTGAAAACTGAAGTCCAAAAAATAAACATCAACAGCATTCGTAGAGCAAAAAATAATAGAATAATAGAAACTATTCACTGAGTCAGACACCAGTCATTCAGTCTCATCTTTTATTCTTCCTTTACTACAAAGAATCAATCATGTAGTATATGTCTAGATGCACAGCATTAGACTTTCTGTCCACAAGAGCAAAACTGCATTATTTCAGCCCACCACCCTCAACCATAGTACTTTATGGATCACAGTAAACATGGTGCACTGTACTGTAAAGGCCTTAGTAGGTGACTATGTTTATTTTTTAGTCATAAATGTAATGGCATATTATTAAATAAATAAGACCTGAGTTAAACTAAAAACAAAAAAATGCTCTCTAAACAATGATGAAAATTGTTTCAATATTTTTAAAGTAAGGCCTACGATTTCTTCTTCTTCAATCCACTTATATTTTTAAAAAGTAAAAAAATGACTACATTCATAAAGGAGAGCACAGAAGTCAAAAAGAAGTTTCCAAACAATTGTTAGCATGAAAAAAAAACTTGCACAGTTGCTCTGACTATCACTTCCTCTGAAAAAAATGTCAGCTTGTTCTGTATGTCCTCAGCACCATGTTGATAAGTGATCCAGTGGCGACGCCACAATCAACTCAAATTAGAGTTTTAAAGTTCTAATATGTGCTTAAAGTTATCGTATCCTGGTGAAGAGATTTAAAACTGATACAGATTCCTGAAACAAAACATGGAGAAACATGGTTATTTGTTTTGTTGATTATGAGGGTCTGGAATTACAGAATGCTGCTCCAGAAAGTGCTTTCTCACCTTTGTTGACCTTGTTTTACTGAATACGTTCCAGAAGCGCAGGGTCTCATCTCCGGCTCCCGTCACTATCGCCTCGCCATCCGGGGACATAGCCTAATATATAAAAACAAATAGATTTAATCCATGAATCTGCCAGCTTTCCCATTAACATGACCAACAGCAAGATCACATTCTCATCAGAAAGAAAACTGACCAGGTAGAGCACTCTGTAGGAGTGTCCTGTGAGTTTGGCAACCTGAGTGAGAGCTGGATATTTCCAAACCAAGATCTGGTTCTGAGAGTAGCCATGAGTGCTCACCTGCAAAAAGGAGCAATATTATATTTAATGGGGGCTTCATGTAATTAACTATTAATAAATTAGTTCAGTGTGCTTATAGAAGCAATACATTAATTGTGCAAAGTGTGTACTTACCAGCTCATTAGCATGTTTGGACCAGGCCAGGTTGCACACCTGAGATCCGGTGTCCATACACTGCAGCGGCTGTGAGGTCAGAGTGTTCCAAAATCGGATACAGCGGTCGGCAGTGCCACCCCCTGAGGCCAGCAGCCCGTGTTGGTGGGGGGACCAGGCAATGGCTTTCACTGCAGCCAGGTGATCCATGTATGTTTGCACTGGACTCAGTGAGGAATGGTTCCAAACCAGCAGCTGAGATGATAGATAACGATGACATAAATGAATACAATGAGCAAATGTACAAGACAGACGCAGATTTAAGAATAATAACAACAACAACAACAACAATAATAATAATAATAATAATAATAACAATAACAATAACTGTGCCTTGTTGTCGTTGCCTCCAGATGCAAGCAGCTGATGGTCAGTGCTCCACTTTAGGCCACACACTTCCTGTCTGTGTCCCTGTAGCCGCCTCTCTGACTGAAGTGGAGGGGTCCGCACATCCCTTTGAAAAATCATACGATCGCGGCTTCCCGAAGACAGCTGGTCTGCATTCCATGCTAACGCTCCTACAGACAGAGTAACGCTTAATTTACATTTGGTCACACTCACAGAAAGTGACTATACTAGAATGTTTAGCATTAATTGTACTTAATGCTGATGTTCTCATTTCTATTTTCTAGTTCTTCTGTTGTCATTTAACCCATGTTTAGAGTTTAAACACGCAAATGTTCTCACCAACTCTAGCTGTGTGTCCTTCCAGGGCAAAGAGTTTCTTTCCAGCTCCAGCATCCCAGATCTGAACATAGCCTTTGTGAGTCCCCACTGCCACCAGGTTACCCTGAAAACATGAATAATACTTATATTAAGAAAAGTCCATCAAAACAGCTCCCTGAAGGTAGTTAGCTATGTGTACTTACCCTTTCAGACCAACCTACTGACGTGACAGAGTCTCCCTCGACTGATAAATCACACAACCTTGTTACCTGGTGAAAATACAGTATAGATTCACTGTGGCATATCGTTGTAATAAATGCTGCAGAGAAATATATTTTTTTACAAATATACATACGAATCAAACAATTCAAATTCATTTTCCAAAAAGATATTGTCACAAAGATATTGTCATTAATTCAAAACAACAGAACACTGTGCACTACCTGGCTGGTACAGGCACTCCAAAGGTAAACACATGTACCCAGCCCGACACTGAGCACGTTGAGAGACGACCAGTCCACCAAGTTGAGGTAAAAGTCATCCTGCAGCTCTGGAGCATCCAGGACTTTAAAAGGGATCTTCGAGATCTTGCGAGTTGGCTTTCTTGGAGAGCGCAACAATTTCTGACTGCAACAGGCAAAGTTGGTGATTATAAAACATAAATACACATAATGTACAGGTCGGATATTTGCTAAACTTAAAAAGTGTCTACCTACCTTTTATTGCTGACAGGTGACAGAGAGTAGGGGGATATGTTGGAGCCATTGTCTGGTGACGACCTTTTGGTGTTGAGTGAATACTGCAAAGAGCACAGACACCATCATATTCTCTACCAACTTCATTAAATGACATAAACATGAAAGAAAAACTGTACACTGAACAGTGATGTTGTATTCTTTGATTTTGTTTTTTTACCCCTACTCAAAATTCAGAGAGCTCTTCGTATGTCTGTTTGTTTCATATGAAGACATCTGTTCTAACGGAGAATGATCAATTTACTGTATAATTCAATGTATAAGGAGTATGACATGTTCATACAGTGAAGAGACTTCTTTTCTCTGGGGTTGAAGGTTGTAGACGCCTGTCTTCTGTCTGGGGGTCCTGGATCTTCTCTATTCCTGCTCCCAGCAACTCATTCTTCAGCAAAGCAGAGTAGGCCAGCCCATCTGCTACATGCACAATAATAGAATTTATACATGAGCATAAAACTGAAATCACACATGAACATAATTAAGTACCAGACGCTCCTAAATAACCACTGCAAAATGTATTTACCTTTGATATTATCAGTAGAGGCATCCTTTGTTTTTCTGTTCTGGCTTGGTGACTTCTCATTTTCCTGAAAATCACAAAGATATTGTCATTAATTAAAAACAACAGAACATTCATATAATATTCAACTTCACCCAAACACACTGTCACATTTAGAAACCTCAAGAATACGACTTATCTCTACTTGCAGACACAAAATGCTCATACATTAATCCTGTGGAAGTTGATATTCCAGTTTGCCCCGGCTCTGGTCGGTATGAATCTGTCTCCAAGTTTACTGGGTGAAGATAACGGGGAGTTGGTGGGTGTCCGACCGCGCAGAGGGTGTGTCAGTTTCTGCAAGACCAACAAAATTATCCGTAAGTGTATTTGCTTACAAATTTATGTTAGTTGGGTCACTTTTCCGTTAAATTAATTTATAATCTTATTGATGAGACGTAACATTTACGTTATTAAGAAACACTGAAAATGGACGGGAGAAAAGTAGGACTCACGACAGGACTCAAGTTGTCATTTTGAATGTTGATTTGGCGGAGGAGGCGATGTTCATATTCTGGATCCATCTTAAACTGAAATCCTGAACTCACAGCCACCGGCTGGAGCTTGGAGACCTGGCCAACACACGTAAAAAAAAAAAATTAATCTATATAAATAAACCAGATCAAACCAGCTGAAGTGAAATGCTTGTTTGTTTTTGTGGTTATAATCTGAAGGGGGTCATAATGAAGGATTAGACAGTCAGCCAGAAGATCATGTAGTATTTCAACAACCTTTCACCCGAAAGCACTTTTTAAATCTATCTGTCAAACAGCTTACCTGCTAATCCTGCCTCTTAACTCGCTTTAATATTTGTATTACTCACTAAATAACCATGGCAGCATACTTAAACAAACCCAATGCTACATTTGTAGCAAAAACATATCAACTAGCAGTTAATTACGTTAGGGCACGATTAAGTTTGGACCATTTGAAAGCAACAAATGACATTTTTAAAGCACCTTTAGCTCGTAGTTAACTCGTTAAAGTCCTCTCTGTAGTCATGCACTGACAAATAAAGCTAGCGTTGGCTAATTTAGCCAGTGGCTAATCTAGTCATGTTTGCAGCAGACAGCATACATACGACAGCGAGCCAGCCTCTGAGTGTCACCACGCAAACAGGGAACAACAGTTCTTGGATATTTCAGATGAAATTAGTCGATATATTTAAAGTTATTCACTCTCAGATGCTTTTTTGTTGTTTTTTTATGTTTAGCTGAGGTGAAAATGACCTGAGCGTGGCATTGTGGGATTTTTGTCACCCCCGTGACGTATGCGTCTCAAATCACAACACGGAAATGCTACATGTGTTGTTGTTGTTTTTGAGCCTACGGTCACTGATATGTTGTGAGTGAGTAAAGGATGCGGACTTTACAAGTATTTCACAACCAAGACAGCAGTCCAAACTATCACAAAGTGCACCTCACCACTTACTTTAACAGTAACAGTCGTCACATAGGTAGATTTCTAACAGAGGTCTGACGGGAAAATGAAAATAATTCAACTTACATGAAACACGTGGGGTGATCAAACTGAAAAACTGTTCATAAAATACATGTAAATGTACTGTATGTTAATGTGCATTGATATGCACGACTTCCTTGTCATGACCGAGAACCAAGTCTAGAGGGCGTGAAAGATCTATGTTCAAACTCCAGATCCAGCTAAGGTGCTGTGCACCCATACCAGTAGTTCCCAACCTTTTTCTTTCCTATTCTATCATTAAGTGAAGTGACTGCCCCTGACTAGTGACTGAGGATGCAATAACTGCAGGAGGTTTGTGTCAAATGAGTAACTTGGATCAATTTAGCTTGTGTTCAGGATGGCCTATGAGATCAAACTCTAAACTTCACCCTGAGGCCATGCTGTCACTGTCACTTGATTTGTGTTTGTATGTGCGTGTGCTATTCTTCTGTATTCTGTCTGCAAAGATGCAATCAAGCATGACTGCTGCTATAGTCACAGTGTATATTTATACTGCAATATCCCCTGTGTACACCTGTGACTTTACTCTTACTATAAATATTTTAGATCTTATCTCTATAGTACGTTCAGATCTATTTATACTGTGATACCTCTCCAATGCTTGTATATGCTTGACACAACCTTGTCACGCTAGAACACCTATGCATACTTAGACAGGTTTTCTGTTATATTCTATTTTATAGTTTGCTTTTTGTATTATTCTTTTTAACCATAACATTTTATTGGGCTGTATTCTTTTAGCTTATTTTAATCCTTTATGTGTAGTACTGTTACACAATTAGTGCTCTTAATGTTGAGCTGCTTGGGTTCACCCTGTGTTAACCTGCATATGACAAATCAATCTGAATGCTCAAGCTGAACTGAGCTGCAATGAATCGCATGAAATAAAATGTACAAAAAGTATCTCAAATTTGTACTTGTGCAGTACAGTACTTGAGTAAAAGTTATGTTCCACCGTTGTGTGTGTATTTGTCCAAAGTCTTAGATCCAACCTAATTTTAACAGTTGCTTTAACAGACCTGTGACATCAAGAACAACAGCATGTGTAAAGAATAAATAAATAAGATCACTCCAAGGAAGTGCTCGTTATCTGCAGGATCAAAGTTTCATTCTTCACTGAACAGTTTTCCAAAATATCCAAAATCCCAGTAAAACAGTGAAACCTCGACTGTTCAGCAGCTTGTGATGAAACACTTGATAATCTAATCATGCGTGAAACCTGATTTTGGTTCACGACAGATTTATTTTTAGATTTCCTATTTTAGATTATACTGCAGATGGATTATAACTCCAGAATGTGCATGTTTGTCTTTGTAGATAATGTTTCGAGGTTGTTGTTTGCATGTCTTGATCTCACCTGAAAACATTGCCGAATGTACTCTCCCGTCACCATCCTGTCCTATACAATAACGCAGTCTCTGAGGTGCACTGCTAATGAGCATATAGCTGCAACAAAAGACTGAGCACTGTGTGCCTTTAATGCTGGCCAGTGTAGTGATAATCACACACAAAGCGCACAGAGGGCCCCATGTGAACTTCACTGGGTGCTTTCTGGTGAGTGAGCCAATAGCAATTTACCACATCAGACACACAACATAGCTCTACAAGTGTGAAGGAAGCAACCCCCCCCCCCCCCCCCTCTCTCTCTCCCTGTCTGTCTCTCTCGCAGACACACCCACACAACACTGGCGCCAACAAGCAAATCCCCCCCCACCACCACAACCACCACCACCTCCTCTTAACTGACCTCTAATTATGTCATGCGAAAAAGCTATGTCCTATTGTAAAGCTCTCTTAATCAAATCCAATTAATTCCGCTATTTTCCCTTATTGTCCCCTGCAAGGAACGCGTCTTTCCAATAAGACTGTTAACTCCAGCCGTGGCCCTTTCAGATCTACTGGGGTGCAGGAGCGAAATAATAGATTGCACAATTAATCAATTAGTCATTAGGGACTCTTGTTCTTAATGAGCACTGTAGCTGTGTAGCAGAGGTGAATTTAGTCAACAGCCTGACAGACTGATGTGTTCATTTCTAGACTACAAACGCTAGAATTGGTGACCTACATGGTGATATCACTTTGCTAGTATTGCCTGTCTGCCTGTGATTTCCTCACTTATTTATTTAGAGTTTTAGTTTGATTTTTTGGTTGCAAGTTCATTCTGAAGAGACAAACAACCATTCACACTCACATTCATACCTATACGGGTAATTTAGAGTCACCAGTTAACCTATTTAGAGCATGTCTTTGGACTGTGGGAGGAAGCCGGAGTACCCAGAGAGGTTCAAACCAGGAACCTTCTTGTTGTCTTTTTCTTTTCTTTTTAATCTTTCAAAGCAGAGGAGAACAGAGTAACTTCTAAAATCTCCATTTCTCCAGCTCACATTTGAATCAGTTTCAGAGTTTGGATAGTAGAGAAGGACTCTTCACAAGTGTTTTTTTTATGATACTGAAGTCACTAAATGTTGACTATTAAAATGACGCAGCTATTGATTAATAATCACTGATACCTTATTGTTTGAATACATGGGCCTAATAACTGAATATTCAAGCTGTGCAGCTAAACAAGGCACGTCTGATGCTGTGATACGTAAGTTGTTGTTTTTTGGAATAGGACGCTGTGAGTGACTAATGGCTAAGTAAGCATTTAGAATATTTATCATATAAATGATTCATAAGATGAAGTCTGAATCTCCACGCTCAAGTCTGCATTTTTGTGTCATAAGTCTGACTCAAGTGTCTGTATCTCTGTTTCTATGTACTGTTTGTTTCTCCCACTTACAGGCGGGTATATGAGAGACTTTTATGGGCTTTATGTGTTTCAGGAGTAGTCACTT
Organism: Nibea albiflora; assembly: GCA_014281875.1. Lineage (NCBI taxonomy): Eukaryota > Metazoa > Chordata > Actinopteri > Sciaenidae > Nibea > Nibea albiflora. The sequence goes on along the minus strand of CM024792.1, from coordinate 14,389,174 downwards.
CATCTTTGTGTGAAGAGGCAGACTGGTGTTTAGATTTATTCTAAGTACAGAGTCAGGAGGAATGAAGGTTCCTGTGCCTGTTACTGTGTGATTCAGGATTTTTGCCTTCAACAGTGTATGTGGACAGATTTTACATTATTGATTAGGTTATTTTGATGATAGATGGCCCAGCCTGGAACACTAGGCTGAAACAATGTTAACATCATAAATTAGTACTCATGGACATTTACCCTAATTATGTGTGTCTTTGGCTCTGTACCTTTGGCTCTCCCTGTCAAAATATTCAATATTTTTACTGGATAAATACTTTCTTGTGGAGTTTGGGACTTTTTTTAAATTCCCCACCAAAACTTTTTTTTTTCTCCATGTGTTGATCTGCTGCTGTTCTTTTTCCCATGCTTTTCATTGTGCCACTCACTCTGGCTAAACGCATGCCTACCCCGGCCCCTGGCTGTGGCTATAGCCCCGACCCGGCCCCAGCTGAGCAGTGCCAAGCCGTCCAGAAGTTAGTTAGTGTCTGTTCAGGCCCGGCTCTGCCCAGCCCGGCTCGGGTACTAATCCTCGGGCTGTCAGAGGACCCCGCTCTGAACTCATCCTGCAACACAGGAAAACGCTCTAATTGGGGGATTTTCTACATCATTAACTCCGATGAGCAGCCATCCCACCCTCCCTTCCTTCTTCCTCTCCCTCTCTCTCTCTTTTCCTGCTTAATCTCTTTCTTAATGTTTCTCTTTTACCTGTCTTCCACACAGACTTCCTCACATTCTTTGTCTCTCCTTTCATCTTTTCTTTTCCAGAGAATTTTTTTTTCCTTTTCGTCCATTCAGCGTAATGTTCATCCAGCTCTTTGGGAACATCGCGGCATGTGATCCAACAAATATCAACATGTGAAAGTGTTTAAAATCTCTCTAGATTAACTCGTGCACACGTTTATGTCCATCCGTCCAAATGCAATTTATGTGATCCCGGAGATTTGAGCTCAAAAATGAGTTTTCTTTTGTTTTACTTTATAGATCTGTCTAATAACAGCTTGGTTCCATACCAACAACTAGCCCCCTTTATGCCTTCCGTGTGTTATTATTAAATTTGAGTCACAGAACAAAAAATAACATTTGAACCTTGGTTCAAATTAGGACATACGTCACCTTCGACTTTTGACTCGAAGGCGAAAAGAGGCACAGCTTGGGAAATGGGTTAAAAATCTCTTTTCTTATTCTGCAATAGCTGGAATATTTGTCATCCAGATGGTTAGGAGTCTTTGAGGTGGCAGTGGTAAGTATTTATAAAGGATCAAGTATTGATTTTTCTGAAAATCAGTTATTTGGCCCTGTGACTCGAATGTGGTAAATCACAGCGAGGCACAAACCAACACTACTGGAGTGTAGTGCAGCATCTGACCACTTCAGGACATGTTCAAAAAACATTTCCCTGTTACATCCAATGGCCTTTCCATATGGTCCATCCCTTTACGTGATGTCCATCCAGGCGTCCATCTGTCCAAGAAAGTGATTCACACACTGAGGAGGCCAGCTAGCACGGCGGAACTGGTCCCTCTGTGAACATGTGTTGCAGCGGCTGAGCCTGCCGGCCTGCCTGCCTGCCTGCCTGCGGGCAATTAGGGAGCTGGGCCCTGCGGTCAGAGGCCCCCCTGGGAAGTCCTGATTGATTGGAGTCTCATCTTCCTAACAGGCTGGCACCCTGCCACCAAACCATGGAAAAGCAGAGAGGATTGGGAGGGGTATACGGGGGAAAGAAAGACCTCTTATATGACAGAGAGACGGGGCACAAGAGGAAAAGAAAGAAAAATGTCTCTGCCCATGTATGTCAGATGATAACGATTATACTGTAGTAATCTTGGATTGTACTTTAGACTTACTGAGCTAAAAAAGAAAAAAGAGAATACAGTGACAGTGTGGGAATGAGTGCACAGGTCAACATGAAAGCACTGCAGTGAGAAAATGGAGATACATATTCTATCAAACTATATTTATTTTCAGTAGATCTTCATTCTTTCCAGAATAAGGACATTAAAAAGAAAGAAAACATTGATATTACTAAGACAGATATAACCACAACATGTAAGAAACAAAACAGCCATACAAGAAAAATATCCTGTACATTTTCACATAAAAGCTAAAACTTCAAATTTCTAGTGCATTTTTGTCCGTTATCTAACCTTTGGCTTGTTCTTGGCCTTGACATTTATTTACCAATCTAAAGAAACTCTTAATGTGGAAGGTAATCCTCATTTCCTCTATGGTGTGTGAGGTCCTGGCATTGTCCAACAGGGAGTCTAAACATCACTAATCAACAACATTTAAAAAGAAAAAAAAAAACTACATGAGGACAAATTACGAGCAGCAGATGTAACTCTGTGTTTTCCCTCTCTGCACAGTACAACGATGGATTTTAAAACGAACAAGAAATGACTTAACATTGTTGCTGCTGCTGTGAATGCCTGACTTGTCAGCACAACCTTCAAATCATATTAAAGTGAAATATCACAACTATACAATGAACAGTTACAGGTTAAAAATGAGCCTCCTTTAAAAAAAAAAAAAAAAAGTATAAAAAATTAACAAGGAGTCTGAAATTGCACTTTAAGGTGAGGGACTTTCTCTCCCTCTTGTTCCATAACAAAGTAAAAAAAAAGGGATTATCATATACTGCTAAACATATTCATTTGTGTGAGATGCTGCCTGTAGAGCCTGGTGCTAAAATATCTTAATACTGGATATAAATCTACTGCTCAATGCAATGAAACACATTGTGGTTGGGATTGATTGTCTCTACCTTTAAGACAATTAGAGCTTGACTTTGTAACAGATGGTAAAAGACCAATATTGTGTCACTAATGATCAGCTACAGTCCATGTTTTTTTCCTCCTTTGATTGAGAAAGGAAAAAAAACTTCCATGACAAACTGGTTACAAGGGCCTATTTAGTGCAGCCTGAGACCACGTCCCCCCCCCCCTTCAATTTCAGACAAAGAGGATACCCTTGGATCAATTGTGCCGAACAAAGACTAAACTATGTGGGGTGACGCATCACACAGGGCTCTTTCTGCTGCCCTGCACGTACATGCAGCCACCCAACACTGAGCTGCCAACAGGTTTTCTCCTCTAACAGCCACTCAAGCAAAAAGAGGGTTACTCCGCTCACTCGTCTTTTATATTTCCATCCCACCTTTCCTTTAAAGCATCTCAGCACAAATCAGAAAAAAAAAGATTACGATTGTGCAGAATTATTTTTGGTATATTCTCAGCCCTGGTCCACTTAGAAGGTGCCACCTCTTCATCTCTTTCCCATTACACAGTTATCTACTTTACAGGTTGTGACCACATAAATGAGATTCGCCTCTCCCTGTATACTGAGAACCTGATAGTAAGCATCACTAGTCCTCATCTGACATCCTTCTCCAGTCATACCAGGGTGTCTAAGCTACAGGCTCAAATATCTAAACTGGTTAGCCAGTAAGTAGCAACATAAATCATGCTATAATTGAGAGATTAGCTGAAACCCAGTTACACATCTTTTTGTAAACCAACAGTTTAGTGAGATGTGCACTCAGACTCTGATTAGGTCACCCATGAAAATGCGACATTTGGATTAGTTCGTAAAAAAACTAGTGAGGAAATGTGGTGAATGTTTTAAATTTTAAAGGGCAGAAGTGACAGAAAAGAGATAAGAACAATAATTATCCACAAGTGATTTCATGTTAGTGTGCCTTAATTTTCTCTCTGTTAGCTGTTTTTCTGACACGAGCTGTCAGAAGGGACAAAAAGTAATCTCCGGAAAAGGAAGCAAAGATGGTTTGTTATAAAAAGTGGTTGGTACGCAAAAGAAATGTCCTTGTTTCTGGGGTGCAAGTGCCTTCCAGGCCCCAAGAAGACATTTGCTTTTACAGCAGTCAAGGCAACACTAAACACTTTGGAGGGAGATTGGAGGGAGAGCAAATGTCTGGTAATTAGTGGTTTAAGAATTAGCAAGACTGTAGTTCACATGTCCTTGAGATGAGGAAAAAACATAAAAATAAAGTTCCAAAAAACTCCAAAGATACTCAGTATCTGTTACCCTGAACCCCCAAAACAACTTCAACATCTCCCTTTCCCAATGTCATTCACGTGGACTGGCAGGTTTGTTAGTCACATGGGCTGCCAGGTCTTGTCCATATGTTGGATGTGTTCCTTGGCTTTCATTCTCAATGCTGCAATACTAGAACTGCGCTGGTCCACGTCCTCCAGAGGGTATTTATCAGGATATGGTGCCGAACACTGGTAAGGAGGAGGAGCCATACTCTGCAACCCCTGGCTCATGGACGGATGAGGATGAGTGTGAGGATGAGGATGAGGAGTGGAGTTAAGGAAGCCATGGCTGGGATAGCTGGGCTGGAGACCTTGAGTTGGACCCATGAAGCCTGGGATGCTGTGGACTGGTGTAGTACTGGACAGGGGAGAGGACAGCCAGGGGTCCAAGGGGAGGGAGTTGGTCATTGGACCCATGCTGGTGTGAACTGGTGCCGAGCGGTTGAAGGACAGCATGGGCGAGTCGTGGAGCTTCATAGTGCTGGCGTCCATTTTTTCCTGACGACGCCATTTAGCTCTGCGGTTCTGGAACCAGACCTGGAGGACGAGAGTCATCACAAAGTGTGTGTGAATATGAGGGACATAATGAGTGAATATTCCACCTTTTTAGATTCCACCCAACTCGTCTGGAGAGTTTGTTTGATTATTTTTCATTCACGCGAATTACTATTTTTCCAACAGCCCTGCACATTGAGCATCTCAACCCACCACTCATAGATACACTGCTGAAACTAAACGTATGTAAGTCATTGTTGAATACCAAGGAGCACCTCTATATATTGTTATACTGCAGGTGTAGTGTGTTTACCATCATATCTGCAGTGCTAACCAAACATTTCTTGAGAAGTTAAGCTTTAAGGTTCATAATGGATCAAGCCCACTTACTAGAAATGTTAGAGTCGCCTCACAGGTCACATGAAGGCCATGAGATGCAGCTTAAAGCTCCTGAAATTTCCAATAAGCAGCCATTATATTAGCAATTAGCTGTCCAATCCCTTGAGAACTTAACTGCTCTCCAGCTGCTTCTCAGAACTTTTTAGAGAAGTCGCTGACTCCTGTTTAAAGACTGCACCTTCTACAACTCAACACGACGTTGGCATTGTGTGTTTTAACAGATGGAAACACACACACCCCCTGCTTGCGTAACTACCTAGTACAATCTCATCACCTGAATACTGACAAGCCAAAGGCTTAACATGTTTATGTTGTCCTCAAGAGTCCCCACACCAACTCTTAGTTAACTGCCAGCTTGTGGTGTTGTCTTATTCAGCCACTGTGATAAATAAGTAATGTGCCAAAACAAGAGTAAACAAACACGAACAGACCCTGAATACACATTTATAATGTCAACTCCAGCTGGCTTTAGACTCATGTTGTTGCCAATGACGGTGTGCATCCTCCTACCTGGACTCGGACCTCCGGAAGGTTCACCTTCATGGCGAGCTCCTCACGGCTGTACACATCTGGGTAGTGGGATTTCTCAAAGGCACGCTCCAGTTCATGCAGCTGGTAGGTGGTGAAGGTGGTGCGGTTGCGTCTGTGCTTCTTCTTGGGCTGATTATCCTTGCATGGCTCCGGGGATTTGCCTTCGTCACTCTCTACACTCTTCCTCAGCTCACTCAGTTCTTCATCACACTTGTTTGTGAATAGACCAGAATCTGTTTAGAAGGAAAGAAAAATCTTTTATCAAAAACAGTGTGCTACAAACGTGAGCGAAAACTTCGAAGAAAAGCAATAGCAGGATGGGAAGTTGATATGAAGAATGTCGTTCCCACTTTCCAGTAGAGCAGACATTAGTTTGACACCTGCAACAATAGGCTACTGTAGGTCAGTGAAGCAAGCAATCCTCTGGACCTCATTGAAGCTCAAAAACATTCCTAATCGGATTTAGAAAGGTTGTTTCCAGTGTTTATCTTCTCCAAAGGTAAACTGTCCTCAAAAAGATGTTTGGAAACAGGAGCATTCCCTTTCTTTTGTAACTGTAAATCACACTACATCACATACATTTATCATTGACTGCAGTGGACTGAAAAACCACACTGTACTTAATTCAGATTGAAGCAGCAGCCTTAAAAATGAGAAGCATGCCAAGCTTCACTCTCTACATTAGAGAAAACATGCAGCATAATGAAACCTTTAACACATACAGGAGAAGACCGTTGGCTGAATTAGTCTAACCAGCAAGTAATTGAATTAAACAAAGTACAAAGATGATGATCCAGCAATCAGATCGGTTGCTCTCATGAAGCAGCTATTGTAGTAGGGTTTATGTTTGCCAGGATCTAAATCAGGTACCATACACTATTCAGGTTGTGTAGGAGAACGTGTCAATCACAGAATGTAGGTTAAATTAACTTTTAAACAATTTGCTAGCAGAAGTATTAAAATCCACAATTCAGTTTTGTGTAAGAAGTGAACATTAGTTATCAAGACAATAGAAGATCTACTGTGTCATGCTTGGCAGGATAGTGTACAGTGGATTTTTCTGTGGCCAAAACCTCCAGAAAAGTTATGTAATGCAGAGGGAAGCTGTGTATTCAAGCAGCACTGATAATCTCTGTATGAGTAACCACTGTTGCACATTGCTTGAGATATCACTTTTTATTATAAAAATGTTAATTTACAGCCTTTTTATGTCAAAACCACCATCAGTCTGAATGTCATTCTGAGCTACTATAATCCTTGATAATAATAGCTGGAGTGGAGTTTGTATTTGAGGCACCATTCTTCAACATATGCTGACCGTCCACTTGTCATTGCTTCAGTAAGTCAACGGACAGTTTTAAATATAAATGTGAGCATGATTCTGTGACTGAGACGTGTTGACGGAGATAAAGGAGGGGTCATTGTGGCCTTTCAACTGGCAAACGGGGCAAAAGCAAAGCAGGGTTTTTAGGGGTTCGTTTATCCACCTCTCATTAAGCAACTCTGACAAAGGCCAGGCTCTTACAAAGGCAGAGGTCAGGTCTGGTTCAGTGACCAGCTCTTGTCAGACTATCACAGCCGCTGGTCTGAAGGCTGCCCACTGTTTATCAGCCAGAAGAACATCTCAGCACACAGAGAGCGGGGGGAGCGACTGACACCAAACACAGAAAGGTTGCTCATTCAGGGGGAACTGGGCTGACTTCACAGGATAGCTACATACAAAAGAGTGATGTCATCTGTGTTGATGTACGTTAATCAAGAGAAACAAACGTCCTTCTGAATTTGGACCACTCCGAATCATTTTTCTGGACAGGATACATCCAAACCATTTCATGACGCAAAATCACCAACCACCTGCCAGATCCTGCGTGCGAAGACAGCTCCAGATTAAACGTGATAAATTTGACTGTGAGACGGAACGATAACAATAACACCCGAATGAACTACTGTACAATCTAATCTGCACAGAAGAGAAGATTAGGGGAATTCCACATGGGGATGGGATTGGGCTTGGGGACATAAACCCCATACACCATCTTGTTCTCAATCTCAGCCCACACAGCTCTCACAGTTAGTTAGTGCAACAGGCTCTGCATGGCCTCAGTGTGTTTGATGAACTGCCTCATTATAGGTGAGATTTCTAAGTATCGGTTGCCTCTGCCTGTTAAAAAAATGGTTCGGATAATGGAACAAACTGTAATTCATAGGTCTCGCAGAAGTCACAGAAGACGAAGGCTGCTGTTGGAAACACAGAAGAATGTGACACATTGTCTCTACATTTGAATTAACTGACATGATATGATACTAAAATGATGCTGCATTGTTCAGTAAATTGCTTTTTTTTTTATTGCTACTGGAGTTTTTAATTCACAGGCCCACAGCTCAGACGTGTCAACATACAAAAAAAATCCACATTATACTGTCTTTAATAATAAATGTTTTGTTCATGTTTTTGTTTTACAGCTACCTCTTTGTGTGATCTCCTTTTAAATTTAGTCAGAACCTGTCTAAAGAATGAGTGAATCTGTGTTGGTGGCCTAGTAAGATTTATTATGTTTTCTCATAACTTCAGTGCAGCAAAATAATTTCTTTCATATCGAGTTAAAATCTCTGAAACCCTGAACCCTGAGCTCATACTATTCCAGCATGCCGTATAATCAATATTCTCAACCATCATAAACTTTATTCTCAATAACAAACTCAAACTCTGAAGTAAGATCTGATACCTGTTGACTACGTGCAGAAAAGCTTTGCCTGGATGTTGGCAAGCATCCTTAGCATCAGCCGCTTGACTCACCGTGGTACTGCTGTTCCGGGCTGCCATTCCTCAGAGAGGAAAGGTGCCCACTGTAGGTGGGATGTGACGAGGGCTCCTGCTGCTTCCCAGGCTCTGTCAGGCCACCTAAGTCCACTTTATGGAGTCGTGGGGCCCCATCGGGGCTGACCATGGGTTCCTGGTCTTTACTGAAACCTAAAATGACATCAATGCTGTGGACGTGGCCCCCCGCAGCGATGCCCCCACCTTTCCCCATTTCGTGGAAGTTGCTGGGTGAGAGGCAGCTGTCGTCCACCATGCTCATGGTATCCAGTGATAAATGCATTCGAGTGTCTGGGCACTGTGGTCAGATAAAAAAGGAGTTTATGGTAAGTGACGGACTAAACGTGCACTAGTCGGTCAGAGATTAGCTGGTTATCTGAGGTGAGTCTCTGTCCATCTTATGTTATCATCTATCCCTTACTGACATACTGAGAATGAACCAACTTAATTCAACTTAATCCATACTTACTACCTCTTTTTAATGAATGATCCACACTAATGACCCCCCAGTGTTGATTATGAATATGAATTAGCAATTTTTGACAAAAGTTGACATTCAGTTTCCATTTTTTAAAAATAATAATGTGATGTCTGTTTGGATAAAGAAATACATTCACGTTACATAATCTTTGGATAAAGTCGTGCATGCAAAAAAGTGTGAAGAAATCCAGTACATTACATTGATATAAACTAATCTGTTGACACTAAGTTGGTGGGTAAAATGATTCTGTATTCTTTTTATATGTTATTTGTGTTCTGCTATTTAATAAACATAAATCCACACAGACATCTACAGACATGGACAGATTCATTCAGTCGTGTGGAGTTTTAATAAAACATATCAGTTTTAAATGCTGCATTGTGTGTGTGTGTGTGTGTGTGTGTGTGGGTGCATCCTGAGCTCGACCTATCACAGACATAACTATTTTTTGGACCCACATGTCTCAGTTTTATCAGGCACTTGTATGACAAATAACTTGACGTTAACCTGAAGTTCAGTGTCCCTGAAAAGCCGTGAAATGAGACAGCGGTAGAGCTCACCTTCTGAAAAGCAAATATGTTGATCTGTTAAAGTTGCTGATGCCAGTCCTCCACCTGTTCCTCTCAGCAGCTCACCCTCCAACTTCACTCTTTCCAGATCTGCAATGTGCGTGGCTCGCAGTCACTCAGCAGGGTTTGCACACCTTGCATCTCTCACTAAATAATTTCTCTGTGTAACAAACAAGTCCTGACAGAAATACTCCAATAAAGTGCAAGTAAATAAAACCACCCAGTGCAACAAACGTTCAGCAAATGAGTTTAGACACCATGCAGTCCGGCTCAGAGAGGAGAGTGGAAGAGGAGTAAGACAGAGAGGGAGAGGTGGATAGAGCAGAGGGGGTAGGAGGTGAAACGAGGGGATTAGGAGAGGGTTATTAATTGGACTCCTTCCCCTTTAAGAGTGATTGGCAGCTGTTTTCTGCTGTAAAGTAATTGTTTTAAATGTCATTTCTATTCACCCCCACAGGAGGAGGCTCAGGCTAATGAAGCCTGGACAAGACTTTCTTTCATAAATTTATTGTTTTAAAGACAAAGGACCCGCTGAAAGTTTTCACTAAGCTTACTCAGCCCCTCCATTATGAGGAACTACATGGAGAGGAAACATGAGGTGCAAACTAGCTTCAACATCAAGACTCTTCATCTACATGTATCAAGCTAATGTTTACTTATGAATTTAAATAATTTTCAGACTACTATCTGACAAAACCATAATGTTTATTTCATTTATCAAAGCTGTACGACTTTTCCTAAACTTTCCTAAATGTGATCAATATAAATGTATTTATCTAAAAAATGCAAAGCATGCCATGTTGCTACTGATGTTTTGTTAGTAAACTGAAAAAGCTACAACCAGATATAACTAGTATTTGCAATATTTAAAAACTAAAACTTTCAGTATGAGGGAATAAACTAACACCTCAGACTTCTTCGTAATCTCTAAATCTTTTTAAAAAGCTTTTAATCTGGAATTGCTAGCTATTGTAAGTTATTACCTTTTAAATTTTCAATATCATAAATATTACTTAACTTTAATGACTACACTTCTATTCATTAGAAAAAAACATCTTGTTATTGCTCAGAAGGGAAATGCTCACAAAACATACTTCCTTATTCTCTGTTTACGTCCTCTATTCATATGGATTGTATGTATTTATATGTTTGTATTTATGTGTATATTTATTTTACATAGATGTGGTATTTCCTATGATACAACAGCTCACTGAGTTTGGTAACAATGAACACACTCTATCTAGGTCTGTATTTTTTTTAAATTTAGGGGTAAAGGTAGAGATTGAATTAAAGTGTTGTGGGTGATATTGAGGTTGTATGTTTAGGTTGTCTCGTTAAGGTTGCTTGATGTTTAAAGGAATCTGGAAACAAAAAACCTATTAAATTTAACCCATTTAACCCATTAAATTAAAAAAAAAAAAAAAAGAGTCATAAGTGACTCTCTGAATACTGTTTATTTGTATACTGGAGCACAAAAGTGTCTTTTAATTAATTAGCTTTTAATCAGTGAACCGTGGAGTTAAAAGTTGACCCCGGCTTAGTGTCACAGAAAGCAGCCACGACTCTAAAGACGCTAAAGAGATTTCCTGTGACCTCAAATATATCTAAATCTAAAGTTAGAGAGACATCAACAGCTTGTACAGTTTCAGTATTTACTACTGTTAGGAAGTGCAAAGTTTTTTTTGTTTTTTTAAAAAATGATAAATGTTCATACATAAAATGTAAAATGGCTTCTTCGGAGTTCATGTATCTCTGTTTGATTAAATTCATCCCCTTAAGATACTGCACATGTCTACTTTAGAGTTTACATTAATTGGGATTGATTAAATAATTCTCTAATACTCTATCAGATTAAAACATGATATGCTTTCAGATTAAACTCCTAAATATAGTAATATTATTTCTGGCTTCTAATTTATGCTAAAAACAATCACACAAACAGACATTATCTATCAAATTATAGTTTATCAAATATAAAGTGAATATTTGAGATGGGACGTGGCACGTGGAGTAACTTTCACCAGCTCGTGCTATGCATCCAAATTGTTGTTCACACCCACAAGATGTATGTTAAATTTAGGAGAGCACAAAGTTTACACAGACACCATGGCAGAAAACCATAATAACAATAATATATCATATTTCCAAAATATCAGTAACAGAGGCATTAAGATCATAAATAATCACCTCAAGTTTCAGACCAGAAAAAGTAGTGTAGTACAATTATAATCCAGTAACAATGCTTCATTCCTATTAGTGTCATCAGTCTGTTTACAAAATGACTCTCGCTGCCAACAAGTAATGATCATCTAAGGTGCTCGTTTATCCCCTCATGATTTTGCTAATACAGTTTTGTCCTTCCACTGTTTCTCTGTTATCCTAATTGAGCACAAATTGGTTAAGAAGGAGCAGTGTAGTTATCAAGCTGCTTAGTTTTATCAGATGACAGTGTAAGTCCCTCTGATCCTATTAGAGGTAAAAGCAGCTAACGTGTAAATGCGCAGTGTCAGCTTACTGAGGGCGGTGGAGAGACGTGAGGAGGAAGGTAGGGGCTATGGAGAGAGGCGGAAAACTGGGGAGAGAAAGAGTGAGGCGGTGGGGGGTGTAACAGGGATTCAAACAGGAATTCATGTGATTTTCTGTCATGCAAAGTCACACACTCGCACACAGAGAATACTCTGTCGTGATTGGCTCCTCTGTTAAAACTGTTTCCAGGTTATTTCCATGATGATGTTAACCCTCTCCCTACCAGCAGGCTGATTTCACGCAATGTCGACACAATGGGAACAACAGGAAAACACGTCTCACCTTGTCACCCTGTCACCTTATCACATAGACACCTCACCCAATGTCAGACTTTGACAAAGAGACAGACAGCTGCTCTTAACCTTATTTCTATAATTGAATTACAACTGACCCCCAGCAAGGTAAGCTTTCACACTGTGCACAAAGTGCCAGCATCTTGATCTGTCTTCAGTGATACACTGACTGTCAGCTGTAAGACTTCTGTTGTTGGTATGATTAACCCCAGCGCAGTTTGATATTCCAATATTTGAGATTTTTCAGGTTTTTGTGCTTGAAATAATTGTTTCAAATTAAGGAGCGTTGTCTCCACAGGGACAATTAAACGATGACCATACAAGAGACAAATGTGCATGAGAGAGTTTGAAATGTCAGAAATTAAAAGCAGCGTGTGACACAGACGATTATATTAAAAGCTCATTTATTTCCCCTGTTTGGAGATGTAATTCCATGTATGGACAAGCCTGGTCAGTGTTGTTAAGCATTGAGCGTGTTAAAACTCTGGTCAGTCTATGACGTATGTGGACTATGCTGAGCTTGACCTACTTACTTACTTACTGTACAGTGTGTTCTGGGCTAAACATACTTCACACAGTTCTCAGGGCATTTTTAGTAGCAGGCAAAGAAAACTGCCCCTGATGGCAAGTGTTATGTTTAAGTAATCCATCAGAAAGCAGAAGTGAAGTTATTGAAGTTGAACTACTGACGCAGTATATTGTGTGGCAAGAAGTTAAAAAAGCTAAATTTACAAAGGAAATCTCACCTATCTATAACAGTTAACTGATGAAAAAAAGTACTTCAATACAAGTAAAAGTCTTTAAGCGATTTCTGTCATATTCTGTATATCTGTAATAAAGCCTGCTAAAAGTTACACTCTGGACCTTTAAGCATCAGTTGTTGATTCTCATCTTAGGCCTGAGATCAGGACGTTCCCAACCAAAGCAAAGGCTGATAGGCCCTCTAAGAGGGTGCAAGATATTTAGCAGTTAAGTTCTTTAGTTAGAAACATTTTAATTAACATATTTTTTAAATGATATCCTTTCTATAAAAAAGCGTTTGAGGAGAGACTGTGAGTGTATCAAATGTTAAACCACTTGGCCCCTGATGATGGAAAATGGCATTCATGACTGTACTGAGGGTGAATTTCCATTTAACTTACTCAATAAAATTATATTAAGGCTTAAAGTTACACATAATTAACAGTGTGGCCACTTTAATTGGCTTATTAGAGCACCCAGGCATCATTTAGCTTGCTTTAGGTCAGCCAATATTTAGATTGGCCAGGAGGTGGAAAATGCAGCACAGCCAACATGGCGGCGGCATATATTTCGGTGACGTTACTCGTGCTCTGTCCATTTTTTATACTGTCACTTGCTTCTTTGAAGTTGGATGATTAGGCCACTGGTTCCCAATCTAAGGGCTGAGCCAAGATAAAACTGGGTTTTAAAATGAACAACATGAAAACAAAGTTCTGCTTCATAAGTCTGTATTTCCTTTTTAGATTTTTTCTCTGTTCTTTTTGTGAAATAACCTTTAATTGTCGGGCTTTGATCACTTACTTAAACATTTGAAAAGTTTAGAGGGTAAATCAGATAGTATCAGGCAGTATTAGTTGTTTGGCTTTGCTTGAGGACAGAACAGGTGCCAGCCTATCTCAACATTGCGGTGGCCAGGGTTGTCTTCATTAACATAAACAGACAACAGTGTCTCCATATTAGAATGTGCTGATGGTAACACAAACATGGGTAACATGGGCTCTGACTAATTCTGGGCGTACAGTATTTGTGGTGTTATCTTGGGGTTTAGAGTCTATAAACCAGCATGCGTTTGGCAGAATGTGAGACTGACTCAGGCACTTCTGATGTACTTTGAGAGTGTTTCTATTTCTTCTTGGCCAAGCTTCCGTAAATATTACAGGATATGACACAAGAGGCTCCTGAACTCTTTCTTCCCTCCTCACCTCACCATTGACCTTTGACTTCAACAATTTCTCCACAACAGGCCCCAAGTAGACACTGTTTTATAAGTTTATCATGTTTTTTAATGTAAAATCTTAATTTGAAAAGAATCTAGTCTACAATGCCAGATCGAGAACAACATGCAATATTTCAAACTGAAGTGAAGTAAAATTTCAAAGTGTCATAAAATGGAAATACTAATGGACTAATGGACAGAAGTCTGGTTGTGCAGGGTGGTGATCTTGCTTATCGCTGGCTTATACTTAATTATTTAAGATTTTTTAAGAGTTAAAAAGCACCAGATGAGCATCTGCTCAGATAATACAGTTTTCTCAGAAGAGCGTCTTATGTCTAATAACTATATTGGCTCAAAGAGTTGGGCTTCTCCTCAGACCCTCTGTAATGACCATGATCTACTTAAACCTAACCAAGAAAGGTCCCATGAAGTGACTGAATCCCTGTTCACACAGCTGCGTGCTCAGAAACTGTCATGTACCTGCAGCACCGTCTTAATTACAAATGTGATTGTATCGTGCCATAATATGCAATGATAAGCACATTGGTAGAAAGTTGCTGTTTACGTGCATGTGCTGGACTCAACACAGAACTAATACAGCTGTACGAAGGTCAAAAACCAGCCTACAAGGTGCAGTCTCTAAGAAGCAGAACACTCGTTTGTTAAATTGGATATGACAGAAAAGACTATGAAGAAGATATAAATACTGACTGTCAGCTTTAATTTGAAGATATTTATATTCACACATTTACCTCCACATTTAAACAACCATAATCAGATTGTCTGCTCAACTGTTTCTTCAGCAGATGTGTTCTTGGTGTGAAATTTGAATTTGGAGTTGATCTAAAATGTGCCTTGGATCCAATGTGCCATTTTGATTGTGACCTGAGTACAGGCCTGGCAACACAAAACATCACCAGGAAACAGTGTTTACTGATGCCATAGACGTCAGCTTTTAACCAAATATTCCGCCATGTTTTTAAGGTGCTGTCCAACTACGTCTGCCATCCTAAAAAGTGTATTCTGAAAGCAACATCTGACAACTGCCAGTCTATGTCTCTGCTGCAGGAGATTAGCTCTTCGCTAAGTATCAATAGAAAGCACACCTTAGAGGGAATTTAACCCCCTGACAGGTTCTTTAGAGCTCAAGCGTAAACCTATGGGTACCAGGAAAAGCTTTGTCCTTATATGCTCATGCTTAAGCTACAACCATGTATGGACAAACAGCTTTCACCAAATAATGTATATCTCAAAGAAAATAAATGGTCCTCTTGTAAATCCTGTGGCAAGAAATTGCTGCTCATCCCATTAGAGAGCTGCTGGAAAACACACGATTGAACAAATCATGGAGGCCCCTTGCTTGCACTGTATGATAACAAGAGATGAAGGATCAACCCTCAATTTGTGGTCCATCTCCTGGGACGGAGACAAATGCCAGGCTTACATAGACTTAAATCAAATGACATCTTTAATTTGGTCTTGTGACGTGACACCAATCAAAAAAAAAAAAAAAAGGAGGCTTCATCTTGGTTAAGTTTGAGCTGAAAGTGTATTTCATTGCATTTCTATTAAAAAGCAGCTGACGAGTGTATGAGTGATACATATACTTTAATAAATAGAATACGTAACTGTGTATGAAAAATAAACATCTGCAGGAAAGCAGGAAAAAAATCTGTACCTACAAAAAGCCCAAAAGATCCCAAGAGGACGGGAAGATCACTCCTCTATAAGTAAATAATAATCTCAGAATGAATAAAGAGGGAAGAAGATGGAGCATTAAATACCACATTTCCTATAGATTTAGTCTAATGAAACAAATTAAACTTGAATGAATTAAATTGAAGTCCACCCCAAAACACTACCGGCCTTTAAAAAGAATTAATGTCAAATGACAAACCCTCCAAATATTTTCTGCACAGCAAACAGCTGACTATTTTTTGCTTACTGTATACCAGGGATAATATTATACCTTTGACATATTAAGCCCTGAGTCCACGGCATATTGCTGAGCATTAACGCTGGGATACAAGCAGATTTGGTTGATCTGTGATTAAATCCAGGATCAATTTTCTTCTCCTTTGCGTCTTCGTCCTATACACAATTTTCTGACTTGACATTAAGCATCTGTATTAACTCAAAACTGTAGATTTCTGATCATAAAGGTACAATATTCATATGGCAATGAACTGACACTAAATCAAGTCGCTCTTACCTGACTGATTATGGTTTTGGTTGGTGTATGGTGGTGTACTGCCTCTCGCCATGAGGCTTCACGATACTGTTTAAAATGAGGCTGAAGATATTCTGCATTTGTGTTATTGTCAACAAATCCCACGAAAAACAGCAACGTGTTAGAGAAGGCATATATCTTTCAATTAAAGCCTTGTTTTTTCAATGTGTTTTTAATGATATGTAAAGAGTGAAGGCCAGATGAATCATATTGGGTTTTGACAAGACATAAAAAACTTGTTTGTTAGATTCATGCTTTGTTGATTTTTGCCTTTTTTCATAGGATTTGTGGCCATGCATTGTCCTATCCTGGATTGATTTTTAAATGTTTGTGAGATATATTCCCCTTTAAAGTCCAACTGGAATCACATTTAGACTCTGTCGTCAAAAATAATTTTACAATTTTATAATTTTTTACATGTAAAAAGTTATTCGGACACGTCCTCCAGGGATCACGAATGTACAAAGTTTCATGGAAATCCATCAAATAGCTGTTGAGATATTTCGGTCTGGATCAAAGTCTGGCCGAAAGATGCTGGCATCGACAGAGTCATGCTGATAGCAAATCTAATACTGAGAATCTGAGAATCTGAGAACTGAGATCATACTGCTGCAGTTCATGGCTCCAGCCGTGTAACATTTTCCCGCTGCCATTACATGATGACCAGAGTTACGTAATGATTATCTTGCCTGATCTGTTACGTTAAAGAAATCCTGCTGGAATTGTTGAGTTTATAAGAACATTTACTCCACTGCGGACCATCACCGTCACCTGTGTGATGCACACCAGCACTGCAGGGGGTGACAATAATGCAGATTAGCTGTCCAACAGTTTGTTTCCACTGAGATCCAAAGCCAAGATCAGCATCCAGATCCAGATTTGATCCCCTCCAAACGCTACGATCCAGGACCCGGGCTGCATTTACCCATCTCTCGCTCAAGTTTCTCCCTCAGTTTGTGGAAAGTGGGTCTCTTGCGTGGCTCCTGCTCCCAGCATATCCTCATCAGAGAGTAAACACCAGGGGGACATTCCTCTGGAGACTCCATGCGATAGCCACCCTCCACTCTCTCCTTCACCTCATTCAGAGACTACATGAGCGCGAGAAACAGAAGAGGAAGGAAGGCAGCATCGAGGGCATGAGGGAGAAATGGAGTGACATTAGTTTGCAGAACAAGGTCATTAAGTATTGACACAAACAGACATCTAATCACATCTAACACACTCTCTCTTTGTATTTCACTTTGTATCTTTTGCTCTTTCAGTTTACTTTTTTCTGCCAACAGATAACCATTACCAGGGGTAGAGATTAACTAAGGAGAAAATAAACTTATTAATAAATCAACGTCTGTATGTGTTAAACAGGCTGTAATTAGCAGGTAATCATCTGCAAGGCATTTAAAAGGACACCACCTGACTCAGGTACAAAAGACATATGCTACTCGATTGCACCATATGGCCTTTCACGATGCAAGACATGCGTACTAAATGACACTTCGATTAATACTGCCTGATCCTTCTGTCCTTACTGACAGGCCAGCCAAGACACAAATCATTTCGACAGTGGGTGAGCAGGGATTACCTTTGAGACACTTTGACAAACAGAGCTGCGTTTAAGTAGCATAGTTTCTTCCTATCCTGAGTCTCTCTGGGACTGTGTCAACTTGATTCACCTTTCATGTGACGTCTTGTTAGCACCTACACCCACCTGCTCTGACATCTACACTCCATGTACACAGTAGTGGGAGGAGTATCGAGTAAAAGTGCCAATACAGCAATGTAAAAATACTCCACACATAAAAAAAAATAATTGAGGGGCATGATTAAAGGAGAGAAAAATCTTTAAAAAACATATTTTTCTGAGATATTTTTGGTGAAATATTTGATAGTTTTACCTTTATCTTTGGGAACTATTTGAAAATATATATATATTATTTTTATTGTAGTTCATGTTTACATGAGAAGTCCAGATGGGGAAATATCTCTTTTGTGGAACTGCTAACAACTCTAAAGTAACTTCCGCTGTGAGATGTAAAGAGTAAAAAGGATTTCAGGTATGTTTATACTTAAGTCTGTAAGTATTTGGGTAAATGTACATTCCACATGTAAACTATACCTTCCTGTTCCTATCATAAAGTAGATTAACTGCTTACTAAGAACCTTAAGATGATTTCTACATGTCCCCTCACAATGTACAGTAACAGTAAAGACACTAAACCTCTATCCTCACTGACGCACTATAGTGATCTGAGTGACCCGAAGCGGTTTCCTGCTCAGACGCAGTAAGGCGATCCAGAGATGACGGTGTAGCGGCAGATCTGACCGCTGGGCTTGGCAGCTATTCACTGACACACCTACTATGTGATAGAGATGTAAATCCTGACATGACCCTGTCGGGTTCAGAAGTAACAAAGGCCTGTCTGAGGTCTTTTGATTCTTAGTTCTTCTGATTGATGAACAAAATCTTTATATAATAAATAGTATATAAATATATGTGAATAAATAATAAAATTTAAAACTAAAACATTTTAGCACTTTGGTGTTTTTGTATGGATTAAACAAATTAGATATAACTTGTTAGTTTGTGTCGTGGGTTTGATTTGTCTAATTTTATTTTGTCATTAACGCCTCTGTTTGTGTCTGTAACTATACTTCCTGCCATTGTTATGTTTCCCGCCAGTTTTGATTGTCTGATTAGTTTCACCTGTGTCTTGTTATCCTACCTTCCCTTGTGTATTTAGTCTGTGTGTGTCTTTGTTCTATGTGTTCTGTTTCCAAGACAACTACTTCTTGGACCTTTCCTTTTTCATAGATTTTGTGAGTTAGCCTTATTGATTTTTTTTTCTTGTTTGGACAGTCCTTCCTGGATTTAAATCGAGCCTGTCTGCCATAAACCTTTGTACATTCGCCTGCAATTAAACCATGCTGACTACAGAGGAAGTTCTGGGTCCTTGTGTTGGTGGATTTTGTTACCTCTGGACAAAGGTCTCCCTGTTTTCTGTCTTTATGCTAAGCTAAACTGAGCTAACCGTCTCCTGACTGCTGCGTCATATTTAACAGACAAACATTAGCGTGGCATCAATCCTTTAGAACAAATAAGCCTCAACGCTAGTAACACAGTCTATATAAACACACATGGAAAAGGAGATGAGTGACTGCTTGATCTAAACAACTGTAGATCACAGATGGTTGGAAAGCCACTTACCATCTTGGGGTAAGGTTGACGTCCGTAAGAGAAGGTCTCCCACAGCAGAACACCGTAGCTCCAAACATCTGACTTTGTGGAGAATTTCTGCAAAATGGAAGCAAATGTATGCACATAATGAAAAGTTTAATAAATCACTTGTTATAAACCCAGTAAATGGTCCAACTCTGACGTCGTCAGGCAACAAGAAAACATATTATAAGGTAGATATATATATATATCTTGCACCAATCTTTTTGAGTGAAGCATCTATAAAAGCCAGAAGCTGATAATATATATATATATATATATATATATATGATACAAATCAAAGCTAAATGAAAAGCAGTTCTTCAAACCCACCTCTTTCCTCAGAGCTTCGGGTGCCGTCCATTTGACCGGCAGTTTGGCGTTATCTGACACTTTTGAGTCCACCTTGGTCAGGCCAAAGTCGCTGACCTTGGCCACGTTGTCGTCAGAGATCAGCACGTTACGAGCTGCCAAATCTCTGTGAATGAACTTCTTGGACTCCAGGTATTCCATCCCCTCACACACATCACTGACCACATAAACAAACACAGACATTTCCATTTTGTATTCATGACATGTATGTATGTTTTTACATTACAATTTAAAGTGGAACTCACAGAGCAAAGCGGAGCAGCTGGGCCGAGTTCACGACTGAACGTCCCCTCGTCCTGAGAAAGTTAACAAGGTTTCCCTGCAACACAATCACACACATACAGTACACAAACTATAAATTACTTGAATTAGGTAATATTAGAACATTTCCCCGTTAGTATTATGAGTAATACTACACTCAGACAGGGGGATAATATTTGCAGACATGCTAACCCTGTGCTAAACAAGTGATTTAGTACTTGTAAGTGAGTAAGTGTAATAAGATGACTCAGAAACCAGAAACCTGGTCACTCGTCAACGTCATTAACCAGGAGAAGAGAGCAGACCTTAAAGCTGCTCATTGTTGGATTGTTACTTTTAGCACAGGAGGAAAAAACGTCTTAGATGAAGGGAATTTCTTCATCAAAACCCAACATCATATTAAATAAGTACACACAAGCAAACACTAGCCTGATATAAAATAACCAAAGCCGTTAAAAACTACAAAGATTCGAGGGCGCACATCTCAAAGAATGCACACGCTTTGTACAATATGCTCACAAACAAAACCTGCAGTTATCTGAGCGTCTTTCCTCCAAGAATAACCCCACTAGGTGAGGGTGCAACGGTGAATTTGCAGAAACAAGCAGATATTCAGACGTATACGTTTATGCTCACAGCTGGCAGGTCCTTCTGTTTATACAGAAGGCTCCCTTGCTGCTGTTTAGGAGACACCACATCGAGGAGATACCTCTAACCCACCAATACTCACGTTGACATCTGAAATTATTTTGGTCAAATGGGGCACACCAAATGGGTTTCACTTACTATACCTGATGTGACTTCCTGAGTAGCTGTGCTGGGCGCATATTCAGTCTACACGTACTTATTCACTATGTTGTTTGTTTTGTTTTACTTATTCTCAGATGTTTTCCAGCTCAGAGCTACTGGTAAGTGACGTATTTACTGTACCTTAGTCATGAGCTCTGTGACAATATGAAGCCCTTTGTGAAGAATGACTCCCAACAACCGCACCAGATTTTTATGTTGGAGTTTCCTGGAAGGAGTGAAGTCACATTACAAAACACTGACAGCAGGAATAAAAACAGACGCACAGATACATTAAATGATGTGTGCGAACTCACTGACATTGGCTTCGTTAGTAATGAACGCACACGTCATCAAAGTTTTGCAGTAAAAGTTGCAAAACAGCGAAAGTAAACCTCTAAATTGAGGAAATCTTCAGACTCACGTCATGACTGTGGTCTCCTGCAGGAAGGCCTGAGCTGTGACATCACATTTAATGGTCTTCACTGCCACCCTCTGGCCCATATACTCTCCTTCATAAACAGCTGGGGTTGACAATGACACATCACATCTTGTTAACTCAGACAGAATTGTAATGTGTTGTGAGCATGTGCCGATAATGAGAAGTATGGGATTAAAATCAAAGAAATCTCACCACCAAACTCCCCCTCTCCGATATTCTCCCCCAGTTTGAGCTTTGTAATGTCCAGCAACCATCCAGCTGCAGAGGAGAGAGACACCCAACACATACAATCGCAGGCGTTCATAGGCAGTATTGTCCTATTTGGCTGACTGACTGATCTCAACATCAGACTTACTTTTCGACAGCTCGAGCTCAGCTGACTTGGTTCCTTGTTTTTGTTTGGGCTTCAGAAGAGTTGTAGCAATGGAGCCTTTGTTCTTTGAGTAAAACTGCAAAGAAAAAACATCAGCCGAGCTCATTCAGTTATTTATAGTAAATGTTATTACAAAGAATTTAGTTGTTCTTTTGTAATGTGTCATTTCCTTTGGTATGTTCGTTCTTCTGCCTGTGTGATTCCCATTTTCTCCAACATGAAACACTTTTTTGTAAAGTGCTGTGTGAAGGGCATAAACATGAGGTTTATAAAGGTACAACACGTTTTAGCTCTATAGCTCGATTACTATTTCTAGCTCCATACAGTGTTTGGCGACACCTTGGCACAGAAAACTTTAAGCCCGACACTTCCACAATTCTCAGGAAGCTTTCTTTGGGTTGACACAGAAACAAAGATTACACAGAGTACAACGTGAACAAAATTTGACTTCAGAAATCATTTGTAAAACAGAAACACATAATCGATGTATAGATACTCTTCGGTGTCAAAGTTTCCTCTGTTTCCAAACAACAACATACAAAGTAAATAAGGGCGGCAGCTGAATTAAATTCTGACGGTAAATTATGAGCACATGCATGGCGACACATCAGAGGCCGATGTAACTTTAAGGTTGTCAGTACTCTGTCAGCAGGGAGATGTTTCTAACATGAATCAGCCAAAATATGTATCTGATATATCCTCCCTCTGTTTCCTCACAAGAGTAAGTCAGTCGGTTGGAGTCGGGCCTGAAGCCATATGTGACTTGCTGATAAGATGCTGAAAAAGAGCTGGACGTGTCTGTAGAGTACATCACCAAACCGCACAGCAACAAAGCTTTCAATGCGCCCTCACACAGAAGCAGGCTAAATACTGATAAACCATAAAAGGGCTGTGGTTTGTAGGTTTGGCTTCAGTTTGAGTCATGAAGTGAATATTTTTACACTGGTGTCAGTTGTGCTGACGGTTTTCAGCCCATGAACAACGTCAGCATTAGAGTGCCATGGATTATCAGACAAGATTGTCATTAAATGTTGTTAAATGAGTCCTACAGACTTTGGTGATCCCCTGACTCCTCCTCTTGTGCCACCATGAGATTGAGATTTGTTTTGAGTAAAACAACCACCACAACACCTGCCTCGTGTGTTCTTTGTGTTTAGTGCTTATATTACGTTATGTGCAAATGTTAAAACTGAGATAGTGAAGACGCTAACATGGTATCATCATCAGTGTAAGTAGATGTTAACATTTCACAGAGGTGGTGGCATGTCTGTTGGCTCTTGATCCTTGTCAGACTGTTTTAATTTAGAAGATTGTTAGAGGCCTGAAATAGTGAAATAATTTTGTATTTCAAACAAAAAAATCGCAAAATCAGAGAATAATCTGGATTTTTAAAATATTTTGTGTTTCAGAAATTCTTTTATTAGATGCCACACAGCTAACAGCTGAACTGAATTGATTAATTCATTATTTATATTTTGACTTCTGGCTAAATTTCAAGTGAAGAGGTCAACCAACATGTGTCTAACTAAGAGCCTCTTACCTCTATCATGTCAATGAGGTTGTAGAAATACTGCAGGTTGTCGATGGTCAGCTTGTTGTCCCGATAAATCACACGGTAGTGGATGACCTCTCCAGAGACACTGACGCACAGGACGTAGTCGCCCGGATGGCGAATGGACTCTCGGACCAGGAACAGTCCGTCCTCAGCCGGCTGCAGCTTACACACCGCCTCTGGACCGGAGATCTTCCCGTGAAACCAACTAGTGAAAGACAGCACAGGTTGAGATCCATAAACATACACATACTAAACTGTTCTGGCTCTGAGATACTGATTACGTCCTAAATATCTTAGAAATGCAAAACTTATAATGGACAGAAAAACTTCCCAAGCAAACAAACAAAAAAAAAAGGAAGTTGAAGAGATTAATCTCGAGACAATGTTTGTTGGCACGTCCAACATCAGCCCACACTGTGCGGTCACAAGATGTGTTTTTAAGTAACAGCTAAACTTAGAAATGAGCACCTCTCCATGTGACAGACTGTGACACAGAATGTCACACTGATTGTATCCTACATGTAAATGTGTCCATACTACTGACGTGAGACAGAAATGATGCACGGTCAAGCAAAAATCAGAGGAAGAGGAGACGTACGGCATGAGACTGAGGCTGGGGTCCACACGCAGTGCCTCTCGTTCACGCACATTGGTGGAGTTTATGAGTCCCTCCTCTCCTGTGGTGTTATGTTTGGCCTTGTAGTATCCCTTTTTCTAGAAAACAGCAAAGTCATATGTCAAATGGTGAATACAATTACAATTCAAAAACTGTCTGTAGCTTTTTTTTTTTCATTACCGTGCTTGCATCAACAATAGTGATGATATCTCCTTTGTGGTAGGCCAGTTCACCAGGTTTTGGTTTCTTGTTGTCCCCCTTAGCTACACACTGAGTACCGGCAGCCCAGCTCATCTGCGGCAGCAGAGGAATAATAATAAGAAACAGACATCAACTTTAAATCATCTGTGCATCTGTCTGAAATAATACACTGAGTGCACTGAAGAAGCTGGCTGACAATATTAAACATGATTACTGATGAAAATCTGTCACTGAGTCTATTAATTTGTTTACTTTGCTCACAGAACCATGTAATTTGGCACTAACGTTGAGTTAGAAACTTTGTACTTCCTGTTTAATGGTCTGTTTCGATACGTTTGCCTGCTCACCTGCGTTTACTAAAAGAAGCTTGCTTTGCATTTCCATTTTATTAATACAGACTTCTTTTTTACTGAGAATCTTTGCCAAGTTACATGATTATTTCCAGGAAACTTAACAGGAAATTATGGCCCTCTCAAATAAAGCGTTATTCCTTTCATGAATCATGATCAAGATTATGTTCCATGTTTGACCAACAGGACTTCATTTCTCTGTTGTTTAGAGTTTAGCTGCCTGATAACACAGTCTGTCTGACCAGTGGTGGAATGTAACCTAGCACATGAGGACTACTCATTACTTGTAACACTTTCACAGTGCAGCATTAGTACTTTTACTGAAGTAAATGATCCAGATACTACTCCACACTGCATTGGACAGTAACATTTTAACTTCAGAGTGTAGGTCAGACTTTTTTTTTTGTAATTAATATTTAAAAATCAGTTTTAGCAGCTGTGTTACACAAAATAATGATACAATAAAAACTAAATATCACCAGGGATGTTGGAAGCCAGTCAAGGTTGGGGGTGTTGAGAGAAAGTCATTGCTTTTGCATATGCACCCACGGCCATTTCATTATAGATACACTTGTACAGTCCAGTGTGATCCAATACAACATTTACAAAGCTTTGAATGATTTTTTTAGCTTTTGTTGACTCTGCCAGAGAGGTATTAATTCAACTTTTATGTTTTATGTGGTTGTAGTTTGCAGTGGTGTTAATCCGGTCTACATTATATTGAAAGGTGTATTTAAAGTACGATTGTGAACTCTCTGACACTGAAAAAAAAAAAACCTGAAACATTATAAACTTCATAAAAGTTAAATTTAGATTGTACCTTATGTTGTGGCCGGTCACTGTATGTGTAACAGTCTTACAGTTATTTCAAAAGTCAAAGCAACCATGGCAACAACACAGGCAGGAACACTGAAATAATGCATTCAAATATCACGAGTCACAGTTTAGTTTGCTGTAACATAGTTACAGCTAAACGGTTACTCATAGTGACTAGATTTATTTCATGACTGAATATGAATGAATATATATCATATGAATATGAATACATGTCACTATGCATGACAGTGCCTCTTGTTATTATTCTGCTTTTTAGTGTTTTTAGCATTATTTATTCTCAAAGTTTTTAATGTGTTTTGCTTCATAACTTTAGACTATTGTGTGCGCTTGCGTACCTTGCGTACTCTGTCTGTAGCTGACGGTCAAACCTCCAACACAAATACTAGTGCACGGCGCATGTACAGTCATTCACAATAAGTTCAACTGTTGGGTTTTTATCATGTCTGATTTCAGGGGCCGCTGCAGCTCCAGAGGTTAACGGGAAGCTGATGACCGAAAGGCGGACACAGCAGCCTACCTTTGCATGAGCAGGACCGGAGGCTTGGATGATTCTGTGTTGAACACCTGTCGAAGAGAAAAAAACGTCTCTCAACAACCAGATACCAAACACGTCTGTCCAACACTGACACAGTTAGTACACACTCCTGTCTTGCCTCGATAAAGACCTTGACAGCAGCTGTTGTCGGGAGGGGGGGAAACAACAATGGAGATCTTAATAAATAGATATTAAAAGCTTTGAAAGGAATGAAGCTGTTACCGGGTGCGAGGCGGTGGAGCGGACAGCTTTGTGTCTGGCTGCTGCTGTTGCATAAATTAAAAGTAAAATCCAGAGGATGAGCAGCTCCGGTCAGCTTGTTCCGTCCGCCTCCCTGTCCACATGAATGTTTCAGTACCTGCGGCTCTCTGGACGACCTCCTCCTCCTCCTCAGGACAGCTGCTGCCGCCGGCTCACTCCTCTGGAAGAAAACGCCGGTGATGACCCGAACATCCTCTAGCAGCAGCTGCTGTCTCTCCTTTGTTTCATTTGACTGTGACAATTTCTGCCAGATGTCTTCAGGAGAAAAACTCAACAGGAACCGATTCTGTATAAATACCAGACAAGCAGCGGCGTGAGCTCTGGTGTCAGTTTGTCACCGCCACTTCCTCAATATTTAGGAAAAGATGGTTCATATTTCACGAAGCAGCGCAATAAGTGACGTTTGTATTTATCAAGAAATGACATGTGTAGAAAAGGGGGAGTGGTTGTCGAGATGTGGACAGCATGCAAATAGCTGACTGCAGGGCCGGCACAAAGGTTTTAGCGGCCCTGAAGATTTTGTTTGTGGCCCCAAAAGCCTCAACACACAATCAGTTCACATCAAATGTCTTACTTTTTTTTCTTCTTCTTCTTGTTCTTCTTCTTTGGGGTTGACAAGTAGCTCCAAACAGTCACGCCGTGTGAAAAGTAAATAAAGACTGTGAATCCTGCAGGATGACTTTCTCCAGAAAACAAACTAGTTACTAAACTCTAAAGTCAGCATAGAAACAGGAGGGAGAGAAAGAGTTGAGCTGAACGATTTTTGTCATCGTGTCTGTGTGTCCCTTCTCTGTAAGCTGCGTTGGATAAAAGTCGTCTGCAAAACGACTAAATGTAAATGGACTGAATATTTACTGAAGACTACAAAAGGTTCAGTGCATGATAGTTGGCAGCCCCTGAACAAGTCAGTCAACTTAACATCGTACAAAGTCAGGAGCGAGCAAGCTGCTCTCCATAGCCTTCACCGGGTGTCTGGTCATCTTTACTTCATTTACGCGTCTCTCCTGACTGATGCACACCGTTCACAAAAAGTTAGGGATATTCAACTTTTGGGTAAAACGTATGGTACATGGAAAACGTTGATGCTACAGCGACATTATATCATGAAAGTAGGGCATTTAACTAGAAGCATGCAATGGTAATTTTGTTATCTCAAACAGTTGATCGGTATACCACCGAAAGAAACTTTTTGTGAACAGTGTATTTATCTTTCTTGACGCTCAGCCTTCTTTTTTGGCCCAGAAAGGCACATTTTACAGCATATCATCGTATACCATCTATACAAGCATGTAAAGGCCAGAAAAAAAAACACAAAACAAAAGACTCAACACACTCACAGAGGAAGTGAGGGGAGGATGTCAGACACGTATATCTTTAACAACTCCTCCTCCAACAGCTCCTCCTCCTTCAGCGACAGACCGCTACTCCCACCACGTTAGGAGCGCCCAGACACTTTAGCGCCAGCATGGCTTTTTTTTTTTTTTCTCTTCAGCATTTATTTATGAGTAATTTCTTATCCACCTTGTGCAAACGAGGTGCTGTGGCAAGTGAATGTCCCCCGTGTTGGATCATTTAAGTTCGTCTTCGTCTTAACACACTTAGAGGAAACAAACAAATGGCTTAAAAGTGTTTTAATATCGCCCCTTAATTTTAGGCAACACTACAAAGACATTCAAATGATAGGACAGCAACGTTCACACTTCCTGTTTAAACAATACAAAATAGATTGCAACATCCTTCAGAAATAAAACAAGCGATACTTATGATGCTCTTGATGAATGAAAAAAAGAAAAGAAAAACAAACTAAAACCACACAAGACTTCTCTCACAACGACTTTTAAGCCAAAAGAGTTGTGCAACTGTCCCTTCCCTGTCCTACATCTTTGTGAAATAAGATCATTGCATTGTTAACTCTGACAACTCATAAATGTTCCCCTTTACTCAGTCTTTAGTAACACACAACATGATGCAGGCACAAGGAAGAAAGTCAAAGGACTACTTGATCATTACAGTAGATATTCAGTCTTAATTTTCCAGACTAAAGCTTCTCTCTTCTCTTCTCTCCATACTCTGGAAGAAAAAAAAGATTACTAGGCATATTATTTAAATGATAAAATTATGGCTGCATACAGTAACATTGTCATTTCTTAAGTGCTTCATTCCCTCAGCATGCTACAGACTGTGCAACATAAGACTCCTCTCTCTCTCTCTCTCTCTCTCTTCAGAGACAGATTTACTCTCCAGTGTGAAAACACCTCGCGGGGTAACGCTGCACAAAGCAGAGCTTCTCTGTCTTTGTGCATTTCTCGTAAAAAAAAAAAAACAATAAACAAAAAAACAAAAAAAAGCCAACAACGTAATGACGTATTTTCAAGGGAAATTATTTTAGTGTAACCTTTTTTTTTTTTCTTTTTCTCTTTAAGATGTGATGCAGGACCTTTGGATTTAACAAGTCCATTGAATGAACTCAAAATGCATCAGGAGGAAAGGTTGAAACAGTTTTCACTCGACAGCATCACACTTATTGTCTCACTAATGTGTCATCTTAGGCACAATGAACGTCACAGTACTGTATGTATGTAGATCCTAAACACTGCCCGTCTTCTCTGATCTCTCTCGCGCGTCTTCTGTACAAATGT
The DNA here is from genome assembly GCA_014281875.1 of Nibea albiflora. Classification (NCBI taxonomy): domain Eukaryota; kingdom Metazoa; phylum Chordata; class Actinopteri; family Sciaenidae; genus Nibea; species Nibea albiflora. Next base: position 14,360,352 of record CM024792.1, on the reverse strand, counting down.
CATGCACCAATGCTAGTTCAGTGAGTCCTGACTCGAGGTGGTGAAACTCAACTGGCCGCAGAGTTCAGACTCTTTTGGAAATAAAGCTTAAGGTGCTGATGATTCAACTTTGACATCATAGAAAACAATACAACTGTAGTTTGACCGGTGGTTTAACTATCATGAATGAGCAAGGGAGGGAAGGTCAGTAGTTATAAGTGTGCAGTTATACTGAAATGGAATGAAGCAGTCAGTCATTTTTATGATTTCTTGCTGAGCCAATTTTCTCTGCACACTGATCTGCAGGAACTATACGGGGGATCGCAGTACAGGTTCTCAAACTTCAGTCTCTCTTTCCTCCCCACACAATATTCCTCTTTATTCAAGGGGCGGCATGTAACATGTACAGTCAGTTATATTCATACGTGTACAGCTGCGTGTTAAGATTGTTTTCAAGATAACAAAAGTTATGAAGTTGTGACATTCTACCAGTCTCTAAACTAGCAAACGCCTCGCGCTCTGGAGGCGGAGGTCAAGCAATCTCCGCTTCGTCCTTCTTGTCCTTTTTGCCCTCCCCCTCGCCTTCGCCCGCGTCGCTGCCGTCCCGTCGGCGCTTGCGGTTGCGCGCGCTGGCTTTGGACGCCGGCAGAGAGTCCATGCCCAGCACCTTGTGGATCTGACGGAAAGCGAGCAGCCGCAGAGCATGCTGAAACAAAGAGAGCAGAGATGTAGTCTTCTTATTTTTGACTATTGCTTTGAAAGCTGACAGGATAGAAACAAACAGGAAATGAGAGGGGGGAGAGAGGGGGTATGTCATGCAAGAAAGGGCTGCACTGGAGCAAATGTTATTTTAAAAAAAAGGTCTTGTCTTTCCTGCTGTTCGTTCATTGGATATCAAAACATGCTTAAAATAAAGTTTGCGTAGACTAGAGCAGTTTTTCCCCCCACTTGTTCACTCAAGCACCCACCCTGAGTTTATTTCTGGCTGTTGTTTTGGGTCACTAAAGCTGAAACCGCCCGCAAGAATTTTTAAAAATAGAATAGAATATGGGCCTCACTTCAACTTTTGCCTGAGTGTATTGCACTTTTTAAATTGTAACACCAGGGGCGCTACTATTCGACTACTACCCGAGTTCAAAAGGAGCTTGGAAAAGGAAAAGTTCCCTCTGATGAAACGCCACGCGAAAAGAATGATCAGTCTATTTGGCTCAACATACACATGTGAGCAAACATTTTCTCTGGTAACACTGAACAAAAGCAGAATGAGAAACAAAATGACCGACAGCCATCTCCATGATGTCCTTCGCGTCTCAACCACTAAGTTTACTCCAGACCTGCCAGCCATCCAAAGTGCAGCATCACTGCTCCCACTGAGTGCAGTGCCGTTCACAATTTAGGTGAGTAAAAGATATATTATATATTATATTATACACAGTACCCGTGTGTTAATAAGCATTTATGTGCAGGTACACATAAGACAAATATCAATGCTGTTTTCTTGTTAACACACAGAGTACACACCGCTGTGCACAGTGAACACACTGCACACGCAAAGTCATCTGATGCGGATTTGCTCCTTGATCAAGTGACATTTGTCCGGATTTTTGGCACGAGCGCGCCATCGGATCATCACCGCAGCTGGATGGCCCGTTTTACATACCCAGCGCAGCTGATCCGCACCAGAATAATTTACTAAAATTATATACACTTCTGTTATTAAGTCCAGTTCAGTCTGTTTATGTTGATAAGCACTCAAACAAACCCTAATAGGTGTGATGCTAAGCCTAAAAACTTAAACAACAAGCTTGAAATTTACCCGTCCCATTTTCCCCTTTATTGTTTTTTCTCTGTACTGTAAATCTTATGTCTAAGAAGAAATCTGAGGCTGCTGTTCTGAGAATGAGCTACCAAAGCTTTTTAAGAATAAATCAATAAAGATCCATTTATGGAAAGCTGTGATGAATGCAGTGTTGTCTTTAATTATATTCAACATATTTGACCACTTTTAATTGATTTTTCTAACTTTAAAGTTAAGGCTATATACTTAATTTCTTGTAAGTGGCCCACCCCCTCCGATATGTTTATGTATGTGGCCCTCATTGAAAAAAACTTTGGACACCCCTGGCCTACACCTTCCAATAAACCAGAATAAATATAGTACAAATGGTCTGTTACCTGTGCGCTGGCTGTTATGTCCTCTCTAGCTTGAAGCATCATGCTTTCCAAAGCATCTGTTGGCTCTTTCTCACAGGGGTCCATCAACCCTGGTCCATCTGAGTAAGAGAGAAACCGATTAAAAACTGTAAATGGTGAATCTCAAAAGTTTGACACAAGCACGGGGAGGCACAGCAGATAAAATGTCTTCAAAAACCAAGAGATTTTCTGATTTGCTCTTTCACATCTCATTGATGTCTGACCTGGGAGTAGGATGCCCGTGGAGATGCACTCCAGGACTCTACGCATGGCCTCTCCTGGGCTGAGCGGACCTGCAGCACTGCTGATCACTTTCTCCACCAGCAGCTCCATCGCCTGGAAGACGGGTCATACAGAGAGGTACAGACACAGTGAAAAGCAAGAAGACACTTCAGACAGTGGACTGAAGTCTCCTAACAGGTAGACAGTTCTAGCTTTTGATGTCTAGACTTCTTCATAAAACATCCAGTCATGACATTCAGTGTTGATAAGCAACCTCCTTACACAGCTACACGAGTTATGAATGTTTGGAAATACAAATTTGATGTCATTGTTTGCACATTTTGATTGTACAATGTAACATATAGTTTGAAACCTCTTACCCAGCCGGGCATCTTCCCCCAGGTGGGAACCCGCTGACATAAATCTCTCAGCACCCGAATGACAATCACACAGGACTGAAGCCCGTTGGCACGCGCCTTCATTAAGACAAAAACGAAAAACACATCAATTAACACATTTAAAAAAGGTAATTTATTTAGGTGACTTAAAATTTATGCATTAGAAAAAGAACACAAAACAAAACTTGGGATTCAGGACGGACACACTTTTCAATCAATGAACAAACGGAAATTCTGTGTAGATTCTCTGTAAAACTGCAGCAGCAGTGCTCATTTGTACTTTCTTCTTTGTGCGTGTTTGACCTGTCACAATGATTTCATAATTTTCGCAGTAACAGATAGATAAGTTTCAAGTTTCCCGTTAGACGGCTCGTTCGAGGACTTCCTCCGCAGTTCTGAGCCCACGAAAATCTCAAAAACTGACAAACCGAGCAGCTGCATAACGCAACAACAAAATAAGTCTAATCCTAATGTCACGTTGGCTGTTATTCTTTTCTGTAAAGCCACAAACGAAGCGGGATTTTACATAACGTATAATTAGAAATTACATCCCCATTTTGGTGCTTCAAAACAAATTGCTTCCACCTGTGTGCGGCCTAAAAAGGAAGTGAGAACAGCTGATTCAAATGATCACGCTTAACCACATCAGCAATTTAATACAAGGTTGTTGTTTTTTAATATATATATATATATTTTTTTTTTTTTTTTTTAATAAATATGTCATCACATGCTACAGACTATTTAAGGACATCAGATAAGCCCAAAACCAATATCAGGGCTGTGTCACAATTACGGAAGTTTTTAATGCAAAACAAGCACACAAGTGTTCATCATAACACCACACATATCCTTGTCACAGGAAATTGTACGGTGGTGTTGTCACCATGACGTCAGCGACTCTAAGCCACTGTCTTTCATAAGACCGTAGCTGCACTCACATTAAGTACTGTCCTCGTTGCTGATGCTACAAGACGTCCTCGCATACCTGCTTAATGAGTGCACGGCGGTCACTGTCAGCTTTACACAGCAGACACACAATGAACATCGGTTCATAGAAAGTTCTGCCTTCAAACGGTGCTTCTCCGCTGCAGACAGTCTGTTTTCTGCTACAACTTTTACTTAATCTATTGAAGCTATCGGACATTCTGACATGTCAGCACGGGTTTAACGCACAACATCACCAAACATGGCACTGTGCATGATAGCAAACAAAAAAAACCCCAAAATAACCACTGTGGAAAAGTTCTTCTAATTTTATGCCTGCAACCATTTTGTGTAGGTAGATATACTCAGTGGGTGGCGATCTTGTTTCACTCGAATGATGCTCATTCCTTCCGACCGGCGTTGGGGGTCACACAAAGACGGGGCAGACGGAGCTGTGGTGCACTTACCTGAAACCATTTAGCGTGCCGGAGAGAAGCCAGGTATTCCAGACATTTCCTCTTATTTAGGAGGTCAGGAGGGTCCTTCTCAGCCACATCTGGTGGAGATAACACTAGCTCATGACTTGCAGTCGAATTAACACGAAACCCACAATGGCAATACATGGCAAGAGTAGTTACTGCTGACGTACAGGCGCTGATCGGGGATGAAATTATAGAAACAAAAAGAACACTGGACGCTATCTCATGTGACCAGACATTTCCTCGAATCCTTAAATACTCTTCAGCTTGTTTGTGAGAAAAATAATAAGGGGATGAAGTGAGAGAAAAGGCAAGCATTTGACCATCGATAGAGGAGGACTAGAGTTCTTCTACAGATGTATTCTGAGTGGGAAAATAGCAAAAAAGAAGTACAATCACCAGTGTGTTCTTTGGCACGGAGCCCTGAAGTGGCCATAGAGAGAAAAATATCAAGGCCACATTTTACTACAATGAGCATTCAAAACGTTACTGCGTGCGCACAAGATACATTTTGATTCAGTCGTACATAACTTAAGCGTGTATACAAGAGGACGGCAAATGTTATAGAGGCATGCTCAGCCACATGTTCTTACACGCTGATGCAGCGAGTTTCACAAACTGCACACTGTCAATAAAGGACTAATCTATAAAATCAACCTTAATTTGGCATCGATGTCTGAAGGTTTATAGTCCTAATTGCAAGTGTATTGACCGCGCATAGAGACGCATACAACTCATTTAACAACACAAAAAGGTCTGTTTATATAGATTATCAAAACTTTTGATTCATTTAGCGACTCTCAGCCATCATCTACAGGTTTGTTCTGTTTCTATTTTATTCATGTTCATGCATTAACCTTTGCTCTAATGTTTACATTGTTTTTAATTAGCCTTAATTGGCTTTTAGCACAGAAAGCTGATATAAGTTCTGATTGTCTGCCAAGAGGTCAGAAAACCGACTTAGATTTTAGTTACACACGGTGTGTTGATAGCCCGTCCAACACCGGTTTTAATTTTGTCATGTGCGTTTCATAGTTTAATCCTACAGTGGGGACATTCATCAGCTCGTTGCCATCAGTGCGTAAAATGATGAGGATAGATGCAGACAACATGACCGACTGTGATTTTTGCGCGGACATTTAGAATTTCCTGACATTTACTGTATCATTTACATTGAAAGAATGGTCTCGTGCGCACTCTATGTAGTAAAACGTGGCCTTAACATATATATATTAATAAATATATGTATATATATAAATATATTTTAATCTCTATGTCCACTCTGTATTTGAGTGGAATACATGCAAAAATGAAGGAAGGTTAAGGCATTCAGAGAACAGAGTTTAGATTTAAGAACATTATTTTGTAAATGTGTCGGCCGGCCCATTACATTTTAGGATGGTTTCAAACTTGGGCCCAGTGATCTATAATAAATAAACTAATAACTGTGTTGTGGATTCATCTATTGCACATTTGCATAAGCCTGGTCTGAGTCATTTAACAGTTATTTAGCAGTGGAGATCTATACTACGTGTTTACTGGCACTATTATCTACTGCACAGACAGCAATGGCTTTCACTGGTCCTCTGTAATTAAGGAAACGTCTCAAGCAGATAAAGGCACAAGAACAAGGACAAGTCTTTCTCTCCATGCCTCTATATATCAACATCAAAAAGTAAAGTCAGATGTTTCAAACACTAAAATTAAAAATGGGATATCACAACCGTATGTCTTCTTAAAATGAGTTCTCATGTCTGTGACTATTTCCTAAACGTCTAGATCCAACAAAGAGGTTGAGGACAGATGTAAGACACATTTACAAAAATGACAAATGACAGCTTTGTCCAAAACATTCAATGGTTACTGATGACTGCGATGAGGTAATATTTCACAAGATCAGCCTTGGGGCTTTCCACACTTCTCCACATGTTCACTAAAACTGTAGCAACATCAGAGGTCATTGGCTTTCTTACAGGGGAAATACAAAACAAAACAAAAAAAGAAACAAAGCCATATCTTTGAAGTCTACACTAGCATACCACTTAGAATCAAAGACCCATATTTATCATGCCTCTTAGAATTGGGGGATTTAGCAGCAGCTTTAGCCCCTCTGATGACAATGAACAAGAGGCTTTTCCTCCTCAAGCTTAATAAACATGGGCAACCTGGTTCCTTTAATGTTTCTATTCTTAGTGGTATGTGTACAAGTGTGGTCTTCAGATTAGCCATTGGCTTGCCCGGGTCTGCTGATACAGAAGTAGGGGCACTGATCAACAAACCCAAACAAAACTTTAAAAAATAAAAGACAGCGGCCACAGAAAACATTTTTACCATGTTTTCCAAATGGGAAAAAAAAAAACACATTAAATTACTGACAGTTACTGGAGCAGGCGGAGGAGTGTTTGCAACACAATGATCATTGTTGACGGGTGGGGGGGATTTAATGACAATGGATTTAGTAATGTACTCTTATCGTTATTTAAATAGTGATCATTGTGAGGCGATAAAATGACACTCCAACACCTCATCATTGATAATGCCATATTATGCTGCAGGGATGAGGGACTGGGAAGTCACTGGACCTTAAAAAAAAGAAATAAATACGGATAGTTGTAGAAATCGTGTCACCATTTGAAGCATTTTCATCCCTGGGCATTATCTGAACACCGATCATCACTTCAGTCTATCATTACGGTTTAAGCGAGCGCGTGTTCACCAGATAAACACACACCCTAGTGGCACAGAAAGGTCGGAGAGCCCGGCTTTTGATTCCCATGTTGTGGAAAAGAAATAAAGAAATTAGGGGGCCTGGTGTAACTGCAAAAAATGGGGGGAAATGAAAAGAGTGGGACAAATGAATGTGTGAGTTAATTCTTATTTTAGGGGTTAAAGGAAAAAAACTTGAACGTGGGCTTGGTTAAAAGTCCCACCTCTTACTTTGTGCAATTTAAGAGCTTTTCAGCCTAAAATTTAGGCTTCTAGTGGGTGGAAGGGTGGAGCAAGGGGTATATATAGATATAGATATATATATATATATATAGATAGATATATATAAGTGTATTACACACATTGCTTACATTTGGTTGTCTGGTACTGAAAGCTTTGGCTTCTCTAACCTTTCTCAGCCGCTTTTCCTCCTGCCTGCTTGTCCTTCTCAGCAGCAGTGTCCTCCCTCATCAGCGGCGAGGTGAGAGAAATGGTCACCTGCATTTTGGGCTCCTTGCTTGAAAATATCACGATGTTCGCCTCCTCGGGGTGAGCCTGCACCTCATACTGATCTTCAGAAAATGTCTGCCGGTTAAAAGGACACTTGGGATTACTCACTACAGAGGAGGAGGGGTGTAGGGGCAAAGAATAGCCTTATTTGGCGAGGTTACAGGGCAGCACTGTTATGGTTTTAACCCTGTGATGCGCAATTTGTTGTATAAGGTAGTTCCCTTATTTAAACGGGGTCAATGACTTTATCATAAACTTATTTCTCAACGATTCATCATATCTTTGTAGCTATGAGGGACAGTTTAAAGAAGAAAAGCCCCATCTCACTCTGTAGGATTCAGGTGTCATAACCAGGCAGTGAATCTAAAGATCAGTCAAAAGCACCTTTAATGAAACACTCATTACATTTAAAGCAGGAGGGAGGAAGAGTGAGGAATTACAACACATCGCTACCTTGCATTTGGTGTCAATCCCCTTTGTCTTGTGAGTCTTAAATGGAAATGCCAGTAAATTTAAAGAAAATCCCAGGAGAATTTCTCTTTAGGCGAGGGGCAGCCCGGTCATTCATGAATATGGAGAAATGTTACCCAAAGCTAGAAACCACACAGCATTTCCTCTAATAAGAATAAAGACCAGCGTGACAGAGCTGTCTGTTCTGAACTACCAACGTGTACTGTATACCCACAGGAGGCTCATGTGTGGGGGAACTGCTGTGTCGCTTCAGGCTGTACATGTTCACTAATAATAAACGAGCTGCTCTAGCCTGAGAAAACCCCATCGAGGATGAAAGAGATACGGAAGTGGTATTTTTCTGCTTTGCTTGTTAAAATGTTTTACTCTAAAAACAAAAGAGAGAGTGAAACTACTACCCAGTCTGTGTTTTGTAAAGGAGGACTGAGCCTACATGGGGCGGCTGCTCCACCAACTGAGCTAAACAACGCCCAACCGTCTGTTTGTCATGGAACTATAAAGCTTTGTAGTCCCAAGGATCCAGCTCTTATGACACAAGTCATAAGGCGGTAACAACAATGATTTCCTCTTTTTCAGAACCCACACACATTTACCCAACTATTGCTAAAAATGGCAGGGGTGTATTCGTCAGGATTTTGTTTACAGTTCGTACAGTAAGCCAGTGTTGTGAATTCCAAGTTTACCACAATTCTTCCCTCCCTCAACATGAACCAATGTCCTACATAAACAGTCTGTCAACGGAGGGGGGGGAAGTCTTCTTACCTCCAGTTCCATGGGCAGCTGCTTGGCGATGCTCTTCAGTAAAGAGATGGTGGGTTTTTTAGCCGTCAGCAGGATGAGCTCAACATTTCTATCCCCACGAAGCAGCAGGCCTTTGGCCAGGATTCCTACCCTCATCACACCTTTTAGCAGCCGTGCTGAGTTCTCAGTACTGTCAAGAGAGGAGATATTATGAACAGTCCAGCCAGCTAAAGGAGCATCTGTCACAGGAACTTGATGGATTAAAACTGAGGATGAACATTTTATTTTTTTATACCTGACCGTACATCCTGAGCTCTGTGTATGTACACTACTGCTCAAAAGTTTGGGGTCACCTGTTATATTGAGGTTTCCTTCAATAATGGCAGTTGTAACATTAATATTAAAAACTGTCTAATTCAGACACCAAATGTATCATTGGTACTTCAAACAGTTTAAATAATTAAACCTTCCATTAAGGGGACAGAGAATACGGTTGTAACCAATTCCCAGATATCTTTAAGTTTTGAATTTGTTGTCCAGAAACGCTTCTGGGTAAATATCACACCTGTTAATTCCAGCAGGCAGCATTTTGCCCTTGACAATAAAACAGGAAGAGTCGTATTTAAATTTGTGCAGATTTTTATCTAAACTTCCTGTTTCTTTGACCATTGAACGGTTGCTCAGAGGTATCCGTCTCATTTTTCCCTTTCAGGTGTGTTGACAGTGACAACAGACAAACTAATCACTGGCACTATTAAAAGGGAACTTTGCATACTTTGTGTATTTCGCAGCCATCGTAGTTCATTTTCCATAAAAAGGAAGGAGCGGGTACAACAGCAACTACATCACTGGATGGCACTAAATCCTACACACGGGTCCTTTAATGCTTGTTTTCACAAACATGCCTTGCTCTAAATGTTCACTTCACTACACCTTTCTTTGCTAGAAGGGTGTCTTTTGTTTTTACCCTTTTTCATCTCCTCCTTCAGTAGCAGCAGTAGTGACAGCTGGTGCTTCCTTATCCAGCAGTGAGTCTGATACCAGTTTTAAAGCTCTCTCAGAGTGAGAGACAATCTTCTGAACAGCCTGCAGCTCTTCCTCTACCGGGTAAATGGTGGAGTGTTTGGCCATGATGTGACGGTCATCAGGAGAGTCTGGCCGACGCACACACGTCTTAAGGGAGAAGGGGGAATAAAGTGATTGATCACACTTGGATGAGTCTCAGTGGAAGTGTGTTTTTAGTTTAAAAAAAAAAAAACTGCAGTCGCGGTGCTCACCAGTAGAGGGGGTACTGGCATGCCGGGGCGACTCATCAGCGGTGGAGGAGCCATCCGGCGTCTCTGCTCCCCCCAGTACATCTGCTCCTCCTCCATCCTCCTCCAGTACATGTCCTCCTCATATCGCCTTTAGGAGAAGGGGAGGTTTTGAATGTCATTTAAAGTCATTCATTCCACATCTACACAGTAGTCTATCAAAAAGTGCTTCAGCAAAACACCATCAACATTTAATCTGATACACAACAGATCATATAAAATAATAATTAAATAGAGATTTTGTATCAAAAGCACTGAGTTTGTTGAAGGACATCCAGTCAGTTAAAGCACAGGACTGTAATGTTAAAAACTTAATGACCCCTGATCTGGCTGCGCCATGATCCATGATAACATTCTCACGTCTAATTTGATTAATATGAATTTCCTCTGCCTGTCAAGAGACTGTATTTTACAAGAAAGCTAGTGCGAGTCTTGTATAGCTACTGCCAAAAAGATGCTCAAGAAAAACAGAAGAGTTTCAAAACAAGGCACGAAATTCCCTTTTTCCCCAGGCGTACATGCGTCAGACTAACAGGACTTCCCCTTTACCTGTGTGAATGCATCTTCCTCATCCAATTCCCCATTTAGTCTGTTCTGTGTCAACCAAGGAAACTTGCAAACTTAACGTCAGAGTGGGAACAAAATTAACTTTGACCACGAGTCTGACCTCATCTCCATGTGCCAGCGCTGCTCATCGTCTCTCTGCCTCTTCAGTACCGCCTTCTGCTTCTGCTTCTTCAGCTTGCTCTCCTGCAGCTTCCTGGCCCGGTTACTGGGCTTGATCTCCACGGGAAGCTCTGGGTTCACTTTCTTCTACAGGGAGGAGGACAGAACAAATGTAAAGGGAATGTAAACACAGTCAGTGCACATGTTCAGGCGCCAAATGGCCCATGAAGGAAATTTAAAGGAATCTAAAAGAACAAACAAAGAATCATCAAACACTTCAGCTGGTTAAAAATGTTCCCTGTGGGGTGGCCTGTGGCGTAGCGGGTTAAGCGACCGCCCCATGTATGGAGGCCACAGTCCTCGCTGCAGCGGCTCCGGTTCGACTCCCACATCGGACACCCATTTACTGCGTGTCACTCCCCCTCTCTCTGCCCCCTGCTTCCTGTCCATCTTCAGCTGCACTATCATTAAAGGCATAAAATGGCCGAAAAAAATAATCTAAAAAAAAAAAAAAAAAATGTGCCCTGTGCAGTTTTCGTGTAAACGAACAAAAGCACTTTTACATCAAGAGCTACTCTCCAAAAACATTCATCTCCTAAAACATTTTCAAAGCCAATTTATAAAAGTATTTTAAATCCAATTGTTGACATTCTTGTTTACTAGCTCGCAGTCTTCTTCCCTGCCTCAGCTGGCATATTGCTGTATATCTTGGTATGTTACTGCCACCTGGTGATCAGTGAAATAGTGAGAAAACTGTCTCAATGAAGCTGTCCAAACATGTCCAAAAATAGCACGTATGATCTGTGATCAAATCACCATTTATTGAGCATGCAGTCATCTGCAAGGCAAGAAAAGCTACTGAGAGCACACAAAGAGCTTCTGTCAAACCGGTCAGCCCACTGAAGGTCACCTCTTATCAGATAATGACTGAAGGAGAAGAAGAAAGTAGTTTTACTGTTGTTTTATAAAAACTCTGTTTTACAGTTTATGTCATCTAAAATACCAAAAACTTTAAGAGAATTTATTTCAAACCAACTCATTACGTCGCTCTGATTCCAGACAGGAATCCTGCTCTGTCATGCTCCAGCTTTCTTACCTTGTACTGGAGTCTGTGCCTTCGTCCTTTGAGGTGCATGTCTTTAGCGTTGGGGTCGTTGAAGCTGCACTCACACAGTTTACAGTGGAATCGAATCACCTTGCCGTCATCATTACGGACCTGAAACAAGATGGTTCAGGTCAATACACAACATGCAGGACAATGAACGTAACGTCAGCAACTATATTAAAAACATACACTAAAAAAACTATTAATATCACCATATTTAAACATCAACCATGAGTTGATGAGATTTTTCACTCATTTGTATCTGTTAATTATCATTATGTATTGGTTTATAATACCGTATGATATGATACTGGACATGATACGTCTAACAACAGGTTGGTGCTTTACTATCGCACAAACACACTGAGGCGCTGTAGGGAGTATAGAGTGTCATTTTAATTGTCCCTCTGAATCAAAGTAACCACAAATATCAAGAAACTGATCGCGGTGTCACCAGTCACAGACAGAGTACATAATACACAGTACACAGCACACATGCTGTAAAACTGGTGACATTTTTATAACTCCAACTACTGTCACTGTACTCGATTTAAAAAGAGGCAGAGTGCATATGGACAGAAGTTGATAGAGATAAAGGTGTAATAAACTTCACTGCAGACTGGAGTCTCTGTTTACAGTAACAAACACCCTGACTCCACAGGATAAATGTGCAATGGTGGATTCGCGTATAAACCCGTCTCCTGTATAAAACATCTGTATCCTCAATGTTACGTGCCATAAGCTATAAAAATGTGCTTCTCACGCATTTGTTCAGTGGTCTCGTCTCTGTAGTTGCTGTGGCTGCTTCGCTGTCCGTGTTGAATAAAATGTTTTGTACAACTATCAAATATAAATGACCCGGGCCATTTGAGTTTTGCAAAAACGATGAATGCTGTGCAGCATTAAGTCATTGTGTTTCCCTGAGCCACTGAACATACATCAGTGCTCCGATCCGTTATTCAGATGTAATTAAAGCCAATATCATGATGATTTTTCTTCTCATTGCTTGCTTACCTCCTCTACGTAGTCGTGTCCCACTGGCTGGATGTCTCCCTGGCCTCCAGCTCTGTCACCGTCCTCATCGTCACTAAGAGGCTCCATCTTCTGAGCCGACTGTTGCATGGGCTCCTCCACCTTGGCAGCCACCACCACTGTCGCTGCGGTCACTGCAGCTGTTGGAGCGCTGGCAGGCTTATTGGCTATGCGGCAGGCAAGAGATTGCAGATTAGAGAGTTGAATTGAGGAACAGGTTCTTTTCCATTTGGGAAACTAGTCATGCTATTGTCTGAAGATTTCATTTGAACTTCAGTATGTTGCTCATGCAGGGGATGAAGAGTGGCTACTTAATCCTGTCCAGTGTACGAACACCCCACTTTTATTCTTGACAACTTGTCATGTAAACAACAGTGCAACAATATAAATGTCTACCAGAAGAGCCTGGCTGAAAATGTGCAACATTATCCCCATTTTTAGATGATATCATGTCTCCCTCTCTCTATGACGAATAACTTGTCACTGCACCTTCCAGCGTGGCTGTTCAGAACGAGCTATAAAAACACACTGATTTATGGCGTGGCCAGACAACACGTCACATGAACTAGTTCTGATCACGTATAACACGGATCTAACACTCCTCTGTCTCATGCAAAACATTACACGAAACAATTATAAAAGGGAAGAAGTGATAGTGGACATTAATATCAAATCTGTAGCTCAACACCAACTTTAAAAAGGTTTTGGTTGCCAAATCTGAGAGAAAAAAAAAAAAACGTTTACATTGCGCAATGTGTAGTGAAGCAGCAGTAGTAATTTGGTAATAAATTGGTCAAACTTTTACATAACAAACCGAACAGACTTACAAATGACAGTTATTTTGGATGGAGCTGCTTTCTTGACGGGTGCCATTGTTTTGGCCGTGGTGTTTACAGCCACCTGTTTGGCTGTCACAGTCGGAGTCGAAGTAGATGGGAGTGAGGAAGGAGTGGACATGGACACTGCAGGTTTCCCAGCTGTCGAGGTCGTGATAACTGGAGCCGAATTCACCAACACAGGCTCGGTAGAAGGTATAGGTTTGCCCAGCTTGGTGTGAAGTTTCACCACCTTTCCATGGATAACAAACAGACAGAGACACAGAGGGAGATACAACCATTTAAGACTGCTGATACTTAATCCAATCCCAAATCCCTCGGGCAGGTTTTATTCCATGACTTGGCAGCTAGGATGGAACATCACGAGTACACCTCGGTCATGGTCCAATAATGAGAGCACGTTACAGCACGTTGTCTTCTACAGCTGCCTATATTTTCTTAAATAACACTTGAAACACGAGTGAAGACCAGATAAAGCATAATATCTGTGCCAACCTTCTGGTGTTTGGCCCCACGGATATGCGCAGCGTAGGCGTCCACTCCGGTGCAGGAGACATCACATAACTCACAGCGTAACTGAGTCTGGATCCCTCTGGGCCCGTTACTGGCCCCCGATTGCCCCCCAGATTTAAGGGCTGCCTCCTTTTTCTTATGCTTCTGGCCCTCGAGGTGCTCCCGGTATGTCTGATACATTAAAACAAACAGTTAACAAGTTGAAGTTTCCAAATGCACATACAGAAATAGTCAGATTTGTTTATATTTATTATTATATTCTGTTGATGAAATAAACTCTGATAACTGCTGATAATTATGTTAACCAGCCATGGCATGCGTTTATACACACAAAAACAAGTACTTTGGTCTAAAATCTTAATACTCTACATATTTTTTCTTGTTTTTTGGGTTTGTTTGTGTCTCTCAAAGCTCTGCAATCCTCAACACAACAAAGCTTTTGTGTAAAAGCTTTTTCTCTCTCTTTTTTTTAAATACATAAAACCTTGTTGATTCAACCCCTCATCATTATAAACACCTACCTGAGGGCCTGCACAGCTGATCTTGCAAATGTCACAGTAATGGAGCTGGGGCTGCTTAGGAGGCAGTTTGGGCTTGAGCAGCTTGGCCTGGTGAAACGTGGGCTTTTTGTAGGTGTTTACAGCTGGAGCGGTCACCATGTTGCTGCCTGAGTTGCTCCAGGAGGAGCTTGTCAGCTGCTTGGGTGGTGGCTGGATGGGAGGCTGGGGCTGTTGCGGCTGTTGTGGCTGCTGAGGTGGAGGCTGCGGCTGGGTGAGAGTCTGCTGAGCCGGCTGGTAATAGGAGGGGGCAGACGTGGAGGTGTAGCCAGTTGAATCATAACTGGAGTAGCTAATGCCTGAGGGTGAGGGAGCAGGAGGAAGAGATTGAGGACGGTGTTATTACAAAGAAGCTACAAGATGGGGGTCACACATGAACAGCCAGCAGTCATGTAGGCAACACTTATAGACCAAGCAGAGTAAAGGCAATCCCAAAATGGCCTTAAACAAAGAAAGACACTCAGGCATCTGTTTTTACTTAGCATCAATGTTTCTATACTTCTTTCCTTTATTCTCCATCCACAATAAGACTCATTCACTCCACCATACCACCCTGTGGTCCACCATAAAAAGTCAAAATTTCATTTTAATTGACTCAACACGATCAGTAGATGCGCTCCACAAAAGAGAAAACATTTGAAGAAACGTATGAATAACAAAAATCAATTTTGCATTAAACAAATGTATCTAAAAACAGACCCAGAAAATGGTGTGCTAATGTGACGAGCATGTCGCTGGCTGGCTAGCATGTTAGCATGGTCTTGTGTGCAGTACAATGTGGTAATAAATAAAGTTCAGACACACATACATAAGTTTTATACTGCAGCTGTGTGTGTCTTATGTCGTATGTTACCTGAGTAGGTGGTGGCTGAAACAGTGGAGCCGAAGGAGGAGCCAAGGGTGTAGGATGAAATGGGAGTGGGCGGCTGCTGGACACTGGTAGACACTGGGTAGATGTTGTAACTGGTGGAGACAGAGCTTGAGGGGGCCAGAGGCTTCAGGGCTGTTACCTGCCGCTGTGGGGGAGGCGGTTGGCTGTACACAGTGGAGGGAGCTGGACTGTAGGCACTCTTTACTCCTACTGATAGAGAGAAAGGGTGAGTGGGGAGTTAGAGGGGGGAGAGGAAGGACATTAGAGTGAGGAGCGCATTGCATCCTTTGCATTCTCTGCGACTGCCTGTCAGAGTCCTTGGCAGGACAGGAAGGATCGTCATTTCACGAGCTAACAGGCAGCAGACACATTCTTTATATATCATATTACACTGAAAAGTGTGAGGTAAATAATACCAAGACTGATGACTGATGACACATCAAATCCCCTGCTGGACTGAAGTGTATGTATGTCAGTGCTCTACGCTGTTAATTAGATTTGAAACACTTGTTATATAACAGTCAACAATATTTTTGTAAACTGTTTTAAGTATTCAAAATCCACAGGGACGCAGTAAAGATAGGCTGCAAGCCCACACAGGTCTGCTGACAGATGCAGCAAAGTAACAGGAGAGCGAGGGAGGCGTCAATCAAGCACAGTATGCACAAACCTACACAGTCCTGCGGAAAAGTCTGAGTGGAAACTCCTGTGTGGGTGGAAATTGGAGGTCTAGGGCCACTCGAGTGTTCTCTGGTTCTCTTTTGACTAAGTGATGATTATATTGCATATAATTCATATAATTCACATTTCTGTACTGCAAATCTGAACAAAAAATGATGCAGCAGAGCTGGAGACATCTTTGGTACTCCACAAATTTTTCTTTGGTCTTGAATGCGACTTCACCACCCAAAGTTGAGCAGTTCAGTCAGAGATTTAGCTGTGTGATGCTAGCCGCTAATGTAGATAGATAATGAGCTTCTAGCCTCAGGACGACATGTGAGGCTGTCTAACTTGTTTTCATCCCATACCGACGCCGACTTGAGTAACATCACTTGAGGCAATTCATCCGATTTCATGATTTCCCTTTCATATTAAATAATCACTCATCTCTAACAATGGCTGAAACTTTGGACGTGACATGAGAGATAAAATGACTCACCAGTTTGGTAGTAATTCTCTGTGGGTGTCCTCTGAGCCGGAGCTATACTCGTCTGGTAGTACTGTTTATTGTCATATGTAGTCACAGCTGCGGGGCGATAGCTGTAGTTGTCCTGCTGGTGTTTAAGAAGAGCATTTAATCAAACTGGGAAGCCGATTTTAAGAATTTAAGTCGGTAACTTTTTTTTTTTAAAGCACAGATATCATAGTAATGTGCCCAAATCACATGAAAAACTGAGACAGAGAAATCGTAAAGGAAGCAGAAAGAGACTGACCGTGTCCGAGTATACCTGGTACGTCTGTGGGGTGGTGGTGGGCTGTGGGGGTGCCGGGGGTTCTGGCTGCCTGTAGGCATAATCAGGAGGGGCCTGGTGGCTCTGATAGGCTGGGTAAGGGGCAGAGACCACAGGCCGGGCTGCCTGGACTGGAGCTGGAGAGTAGGATGCAGTCACTGCATGAGCCACAGCTGGAGCCTGCTGGACACTGTAACTGGCCGTAGATGGATGAGAGTAAGCCGGGGGAGGCTGGGTACTGAAGGAGAGGAGAAGAGGAGGGGAGGGATTAATCAGAATCAGATTTATTTGCCACGTATTTGCACACGTGCAAGGAATTTGACTCTTTTAATTGAATCAAGAAGGTAAACTTCAAAACAGCTTTCCGAGGACATCTTAACGAACAACTTGAACTTTAAAGTGTCAGCTGGGATCAATCCATGTTAGAAGTGTGGTATATTTTCTTCTCTTTGAGGCTCAAGTCTTCATCAACCATGTAATCATACATCAACAGCACTCCAGTCTCCTACGTGCTTCATCGTGGCATGGTATTTCTATAACACAAATAACAGACCTAGGCAGGAAGCAGAATAATCAGGATAATTTCACTTTGTTTACCAGAATAATTCTCCCAGCAATAGTTAAATGTAAGAATAGTGTAACTGCACCAGAGTATTTTTAAAACCGTGCTCACTTCACAGCAGACAAAACAGAAGTGGACTCTTAACTTGCTTAGACGTAGACATTTTTCCTTGGTTTATGTGCTAAATATGTAAATATGCTATGTATTTAAATTGTTTTCCTTTTGGCTGTCTTTTACGACCAGAAGTCTGCACAGGCTTCGCATCGACGCCAGGTGGAATTTAGATTTAAGGGTGTACAGCCATGCTAGTGACTCACTCCTGAACAAATCTGATATACAATTCTTTCTGATGAGGGCTTGAATGCCTGGATTTTTAAAGTGAATTTCACGTCAGTCAATCCAATAGTTGAGATATTTCACTTGAATCCACAACGTGAGAGGCGCTGAAGGAAGAGACATGGGGTCACCTCAGTTGACTCATCGTCTCAGGGAGGGAACCATGGTTATTTGTATTACATTCATATAAATCCATCCAATATTTCTTGAGATTATGACCGACCGCCTGATGAACTAAAGAAGCAGCTGTACCGTCATCATGTCATCCACAGAGCCACATGACTAAAACAGGCACTAAAAATAGGGAGGCAAATTAAGATGTCAACACTTGATCGGGATTAATTAATTGACGTCTGAGTGACGACACAGCGGTGATCACATGAACATGACGTGATTGACTGGGCAGCTCTGCCGCTGGTTCATTTTACATTTACAGAGGAATCCAAAAAGCTCCACAGCAGCCTCGCTGTTAGCGTGGTTTGGGATGCAGACTGCATCCGTTACTGGCAACGGCATCAGTAGCCGATGCTATCAGCATCTTTATTAGGCTTTCAGTGACAGGACGGAGAAGAACATGAGAGCTAAAATTAAATGACGCCTTGAGGTCATAGAAGGGCATAGAGTCGAAATGCTGTGAAAGTAACAGTATCAAATTTTACAAAAAATATACTGAACTTTTTTTTTTTTCCAAGGCTGACTTCTCTGTGCATTGTCCTTCAAGTATCTTAACCACTCCCCTAAAGAAATTATCTCAGACCTGCAGGCAGGAGTTTCCCAGATCTAGCTAATGATTAGGTTACGCAAGTGCCACATGCCATGCCGTGACTCCCTTCTGAACAAATCTGCTATGGTCCATTTCACCAAAAATAAACAGTGAAACAAATCAATAAGTTTGGTTGCCGCTGCCCTACTTGTTTGTTCTGACCCACCTCGGCCATCAGGCTGGTAAACTGCTATCAGAACACCTCGGTGTCATATTGTTTGCTTTGCACCATGGGCATCAGCACTTTCCCCAACACTAAACGGAGAACAAACACTGATA
Source organism: Nibea albiflora (assembly GCA_014281875.1). Classification (NCBI taxonomy): domain Eukaryota; kingdom Metazoa; phylum Chordata; class Actinopteri; family Sciaenidae; genus Nibea; species Nibea albiflora. The sequence goes on along the minus strand of CM024792.1, from coordinate 14,341,445 downwards.
CTCGCTGCCTATCGAATGCCTCTGAGTTAAGAGGTTAGTGGCTGACCGATGACAATATAAACCACGAAGCAATGTGTCAGATTTTGCTGTTGTTGTAGGAAATTAAACGCATGTGGAAAAATTGCTGAATCACTGATAAAACCGCTGTTGGATAACTAAAAAGGGGCAAGGCAACCTTTGGTGTAAGAGACGGCTCAGGCTGTCCTTTTGTGTGCATGCTGGAAACTGAGCGAACGTCCTCGTTCAATCAAGACAAGATATCTAAAAAGGAGCCATAAAGATGGTTTATGACATCGTTTCCATTGCAGATTCGCTATAACTAGGCTGGTGGGGATGAGGACTAGTGAACGAACTGTATGCAGCCTCTGCTGTGTGGCGTCTTTTTCCTGGCACGGTCATAAATAGTGTCTCTTTATTCATCAGCAATACTGTTTATGCCATTGTAGCTATATTTAATATCTCTAGATGTGTAAATCAATAGCCTTTTAGGCAGTAATATATTTTATTATTAAGTTATCAAGTACTTTTCACAGATATTCACTATGCTGCTCCTGTATGCTCATTTATATCATTTATAACTATTTAGTCCACCACTTCTTCCATAAATATATATTGCTGTTGCATTAGATTAGGTATAACTTGATAGAGCCTGGTCTCCATATCACCCACATATACCTAAAGATAACCCCACTGTGCCTCTGCAGCTTCAACTCACCGACAAGTGACATGTTTGGGGCTGTAGAAGTTTATATTCAATCTGGAAATCAGAGTTAATATTAGTCACCATCACCGAAGCCTAATAAACTATGGCAAACATGCACAGAGATAAACATGCAGGTCCTCTCCTGTCTGTCAGGTTTGTTGGCTCCGGCGCTGGCCAACATACCACAACAGGAAACCTTCACATCTTACAAACCGCAGTGAATGATAATGAAATCGGATTACCAAAGTGATTCACCTGTCATACAAACTTTGCCGATAAGAGTTTTGCCTGTTCAATTTCAAACTGTTATCTATTCAAATGTCCTCTGCTGCAGCGTGCCGTTATTAGTCATATAACTACAACAAATGCTCCGGTTGACAGACACCGAACTTGCAGTCAGACCGGACCAGGACTAGCCCCCTTTAATCCGAAACGCCGGCCAAAATCTCTCCCGTCACAGCTGCAGCCAGCTCGATTCACCAAACCAGCAGCGTTGACATTACTGGCGTTTTGCTTGGCGTTAAAGTACACACGACGGGAAAGAGTTGAATCATGTGTGGCAGCTTTCTGACTGATGAGTGATGACCGTGCTGGAGTTCACCTAATGTCAGGCAGCGTGTCGGCCTGAACTCAACCAGCTAACGTTAGCTAACCGAAGTAGCGGGTCGAGCTAGCCCGGCTCTTCCGTCTCTCGCAGTGAAACCTCGCCAGTCACTGCTTCTCTGCCGACACACACCAGCGACTGATAAATGGCACTCATTAGAAATGTTGACATTACCTGTATTGCGGACCGGCACCATGTGTAAAGCCGAAATAATTACTTGCAGCCATCTTGGCATCTCCAGTAGTACAGTACTGGCAGACAGCAGAGAGAGCAACCGTCAAGATAGTTCACCCTCTCTGCTGCAACCAATGGCAACGCTTCTGTGCTGGACCGGAACTGCGTAAGACAAAAACTTCTTCATACTATAACTGGACAAAAATATATCACACACACACACATTTAGTAATCCATTAACGTTAATATAACATTTCATCGTAGATTTTTCAGCATAGATTGATTACCTAAAATCGGTTTTATGGCATTCGCAACTAGCTATGTTACGCATGCGCACTCAAACAAGACAAATTATCTCTGATAATGTTTTTTTTTTTCTGTTTGTGAGACACGATGAGACGTTTATTTATTTATTTTGAATGTTTTTATTACATTTTCCAACCGCAAAAACAAAAACCTGTTATGTAATGTAGATAACACAATACACTCAGGGAGAACTGTCCCCCTATATAAGTCATCTGTGGGAGTAAAAATGGTATATATGTGTATGCTATATACACACACATATATATACACATACATTCACACACCGACATGGAAAGGCTCAGTCCCATTACACCGATTACAATTGACAGTTAACAGTGATGCAGTAAAAACATAGGAATAAAAAAAGAAAAGAAAATTACCATAATATTAATTTTGAGAGAAAATGCTGTTTTTTTTTTAATAAACAAACAAATAAACATACATAATACATACATAATATACCTACACACACACACACATACACACGCACGCACATATAGACATATTCTTCTCATTGCCATCTTTTAATACAATAGATGTCTTTTACCGGCATATTTAAAGAAGATGGTGCAGATCTTAAAAATCCTTTAGTCCATCTCACATCTAAATAACAATAAAAGTAACGAAGAACAGAAAAATTAAAGAAAGTAGGAAAATGAGGAAGAACAAAGTAACAATGTTTTGTTAGCCTGTCGTTATTTCTCCTGTTTGAATGAAACCGAATTTCTAAACTAAATGGACAAACAATATTTACTTAATTAGTTTAAGTATAACATTTGGAGAAGAAAAAAAAAGATAACATAAAAAAATGCTTGTTCAGCCCAAGCCGGAAGTACATTGTAGTGAGTCCTCTCGCTCTGCCTGCGGTCAGTCTGCTGAATGTCCCGGGTGTCTGTCACGCGCGCTTGTATCGATGCTGAAGGTATAATCTAATTAACCAAACTCACGGGTAGTGAGTAAGAGAGCATCACTTGCAGCCAGTTTGATGTTAAAGTGCATGGTGATCACACCATCCACATGCTTGATAAGGTAAAAAAAAACAACATAAAACGACCTTGGACTTTGAAGGCATCACCTCACATTGAAAATTATGCTACAAAGAAGAGAAAATAAACATTGACCTATACACTATTATTTCAGTGGCATGTAGGATTAATGATACTACCCGAGGTGCAATAAATGATATAAAGATGCCTGTTATAGGAATATGCAGAGTATCTATGGGGAACTGTGCAGGAGTGATATGATTGGCTGGTTGGAAGTGAAGTAAGGGGCTAAATAATTCATGTGTGTGTGTGATGGGGTGTAGTGGGTATGAAAGAGACTGGGGTGAGGAGACAGAGAGGGAGGGGAAAATCTATGGATGGAGAGAGAGAGATGCTGTTGCCAGGGAACAACAGCCACACAGAGGACCACTGAAAACAACAGCAGGATTATCTAATGGAGTGAAGAGACACAGAGACTGGTGCTCACGTTTCCCAAGTTGCCGTAGGGATAAATAAGCTGCCTGCTCCTCGGAGTCAGAGAGATTTGGATGGGAAGAAGGGAATTGATATTTAGGGAGTGGGAAAAGACACTCCAGCGGTATTGGGAGGTATAAGGGGGGGTCTAAATGGGGGGAGATCATGATGCCAGAGCAGATGCATTCTCATTAAAGGAATTTTGTGTCTCGGTGGTGTGGACATAGGAGCTGAGAGGCACGCTGTCGGCTCGCTCTTCACGGCCAGTCTTTCCCCCAACAAAGGTGGCCAGAGGCGGAGAAAGAGGGGGGGAGGGGGGGGGTCCAGCACAGAGGTGCCCCCTGTCTTCAGACACCTGCTGCTGGCTAGCGGCTGACATCGAGGACACTGTATGGCTGTGTCTGTGCGTGAGTGTGTGTGCATGTGAATGAGTGGAAGACTGGGAGCGTGAGAGGAGAAATTTCAGCCTGAACCCTGCTTCTTTTTTTTTTCTTCTTCTTCTTCTTCTGTCGGTGAGGAGGATCAAGCCTTTCTCCTCTTGAATCGTTGCATTCCTGACTGAGGAGAAGGAGGGAGGACGCTCAGACATCGACCAGCAAGGAGGTTTTGTAGGAATCTGACACCACTCATGTGAGTATAGTCACTGACACTTAACATCCTTGTGTTTCTGTTCTGCTCGCTACACACGGCAACTGACTGCATGCACATTAGATTTATAGGTTTTTCTCCCATTGGCTGATCCATTTGGGGTGACCTAGAAAGGCTGCGGGGCCATTTTACTCAGTGATGGGAATGTGCAACACATTTCTACATTCATCATTCATCAAATCTGTGTTTTCCGTGGCCATTGCATATCTTATGGTGAAGCTCAGTTTGTAGAAATCTTAAATGGTTGTTTCATTCATGGTTCTCGTTTTCATTCATGAACGTGGTCAGAGAAAGAAGAAACCTCCCCGGCTTTGATTAATGATCCTAACATGATTTATTCTGCTTTCCGCTCTCTACTCTTACTAAACTGACACGGTACACCTCATATCACTTACATCACATTTTACAGTGTGTGAGGTGTTAGCGGGTGTGACTTTGTGGTACAATCCCTTATTGTCCGTGTGTAATTTAAAGCCTGTGGAAATGAATTATTTCCCCTATCTGACACTTGGCTATCTCTCAGTTTATCCTCAGCCACAAGCGTCGCTGCCAAAACCACTAAAACCACTCCGTCCCTTGTAGTATCTATGATCACAGGAACTATGTTGAAATATTTCTCATTGCGTTCAACGTTATGCACTGCTGACCAGGATCACGCTGGGTTTGTTATGTTTTCTGAATTGCTTTAATGTCATCACACAAACACTTGTGTTGCCAACCTTTCCTCAGAGTCTCTGTTTCTAAGAATAACTTCCAGCACAGAGCTGGGAATCCTCACTCAGCAGGACCTGCTCAGATATTTTATACTTGAGTTGAGAACTACAAAGAGAACAGGTCCAATTATAAATCCACAGTGCTCCTCTCGTGTAGCCCATACAGACCTGTACCTCTATTATTAATGTGCCATTACTGTGTTGTGATAATGCATGTGTATTTCAGCATTAAATCTGTAATTTACAGAAATGATGTGTACCCTAATGCGCTGATTATGCAGTGTATAATAAGAACAAATAATTATGTGTTTCTATCCATGCAGTCGCTGCCATAAAGACTCAGTGTGAGTACAGATTGAACAGGCAGCAGTCACGTCGGTGCAGCAGGATTAGGGAGCAGGGAGAGAGGATTAGGTCTGCGTGTCGTCCTCTTGAATTCCACCGAGGAAGAAATTTGTATGAGATATTTGACTTTGAGGAGAGCTGAGATCAGGAAGCGAGTCTGAGTCAGTCACATGCCTCTCACATGTGCTCCTCCGTGCAGGGGGATAAAAACCATGTGAGCGACAATGGTTACAGCCCCCAAATTGTAATGAAAAATGGTTTGGATGAAATCCTTCTGTTTCCCTTCAAAGTCAAACACGTGTTCCTCCTGCAGTTCAGCTATGAAGCCGACTAGTCTAGTTAGTACACTCACTTCAAGTTTTTCTGATAAACCTTTCTGTTCGCACCTCCAGGCCCGGCTCCTGCTCTCCTCTCTGAGGGATGGGCACTACAGAGGCGACTCTACGAATGGAGAACATGGAAGTGAAAGACGAGTGGCAGGATGAGGATTTCCCCAGGTGAAATCCTTTTATGTACCACCGGTCATCATCTATTAAACTGCTCTGTTGATGTCAAATACATCTGTTGATGGTGAAATGAGACAGCTGAGCAAAAAGATAGATAATAGGAGTTGAGTATGGCATACTCTTGTGTCTGTGTCTGCAGCACATTTTAATTTAAGGACAAATAGCTCATTATTTAGGATCATTGTGCAGATAATTATTGATTAATTGCGTTTTGAGTTTTTAATGGACCAGCTGCACTATATTACTTCCAGTACAGTTAAGTCTGGGAGGATTTACATGCTGTGCTATTTATGTTAATCTGTATTTTTGTAATATTGGCACTTATTTATCTATATCTTTAGCCGTATCTTATTTTTGTTCTACTTTCTAAACATGAGTGGAACTTTTACCTTACTAAAGGTTTAATAATTGTTGTTTTTGATGCGATGTGAGCTGATTTTAACTTCATGCTCACAGTAAGAGGCCCAGAGATAAGACAGCTGATCAGTTATCTGCGACAGAAGGAGAAGAAGGAGAACCAGGCCGAGATAAATGAGATGAATGAATGAAAAGTTTAAGTAAATCCATAAAGATGGCAATGATTTAGAAGATTCAGAGATGCAGAGCAGCAGCAAGTGTGATGACAATCATTGCTGGGCTCTCTTCTCCTCCTCCCTCCTCCCTCCTCCCTCCTGCCTCCACCCTCGTCCCTCCTCCTCCTCCGTCAGACTGTGAGGCAGGAAGCCAGGGAGCAGGTGCAGCTCTGTCTGTAAATGGTCTCGGGCTACGTCATGTGACGCAACAGCAGCCACCGATCAACAACACAGCATCGCCACGAAAATGGTGGCAGGTTTTGGTTAAAGACAGACAGGCACGGAGGAATTGCCAGCAGCAGTAGGATTATTATAGGGGATAATAGGAGACGCTCTGCTATAGTCTGTTATCAGCTGAGAGCACAGGGAATGAGTAAGCAAGTCAAATATAAAGGTGCGTGAGGTTAAAAAGCTCATTTGAATCGGCTCTGACAAAAGCAGCCCTGTGCTATTTCCAGAAGGTAAGCATCATCAGTTCATCCTGATATTGATGTCTGTAGCTGAAGGACAATGCAGCCTTAAACAGAAACAAAAGAGATAATCTTGCTTTTGTTAAAAGGGGAAATAAATCCATAAATCTGTTACGTTTATAGAAAAGGCTTCATTTGTGACAAAGAAAGCGTTAATCACTGCAGGGGAACCTTTCATCAGTGTCTGTTTGCCTGTGCTAAAGCCAGTGTTGTTGGCTCAAGAGGAGCACACACTCCCTCACAGTGTCCTCCTCTAGATGGGAGCATGGAGGAGTTGGCTCTCACAGGACTGCAGCTAAGACTCTCTCTGCTAAACAACACTGTGCTGTGGCTCTCTGCGTTTCTCGTGTTTTTAACCATTTAGTTGTTTCCAGTTCCTCGGTTGCACTGGGTGTTGTTGCTGATATGCACGCGTAAGCCCATCTGCCCTAACGTGCGTAGAGCTGTACCACTTTGTCCGTATGCAAACACACACTTCTTCCCTCATTCTGTCTCTTCGTCCTCCCCTCTCTTTTTCCCCCCGTGTTGCTCCTCCCTTTCTCCTCGCCTAGCAGCCCTGTATAATCTTCATCTCTCCCCAGAGAGAAATTAATTACCATCTCTATCCTCCTTTGCTCTCTCCTCTTTTTAGGGCTTAGCCAGATCAGTGACAATATCCACGCCTTGAGCAGCATCCTAATGTTACATTTTATTGTGAGGTTATTGTCACAGAATAGTCCATGTTAGAGAACATAGACCAGACAAAAATATTATTGCATTGTATTGTAATATACAGTCTTATTGTATTAAGTAAGTTGGTCTCTACATATGGCTTTTTATCATATACTATACATCTTTCCCTCCAGACCACTACCAGAGTACGGAGACATGGATTCCTCCTGTGGTCTCACAGACAACAGAGCCTGTAAGTGCCGACTGCAGACCGAAGGATCGCCAATGGGTCAATAATGGAATGATTATAATAGTCGGCTTTATGTATTTATCAATGAAATTTCCATCTGTCTCTCCTGGTCTTGCCGTAGCTCCCCCTAACTCCCTGAATGTGAGCCCACCTGGAGGAGGAGGAGGAGGAGGAGGAGGCGGTGTGTCCTCATCACACCGTAAGCGGCGTACGCTGATTGCCCCGGAGATGAACCTTTCACTGGACCAAAGTGAAGGTTCTTTGCTGTCTGATGACTTCCTGGATACGCCAGACGACCTGGACATCAATGTTGATGACATTGATACGCCCGATGAGACAGACTCCCTGGAGTTCATCACAAATGGCAATGAGCTGGAGTGGGAAGGTAAGTGGTTAAAAATGTACATGCACGACTGCACGTTGTTTTAATGCTTTAATTATTCATATATTAAGATTATTCTCCCTTGTTTTGCCTTTCATCTGAATTGTAATACATATGAATTTTGATGAAAAATCTGTCAGTGTATATACTGAACTATAATCAGTAACATATTTTTCATCATCTCTGAAAGATGACTTTCTAACTTACTTCCAAGTTTCATTTTTCCACTTTTAGCATGTTTTATTTGTTTATATATCACGCTTTTAATCTTATTTTATTGGTGAATTAATTGAAGTGACTTAATTTTCTGTGCTTTTTTTCTGTGATTTCTTGTAAAGCACTTTGTAACTTGAAATGTACAATGTGCAAGCTGTTCTCACAAGTGAAGAGTTGGATATCTTCAAACGAAGACTAATTCGACATTCCGAATCCTAATCCTACATGAATGTTAATCTTAATACTTAGACAGTGATACAAAAGTTTTGCTAAGACTGAAAATAATCCTAAATCAATTCAATGTCAACTTAGACCTCACTTAAAAGGAGCTTAGACACAGGCAATAGATTTTACTCTGTCTTGAAACCAATGCTCGGCAGCATGATACGGATTTCAGTGCAGAATTAAGAACAAAACCTTGCCCTGTGTCTGTCCAGATGACACACCGGTAGCCTCGGCCAAAGCGGGTCCCGCTGGTGGTTCAGGAGAAGCGGACGAGGATGGGAACACCAACAACGGACGCCTCTGGAGGACGGTGATCATTGGGGAACAGGAGCATCGTATTGACATGCAGGTCATCAGACCTTACCTCCGGGTCATCACACATGGAGGTCAGTGAAAGGACAGGAATCTCTCCGATCAAGTCATGAAAGGCTTTTGAAGATGGTCTGACACATTGTTCAGTATTTACTGAAACTCTCTCTCCCTTCAGGTTATTACGGCGAGGGCCTTAATGCCATCATTGTTTTCTCTGCCTGTTACCTGCCTGACAGCAGCTGTCCAGACTACCACTACATCATGGAAAACCTCTTCCTGTGAGTTTGCCATGGCTGACTTTTAGTTGTCATTATGTCTGATGCTGTACATGAACGTCATAGGAAAGTCACAGGGTTTGGTCAAAAGTTAGAACGTCTTGATCATGTGTTTTTGAGCCCCTGTTGTCTCTGTAATCCTGTCCACGATGCTGTACCCTTTCACACAGGTACGTGGTGAGCAGTCTGGAGATGCTTGTAGCTGAAGATTACCTGATTATCTACATGAACGGAGCCACTCCTCGGAGTAAGATGCCTGGTATCAGCTGGCTCAAGAAATGTTACCAAATGATTGACAGAAGGTAGAAAACACCACGGAGAAACTACTCTAACTCACTGATTGATATGTTGTGTTTAAACTTTTCTGAACTGAAACATGAATTAGGTGAAATTTTTAGCTGCAGAGCACCGTCAACATACAGATATGCATGACATCGACACTGACAGGCAGAATAACGGAGAGTAATGGAAGTTATAATTTGCTGTCAGTCAGCAGGAGACTGAAAATGACTCACAGGCTATGTTATGTTCATTCGAGCAGAGGTCTTTAAACTTGTAAAGACGAACCTAACTGAGAATGGGCATGTTTGTGTTGTGATGGCAGATTGAGGAAGAACCTGAAGTCTTTGGTCATCGCTCATCCCACGTGGTTCATACGCACTGTCCTCGCTATATCCAGGCCATTTATCAGGTAAAAAAAACAGGATGGTTGAACAATTATACTCAAAGTGGGAAAGTTCTGATGCTTTTTGTAGTAGTTTTCACAGTTTTCACTAAATAATATTGCGTTATTATTATCAGCCTACTCATGCTCAGCTGCTTCTAAAATCCAAAAAGCATCTGTGCATCTTTTACGCTCAAAATATTTCTAATGAATATGTATTTAAAATAAAATGCAGCGAGTAAGCGTACATGTTGTATATTTTAAATTAAATTGATCATTGTGAGATCAGTGATGCATGTTTTGTTGTCCCGTTGTCCTCTGCAGTGTGAAGTTCATGAATAAGATCCAGTACGTCCACAGCCTGGACGAGCTGGCAGAGATCGTCCCCATGGAGCATGTCCATGTTCCTGAGTGCGTGGTGCAGTAAGTATCTCTGACCACTAGATGGAGAAAATGAGCTGCAGCACTGACACCATCCTGCAGGTTGCAGTGACTGCTGCAGGCCTTTAAATATATATATGTATCATTTATATAAACCAAGGCAGAGGACAAACTAAAGTGACATTTAATGTGTTTGAATAACTGTAAAATGAGCTAGTAAAACGAGGATGTAACTGTTATTCATTTCCAGGTTTGACGAGGAGAGGATTAAAGCACGGAGGGAAAGGTAAAAATACATTTGTCATTTCATTGTGATAACTCGTACAAGTATATTGCCCATGCAGAAATGCATTTGAAATAAACTGCGGTTTAAGCACTTAATCTGAATTGACTGGCTATCAACGACAGCCTCAGACAGCTTTTAGATTTGGGCATCAGCCCAAATGCCTATATAAACTGTGCATATGTGTGTGTGTGTAGGATGGAGCAGGAGCACAGACAGCAGGAGCAGCAGCAGTCAGTCCCACAGGAGCCAATTAAAAAGTCTGAGAGGTACTTGTCTACCGTTTTACACCGAACTTTAAAAACATATCATATTTTTACATTGGACATTTGACTAGTTGGGACATTCATCAGATTTTGGTGCACTGAGGTCTTTCCTAACTTTTTAAAAGTTTTTATCTGTGTCATTTTCAGGCCGAAGTCAATGATCGTAGATCAAGGATTATGAGAAGGGCAGAGCTTTGCAGGTAATATAAACCTCTGTTGTATACCTTGTAGGAGCTCCAGTGTGAAATAGATTAGCCATGTACATCTCCACACACGTAACCAAAATAACTTTAAAATAACTTTATTATCTTAGATTAAAGTCATTATATTCAAATAGAAAAGCTCAAATATCTTCAGAAGTAGAGAAATATTCAAATTCAGGGGTAAATGTACACTGAATAAATGTTTCTTGTCGATAAATAAAAGGTAGTTGAGTTGAGTCTGAACACATCTGAGAAACTGAATGTATTAATATGCAGGGCCATAATGCATTTTTTTAACAATTACCAGACAATTATATGCATCTACTGTAAAATACAAGTACTGAATGCAAAGAGAGTCATTACATTTGCATGTACACAATGGCCTATGAAGAAAACACTCTTTTCACGTCTGTCTGTTGTTGGGAAGAGGAGCAGACGGGTTGAATGTGAGGTGAACGATTTGTCGTCATTTGTGCAGGGGAGGTGTTGGCACAGAAGATTTACATTCAGATTCGCATTCATCCCCCTCATGGTCACTCAGGTTCTCAGTGGGACATCTGGCCTGTAGTCTGGTGTGTTTTGCAGACCTTTACATCTCTCATGCCTGGTCGTCATCAAGCGGATGGGCTTGTTTTTCAGCTTTTCAGAGTAGCTTCTCTCAGTCGGCCTTTTCTTCTTCTTCAGTGCTTCTTTTTCCTTGATTATATAAGATCCTGAACATTCTTGTGTGGAAGAGGGTTAGGGTTAAGAAATTACCCATAAAAAAGCTGAAGCTGAAGAAAGTCATTAAGTTATGCTGTCTTCCTCTATGGAGTCTCGGTAGCAGTCCAGGACAGGGAGTCTTTTTCTCTCCCTTATATGATATTGAAATTATATTATACTGTAAAATTTGACTTTCTGGTCCAAAAAGAAGGCTGAAAATCGAGAAAGATAAATGTATCAATCAGGAGAGACAAGTGAATGAAATAAAAAATGATATGTGACTGAGCAGCAGCAGCAGCAGCAGCAAGATGAATCCCACCATGGAGCCCCGACACTGGTGATGGTTGGCTGATGACTCTCGCTGATGGTGGATAAAATGAAGAAGCTGATGAATCAGTGAAGACTTAGCAGACTGCACATAATCTATTGGAGAGATGCTGACGAGAACAGCTCATACATGATTGACAGTAACATTTAAGAGGAGTGTGTGAGGAGAGGCGTAGTTGACAGGATGGAAAAAGAAATTGACGACAGGCAAAAGAAGTCTTCCTCGCTGTACTTTTCTCAACTAAAGCTTTATTTCACCAGATAATCACGGCTTTGATGATACCTTATATTGAATTAACAGCACCCATTAGTCGTAAGTCATACCACCAACACCTTTCAGAGTCAGAGTGTTAATGTAACTTCAGTTGTGGTGCAAACAAAATTGTGTTCATCCCTACAAGAATCGGATGGAGGCTGATACATTTTCTTCTTTTCTCAGTGTGTGACAGGCATATGGAGCATGAACCCTTCGATTTATACCCACATGAAGCAGTGGTCTATCACGTCTACATGTGCTTCCTTGTTTTACCAGCATTCAGCTGACAACCATTTTCACCATCAAGATGGTGATTGGATCGCTGCATCTCTTCTTCCTTCTGTGCGAAACCCGTTCTTCCCCTGTGCCAGAGGGTTTCATGTTGCAACCTGAATATATCATCATACAAATCATCACGTGGCTCTGGAAACATTGCATTCTATAGTGAAGATTAATAAGAAAGGCAATGATTTGGGCATTGTTTGGTGAAGCCCTTGTTACTCTGTAACTTCGTTGAAAGGATTACAGGCTTTACTATGAGCTGACAACATTTTACAATTCCACTTTTTGTTAATAAGAAAATAAGTATACTAAATTAAGTGAAAATAATTGGGTTTTACGTTCAAAATTCAGGTTGTCTTTCTGACAATAGGAGATCAAAGGTTTCTGCCTGACCGTAGTGATTTGTACATACTGTATGTTATGAAAGATTTAACACTTGGTGAGACCAGAGATGTCTGACAGCAACTTTATTGATGTAGCAGATGCTGAGCTTGGGTCTAATGTCGACCGCTAGACCAAACTGGTTACACACATTTATACTCATGCTGATTTGTGTGAATATAATGTGTGTTTGATGTAAATAACAATAGTTTTTCCAATGCATCAGATGCCTTCATTTTTATTTTTTGCCTCATAACTGCTGTATCCTAAGGCCTTTTTAAGCTCTCTCTCTCTCTCTCTTGTTTGCTGACATTTTGAAAATGTCCAACATGTACTAACAACTGTACTCTACCTTATGTGTTATGATGTGCCTCAGTCGTCTTGCGTGTAGAAAATGCCAGAACATGACCAACATTTCCATTTTGGGTTCTGGAAAACCCAAATGAGAGAATCTGTAAGAATCATAGGTATATGTTGTAAAAAAGCAGTATTTGTTTATTTTGGCCACTCAAACAAATTTCATGCTTCATTAAATAAATATACTTTATTTTTACTACAACAATATATAGTACATGCACACGATAATACACTTACAACACACGTACAATACATTTGTATGAAACCTGTATTAGAGCGGCCATGAACGAGACAAGCATTGCACACGTTTGCGTATTAACTTTAAAACGGCGCATTTCTATAATTCTTCTAGAGTCTTTCATGCGGGAACATTTTTTATGCAGATTGTGGAAACATGTTCTGACCACTAATAGATTAAGTATAAAGCGGCCTCTGAAAGGATTTTAATCTTATTTCAGAGTGTTTGTGTAGCGTATGCGGAGATTTAGTTTGTTCATTTCAGCAGAGCGACATCTCCTTGTGTTTTCGTGACGTCAGTGTCAGCACAACAGAATTTTAAAGATTGCTCAAACATCCTAATGCGTTATGGATTGTACATTTCCTGGGGTCACATTGATTTTCTCTACTGTCTTCCATCTATTCAATTTACTGTAGCAGGAGGGCAGAGGAGTAAGAATTTTTATTTTTGTAAAGAGTTGCATAATTGTATCGCCTGTCTGCCTTGTTTTGCACTATTGGGTTTGGTTGTCACAAAACCTTTGATTTGTTTCAACATGTGATGATGATTTATGTTTATGGGAGTTGATGTTTCTCCTAAAATGTATTTTGTGTTGTTAACTGATGTTATGTAAGGCATGGACACGTTTATGCTTCTTCGGTACAGAAAATAGGACTCTTAAATTCTTAAGTGCCATCTCAATTCTACTTTTCTTCTTGTGCTTTTGCCTTTCTGGTACAGGAATGTTCATGAAAAGGTCCAACTTTTCAATTATTTTCAGTCCTGTTGGGCTGTTTTCACACCAATAAACAAAACCTGAGCAGTTCTATCATATATTTATCAAGTCCCAACACAGTTGCCGCAGCTCATTATTCTTTGGCAAGGTTTCTTTCAGGTTTGTTGGCTGTAATGAGTGCCTATTTTTCAACCAAATTGCTAAAAGAAATCCAGAAAATGTGAAGGAATGTAATGTATAGTCTTTTAGTTATTACAGTTTGTAGGTTTCAAGTCACGCCCAATATCAAAAGCGATGTTTGCATAGAGCTGACAGATATGTATCCAAATATCAGAATGTTCATTTTGACTATAAAAGCACAATATTTATATGATCACAAATTATTTGCCTTCCATTTGTCTGCTGTAAAATGTTTGCTCCGCTTTAAATGGGAAAGATGATCTATCATTCACGGTTCTGAAGTGATCGGTTCTGCCTTGTAAATATAATTAAATAAACTGTTCCTCCAAAAATCTGTTACGTGTTTGTTTCATTAGTCTCACTGTGTAGGATTTTTTTTGCCATTGAGTGGTGAAGTTACAGATTGCAACCAATTGAATAAGCTCCACCTCACACTTTTCCAAGTGTGTAGGGAAAACTGTGGTGACTGCAAAACCACAAGCTCTAGCTAGAGCCAGTAGAAACATGGCAATTAAACGTGGCAAACTCCATAGAGAAGGTCCCGCTCCCTTGAAACCAAAAAAAGGTAAGGATACTTGTTTTCAGGTAATTCTACACCAATGAAAACAATTAATGATCAATTGCAGACCATTAGCATGGGGACCATTGTACATTATGTAGTTTAGAGCCATAAATTAACAAGCTGTTCACAGGTTTAAATAACAATTAGGTGTTCTGTTGCAAAGCATTGCATTTTCCATGTGATTTTGCTGCAACTTTTTTATTCATGCAGCTGAATTTTTCTCTTTTCATAGAGATAGTGATTCAGTTGTCCAAGGCTTTCTGTGCGTTTCTGTTTGACTGCGTTTAAACAATGACTTGAGGCCATTGTCAATATGGCAGCAGAACAAAACAAAGCAAACACTAATGCATGAAGAGAAACTTCCAGTTTGTGTTCTTTTTATGTAGCGTATCCTGGAAAAAAAATAATAAAACTAAACAAAAAAAATCACAAATAGTTTTTTAAAAGTTGTTTAAACACCATTACTCATCATCTCATTATCTGTAAATAAACAAAAACAGTATTATGCCATGTATACAATCAAGCAAGAATGTATACAGTATTTTTCAATTTTTTTAAATTACTTACAAAATGATGTAAAATGAAAATTGAGTGGTCGCTGATAATGATTCAGGGAATATCTGTAAAACTATTAGTATCATCACTATTGCATTATTGAACAATTCAGATAAAATCTGTAAAACCTTCACTGGAAACCTCACTTTTTTTCATTTGGCAGACGCTGCTGCCTGTCATTTGACTTTTTTTCTTGTTATTATTATTTTTTTTTTTCAGCAACCTGCTTATGCGAGTTCTGAATCTGGATAAGGACACACAGGTGTATGACGGCATCAAAGGAGAGGTCTTATTTTTGGTGCTGCCTTTTCAGTGTGACATCACCACTTAAGGGCTGTGGTCAGGTCTTATGACGTCCCCGTAACCAGAAGACTATCACACGTGCCACACATCATACCCTGCTCCCTTACACACTAGTAGTGAACCCTGAATATTGACCCTTAACCCATGACCCCCGACGGTTGTAGCGGGATTAGCATTGCACAAGGACACATATACAATAGCCATGAATGTCACACTCACTGTGGACACACTGGTCATTCACTTTAACACAAACCTCTGTTTCAAATACATTTTTGACAGAATAAACCATCAGACATGCTGTACATTGTTCTGGCTCATGTCTCATCCCATGACCTGTTAAATTTAGTTCTGGTGTCTAGTGGAGCTCACCCTCATCACGCACAGCACCAACACATGAAATTATATCTGGGCTGTGACACAGCATGTGATGGGTTTATAGCTACATCTCTAAAATCAATGTGTGATTTGGACAAAGAATTTGATGAAGCTGTGAAAAGTTGGTTGAAAGTATCTTATTACATCTCATAACATTAACTAATGGAAAGATGTATCACTCTCGTTACTGCGCATGATGTAGTATTTATATAAACACCATCTATCCTTAGACCCTTGATTCTCGTCTGTTCTAAAGACTGTACTTTTTTCTTCAACCACAAATTTTCTTCTTCAAATTCTATATGTGATATGCATTCAACGATAACACAACTCTGTATAACAAGTGCTTTTACTTTTAATACTTAAAGCACACTTTGCTCATAATATCCATGTATTTTTTATTCAGTATAACCCACTTATAACATAATATATATATATATATATATATATATATATATATATTGTAATTTATTGCTATAGAAGAAAAGAAATGTATCCGTCCATCTGCCTGTCAAAGACGATGACTTGTAACTTGACTTGACTAATGACTTATTTTGACTGACATGCTTTTCATTGACAACACAGCAGTACCCCAATATAAAAACCCTACTACCACACTAAAATAAACACACTTCTTGGCTGGTGCTTTTTCCACATTTAAGATAAGATCGAACTTATTGATCCCACAACAGGGGAATTCACTTGTTACAGCAGCTCACAATATGTATGTATGACTGTCATTCATAACAGACACAAGGTGGAACAGATATAGAGTATAATGTTAATAAATAAATTAATGAAATAAAAAGTCATATACAATATATAAAGCTTTCAAATATTTGGATACACACACACAGGATGTAGTGTTTATATACCTCTCTCTCCTTTCCTCTCCATATATAGTGCTCTATAAAAAAAATGGAGAATGGAGTTATGAAATGATGCTTTTTTCTTACAAGTATTATATTACCATAATAACATAATTCATATTAAATCATATCTGGCAATCACGGTTACATATTTCTCGGTGATTACTGTAACAGAAATATAACCAGGCGACTTTAAACAGTAGTTCAAAGGCATCAGAAGAGATGCAGCTGTTATTTCAATGTGTCTATAAGACACCTTTCATGTTAGTTTTCCACAGTATGTCCGGTCATCAGGTGGATTAACAGCTGAATGGAACAGTACGAGCTGCTGTGACGGACGGGAGCAGGCGCTCTCAAATATGTAAATACGTGAAAGTTCGCGGGGCTGTGATTGGCTAGTTCTAGGCGCTCCGCGTGAACTGATTGGCTACTGCGACAGGGGCACGTAAGGTACGTCTGATCACGAGAACGCCCCATGCCTGCGTGAGTAGTGACGCAATTCGAGGGCTGGATATAAATTGCAGCGTCTCGCGCTCTAAGTTAATGGAGTAGTACAGTGGCACGCGCGCAGACCGCAACGTTAATTTGCAACTTATTTAAGCGGTTAAATTGTTGGATTTTTACCCTCGACTTTTTGGTTTAAAAACCTGCTTTTGAGTTTCTTCGGCTGACGTTGAGCAGGACTGTCAGGAGGACACGAAAAGATGAAATACATTATAGGAATTGGCGGGTAAGTGTTGTATTTGTATTAAACAGTTGTTCGCTAATATTTAACACACGTACAGTTACACGTATGTCCGTTAACAAGGCTGTAATGTTGTTTTAGCTAAACGGACTGATGGTGGAGAGTGGCGTTATGAATAAGACTGATGGACTAAAAAAATCTCGTGTAGTGTTGTGTTATTGTTTGTGGAGACCTCTTAAAAATAAACTAGCGGTCAGGATGAAGTTATTAAATAATGGTGGCTTCTTGTTGGTGTATGTTATCCTCATGGCCACATGTTTTATCAGCTGCCCGCCAGAAACTAGTGCTGTTAAACCGGTTTAAAGCCACGTCCGGCGTCGCTGGTTTGTTGTCATCAATCGAGCGGGACATTTGAAAAAGTGGAGGGAGAGTTAACAGCAGCGTTGTCCCAAAGCGAAACCACTTTAATGTTATGATGATCAGCATTTATATACACACGTTAAAATGAGCGAGTCACAGTTTTATTGTGTTTTATTTGGACTGATTTTTAAGAGCTTTGTGCGTTTTATCCAGCACGATTTAACTTATTAATAAACAGTGTACTTTGAAATGTAAATAAAGTAAGTATGTAAACAAAGGGTCCCACATGTTTAAAACATAAATATTGAATCTTCCAATACACTATTAATTGATTAATAAGCTGGTTTAGAGGATTAGGGGTTATTGTGTGAAGCACTTTGTTTGTTTGTTTTGCATGAAACTAAAATCAGGTGTTTTTTGTTTACAGAATCACTAATGGTGGCAAAACAACCCTGACAAATAAGTTGATCAAGATGCTGCCCAACTGCTGTGTTGTGCACCAAGATGACTTTTTCAAGGTGAGTTTTAGCCACCAGGTACTAATAACAGGGTTTCTATTCTGTGAGTGTGTGTGTGTGTGTGTTGTTTCCTTTACGGGCACTGCATGTAGGCAAAGTAGTTGGTTCTTGCCCTTAGTAACCCTCACGTCCCACGCTCTCTGTTCTCCACATTAGATATGGAAATGGCCTTGATGTCTGTGCAACATAGTTTCTTTACCTGGTTGTTTCTTCTTACTGCATCAGTCATGACTTTCCTCCCTTGTATCCTTTTTCAGTATGTTATTCCTTATGCATTGCTTCTAACACGGCCAGGTGCATCTATTCTCTCCATCCCCATTAACGACCTTCAAATATGATGCTTACCCCCCCCCCCCCCCCCCCCCCTTCCCAATTTTTACTAAAGCTGTCTACTTTTATAAATGGCTTCAGTTATTTTGAGCATGGCATATTCTGCCCATTTTCATTTTCCTCTGTGTGCACACTTGTTTGGCTGTATTGCTCCTGCATGTGCATGTCATGTGAGTGGGATCTGGGAGTATTCGGAGCTGTGAGGTTGCAGCAATGTTTTACTGGTGACTGTTATTTCAGAAACCTGATCAGATAGAAGTCGGGGAGGACGGCTTTAGACAATGGGATGGTAAGACTTCACTGAAGACTGCCATTGATTACCCTTTAGTCTCATATATATCCACCCTCCAACATTCCATTTAACATACACAACATTAAGCTGATAATAAATCTCCAGTAACTTGGAGCAAAACACATTTCCAATTTTTTATATTCTCCACTTTTATCTGTTCTAATTTACTATCTGTCCTTTCCATCGTCTTCCTTTCTATCAATTTTGCTCTACAGTGATCACAGCTTTGGACATGGAGGCCATGACCAACACCGTAAAAGGCTGGATGGAGAACCCGGTGAAGTTTGCACGTTCCCACGGTGTCACTCTGTCCCCTGTGTCCGACGTAGCCAACCCCGATGAGCAGACCCACATCCTGATCATAGAGGGTTTCCTGCTCTACAACTACCCGTACGTTGATTTCGATTCACTGTGGGTGTCAGCCTCAGGGATCTACGAATGACCCATGATATTGTTTGCGTTGTAAAATCAGCTGTGGTTAATTGTTCCAAACAAGTATTGTTGGTGCTTAGATCATGTTGTGTGCTTTTAATCTGGCTCTAAATTTTAACTTCGCACAGCAGAATTTTCTGTGAAGTTCAACAGCCCATCTTGTTTCTCACAAATCCTCAAATTCAGAATGACAAACATGCATGGTGTTAATTTGGTAGAGTTATGTGGCCATCTTGTTTCTCGCAATTTCTAAAATTCATGACACAACAAACAGTGGATGGGCGGTGCTATTTTTGTCGAGTCATGTGCCAATCTTGCACACTTGAACCAACTAGCACATTTACACAGACCTCTGCAGGCAGACTTGGGCGGTCCTGCAGATAGAGATAACAGCTTCAGCAGAAAGAGGCTGGCTGCTAAGTGATCTGCACTCTGTGTACTAGAGCTCAGTGTCAGGCATGCTGCAGATGTACAGATAAGAAACCAAATGAACATTTACATAAGTGCTGTATGCTCCTTTTACTCTGCTTCGTCTGGAGACTGCGTATATCATTATCAATGTCCTTGCTCATCTCCCCTCTAGGCCCCTGCTGGATGTTTTCGACAAGTGCTATTACATCACGATTCCCTATGAGGAGTGCAAAAGAAGGAGAAGGTGAGCGTATACAGAAACATTTGTTTATCTTGTTAGTGTTTTACATTTTCACATTCTCCATTTTGTTGTCATTGAGCTGATTTGTCAACATCGCCCTGTCTTGGTGAGTGCACCTTGACTAACAGTGTGTTTTATCATTTTCAGTACGAGACAGTACACCGTCCCTGACCCTCCAGGCTTGTTCGATGGCCACGTCTGGCCGATGTACCTAAGGCACAGGAAAACGATGGAGGAGAGTGGCTTGGAAATTGGTATGTTTAATATTTAATTTAGAGTTTAATAACTCTATGTACTCTATTCAGGGTGAACAAGATTTCACTTTTTTTTTTCTCAAACAAGTGATTAACTTGTCAACTCTGTGTGTGTTGCAGAGTACCTGGATGGTTTGAAATCCAAAGAGGATATCTACAACCAGGTGTATGAGGACATTCAGAACAGCCTGCTTAATCGTTTATAGGTAAGAAGACAGAATAGGTGTGATGTGGAAAAAATGCATGTTTTCAAAAAATAGAAATTTATAAGAACTTGTTGGTACAAATTTTAAAAGTTTACAACCTCACCTAACATTACTTTTTTTTCTGTCTTTCTTGCAGCAGGAAGAGTCCTCTCCAACCCTGTACAGAAATTGTAAATAGTCTCATGGATACTTTTTTTTTATGAAGGTTTTCTAATTTTATTTTGTTTTGTAAATGCAGCAAAACAATGTTAACTTATCATAGTCTTGTTTTTTTGTTTTGTTTTGTTTTGTTTTTTAAGTCATCTTCAGATGATCTATATTTTACTCTGAGCCCTGTTGAATGGATCAATAGTATGTTACTGTTCTGTTAAACCACTGATTTGTACTGGACCATTTGTTGTAAATGAATACATTGGTAGCTGTTCATATACAGAACATCAAGAATCTCTGAATTTCTGTCAACCGAAAAATAAACTTGTAGTTGATACAATTCTACATATGGTGTTGGGTTTCATGAATTTCTGATGGAGTACATGACTCGTTCATCTTACCTAAAGAACAGATGCATGTAAATACAGGTCACATTGACTTGTGTTGGTACAGGACCACAAAAAGAACCAGCCATGATCAGACTTTATAATACTGCATCATACCATGGTACAGTTTAATCTTGTTCCATGTTTTGATGCTTGTGATACACATTCAAATTTTATAAACACCTTGATATATTTTTGCTCTTGCCCTGAGGTGTCGAGGCAACTCTTAGATTTCTTTCAAAATACATTCATTACAGTTGCTGAAAATACTTTGATATATGAACTGAAATGTGGAGTTAGAGGTTAAAACAGTCTTTCACCAATTTTCAGCCCAGGATTTTTTTTTGGGGGGGGGCTGTCCTAAAGGGTGGCTCGATGACCTGAGCAGACCCCTACACCCCTAGCAGAGAAATTGAGACTAATTCATCTTGCTCAGGGTGTTTCAAAGTTAGTCATATGATTTTCTGAAATTGCTGCTCTACTACTCCCAATAGTGGGCGTGGCTTCACCACATTCTGCAGACACGCCCCCACAGTCCTGGAGCTGAATTTTGACACCTAATTTCCTAAATTTGTGATATTTCTAATTATTCAAATCGGCTGGGGGATTGTACATCAATGAAACATAGTTATACATATGTCGCACTGTGCTCCTCAGCAACTCGCACAACACAGACAGATGCCAGTAACATGTTTTTATTTAGTGTCACGGGCGCTCAATTCCTCCTGCCGTTTGCAGGCTGTCTGTGCTGGAGCCTATCCCAGCTGACTTAAGGGGAGAGGGTGGTATTCCTTTTCAGCAACATTCTGTAAAGCCCCCTAAAATGTACGCACTGAACCTTTTAGTGTCATAGTTGGCTGAGATCAGGACATTCCCAACCAAAGCAAAGGTTGTTAGGTTCCCTCAGAAGACAGTTCAGTTTCCAGATTGTTTTTCGTTTGCTGCTTTAGTATGTCGTTTTTCTTCTTCCATTCTCTGAGAAGTATTCAAATGAAACGATCTAAAGAAGGAACATCACTTTTTGGGTCAACTCATAGGCATATTTAACATTTTTAGGATGCACTGTGCATGTGAGCCTGTTTTAGATTACAAATATTAAAAAAACTGGGCCACTCTGGAGTTCATGTAGGTCAGGATACTGAACATGACACAGTCTGAAGGACATTTAATATCTTTATTACAGAATATAAACAATCCATATGAACTATGTCCACGTTGAGATAATTTAGCTTCCATCTATTTCAGAGACCGGAAAGGCTATTTTCAGCACCTACATCTGCCCTCCTGGGGTTTTTACAACACTGTACCTCTGAAATAGCTGGCCCCACTTACCTTAAGTAAATGCCTGAGTAGGTCAGAGACTAACCACAAGATTTAGACTATTAGCACTAGATTTACAGCGCATGAGGCCCAAGGCACGTGCTGATAATGCCTATGTTTCCATCGGTATAAATAGGCCAACATAATTTCTCATTTCCCCTTAGGGAATACCTCATCCTGTCAGAGTTAGTTAGTGTAACTTTAGCTTGTTATACCTGGGCTAAATAAAGAACAGGTCAGGTATGTATTCGGGGGCTCCTTACTTGACAAAATGACAGCCGAGACAAAGGATCATTTGATGTCAGTCCAGACTTTGACAGCTCAGTTGGAAAGTATTAGTGGTTTGGGTAATTTTGAATCCCAGTTGTGCAAACCGTGTGTTACAAAGGAGCAGAGTTAACTTCAGGCTCATGACACTGGGAAAACGTGAGTGGGAGTGCCAGCAGGGCTTGTAGTACATCTACAGCTGCAGTAGTCTCATTTTAATCACACCTGTTAGAGTAACAACCATTCTTTCAATGCCTAATGACATCAGCTGGAGGTGCACGTAATCTGTCATGTGTGTGTCTTATGGAAATGGAGCGACAAGGCGATTGTTGTGACGCTCTAACAGGTGGATGTGGAGTAAACCATACTGGCCTGGACTCCCGGTGCTAAAAATGACAGCTGTATGTGTGATGGCTGTGAAAGCACGCACACAGGTGGATCTGTTCCCCAAAGCACAAACATGAACCAAAGAAAAGAAGAAAATATTTCTATGTTAGGATCATTTTCTGTCAGGATTCTTATGATAATAAATACATAAGTACATCTGTAATCCCGCTCAAACAGCATTAAATGGCGTGTACGTGTTCATGCGCACGTCGACTTATGCGCATTTCAACTGTGTGCGTTATTTACAGTGAAAACAAATCCAGTCTAGACATTTTCCTGGACATACTTGTGAGTGAAGCACATCCATCATCAGCATGGGCCTGCATAAAGGCAGTAATGTCAACTACACATGAGTGGGGATGGTTATTTTCTGTTTTTATGATGTCTGTGTTTGCACACATACAGAACATTGCAATGTTACATTGTGTTCAGACTCGTTATCTCTTAAATGCCTGTTTGGGAGAGGATGCTGGATGGCTTTAAATATTATGTTGTGGATGTAAATCTGGCCTCTGTTTAGGATTCACAGACCTCTACTCTGTGCGTCATAGGACACTGAGGTTTATTACCTACATGGAAAAACTCTCTCACCAAGTGTTGCAGCATGTACCTGTCCTCGTGTTCACATTCAGACCCTGTGGTAGAGATCAGCTAAGTACATTTACGCAAGCACTGTCCTCACATTCTATTTTATGCTCTACATATTAATACCCTACACACAAAACCTATTATCACTATGATGTATTGTTGTGGATTAAATATAAAGTGGTTAAAATTAGCTTCACCTTAACCAGATACAAAATTTATATGCTGCTGCTCACATCTTAAAGCTACACTGATGTGCAATTAGGTGAATGGTGTCTCTTTTAGTCTGTTTTTGCACAACTGCAAACTATAGCCGCTGTTAGCTAGTGTACCAGGCTGCCTGGACTGTGTCATGTCATGCCAGAACCGGAGCTGGGCAATGTAACTGAACTCAACAGCCTCTATGGACATAATGACAAGAGAGAGATAAAGAATGATGGCTGACGGTGAATAATTCAATAATTGCAGTTTCAACAATACTTTTTTCTACTTTCAGTCAGTCTACTGTCATTGCATGAGCATTACAATTTATACATCACAGTGGATCTTTAAAGACAGCACGCGTTTGGAACTGAACAGTGTTTATTTTTTCCTTCACCAGTGAACACATTTTATTGAAAACTGTAATTAATAACTACTCTACACTTTTTAAAGTCACCCAGTAGAAAGAGTTGTGTTGGTTTGTTTCAGTTGTTGGGGAGAGATATTAGAGCGACGAAGCTGCCACATAGTGTCTGTAAGGTGTCTGACCGGTTAGGGGTTTTTGCTCAAGGGCATCTCGGCAGTGTCCAGGAGATTAAATAGCACTCATCCTGCTACCAGTCCACACTCCAGATCCCAAGCCCCTGATAGAGCTACTGACGCCTCTTGCATGACTTATTTTACTCTTTAAATACTACTATTTCAAGTCCTACAGTTTACAAACTGGTCGTATTTTTTTGCACGTAAAATCTTAATAATAATCTGGAAGCAGTGCCGATGGCTGTCAAAATGCACAAAAGTAAAAAGTACAGTATCTCTTTCTGAAATGAGTGACACTGAAGTTTAAAGTAGACAGAAAAACTCAAGTACTTCAAAAGTTTTTCGTAGGTGCTGTATTTGAGAATATTTTTACTTTCCACCACTGGATTATATGCTGTACCAATCACAGTTATGCGAGGAAGGCCTTCACTTTCCCCACAAAATTCCCAGGTCACCTGCAAAGGTCAAGTGCTGCCTCTCTAACCAGGGCCGACGTTCATTGATGGTGTCAGATCCTACATGCTGGGACGTTAGTGTGCCAGGAGGGTTGGCAGTTTAAATCATGTGTCAACAAATGAAGGATGGAGGAGTGTCACTGACTGCGCGACTACACCCTACATGCTGGAGGAATGACATCCATCCAGTTACAGCCCGCCTGAGCCAACTAGACCTGGACCCCCACAACTCAGACTCACACACACACACACACCTTACTCCTGTTTCTCACACTCACTCATGGATTTATACCCATACAGATTGTTGAGAGGCTCTGAGTGCTTGCCAGGGTGTGTGGGTATATTTATAGGTGTGTGGGGGGGTCCTCGTAGCATTGGGACACTCAGACCTCGTCTAATCCAGAGGGTGGTGGTTGCTTTTGTCACCTTGCACTTGGACTGGCACCACGCTACTGGCTACCAGTCTGTCCGCACGTCCAAGCAGCCAGAATGGTTGGTGACATAACAAAGTAAAGGCACTCAGCCTTTCACCTACTACCTGCAAAATGTACAGCCTCATCATCATGTGTACACAATGACAATAGAGACAGCTGAATTGAAATTGCTGGGTCTCTAAAGACTGTTATGATATAAATAGAAAAAAAATGAATTAAATAAAAATGCACCACAAAAGCCTGAATTACCATCGACTGTCCTTTGGTAAATGTAGTTTTCTGTACCTTTGTTTGGTACTGGAAGTTATACAGGATTCAACCAGGCCTTGAAAATCCTGAAAGTTTGAATTTAGATAAAGTGTTACAGTGGTGTAAAGGTGAGCAGATGTCATTGGAAGCAGTAAATAGGCTTTTTTTTTTTTATTTGTAGTCCCTGGACAGGTGTCACAAAAGATGTCCCTAAAAACAGAGAATAAGACTGAAATCACAAAGTTATTGAAACCATTCATGTATAAGAATGAAGCATGATAATAATAGGAAAATATTAATGTTAATAGAAACACATTTTCATGCATTATTTAGAAGTTTGCAACACAAAAGTTCATGAAAACTTACACTTATACAACTATAAAACTCTATAAAACTAAAATCTATTAATATTAACAATATTAATAGAAATATCATCTACACAACAATGTGCTGAAATGTTTGACACAAATAAAAAGTCTGTACAGTACAGTCAGCATAGACCAGTCCAGTGTCAGTCCCATTTTGAAATCCTGAAATAAATATGATGGTAGAAAGTTAGGCATATAAATTACAACCTGACGTGACATAGATTTATATAAATGGTCTGTAGCCTGATATATGAAAGATGTTGAAGCCCTACAGTGAGTAAAGTCTAAATATAAACTTGACCTGAGGTGTGTCACAGCACAAGTTAAGATATGAAGTGCGGACACATCTTTGTGGAGATAATATGGGTGTTCTTTTTCTCAAATTCACATCGGATGACACGCGTTTACGAGGTTTTGAAGGTTCATTTATAAAACAGAATAGCAAAATAAATAAAAGCCATAACTTTTAATATTAATTGATATTAATACAATCCTCTCTGAACTACAGCAAACATTTTATTACTTTATCTTTCAGGGAAGAACTTCGTTCCCATCTTTGTCTTATCTTCATTCATGTTCAAAGCTGAGGGGCGTTGCTGCCAATTACTGAATAAGTCACGAGACTTGGATATAAAAATAGTATCGACTCGCGTCTGACCACGAGCCCTGACTTTAAGTGAGGGTCCACTGCCACCATGTGGTGAGGAGGTCGACTTGGCCTCAGTGTGGGCAATCAGCAGATTAAGAGCTCACAGTGCTCACTGTGTTTAAATGTGGCCACTTTCAGTCCGTTGTAGGATCTCTTAAAAGGGTCATTGTGCGTCGTGACGCACAGATTTACACTTGAAACCCAGATGTTGATGATGTTTTGGAAATGTTTCATCGTGAATAGGCTGCTATTTTTTCTCCACCCACATATAGCCTAATATAAGTTGAAGCCCACCCAGTTGACGGTGGTGAAACGGTTAAACTGAGACATGAGTGCAGCTCTTTGCTGCTCATGGGTGGATAAAGGCATTTTTCTGAGAGTAACTCACATTACAAACATATAAAGACGTCTCAACACAAACCTTTTTCTGCGGTGATGCTGTGCGTAACTGCGTGACGGAGTCGAGCGTATTCAAAACACCACCCCATCACCCGTGTCAAAGTCAAATGTTCGTCATTAATGTCCGAGTGTTGGAGTTCTTCACATAGAGGCATCATCACATTGAGCCATGCAGAAGTTTGTGCTTGTTTTCATTTTCCTAGATGTTCTGGTGCGTTTGGGTACCGGTCAACACCATGTTGGACCGTGGAGACAACGGATTCAGTGGGAGAATAACGGTCAGGTATACAATTTACTGAGCACTGGGACTCAATATCGCTCACCTGCGCAGGTGAGAAGACGCACTCAGATGTTATTGACGACTAAAAACCATTTTAACCCACTCCAAGCTCCAGTTGTGATCCCGAGATCCCCCAGGACCCGATCTGGAAACTTCGGCGGTCACTCTCAACAAAACGACGCCAATCAAGTGGATGCGTCCATTCTTAGTGCTGATGCGGGTCAGTATTTACTCGCCTCGGGACGACCCGGGACACAAAGTCAGTCCCCACCGCGCGTCGCTATCAGAGGAGAGGCTCCGGGATACCGTTCACAACATGCATCATCTAACGGCACATCTGCTGCTTCCACCGTCATCCAGGAATTCTCCGGCAGCGGAGTCCCAAGAGGAGGCCGGAGCACACCTGGAGATGACGCTGGCGCACAACAGTCCACTGCCTCACCGGTAAGACCACCGGACTTTACGCACGTCAGTTTCGGCAGAATAAGACCTGACACCTCGGAATCAACTGCCCGGTCACCTGCTACACCTGGGTGGGTCCCCATGGCGGAGGATAGCGGGAATGCGCGTCGCGTCCCGCAGCAAACTAGCGAAGGAGACGCACGCAGCGCGCAAAGAGCGCATTCACTGACCAGAGTTACATCGGAGTCAAATGTTTCTCCCACAACGCTTTCGAGTAACTCCGTAGAAATACACTTTCCTCGTCCGATGACGGATACAACACGGACTACGGACATGAGTGACCCACGAGATCCACACAGTATTCATCACAGGAACTCAGTTTTCTATGATGTTTACCCACCAGATCGCAGAAACAGGATCACCGTGCGCCCTCCACCTGCATCGGGCTATGGCACCAGGTTCTTCCACAATGGTGAGGCAGACAGGAGACTTTACATACAAAGGTTATAGAAAGTAATGAGGCTGACACACGCAGTTTGAACGCAATACATTATGATATTTATACATTATATTTCTTAACTGAAAATCAAACTCTGAAAAATCAACGAGCCCCATCCATTACACATTATTGGTGGAGCGCTGCTGACGCACTGATTCCTCATTTACACGCTCAACATTGAAATCCCATTTTTGTTCTAATGCAGATTTTAATGCATTTTAATGATAGTGATTATATTCATTTTAATGTCCCCTTAATGACAGAACTAATGTCTCCAGTATGGAGGCCTCTGAGCAAAATTAAATTAAATGGTTGATTGATTGACTGAGAGCAAGTCATTACCCATCGTAAGTTATACTGGCGTATCCAAGTTCTCAATTTAATAATGCCCTTAAGTAAGTGTTTGATATTAAATGTTTAAGAACAAAACTTCCTTGTTTCTATCAAATTAGCGGCTATAGATGTCTAACTTCAGTATTTAGATGCATTCTTGTGTTCTGCCACAAATTACAATCAAGAATACAACTGAGACGCTCTTTTCCAGGGGAGAGACTTCAGGAAAAGCTAATGGCTTCAATATTTTCTCTTTCTATGCATCTACTTACGTGAACTTATCTTCTCTCTGCAGGTCTCCCAGACTTGGTTCCTGACCCTTATTACATCCAAGCTGCCTCTTACATCCAGAGGGTGCAGATGTATGCACTTCGCTGTGCTGCTGAGGAGAACTGTCTTTCCAGGTGCACTTATATATTTTGTATGAGTGAAAAACAATTGATTGAACGAGTTAATTGGTGAAGATATTATTAGATTGAGAGTCAGTAGAGATAAACTTTTTTTGTGATGCTCATTGTCCTTGACATGCACTTTTCTGTGTGTTAACATTTAATACATTTAGACAGAAAAATCAATGATGTATAAACATATAAAGAAAAAATAAATACTAATAATCATTTAGGATTCCTTTGAGCTTGCCACGGTATGATGTGTGTTGGCCTCTGTCCAGTTTGGAAGCTACAGCTGAGTGACAGAGCGGCTGGATATTGGCCACCGTCCGAAATTCTCTCCTCTGATCTGAGCTGCCACTTTGCCAAATAAAAGAGGCTCAGAAATGAAAGGAGAAGGATTCCTGAGGTGAATGCAAAAACTACTGAGGCAAGACCAGAAACCACCTCTGTCACTGCAAACAGTAAATCACCTTTATGTAAGCTGGTCATTGAGAAGGAGAAGGAGCGCAATGTGCAGCGAAGTGTGTGTGTGTGTGTGTGTGTGGTAGTGGATAATGTGATGTAAAGATACCACAAACAATGATGCAGCTGTGCACTCCGCAGTTTCTGCTTACAGTGAAGATAATCTTGGTAAACTTGGCTCATTCTCTTCCTGTTTCCTTTTCCTTCAGGTCTGCGTATCATCCAAGTGTGAGGGACCTCGACTACAGAGTCCTGCTGCGGTTCCCACAGCGAGTAAAGAACCAAGGAACGGCAGACTTCCTCCCAGTGAAACCCAGACATGAATGGGAATGGCACAGCTGTCATCAGTGAGTTTTGTGTTTTTATCCAAGTACAAAAACACCACCCAGTCCACGCACCATTGCGCACCATTGTGCGTGGACAAAAATGACAATTAGTCTCAAATATATATATTTTTTAGACTGTAGTCCCACAGCCGCCAAAAAACTGAGATGTAGTCCTCACAGAGAGTATTAAAATATGCTAATTTAAATTAATTAGCGCTTCTGAAATACCAAAAAGTCAATCACATATTCATCAGTTAATCTGAGCATAAATCAGTAACCTCAAAAAAGAGCTGGTTAAGTCCTCGGCAGCTTTGGCTCAGGAGGTAGGTGGTTGCTGGGTTAAAGGTTCGGTCCTTGGGCAATACACTGAACCCCATTTGCTCATTTGATGATTGGCATCTTGCGTGGTAGCTCTGTCTGAAATTTACCCTTTAGTAAAATAAATACAACGGCCTTTCAGAGACTCCAAATAAGCTGCAAATAATGGAAAATCATTTTGTGCCACTTACAGTTTAGTTCATTTTCTGGATCTGATGATCAAATCATATTTTACACGTGAGAACAGCCTTTTTTAGGAATATAAAGTGATACACCTGAGGGGCGTCATATCTCATATGAATAGCTTCATAACTTCACTAAAATAGCTGACTGAGGCAACACTTTGTCTGGGTCCTGCCCAATGTTTCCTTGCTACCGTCACCGACTGCTTGCTCATGGTGGGAATTGTTGGGTCTCTGTAAACGATACTAACCATGTGTTATATATGGAAAGTTTCATCATATTTGGTGCTGTATAAATAAAATTGAACTGAATTGTATGTCTTTATTTTTCCGTGTGTCTCCAGGCATTACCACAGCATGGAGGCCTTTAGTAACTACGACTTGTTGGATGTCACCACTGGACAGAAGGTCGCAGAGGGACACAAGGCCAGTTTCTGTCTGGAGGACACTTCGTGTGACCCAGGAATACGACGACGCTTCGCCTGCACTGTTCACACGCAGGTTAGTCTCCATTCCACCCACTGACAAATTATTTTATTAGTTCATTCTTATTTGTTTGATCATTTCATTAGAACAAATTGATTAGATGTTGATTCATTATTTGACATATTTGGAAGTAATATAAGTCTCCTCAGGGGCTCAGTCCTGGTTGCTACGACACATATCACGCCAACATCGACTGCCAGTGGATCGACATCACTGATGTGCCACCTGGAAACTACATCCTCAAGGTGGGAGTGTGAAACTGCTTTATGAATAGATACGTAACAGTCATCTGAAGCAGATTTCACATCAGCTGTTTCCGCTGTTCCTCAGGTGACAGTGAACCCCTCACAGCTGGTTCAGGAGTCAGATTTCTCCAACAATGAGGTGCTCTGCGACATTAGGTACACAGGAAGCTACGTCCAGGCAAGAAACTGCAGGATCACTGTGTAAGTCAGTCTTACAGTGTTCTCACTCCTCATAACTGAAGCCAGAAGTAAACAGAAGAGCTCATCACTGATGTCTTTGTTTCACAGAAGCTGACCTGACTGAAGCTTTCCCACGGGCATCCTCAATACTTTCTTATTGCTCTTAATCTACAGTTTTACATTAAAATGTTTGCTACTTTATAAGTTAATCTGTTTGTATTTATGTCATCTGATATTTTTTTTGTTGTTTGTAGCAATGCGAGGCTGTACTGTTTGCTGCATGTGTGCAGAAGACTTGAAGAAAACATGTTAGCGCGATTGACAAATATTCACAATTCATGCTGTGTGACTTGGCGCGGTGCTCTTCTCCCCTGAAATTTATTAGCATTTTTCCAGAGAAGCGATCCTCTGTTTAATATTCACAGCATATTTGTTGAAGTGATGGAAGTGCTGCTACGATATGAAAAACTAATAGTCGTGCATGCATTCCAAGCAGTATGGTCTGTATGATTTTGTGTATAGTCCCCTAGCACAAATGTTGTTTTACAATCTGTGTTTTATAATAAAGTTTATTTGGGGAAAAATATGTAAAAGACTGACGCCTTACTTCACAAATACAAATAATCATTAGTGATGGGATAATGTGGACAAATATTTAACACCGTGACGTAATTCCACTGCCCATTTACTGTTAGCACAAGCTGTGGGTCATTAGTGTGGGGAGTGGTGCATATTTAAAATGCTTTTGGAATAACACACGTCAGAGAAATACCTAAAATGACTCCACTTAGCATGTTTATGCCAGTCGGAAATGTCAGAGCTTCACACCACGAGCCTGTCGCTGCGTGTTGTGTTACAGTGTATGAGTGATTGAGAGGAACATTTATTCACTTGGCAATAACTCCATGTGAGGTGTCGGGAACTATGTCTCGCTCTAGTTACACTTTGTCACAGGATTTATTAGAGACACTGACTGACTGCTGTGTATGGAAATGTTTAAATAATCACCACCACCGCTGCCACTTTTAGCACAGTTCATTCGTTTTGCTCTATGTGTGCAGTGCTCTCGCAGTCCAGCACAAATATATTGCTTCATAGACTTATAATGTTAAATATAAAGCACGAAGGTGATGAAGCTTTAACTGTATGAGCTCTCATTTCTTCCAGTACTACCATTATCTTATCTAACTGTTTGGCATGGACAGGATAATTATTTATATTTAAATTATTCTTAGGCATAAGTACATTTGTAGTCTTTGTAAACCGGAAAATTCCAGCAACTTCCACGCAAAGCCTTGATGAAAAGAGAGAACAGTTTCAGGATGTTTATGAGATGAAGATGCAGGCAGGTGGGAGCTGAGGTCATGCAGTATTTTCTCTGCAGCATCTGTTACTGTACTAGACTTCTCACCTCCCTCTCATGGTAATTTTAAGAGTTTGTTTTCAAGCAAGTGTGCTGTGGGTTTCTCAGACGATGATGTGCGAGTTTATTTTCTTGTTTGTTGGGTTAATGAAATCATCTCCATCTGTCATTGTTACACTTGGCAAGTTAAAACGCCGCCAAGAAAAACGGGAGAAAAGTGTCATGTTTGCACTGTATTAGCATTAGTTTACATTCAATACTTAAACACAGTAAAAAGTAGAGTAACGTAAAAGTAGTGTTGAATAAAAAGTAATTTCCCTCTAAAATGTAGTGGAGTAAAATATAAAGTAGCTTAAAATGGAAACACTCAAATGCAAATTGCTCAAAACTGTAGTGACTTTCCAATGCTGTTACGATGAAGGTGCACAGGTGCAAAAGGATGGGAACGCATCAGAGATGAGGAGAATCTCAGTGCATGCACCACATCCACATCCCACTGGGCTTGAACCCATTTCACTCATCCTCTTAATCAAACATGGCCTCTCTGTAGAAGGACCACACCACCTTTAGTTAGAGAGCTCTTGAGCTGTTCCACTGATTTGAGTATGACGAAGACTCAGGGCAGTGCCCCCTCCACCGCTCCAGGTGCTGTTTGCTCAGGGAAGGCTGACGTGCTAAGCCTTCTTCAGGGCGTGCAGGATTGGCAGAGGTGCTGGTCGCCCGCTGCCTGCCCCCGCTGGAGATGGCGGGGAGGAGAGAAATTCCACAGATCCGCAGACGGCCAGGAAAACCTGAATGCAAACCGCTGACATCAGCAGCACCACAGAAACCATCGTTATCACGGGCGAACTGTCTGTGAGGTTTTGCCCAGAGGCCTGACTGTCTGAGACTCCCAGTAAACAAGTGTTAGAGCCAACAGGCGAGACTGCAGTGACACTTTATGGCAACTGCAAAACTATCAATAATGAACCCTTCGACCTTTATGCTTTTGATTGCCCCCCTTAAATCTGATTCATTTTCGCTAAAGATAGATCAAAGTTTATTCCTGTGTTTAGTATTTTCACACACAGTTGTCATGTTTTCTTCCCTGAAGCGATATGACACCTTCATTAAAGCTGAATTCAAATCAAATTGTCATTTTTTGGGCCACTTGAGGCCTCAGATCAAGCTGTGAACAGGAGAGTGACACATCACCTTCAGCGGAAATAATCAATTCACCTAGGAATCCCGGTGCATGACTTTCAAATCTATCAATACACAAAAGCAAGAGCGTAGTGTAGCACCCTGACGATGTTTCACAGCAGTATGAGTTCATTGTGACAGACCTGCTGAAGAGTCTGTGGGACTGAAGAGATTAATCTGACAGTGTAATAATCAGCACCATGTCAGTGCTCGTATAAATCAACACCCTTCAGTGTTCAGTTGGCACATTTGGATGATTATGAACTCACACATCAGCTCCACGAGAGGACAGATAATAACATTCATCCACTATGACTTGTCATCAAATGATCTGAAGTCAGAGCAGCCCTCTACGGTTTATTTTAAGGTAAAAGAACACCCTGTGAAGTTGTTTTTCCTCCGAACGGTGCTGATTCAGCTCTGTAACATCTGTTGAAAACCAAAAACCGTTAAATTAACTCTGATGTTTATAAATCTGCACATACATAACCACTGTCATACTCAAGTGTTGATTTATAACGCTTCCCACTGCGTGTTTACAGTCTGGAGTGCGAGCTTGAGCCATTAGAGAAATAATTTGACGCCAGCACCGTACTAATGTTCTGTTTCTCTGTCTGGATATGTGGTCTGTGTTTACCTTTTGGAAAATTGTTTGTTTATTGCAAAGACTAGAAGTTGTTTGTGTGAGCACAGCGGAAATGACTATTTTTCTCTCCTCCTGGTGTTACACAGACATCTGACATCCCGAAAAAGCAAACAGTGTTTACCTGGGCAGGACGAGGACTCTCTGAGTCTGACCATTTATGCATCATTACAGATTTAACAGCTCTCCGTGTTTGAAATAGAAGAATATGTGCCTAATGTCCCCGTGTTTTCCTCCCAGAGCCGCTGTACAAATATTCAAACACTCAACAGGCAGTCGGAGTGAATGCATGCTGTTATTAATCCTGTTATTGTATTATTTTTGGGTTAGGAAGTTGGGATTGGGCGTCCCGGATGAGGCCGCAAACAGGGAGGCAAAGGGAGGGGAGGTGATAGAGGGGAGTGTGAGGCGAAGGGTGAAAGGGGGGGCGGACAGGTTATTCGGCTGAAACCCTCCAGTTATTTTTGGTTCTAAATGCTCGTTTTGTTTTTATGGTTTTGCACATGAGTGTCAGACAATGTTAAGGTGTCTCCTGTCGTACCAAACATATGTTCATCCGTCATGCTTTATGGCTCCAGAGACGTACATGTAAAAACACACACTCACATGCAGACGCGGGCCTGTTTTTGTCTCCCGTGATACAAAATGTTCTCCTTATGCACATGTTCAATATTTGTTATTGCGGGTGGGAGAACATATTTCATGCTTATTGGCAGGCTTTCTGTCCAGTCTATGTGTATTATATGTTGTGCAGCAGACCTGAACACAAGAGGAGCATTTAGTTCCTTCAATGCTTATAAGAGTTATTGTATCAGAAGATAATGATATTTTAATGTTTTTTTTTTTAATGCTTTAGTGCTGCACAAAAACAGCCTACAGCTAAGCGTGGTTGAAGAAGGTGCTTTGCCAAAGTTTCCTCTCAGTTTCTGAAGCGTTTGTTTAGGTTTCTTTAAAAAAAATGTCTTCAGCAACCAAATCTGCTGAAATTCAATGTAAATATCTCTCTCAAAACTATAGTTTTACCAGGAATAACAAATATTTTTTACGCATACAAAGTCTAATATACTCATTGCTCACTGACATATTCGATTGCTAACATCAATGTAGTACTTGAGATTGGTCTCGCTATCACTTTTTGATGGTCTTGGTCTTGTCTCAGTTTCAGACAAGGGACATTAAATTGTCTGGTTTATTAACATAATTGGACTCAAAACAATAATAAATAACTTGAATGATGGCTGTCTGTGAGATGTACAACAAATCTTCTGTTAAAAAAAAAAATCACAAAAACCTAAACCACAAGGAGTTTATCTGCAAAGCAGTGTTCACGAGGAAACACACAGCAGTCTGTCAAAACAGCACACAATTAGCAAAGCTACAGTAAAAATACTCTTTACTAATACTTGAGTATTCTAACAGCTGTGATTAGAAATAAACAGCCTATTTAGGCAGTTAACTGTGCAGAAAATCTCAACAGTCTGAGGAAGACTTAGTCATTGGGAACATTGCGTTTTGCTCAGTAAAAAGCCAAACATGTCTCTTTCCATCTTAGCTTACGTTTAGTTACGCTGTGAGGAATGATAGATTGGGATGAGGTGACATGAGGGCTTATAACGAGACAAGGAGCGTCAGTAACATGTTAATGTGCCTCATAAATTTAAGAAGATGAGATGTGCACTCTGCCCTCTGTCCACACAGAAACACACACAGGATACAGTCTCCTTCAGCTCAGTGATCCTGATGTTCAGAGCATCTTCAGTGAGAATCGCAACAATCTCTGTCCCACAAGAGAAACCTGAACCCAGCAGAGTTTCAGTTTTCAGTAGTTTGACTGTATTCATGTCCAACACTGACTTAATGAATAAATCAATTTATGTTAATTACTTAATGTTGGTAACACATATTTCTTTGTCATTTCTGCCAGGCCTCAGGGGAAGTCCTACCTGTTTTTCACTCAGTTCAAAACTGAATTGAAGGGAACCAAAACTGAATATATGCAAATGCATGCATATGTAAGTATGAGAGAAACACACTTCCTTCAACTGATGCATGTGTTGTCCACTGATCCTGATCCTCAACAGGGAACACTTGGCATGTACATCAGTTACATCATGAAATGTGTGTGACATTATCCACTGGAGAGGGTCATTACTGTTGTGGAGAAATTGCTGAAATCAAAGGTCAATGGTGAGGTCAGGAAGGAAGAACGTGTTCAGGAGCCTCTGATGAGAGTCGGTCTCACATTCTGCCGAACTTGTGCTGGTAGATTAGACTTTAAACGCCTACAGATAACACCACAAATACTACACGCCCAGAATTAGTTAAAGAGAATGCTTTTACCAAGGACGGTGTCATTGTCAACATATTTTAGTCTAGAGATACAGATGTCTGTTTATGCAGACTGGAATGTCAATGGCAAGCTACCTATTATGTCTAGGAAGGCAGCACCAGATTTCTTCGACCCTGGCCACCACAGTGTTGAGACAGACCAGCATCTACTGTTGTCAGTCAAAGACAAACAATTACCTCAATAGATGCCAATGCGTGACATTGTGTAACCTAACGAAAGACAAAATAACAAATGAACCTATATTTATTTATACAGCCATATCATGAAATAAGCCAAATTTAAGTTAAACAGAACACACACATAACCAAGCATATGCGTCTGTAGTCTCCTGACAGCCGTCTGTCTATAAGGAATAATACTCAGACACAGACTGCAATTTGCTGAGTTGTCATGGAGACGGATCAGTCGACGAGCTCAGTGAATCAAGCTGCAGGTCCAAAAGTTCAAAATGAACTTTGAGGCTCGCTGAGACTTTGATTAAATGCCCTCATACAAATTCAAATGTGGATATTTTAATAATAGTTATATTGCGTCTTGTTTGGAGCATTAAAAACACTGAACGTTTGAAGGAGGGCGACATCGTGTGCACACGAATGGTAGCGTTTAAAACGAGTTCTGCGCTCACTTTTATGCGTCAAAATTCAGATCAGTTTATCTTGAACGATAGTGTGTTTTACATCATTTTATAATCACGACATTTATCTTGTTAATGTTTGTCTCTTTTAAAAATATGTTCCTTGTTTTGACTTGTGACGTATGGTGTGTCGTCATTCGCAGTCGACGGGATACCAGGTAGCCGGGAAGCCTTTCACAGCGACACACCACCTCCATCTACACCGCTACATACCTACAGAGGAGGAAGAGATGGCGACCTCGAATAAGTTTTGCGGCGTTACTTTAGCGTGCGTGCTTGTGTTTGCGTTATTTGCGGCTGAGGCTTCTTCTGATAACACGAAGACGGTGGAGTTCAACGTTAAACCGGGAGGAGTGGTGCACACGTTCACCGAGGGCATTGTAAGTGACTGCATCCAATATTATCTTTATTTTATACCACCTGCCAATGTCTGGAAACACCACCCGGACACACAGCTGTAGTTATGCTGAGTATAAACGTTTAACGTGCACTGTACGTTGAATTTTAGCTGATTTTCCCGTTTAGTTAGCTGTATTTGGCTTTTTGCTGTCAATTAACCAGCGGTTTACACACTAAAACAGAATTTACCACATTGAGGATTTTATTTCAGGTGTGAGACCCCACGTTTGTTTCATTAAAGTGCCGCACAATCGATGTATTTTGGTGTTTATGTTGGCAAAACTGGAAAAACTACATTCCGCTGCTTGGCTGTAGTCGCAGCGTGATGACGACACAGCCCGTGAGAGGCTGACACGTCGCCGCCACAGTGCCACAACGGCTCCATTCATTGGCTGACAGCGTCAATGAACTGCTGCTTTATGTGTGACAGTGCACTAAGACTCAAAATAATCACAGATTTTATTGGTAATAATTGATAAATAAGTTGTCCATAAAATAAGATAGCATCATAACAAATGCCCGTCGTAATAGATTAAATTAAAACTGTGCCAAGATCTTTACAAATAGAAAAAAATATAAATGAAAGAATGGGGATGGAGCCTATCCCAGCTGACTCAGAGCGAGAGGTAGGGTACACCCTGGGCAAGTCAGTTTATCACAGGGCATATAAAGACAAACAACCATTCACACTCATTTAATGTAGAGTCACCGATTAACCTGTTAAGCGTATGTCTTTGGACTGTGGGAGGAAGCCGCAGTACTCAGGAGAGAACCCACACAGACACGTGTAAACTCCACACAGAAACAGAGGTTCAAACCAGAAACCTGCACCACCACCATCTCTCACTGAATTCATAATAAGATGAAACATAGAAGAGCAAGAGCAAGACAACCTTTCCCTTTATGAGGCTGCTCAAATGGATGTTTTTGTGTGTTCATGTTTGATTGATAAAGCTGTGAGTTTGTTTCATATATTCACATGAACCCTGACACACACACACACACACACACACTTTAACCAACCTTTAATTAAAGGTTTGGTATACTATTCAAATCAAATACACTTTTTTTTCAATCTCATTGAGTTTCCCCTCTGGGGTCTGCTAGTTGTCTGCTCTGTGTGCACTCTGAAAAACATCTGGCGTTTTGTACACAGTCTGTATTCTCTGTAAATGAGGAAACAGACACAACACTAACTTATTATTCCACCCATTCGGGCCACGAGTTGTGTCTCAGGTAATGGTAAATTACTTGCCAGGGGCATTGGGCTCGCTTTTGTGGTTTTCCCAGTTATGCTGCTGTTGATGTAATGTTAGGTAAAGCAGCAGGAGAGTTGTGAGTTTCACTGCCTTGAGCTGGTCTGCTGGCTCATCCTCCCTGCAAAGTGACTGCACGACAGCAACTTAACCCACCACATAGCTAACATTAGTTACATCACTGCTCGCCTAGAATTTGTCCTTGTACTGAATTTCCTCACGATCTGCCATCCTGCCTTTTGATAGCATGTTTAATATGCCGATTTCACTTTACATTAACTATGACACTCTCATTTCAGAGGGAGTATGAATGCTCATTCACGTATGCTTCACAAGGGGGAACCAATGAGGTGAGTGTCCGTCCGTCCGTCCGTATTGATTTTTAATTACAGAAGGTTTTATGCATAAATGTTCTTCTGTCTTTGTGCCAAACAGCAATGGCTGATGAGTGTGGGTCTGAGTGACGACGACAGGCTGTTTTCCTGCTCTGTGTGGAGGTGAGACACACACATCGACCCACGAATGAACAAACTAATTTATGTTAATTACTTAATGTCGGTAACACGTATTTCTTTGTCTTTTCTGCCAGGCCTCAGGGGAAGTCCTATCTGTTTTTCACTCAGTTCAAAGCTGAACTGAAGGGAACCAAAATTGAATATGCCAATGCATATGTAAGTATAAAAGAAACACATTTCCTTCAACTGATGCACATTTTGCCCGTCCTGCTCACGTGAATGTGTTTTTATGTTGTCAACACTTGGGAACACTTGGCATGTGCATCAGTTACATCATGAAATGCGTGTGACATTGTCCATTGGAAAAAGTCATTATTTATTCAGCCGTATCATGAAATAAGTCAAACTTAAGTTAAACAGAACAATGAAGAAGAAACATTTCTTTTACTTTTTCCCTCGTCGAAGAAACGCTGACTCAGGCTTAAAACCCCAATTTCAGTGCAGGTCCCTCCAGAAACTACATAGTTTATCTTAAGAAAAGGTTGTTCTGCAGCTCCTTAGTTGCCGTGTTGTAATTTGTTGGATGCCAAATTGCACTACATCCTGCAGAATGTAGTTATAATACTGCAGGTGCAACACATGAGAAACCTCTTCACTTTTAGCTCCTCAGCTTTTTCCCTACTGAGTCATTAGTTGGAGTGGAGCTTATGTTGTACAGCAAAAAGCTAACAGGACTTCACTGCCTAACAAAGACAAACTGTGGTAAAGAGTTTTTCCTCGATTTACGTCGCAGTTTCATGCAACCTGTCAGCGTTTAGATCAAGGCTTCTCATTCCTGAGCATAGATTTTACACTCTCTGCACAAATGTCAGACAATCAAGGCAAAGCACAAGTTGATAAACATTTTTGCGTAGCCTGCAAATAATAAACCCTCCACCTAAGCACTGGCGATAAAGCGAAACATTTATCAGGATCAGGGATGAGATTAAAGCAGGTTTTTTTTCTGCCTTGCACTTTTTAAACTGATGCTGCTTTTCTTGACCACACACAATCAGATGTTGTCATTTACACTTCGAGCTCCTCTTCTGCAACAAAAGAGACCATATCATATGTAATTGCACAATTTATTATTTTGCCATAGTGGACCTCTTTCCTGGACATGAATATGTATATGAACTGTGTGTAACAGTTCTGTAGAAATGAGGTTAGGGTGAGTCTTAAATTTCATAATTCATGAACAGGATTGGGTGTCACCTCATCAAACTGGAGAAATTTCAGTAAAGCTTTAACTAACAATTATTTTCTAATTATCTAGTAATCAATTCTTTTTGAAATTAATCTTTTTTCAGTTAATTAATCGAAAGACATTCAATTTATGATGTAATAATGCAGACAAAGATCACAAATCCTCAAAATCCTGAAGTTGGAACCACTAATTTTACCCCCTCCAGGGGTGTAAATATAGACAGTGTGGGCAGGACAGTTCAGCTGGGGTCCATAGAGGCAGCCCTTGGAAGTGATTCATATTTCCACCTCGAAAATATGAAAGTTCAAAGAAGAACTCGCGTTAAATTACAAATTGTGCCACTTTGGTCGCCATGGTAGCTCACCTGGTAGAGTGCACGCTCCACGCTCAAAGGGCTCGGTCCTTTACCGCAACAGTCCAGAGTTTGATTCCCACCTCCGGCCATTTAGCTGCATGTCTTCCCTCGTCTATACAACAAAGGTTCAGACGCCCAAAAAATAATCTTAAAAGAAATGGTACCACTTGCTACTTATAAACTCGAAAAGGCAAACCCACCTCTGTCACGGTTTTCCTTTTCTTTAGCAATCTTTCTCAATGGTAGTTCTACATTAACTATAAAACTGTAATTCTTTTTTTAGTACTTTTGATCATGAGACGATACGACATGTGAAAGCCAGGGCCCGTCGTAACTACTTTACGCCACTGACCTCACTAAAAATCAACCAGAGCTGCTGTTTGCATTCAGATTACAGAACTTGTGGCCAATGAATACATCCTTTTAGATTTACTTCTGACTATGCAAGGTTAAACGTCACCTAACATCATCGGAGAATCAGAGCAGTGCTGAAAGTACTTGCCATACAGTATCTGACATACTGAATAAAACATGTGGTGTGTACTTGTTGTATCCCTTGTTTCCTCGTATCATCTTTGACAAACTGACACAGGCAGGCCGAGACGTTCAGAGTAACAGAAAATACTTTTATTTCTCCTGGAAGTCAAACTCAGAACTGTCGTGCCTTTGCACATAATGTCTGGTGGAAGGTTAATGCTGTGAGCTCAGCCACTTAGCGGAGGGCTGCCGTGTCTGATGTGGTCGCCGGTGAAGTGGAGCACACCTTGACACGCCTCCTTCCCCCAGCAAGGACAGTCCTGACACTCTGTCATTAGTGAGAGCACATGTTTCCTCCTCCTGCTCTGGCTCTGTGCCCTGCAAGTAAAAGACAAACACGCAGAAAATAACATCACTAAATGACTGGCCCAAAATAACCTTGCATACACAAACAAGCACACCTGCCACCCCCGCACAGCATCTCCTTGACCTTGTCGTCACATCCTCCTACTTTCCCGGCCAATCTGTTGCAAAAAAAAATTGCCGTCTCCTACGTTGCCTCTCATACTGTTTTGTATATATTTTTTCTTTTCCCTCCCTTTCCTCCTCCTACTCCTCTTCATCTGTGCTGCTGCGTGTGTCTCCAGTCACAGACAGCGGCGGCGGGATCGAGTGACGTGCCTTTGAAGCCGGAGGAATTTACAGTAGGAGACTCAACAGGTGAGAAACTGATTGTATTTCCAAGTGTTCAATCAACTCCCTCTGCTTGTCATGTCAATCTTTCCTTCCCTCCTTCCCTTCACTTCCCTCCCTCCCTCTCTCTCTCTCCCCCACCATGTTGTGAGTAGTTCCCTGCTGATTTCCCTCTAAAGCATATGCTCCAGCTGTGAGTGGGTTGCCGCTTGTCCCTGTAGCATTATTTCTTGTTATTCAGTTTCTGCACAAATACCCACCGTGGCTTCAGTTCTAGACTGTGATTAGCAGAATTTGACATGTCACAATTTGCTGTAACTGCTATTTTCAGCAGATTAGACACCACAGCACAGAGGCTAATGCGCTCATAAACCCAGCAAATAACAGAGAATTAAGGATAATCCCATCTCTGTGAGACCTGTGGAAAATATTTTCAATCATGATTTCAAAGGGTGGGCTTCTACACAGTAGTATAATAGATAAATTAACAACTCAAACTTCTTTGGTCACAAGGGGGAACTGGTGAGTCACTATTAGACCAGTACTACGCACCACCTACTGGAAAGAAAATGTGAATTGAAGCCTGTGCAGAAGTGCCAAAAACTGCAGTTCCTCAAACGGCCACTTGAGGCTGGCTACAGACTGAGTCAGTCCCCACGTTAAAACGTCCAACTTCACAGCAGAAACAAACACGTTTACAGCCTGGTACAAAAAACAGTTTTGATCTCTATAGCCAATTTCCACGTTCATGACAACTGAGGGTGAATTTTTATAGAACTCACCCGTTTAAATTATTGCAGATCGTTATCTGCTGATAGCTTTGTGTGTGAGTGTGTTTGGGGTTTTACCACGTC
Organism: Nibea albiflora; assembly: GCA_014281875.1. Taxonomy (NCBI): domain Eukaryota; kingdom Metazoa; phylum Chordata; class Actinopteri; family Sciaenidae; genus Nibea; species Nibea albiflora. Next base: position 14,298,603 of record CM024792.1, on the reverse strand, counting down.
TTACTTATCTTTACATTTTAATGATATCACGCAAAGAGCTTTCTCAGCTCTGGAAAAGTGCTCCATATATTAAGACTTTATGGGCTAAAAAATTCATAATGCAGAGTAACACTAGTAACTGTTGCAGATTGAGGTGTTTTGTCAACAATTTTACAGACGTCGCTTTTACACCTCCTATTTACAACTCTTTAAATAAGCAGCGGGGCTGAGTAGTGTCACCACATCAAGCTCTCTCTGTACATTACTGTATTGTCATCTCCAGTAGATAAGTTCATAGAAATAATATATTTCAGGTTGTAAAATGTAAATTGTCTGGAAGATTACTGTTCGTCTTCCTTTCAAAGAATCATTCATGAGCTGAACTTAAAGGTCCAGTGTGTAAGATGTAGGCAGGCTCCGTGGCAGAAAATGGAATATAATAAACAAACATAGTAATAGTGATCCTTTCACATTTTCAAACCCATGAATTTCTGCCAGACGACCCAAAGTGTTGGTAGTAACAGCATAAATGGTCAACCATCCAGAGCTAACTACTGAATTCTACAAAAAACAACAGATTTATAGTAATTATACAGTAACACAGAACTTGGTCACCCATTCAAAGTTCCCAGTGTTCATTTTCTACAAAGTAATCCTGACGACAGTTGATACGTTATGAGGTGGACGAACATCAGCGTCTTCCTTATTCAGCATTTAAAAAAAAAAATGCTCTAGTGAACAGAACTATTACATTTTCCCAGGTTTAATACGTCAATTAATAAAACCACAAGCAGCCGCCGCAGTACAAAGAGGGAATAATATTGCAGAAATTGCAGGTGGCTCTAGTGTAAAATTGCAGCAGCTCTTACTTTCCATACCTGTAGATGGAGCACATCTACATCTGCAGGTCTAATCTCCTACTGCTGCTACTTTCCTTGCCAACAGGCGGTGCAGGTTGGACTGGACTTGCAGGTTTCAAACTGCTGGCTCTGCAGCTCTGCAGTTAGATGATACTGGCTGGTTTGAGGCGCTTTGCATCAATATGTTCCCTTGTTTTTTGTTGTAATACTGTCTGTGTCTCCGCTCTGACCCCCAGTGACCCACAGAGATGGAAAGTTCAGCGCCCAGCTCTCCAAACTGACTGCCATCGGACGGACACGACACGACGAGCTGTAATTGGTCAGATTGGTCCGACTTGGCTTTGTTCAGGTTTCGACCAGTCAGAGCGCCTCGAGCTCTGAGTTTGGCCTCTGTGTTTCAGCTCAGTAGTCAATGAAGGATAGATTTGGGAGTTTTCCCCTGAGTGACAACCAAAAATTGAAGTGCGATAATACTGATACTGCCTGTGTGGCAATTTGATGCGTCAGTGCATTAATTACCTGGTATGTACAGAGGATTTATCTGCTACCTGGGGCAACAACAAAAAAAATACAGCAAGGAATCAGTTGAATATTCTTTTTTTTTTTTTAACTTCATCATGTCCTAGTTAAAATTCTGCCATAAGATAAAGTGCTTCCTTAGTGCTTGCTTAGTTTCTGAGGCTAAACGATTTACAGAAAGCAAATCTGTCCTGATCCACTGGGGATGTATGTGAATGTATAGAGGATTGGTGTCTGGGGGCTTGTAGAGTATAGATAACATATTTAGAGTAGGGAGGGATTTATCCATGTTGTGTAATCCAGAGAGGAAAGTGAGTAATCCTCAATAGCGTCAGCGCACACACGCAGAAACAATTATATTTTCCTCAATCTCATTCTGTTCTAGATAACTGTAAGCACATATTTCATCCCCCTAAACCACCAATCAGCACCACTTGTGATAACTTTTTATGTTTTTATTTTTATTTTTGGCCAGAAGGGATGCTTGTAATAGAGCAGATAGCAGCTCCATAACATGATATAAAGAGATAGATATATACAGTATCCACTGTGGTTTTGTATTTTTGGATAAATCTTAAACAGTGTTGGTGTGAATTCATTCAAGTCTGAATGATTATTTCGATTTGAAATTACCTTAATCTTGATTGTTTTAATTAAACACCTGCAGCAGGTGATGCAGCAGAAGATACAAGCTTTTTCTTTTTTTGTTTTCTTTGCGTCAGTGACTTCACGGTTTCATTGTTTGAGGTTTTAACCAAAATGTAAGGCGCGCACAGACATTTTGGATGACGGTATATTTGGCGAAGAGTTGCAATCACGTACTCCTGAGCCCTTCTTGAACTTTTTTTCTTTTCTTTCATCCTTCAGTGCCACATGTGTGGATCAGTGGGGATATTGTGCAGGTTTCAGAAGTACATCGTTATGATTATAAGTCCCCCCCTACTCTCCCTGCACCCTTATGTAGCAAGTAGGATTGCTTTTATCTTCCTTACAACGATCCAACCCTCTTAGATCCACACAAAAGTACAGAAGATGAGTTTTCTGATTAGATTCTGAGGTTGGATTACTCACTGAGATTCGCAGCTTGTTTGGTCTAGGCTTGGATCCTCTCATCTGTCTAGAGGTGATCCCCTGGAGTTGAGGAAATGCTCAGTTTGTGTGTCCCTTTGTCACTATCGAGGCTCCCTCTGGGCTCACAACAGGAAAAAAACCACATCCAGATGCTGATCCCAGTACAGAGAAAAACACAAATGTTACTTATTTTGTACATGTTTTCTTTCTTTTTTTTTTTTCTACTTCTTGATTGTTCTGATTCATGATGAAATGTGATGGATGTTTCAATAAAGACACGTTGTCACTGTTCTGGAGTGTTTTGTGTTGTTATGTCAGTCATGATCTGATTGAACCTCCCCACAGCCTCGTTAAAGGGTAAACATGAAAAGAGAGGAGGAATCTGAATGCCATTGTATAAGGCATTAAATATTCTGAGCGGTGTCAGAGGCAGGCCACAGCGAACATGACAGAGAGGCTGTTTGTTTTTATATGCCCTCATCATATCTGTAGGAAAGAAGTCACTAATGTATTCCTAACTTAAAAAGAGAACAATGTTTCAGCATAAAATGAGACTTCATGTAAAACTCCACATAAAAAAACTTCAAAATGTATTCTGGAAGCGCACTCAATTAACATATATTGTCCTCGGATAAATGTTTCCACGAGATAAAGAGCTTCCATTGTTTCTTCTTAATTTCTGGGGGGAAAAGGCTTTGCGGAGAGGATCTATTAAATCCAGAGGCACATATGGGAACGTATACAGCGTTGATCTTTGTGGGCTTATAGAGATATAGAGTCAGGAGGGATTTATTCATCTCATGTTAAGCCAAGAGAAAATCAGTAATCATGATTTCCCTCAAATTGGCATCAGTCAGTTTGAATTCTGTGATGCAAGAACTACATTTATACAGCAACCACGCATTTTACCGGCGTTCCAATGTAAAATCTAACCGTGGTCGTACTATAAAACACCTAGATTTCATGTAGAGAAAATCTACTGTGTAGCAGTGCACTGGCAGGGCTGAGTTTCAGTAGGATCACAACAAGCTGTGCCAAGAAACTCCCACAGTCTCCTACTTGTAATTAAAGCATCTTATAACAAAGATGTGACTATTTCAGACTGTGATTTTGTGGAGAGAAATTGACAATGTATTCCCACGATGGTTGTTCCATTGAGTAATAAGTCTCTAAAGGAAAATAGCTCTTTGTTTACTGTCAGTTTACTGTTTTCTGTGAGACCCAGAGTTGCCTCTATGCTGCCGTCCAAAGCCTAAACACACATCACTACTGTTTACCATCTGGTACCAGTAGAGATGTTTACTTTCAACTTTTTCCCCTACAGTGTGACCGTCAGGAAAATATATACACTTGATGCTGCCAAGCACCGGCTTGGATTACTATGGTGTGCATTAAAGAGCCTTGATCAAAGACTTTTTTTTAAACTATGCTTGACAAAGTGGCTCCAGGGATGGCATTGTCAGTCTGTTGGTCCAACTCTTTAGTGCAGACTGAAATATCTCAACAACTATTCAATGGATTGCTATGAAAGTTTAAACAAACATTTCGTGATCTCAGAGGATGAATCCGATGACTTTGATGATCCCCTGACCTCCACTAACGCCACTATTAGACCAACTATATTCTTGGTTCTGAGTAAAATGGCTCGACAGCTACTGGATGGATCGCCATGAAATTTGGTACATTTGGACATTAACGTTCCCCTCAGGATGGACTGTAAAAACTTTGATGTTTTCCTAAATATTTCTGAAGTACAACTTTTTAAACAAAGCAATGCCTACTTGCAACTAATTGTCACTTATTTTATGTCTACCAGCTCAATCAAGAACTCAATTTTCCCCATGTTGGTGTCCTGAAGAAGTAAGGATGGAAAAGCTCAAATCAAATTTATCTTGCAATGCCCTGGGGGAGTCCTGGCCTGGAGGTTGCTCCCAACATCACGCAAGAGTTTCACTGACCTGTAAAACTAATAACACGAGCCTTGTTTATACTTTATTGCTAATTAGCAATCGCTAACAATACTAACACCTAAACTAAGATGGCAGAACTCGGTAAAATTATAGCCTACACTAACACTTTGTGTAGTATGAGAGAGGTGATGTTGTATTAATGTTAACAAATCCCATAAAAAGACTAAAACCACCAGTGAACTGAGCGCACTGATAAGTATTTAAAGCCTGTTATAGTGTATTCCTCTGTGACCTCCACTGTTTTCCCCAAAACTATTAATGATGAAGCTATATATTTGTAGACCTTTTTTAAAATACCTCGTGCCTTGCACAGGGTAGGGATGTCAGAACGTATTAAGATACCGACTAACACGTTGTCAGTTTTGCTCTTTTCATTTGATTTGTTGACATTAAGAGAAAATGCAGAATAACATTCTTTTTTTTTTCACGAGAAACTAAAGTAACATTTCAGAGAGGACAACATCTGATGACCTAAATGAATGAAGCATCGATTCACTGTGCTCTATTTATGTAATCAATCCGGCTGCCATTCCAGTATCTGGTTTTCTCTATTTCCTTTCACACACCTGCCTCCTATTTCTCTCTCTTTGCATCTCCTGACATTTGGAAGGGAACAGATGGAGATTGTGGCCGGGTCGGTCAAGCCAGAGGCAGCAAAGGAGATGGGATTTTTGTAACACCAGGGGCCCAGTGAAGGGTACAACGAATGGCCAGCTGCCCCCTGTCTCCCCTGACGTGCACCCAGGCGCTGGGCTGGTGACCCGGTCCATTTAGATCCACTCGTCCTGTTCACTTCTTATCTGGCCTTGCTAAGTTTTTCATATTATTAGACTTTTTCTGTCTCCAGATCTATCACAGATCCCCGGCTTCTCCTCCCCCGCGTGAGCTTTTCACACCGCTGAGCCAAAGTAGCCTGTGCTGCACCGAGTTCTCGTTATACCATCACGACTCCTGACAGCAATTATCCGACCCAGACAATGCTGATACATGTAGTGGATGTGTCTGGCTTGAAGATTGAAGAGCACTAAAGTAATCAGTTCTTACTTTGTCTTGACATCTTGCAATAATTTCAATTTCCCTCATATTTCTCTCTAATTAGGCCTTCTCCTTTGCCCTTTAACTGTGCAATCTGTGAGAGTTTGAGAGCTGGGGCGCAAAGAGAGCATCTGTATAGAGGCTCCTGTTACCAGAGCTGTAACCCAGGCAGATGTTATGATGCCCTGTGTATGTTCAGCTTACTGTATGCACTCAGGAGATTTGTCTAGGAAAAAGGGAGGGAAAAAGGCCGTCCTTGGAGCCAAGCTGTTCTTCCTGACATACTCACCCCAAGTTGCGTCTGTGTCTTGTCACCTTGGAAACTTGGTCTCAGCTCAACTTGGCGAGCGTTAAATCACTCTCCACTCTTGCAGACTCGCGGCTGGTGCTGTGAATATGGCTCTGTTCGATCAGCCTCCCCCACCTGCTGCATTGTCTCACACTGTGGTCGAGAGCAGCCTTCTTTTCTCAGGGTACGGAGGAGCTTTGCGGGGCTCCTTCACTTTCTTTGCGAGTTCAGAGGGTCTGTTGTGGGGGTACGGTGGAGGCTTGCGACCTCGGCGGCTTTGTGCTGTTGGTGGTTTAGCTGTAGCTGCAGGGCATACCTGTGAAGGTCTTTGAACAGGCCCTGCTGAGGATGCCCGCGGCTCTCTGTCATTGCTGGACACAGTTTCTGAGTCTGTGGGCGGGCAGCTGGCAGACACAGGGTGGGTCGATGATGGAGAGAGCTGACCAGCAGATGGGTGATCACTTTGTGAGATCTGATAAGACCTGTTCTCTATGATGACAGATGGGCTAAGGGTTGGGGGTGGGTGAGGCTTTAGAGACAGGGGCGAGGGAGGGGAGCCAGGGCTGACCCTGATGGAGGACGAAGGCCCAGGGGAGTGAGGCTGAGAACCAGGGCTGCTGGGGTGATGGAGATTTACTGTTAGAGGGGAGAGACCGGGAGTGGGAGGCCGAACGGGGAGGTTTCTTTGGGGAGACAAAGTGAGGTCGTGGGAGGTGAGGTTTTGAAGTTGAGGGGGACTGGATGAAGCAGGGTTATTGTTGTACTGCAGCAGCCCAGCTTGTCTGGGAGCAGACCCCAGACTGCAGGTGAAGCGAAGATTTCGACTCCTCTCAGACGAAAACCCAGAGGTTACCGGGCACAGCAGCACATTTGGTGGAGATTGGCTCCTGCTGTGATGATTTCTCCTGAGGGTGCCGGGTGCCGAGTCTGTAGTGCCTGGCTGGTCTTCAGGCTCTGAGGGCCTCTGATAGGTGCTGCCTACTGTCAGGCTCGCTCGGGCTGGAACCTGAACTGGAGCTGCTGTCACTGGGATGCTTGGCTGCCTCGCCTCCTGCAGTCCTCTGCTGCTCCTCCTCGTTCAGATCAATGGATGAGGTTAGATAGTCAATCTGCTGCACCACCTAGAAAATACATACAATAATGGATAAATACGGGGCGCCCTGCATTACTCTACGGCTTTACTGCAGTGACGCAGGTTTGATCCCAGCCTGCTGCATGTCATCCTCTCTCTCTCCATCCTGAATCTCCTGTCCATCTCTACAGCTGTCACTGAGAGTCAGATCATGAGGAGGACTTGTGAAAGCAGTTGCACTCTATTGAGTTGCATTGTGGGAAATGTAGGAAACACTGTATTTAAAGCTCAAACCCTAATCAGGCCTAAAAGTCCTCTGCTTATTTGATCTCATACCCTCATGGAAACCCGATTATTTTTCATTGTTGATTAAATTGCTGATTGATCCTCTGTCAGTAAAATTTTAAATAGTGAAAAACTTCCCAGAGCACCTGCGAATTGTTTGTTTTGTCCTTTAAAATCAAAGAAATATTCAATTTACAATGATATAAAACAGGAAACAGAGAGCATTTAGCATCCCTTATCTTTTGGCCATTTCTTTGCCTTCCTTTATTAGGAAAGCAGTACAGATGTGATAGAAAATGAGGGTAAAGAGTGGAGTCCAGTTCAAACCATTTATCCCACCAGTCCACTCCAACATTACATTAATCTAAAGACTGTGCTTCCATCTCTGCTAAAATGATTGATAACCAGTTCTACCCTTCACTCTTTAACAGTGATGGCAGTATTAAAAGCGTGGCTCCTGCAGAGCCTTTCAGAAACGTACTCTCACCAGATGCTTAGCTGTAATCTCTAAGTATGTCACACGAGCTACTACTCAGTGCAAAAAAATGTTTACCTCAACCTAGAAACGGCCCCTATTCTGGGAAATGTGTAAGACAAATTTAGATGGGTGTTCCTTCCAATACCTTTCAGTGGATAGTGAAAAGCACACTGTACAATATATCATACACAGGCATACAGCCGTCTACATGCATTTATTTAAATGAGTGCAGAGCATATAATGTGTGCATTTGCACACACACACACACACACACACACAAATGCTTAGAGTCAGATTGGTGGACACACACACACACACACGTGCAATGACGGAGGCTGGAGAGAGATTGCAGAAAATTACACTGGGGAAAATGTTTGACCTATCTCTCCACCTGCGCAGATAAATCCTCAGCCCCTGCTGGAACAGATGAAGTATTGTTTTGTTCTCTGTGTTCAACAACATCCTTACTGATGTCAAAAGATGACCTGGTTTGTCTTTTTTCTTTTTTCCTTTTTGTGTGCCACAGCTTTTTGGGCGAGGCATTTCATATTACTTTGAAGTACAGCATGTGTATTCACATCCAGTGTTAATGTCAGATATCAGATGAGATGAAAGAGAAGGGGACCCGTTTTTTTTTTCTTCTTAATCTGCTGCTTCTCCCGAGAGTGTTTATTAAAAACAATGTTCTTTGACCCCCTCAGGTCTTCACATGGAGCGCTCATGTTTCATTTGAGTAACTCTCAGTTTAACTCGGTTGTTGCTTTGAGCCAGAGTGCAGTCGAAATGTCCTGAGCAGAGGATGGCTGTCACATTCACGTGTGTTTTTGTGTGTTTTGGTTTTGTTTTGTGCTTTGTGTGACTGAGAGAGGTCTTAATACGCGTGTCTGGAATACTTTAAAGACTTACTCCAGTGCCATTTTATGACAGTGATTGATTATTAAATAAAACCGAGGGTTGCTGCTCATGCAACAGAATGATAAATCAGGGCTTTGAAATAAATATGCGACCAAAGTCTTCTCTGGTGCCTTATCTGCCTTTGATCTGCCGTCTCCGTTGTGAAAATTTGGGATTTTCTATCACAGTGTCTGCTTGTTCCTCCTCCTCCTCTTTCCCCCTTTTTTTGCGTGTAGCCTATATGCTCTTTCATCAGTGTTATATTAATACTGTCACACAAAAAAACCTCGCAGCCGGGATGATGACGTTAGTACCTCGGGTTTAGCAGCGACCCCACAGATGAAGATCAAATGCCAAGAGGCGAGATTTACGTGTCACTTTTACTGGATAGGGAATACGAGGCCGAGATACTCAAACATAAATGGATTATAAAAAGCGTCGGACAGCTATCCAGCTGTGCTGGGAGCAGCATCTGTCCATAAGGAGGGGGAGTGGAGGAAGAGATGAGAGGAGGAAACACAGAAAGAGAGATGTAGAGAGGAAGGCGACTGTTTTGCCTCTAATGTCACACAGTATCATCTCAGCAGCCTCTGAAAGCATCATGGAAATGGGGCATAACTACTGTCTCATTAACTTCTACGGAAATTTGCACGAGTCCAACTGCACGAGTATATGTTTGGAGACAAATGACAGACGAGAGTTGGAGAAACAGTTTGCAGACCGTGTTGGATTCATGCAATCCGACTGCTGACTTTTTAATGCACATTATATTCTGCTGAGGGTTGCATTTGTAGCCTGCATTGTTATCTGTGAGAGTACAAGCCCTCCAGGTTTTTTTTTTAGCACAAGCAGGAACATTCCCTGCATGAGGAACTGTCTAAATGAATGTGAAAGCATGCACTAACTTCTCTGCTCCTGCTCTCAAATGATTGTTGATGATGTTTGTTCTTGTCAGCCCAGGAAAGACTTGTGACGGGGTGAAATGGTTGAATAAACACTAAAACTGCTTTTGTCTTGTCGAGTCTTTCTTTTTTTTTAAATGTATGAGTTATGTAAAATCTAACACATTTACCTCTTTCATTTCCTGGTGAACATCCCTCAGTGCTGTAAGAACCTGCTCCAGGTTGTCCACCACTCGCTTAATCTGGTTTCGAACCACCTTCCTGCTGCAGACTGCTTCCTTGCTCTGTGACTCCCCTTCGCTGGTCGACCTATGATTGGACCCATGTCTGGTTCTGGGCCAGTATCCCAATACGTTCCAAGGTTGATCTAGGTTTTCTGGGGCCTCGTAGAGTTGTGGTGCAGCCCAGGCCTCTCTGTGGAAGCTCAGTGGAGAATATTACTCCATTGAGGCGCCCGTTGAAACCCTCCACAGGTGGTTCCCTCAGTGCTGTCAGGTCTCTCTGGCTCTGGGAGTTCCTGCTCTGTTGTTTGATGTGACTGAAGCTGGAGGTGAAGCCTTGCTGCCTCTCTATTAGTCCCTGAGTGTCTGAGCTCACCCAACTGCATGAATGGAGATCTCTCTGGCGGTAGATGGTACTGCTGGCGTAGTCCCACACCTTACCCCTCCTGTCCTCCATGCTCACCACAACAGGCATCTTACAGTTTGGCTCCTCAGGAGCAGGAGCAGGGGCAGGGGCAGGGGCAGGGGCAGGGGCAGGAGCAGGGGCAGGAGCAGGGGCAGGAGCCGGCGCAGGAGGGGGTCCCACTAGTGGACCATATTTCCTGGTGCTAGTCCCGTCGTTGTGTGACTGAAGGAGGCTGCTGTGGTTCCGAACAAAGGTCTGGTTGTCCTGTGCAAAGGTGGAGCTGTTGCTCAGACCCTGTGGCCCGTCCCCTGGACTTATCTGTGTGTTTGGGTCTGGGTGCAGCCCAGGAGACTGGTTCCACCTGGCAGGACTGTCCTCCCTCTGCTTCCCCAGACTCCCTGGCAGGATGTGATGCCCCCTCAGCACCACTGGCAGCATTTTCGCCATCCCCACGCCATTACACCGAACATCCCCCTTCTTCCCCCGGTCCTTTCCGTGGATGGAGAAGAACCCGATCCCTTTGGCTCTCTCCAGCGGGTTCAGGTTGTTCCGCGCCTCTGAGGATTTGAATGGTCCGTTGAGCCCCAGGTCACTGCTGTGTTGGGGCTTCAGACTATTGCGCAGCCAGGGAATGAAATGAGGAGCGTGAGGCTTGAAGCCTTTCTGTTCCCCAGGCGCTGGAGCCCTGCTGTCAGAGAACATGATGATGGATGATGTCCAGCAGCCTCACAAAAAGATGAAGAAGAAGCAGAAGAGGAACAGGAGGACTCCTGGGACACAGAGAGCTTCCTCCTCTTTTTCCATGAATCTCCTCCTATCTTTTCCATTAACGTAGACTCTACCTGCCCTATCTTTAGCCTCTTTTCCCCTCTTCTCTCCCACTCTTACTCTGCCTGCAAAACTTTTATCTGCTTTTCCCCCTCCTCATCGCAGATCCCACCTACCCACCCACTCCCCTCTCCCCGCTAAAGCCCGGCTCTGTTTTTATCGCCCTGCCTTTCTCCCCTCTTCTTATCCCCTCCGTTTCTTCTTCTCCACCCACTCGCACCTCCGCTGTAGTGCTCTGGAGCCCCTCACCCCCTCTTTGGGCCGGCCTTGGAGATGCCGAGGGCCTCTCTCTCTCTCTGTCTCCTCTCCCTGCCTGCCTGCGTCTCACTGGCTCACTAGCGGCAGAGGCTTCCTGTCTCTACATCTCTCTCTCTCTCTTCCTGTCTCTCTAACTCCCCCCACACTGCGCTGCTCTGCCTCCTATCCTTGCTCTTTCTTCCTCCCACTCCCTCTCACTGCTCTAACTCCCTTTCTCTATCTCCCTCTTCTCTCCCCTTCTCTGTTACTCTGCTCTCATCTGAGAACCCCTTATCATCCCCTATCTTTGCAACTCTTTCTTTTACTCTATTTCCCTCCCCTCCCTGTCACCCCCCCATCCCCATCATCCCCGCCTCCTATTTGCCAGGGATAGAAGCTGAACTAGTGTTATTAATCCCCCGTTAGCCAATGTATACCCACGTGATTCCCCCTGCCTCTGTTCTCATCTGATTACTCCTTTCCCGGCTCAGCCCTTCACAATTAAATGCTGCTTAGGCTACCAGAGGGGGTTTAAAGGAGTAGGGGAGGATGGCAGCAGGAAGGGATGGAGGAGGAATAGTAGGGGAGCACGTAATTGCGACCTACAAGATCAGAGATCAGCAGCAGTTTGACAGAAACTATAAGCTGCACGGCTCCAAACAACAGCCTGCCTGTGGCACAGTTCCCCCCAGATTATTGTAACTGTCAGCAAATAGTGTCCTGTTACGTCCCAGTTGTTTTCTTGTGTTATTTTCTGCCGCATATCCAACTTCCATTTGTTCCAATTATGCAGAGACAGCTGCTATTTTTGTTTTTTTTCCATTCAGATTCCAGTTCTTGGCTGTCTGGATTAGATTTCCTGTGTCTGACAAGCCCAAAGATGCCTCCTAGGTGCATTTTCACTCAACTGCGGCTGCTTGGATTGGTCCCTCCCTCTCTGGCAGCATCCGAAATGAAAAGACGACAGCACAGCCACACAAAAGCACTGACAGTTTGCTGTCACTCAGCACTGAGGCACTCAAAGCATCTGTCATTCTGTTAGTCAGCACAGCAATCTATTCCTCTGGTAGTGCCCTGTTAAAATATGACTTCATTCACTGACATATTGCACTTTACAGGTACGAGGGGGAGAGAAAACAGACACAGGCGTGGTGTAATCTGCGGGATAAGAAGATCCCTGCCTACATGTCGACAGACTGCTGTCAGCCAGTAATGACCACTAGTCTGGATGAAACAACTATAAAGAGTGGAAGTGATAGAGCAGCCACTATTAATCCTTTAGAGGATTGTTCCTCACGACAAGCTGGTGCACAAAACCAAAGTCTATTTCTGTGCTTCGCTTTAGCTCTAACTCTGAATTTATATGCAGAGAACTGCACTACAGCCTGATGATAATAATGAAGATAATAAATAACATATATATGCACACTAAACAGGTTCATCTTGTTTATTTAGTGCTGGTACAGAAGAGCCACCTATGTCCAAATTAAGGGATTTTAATTTTAATGCAAAACTGGAGGATTAAGTGTTATTTTATGGGTTCATTATTGGTTCATTCATTATTTGGAGGCAAAGCAGTCAGACTAAAGCAAAGCTTCAGCATTTTCCATTTCAGTATACCTCCCAATGTGGCGCCGATTTCAGTTGCTAGTTGTCTAGATGTGAGTTCGGATTGATTATATTTGGGAAATAATCTTTCCTGAATGTGTTTCTCTTTGTGTGGGCGTGCATGTTTGTGTTAAAGACCGCACAGTCATTCATTCAGTCATTTTCCATGAAGACTTATCCTTATTAAGGATAAGGATAAGCTGGCATCGGGCAAGAGGCGGGGCACACTCTCAAGAGGTCACAAGTTCATTGCGGAGCTGACAAAAATGGAAACAAGCATTTGCTCTCACATTCACGGGCAATTTAGAGTCACCAACTAACCTGCATGACTTTGGATTGTGGGAGGAAGTTGGAGTCCAACCAGAGACGTGGGGAGAACATGCAGACTCCACTAAAAACCACAGCCGCCTGGCAGGTGGGTTGGTACCCAGCAGCAACCTCCATGTCCTGTTAAGTGAAGCCAAAAAACTGCAGTTCCTTGAACGTCCACTTGTCGAGTCAGTCTTCATAAGTCCCCGCGTTAAAATGTCCAACTTCACGGCAGAAATAAACATGTTTACAGCCTGGTTGTACATGACAACTGTACTGAGAATTTTTCACCCGGCTTAAAGTTTTGCATAATTAACAGCGTGGCCACTTTGATTGACAAGTGGGTGCCATTACAGATGGCTTGTTTGAGCACCCGGGCTCATTCAGCCTCGCCTCAGATCCAAGGCGGAAAATGCAGGACTGCCAACGTGGCGGCAACCAGAGCCACCCCACTCTGAGCTTCAAAGCGATGTCAGTGGTTCGAACCCTTCTTCCTGTGAGGTGACAGTGCTAACCCCGGCACCACTGAGTGAGTTCAAAATAGGCCACCCATTTTGTGATGTCCACACATGACATGGCAGATTTTAAGTCAAAGTTAAATAATAAGTAGCTGTCACAGATGGTGTCCATTTGCTGGCAGGGCAGCCTCTCAAGTCGAGTTGCCTTCACTCCATCCATTATATTAATGTGCTGAATATGTCAGTGATTGAAGGACAAAAATTGGTCTACAGCAGGGAGAAATTCTCCTTTTCAGTTTCAGCTTCCGTCAGGCCCCCTTCTCCTCTAACTGTAGGCCTTTTTGTCAACATCGTGTAGTTTTCAATATCGGTGAAACAGTTGGGAGTAGAGAGTAGACAGACAAAAGCATATGGCCTCCTTGTAACCTTGTCCGTTCACTCCTGCAGCGCTCCCTCGCTTGTTTTTGAGTCCTGTAACAGGCCGACTGCCTATCGAGAAGCAGCCGAGCGTGTGCGGTGGGACACTTCAGCCGCACTCTTTGTGTGTTTGCTGAACTTTGCCACTGCAGATACAGTTTCCTGGTTGAATTTCTTCAAGCAGAGAGATAGACAGACAAGAGGAGAGAGAGAGAGCACACATCGCTGAACACCTTACATAACTTGTTGGAAAAGATAGATGTTAAAGCAGTGCCTTGGAGGGAAAAGACTTCATGTCTGTCAGAATTTCGTGCGCAAAATGGCTTTTAGTCACAGTGAATGCATGCAGGCACTTGGGAACTTTCTATAACCACCCGGACAGTAAAATGTGTAGTTTGGAGTAATCTGTGTTCACACCGCTTTATTTTATGTGTCTCTACGAAAAATTAAATGAGCAGTTTTCCCAAGAACTCCATGTTCTTTTTTGTGGTAATAAATATGAAAGTGAGCAGATGCTGTCTTCCCTCAAGTGTCCAGTGTCGCACCGGTGAGAATCCTCAGGGCTTTCCTTTGTGTGCATGTGTGTGTTGAGTGGTGTCTTTCCCGTCTTCTCATGTATATTTTTTGTGTTGTTTGCTTTTGGGTTCCCCTCCGCCGTGCTTTTCATCCTTGAACAACACGTCAGTCAGGTGCTCTCTGAGGACGAGAGCGAGAGAGGAAGACAGAGAGAGAGAGAGAGAGAGAGAGAGAGAGAGACGTGGGGACACCAAGAAAGAGTAAAAAGAGAGATACGGTGAAAAGGGGAAGAGTTTTGAAAGACTTTTAACTTCCAAGCCGACTGTCATAGCTGTGCTTGCCAGAGGGGAGAGCACCTTTAAGCATACTGGATGAGTAGCTATGTGGAAGGACTACAAAAGCAAAGTAATACATAATAAGCAGCACTCACTCTGCTCTGCTCTGCCAGCTAACCTACATGAGATTAGTGTTGAGGAAGTGCTTGAGAGGTCGGCAAAGGCCTCATGTTCTCCTTTAACGCTCCGCACACTCTGTAATAAGATTGTGAGGGTCAAAATATAACCTGAGAAGCAAAGGTAATTTTTAATACTTACATGTATTCGACTGTATTACAAAGATCAAATTCAATTACAACGAGATCTGCTCAGTACAACAGATAAAGCAGCCATGTTTTACAAGACACTGAACAGATTAAGAGAGGATGTATGCAAGAATCAGAGGATCGTTTGGCAGGAACACCTAAGGTGCGATTTGAGCATTGTGTGTTGTATCAAATACACGAGAGAGAGAGAGAGGCGAGAGTGAAATTTATTCAGTATAAGTTAATTCATACATTTTATTTTACTCCATAGACTATGCAGAATGGGCTTAGTGTAAAATAATTTGAGTTGGAAATGAAGCAGGAACGCTTTTTACATGTAATTTGGGGATGTAAACTGGTGTACCCATTTTGGAAGAAAGTATTGGAACGCTTGTGCCAAGTGGAGAATGTAGCTAAAGGGATTATGGAAGAGTACCGTCGCTTCAGATGTTAAAAAGTGGATGAAATTTATGAATATCATATGAACGCATGTTGGCTTGATGTAACAATGAAGAGGAACATCTTAAGAGGAAATGGGATCGTAGTTTTTTTGTATGTAGGAGCTGTGGTGGTTAATTTGGTTATTGGTCTGTCGTGAGTCTTTGTGTACATTGATATGTGTTGGATATACTGTCTGTTGATGTCTATGTTTGTTTTTGAGTTTATTTTTTGTTTATGTGTGTAGAAATAAAGGAAAAACTCGTCAGTCTGGACACAAGTGTTAGGGTGTCGGCCTTCGACACATATTTCCATAGAAATGAGGAACAGAAACAGACGGTGGTTAAATCACAACGTGGCAAAATGTTTTACACAGGCCACCATAGCTTTCAGTTTCACACAGCAGTTCATACTCACTTCTATATATTTCTGCTGCTGAGAAAGCTGCCTTTTGTTTATGCTGCGGCATAAATCAACAAATATTCTGTATATTTCTCTGCTGGATTTTGTTTGAAAGGGACAATAAAGCTATTATCATTGAACCAGCTGAATCATTTTCTTCTTTAGTGCCACTCATCATTCGACTGCAGTCTCACTCATTAAGGTCTAAAAGGCATTTTCGCTGGCACTAATGATAAAAGAAAATCCAGAAATATGGCCATGTGATGTTGAATGAGTGGAGAGCAGCGGCTGCTGTTTGAACACGATGGCCTGCGGTTTGTTTTGTTGCACCACCCTGAACTCAAACATTAGGGTGTTTGCGCCTGTATTGACAGCTAACCCGAGTTTGCATCGTTCTGCCAAAACCAACTGCCTGTATCCTTTGTCCTTCCTAGCAGGGTTGTACGTGTGCACGGCCGAGCAGGAGAGTCATTCCTTTGTCACATTTGATCCAAGAGCAAAAGTGTGACGCTACAGTAGCCCAGCTTAACTTTGTTTAGCTCAGGTTAGAAGCCTGTGCTACAAATCATAACTCAGTAATCTGAGAACATGAGAGGAAAGAGTAATGGGTCCTCCGTGCACTTAATTCTTTCCAGCTCCTTCCTCCTTGGGATGCAGGACAGCTCCTTTGTAGTCACTTCATTATGTAGAAATGATAATTATGCCCCAGTGGAAGCTAGCTTCACCAAAATGTATTAAGAGCCCTCAGTCACATCCACTGATAATCACGTCGTGACTGTCATTTGGAAATTTTAATTTGTGTTTGAGCGAGACATACAGACTCTGGGAGAAGAGAAATAAAATAAGCAATCTAAAATTCTCAACATTTATTTCCTCGTCAAATACTTCCTTTATTCTGCCTTCACCTCTTACACAACTGCCCTAAAACAGAAGACAGCCGGATGGATGATTCATTAGGTTGACGTCAGGATGTTTTTGCTTTATTTGACATCGCGGTCTAATTTAAAAAAAAAAAAAAAAAAGTACACACAGAGACAATCTGAACTCGAGGGGGCAATCACAAAGAAAACATGTTGTGATAATGAACATTAGATGATAATTGGTAGTCTTTCAAGTGTGTTGCAGGGAGGATCTGCAGACGTGCTACAGGCCGAATTATAATTCCCCAAGTCTCAGAAGCAGCAAATTCAATGATGGATTAACCCCAAACTGTATTCACACAGTGTTGATCCAGCTACACTTTAAATTAAACTGCAGCTGAGTTGAATGTTTCCAAATACAGAAGCAGAAAAAAAAGGCCTTTCCGTCTTACTCATTTCCTGTCCTGCCCTTGTAGGCCTGCAGGAAGTGGAAAAAATGACCCAAAACTATGAATTGTTTGTCAGTAAGATGGGCTTGTGTTTGCTTTTGTGGCTTCCGAACAATGCTGGGAGCAGGAGGAAGGGATTTGAACGGTGAAATCCAGGTCAGGCATAGTCAGATTACTCCTGGCCCCCACCACCACCACCACCACCGCCTGATCTGTCTGGAAAACTCCAACATACTAATGG
This sequence comes from Nibea albiflora, assembly GCA_014281875.1. Classification (NCBI taxonomy): domain Eukaryota; kingdom Metazoa; phylum Chordata; class Actinopteri; family Sciaenidae; genus Nibea; species Nibea albiflora. Next base: position 14,281,279 of record CM024792.1, on the reverse strand, counting down.
GAGGACATCGATTGAGGAAATAAGACAAGAAATTTATTCTTTTAAAAAAGTCATTTGTGTTATATTTGTTGAGCCTGGATACAATACAGAGACACAAAAACAATCATATGTACACAAGTGAAAATAAAAACACAATTCACAATAGTAAAAATAATAAGTATGCTTCACTTAAAAAGCCTTTATTAAAACTAGCGGGGCTGTTGCAGTGGTGATATATACTTAATATGTCATGGATTTTTAAACAGAGGGAGACTCAAACTAACCCTGAGATGTGGAGGGATCGGAGATAATGGCATCCAAATATAATTAAAATTAAATCTTTTTGCGGAGGAGAATATGCCAAGGGAAGTCATCTAAGGAATAAAAAGACGAATAAAAAAAAAAAGAGACCACAACAGCCACCACCTTCATCTTCATTATCACCATTAACGGGGTTAAAATGATCAAGTGCATACTGTTTTCCGAAACGTTCCTCTGGAAAAAAGACTGCATTATGAGCAACATCAGTCTTCCTTTCTTTGGCAGAGCTGCTGTGGATGAAGTTAAAGTTTCAGCAATCCTATCTGGAAAAGCACAGTGCTTATTACACGGCTCAATTTCCAATTCTCTCACAGGTACGCACACAAACACACACTCACACGCAGAATACAAAATGAGGCCGCAGCACAAAACAATCTCCCAGACAGGCTCAGTGATACAAAAAAACACACAGACAAAAAGGAAAGACAGTTATTATGTGAGGCTTCGAGGAGGGATAGTAGTAACTATTCATGTGCTCCTTATAAAGGATGAAACACAACATCTTTCACTCCATTAAAGGACTTGCGTCGGGCAAACAGAGATGGTTATCTCCACCACATTACATGAGGCTGCTGTGTGGTGAAATGGAGTAGCTGCTCGACGGAGGCAGGCTATAGGCCATTATACCACCCCAGAGGAGAGCTATAATTGCAGAGGGAGAGTACAATCAGGTACTGCGTTTGTCTCTGTTCTAATCTCTGTATAGCCTGCCTGGTCCTTTTCATCCAGCTGCTCACGTGTGGCCTTTTTCCATTCAGAATTGAAATCAGAGTTTAGTAAACCTGAGGCTGATAACACAGCTAACCTCGGGGCTCCAACACTTCTTACGACAAGCACTTCTATTCCCCCTCTGACAAAAAGCCAGAGCAACCTCTTGCACCTGGTGCCACATTGCGCTGCCGTGCTCCCCTGCTGCGATTATGACATTTATAGACAAGAAAAAGGTTTGTCTGAGCAGACGAGTGTATACAGCCACAGAGACGCTCGAGTCAACAATCAACAATACACAGCACAATCAAATTCCTTCATGTTTATGGCCCCCCCTATGACCCAAATACTTCATCTTTGTTGTGGTGGCTATAAACCAGACTATTAAAAGTAAAAGTGGGTTTATAGGTGCCTTCTAAACAAAAGCCTTGCCTCTCTACAAAGTGGACTTCAGTGCATGATGCTGAGAGCTGTAAGATGCAGACTAAGCAGGATTACTCAACTGCTATGCTTCACATGGTTTCATTATCGCAGGAAAGTACAGTACAGCGCTTGTTCGGGATTGAGTGCAATACTATGTTTAGAAAAAAAAATGAACAAACAAAACAGAAAAAAAAAGTTTTTCTGTGTCCTTGGGTATTTGGAAAAGACCTAAATTCACTTCCTTTCCTCTCCTGGTGCTCCCCAAACCATTATCGTCCATTAAAAGCACCTTACGGAGATGTAACTGAAGGCCTGTGCCTGGATTCATGTCATTTTGATTAAGTAAGAGAGCAAACATAGTGCCCTTGGAATGGAGATATGTATTTTTTTTTCAAGGCACAGTTGTCAAGGCTTCTACTCTTGAATATAAACGATAAGAGCATTACGTTTTACATTCGCTTAAAAAAAAAAAAACATCTGCTGGGATTTGTTTACAGTTGAAAAAGTCAAGCTGGAAAATAAACTTTGGACTAACTAGCCTGAAGATTTTCACTGCTACAGTAATGCTTGAAAGGCACACACAAACACAAAAGCAACAAATGAAAAATAAAAACGTTTGTGATTGTCACCTAAAAAAAAAAAAAAAGAAAAAAAGAAAAATCTGTAAGATGAAGGGCGACAAGAGGTAAAGGTCAGAGGTTCCCCTCGTCAAGCATCTTGTTGACCCCGTTACAGATCCTCTGCAGGTGAGCGCGGTAAACCTCCGAGGGCCCGTAGAGAGCCGCCAGGAAGTCACAATCGGCGAAGTGATTGAAGACGTGGTTGACTCGCGAGTGGCTCTTGGCTGTCAGGTGGCGTTTGATGGCCTGGTGCAGCAGCTCGCGGCAATCATTCAAAATGGCGCTCATGACGCGGCGGTCAAAGGTGAACTCTATCTGGTGGAAGCTGACCGCCGTCATGGCCAGGGTGTGGACTTTCTTCCTGCGAGACGAGAGGAGAGAGGTGGGGCCGTCACTTTCTAATTCTGACTGGAGCAGCAGAGGAAAGTAAAAATAGAAACTGCTGTCTTGTGATTTTCTTTAGCAAAGTTTCGCAACCCCCCTATATATCAGTTATAGTATTGTCCTTCACAGCGATGCATCTCCATGCTAATATAATCACCATTCTCCATACTGTGCACTTGTGTCAGCTTCACATGCCTCCGAGCTGACTTTTACTATTTTAGTGGAAAATATATAAACTGATGTAAAAGTCAATTTCCTTAATTTGCTTCCATCAGCACACACAAAAAAAATGTACTTGAACTGCACTTCTCCCCCCCACTTGAAGCTCTCAACCAGAACGAGCACCTTGTTGTTTCTCAACAATATTTATATAGGAGGATGTGACAAGCGCTCTTCATTTAGACATTTTGGGTAATTCTGCTCTTCCTGGGTGTCAGATGAGGCACTTTCATCCAGTCTGTGTGTAACGTATAGAGAAAGAGGAACGTAGCTTAGCATAATGACTGGAAACAGCCAGCTGACTCTGCTCACCAGCCACCGAGTAACAAAATATGCTGCATCCAATGTTGGACTTTTTGAGTGTTCATGCATGATTACCTCCACTGGTCACCTTGTAGTCACATGATTTAAATTAGCCGCTTTTCGCGCTATGACTGGGTCTTATTTACATGCAACTACCAGTGCTGGAGGCTGTGCAGTCTTTTTACCAGCGGTTTGTCGGGAGTTGTTTTCACCAAGCTGTCAGAAATTCATGAGATCGCTAAATTAACGTGCTAGCTGGCGTGAATGGTTTGCCCCACTTTGCTTTCTGTAATTATGGTCTGCTCTACACAATATGGTGTGCAATTTGTGGTTTCAAAGGGAGTTTTGGTGAACAACTGCCGGGCACAGTTAAGCAACCGGTGGAGACACTGCACAGAGGTCCTGGTTGGATTGATAAATTGTGATTTGTCAAGACGTAGTTCCTGCATGTAACTTCCTCTTAAAGCTTCTGCACAGATTAAACAAAGAAGATACGCTCTGGTGTTGGTGGGCGCATCTTTAACTCTCGACAGACCTGTTGCTTCCAGTCTTTATGCTAAGCTCAGCTAATTAGCTCCTGGCTTTTGCTCTGCACTGCGCAGAAATGAGTGGCCTCAAACCTCTCATCTAACTCTCAAAAAAAGAAACCAAACCTAAAGTGGTCAGCTCTTCACTGCTTACCTGAAGTTCTCCACCAGGATCAGCTCCTCTGTGTTGAACTGGTTGTTTCTGTAGAGCACTCCCAGCTTCACCACCATCTTGATCAAGTTCTTGATGATCTTCTGGGACTCTTTGCGGTTGCGGGTGTACTCCTTGGTGACGCGGTACAGCTCATCCAGCACTTCGCTGCTGGTGTCGTCGATGAAGAGGTTGGCCACGCTCTTGGTGGCCATCTTGCTCATCAGCTTCTTCTGCGCCTGCAGGGCTAAGCTCTTCGTGCTGAAGGAGTCCATGATCAAGTCTGAGTCGAGATGGGACAGAAATAGGGAGGGAACTTGAGTTAAATGGTTATGCATGCATTTTTTTTCTTTTACAGCTGATGTGAAACTAGAAATTAAGAGAATTTGACAGTTTCTTAGATAGTAACTCTGATTTTCTCATCTTGAAAGCAAAAATGGGCCAAACATAACATGCTGACAGCCTGCAATGTGTGAGCTCATTGCAAATAACATCTACACTAATACTGTTTAAACTGCAGAGCCAAGAACTGTCCCCTTTATCAGATAATGAGCCGTGGCAGCTGTCAAATTAGTCCCAGCAACCCTCTGGCTCAGAGCCTACAAGGTAGTTAGAGAAGAATGTGTCATTACGCTTGCAAAAGTAAAGTCAGTTACAGCACAACCACGCAGAGCAGTCAATGTAATCTAGATGTCTCATGCTGAATGCATTCGGAGGACTGGGTGTGCATGTGTGTGTGTGTGTGTGTGTGTGCAAGTGAGCAGGAGGCAGACAGTGCCAACTCATTCAATGCACGCATGTTGCTTGATTTATGCTATTTCTGAGTGTGTGTGTTTGTGTGCCAAAATATTGCGACTTAGTAAAAGGCTGCACCCAGTATGGAGGCGCATAAATAGTTTGGGTCACGGGGGCCGCCGGCTTTCACACCCCTCCCATCTCATGTATCAAATGAGGCAGGTCCACAGCATGCCACATCATTTCAGCAGCCACGTCTCAATGTGTTCTGCGGGTCACTTGTTCAGGTTTGTACATTCTGTCTTTGGAAAAATAAAATTAATCTTTTTTTCCCCTGTATATTCCCTCTCTGACCTTCACAGATCTCCAAGGATAACCCGAGAGTACACGAGAGTAAACAGGCAATGATTTCTCGACAACTGTCCTCCCATAACAGCACAGGGAAGGGATGAATGAGGATGACGAGGAGGGCGAAAATGACATGGCTACCACTTTCAAAAAAAGTAGTAGTATACAAGGAAACCTAAAAAGTAATTAATATGATCTTAAATCAGACTCATAAAACAACTCCCTGGACTTAATTTTGGAGATGTTTCAATGAGGCTGCAACTAATAACTCATTTTTCATCAAATTTCAGTTAGAAAAACAGAAAAACGCTGGTTACAGTCGCCCAGAGCTCAAGGTGACATCCTACAAAAGACTTTAAATCACAAAGATTTTACAAAGACAGAACAAATAAAAAAGCAGCACATTTGATAATCTGGAACCAGAGAAAGTTTGGCAGTGTTGTAACTGATCATCAAAATTGTTTCAGATTTTCTGTCACTAAATTAATCAACTTAAGGCTATGATTTATTCCCAATACTGTCTGCAGAATTTTATGAATGCAAATTGCATTTAGACAGTCTCCTTCGCTCGTAGAGTTTAGATGCATTATCCACTCAATTTGTTATGTAAAATGTTACTGCAAGGTCAGTGAGAAGAGTGTACACAGTAACAATACCTGTCCGTTCCACTTAACGTGACAGAAAACAATGCAATGCAAGCAGAAGAGATGTCAAAGTCATAAGAGTTGTGCAGGAGAAAATATCAGATTTACACAAATATGTGTAGCAATTTGTTGGATTGTGACCTGTCAAGTAGAGCTTGTTTGTCACACGAGGTATTAAAATTCGTAAAGTAGCAAAGCTGGCATGCTTTCTCCAGTTTACGCTCTTCTTGTTTTTATTATAAAATAATACCTTTATTTTTATTTTTGGCAAGTTCAGACAAGCTAGGCAAAGTTTGTCTAAGGCTACAATTAACTGACAAGTTTGGCTTCTTTTGTGAAATGCAAAAAAATATTTAAAACATGTCACAAATCAAGAAAATCCAAATAAGTGAAACACGTCTTCGCCTCAGGGCTACTAAAATTAAATATGAAACAGACTCAACAGCCAGATTTCATTTCATTCGTAGTTCTCCTTGTCGCTGAAATATGAACAATGTGACCTAATACTGTAGGTGACTGTCACGGTGAAAACCAAATAATTATATTTAAGCTAAGTGCCTCATTCACGTCACAATAGGAGTTTAATCTTTATGCAATATCCCTCCACAGGAAAGTAACCCAAAAGCTTTGTTGAAAATCTGTATGACTGGCAAATTGCCTCTCCACGTGCTGGAGAATAATAAAAATCCAACGCAGGAGATATAGATAGAGATTCTATTAGTGCGGCAGACAAAATGAATGTGACATATCCCTGCTGGGTGACTTGTGATTTTTACTGTTGTTGGTACTAGAAGGCAGTGTGTCTGCTGCTACAGAGTGTGACTTTCATCCCCCCCCCCCTCTCTCTCCCTCTGCAATGCCTCTCCAGGAATATCAATAAGACTCCTTGGAGAGAGTGTCAGCAGGATGCTTCCCAGAGAGGAGAGCAAGAGACAAGATGCAGAGAGATGGAGAGGGAAAAGGGTGGAGGGGTGCTGTATATCAATCCTGAAAGATCGGGGAAATGTAGGTGTTGAATGAGAGGTCATTTATACACACCGCCTCATGCAGAATCTAGTTTTACTCCCTCTCTCTTTGCAGGTGCTGGATGTTTAATCGGGCCTCTTGCTGTGCTGATCAAGGATCACTGGCAGATCCCTATCGACTGTTTCAGCACGACTGTAACTCTAAATTTGCCACGTTGCCCTTGTTACAGAAAATCCTGCCCTGATGCAATGTGTGTGAAATTGATAACACGGAGAAAGACACTAATGATCACACCGGAAAAACAAAACAAACAAACAAACAAAAAAAAATAATAAAATGAACGCAGGATTTTTTTATTTCTAATTGAGCCGCAAATGAAAACAATCATTTAGTCCTGCTGTCACCCTCTGATCACCTCGGTCAGCCTCAAGAGGACAATCACTTATCTCAAACACTTAAGAGTACGTCGTCATTTACCACCCTCCCTTCCTCTCTGTGCCCTTGCTGATGGACATATAAGAGTTTAGAGTGGCGAGAATGGATAATGGGCACATTAAGAAAAGCAACCTCTTTCTCAGATTGGAGGGTGATTTCATAGTGCTCATTAAATTCCACTCTCGTCAGGGACCGGAGCCATCATAGCTGTCAGCTCCGTGTAGCCTGTCGAACAACAGGAACGGCAGGAGGAGGAGGAGGAGGAGGAGGAGGAGGGAGAAAGTGAGGAGTAGTGTTTATCTTTTATTCCTATGAATGCAAACATTTTAATGTGGTGGCATTCCAGATTGTCTGTCTGAGGTTTCATTCAAAGCTGCGGAGTGACATAACAGACTCCTCTTATCCAAAGGATAGAGGTATCCTCACTTCTACGCCTCCTTTTCCTTCAGGCGAGATATCTAAAGGTTTCATGAAAGAAGACACCCCGAGGGACAAGTGTTCGGAGTGATGAAAAGGGTTTCTATCACAGATCTTTTCTCTTTCTTGTTTTTTTTTTTGTTTTGTTACTTTGCAGCATGAGAGTGGTTAGTGCCAAATCTAAATGGCCTGTGAAGTCCGATGCCCAGGGACTGCCCGGCCAACCCTGACACAGCGTCTTTGTATTATTTACAGAGGCAAAAAAAATGTAACAGATTTAAGGCAGGACACGACATGACGGCAGCAAATACTGCAGCGTTGGTGTGAAATGTACAAGCCACAGCCATCAGCGCATGCATAAATCACATAAACATCCACGCGCACACATGTATGCATACACATTATTGATAGGCCCGGTTTGCAGAGCAGCTGAAAATGAAAAACAAAGACAGACTGCGGCAGCCAACAGCTCCTCGGCATAATTACGGCAGTTAGACAAGCTACAAAATCATCAACTCGCTTAGAACAAGCCAGCATAAATTCACTCACAAAGACATGCAGGCAAAAGCTCAGCAAACATGACTCATGGAAATGCAACCAGACCCAACACAGTGTTGGATGGATGTCTTGTGACAGTAAGGGAGCCGTCTGCGTAAGGTAGGGACTCTCACACCCTCCTGGAGGTGTAGACAGCCCTGTCAACCCCCTGCCTGACTGAGGGATCGAGGTAAAAAGAGGCTGTGATGACGAAGAAATAACCAAACTGTCCCCTCTAGTCCTTGGAGGATTATTGAAGCCGGGTTGGATGAAGCTCTATAGGCTCTTTATTATCTGGATTTAATTTGCTCTGCCTCTTTGAGTTTCAGGGCAGGTAAAGCTGTCTGCATTGGGGACACTTTTTCCAATTCATTTGGGGAAATGGGAATACGTGGGATGACAACGCCTACTGGCTGTCGTTTTCATTTAGCGTTTTCACAATGTGGCCGTTGTCGAGACCTTCGAGACTAATGCAGTGAATAAGGGCTGTAAAAATGTCTTCTTGGTCTTGTTCCTGCAACTTTGAAGCACTTTGTAACTTATTTCAGCGTCCAAAAGTCGATTGCATTATAATGAAAACTATTACCAATTTTTACTAAAGAGAGAGAGAGAGAATGCCCAAACCACTACTGAATGGATTACCGTATAATTTGGTACATTTGAGACATTTATGGCCCCTTTAGGATAAACTCTAAACTGTTTGGTGATCCTCTGATTCTTCACAGAGCGGTAGTCGCAGGTCAAAATTACAATTTGTCCAATACATAACTGTGCCATGCAAGCCTGTTATTTAGGAATAATGAGAAGCAAGGCAAAACAGGCAACACTTTGGTACCGCAACCTTATCAAACTGTGACCGTGTCACAACATTAACCATGTGCATGTATTGTTATCATGACAACAGAAGGTCACTTGACTATTATTATCATGACTACACCTGACGAAAGCCACCTGTCCTTTCCTGCATGTTCAAATACAATAAGAGATTATGGGAACAAAACTCCAGGCAGAGGTGTGCACTGTCAGAAAAACAGGCCTTCGGCGCAGTGGGCTTTTGTTTAACAAGCTGTCGGACATTTTTCTGACAGTTAGGGTTTCAAAATAATAATGTTGGGACAATTGGAAGCCCAAAAACTAATGGCATAAGCCTCAGCTTCGTGCTTGTAGTATGTAGTGCTAGTTGGCAAATGTTCGCATGCCAACGCGCTAGTCTAAGACGATGAACCTGGCAAACAAGACACCTGCTAAACATCAGCATGCTAGCACTGTCAAAGCATCACGTACAGCCTCACAGGCTGTAAACTCTTGGATCCTTTAACCCTGAACCCTTATAAACAACCTAGGAAGAAAAAAATGACTTTGTTTGCACGGCTCCCAACTCATGTAATCATTCTGGTGTTTACAAGCCAAAAAAGGAGTTAGGACCTTCATGTTTAGCCTTCAAAAAGTCAGAAAGTCCAAAAGCCCTAAAAAGACTTTAAACTGCTGACAGTCCCAGACCTAAAAATATGTAAACTACAATGATAAAAGACACAAAATCTGAGAACCCTCATGTTTAAGAAGCTGGAAAGAGTTTATTCTGCTTTTTGCCTTGATAAATGACTTAAATAATTTATGTTGACTGCCTAATTACTTGAATTAGCGCCATTTTATATTATTTGTGACACCCGAAAGTGGTGAACTAGCTGCAGTATTTGTCTCCTGTATCGACTCACTAATTCCTAAAACTAAAAAAAAAAGGACATATCTACTGTAAACTACATTGAAATTCCACACAGGCGACTTGATATAGTATTTCTTTACCTTAAGGCTGTTCATATTTAGAGTAAATCCAACATGGTGTGAGCATGGCATTAGTTTTCCAAAGGGGGGCATTGAGCGGCATCCAGGAGGCAGCCTCTGCACTGACTGTACTCACTTGTCAGTCAAACTAAAGCTGAGGTGTGACAGGTGAGAAAGAGCCAGAAATTGGATACACCTGTAGCTTCCGCCTACTCTAACCCATGCCATCATGCCTCATAAGGAAGAAGAGGCCACAGCACCCAAAATATCCCCACTTTAATACCTCCTGCCAATCTCGACAGCTTGGCGGATACTGATAACAGCCAACATAAAGAGAAAACCAATAAAAGAATGTGTTTCTACAGTGCCTGGCCACCGCAAGTAGCTAAAAAGGCTTTGGCAGAGATCATAGAACTTTCCATGACACTTCATCTTTAGAGTGATTGGTTGATGGCAGCAGAAAATGTCACGACTTTCATATTCTTCAGGGATCAGTAGTCACATGGATTGGGGCACTGTGACCCTGACAGAGACAACTCCATCAGCAGAGGGAAACCTTCACTGCTATAGGACGGAGCTGATCACTGAGAACAAGATCTGTATTTGTAGAGATTTAATGCTCTCTAACTTTCTGAGCAGACATAAATCATAACCGAATCACGCGCCGCACAACACAAACAACCGTATAATCTGCCCTCAACGTAATGTGTGACCATAATTACATCTGATATTTGACAGTAACCAATTTTCCCTTCCGCTGCGCGCTCAACAAATTAGCTCAACATTCAGCGTAATTAATATTTTTCAGGTGTCTGATATATGAAAAGATTCTTTCCCGATCTGAATCCTTCCTTCTGAATTTTCAGAAAGCGTAACTCTTGGTCACACAGAGGTCCAACACACATGCCATGTAACTGAGCTGCCCCCGGTTCGAGTCCGGCCGATGACCTTTACCATATGTCTCTCTCTCTGTACCCCTCCCGTCTCCTGCTGTTTCCTGCTGCTGTCAACTGTTCAATAAAAGCAAAATACCATGAATATAATATTTTAAAGCTTGAGACAGGTCAAAATCTAAACAAATATCATAAGCAGAGCACACAGAATCCATTCAAGGGCTGCAGCTGATTAACTGTTAGTTACTCTGCTGATTATTTTCAATTAAAATCGCCTAATCAGTTTGATGTATATAATAGTCCAAACCCAAGATGACATATTTAAATGACTTGTTTTGTCTCATTAACAGTCCAAAACCCAAACCTATTCAACTGAGGATCACAGAAAATAATAACTGTAAACTTTTTGGCAGCATTTTTACTTTTTATGGCTAATTTCTGAGTCGAGTATTAGTGGTGTTGTTGTACTGCGTGGCATGATAATCCACCACTTGTGGAGGCGGATAAAATAATATAAACAATACAAGCAATAACATGGAATTGTATCAATAGCTCTGACACTGACACCGTGCCAACAAAAGCTAAACACGATAAGCTTCATAAAGGTAAGGTTTATTGCAGGGGCTGCATACACACCCTGAACATATTGTATTTGCTTTTCTGCCTTTTGCTTAAAACTCCTGTGAGTAACAGTTAAATAAAAAAAAAAAAAACAGCCAACATGTGTGAATAGGGAGTGTCAAGAATGACTCAACCGTCTTCAAAGTCGCCAGTTTGAATGAAAGTCAAGTAAAAACATTACACGGTTGCCAGAAAAACAAAATCACAAGAAAATTGCAGAAAAGTCTGAATAAACGACACAAAAAAAAGCTTCTGGATCATGATCTGCGTCATTAAAATGGATTCTTATCAGGAAATTGTGAACGAGAAAACTTCTTCTCTCCAGCTGTATGATATAATCCGTCTCCACTTTGAGAAACAATAGACAATCCTGTTTGTTATATAAGGTACATCCGTGCTTTGTGTTCAGAGTAACCACTCAAATGAGCTGCACTACTGGAACCACTCCACTTTTAGGAAATCAACTGCAGGATTTCAGGACTGGTGAATGCCGCAATTTCGTCTTTCATCAAGTTTTGTAGTGTTTGTCTCACTCTTCTCTTGAGATATTGCATAACAGTGGATGTGGTGACTGCTAATAACCTGGTGGTGGGAACAGTGCGCGTGTTTGCGATTGTATGCCATGTGTATCACTCGTCTAGTCTAGTGGCTGCGACCCGAGAGCCATAATTGCATGCAAAGCAGAGGCAATGCACATATGTGAACATGCATGCTTTAGATGAAGTAGATTTTGTATGGCGGTTATGTGTCTGTCACTGTCTCATCTTCCCACACAGCCATCATCCGTGACGACTTGTGCAGATCTGAGAAAAAGAGGCAATCAGCGCCTTTCGTTCAGGCACCATGCCCCATACTACCGCTTTTAACAGTTTTCTCAGATCTGCCAGAGCCCGCTGAACATTTAATAATTAATACATTGGCATATAATGGATCAGGGATTAATAATTCAGACAGCCGATTTGGACTAAAATAGACCCTAGGCTAAGAGGAGTCCGCCTTGGTGCAACAGGTTGGGACAGGGATAAAGGGTGGACTACCAATATATACAAGAGGAGACAGTGGCTTTCAGCTGATAGTGTTCATTTAGCAACATCAGTCAGTGTTACGCATGTATAATCAGGCTGGGAATACAGTAGGTGCTGCGCTGCCCGAGGCCAGGCCAACACAACATTCACTCATTTGTTCTGGCATTAAAATTCATGTGGGCAGTTGTTTTATGGTTACAGCTGAGCTGATCTGGAATAACACATCTGTGGGGAAAGAAAGATGACTAAAGAATAAAATAAAAGTCCACTCTAACATGACTTCACTTTGACCACCACGTCCAAGTTTTTAATTACATATTATTTACAATATAATTAGCATCTTAACAGCGCCGCAAGTAATGCAAGACATAATAGAGGTGCTGACTGGTGCTTGAGCTATGACTGATTTCTGGGCCTATGACATTTTAATTAAGCCCACCATATGAGCAGGACACATTATGACTAATTTTCTTCACTTCAAGCCCAGAGAGCATAATTTGTTAACTCAGTATGTCAATGGAGTGGCAAATACCACTGTGCTTGGCTACAAGAACAGCAGGGATGGAGATCAGTGAAAATAGAGGGCGGCCCAATATGAGAGGACAAGACTGTGACTAAAAAGATGACTCAAGTGGGATCTCAAACGAGACGGCACAAAAAACACCATCCCTCACTCTCCCCGTTTCAAACAAAGCCATGATATTTGCAGGTCATGCGGCTCCGCTCTTTCAGACGAGGCCACATGCTCCGAGTGTTTCGGGTTTCCAGGGAAACTGGAGGCCACCTGCGTGCACAGCTGAACTTTGCAGCCTAGTAAAAGCAGGTCAAACACCTCTCCTGTCTTGTCAGTGAGTTACCATGGATTCGCCTCAGCAGGACTCAACAGCGTCTCCGGCGTTATTGCCGCAATTTCAAGCTCTGCCCCTTAATAACACTGCTTAGGGAATGTCAACGCCAAGTGGCAACGTGACTGTATTGTCCTCTTCTAAAAAGCACTCAGAGGAGGGGATCTGCACAGATACAGTTACACTGAAATATATATAGATGAGGCTCCCCAGCATCTGCTCAATCCTGCTGGGCAATTACTGCATATTATCTTTCAGTCAGTCAGTCCCATTGTGCTGAAACAATAATAAAATTGTTGTGAAGCACAAGGGCTGTGATTAATGATGGAAAAACAAATAAAACCAGCCATGGATGAAATCTAAAACAAATGGATTTTAATTGTGTTTCTATTGTACGGCACTTTAATTTCACTATATTTCTATGCTGTCCAAGACAAAGGTCGGGATTATTTCATTATTGATTATTACATTAATTAATGGATTAATCTTTTATGCAAAAAAAAGAACAATGTAATTCTCTAACGTTTAAGGTGGAGCCTTTCCAACCAAAGATATTTTACACTGAAGACAGTGCTTCTTTTGGAGGGGCCACGTGTCAAAATAATCTCTATAAAACAGATATCTGCATATGAATGCAGAATCTGTCGGCGAGGGACCAGGATTGTGGCACCTGGAAGGTTTCTGTTTGCAGGCCAAGTTGTATTGACTGGTCACGTTTTTGTGGGCTTACGTCGCACCAGTCCATGTGGAGAGCTGCAGAGGGAGAAGGCATTGGCCGAAATACAATCTTTGGATATGAAAATTTAACTTTTTATTAGCTTCTTCTTTTTTTTCTTCCATTCATACACATCTGTTTATAGAAATCAGCAGAATGTGTCTTTCCTGCCATGTCTGTGAATCAATTTGCTAATCTAATCAAGACTGAAGTCTTGGTGTCTTTTATCCATGTTCCAGGTTTCTACACTCAAAAACCCAGTAAAACCCAGTAGCAAAGACCATTTCCCCCAGAAGCTATGGGTTGCAAGATTGCATGTCCAATACGTTGAGAACTAATGGTTTAGCTCAGGGGTGTCAAACATCGGCCCGGGGGTCCAATGTGGTTCAAGAGCCTAAGGAGACACCTTTAAATTTATCTAATCAATAGTCAGTCAAAACTGAACGAAATGTGAAAAAGTACAGTGATACAAAAAACAGACAAAAGCAAAAGACAATCCTCAATATTGAGAAAATGAAACTAAGAACAGCCAGGAACGTAGCATCTTTTCTTGAAAATCAACATTGTTGATCATCAGTAGATGATTAGATCTGACAAACTACTAACAGACCAACTCAATCAACTAGTCATTAACATTCCTGGTTATTTCAGCCTGTAGCTTTACACACATTAGCTGATAGAAGTATATACACAGTACATGTTGAAATAAAGTCCTACACTTATTATGTGAGTTTGGCCTTGCACCAGTTCAACAGTTGTCAGCTATTTCTCCAAGCAACAAAGACGCAATGGAGACCTAGGAAACTAAGAAACAGAGAAGCTCCAAAGAAGGCAACTCATTTCACAACTGATACACCTAATGCAAGCTGAGAGGCAACTCCCAAGTCCCGATCCAAGGCCATAATTCATTTGACATGTCTGTTGAGGCTGTGCATGATAATGTGTGCCGCTACCTGCCAGAGCCTTGGCTTGCACAGTGACGCTATTCATCCACACTCCAGCCTTGTTCTGGAGGGGGAGAAGCTTTACAATGTAAACACAGCAATGTGTTACAAAACATATCACTGTTTGCAAAACATATGTCTTCACCCTTTTTCAGGCTTGGTTTGGATTATACTGGAGCTCCAAGGAAGCTTATTAGGTGTTTAAACCAGTGGGTGGGAAATCACTTTGCCTTATTCTGATGCTTTATTCTCTCTCTCTCTCTTTTTTGTGTGACGGTGAGTCATGTCGACTTTGCACACTCACCGTGCATATAAAACATGAGGTTCCTGTAAAATATTTTCTCAGCTGGCCTCATGATCTGCATATTCTCTGTGGTGTGCAACAGATCGTTTTAAGTTTTCATCCAAGGTCTACGAAACATAGACAGCACAAACGATATAACAAGTCAGCAAAAAAGTCTCAAACTTAACACGCCTTCTGGAAAGTTTGGTCTCACATAGCTTTTCATGACTTATCAATAACCAATAATAAAAAAAACTGATTCAGCTCCATTGTTTCCTACAACATGGCTTCTTTCTCATTCTCTCTCTTTAATATGCATGAAAGCTTCCATTTAAAAGCCAAACTAATCTAATTGCCAGCTAATGAATTGTCAAATTTAGTCAATAAATCAGTCCTGTTCGCCAAAATAATCACTCATAACAGTGTGCAATAACATAATGAGCTGCAGACATTTGTGTGTTGCCAGTTGCTGCTAACGCTGTGTTTGGAACTCGCCCCTAACTGATATGTTTGGAATGATTGACCGTTACTTCCGGTTACTTTTATATATATATTTTTTTTAAATATACAGCCTCACAAACAACACTGAGCTTTTATGTAAGTTTATTTCTGTCCACTGACCGTGAACAACAACAGCAACCACAAAAAAAAAATAAAAATAATGCTCTACGCTGACAACAGCAAACATTTTAACGGCCTAATAACTCGGGGAGTGATTTGACCACAGGCCGCTGATAATCGATGTGACCGTTGATTGCTGGTTTGATGACATGTTTCATTAAAAACCGCTCGACCGTTAAGATCAACCACCTCCCTCCAGCTCCACTGCCGTTCAGCGGCAACCAACGGACATGAACTCACCTTTCCTCCTTCACCTCAAAGTGGGACACCGGAGCGGTCAACCAACGAGACGACAAGTTAATCTGAACCAAATCAAGTCTCAAGTCTTCATCCTGGCAGGGCAGGAGAGAGAGAGAGGGGGCGAAAAAGTCGCTTCACAGCATGTTTGTTCGCCTGTTTTTTCTGGATCCTCACTGTAAAACAAAAAAATAAATAAAAAGCAAACGTCCTCCGGCACGTAGATCCTTTCCTTGTTCTGTAGCCGTGTATCAGGCACAGATGTGTGAATTATTAAAAGAGTGTTTTCTTCTCTCGGCTGCTGTGAGATCGGTTACAAGACTTAGTTGTAACTCGATTCCTCCTCCTCGTAAAAAAAAAAAAAAAAAAAGTTTCAAACTTGAGGGGGGACTTGGAAATCAACAGATTGATGTTGGTTTGGGCCAATGAAGGAGTAACAAGGGGGAGTGGACCAGCCCAATCAGGACCAAAAAGAAAGGACCATTTACAGCCAACACATTCCCTGCCCCCATTAGGGTTTCCAGTAATTATCCTTGTCCAGTTCCCCCTCCAGTCCCAAGGCTGAAATTTTCCCAGAGGAAATGGTGTTTGGGGAACAATGAACAGGAACTGTGTGCAGCACTTTTTTTTTTTCTGTCTGGACTGAATGATATACTGTCTTGTTAAGGTTACACATTAATTAAAATACACCAGTTGCATCACATTCTTACAAAATTTCATAATTGACATTTCATAGTTCGTGGCACAACATTTAATTAATTAGAGAGAGTGAATGAGACAGGAGGATTTTGTCGGCGGATGTTTTTTAGGATACAGGAAGTTTTTTCTTTATCTGTGTAATGAGGAGACAGGAACTCCTGAGGTCAAAATAGACTGGCATTGTTATCTTAAGATGAGGTAATTTTACAGTTTACTCATGCTAAGCACATTGCCAGACACCTCAGGTGCTCATCTACCATGGATATATCAATATTTATATCCTGTTTTGTGCATTTGTTTGTGTTTGTCATAACAAAACATAGAAGACACCTGCAGTCGTGAGATTGATCCGGTGCGCCCTCTGGTGGTACAGTGTGGTTAGTGCGGGAGAAAGTCACGGAGTAATGCAACGGCGTTCTAGTTTATGTGCAGCTGAGTGACCTTAACACATCGCATCTGTTTTAAAAGTGAAAGCACTTTATACGTTTCCCCCAGGAAGAAGTGTGCACAGTCTGGATAGTCAGCAAGCACGCCAAAAGTAGTTACAATGAATGATCAGCAGGTGTCGCACTGCGTGAACCTCCTCATTAGTGGCGTCATACACTCACAGTGTCTCAAAAAACAAAGAAATGTGGATGTTGACAGCTAGACACAAGAAGTGTTTGTCAGCCAGAGAAGGAATATATTTAGTCCAAGATTCCCACAGGTTATAAATATTATGCAATGACAGAAAACCTATTAAAAACAATACCACACTTGTTTAGGGTGTAATAATGTCTACCGCTGAGGGAAACTTTGTCCTGTAGCTGTAATTGTTGCTTTTCCTGTTCTTTGGACTCTTGATTCAATTGTTCAGTCTATGGGTCGAATGATTTTTAATTTTATCAGGTATCAGAAGGAAATGAGCAGGAGCACAGAGGGTCGTCACAGGCTTCATCGACAGGTGCTCTCTCAACCACCTTCACATCAACGCCAGCAAGACAAAGGAGATGGTGACTGACTTCAGGTGGAAGACACCTCAGACCACACTGGTGAACATCCAGGGATCGGGATATCATCGTGGTGGGAACGCGCAAATATCTGCGTGTTCATCTCAACAACAAACTGGACAACACAGAGGGTCAAAGTTGTCTCCACTTGCTGAGGTCCTTTGGAGTGTGCAGTGACACTTTGGTGGCATATGTATTATTCTAAGCAGTGTTCTGCTGGGGAGGAGGAAACACAGAGAAAGACAGGAAAGGACTCAACAAACTGGCCAAGACAGCCAGCTCTGTCCTGGACTGCCCAGTAGACTCCATGGAGGAAGTGAGGGAGAGGAGGATGTTAACAAAGCTGACATCCATCATGAGCAACTCCTCTCACCACCTGCATGAGAATGTGCCGGCCTCAAGTAGCTCCTGCAGCAACAGACTGCTACTCCCACCATGTAAGAAGGAGCGCCACCACAGGTCCTTCATTCCAACAGCTGTCAGACTCCATCTTATCGTATCTTATCTTATCTTATCTTATGTAGGCAGTACTCAATAAATTATATATAACATTCAATAAATATGACATCCAAGGGCTAAAATCTGCCCAATCTTTACTAGTTCACACATACTACTTTCCAGTCAGACCCCATCATTAGAAACTCATGGACCCTGAAAATCAGCAGCCTGGTCCCTCATCTGTCATTCACAACACATGACGGATTGGACAAAAAAGGGCCGACTATCATTTCACAACACTTATGAGTCCCATGCGGAGAGAGGACAGCTGCTCTGGAGTCGCTGGTGAGGCTGGAGATAAAATTAGAGAAGAAGAAGAGGATTTGGAAAGAGATCCAATTAAAAGAGATTTGGAAGCAGAGACATTATTGAGTTACTGAAAGCAAAACAGAAATTAAAATTGTTGAGTGATATCTATTGGTGAATGTTTACTGACAAGGACCTATGTGTCTGAAATTAAGTTAACTTGAATTGAGTTAAGCTTAATTGAAACTGAAACAAAAGGAGCAGTTGTGGGCTGGTTAACATTCACAATTAAACGGCACAGCAGAAGTGTCGGTGACGTCGAGGCTCTTTAGTGGAATGGTAAATAACTCAATGCCTTAAGATCTTATCAAATATTACAAGGTAGTATTCTGATTTTCATAATACACTGTCCTTAAATGTTTGCACAAATCATGTCTCTGTAATGAGATGCCTCTCGGTTGTTGGGCTGTGGAGAGTGTGGATCATCACTGTCCTCTCTGAGTTGATAAAGACTGAATGAACAAACATTGTGAAGAAGAAGAGAAGAAGAAGAAGAAGAAGAAGAAGAAGAAGAAGAAGAAGAAGAAGAAGAAGAAGAAGAAGAAGAAGAAGAACATGTGTTTGCTGCACTGATATTGTACACTTAGGCCTCCTAAATGTGGATTCAAAAGCGTGCTAAATGGCCACACAAACTTTGTGTTAAAGTGCCTCTGCCTGGCAGTTAGGTATGAATACCTATGCTTATCTATTTGTTGTATATGTAAAGGTGCTGCCATTTAAAACCATACAACCATAAACTGAACAACTGAACCAAGAGTCCAAACAACAGGAAAAGCAACAATTCAGACTATGTTACAACGTTTCCTTCAACAGCAGACATTATTAGACACTAAACAAGTGTGGTATTTTTTAAATAGGTTTTCTGTCATTGCATAATATTTATGACCTGTGGGACTCTTGGACTAAGTATATTCCTTCTCTGGCTGACAAACTGCTTTTTTTGTCTAGCTGTCAACAAATCAACATTTCTATTTGTTTTTTGAGACACTGAATGTACAATCCAACTAATGAGGAGGTTCACACAGTGCGACACATGCTGATCATTTGCTGTGATTACTTTTGCTATGCTTGCTGTTCTCCCGTCACTTATCCTTAAAGGTCCAGTCCGTCAGAGTCCACCATATTCAACCTATACCTACAGTACACTGGCTCTAGATAGGGGCTTTCATGTTTTTCACACATGGCCATCATGCTAGAAAGGAGAGGGTGGGGCTAGGTGGTTGTAATCAGCAAGTATACCATTACATGCCACTAAATCCTACATACTGAACCTTTAATAACTGAGAACAGACTTTACAAACTTTTAAAGTACACTAACAGTGAATGCCCATCTACCCGTCCAATGAAAACCAAACATTGCAAGTGCCTAGGCCAATTAGTCAACTGAGGAAATCTTATTTTTGACATGTGTCCATCAATCTAACTCAATCCTTCAAAAACCCACTGCAATCCCGAAGAGAGATGAAGGTGATCTTGAACGTTAATTTATTTGAAAACTGTCAACTTATAATGTTCCAAAATCCACATCTTAAACCGGTCCACTACAGACTCGATGCAGTCCTTAATGTGAAATGACGACGCTGACACTGACATTGATGGTCAAAAACTTATTTCAAACCACACCTCAAATTAACTTCAGAGCGTAATTATATAACCAATTAACAAAATATCTTCCTGTGCTCATGCAGACTAAGACTTGCATGATGACATTAACTAAATAAAGCTACATGGCTTAAAGGGCTCTTACACATTGGGTGGTAAATTTATTTTGTCAATAAGAATAGAAAACAAGAATTCAAGCTTAATTTTTTATAATTTTTTGTTTGTTTTTTGCCCAAAATAAAATAAAAAAGAAGAGAAAAAGGACCTGCTTCTGCATGTGTCAAGTGTGCCAATGTACCTTGGCCCAGCTGATGTATTAGTGGTTGAACTCAATCTCCCACAATCCTCTGTGAAAACCAGGAAGCTGACGTATTTTTGCTACGTGTCAGGAAGTTTTGCAGTCAACATGGCGGCGCAGCAGGGCGATGTTGATGAGCTCTTCGATGTGAAAAATGCCTATTATATCGGCAGCTATCAACAATGTATCAACGAGGCTCAGAAGGTGAAGGTAGGTATCCAACAGTTATCAGAGGAGCGCTTTGAAATTTACCGTTTCATTTTTATTCCTACCTGACGGAGCTAACGGCGTCCTCGAGCAACGATGCTAATCGTGCTAGCGATTATTTGACTTTAAAACACTTGTTTGTTTCTTCTTTAAAGCCTTCATCACCAGAGAAGGAGGTTGAAAGGGACATGTTTCTGTACAGAGCATACATTGCCCAGGTAAGCCACTTTTTTCCTCACGTACAAATATTATATCCCAGCGAGCTCAGTTGCCTGTCATTAGCTCGTAGCTGCTGTATAAATCGCTTTCACGGTTATTTGGCAGGTGAAATAAAAAAACCTGCTCTCTCTCACGTGTGTTTTGTGCTTTTGCAGAGGAAGTATGCCGTCGTCCTGGATGACATAAAGGCCAACTCTTCAGCCGAGCTTCAGGCTGTCAGGATGTTTGCTGAGTACCGGTCCAATGAAAACAAAAGGTGAGTGTTAGGTCAACGAAGGGGGGCTTAGAGCTAAAACAAACATACTCTTTGACACCAACTCAATTCATTTATTAATAGTTTAGCAGTCATGTTTTTTTTTCAGTTATTAACAATTACACTGAGCAGTTAGTTATAAAAGCTCCTTTAGCGGTAAGAAGGGAAGGGAAAGGTGCCACATAAGGCCAGTCTATTTACCTTTTTTTTTTCTATCCACGTTTTGCTGCTCTTAGCATACTGCAGATCTTGGCAGAATAACACAGCTAAGTGTCGGTGTGGGAGTTTGAATTCTTGTGCTAAAGATGCTGTTTGAGGTGCTAAAATACGTCAGCTGTGCTGCCAACTTTGGTGGTTATTGTGTTCAGTTTGCAAGAATGGTTGGTTGCTCTTGTAACATCGAACTATCTTTGTGTTTTTTGGTAATTCAGCATTCATATTGCCGCATTATATTTTGGTATGCTCAACAAAATGTACTGTGCATCCTAAATATTAAATGAATCCTCCGAGTCTAGCCTTTACCAGTTTAAATGCAATTGAAGAATACTAAACGGTATTTCTAGCTCATTATTGTGATTCAACGATTCTTTCTTCAGCTTTGTTCTTATTGTCACAACTGAATTTTTTATTTTTTTTGCAGGGATGCTATTGTCGCTGATCTAGACAAGAAGATGGCAAAGAGTGTGGATGCTGCAAACACCACTTTCCTCCTTATGGCGGCATCCATCTACTACCAGGAGATGAACTCTGATGCTGCTCTCAGGACTCTGCACCAGGGAGAAAGTCTGGAGTGGTAAGACTGGAAAAAGATTTTACTTTAGGGAAAAAAAGTCTCAAGACTGATTTTAAATAAATATATTAGTAAATTAACAATGAGCATATCAGACTTACTTTCTTTCTGTAATCTACAAACTCCATTGCAACAACAGTATTACTACCATCCATGTGCTAGACCAGGGGTCGGCAACCTTTTTGGCTGAGAGAGCCGCAAAAGCCACATTTTTGAAAATGTTCTTCCATAAGAGCCATATAATATTGTTTTATACGGAGGGGGGTGCAGTTACGGCATTTGACGGTGGTGCGGCGGCGGGCGCGGTGGACAGCCCAGCTCCGGAGCCGCAGGTTGCCGACCCCTGTGCTAGACTAATAAATTGGTATATTCACAGATAAGCCACTTCATTTTGTACAGTTGTACCCAATAGTTGTAACTCTTATGAAGCTTATCATGTTTCACTTTTTGCTGACACTGCCATAGAGGTATTCATTTAACTTTTATATTTACTATTGAGGTTGTTTTATGTAGTAGTGTTGAACTGGACTGGATTATATTGAAAGGTGTTTCTAATATCGGCCACTCCATTCATATACATGAGAGGGCCAAAATATTTGAAACACAGCTCCCTTGACTTCTACATCTGCTCCACAGAAGGGTTACTGGGTTTATACGGTTTCCATTTTAAAGACAGCCTGAAACTGACCTGAACACTTGTTTATTTTTCAGCATGGCCATGTCCATTCAGATTTTGCTGAGTCTGGATCGTGTCGACCTGGCAAGGTATGACAAAACACATAAAACAATACTGATGATTTGCATTGAATTTTTTTTTGTCATTTGACAGTGGACAACCTCTACAATATGAATATTTATGTCTGGACCTATATAATTAGAAGACTTTGCGTAATAGTCTACCATCTATTTGAAATGGGACTGTGTTCCTCTGATAACGATGACACACTTTTCTTCTCATTGACAGGAAAGAGCTGAAGAAGATGCAAGAGCAGGATGAGGATGCTACTCTAACCCAGCTGGCCACTGCCTGGGTTAATCTTGCTGTGGTGAGGCCAGTTACATTTGTATAATATCACCACAATACACATTGATTTATGAGTAAAAGCACTGTCATGAATAATTTCTAAACCCTCCACACGTTAATGGAGTGTGTTTGCATGAACAGCAGTGACATGAAGTTCCTCTTCATCTCTTGATCAGCATTCAAGCTGTATTGTGATTGACTGAAGCTGCAGTCGTGTTTGCAATAATTAGCAGGCAGGGTAGTCTGTATTCATTCTTGGTGCAGTCTAGGAGGAACTATGTCACACTGTCATTCTTCCAAGTCTTGCGGAGCAGTGGGTACCATTTAAAAACAAAACAAAAGCCATCCAACAGCTGTGGGTGTTCACTTTTTTTCAGCATGATCACTGCTGAATAGATTTAATTGCATTCTGCTTGTTGTTTCAGGGTGGAGAGAAGCTGCAGGATGCTTACTACATTTTCCAGGAGATGTCAGACAAGTACTCATCTACACTGCTGCTCCTCAACGGGCAGGCAGCCTGTTATATGGCTCAGAACAAGTGGGAGGAGGCTGAGGGAGTGTTACAAGAGGCACTTGACAAGGTTATATGACAATTGATTATTCTTTCTTCTCTTCATCACACCGTTAACACACACACACACACACACACACACAACACACACACACCACACACACACACACACACACACACACACACAGTGTACTCCGTTAAAGCTCTTCAGGCTTGTTTCTGAGACGGGTGTTAGATTCGTAGCCTTCATAATTAAATCCTTAATGAATCTGCTAAACAAGTCAGCTGTGCCGGAGGTGCTATGTAATAAGGATACAGGATTAAACCTTATTATGAGATCCATTCAGTCAGTAAGCAAAGAGTAAGCTGTTACTTATGATTTGAACAAGCTCTTTTGAACTCATGATGTCACAAAGTGAAGATAATATTTATGCAACGTTCGTGAGGTGAATCGGGTTTGTGTCACGCTACATATAAACCTTATTATGAGCACCAGCAGTGTGGTCAGCCAACCAGCAGCAGTAGTGTAGTTCATTAAATATGTGCTATTGTTACGTTAATGTTTGTCACCAGGGCTGCTTTATTCACAGGTGGCTATTTGTAACGTGTGGATTTTTAATGAAACCAAACATCTGTCACCCTCAGTCACAGAACATTTTAACATAATGAGGCAATAATAGCCTAAGTCTCAGAAATAAGGCTGAACGTTTCCTCTGAAGCTTCAACCGCTCCTATCCTAACACCAGATGGCACCACATACTCTTCTGTAGTCCATAGTTATTGTGCTTTATTCATAGCAAGACTGAGCGTTCTAAATGTTTAGAAAAATAATCATATGGCAGTACTGTTGCTTAAAGTCTGTCTATTTTAGTTCTACATAATATTTAAATATTAAAGATACACCGCTCTCCCCCATCTCTGTGAATGTTGCAGCTCTCCGTCTTTATGCGTTGAGAGTGGATGTCTGCTGTACAGCTCTAGTTTTGTGTTTAAAGTTGCACAAGCACCGTTATGGACAGTTACTGTTACTGTTAAAAATGAAAGTCAAACAGAACACTAAAAATAAACTGTTTAGGTTAACTGAAGTGAAGCTTCTCGTTTTTGGAAAGTCCCTCAGGCTTAGTAGTCCTACTTCATGAGGCCCACCATTCATTGATGACTTGATTGGCCTAGCACAAAGTCTACTGGTTAAATTATTACAAAGCGATGGTTATCCATTGATGTTAGCTTTTACTAACCAGACAGAAACACACCGACAGATATTATAAGAAAAGTGTTGAGTGAAGAGTGTTTCATAGTGTTGTTGCGCATGTTGAATACTTTATTCTGATTGGTCGTTTTATGGCGGGTTATTTCTCTATATTCATAGCAGAGGCCTGCTGCCTCTGAATAACAAACCGTTGCTATGGAAGTAGTTTTAATCATAAACACTAGAGGAGCATAGCGCGCTACATACCAGCTCCACCTTGTTGTCTGCTGTACTTTAATACAGTTCATCTTGAAGCATTTCACTCTTTCTCTCTTCCCCCTTCAGGACAGCAGTCATCCTGAGACGTTGATCAACCTCATCGTGCTGACCCAGCACCTTGGCAAAGCCCCGGAGGTGAGACTTTGAACCCAAAGCAAAGTTGTAACAGGCATCAGTTTAGTAATTTCTTCTAGGCCGACTCATCCTCAGTCAAAGAGGACTCGAGAAATCTTTTTTCCCCAATTCTGTGCTCAGAGTGCAAAGCGCTCCTCTCAGCAAATTTTACGTGTGTTTGTCTTTTGATTAAACCAGGCAAAAGCATTCAACCAAGCAATTTCCTGATTGCATTCGTCTTCGATCAGAAAAAGTGTCATCTAAGCATTTCTACTGGTTTAGTGCTTTGTGTGAGTTATGCACCGTGGAACTCAGAGTTCATACGATAAAGACTAAATTATCTGTCTGATAGTTTGATGGACTTGATAGTAATGCAGCAGAATGCTGACCATTGACTCGAAGCAGTCATTAAAAAGTTTCCAGTTGTGATAACCACTGATTAGCACGTGTTACTCAAGGTTAACTGGAATTATGTAGATGACCTTTTCGAAGAAGCCTAATCCTCAGATGTGGTAGTAGAGAGTTGTGTGTTTTTATGAGGTGTTCTTGTCTTAATCCAAACTACTTGAAAATGTGTCCGTCCTTGTGCTGTGTGGGGCTTCCTGACCTGAAAGATGTTAGATAAGATATTATTATACTACTATAAGGTGTCCTTTATCAGCTGCAAGTTCAAGAAAAGTTTAATTGGCACATAATCATACAGATACAGGCATAGTAAAAAGCATTTCCATAAGCTCCTACACTTTGTAAGTAAGTCAGTAAAAAGAAAACTAAAAGTAATACAGTTTGTACAAACAAATAAGTAATTATAACCATTGTAAGGACAGCAATATATAATAGTAATTAGGAGTAAATAAGAAAGGTATTCTTAAGGGTGCAGTGTTAGGCATCGCCCTCATTTAGGATCCACATGGCCTGAGGCTCTCAGTGCTGGCACTTTGTGAACAGGACAGGGTTTGTTTTCTGTCTCCTCTCGCTCACTTCATTTCCCAAATCCTCTTAAGTCTTAAGATCTCATAGGATCAAAGCTATTCGAACATTATCAAACACAAATGTACAAAGATCAGCAAAATGTAAAGTCCACAGTGTACTAGTAAGTTCATAGTCAAGTTCAAAATTGCTTTAAAGCCCTTTTTCCCCCCTCTCTGTAACATTAAATATTCATGACTGAAGTAGCAGCAATTGACGCAGGACAGTTGTAGTTTCATAATGTTTAGCTGACAGTCACCTGATAGCATACACAAACAGCCTCATTGCCTTTTCAATCTGAGCCGTTACCTATTTCAGACTACTGAGAAGAGCACACAAAACATCACAACAAAACCGCTCTGATTTTTGACAGAAAAATCGTGTTTTCAGGCTGCTCGTTGTTGGCAGGCCTTCATAAGCTTTACTGGTTTGTTTTATAGTTACTGGAAAACAGGTGCTCAGCCTTTTAAACTGTGTATTCAATGCTTTTAGGTTTTATTTACCGTTACTGTATGTAATCTGTTTTCATCTGTCCTCAGGTAACCAATCGTTACCTCTCTCAGCTGAAAGATGCACACAGAACTCATCCATTCCTCAAAGACTATTTAGCCAAGGTAATTTGCTTCTATCTGCCTCTGTTATCCATTCTCAGGCATGCCTCTGACACGTGGCCGGGTCTACTTCAGTTCACAAGATCCTCTCATGGTTGTTGACAAACCTTCATAACCTTTCCTCTGTCGTAATTAAATCGGCCAGTTGTTTTGATAGATGGACGGTAGGTGTCCTTGGAGCAAAGTCAGCGACGAGCATTAAGCGCTGAATCTTTAACCTTTGTCACACATTTTGTTGTAATTACACAGGAGTGCATATGTAAACAAACATGTTAACACTGGATTACACAAACCATGCGGTGCACAGCTGTTCCCATGCTCTGATGTTTTTCACTTTAACTGTTTCCTCTGTGTTTGCCCTGCAGGAGAATGAGTTTGACAGACTAGCGATGCAGTACACTCCCACCGCTACAGCATAAGACATCTTCTGTTGCTGACCACAACGGACTTCAACATAACACCACGAAGTGTCAACAGTTTTTCTCTCTCCCTAACTTGCATTTCTGTATTTGTATGGTATTTTTACTTGTATTATTTAAACCAGACCATAAGTCATCTATCTTTTCTTCTGGGTTGCAGATGAAACATGTCTGGCTTAGTATCCACGCTTTACAAATTAGCATTTCTCCCATGGAAATCAACGCGTCTGTTTTTAAAGGACCAGTGTGTATGATTTAGTGGCATCGAGAGATGGTAGTAGTCGCGGATTGCAGTCCCCTCGACTCACTCTTGTTTCAAGCATGAAAGAGGAACTACTGTGGTCGTGACCAACGCCGTATCCGGAGCCAGTGTTTGG
Organism: Nibea albiflora; assembly: GCA_014281875.1. Classification (NCBI taxonomy): domain Eukaryota; kingdom Metazoa; phylum Chordata; class Actinopteri; family Sciaenidae; genus Nibea; species Nibea albiflora. The sequence continues at coordinate 14,254,242 of CM024792.1, read as the reverse complement.
TTTGTTTGCACTACTGTAGATACATGGCAGACTCCATGAAATATAATATTAAAGGCTCATTCTATGGTAACAAAAACATAATAGTTCTTATTTTTAGGTGATTACACACTAATGAAAACATAGTTATGAGATCCCCCTAAATCTGACGCACTGGACCTTTAAGTAAGCATTCCTTTGAAATGATGATATCAAATCAATGTTTAATAAATGTTTAATACCTGCGTAAAAATTGAAGTGTCATTATGTGAAATTTTATATGATCTAAGACAAACTTTTTACAACACGTACCACCTCAGAAAATATGTCTCTCCAGGGCAGTGCTGTCTGATCCTGCTCAAAGGATATTTATTGTTACCAACCACCACCGACTGTTGACAGTCTGATTCTTTGATGCATACTATGTTTGATGTATGTTTACGTATCACAGGCTAATTTTCATCCTGAAATTCAACATATGATATGCATTCATCCATAACACATTTGCGGTGCTTTTACTTTTGATACTTGAAGCACACTTATAACATCCATGCATTTTTAATCAGTTATAACCAAGGCCCACTTCCAACAGAATATTAGATATATTATATGTTGTGTTACATGTACACATGGAAACAACATACATTTAAGCTAATTTAAAGTGTTTCTTGTTGCTTCCTGACACATTTTCTACCATCTCGTGTCAGTCTTGTATTCACTGTCTCTTTAAGTCATTTTTTTTTAACCCTCTCGGCTCATGCTCTGGCTTCATAAAGAAGATAGCGGCCTCAGCTACGTCACGCCCCCCCCCCCCTCTCTCTCTCTCTGCTCACGTAAACTTACGCTGTCCTCCTTTTTTTTTACGTACCAGTTGATTCCCATTGAAAGCGGGGCGCGTCTTGTCAAAACGCAGCTTTGAACACGTTGACCAGCAAACTGAACGGCACTACTGTCGGTGAGGAGAAGACGGACGGAGAGGAGGAGGAGAGAGAGAGAGAGGGAGAGAGAGAGAGGCGAGAGCCAACAGACCTCTTCGTATCTAGTGGACTCTATATAACTCCTTTAATTGGTCTTCTTCGTGGGACTAACTTCGTGCGAGATTGGGTGGAAATCTGCTGTATAACGGTGCGCGTTATATAAGGCGAATAACGGAGAGGGATGAGACCGTACGTACGTTACAGCATAGCGGCACAATAAACGCATGTGCTGGCTGCCGGGGCTTGGCGCTTGGAGAGAGAGATTGATTTAAAAAAAAAAAAAATAAAAAGGAAGAAAGAAAGAAAAAAAAAATAGAAAACGCTAGACTGAAGCCGCGTGCGCATATGTGCTACACTGGCTAATTTATTCAAGTAGCTAGCTATCCTGCCAATGCTGGTCCATTCACTATTGTGTGCGTATGATTTAACTTAGCTTAGGCGGCTAACAGACCAGGACGCGCCGCCGCCGCCGCCGCTGCTGCTGCTGCCGCCGCTGATGAGCCCGCTGTGTGTGTGTGTGTGCGTAGCGGAATGATGATGGCTCAGATTAATCCTATTTAATTATTGTTTTTTTTATTCGTGTGTGTGTGTGTTATTATTAAACACAGCCACATATCTGATGTGTGCGCACAGACGTTGTGGGCCCTGCTATCATTCATAAAACTATCCTGAAGGCGAAGAAAGGGGCCCATGTCTTAATTTGGAAAACAAAGAATTAGGCTACCGGGGAGGTTAAGCTGGTTAGATAAGCTTGTTTTAGCGTTTTTAAGTGAGCTAGCAAGCTGGTTGACGGATTAGTCGCACAGTCTGGACAGCACAGCTCCCTCCACTCCCCTCTCTCTCTTCACCACAATTGGAGTATTTTTTTGATTTTTTGCCTCCTCTCTGCGCCGCACCACAATGAGCAGTCACACCGGGGACACCGGGCCGGTGGAGGTGGAGCCCATGCCGGGATACTTGGACCTCATTACCAGAGCCTCCAGCGTCATGTTTAACGCGTGGAGAGACTGTAGCACATGCGGGCTGGAGCTCTCCAAACGGACTCTCCTGGATAACGCTTACATCACTTTGACCGAAATCGCCCTGTTTTTCTTTTGCGCCTTTTTGTGGACGCAGGTCAGGCGGGGACTGACAGAAAGTCTGTTTAAGGTTGGTGGACACACACACACACACACACACACACTTTCACAACTCCCTCTCCCAAGCTTTCTTTATTTACGTCCCTTAAATAGATCATTACTCCAATTAAGAGTCCCCCCGGCAGCGCACAGGAGTGTGGCCTCCTGTGGCCTCCCCCGTGTCTCTGGAGTTCATCCTGAAGGCACAGGCTCAGATTGTGCGAGGAAGTCGGTGAGAATGAGTGTTAACAAATGTTCACAAATATTAGATTATACAGCTGTTGGTTTAAGATACAGACGATAAACACCCTTATCTATACTTGTATTGGGCAAACATTTGAGCTGAACAGGTGCAACCAATGAGAAGTCTGAAACTCAAAATTTGGTAGATTTGGTATTTCACTGCTCTTCACGCTCACAAGGAATGTATATGAATGCCATAAATGCTGTATACTAACCCTAACAAGTGAAGTCCCACTCTGAGTCTTATTTCTTCACATCAGGGGTGTCAAAATGGGCCACCAAAGGGTCCACTGGACCTTTTTTCAGTTGTACTACACGTAAAAAAGTAAAGAACTAAGTATTAAGTACTATATTATTCAGTTCCAAAATGCACATGACTTGAGATATTGCTGAATAGTTCATTCATTGCAAAAAAGGATGAAGGTCCATCCTATATGAGCTCAACTTGGGTTGCATGTGACCCATGAGCTAAAAGAAGTTTGACACCCCCTCACAACAAAATCTGTTTTCTATGCGCGGGTTTGCAGGCTGAATGCAATCCACCGTTACTTATACATTTTATCCATTCGTATCCATTCAGGGCAGCAAGTCGTTCATTGCGATTGTGTCCCGTTGCAAATGGTGCAGACTTCCCACCGTCCCTTTCCCCTCTCCTCTCTCTCTTTCTTCCTCTCACGCACAAGATTCACATCAGGCGATGTAGTACATCTCATCTTATATTGCGATATCATAATATATGCACTTGTAGTAAAACAATACCTTTTTGTGCCAGTGAATTTACCCGGAAAATTCAAGCTGTTGGTGCAAAAAACTCATGTATCAAGTTGCCATGAATCAATGCCCACAATGGCCTGATACACACAGCACATGTGAAAGGAATGGCTACCCACAATCCGCCCCGCTGTATATATGTATCATATTGCTGCTTGCATCTATATTTATATAAATGGGTTTATTTCCAGAAATGAGACCAACAGATACACGCTGCTGCCATGCCGTTCTTTTGTTACCTGAGGATGTGCACTTAAAAAAAAAAAGCAGCATCACCGTTCCTTACCACAGTATGTCACTTAGAGGAAAGAAGACGCTCAGGCTACGCTCTGACCCTGTATTCCTCTCCACTCATCCAAGTCCTGAGTACCTCCACCCTGTTTAGTGTCGGCAGGGTGGGGCCTTTCTCCACAGATAGCCTGGATGTGGCTCATTATTGTGCCACAGTCATGGGTGGGGGTTGTGCGTCTGCACGTGGTGGTAGGCGCTACGGTGGTGATGTTACGGCGGTATACTGTAGCCCCGTGCATGAAGCCAGATGTGGCCTGAGAATGTAAATAATGAGGCCTGTTTTCCCCCCTTTACATTATGTATGTGTGCTTCGCGCGTGACTCACTGACTCCTATGGAATGATATAAGCCAGTTTAAGGCCCAGGTACTATAAGGGCTTTGAAGGATAAGGTGAGATTGTTAACAGTGTAATGAATGTGTGTCAGGGTCCCCCCTTTGTTTCTTTACTAGTGCATGTGTTAAACCAATTATACAGTGCTTACATTAGGGGGGAGGGCGGGGGCAGATGTGCCAAGCTGATGCAATAGGGTTATTACATACATCACAGAAGCTGCGGTGGGTTGTCAGAAAAGTACAGACGCATTATCGGGCCTCGTTTGAGGACAGTGAATTGCACGGGCTTGATTAACAGGATGTTTCCTCATTTGCTAAGTTGGACGTTGAGTAAACCACAATGCATTTAATATCTTGCCAGTAATGATTGAACGTGCGGTCTTCACAGCACTGAAGTACACAACTGCACTACAGTACGAGCACAATGAACGACAGCACGGACAATCGTTGAGCACACATGGTTAATTAGGGAAAACTCATGGACATTAAATGTTAGCTTAGACATCAGCGGACAAAGCACCGCGTAATCGTATGATGCAAGCTGACACGAGAGGAACGAGTGCTGGCTCCTCAGACGTACTGTGAAAACGCCATTTACGGACCTCATAGAAATTACACGGGCCTCTTTGTCATTTATAGACGTGGACATTTGTTTTGTGTCAGAGTCTTTGTTGTGTCCTCATGCAGTTGTTCAAAGGACGTCCTGCTTCTGGAGGTGAGAAAAATGAGTCGATTAGTTGAAAGAAAATGCATCAATATTATCATTAAAGTCACCATTTGCAGTTGCACGATTTTGCGGCTTAAACCCGTTGCTTGGGCACATTTGATGGCTTTCTTTGTGCTCTAGCAAAAAGAACCTGCAGATGAATCGATTATAGATATATAGATGTTACTCGCAGCCCAACATGCAGAACCTGCTGGGGAATATAATAATACGTCTGCCAACAGAGCTGATGGATGAAAATAATTAGTTTCCTGTTTTGTTACTTACAGTACTCTCAGTCATGTCTGAAGAATAAAAGTTGACCCATTTTAAATCCGCACTCACTCCAGTTTCTATTAAACAGCCCGATTTAAACCATAAAAGCATTCTGAGCGATACTTTTACCATTTTGACTGTGTCGTGTGCTCAGTTGGCCGTGCTCTGTCAGTAATACCACAATAACAGGAGTGAAAGCTCGTGAAGTGAACCCACTCACTTGTCAAAAGAGATGTGACTGATGGTTGTGAGACTGGCTGCACACCTCGTGTGGTGAATGAACTCACAACGAGGGAATAAGGTCAGAGATCACCAACACAGAGGTTGGATGGACCTGTCTTGATCTGGAGTCTTTCATTTGTGTCAGCCTTCCTCTGCTCTTGGAAGCTAGCCTCCGCATGGTACCCTCCTTTCACATGTCAGCGAGCACGCTGTTGGGTGAGGTAAGGTGAGCGTGCTGGGGGTGGGGGTGAGTCCTGCGCACAGCGCCGCGTGGTAGGTGAGTGTTTTATTTTTTCATGTTGATTTGATGCTTGAGTGTACGACCGGTAGCTCTCGGGTTAAATTAAAACACAACTTGTTGATAAGCTACTCGAGCTCTCCTGGCTCATCCACCGGCACCAACGTTGGCGCTCTACAATCTAAACAAAGCTAAATGTGCCCTTTAAGTTTAGTGTGGCAAATCGATTAAGAGAACTCCATTTTGCTGCCTCCTGTAGAAAATAGTAATCTTGCAATGTGACGCACACGCAAGTGTGAAAGCAGCCGAACTCCTCCTTCCTCATTGTCTTTTTAACTTCTCTCTGCACGCAGACAAACTGATTTTAGGTTTACGTATCTGTTTGCTCGCATGATTTAATTTGTTGCATTCATGTGCGCCTGCGTGTTTGTCCTCTGGAGTGTGCAAGGCTTCAGATACATTTGTGTTTGCATACATTTTGTCAGTCAAAGGCATTGCATTTGCAACTTCCTATCAGCGGGGGATAAATAAACAGAGAAGGAAGAGAGAGCTAGAGGAAGGAAGGAATGGAGAGGACAGAAAGGGGGGTTGTGTGGCTGAAGCCAGCCCTGCTGACTCAGCGTGCAGCAGCCAATCATTAACACGATGGCGCACACACACACTCCCTAACACTCGTTAGTACATGTGAAAAGAATATTTTCTCACATGCACGGGCCATGCAAATTCAGTCGATTACCAGACTTTTTATTGTTATAACCTGCCTGTATTTAGAAAGAGGCGACACGTTAGCTGCTCAGCATGGAGAGTAAAATCAGGCAGTGGTCAAACCCTCCATGCAGCAGCAGTTCATAACCTCACTCACAAATGCCTCACACACACACACACACACACACACACGCACACACACACACTGGAGCAGTCGCTGCCCAAAGATGCAAGCAGCCTGCCAACTCGAGCATCGTTGCGGCGCTTATCTCGCTGCATAGAGCCGAGCAGCACCTCTCACCCCCCTACTGTTGTTCTAAATGTGAAAGCGCCATAAGGTTTGACAAGGTCCCCAACCACAGATCCCGGATCACGTTCCTCTAAGCCCCTTGCTCGTTGTTGTACATTAGAGCCACAGAGAGAAACCTGATATTGGATTTGTGGTGAAGGGGAAGTGCTATCCATTCATCCAAAAGTGCCCACTCAGGTGAAACTTACTTGTAATACTGACACTGATTGCGAACAATTGTTAGGAAGTTTCGTTGTTATTAGTCTTCCTCTCCTCTCCTCTCCTCTCCTCTCCTCTCCTCTCCTCTCCTCTCCTCTCCTCTCCTCTCATGACTCAGCCCATCCAATATATCATCACGTAGCGTTTAATCGAGCAGCACTTTCACCATCACCTGACTATCCTGATCTATAGCACCGTGTGCTTCGGTGTGCCGTAAATCATAAATACGAGCACTTACAGGTTCACAAAACCGTCAGCCCCACCGCTTCGCACACAGAGGATGCCCTTTGATTCATCACAATTTGTCACTCTGACGGATGCAGTGATTACATAATTATTCATTTGTTCATCAGTATTATATGCACATGCAGAATGTTCATTTCAGTGCCACGCTTTACTATTCACCAAGATAGCCAGACAACCCTTTGAATCATGTATCAAGAATCTTGGCACAGCATTGGCGAATTACTAACAAAAACTCTCCACACACCTCCCGTCCGTCAGTGCCATACTAATTAAGACTCACTCTAAAGTGGAGAATTAGTCACTTAATCAGTTGTTTAATCACCAGGGAAACTAAATCAAACTAAACTAAATCAGCAATTATTTGTATTTTTTTTCTCAAGCAAAAGTAGTGAAAAATGTTTTATATTATTGTGAATTGAATATCATTACAAGATATCTGAAGACCTTGGATTTGGTCAACTGGAAAAATGATTTCTTAAAAAAGTAGATTAATCCATTATGAAAAACCAAATCAGCCAAGCGACTGTAGTGTCCCAGAAATTCTCCACGTTCGATAGATCCCACTCATCACTTTGCAGAAGACGTTCATGAGCCTGGAGGTCTTGTTGTCCCAAACCCCCCAAAAAAAGACAGCAATTGCTCCACTGCAGGAAGAAATAGGGAGAGTGGTTGTGCACTCTTTCACACGGTGAATCATAGCCAAAGCAGCCGTACGTACCAGCTACAAAGTGGGATCATGAATCAGCCCCGTTTGCTGACTGTGACAGTCAGACTCTGGACTCTTCTGGTCAGCTGGAATGTGCTGTGAGGCCTTGACCGCCACGGAGCCTCTCAATGTTTTTCCTCTCTCTCTTCCTCTCTCTCTATCTCTCTCTCTCTCTGTCTCACTTACATGCCTCCAGATAGACACAGTGGACAGGCTGTCATTGTAGGCTTCACACATGGCAGCTGTCTCTCTTCTAATAACGCCACTCTGGTAACAGTGTGTGAGGACAGTATCCAGAGGAAAGCAAGCTTCGGCTCCTCTGCTCTGCATCTTACGTCATGTACGTTTTGGGCATGTTGGTGTTTGCGTGCGTGTCTGCATGTTTGCTCACGTTGTTGTCCACAGGGTGTTGATAATGATTTGGATGTTTCTCTTAGCTTTCTCTGGAGCAGTCTTTGAGATCAGATTCTCGGTCCCAGCCTCTAGCTGTGGTGGAGACTGATGCTTCTGCACGGACTCACAATCAGGAAGTTGCCTTTACCTTTTCCTCTCACCTCATGTCACCTTTTCTTTCCCCTTTGCTGTATCTTCTTGATCTAACTTTTATATGTGACGTTTGTTCTACCCATTTCTTCTTTTCTGTCTTGTCCCCACCCACTGCTTGGTTAACGCAGCCGAATGATAGTTAGCCCAGATCCAAAGGTCGATAGCGGGACCTTCTGGGGAACTCACTTACATGTGTCAAAATGACTGTAACCAAGGTGTGACTCAGAGACGCTACACAGATTAGCCACGGATTCTAGAAAAGGATGACAAAGACCTTCCTGTCTAAACTCATGTCTGAACCCTCAACTGAGTAACACCATCAGAATTAAAATTCTTTGTCTGGTTGGTAGGGCTTGTGCAAGAGGAAGTGATCAGCCACAGTGCAAAGTATATAGTATTTTCCTTTTCACTGGAGGTTACAGTGACTCTAAAGATTATGATCAGCGAAGTGAAAGTAAAAAATGAAATAGACAGATTATGTTGCTTGCGCAGGTCGACACAGGTCGCACTGTTGTGTACCACACAACCCAGGAATGTGTGCCTGCTTTATTCCTCGCTGTAATCAATAACCTAACCTTAATCCGGACATCCACTCATTGCTTAACGCCATTAAACTGCCTATCAGCGGCATCGGAGCTATAATTATCAGCCTGGTGCTCTAACTTGTAGAATATTCTGGTCCGTTTGAGGTACGAACACACACGCACACACACACGTTATCGTTACTAGGGATGCGACTCAGAAAGGAGAGCGTTTCTTTTTCCATTTTAATTCATCATCCATTTTTCTGTGTATGATATGTTTGACTGAACAGGACAGACCTTACAGGCCGGTCTGCTCGCCAGATTCATATTTATTAATCAGCACCATATGGTGTCAGGCCGTGTACGCCTTTTGTGTTGGTTTGTTTTCACTTCACATTTATTATTACGCATTTATTATTTTATTCGCTTTCAACTTCATGCAAAACAACTGTGACCACATTGGACTATTCTTTACACGAGTCATTAATGCGCCATAAATTCTCTAAATAAGAAATTACCATGTGTCATCTAATTGATTCTCACATCTCCACATTGCTATCTGTCGATGAATGTGTCACCGTGTGTGTGTGTGTGTGTGTGTGTTTTAAGCTAACTTTAGATTATGTGTGGGTGGATAATTATGGTGAGCTCATGAACCGCCGCCTGCTGATGCACACTTGTCCTGTTGCACATATTAGTACTCATGCTCATAGTAAGTCCTCATTCTCGGCGTTTTGGCATGGGTAGTACATTATGAAGGACAGCCATATGTCTTCTGGCTGCCAGCTTGGACGGGGAGCAGCTTGAGTGAATGTCTTAATACTTCACTCAGGCTGTACCTTTTACAGTAAGTCTCTTTCTGTTGCTTTAACCATCGCAGAAATATGAGGATATGAGACAGCTGCGTTCACATAAAGCGTCGGTTCCTTCTGCAGAGTGTGGACAGAGGCAGCACTATAGTTATTATATACCCCTCAGTCATCGGACACATACAGAGACCATATGACCGCGCATCACAAGCCTGATGCTCTCTGCTCGCAGCAAAATGAAAAGAAGTGAATGCACGACTGCGTCAGATGAAGAAGTTACTTTGTGCCACTTATCTGACACAGTGTGTGTGTGTGTGTGTGTGTGTGTGTGTGTGTGTGTGTGTGTGCAGCTGCTGTAGCTTCTGTCGTGTGTGAATTAAATGTAACAACGTGGGAAAATGTTCTGCACAAATGTACACCCTTCAGACAAAACGTCTCGGCTTTTATTGGTGAACGAATCTTTGCGATGCATGAATAATATAGGCATGAACTCATTTCTAATTAGCCCAAGGGAACTTGTTGGTTGTTGTCAGCAGTGCCGTCGCCTGTCGTGTGTTTAATTTCATTAGGAACGTACATTTTCATCTTTGATTACGTGTGGATGAGCACTTTTTCTGCAGTGGTCACTCCTGATCCATGTTTGCGCAGCTTTAGCCTTTTTGAGAGTCGCTGCAGCCACGGGTAATGAAGACAATAAGGAATAAGGGAAACAAGCTGTATGTCACATCACTGAGGGTAAAATTTAATACAATGGCCTGGAGAGGCTGTTATGCCACTGTGTGGTTCTCATTATGAACCTCATTCTCCAAGTGTGAAACGTCACAACGATTCGGGGCTACAAAAACAGGACACTGAGAATAAAGTTGCTCATTTATGATATTAAAAACACACAGTGCTTCACAGCTGCGTAATAGTACTAGTCTGTGTTAATAGTGTCACTTTAAAGGCGAGCCTCACTTACTTTGATGCTCCAGGAGTTATTTTGACATCTAAGCGTCTCACACACCCACACACACATGCAAATTGTGACATGTGCCATATGCGCTGGTGCAATCAAGGTATCAGAGCCATTCCTTATTTGAATCTGTTTAATGCGTTCATGCAGAAGGAACTGAAACAATCGCAGAATTTCGAATTTAGACACAGTTTAGATCTTTGGCACTTCCTTTGCTGTAACAGCCGGATGAATTCAAGTGTATGAGCCTCTCCTTGCAACTCAGCCTACAATGGATGTGAAGTCTTCAATGCTCTGAACTACAAAAGATCGATTTTGTGGTATTTTAAGACTTTTTCACGATCTGCAAACGCTTTGAACTTGTTGAATAGTTGTCAGGTTTTCCACAAGTGCCTTTTGAAAGAGAAAGTCAGAGGGCGGCCTGAAAATTTGCTTAACACGTGATGATCACAGAGCCCTGGGACACTAAGGATGAGCAAAGTCAAATGTTCCAAATGCCGCCTGCCGCCGCTGCGGCTGCTCCTATCATATATTGCGGTTATTTACTCCCTCATAAAAGCGAGGTTGGGAGCGCATTCGGTCACGAACTTGTGTGCAAATTTGTTTGCACAGCGGTGGTGCCTTGTCTAATCATGCGTTTTTAATCAAATCAGGTTCAAATGTCGCAGGCGAACTCTTGATTCAGCATCAGTATTCCAGCAGTGTCGGACAGGCCATCTGGAGAAATGTGAGTTTTTCCTGATGGGCCAACGGTTCAACAACATCCGTGTGGGAAGGGAAAAAAAAAACATCACATGCTGTTTGATCCTGCTGTCATGTCAGGATAACATATTGTTGCCGTCAGGTGCCTGCGGAGCAAAAATAATCAGGATATGGGTAAATATGGGATAGTTCTTCTTTGAGTCAGAGTTTGACCTAAAGCTGTGTCATCCTGATTTGCTGTGGGGACATAAACAAAACGCTGAGCTTAAACCAGATAATGTTAACAAATGTATTTGTCTATAAGCTGCGATGTAGGTGGAAGAGAAGGCGGCCCGAGCTTATCTCTTGCTTTTCTTGAAGCAACTATGCAAAATTGTTTCGTTGGTGGACTTCATTAAGTTTATCCAACTGTGACTGTGGATCCGCATGAAATATATTTAAATGACCACCTGCTAACCCGATCTGACATGTCAGGAGAAGATGAGCTGATCGTTTTGTTTGATTAGTGAGCGACCCTCATAACGCATTCCTCTTTGGTCATGGTGAGCTCCACTGATTGATTAGAAACACCTTGGAGAATGTCTTTCGCACATGGTACATTTCGTTTTATTGAGTCACACACAGATCAACACGACTCCTCTCCCAGCGTGCATCACCGGCTGCCAGAGGTTGCTTCCAGTGAGTAGACAGGATATGGACGTGAAGCGCTGTCAGGACCGGAAACGCTGCCATGGCCCGACATTAGCGACCTGCAGAGGTTAGGGATAGAGAGGGAGAGTGACTGTGTCAAGCTGTTGATATCGCGCAGACTGTTTCACCTTTACGCTCTTACATAAGTTTGTGGCCTTTTTCCACCGACTTTGAGCAACATTCAACCAATCAGAGCTAAGCAGGTGGGTTTAAGAATGTCGCTACGTCTGTGAACAACAGCCACAGAAAGTGACGACAAAGGTGGATGAGACCAATACTGACAAAACAAGCTAAAATGTTTCAGTTGAAACCATTAAGCAAGAAAGCGAGTCTCCCCGAAAACTGCCACATCACATCGATGGGACAGATACATCACTTGGCACAGTATACTAAAATAACTGCAGGAGTTAACTTGAACACAGCAGAATGAATGAAGTGAAACAAAACAGCAGTTTATCCTGATTGTCAGGCTACTGAAAACCGTCGTTGGTAATTAAATATTATAATGCAGACACGTGCTTCTTATACTTTCAATGTAAAATACGTCATTGAGATAAGAAACACCTTGTAGCACCTGTCACGGGAAGACTCCATCATTGAAGATCCTTATCCCCAATGGCAGCTGTCGGCTCATCACCTTGTTAAGATCAAGGAGTGGAGATAGGAGTGTGGGGTTGGGTGAGATCAGTTTCTCTTCATGGAGGCAGATATTGTGTTTGGGTGAGGCAGATAGATAGATGTGGGGAAAGGGCTTATTTGATGTGGCGATAAAAATGGCATTTTAACCTAGTTAGAGTGTCGAAGACACAGATACATAGGTTTTGTACGTAACTCGGGCCATCCATTGGATTAGCCCTTGTAAATGCTATTTGGCCTAAAAAAGATGTCAGAGGAACAGATGGAATCAGCGACAGAACCGGGCTTTAAAAGTGACACAGAGACGGACAGAGTGACGTCAGATTAACCAGAGAGATCGAAGCCGGGCTGAGCTAAAGGAATGAAGCTCAGGGGGTGAGCGAGAGCGCGGGCCTTATCGAACAGATCCACACATGAGCCAGCATCCTGACTCACTGGCCCAGTTTACCTCCTTATGCAACATGCCAGTGGAGTCCATTCAAGCCCCTCCCCGCCCCTCCTCTCTCATCACTTGCTTCCAGGGAGGCCAGAGGCGGGAGGCGGGGCCGGGGGACTGAGAACTTTCAGAGAGTGGTGGGTGAAAGGGAGAGCAATGGGGCGCAGCTGTGGTTAGAGGGGAAAGAAAGGGACGGATGAGGAAGGACTTGAGTGGAAGAGAGGTGGTGGGAGTTTTCATCCACACTGTAGAGCCTTGCCAGCATCCCTGCATGGTTGCCAAGGGAACCATTTTTAATTGTCATGAAGTTTCTTTCACACTGACTCCATTTATACACGCTCTACCTCTATAATTTTCTTTTTCTCCTGCAGTTCTAAGACTGCTTTTCTCTTTTTCTAGACAGTGAAATGAAACCCAGTGATGCCCTGAGCTGGAGAGCGAGTTCAGCCAGAGTCTGTCTGTCAGAGGGGGGGGCGGGGAGGAGGAGGAGGCCGTTGAACGTCCGTAGATCCCAGCCGAGTGTAATTCAAGGAACAGAGGTCGAGTGGATTATCTCAGTGTCCTTGACCCACTAGGCTGGACCCTCTGTAGGCTGGCATTGAAAACTAAAGGGTAGATAGATAGATAGAGGGGGTGGATAGGACCCAGTGTGATGGTGGCAGCTGACTGGCACAGAGAGAAAAGAACGAAGCCACTGGCAGACTGTTACATAATCTCTCACAGTCTGCATCTGAGGCAAAGATTTTTGTCCCTACTGTGTTGCCTTTGGTCGCTTAAAGGTCGGCACCAGAATATAAAGAAGCAAACCTCTGTCCAGAAGTGAGTCACGAAGCAAAAGCATCACATTTCCCCCAAATAAATAGCAGTCACTGAACTTGAACTGCCGACGCTGTCGACGCTAACCGCTAACGACGGATGAAACTTGCTCTATAGTGATGCTGGGTGATGAGCCAGACACCACACTGCATTAAAAAATGCATGGGGTTGCTTTGGCGGGGGTGTCTTGCTACAGGTGTCGATTAGAGGAGGAAATATGAGTCCAGTTAGAGCGATCGATCCACGAGTTTAAAAGCTCATCAGACTTTTTTATGTTACAGCGAGGAAGGATTTGTCAGCCCTGTGAAGTTATTGTCATATAAAGTTATAAACATGCGCTTGGACCTTATTTGCTGTGACCAAAAGCGGTGGCAGCCAACCCGTGTTGCACTTTGACTTTATTATTTTAGTTTCAGTTTGCCAGCGTGCTATGTATTTTTGTTCTTCTTCTTTCCAAATATAGCTAAACTTGCGGCCGGTATGGTGAATGTCAGGCGTTGTGCAGTTCCGGCACAACTTGCAGAAATACACCAACTGTCACTACCTACCTAAAAAGTCACACACTGCCGCTGACAGTCTTTCATAAGCAAACTGTGTCACTACTCGGCTGGTTTTAATTGCAGCGTAAAAGTCGCCGCGTACCCAGAGATGACACAGAGGAAATGACATGGAGGAAACGGATATGGTGTAACAGACTGAGAGCAGAACAGAGTGCGTCGAAGAATAGACAGGATGCGGATGTAGTGTGATCCACAAGTAAGGCATGAGCTGCAGAGGCATGATTGGTGTCTGCTGTAACCTGTACCAGCCCCTGGTGTTTGACAGCCTTTGTGAGCGTGCATGCTTAGGCTTTATTTATTTATTTATTTGTCTATCATAGGGGTTGATGTGGTGGAAGACTGTGTACTGACAGCTGGCTTCTATAAATAAATGTCGCAGGCAGGGGGGAGACGCAGGGGTGGAGAGAGAGAGAGAGAACGAGGGAACTGGGAAGAGTGACAAATAAAGGGGGAGACGACAGAGGCTGGGAGGGCTGATAGAGAGAGGCTGATACAGATGTACCGAGAGACTTAAAAGAATGTGTCCTGCGCCACGGTCAAGACTGAACACGCACCACATGTCGGCACGGCCTCAACCAATCAGCAGCCCTGTGGTGGGATCATGTGTCCCCTCGATGCTAAGTCTTGCGTGCGGCGCAGGAAGCTCTTCACATCTAGGAAACAGCATTTAAAAAAAAAAACAAAACAAAAAGAAAAGCGAGAGAGAAACAAAGAAAAGGGCAGAGAAAGGAATGAAACATGCAGAAAAGGTTTGGTGGATTCCCATGAAAGTGACTTTCCAATCATTTAGCTGCAGTGATGCTCGCTCCATTAATTTGTCATGTAGCTGGTCACTGAGCCTTGTCGTATCATGTCCTGTAGGCTTGCTGCTTGGTAACAACTGACTGAGACGAACTGTATCACTGACACCGGCGACTTTCACTTTCCCGCCTCCTGTTACACCATTTCATTGCCTTCCAAAGTGGCTTGCGTGTGTGCGCGCTTGTGCTTGTGTTTGTGTTTGTGTGTGTGTGTGTGTGTGTGTGTGTGTTGCATTTTGTTTATGAGGCACTGAGCTGGGTTTGGTTTCCTGTCTTGGCACAGCTATGAAACACTGAGCACCTGCCTATCTTACTGCCCGACTGATGTGCTTATCTTACCTACGTTTCAGCTCGTCTTTGTGCCCCTGTTTGGAAAGGTATTGTCCGTGTCACCTCGTCAGCATTTCTTCATTTAAAATTGAATGATTATGATTTAGAACTTGCAGCAGAGGCAGAGAAGATTGTGACAAGGGGGAGGCCAGAGGAGAGAGAGAGAGAGAGAGAGAGAGAGAGAGAGAGAGAGAGGAAACTGATTAGGGAGAGGACAGTAAGATAGCACGATTGCACCAGTGAGTAGGTGGGGTCTTGTTATCCAGCTACATCAGGCGCCACAGACACCTCCTCTTCTACTTCCTCTATTTCTGCTTAGCAAATGACACGCAGACTTGTGAAAGACTGCGGGCAGACGGTCACATGCTTGTAATGTACTTCGCTGATCATAGCGCGTGTGCACGGACGTGTGTGTCAGGAAGAGGGCGACACACTGAGTTTATTCAAGTTACCTAGTTCTAGCAACAGTCTCTGTAATCTAGCATCTAAACAACATCCTGATCGTGGCAGTGGCACTGGCAACAGACCAACAGTGGGTCATCTTACACTTCATATTGACATCTATATAAACCGCTACATAAATAAATGAATAAACAATCATCTGGTGTTCTTAAATGCCTCTCGAGTGATGTTGTCATTCTCCAAACGATGCACTTGAGCTTGAGCTTCTCCGCAGCTTTGCTGGTTTGAGCTCATTCTGTGTGCATCGGTATTAAATTTACATTTAAGCACCGCCATGTTGTCTGTTCTGTTATACAAGTGCGACATATAAAGGTCCCTTTGATGTCTTAATTCAAACTTCCATTTCGGCTCATTTGTTTTCTGCAGCCAGTGTTTATTAGCTCAGAAAAATGTGCCTAGAATTGCTGCAGCAGTTTAAATCCCTTTTAAAAAAAACAACATCTGTGGTCCAACCAGCCGTAAAGTCCCACTAAAGATTTCTCCATAAACGTCCGTGCTCATTCTTTCCGTCGAAATAATATTTGACTCTTTTCTCTTGGCCTTTACATAATGAAATACCATAAACAGTTATTTATGATAATACAGAACCAACCAAATGATTTCATTTCAGCTCAGAAGCCACAACAAGGCATTACATAATTGTTTGAGCTCACCACACGTCTTTAATCGAGTCTTTTGTAAGAGAAAACCGTCTCATCATCAGTTATTGTGCCCAAAGGCCTCGCAGCATGCCTAAAGAAAGAGGCTAAACTGAGTCTGACTTCCTCGCTCTTCATCCGCTCTGTCTGACTGTGCGCCCTCTCTCTCTCTCTCTGCTCTGTACCTGCAGCCTCTAGCACAGTGGTGGAGGCTGATGCCCAAAGATGCTGCCAAGATGCCGGAGAGCGCGTGGAAGCTGGTCTTCTACACCATGTCGTGGTCATACAGCACCTACCTGCTCTTCTTTACCTCCTACTCCTTTTTCCAAGATCCGCCCTCCGTCTTCTACAGTAAGATACACAACAGTGTGAAACATATAATGCAGTGTACTCGTCGTCTTTGGGATCTGTTGACTTGACTCAGTAAAAGGACATTTAAGGGTTTAAATAAAGTCTTGCATTAACAATGAATCTACTGCTTTTAACTCCTCTCAGCGTTTGAAGCTGGTCTAAATTAGATAAATGTTGACCTCATTAAAAGTGTGCTTAATCGTACTGTCACTGTGTCAGTTTCTTACCCAACCCCTCAGGGCAGATAAGGATCTGAAGTCATTTTAATCCAACGAAACAGCAGGCAGCACGGCCTAATCCTAGAGACGCTGTGTGGGGATAAAATAGTATTTGAGTATTCAAATAGAGAGATGGATTCAGGATACGCAGCCTGATGGTTCATGCTTGAGTTGATCACTCTTCCTTGTTAATCAAATCATCAGTGGCGCTATTATTACGGTGGCCGACAAGGGCAAGCGCGCCGCCAAATGCTGCAAACACAGGAGTGATGCAAAACCGAAAACACACAAATACATAAAAGAAAATACAACCGAAAAACACTGCGAAAGAAAAATGCTGCAAATACCAAAAACACACAAAACCTCCAAAAAAACTGCGAGAGAGAAACGCTGCACAGCTCACTCCACAAAACGTCACTAGGGGGACCAGTCCCTTTTTAAAACATGAGCAGGATGCCGAAAAGAAAGTTGGCTAACTTTTGGCGAAAGGGCTGGCTCAATCAACAGTCGTCATTGTTGTATTAGACTTGATGGAAGTAACATTTCCATCATGTGATTTCTGCATTAATTTACATTTGTCTAATTAATCTCTCAACATCTGGCGGCCGCTGCGGCAGGTCAGTGGCAGCTGCCCCCACACAGTGGCAGCGGTTGAGAGATTAATAAAGAAAACCTTGCAAATTAATGCAGAAATCACATCATGGAAATGCTACTAATGCTAATGCCACACTGACAACTGTTTTATAAAACATAAACAAATGCTCCACATAGCAGTAGCTGCTGTGGCAGGGCTCTGGCAGCTGCCCCAGAAACCGCATTTGCCCTTGTCGGGCCACTGTATATTATTGATACCAAAACCCCCAAAACGTTATTCACTGGGTTCATTACTGTTGGTCCAACACACTGACAGTATGAAGAATGGACATCATATCTATGATATGTTGTGACACCGACAAGTTTTTCACAGTGTGGTTGCTCTGGCCTCCATCTAAATTAACTAAAAATGGGCAAAGACATGGATTGTGTGGGTAGACTTGAGTGTGGCTGAATGATGCCTGGGTGCTCAAACAAGTTACCTGTACCGGCACCTATATGTCAATCAAAGCGGCCACCCTGTTAGGTTGTAAACATATTTATTTCTGCTGTGAAGTTTGATGTTTTAACTTATGGAGACTGACTCGTTATGTAGCCAGCCTCAAGTGGACGTTTGAGGAACTGCAGTTTTTGGCACTTCCGCTTTGGCTTCACTTCACAGCCATGAAGGTTAACACTTGGTCCAACATTAAGAGTAGAAAGCTCTATTCTTTGTATAGAAGTCATTAAAAGGACAGAGATGATATAACAACAACACAAATGAGAGCAAAGTTTTATGATAAAATCTGCATAATTATACCTATTGGAGAACAGAGATGTATCACTAATGGAGGATAGATGGTTAATGGTGATTCAACTTAAGAATCCAGATGCGTCTTTTATTGTCTCTCCATCAGACATGGAGATGTCATGGCTCTGCACCAACTCCATTGCTCTGAGTGGAGCTCGCAAAGGGCGCTTGACAGTGCCAGCTTCATCTTTAATAGCTGCATCTCCGCTAATAGCTGTCAGCCTGAGATGTGTGCAGTGCCACTGTGATGTCTCTGGACTGTTAGGGAGAGGGAGGGAGAGATGTGGAGCTGAAAAGAGGAGGCGAGAGTTTAGAAAATTAGGAGAAATCAGTAGTGGAAGCGAGGAGGGGCAGAGTGTCTCTATTCTGAAGAAGAAGAAAAAAAATGAGGGGAAAAAAAAGCTCCAGTCTCCAGAACAGAAAAAAAAGTCTCCAGTTCCCATGCCTCCCCTTGGCAGCTTTTCTGTTGTGATCCATCTAGCAGCCTTCTTCTCAATGTTTAATGACGGAAGGACCAATCAATAAACATTACACAAGGCCCGAACGTAACCCCATCCCACTAGAGACAAACCTTACTCAAACATCGGAGGAGAAAGTTTCCGTCCAACATCTGATAGGAGTAGCGTTAACGTACATTTGGCCTGTTTTGGCCGTGGTACTTTAGAAACCCTCTCTAATTCTCCCGAGGTTAAACCTGATCCCTCCAGCCTCCTCGGCATACTAACAACCCCAGCTGACCCCCTCACATCGGGTACTTTCCCCCTCCTCGGAAGTCAATGTATATAGCTCAGTGTCTCCACACAAGAATCATCTATTATTCCTCTGTAGGTCGGAGCTTTTACATGTCTTTAAGATGAAGACAAGCAAAGTCTGGACAAACCTAAAAGTCAAATCAATTCTAAATTTAAATTGTAATTTTACAAAAAATGCACAGGATTTGTCTCATCATGAAAACAGAAAATAATTGGCACATGAAACATTTAATCAGTTTAATGCAGTTTTAAAGATTATCTGAGTAACCATTTAAAAATGATTGCCTCCCTCTTACACGGTGATTTCGCAAACTGAAATTCATCTTGTATCCAACATGTGCCAACAGACAGTCGCCTCTGGGTCTTGAACTCGCACTTATAAGGAGAGGGGAGCCTGTAAACTGGCCTTGTCTGCAATAGTTATGACTTATCAATCAGCTCCATGCATTTTACTGTGTGAGTGGTAGTCCAAGATTCCCAGCTACAAACAAGCGAGTGCCTACTGCTGCCAAAGGCTGCGCAACATTTTAATAATACAACATCTAATATGGAAAATCGACATGTTGATAGCAAATCATGGTGACTGGCTGATTGCAAGCTGTTTTTGGGACAGGACAAGGACTGCGTACATAGATGAGTTATGGCTATTTAAATGTACCACGTTGCCTGCAGACATGTTGTCATCACATTTATATTTGATTTGGTTATTTATTTGAAATAGGCCATCAGTATAAGCATAAAGTAAAAAGGTTTATGAACCTGTTTGATATCCCGAAACTATAAAATCTATCCTCGTTGAATGAAGTTACTGATTTTAAAGCAGAAGCTCGCATGCTCAGTGTGGTCTCAGTATGCGTCACTCCTCACCTCTCCTCACATCTCCTGCCTGTTTGTCCAGACTGGAAGAGTGGTATGTCAGTGCCTGCAGACATCGCCATAGCCTACCTGATCCAGGGCAGCTTCTACGGCCACTCCATCTATGCCACGGTCTACATGGACGCGTGGAGGAAGGACTCGGCTGTCATGGTGGTGCACCACATCATCACACTGGCGCTCATTAGCTTCTCCTACGCCTTCAGGTATTTTTTTTTTGTGTCTAATTTAATATTGTGTCTAGTCCAGAGAGATCATTCGACCCTTCCATTATTTGGACTGGTTCTCAAACTGTGGTACGAGTACCACTGATGGTACGGGACCTCCTTGTGGTGGTACTCGGAGGAATCTTTGAAACAATTTTTGAAAATTAGATAAATGAATTTAAAAACATCTAATGCTATCAAAATACTATGCTGGAATGTGATTTAAGCTAATATTTTGTTTCAGTATCCTGATACAGTGAGACAGTGAGCATATATAAAATAAGAAATATAGTGAAGGGACGTTCGGATCAGGAGAACCCCTTTAGCACCAAATGAGCTCTGGTTCTCGAGCCGGTTCTGTTCAGCATTTAACAACAGCTGTGTGAACTGATGGTGGTACCTCTGAACACTGAACACACTGAACGTTCTGTTTAGTCCATTGACTCACCCAAAATAGATCCAAAAATGTACGAGGCTGGTTTGTTGTTTATCTTTCTGGTTGCATCTAGCACTGAAACAGCAACATAATACCAAAACGGCGTGTGCTCCTAAGACTTCAGCTTTCTGCCAGCAAATAAAGTGATTTTACAGGAAAGAGGAGATAAGAGCCACGGTTGTTACAGTTCAGCAAAAAATAGATTGTTTTTTTTGGTTTTTTTTTGGTCCCTGGAAATTGAGACAGAAACACGGCTTCAAAATAAACCGCAATTTTATCTTTCTGTTGCAGACTGACAATATCGTACTCGTAGTTTTACTATACACGTTTCAGACACGTTGCGGGTTTGACACCTGCTTGTGTCAGACTGAAATACATGCGCTCACACCGTACTGCGCGCTCTCTGCCCATCAGATACCACAACGTCGGGATTCTGGTGTTGTTCCTCCACGACATCAACGACATCCAGCTGGAGTTCACCAAGCTCAACGTCTACCTGAAGTCTAGAGGAGGAGGCTATCACCTGATCAACGACGTGCTGTCCAATATGGGCTCTGTCAGCTTCAGCATCACTTGGTGAGGCTCAACAAACCACACACACACACACACACACACACACACGTGGACAGACGTTTTCTCACTTTCTCTTTTTTCTGTCTGCTTTCATGTATGCATTTTCATGCTTTCATGATACTGAACAGTATTTCTATTTCTGGTGTCTATTGTGTTTCTGTCTCTCAGGTTCTGGTTTCGGCTTTACTGGTTCCCGCTCAAAGTGCTGTACGCCACATGTGTGTCCAGCCTCCAGTCTGTTCCCAGCATCCCCTTCTATTTCTTTTTCAACACTCTCCTCCTGACGCTGCTGCTCATGAACATCTACTGGTTCCTGGTGAGGATACACACACTTAGTCAAACCCAGGAAATATTTGTGGTCTCAACATAGTCTGATCTTGTCTTCCTCTCCTGTTCTGTGTAGTTCATCGTGGTTTTCGTGGTGAAGGTGCTGAAGGTAAAGGAGGTGAACGACGTCAGGGAGTACGAGGACGAGGATGGCAACAAGGCGGCGGCGGCGGCAGGCGGCGGCGGCGGCAGGCCTGCTCAAAGACCCTCAGGCAGAAAACAATGATGATGGTGCTGGACATCACATCTCTGCCCAAGGGTAAGCTCCAGCTGTCAGAGACCCTGTCATTTGTTTAATGCGACAGAGAGAGAGAGACCTCAGCTCAGGGTGGAAAAACACCACCAGCCAACTGCTGGCAGGTTTTTCGCAGTTAATGCTGAGTTTGTTTTCACCAGCTGCAAGTTTGGCAGGAAACCGAAACCAGCAGTTTAAGGAGCTATTTGTAGAATTTCCACATCAATAAATCATTCATTTTAAGACGAGAGTAGGGCGCTGTAATGTTTTAAATGGATGCTAAGTTCTAATATAAATCACTGACCAAAGGCTATTAGACGGAGAACTAGGCTTTTATCAAGATAAAAACATTTCATGAAGAAACACATATTAAAGTTTATTTAAAGGTCATCAGACTTGATTTATAATATGACAGAAATTGAATATGATATGCATAACCGTTTACTTCCTCTTCCGTGTTGAACTGCCATGTTTCCACAGTAGCTCTAGACTTATGATGGGAAGAACATTAGTCGGTACCAAGGCTAATACGTATAATGCGTATTTCTCAGCATAAATATGGTCTACTAACATACTTCAACATCAGCTAAGGCTCTGCACGTCTCATAATAAGCACAGGTCTTATACGTTGAACGCTGGCACCGCAGATCACACCACACTGCCGGTTTGTGTAAGAGGTGTGACTTTTGTGGCGAGCTGCGGTATTCGTTTTTGAAATCGCCTCTCAAAGCCTCCGACGCGAGTTTGATACTTCGCATTTATGGTCCAGTGCACAGTCGTGCGTTCGTGCTTTATGATTTGACACTCGTTGAAATGACTCATTCCGTCCTGTTGAATGCTGAATTCGATTCGACAGCTTGTAGTCATTTATTGCAGCAGGTGAACAAACAAGTCCGCTAAGCCGTCCTCGCAGTCAGTCTAACATTCTCCACGAGGAGAGGAGAGGAGAGGCTGGAGTGGAATAATAATGAGATTTTCTGAATAGTTTGTTTCAGTCCCACTGTATTACATAACATCTCTGATGTGTTTTAATGAGCACTCCGTGCATTGCCATAGCGACCTTTAAACCAGAAAATGCCAACTTGACTAAAGTGTTTGTGCTTTTATCTGTGAAGCTATGGATTCATCTCTGTGTCTTTATCTGAGGAGCCTCCTTCAGCCACATGCCTGACTGTCATGTGTACCTCTATCTCCTCCTCTTGGTTATCATGGTAGCCTTTGACCGCGGCTGCAAACGTCCCCATCACATCACCGCTCGTATAGAAAACTGATGTTGATAAGTCAGTAAGTCGGGTTAAGAGTTGTTTTTCCCCAGTGGTACGTTCTCCTCTCATGAAGTCAGCGCTTACCCCTGAGCTTGTGCAACCAGCGGCCCTCACAGGTAGATAGGATCAAAGAGCCTGAGACCATATGGAGATGTGATTATGTGGCAGTCCTTATCTGGCTGGCCTTGAACCCTGCCGATATCCTCCCAGCCTGCTAATGCCTCACAGCTTATTCAGCTTATTCTCTCTGCTCCTCGCTCTCCTCGTCCGAGCCTGAGAGTCCTTCCTCGGTTCACTGACTCTCTGTTGTCTCCGTCATCTCCTCCGCAGGAAGCACGTGCAGAACGGGATCACCAAGGACAAGCATCTATAACAGGCTCTCCATCGCCACCACCTGGCACGAGGCTACAAGTACAAGCAAGACGAGACGCCTCCTCCTTAGACGGCTGCTGGAGAAAAAAAAAACGTGGCTGAAGGGAAGAGCGTCACAAAAACAGAAAAGAGAAAGGGAAATCGCTGAAGTTAGGCCGCAACGTGTTTTTACTCTTTTTATTTGTTTTAGAACATTTCATTTCATCACTGTCATTTTTTTTGTTTTGTTTTTATTAGAGCACTGTGAATGTTATTTCAGGTGACTTTTTTTGGGTCTTATTGTTGCTAACTTTACATTTGATAGATTCAGTAGAAACAAAACAGTTTGAGTTGGACTGCGATCGTCACACACAGGGTGTCATAATCACACCCAGTAACCCTAAAACAACCCCACGGCACCCAGGCAAGGAGACGGCTAAGGCCTGTAGCGGCTCCGCTGTGTTTCCTTTCCCAACCTCCTTTTACTCTTCACCTCCATCCTCCGTCCATCCTCTCTGATTCCACACATGAAGAGAAAAGGCTGAAGAGAAAAAAAAGCATGATTCATACGGGGAAACGCGTCCTCCGTGTCGCGCTCACAACGGCCTGCCTGCCGTTGTGTGGTGCTGTTTCACCACATGTATTGATTTTCATATCATTGCACAAATCAGTGGTGGCGACTGCACAGCTCTGGCCCCGCTGCGTCCATTTGTTTGAATCGAGAAGAAAAAAAAAAAAAAGCCACATTAATGCGCGTTAGTATGCGTGTTTGTTTCAGGATGTAGCTGAATCTTTTTTTTTTTTTTTTTTTTCCACAACATTTCACCTCTCACTTTGATTTCCTGACCTTTTTATCTCTTGTACTGATGATCAACAGGTATTGGGAATATTCACTTGACATTCTTGTAGAGGAAGAGCTGGGTTTTTTGTTTGGTTTTTTTGTGCGTGTTTTTATTTTATTTTAATATTTTTTTTTGTCTTTGCGTGTCGCCTAGCATCTGTTGCTGCACTGACATGAAGGCATACAAGCTGATTGCTGGTTTAATGACAGCAAATGGCTCGAATTGATTGACTGGATTTAAGCATCATCCTCATGATTTTAATTTGTTTAAATAATATTAACAAAAAAAAACAAAACACATTTATAAGGAGTTGTTGTGTGTGGTGGCGGCTATCGGGTTCACAGAGATGAACTGAAACAATAGCCCAGAACTTGTGTAAAGTTAAAAATCAGTATGATAAAAAAAAACAAAAAAAACATTATGTATGCTCACATTATGGTATTCAGGAATGCATGACATCGAATGATTTTGGAAATATGCTATGAAATTGAAGAAAAAAAAATCCTCTCACTATGTAATCATAACGTCTTTATTCATGTTTTTGGAGCAGCCGCGTCCACTGAACACACATAGTGTTGGCTGACACACACACACACACACACACACACACACACAAACCAAACAGTGTGTGACAAAAACCTTTTTAAACACACGTTGACGACGGGAAGGGTCGAGATCGAAGTCCCAGAAATCCCACATATCAAGCGTAATTCAAACAAATTTAAACTACAGTGAAAGGGACCTGTTTTACTCAAGTGGTTTCACTGGTTTACTCAGTGTGTGTGTGTGTGTATGTGTGTGTGTGTGTGTGGAAACAGCTGCTGCACCTGTGGGGAAAAATAATAATAATAATAATAAGGGATGTTTCTATTCTTCCTACCGTCTCGATCAAATTCAAGCTCTTGTTTCGATGAACAGCATGCTTGTGCTGCTGGAGCAGGCCGCAGATGTCGTCTGTCCGTAGGAGAAGCTGTCTGTCTGTCTGTCTGTCTGTCTGTCTGTTTTTAGTTTTGTCTGTCTGTCTTCCACAATCCCCTCGTCCGCTGACACATGGGGGAAGTTCAAACTTTTAATTTTACATTAAACTATCACTATTATTGCTGTAGTTCAGGTTATTACTGTTGATTTGTTTTGGAATTGCTGCTGTTTTATTGTTATTATTTTCCTCTGAGAGCACTGTTGGTATTCCAGTTGTGTTTTTTTTTTTCTTTTTCTGCTGTGTATGAGTCGGTGACAGTCTGCTCAGGATCAGATGTTTCCAGGGACCAGGGAGAATCGTTTTGATCACAAATATCTGGATTTAGTCTCAGATCTCTTCCTTCTTTAATCTGAATGCTGGCTCACACTTATTCTATGTCATCATTACACATCTGTACTGTAAGTAACACAAACATTGTTACTGGGTGTAATATATCAGATGTTCAGAGTCTGTGGCTGACTGGTTTTACTAGCATGCTGATAGAGCAGGAGGCGACCTCAGAGGTCCTTCTTCTGCTCACCTGTGAGACTAGATTATCCATAGTTTGCTGATAGTTTTGTTGTATGATGACTGACGGTAGGCGAGGGGAGTTTACAGTAAACCCACAAAGACTTGTGATCCGGATTAGGTGCGACTCTTACCTCAAGTCTGGTATGGTACTGTGTGCAAAAAGCTGCACCTTCAATCTCTGTGAACGAGAAACGAGCACTAGGGGTGGGCGGTGTGACGAATTATACCATCAGACGAAGTAAAAGAAACTGTGGTGCGCATCCTTTTGACATCTCTGGGAGTATTACACCATCGTGGGCAGCGTTGCAAATTAACGTGGCATGTTTCGTGGCATATTTTTGCATCTAAAATACTTTGCCTTTACGTTTTACTTTGATGGATTACCCCAAAACAGCTGCAGCAACTACCAGGCGTGTACTAGAGAACGCTTAACCACCATGTGTATCAGTTGCCCACCCCTAACCACAACCCACAAAGGGACGAAACTGAAAACTAAATCACTGAAGGAAAAAAAAAAACATTTTGCGATTGTCACTTTATTTTTCTGTCTGCGTAGATTTGGCTGATCCTTATTTTATCGTTCGACGCGACATTGGCCTCCAGCTCGGGTCATATTTAAGTTTTTTGGAAGTGTTTTTGGAAACAGGTTGTATGTGAAGCTCAGTTCAGGCAGACCAACTCATCCTCCACCCCAACAAGTTTGTAAATGTGCACTTGGTATTTTATGCCTCTGACCTTGTCGCTCCCTTTTTTTTTTTGCATGCACCACGACGGACGCGCGGGAGATTAGGGAGTGATGTTAAGACGACGGGTTTGCAAATGAAGCAGTAAAACAGCATCAGGAAGCTCGTCACTTCTTGTTTGCGTACACTTCTAGGGATCAGGGCGCGGCGATGAAAAGGCGGAGGAGCGTTTGCAAACTAATCAGTAAGGCAGCAGCATTGAAGGGGCCAACTTATCACGATGTCTCCGCCGGATAGTGAGTTTGACAGGGATGATAAAAAAAAATTTAAAAATCAAGCAGTGTTTGCAAGACGAGTCAAAGCAGCAGCATTGATATGGCTGTATTTTATTTTTATTACTCTGACCTCGTCACCGTTTCCACACATCACAAATGAAACAGAAATTTAGGGAGCGGTGACCAAAGAAGCAGCAGTGTTTATACAGCGAGCAGCTTCAGTGGATGGGTTAGGATGTATGAGCAGGACCACAGGAGTTGTCTGCCTGGACTGGCTTCGCTCCATCACGACAAAGTAGCTTCACGAATGGTCTGAATGTGCCAAAACGTCCACCCAAATTATGAAGCAAGTGTTTATGGGAGCTGGCGACAAGTGAAGAGGAGAGCTGGTAGAGAAGAAGGGGCAGCAAAGCCCTGCAGGTATTTCTTATAAATTGCACTGTAAATTATTAGTATTATTTTTATTGTTCATTAGTAGATTAAAATTAGAAGGAGAGAAAAAAAAAAACAGGGAGGGGAAAATTTGGGAATTTTTATGACTTTCTGGGAAGAAACAGCAACTAAAACTCTTTAATTCATTCAAAGTGTATTTTAATGATACATGTTTGGTTGTTTTTTTTGGGACCATCAATATGCGCTGTAAGCTACAAAATTGCCCCTTTTTTTTCAAACTGAATTTGACCACTTGATAAAGACACGTACTTGCTCTTTTGTAATGCAATTTTAATACCATTCAGCCAATGTTATCATTTCATTTCCCCCCACACCGTAAAATAAAACATGTCAGTAAATGAGACGCCTTGTGATTTCTTTTTCATTTATTTATTTTAATCACAACGGATATCATTTTCATTGCAAAGGTCAAGTGTTGTGGATGAGGTGAAACAGAGTTCAGACCAGAGGAGAGTTCGTTTCAGTGCACAAATGAAAACAAACCGCTTCAAATAAATTAAAAAAAAAAGATTCAGACTGTACCACACAGTATTTCCACATCGTGTTGGTAAATGAAGAAAAATCCTGTCATTGTTACCATGGTGACAGAGAGAGAAGGGGTTTGGGCTGTGGGGTTCACATCATGCAGTAACACAATGCAAATACACACACATTAAAAAAAGGCAAATAAACACCATTCACCCACAACAAGGCAAGACCAGGGCAGAGAGAGAAGGTCGAGGAGACACTGCAGTATTCAGTTTTACACACGCGCACACAAACGTCTCATCAAATTCATATTTTTTAATTTTTTTTTTTTTAATTTGCCCCACCACACCTTTGTGTTTCTGCCCATTTTAAAAGACATCCAGTGTTTAAATGCCGCAGTGCTGGCTCCTGACCAAAAAAAAAAAAAATGCATTCAACACGTGTTTTTACTGATAAAAAGGAGTACAGGGGGAAGTTTTATTGTACGTTGCACTCTTACACACTTAAACGCACATGCTCTGATAAGATACACACACACACGCATGTGACCTTCTTGACACGAGCATACGTGAGTGTAAGCAGATGTGACTTTTTTTTTTTTTTTTTAATCAATTCAGGGTTTGAAAATAAGATTTGAGACACACCAGGTCACACAGGAACAGGCAACAAACCTCAAACACAGAAAAATGTGACAGGAAAAAAAATCAAAGGTGAAATTTCTATGACTATCTCTCTATGTATATATATTAAGAGGTGAGAAGGAGAGGGGAGATTAATACATACAATAATTATTTGGCAAGGAATTTTTTTTCCCCCACATCCAACTGAATGTTTCTTTGAATAAATTCACTACCAACGCAATGGAATCAGTATCACCTAAACACTACTTCACATTTTATTTAGACAACTCGTGTCATCCGTAAACGATATTTGTGTTAGGAGTCATTTTCAGCTGAGCGTTTAAAAAAGGACCAGTTCAGAGTTTTTCCAAGTCCGTCTCATCGCACTAATCACAGGCCTGAAAGTTATCGGCCACTGATCATTCCTCGTCACAGTCTCATCTCTGGGACTCTGATGGGATTTGTTGCCTCACAATGTGGGAAATGTAATATATTCATTTATATATAATTAAGTCCGTCATTAAAAAAAAAAAAAAAAAAAACATCAGTATCTAACGAATATAACCTTTAGTCGCAGTCCTAAGGGGATGGAAGACAAAATCCAGTTATTTATGTGGAAGTCCCCTGAAGCTAAGATGAAGCTTCAGAGTATCATTGAGTGTCTGTAGATTTAGGATGCCTACAGTGGCCGATAACTTGTTTTTAAATGGGAATGTGAGTGTTGTATTAAGACAGATTTGGAAAAAAAAATATATGAATCTCCATCCTTTAATAACAACATAGGTGAACACATCTCTGGACAAAAGAAATTCTGGGCTAAACTCTGTGTGGTCAGTTTCTCCCTGTAGCTGCCTGAGATAACACATGACGTCAGTTTGGCAGAAGATCACTCGTGCAGTATACTGAGAGGAGGAATGAAGAGCGACCGGCGGTACAGCAACATCACAAACTCTCGCTTCATCTCACCTAGACCTCAAGAGGAGTGGACAAAATGCTTTTACATCCCTCACGGGTGTCAAATAATAAGACAAAATTTTGACAAATGAATGACGAGACATCTGTGTTCGTGACGACAGGGAGGGTGAAGAATGATTCCTGATTGTTCTGGTCCAGGAGACCAAATGGATTAAGTTGGCAGCAGGACAGGATCTGACATCATAGTTTGTGGATCAGGATGAAGGAAATGGAAGTGATTCTGCTGGCTTGGAAAACCATCGTGAGAAGAGCAGCTCAGCCCAGCTTCTGTGTTCTTACTGGCTAAAGTTTCGGGATTTGAGGAGGAGAAAAAAAAAAAAAAAAAGGTGGGATCTGAGAAAAAATAGAACAAAAAAAACCAAACACTGCTAGCACCTTAATGAGTCTTCGTCTTGGGTTGGGTGATTCTGCGGACAACACTGTACAGGACACCGAAGTTCTGCGAGAAGACGACAAGACAAGAGACTGTGTTTATTTCATGCTTCCAGACAAGATCACAGGCCTTTTTCCAGACACAGTACTTACTCATAAATGACCTAACTAACAAACGTTGGCATCATCTATCAATAAAAGTAACTTCTCTGCTTTCAAACACAGCTCAGTTATGAAGGCGTGTTACGGATATATCCATAATGTTCTCTGATGAGTGACGAGGAGCACCGAGTTCAAAACTATCAATTTATTTAATTTCTTTTACAGGCTGCATCAGTGACTGATCAATTATCGAAGCTAAGGCCTTAATTAACAACCACTGTGAGTGTGAAGAACGGCTGCCTCTCTTCTCTCCACTGAAACCTGTTATAAAAACGTCCTCATTAAAAGATTAACATCAATTATAATGCAACGAAAGTGCCGAAGCAGACGAGAATGAATCAACGTAAGGTCTCATTTAATTACATGCAGTAAGTTCTGCAGGATGTTAATTTAGCTGCTTAATGCTTCATTATGTTCATCAGCTAGTTGCTAACTGTGTCTGTCTGGCCTGTCTGGTACTGAGCAGGTATTGTACAGTAGGCTTTAGAGCTGGAAACATCTGCCTGCCTGTGCCAGACCAGACTTTAGACTTTAAACAGGTTCAATTGACACATGTACACATGTATGTATTGAATGTGCGAAAGAGGCCACAGATTACTGCCAGTGACTTACCTGAATAGCCAGATACATCATCCCTAAGTAGGCTGCAATGCAGACGGCCAGCAACAGGTCAAAAATAGCCGGCTTCACTCTGAGAGTCGGAGAGAATGATCACAGGTGAGATACGGAATCAAAGAGTCATTAAAAATGATCTTATGCGACTCATCTTTTAGTCGTGTGAACCGCGGTCTGAAATAAAGCTGACTGAGGACTAATTAAAAGCGATACGAGGAGCTCATCAAACGTACCTGTAAGCGTTCATCGTCTGCTTCAGCTGGTCGTAGAATACAAACTCTGGATCCCTGAAGGCAAACAGTTTAAAGTAGTCATATCATCATAATCCATGTGTACAAAAACAACAGTATCATGATTCAGTAGTATTGAAAGTAAAGGAAAGAAAATGAACATTACAAGTCATTTTTCCCTGTCACCAGCGCTGTGTGCAGGATGTTTGTGACACTTTGATGATTCTTTTTCTCTTTTTGCCGTAGTATCATTTTTCAATGCTAGTTTTGTCTCAAATGTAAAAAATTTGCTGTAAATTTTCATCTCCAGCATACCACGCTCACGATAAACAACTTTACTCTTAGAGTATTCATCTTTTCCATCTCCACCCTTTTCTTTACCTCTTGTCAGCTTTGACGTAGTGTCTCTTGACATCCTTGAGGTAGTGTCCCAGGTGATACTCAAGAGTGGACACCACGCTGCTGTCTTTGTCCACCAGCTGAGCCTGCTCGGGGCTGTGCCGTGAGCCAGTCTACCACTGCCGATAACTGCTCCTCCTGAACCTGCTGACACAACGAAACAAAAACTACTTTACAACAGGCGTGTACAGTAAGAGGACACAAATTTAAGAGGCTGTAGAGTTAAACAACCACCAGATCGAGGGATGGAAAGCTCGACATTGGAAATAATAAAAATAATAATAATAGTCCAATAAGAAACTACTTTCAGCTACGACATAACTGTGTGTATTAATTCTGTGTGTGTGAGAAGTGACTGTTTGCATGAAATCAACAATGGATGCTGCTTCACTTTAGTTTACATCAGACCTCAGGAGAGAAAGAAGAGCAAAGAACAACGGTGAAGGCTTTCCTTGATGGAAAATATATTTTTGCTCTTCTTCCAACTGGACTCAATAAAAATAATAACATAATCATTATATGGTTCACTGATCAGGCTGAAGTTCACCCATGATAGTCGGGGACAGAAAGATGGCTCTAGTGTAAGAGGTCAAAAATGTAAAGTATAAAATAATTTAACAGAAATAAAATAATAAATATTCATTATGTCCTGTCCTGATAACAGAGGAAAAGGGCTAACTGTTGCTACTGCGTGTTCTTTGTTACCACTGTGCCCTCATGAGAACTTCAGACATTGAATACTGAATACTGGGCCATGTAAGTCAGTGTGAGTGTTTCAGTTCAATCAAATTTGTCATGCATCACTGAAACAAACAATGGGATGTTTCAGGAGTGATACTGAGCTGACTTTATGATTTAGAAAATGACCAAAGAAGTCTGGGAATTAAAGCACAACATTTGGCAGATGCATTTGCTGGTAGCCCACCCTGTGGATGAATGATTCACAAGTGTGATGCTTTATTTCTTTTCATCAATGTTTAGTCAGAGTAAAAACAGCAGAGTTTAGTGACTCACCATTTGTTCAGTGAAGATCTGCAGGTCTCCAGGAGCCCCCTGGTGAGTACAGGAAGAACAACAGTATGACTTCACAGGTAGGAAACAGACATTATTAC
This sequence comes from Nibea albiflora, assembly GCA_014281875.1. Lineage (NCBI taxonomy): Eukaryota > Metazoa > Chordata > Actinopteri > Sciaenidae > Nibea > Nibea albiflora. The sequence continues at coordinate 14,222,359 of CM024792.1, read as the reverse complement.
TAGTGTTACACTTTTTTTTTCTTTTTTTTCTTCTATCTGTGTGTGTGCGTTTACCTTTTCAGTGAGGTTGTAAATGACCCTGGCCAGCGCTTCCGCTACCACCTTAGTATTCCTGCTGAGCTTCTTCACATCTACGTGAGGCCTGTAAGACACAAACACAAACGTGCAGACAGTTAAGAGACGGGGGGGAAACGTCAGGAGAGAAACCAGAAACCCTGAGAAACGAGGGAGAGAGAGGAGAAACCGAATACAGAGCCTCCGTTTCCACGCAGGTGGGCTGAAATGCAGGAAGAAAGAAGACTGAGAAAAAAATATCAAATTAACCTGAGAGATCGAGTGTGAAGCCGTAACACAAGGCAGATAAATGGTTTACTAACAGACAGCGAGACGGGGTGATGGATAGCTACAGGAGCAGTATAGGATTGAGGAGAGTCAGAAGTGCAACTGCTACACAGATCCTGAACTTCACACATGCATTCCACATCTGAAAAGTGCATAAATACAGTCATGAAGTATGTAAAATATGCACTAGATATGTTAACGCTCTAGATTAGGGATTTAACATGATGTGACAAGAGCAGCGTGGGTCAGAAGAGGGGGAAAGGAATGGTTCGATAACAACACCAACGGCATGAATGAAAATGACCAGCAGCTACAATGGAAACTCTTTTCTTTCGGTGATTCAGAGACTTGCAGTAATGAACCCACCCAGCAGGGGGCTCTCCCGCTCCGTGGCGAGAGGAGGGGGACACTGACCGCACGTCCATGATGCTGGAGCGCTGCGCCAGGCGGTGGGAGCGCAGATGGGACAACGTGAAGGCCGGCAGCCGGCGGATCCCGAAGCGCTCGTGTTCCCAGGCCAGCATGTCGTCCGCCAGGTTGATTTTCTTGTGGACCATGGAGAACTTGACCTCAGGGTACTGACTGGCAACCACCTGAGAGGAAATGGAAAAGAGATAATCCTAAATTATAGCCTATAATCTAACATATGCTTTCATATGCTAACAGTAGAAACAAAGTAAAACTGTGGAGAGCAAAGCAACTGTAAAACCCGTTTTGACGTGTATTTTTAATGTCTGTAGTCAGTTGGTATTTGTTACAGAAAACTGATGCTGAGCTTGGACAACAATTTAAGAGCGTTTTGACATAATTCTCACCATCTCCAGCTCCTTGAGCAGAAAATACTGGGGTGTTCCCTCTTTAGGGGGTTTGGATACGTGGAGGTTCAGAGAGTCTCCGTTGCCCAGAGTGTCCAGACACAACACAAAGGCTACATTGTCCTGCAGCAGACTGGAGTCTATAGAGAGAGAGAGAGGCGATGGTGTGGATGACAAAGAGAGGTTTATAATCAAGTAAGAAGACAATGAAAGGGAAAAAAAGAGCTCATGATATGATTAAACAGATATAAGCAAATATAGTATTCAAAAAAAATAAAATACATTTTGTATGTTTCATTTTGCCAGAACTGGAATGAGTTTCATAACTTGGTAAGCACTTTTCTCTACTTCCAATACATATTACACACACACACACACACACACACACACCACACAGTACATTTTTGGGAGCTAACCAGTCGTAGATGTTCACACACTGATGGTTCGTATCTTGTTTCAGGACACTTCGACATGCAGACTGAAAGGGGCCGGGGGATCAAACCACTGATCATCTGATTAGTGGACGACCAGCTCTACCTCCTGAACCACAGCCGCCCACACGATATGTCGTCGTTTTACTCTGATCTCTATTTAAATGTGTCTTTCAGACTGCTTTAGAAACAAACTGGTCTTTAATTAAAAGCTATCAAATGCAAATAAATTATATCACACAGATTTCGTGGACTGAAACTGAATCACGACGAATCCAGCTACATGGATACTTTTATATTTCTATTTGTAAGCCTTATATGAGACTATTGAACAGTACCTGTGTGGTCCAGATTGTCCTCCAGCCAACGTTTGGTGCCCTGGTAGTTAAACTTCCCTCCTCCAGATACAAAGAACAGCAGGTTGTATCTGAACAGACAACGATGCACAAATGAGTCACCTGAGAGAAACTGATGCAGGACAAACGTGTGGTACTATAAATGACTGAATATTACATGTTTGAGTTGTGACTTTAAAACCTGCACAAATGACTTAACAGAATTTACAGCAAAGCCCGTCACCCCCTTTACTAACCACTCTATGTAAGAAATCAGTCCTTCCACTCAAGAATGATCCTGTGCCATATTATTGAGCGCTTTAAGTGTTTAACACAGTCGGATGTGATTCTTCCTGCCGGTGAAGTGCTCGATGAAGTTCTCAAAAAGCATTTGGAGAAGGAAACTAACCATAAAAAATGTGATCGACATAACAAATACACTTTATTTTATGTTTAGACGAACCACTCAGGTCAGCAATCAATAGTACTTACATTTCATCACATATACGGTTACAGTGCACACAGTGAGCGTGCAGCACCGAGCTTCACCGAGGCGTCTGTGTTGACATCAGTGTGCTTTTTAAATGCAGCTAAAAATGTACGTGAACCGTTTAGCAGCTATTTGAGGCTCATGAAAGATCTAAAAAACACTCCCATGTGTGTGATGTAAGTGTGTGTGTGTGTGTGTGTGTGTGTTGTGTGTGTGTGTGTGTGTGTGTGTGTGTGAGTGAGCTTGCGTCATTGCTCACCCAGCGTGCGTCCTCTTATAGGTGTAAAGTTTCGAGAACAGACGAGCCAGCTCTAGTAACATGGACACTCCACTACCGTTTGAGTCTGCTCCGTATGACAGCCACTACACGACAACAACAACACACAGTCAGATTACTTTCCTATCCTGCTCTCTGTTTACTGATAATTGTGTTGCATTAGTGTTATTGCCCTGACCTAAGACTGTATAAAGCTTCTGCACTCAAACTGATCAACATGGAGACTAAATCAAGTGTAAAATGAGGTCAGATCTTACAGATATGTGCTAACAAAATACTTCTCTAGCTGCTTCCTGTATGCTCTGAAAAACTTGGGGCTGGTTTATAAGATAAAAGAAGCAGGGAACATACTGGAGCAACGCCAAAGGAGTCGTAGTGAGCAACCACAACGATTGTGGGCAGGTCCTCTCCTCCGACTCCAGCCAGACGACCCTAGTGAATAAAAAGAGATATTAGAGCAGTGAAACCGTGTGTAAAGCAGCTGAACCTGTGGAGCTGTGTGTATTAAACTTGAGGCTGACAACGCTGAGTTGCAGTGGGTTACGGTCACGGTCAACCTCCTGACCACATGCCTTAAAAGAAAAACCTCACTCCGTCTCCTAATCCCCCTCCAAGTGACTAAACTACACTTTCCTTTTGGTTTTAACACAAAGCTCAAATTAGTAAGATCTGAACTAGCCAACTGTCTGAACTAATCTGGTCGTCTACCTCACTTCATGAAATACTACAACAATCAATTCTTTTAAAGTCTGCGTGAAAACGGTTGAAGAATGACTGAGAGTTAATAATCTCCTTAAAAGGTGAAAGACTTATGTAGCCATAATTTGAATTAGGACCTCGAGGACATAGAAAAAAATAAAGCTTAACAGAAAGCAAGTCCTGTCAGGCCAACGGGCTACATAATGTGTGTAAATCCATCTAGATTTCAAGATTTCCAGCCTTTCAGTCCACACTATTGTTATTGTTCAAGGATTTATGCCCGTCTACGTGTAGAGATATCAGAACACACTTCTCTAGCCAAATAATACAAAGATGGACGGTTATAGCTTCCTTGCTACCCAAAGACTTTCTTCCTCCTCCTCACAAATGGATCCCAGAGAGAAGAATCGCGACGACAGGGCTCATTTGTGAAACCCTTTTTATAAACAGAATACACTGAAAATAACTTTTTGTAAACGGTTAGTATATTAGCTCAGCTAAAAGATACAAAACAAATCTAAAAGTCTAGTTATCAATGTCCTAGCTAACATTGTTTGCCTTGGCAACAGGTGGAGACCTCGTCCCGGTTAGCCCTTTTCTCAAACATTAAACTTGAGAAACAGGTTAATAATCTTCATCGTGCAACGCACAATATTTTTTCAGCCAGAGTGCTTAAGGTTTATGGAAATACCTTCAGACCAGGAGAAAGTTAAACTGCCTTCTGGGGTTTTTCCAAAGGTCGCTGCACCTGTATTGTGTTGCTATTTTTAGGGGGGAAATCAAAAGGCTAACTCTGAGTGTGGCTAACAGAAACTGGTGCAGTCTGGGCAGCAGACAAATGCACCTTTATCACTTTCTCATAGCAAACACCATCGCCTACAGAAATATGATTTAACATTGAAGCCTCACAAAATCGAGAACATCTGAAATATTTTGCCATGATGGGAACGATGATATCATCATACAGGAAGCATTAATCATGTATACAGCCTGTTGACTGTGGGAGGAAACTGGATCAAGCACCCAGAGGAAAACCATGCCAAGTAAAACTTGTGCAGGAAAGACCGAGGCAGAGGTAAATCCAGGGCATTCCTGCTGCGAGTCCAGAACAGCCCTAACCACCAAGCCACTGTAACATTATCCTGCAACTCTCTGTCTGATGTTTTCTTCCCAAAAAAAGCCTTTAAAGTGAGTCCACTCTGTTACATGACTCAAGTAACTAATGATAGCACTTAATCTGTGTGTTTATAAGTTGATTGAGTTATAGTTGTCTTCATATTATGCTTCAGTCTCTCACCTCTAAACTGGTGATGGCCCAGTCACTGATGGCTTTACTCTGAGCTCCGCTGGTGACCATCTGGAAGCCGTTGGCTGTGGCCGTATGCAGCAGCACTACAGGAAAAACATGAAATTCGACTTGAATATTTTTGTCCCACATCGCATGTTGTTGTATAATTAGTGTTCTTCTGCGTGTTTCATGGCAGTTTTATTATTAATATTAATTTTCCGCCCTTTTTCTGCAATTAATTCTAGAGTGCGGAGGAGAGAAAAAAATCGGTCAAAAAATAAAACGTAAACTGCTCCTGTGGCCAGCGCTAGTCATGATATTTGCTAACATTAGCAGCTAGCACATTAGCGCTAGCTGTTCATGGTAGTAAAGACATTCTTATTGCTAACATTTGCAGCTGATGCTAGAGTTAGTGGCTAGCGTGTTAGCGCTTAGCTGGTCATGTGTGTAAATATTACTATTTGAGATGTGCTTTTTCAGTACAAAACCCCGGCAACAGCCCACTCGGCACTTTCAAAATTTCCGTGGGAATTTTCTAGCTCATGTGTACGATACAAACAGGAAAATAAATCTACACTGGATAACTCTCTACCTTCAGCTGCTGATAAGGAGCCCTGTGAGGAGGAGGAGGTCAGGGTTTGGGTGTAGATGGACAACAGCTCGTCATCCTCCATGGCAAAGTAGACAGGGACGATGGTCTCGGTAGCCAACATCTCCGGCTCCAGCTCCATGAACTGCTGCTCAGGATGAACAGGGGGGGGACAGCATGTTTAGTAAGCTAACAAACACACAGCTTCCAAAGGGATAATCTAAGATAATTCAACAAAATAGAGATTTGTTTTGTAAGCAAAGGAGGAACTGCCTCACATGACTACTAGTACTACTGCTGCTGCTTTCCAGAAAGACTGACAAACCCACTCATAAAACAGGAAGTCTAACTAGTCATACATTGTGCGGTGTGCTTTAGTGAGGGTTAAGAAGACATTGTTCAGTAAAAATGCAGAGCTTTATCACTCTTTACTTTGGAGTCAACCTAAGCTTCAAACAGAGAGATGGTGCTGTTAAATAAACCGTGGGTTGGAACAACATGTGCCTCTCTGTTCCCATTGCTGTTGAGGCGCCTTGAGCAAAACACACAAAACAACCAAATTCAACCCAAAACATAAGTTTGTGACGGCGCAATCTCAAATAACGCTTAGCGGAAATAAAGGATGCTACTTGTGACCTGTGCTGTGCATAAGCAACAACAAAACTGTGGCTGACCTTGTGACAGTCAAGTGTGCCGTTACCTGTACTATGTCCTGCGGCACAGTAGACATGTTCTTGGGCAGGATGATGACCACAGCCCCAGCTGACTGGCGCAGGGCTTTCTGGTACTCTTCATAGGAGAAGTCTACCAGCCGCATGATAACACAGCGGCGACTTAGTACCTCTGCCTCCACAGTACGGGCCTCCGTGTTCAGGATGGCATTCCTGGTACCTGAATGTACACAGACATGCTGTTCATTAATGATGAGACATTGACTTGGACATGTTGATGTTGAGGCTGCAGTAAATCACATTTGACAGACCATAATACTGACATGTCTCTTTGATTTTTCTCCTTAATATACCCAAGGCTGTGGAGCTCAACCCTAGCTCAATCACACAGTTATAAGTTATTTAAAAATCATGTTATCATAGTAAAATTTGGCCGGGGGGTGTCCCGTTTAGGTTGGATTGGTCTTTTAGCAATGTTGCTAGTCTAACGTTAATAATGTATTAACGCTGGTAGCCATGAAATGAGCAGGGTACAGTTCAGTAAGAGGATACACGCTTAATAATAATCATGACGTTCAAATACTTAAGAAAAATGATGATTTCTCCTTTCAAAGAAATGAGCTAGCAAAGCTAGGCTACATTAGCGGCTAGTGCTAGTCTGCATGCTGTCATTGAAACTTCAGGTTAGCAGGAGACGATGCTAACGCGAGCTACCTGTAAGAGACCGAGCTAATTCCGAGTCAGGTCAATCCAGGTCGTTTGTTTATATTTATTCCGTTATAGTCAAACAGCTGGCTTACCGTACGGCTGTCCCTGCAGGTCGTACTGCTGCATGCGGTACACCGTGAACTCATGTGCCGCCTCGGCCGGGAGCGGTGACACCAGGATCAACACCGCCGGGATAAACACGATAAAGGTGAGGGGGAACGAGGATTTAAACATGTTATCGAACACTTCACTAGCCTCCTCAAACATCGTGGCGGCTGTAATGAGTACAAAGCTGCGGATAAAACTGTAATTTCAGCCGCTCTCAGCACACTGACAGCCGGAGACTCAGCTGAGCTAACGAGCCAACCGTTAACAACTGATCAATATTGTGATCAGGCAAACAGCCGGACGACCGGACAGCCTGAACACAGACTACAATAAACACAAACATTATTACCAGTCCATGAAAATAGAGTAATAAAAATAGGCTTTATGTAGAATATACATCTTATAATTAAATATTTTAACCGAGTTGAGTGAAGGGTACTTCAGGCATCTTCTAGGACAGCTATAACCGAAAGGCTGTCTGGAGACGCTGTGGCGTTCTTTACAGACACTAGGTGGCGCTGTTACTCTATAAACCAGCGATGGCAGAGGCCTGAATAATATTATCTGGGTTATAATTGAATGTATATTTACAATACAGGTTGTTATATTATATTAGTAAAGAGATTTTTCCAAGGATCCTGTGGTGGCTCTATTGGTAGCAAAGCCTAAAAGTCTGAATGGGAGGATCAAGAAATACCTTTTAAATATACGACTCACCGCAGCCCTGAAGTGTATAACCATTACATGACTGAAACTGACCTCCCCCTACTTATAACACATAGATCCAGAAGGTATCGGACCTCCATCAGATGGAGCACATTACACATTGCACTATGTACAGTCAATTGCTGCACACCATTCAAAAAACAAACTACTGTTTACACTGTATACATCTTTTATTTTTTTATCGATCTCACTGTTTATACTGTTCTTTCTGTTTATGCCGCTATATTTGCCATATTTATACTGTATTTGTCTTAGATATCTTTTGATTTATATTTGTTATATTTCATGTATATTATCGTTTGCACCAGGGATTTGAGGGGAACAATAGTTCAGTTCTCTGTATGTCCTGTACATGCCAGCATTGACAATAAAGTTGACTTGACTTGATATTTATTAATACTCCATCTTTAACCAGCGGTGGTGTCCTAACATGCTTTTATTAACACAATGAGATTTACTTAGACAATAATGTTTAGCCTCCTTTATTACTCTTATACCTCCTTTTTGTATGTGCTTCACAAAACACCTCATTGCCTTGCAAGCCCTCGAGCAAGACACTGAACCCCTAACTGCTCCCACCATCTCTCCGCATTTACATGTCTATAAGCCCTTTGTGTGAGTGTGGTTGTATTTCAGGTCCTATATGTGTGAAACTTGATCAGTAAAGTTAATCGTCGTTTTCTTCATCTTTATTTTAGTTGTTTTTTTTGTTTTTTTTAATAGTTGTCTTATTATTGTTGTTGCTTCTGCGTGGACCCTAGGAACATTTGTGAGCTAATGGAGATCCAAATAAAGAATAATATATTAAATAACTGCATCAGATCTCCTCTTGGACAACAGTCCAGTCTCTAACCAGGGTTACTGCAGTCATGAGTTCTTCATACTGCTTCTTGTCTGATTTGGTCAGAGAAGCTACTGACTACTCTCTTTGATCATTTTCAAACATATTTTTATAAGGAAAGTTTTATTTTGGTTGCAAAATATGTGTGCAGCGAAGAAAGAAGCCCCCTTGAAATAATATTAGTAGAGATGTTATTTATATGCTATTAATCAATCAATATATAACATTTGTGATTAATTTCTTTCAACTGCAATAGAGGGAAATGGTTTTGCTGTCCTGTTCTGTGTCCTGCTCCTTCATCAGAGCTGAGGTGCTGGAGGAAAGTCGTAGGATCACCAAAATCAATTTGTTTCCAGCAGACCTTTTGACCAAAGTTTTATGTCATAAAAAAAAACAATAATAGAAATTAAAAGCCTGAGTCCAGTTTGAAAATCAGATTCTCTCTCCCTCTCTCTTCTTCCCTGCTCGTCTCTCCCTCCCGGGGCTGTTCTGCTAAGTGGCAGATTAATGCTGATATGATGTCCTGCCATCCCACTTAATGGACCTTGGCGTCATTATTTCCTGTTGTATGAGTAATCCATGCTCCGGCTGGTGAGAGGCCAAGCAGAAAACAAACCACACAACCAATATGGCGCTCCATAATAAAAAATTGAATCATTTCACATTATTGAGATCATTTGGAGATCTGCTGACAAGGAAAACACACTGTTCAGCACAAAGACAAACACAAGGAAGAACATTTGTCTCAAGATTACTAGAACTAATGCTGTTGTATGGATGTGGCGTGAGTGGCACTGCAGCACTGGTGTCACATGAATCTAATTACGCCAAATTCATAACATCCTGTTATCACTACATCATCCGACACAGTAGCTCAGCAAAAATACAGACGGTTACATTTTTTACTTGGTGTCGCCTTGTCCAAAAAAACAGAAACATTTTTTTTCCAAACATGACTGTGTGCACACAAGGCACTCACACACAGCGCGCGCACACGCACGCACACACACACACACACACACACACTCACACAAACACACACAATGCATGAGCTGTTCAGTGTCCTCATTTCTTTCCAGCGCTCCTGGGAATGTTCTGAATCAGACCAGCCTTTGCTCCTGACCCCCGGCCACAGAAAAACACTTTCTCTGTGCGACCACACAAAAGGTGCAGTCAGTGTGTGTGCGGGTAAGTATCGTGGATTAACGACAGATTAGCTACCTAGCAGTAAGTAAGCAATTTCTGTGTGGCATGCCTATGTAAGTAGCCTCCCCCTCCTCCTCAGTTTATTGCCCCTTTCCATTCTCAGAGGATGCTGTCATTTTCTCACCACAGTGGAAGGTTGCTCAAACACTTGCCACAGTGAAGTGTTTAAACCGCTCAACGACAAGGTCAGAATCACAGAATACCAAAGATATACTGTAAGAGGGAGTGATTTCTGGCATGGTGGACTGTGCTGGGGTCTCCACACAGACACCTACTATCAGCACACAATGGTGGTCTTTCTAACCGAGACTTATGGAGCAGGTCTTCTGAGTCATTCACTCCTTAAAACACCACCCGCTGTAATCCTCTTGTTAATGAGCAGAAGCATGGAAAACAACACGGTTCTGCTTCATGGAGAAGAGGTGGGCCATGATATGACAGAGTGCTCGGAGGATCTGAATGGTGCAACTTCGTAGTACACTTTTTTAGAGCCAGTATGTGTACAGTCACTTACATTAAACTGTCATAGTATCCAAGCCCCATTATACACTTAATAAGACAGTATTGTATGAAACAGTAGATAAACACAGGTGTTACCGGTGATACTAATTAAGGTTCTGTTACATTCAGGCTAAAGGTGCTGCTGTGGTGCATGATGGCTCATTGCAAAGTCTCTTCTGCAATTAATGGAACAGAACCTCAATTAGTATCATTGGAAACACCTGTGCTGACCACTGACAGTATAAATAATGGACAACGTATGCTTGACGCCACCCGCAGGTTTCTGACAAACTGCCTCCTCCGCCTCCCAGCTAAGACCACATCTTGTTTTAGTGGATGACTTGTTATTAATTCAATTTAAAAAAAAAAAAAAAAAAGCAAGATATCGAATGCTTCTTTGTGAGCTCTTAAATCGCACTGAAACTCGACAGGTTTGAACTCTGGTTGTTCTCTCAACATCACCTGGTACTGATGGATCAGAGATGATGGCTGCCTCTCAATATAAAATACGACCATCCTATTCCTTTCCTCTCCTGCTGATTTACAGTGATTTGTGGCCACAGGCCTAGTGTAGGCAATATTGCGCTGGCTTCTTTTACGTACCAGGCAATTGATTTACCAATCATTTTCATTAAGGCCAGTGGAAATAAGACAAAGAAGAAGGGAGATCATAGTGTATGACAGCTGAGCTGCAGCCACTGAGACCGTGAGCCTATTTGGTTGTGCTGGGCAACAGTCAGATAATGGATGACGAGGCCTCTTGGAGCCAGCCGTTCCATTAGGTTTTGTTAATGCGGTCAGAGGAGGTTGGCGTGGCTCATCCGCCTTCATATCCACTTTCAGAGACGCTCACTCATGCTGGCCAATGGATTCAGCCTATCTCTCTGTCTCTGCTCTCTCCATCGTCTTGCTCTCTACTCTTAACTTCCTCTTGCATTTTGCAGTATATATCCTTGTTTTCTTTTCTGTATTGCTCTCTCACTCTCTGACTCTTGCTGTTTCTCTCTTTTCTCCATTACTCTTTGGAGGGTTAGAGTGGATCCATTTTGTGCTGCTGCCTTAGATTAGTTGGTGGTTTTCTAACACTATCATCACAGTCGTTGCACAAGAGCAAAGGGTACACATTGTCTCTGAATTACTACGCTGAGGGATTTGCGGTGGATTCACACTTTTGCAATACAGAATTCTCAGAACCCTATTATCAAATCAATGTGCTTCCCTAATGCTTTACATGTACAGCGCTGCAGCGTGTGTGGCAAAGTGGGAAGTCCGCGCTTGTGAAAGAAGAGTGTCACGACTGAATGTTAGTACTGTGTGAACTGTACATTTAGTGGCGGGAACAGGGAGAAATTCATGAATGGAGCCATGGGTGTGTGTGTATGGGTGTGTGTGTGTATGTGGCAATCGCTGCATAATGATGGGAATGCAGGCTTCAAGCTCGGGGAGGATATTGTCTAATGCTTTCCTGTCTGACCTTATTTCTGTCCCACGAGCGCTGGATTGCCAACCTCGAAAAGTGGCCTCTTACTTCCAGATTTCATGCTTTTTTGGTTGTCACCACTGAAGTACAGTATGAACTGAAGGGGGCCCTGCAATGTCAGCTAAATTTGTGGCCTTGTCCTGCAGTGTATAAAGTTGTGTTGTCTGTCAGTTATCAGCATGTAGTTGTAACTTTTTTTACTGTTAGTTATATGTATATCATGTAGAGGAGGCTAAAAATGTTGCTTTATGTTGATATCCAGTAAATTAGCATTAGTTTGTCTGTTTGTTTTGCAGATGACTATTTATACATCCAGCAGACACAGAGCGACATATCATTCATCTGGAGTTGTGTTTTTGGCTGCTTGACAAGTCCAATATTCATTCTCTTTTCTACCAACTCCTGAGGGAAATATTGGAGCCTTTAGCTCCCAGATGATCCACCGGGTTCATCAGCTAGTCGCTAACTTTGTCCGTCTGATGTTTGGCGCTGGACAGGTAGAGTATAGTGAGTGTTCAGAGCTCTTTGCTTTGCCAGAGCTGGGAACCTCTGTTGAAGATATCCAGACTCACAGTCTGGATGTACGTGTATATTATTTGCCCATAAACACCAATTTATCTATACGGCATGTAGAAATATTGAGTGCTGCAGCTTTGAGTCTTCATCGTCCAGGTATTACATGAAGCACAGGTAGTAAATATAAAGTTGTTTTGTGGCTGATTACATATTAAGGCTGCCCATACTGTTTGTGTATGATGCAGGTTTTCTCTCCAGTGTTTAAAACAGTGTCCAAAAATGCTGTTTACACTTTGAGTCATCACTGTCTCCGACCTTCCTCGCATTGTTTCTTCACCGCCTCGTATCTTTGCAATCCCACCAGAGCGACCCTGATTTCTCCTGGAGCGAGTAGGCCTTGTGTTCCTCGCCTGTACCTCCCTGTCATGTTTTCATCCACCCGGCGTGGTGCTTCACAATGGGCTCCTGTGCCTGCTGAGCTCCCTTTGACCTTCTCCCTCACCCAGCCACTCTCTCTCTCTCCCCCCAGCTGAGCGGGAAGCTGCCTCTCTGCCAGCCTAATAAATACAAAAACAAATTGCGGCAGGTTAAAAGTATGCAGCGTGGGCCGGAGCTGTTAATGTAATGAACTTGGCTTCATGGAAATACGAGGTAATTAAACTCCTACTGTGCCTCCCACTGGCCCAGACAGACAGGCTGGGTGGGGGGGTGTTAGAGACCCTGGAGAGAGGAAGAGAAAAAGAGAGAGCAGGGAGTTAAGAGAGGGAGAGAGAGAGAGAGAGAGAAGAGAAAATGGGGGGGTTGACAGGGAGAATAGAGCCATTTAGCAGGCCCACAGGAGTAGGAAGTGTGCTGACTGTGATTGAGCTTAAACACCAATTAGTCATGAGGCCGCCTGGTCCGGGGGGTCAGGTCGGGCCTACAGGAGCACTGTCCGACCATCGCTCACCCTCCTGCTGTTTGTTTTTGGTTGTTAGCCGACGTGATTGGCCTGATTGCTGACTGATTGCCAGCCAGGTTTAAGTTGTTCAGATGGTGAGAGAGAAACAGGAATCAGGACGGGGATCAGCATTGCGTGTGTTCACGTATTTAGAGCTCAGTGTCTCATCAAATGTTATTATTACAGTACGCCGTTGCTTCTCTGAGCAAACAGACTAAATGTCATGTGAACAGTCGTCCATCTGTTGAAAGAAAAACACGTCGTCTCGCTATCTCAACCTGAAACACACAGCAACAAATGTTAGCATTTTACACTGCAGACTAATGACACCTGCACACGTATTTTTCATCCTAATGTTACCACTGACCACTTGATTTCTTGCTTTTTCTGTCTTCATATCGACCCATGGTATTAATCAATATGAGGCTGAAGCTAGCCGCTAGTTGGCTTAGTGCAGCTTTAAGACTGGAGACTGAAGGAAACAGCTAGCCTGCCTCTGTCCAAAAGTAACAAAATCTGAATCTGGCACCATTTAATAGTGGGGTTATGTGGACTATTCCTGGGCCCGGTGCAGGAAGTGACTGTACCCAGTCCATAAATAGTCTCAGCACATGGTTTATTGTTCTTTTTATGCATCTGATTTTGTACAGACTAAACAAATGAGATAAAACAAGATGCAAATTAGTGAGCGTTGTAGATGTGCAGTTGGACAGATTTTGTGATCACGGGACAGAGCCAGCGTAGCTGTTTCTATTCAATCAGTGTTTTTCCAAAATGCCAAACGGTTTCTAACAACAGATAGCAATCCTAGCACAGGATGTCACAGTTACTCCTCTTCCTCTCAGCAGGCCTAAATCAAGAGCCAGAATCAAACGTGAGATGTTGATCTGCCCCAATCAGGGAGGCCTGAGCCACAGGATTTTGCCACATCTGGTTTGTAATTGGCCGTGATGCTGTACGGATGATGCAGTGGGTTGACTGGACTGTTGAGAGCTTTCTTCGATCCACCCCGCTTGTCGAGGTTTATGAGGGAAGTCCAGTATGTGCCAGCAACCCATCACAGCATGATTGCTACAGCGTGGTATCTGCCTCCTGAGCCACACTGCTTGAGTTATTCTATATCATTCTCGCTTTTCCTCGTGGATTCATTGTTTGTTATGAATATAAATATCGGCTGGCGCTTGCCAGATGCACAAGAGTGTGGGAGGAAGGAGGAGGGCGGGGGGGCATGATTGAAATTCTAGTGAACCTTCAGGAAGTAATCTGGACCGGGGCATGCAGGATAGAGGGAATGGTTTCCGTCTGCTTCTGTTTGCACTCGCACTGAGATTTGTGTGAAATGAGACTTTCTCGCCACATGGCTCACACTCTTTCTCCATTACGCTCTGTGGAGTCTGACCCACAGCTTATCGATCAAGCTGCATACATGATAGCAGCGCTGGGCGTTAACCTGATCTCCCTGCACAAACACAAAACATCTGTGCTGGTGAGTCTCGCAGAGCCAATTGACCACCTCACCGAGAGGCTGCGTTCACGATAACAGAGAGGCTCTTTGGTTTAAAGGGGCTCAAAATCTGCTGGCTTTGAAGCTACCAGGAAGCCGCTCTCACTCAGATAACGCTCGGGCTTTAACCCAAACTTAGATCCATCTGCTTGCTGCACACAGGAAATGAAGAAAACGTGATGAAATGAGTTGGGAAAGCAAAATAGTGTCAAGTCGAAACAGTAAAACCAGAGCTGATGCAGCGTGTGAATGATGACTTATTTTACCACAGTATATCTACAGTGCATAAAGATTTTCTGCAGTGTCAACATAACCTTTACAGGGCTCAAAATACACTATAACACAGAGTGAATTCAAAACCCTTGTTTCACCACAGTGAAAAGTTGAAAAGAAGGTCAGTAGACATCCATCAGGACCATTTTTTTCTCAATATTTCTATCTCAAAACCTAAAGACATTAAAAAAAAATATATATATATATATATAGGGATAGGGATATACTTATATATACCAATATATATATTGGTATATATAAGTATATCCCATTGCTACACAATCTATATATTGGGGAGTGCATGAAAAGTATAAGGTCAAAACTAGAAGCTAAAACTTTGTTTCCATAATATTTTAATGTCATTATATTACAGGCCCTGTTCAACACAGCCATGAAATAAAAAGCTGCTGTCTGGACCAGCTGGAGCAGTGAAGAAGAGGTTAGAGCTCTCCGAACACTTAAGCTGGTGTTTCTTGTAGACATTCATTATTTTTTATGGTTATTCCCATCGTCAGAATAAATGGACGTGAGGCAGGCTGAATGACGCTTAGCATCATGGACAAGTACATTAGCCATAGAGAGGCTGTACAAGGCTTAATGTTTTAACATGCGGGCTTATGGGGTTTGACTTGTTCTGCAGCCAGCCTCAAGTGGACATTCAAGGCGCTCCAGTTTTTACCTTTCACGCATTAGCTTTAGTTCACAGCCACGGAAGTTGCCATCTGGTTTTTCCCAAAGAGGACAACAGTGGATTGAACAGTGATTCAGTAAATTTTTCAGTGCCAAACACGGCAGCACAACAGCAGCTTTCTGCACGTGCGACACGGCAAAGGACTTCAACACTGTCCTGACAGTGGTACAGCTTTGCTATTACGGTGAACTGGTCAGTCAGCACTTCCTTCCATTTTTAGGATCTCTTTGATCAACTTTGAGACAGAGACCGGGGAGCATGAGTCAGGTTCTTCCTCAGCATTCACCCCCCTATCCAAACATTTGTCCTGTAGGCTCTTTGTGTTTTTACAACAGTAGCTTTCAACCAAGCCTAGTTTGATGAGATTTTTTCCACAGTTTCAACCTTTCAGGGTTAGTGTGTGATTTGGGAGCAAGAAACAGAAACGTTTATCCGTTATCTAATGAAAAATGTATTTTTTGCCTCATTGTGATTAATGTGTACATGTTTCTGTATATCTAAAATCTTCAATTCAAATATTAATATCTGCTCACATCATACAAATCATGCTGTGTGTTAATAATCATCTTGCCTCAGGGGCTATAAGCTGTATTTTAGAGTACAATGCAGGGCGATGGTGACGCTCCTCTCCCCTTATGGCTGAATCCCAGATGAGGATGTGTTGAGGACCTGACAGGAGCAGATTCATCATCCCTCACAGTTCATCCATCACATGCGGCAGGCAGAGAAGCAGCGCTGGGTTGGGTGACAGCCCAGAAGTGTACGGGGAGCACTCTAGTCCAAATGCCCCACTGGGTGCTCGGCCCAACATATGCTTTGGAGGGTTTCTTACAGCAGTGCAAGGATACGTTCAGCCTGTGCAATGTCCAATTGTTGAAGTGATAGATGTAGAAAAACAGAAAATAGGCAGGGGTTATAGGAAATCTATTAATATCATCACCACACCGGGAGAAAGAGCCGGTGCAATTTGAATCCGGGGTGTGAGAAATGAATCATACAGTTACATTTAATAGGCCTGGGTTTACTGGAATGTGATTCAGTTTCAGTCTGTGTTTTCTTTATCTAACTTTGGTCACTTTAGCTCAACTTTAGCTCGGCTGCTCCGAGCTAAAGGAAAAACCTGTTTACCAGACGGATGAAGTTACAGTTATTGCCTAAAATTTGTGCAAGCAGGCCTTACAGTTGGATTTGGTTAAGTGGAGGAACCATGAGGTCACATTTATTTAACACTATTATAATTACCATTATCTATGTTTTGCTTGTAAGCCATGTTTGTGAGAGCTACTCCACCTTCAGAGAATAAAAACTTAATAAAACTAATAAAGATAATTATTATAATTGTTGGAAAACATCATCTTGAAGTCTATCGCCATACCTTGAAGGAAAAGTCAGGAGATCAGTCATCTCAATGGGCTTTATGAATGTTTTCAAATAACATCATGTCAATTCATCAAATAACTGTCGAGCAATTTAAGTGGTGAACTTATATCTTGTCTGCGGAGTATGCCTACTGCATGTGTGTGTCCTAGGCATACTGCCCTGCCACCTGTCTGGCCGTACACTGCGTCCCTTCCTTTGATGCTGAGCGATGGTGTGTCATCCAGATGTGGCGGCAGAGGAGCGAAGAGTTCAGTTAGTCCCTGGGGATTTTTTCCCCTGAGCTCCTGGCACAGGGCTTCAGGGAAGAACCATCCAGCCCACACACACACACACACACACACACACACACACACACGTGTGTTTTCCCGTCTGCTTTTTGTCATCTTTCCCTCTCTTGTCATATGACTCTCTTTCTCTGAAAGTCTTCTTTCACTTTCTGCTTCATCTTACCTTACCTTTTCCCATCGCTCCCCCTCTTCCTTTGGCCTTCATACCCTGATGTTCATCAGCCTCAGTTGGATATCACATAAAAAGCCACCTTTTCTGTAGTTCTTACTTTGCTGTGTCTTTCTGAAGTTAAATTTCAGTTTTTACTGTAATTGATAACATTCATATTTCCCAGAGGTCTGTTGCCATGACTCACCGAGACACTACCATGTAACCGAACCATTGTTAAAGTTATTAGTTACACCTGTGCAGCTCGTACTATGACAAATCAAAATGTCTGTTGTGGAAAAAAACCCGGCTGACTGAATCTGAAAATAGTCTCCTAAAATATAAAAAGATGCAACCTTTTGGGTTAAGATGGAAGTGAAGGAATGACCGCACTGAAAACAAACACACATGGTGATGTGCAGTTTTGCTATTTGCTGAGCTACAGATGGTCTTATGCTGGGAAATATGGGAACGGACAGAGTGAGAACTCTGACGAAGAGCGCTCCAGGCAGCATGCATCACACACACAATCCCTCTCTTTAACAGCTTACAGCAAAAAGTCCCTGAGCTTTAGGCAACATATGTGTCTATTTTCACTCAAAAGAGTCATTTAGCATGCCTGTGTGCGTGCGTGCGTGTGTGTGCTGGCTCGTATTTGAGTTATTTTACAACAATTGAGAGCAGCTGCAGAGAGGGTGGTTGACCGGTCACTGAAGTTAGTGATGCTACAAAAAGGTGCCGTATGGTTAAAACTGAACCTACTGTATAGTATGACTCTACATCAGGAGATACAGCCTCCAGCTATGCTTTATGATCTGAGTTCAAGCTCTGTCTCAGCAAGCCTCTTCCATGCTTGAAGTGCCTCTGAGCAACAAACTGAGTCGAAGAAACCCCGCTTTTCTGGATAGGATTAGACAAGAGAGGAAAAAAGTCTCTCTTAAAACCTGTTTAACGTCATTCACACGCAGACAGATGTACAGAAGTCTAAATTTTGTATCGAGGAAGAAAAACAGAAATGATCCGCATTCTCTTTCATCAGTGTAATTTTTAGCCTGCGGCCACGCTGCTGCCCCGTGTGAAGAGGCGAGCTCTGGTTCGGTCTGGAAACAGGATGTGGGCAGGAAAACTGGGCATCTGCCACATGCCATGGAGCCTCTGGAGCTCATTTGCATAGGTTATGTATGTGTGTGTTTGTACAAGTGTTTGGTTTGTAGCTGGGTGTCCAATGAAATCCTTGTGTGCCTGTGTGTCTGCGTAGTTGTCTATTGTCAGTTTGTGCGTGCGTACACTTGCAAATGTTGGGTTCATGCCCCCCCCCTCCGTTTAGTGAAACGCTTGTATATAACAAGTGTGCATAAATGTGTGTCTGTGTACGAGCTCGTTCCCTCCCCCATTTCTTGCGTAGGCTTCTTTTCCCGGCACAGCACCATGCATGGCATCCCCGCTGGCACTGTCTTCAGCCCACCCTGGAAAAGTCAAAGACAGGCAGCCAGGCTGTCTGTCTCCTTCAGTCTGTCATCAGCCTCACCTCTCGATCTTTCCGCTCTGGCAGTATGTGGTTCCATATCAAAACACGAAAATGGTCCCGACTGGAGCAAGACGGTGCAACAATATTTACCCTAACAAGTGAATAAATCTAGTTTGGAGTCTTGCAAATATCTCCTCTTTTTAAAAAAAAATATAAACTGTCGAACTACTGTCAGAAAATGTCTATGAACTGCTTAAAATGGCCTCCAGAACACTTGGACTTGGAGTCAAGTGGGTGGGAGATTTGACTTGAAAAGGCACGTCCTTCCTTCAGCATGAAGATGATGGCACTTGGAGACTAGAATATTAAATAGAAAACAATAGATGGGGGGGGAAAAAGATTTATTCTCTGCAAACGAGGCCACATGGACAATGCGTGACACTGTGTACGCGGGATTCACTGCACACTCTCTGCTCTGTGTTTTTTTCGTGAATGTTTGGATTAAGTCACTGAAAATGAAGGTATGATCCCAGTCGGTCACCCTGCCGCTCTGCTTTATCCTGGCTCAGTGTGCTGGAAAGTCTGAATGCTTCAGACTAGTTTAAACAAACAAATAAGCCCAGAGGGAAAATATGAGAAATACAGGCAAACATCAGCACCTTGGCTTGAGAAACGAGCACCGATCGCTGCCTTGAAAGATGGCTTGTTTTGTGCTGAGGCGGCAGCAGCAGCTACATGATCCATGATTAATGTTGTCGCACCACGTCTGTTTTCATCTTGTGAAGTTTTTCCTCTCATAAGTGCTGATTAATTTTCTGTAGTTTTCAGAGTGGGCAGTAATTTCTTGCAGTCAGGTTCTATTTGCCCGAAGGTTTGAGATATCCATCTGTGAGATTGTTCAGCAATTTAAATAGGTCTGGTGTTGTGCACACAATGAAAGCTGAAAAACAAAAAACAAAGAGCCAATAAGAGATTCGTAGGCGGGATTAAGACACCGTATCCCTGAGCCAGCGGCAGAAAAATAGTGACAGAAACAAGTTTGTAAGAGATCAACAAAGCTATATACAGTGTTGTAAATACAGAAATAATAACTCTTTAACTTGGCACATTCATTTGGAGGTAAGAGAAAAATGCTGCTAAAAGCTCCAGCATGTTAACTAACTTTTTAACTAGTTGTCACAGGTCCAGTGTGTAGGATTCAGTGGCACCTAGCAGTGAAGTTGCAGATTGCAAACAAATGAACACTCATGCATGCAGGAAAAACAGGTGAAATGGACTGTACCCTTTTTAAACTACATTCACACACACAATAATACATTGATGGTGCAGCCTTTGGGAGCAATCTGGGGTTCAGTATCTTGCCCACAGATACTTTGACATGCAGAGGGAGGATTGAACCACAATCCTTTGCTTAGTGGACAACCCGCTCTCCCTCCTGAGCTGCTACAGCCAGCTTTGGTGATTTTGCTGAAAACAGATGATTGCTGCTTGATAAATACGGTGTGAGTGATTTCACTCTAATATCAAGGCTAAAGTCTTTACCACGGGTTTGATTCCTGCCTAAGTCCTGTAGGTCTTCCTGTCTCCAAAATATCCTTAAATATATAGATATACCCATATTAATTAATGCAGAATTAAGCAATAAACTCCATTTGCATCCCAAATTTCCTTTACATCCATAGTATTAAAGTGGAGGCAGAAATCTCAGCTGTATATCTCGAGATGTGAATCTCAAGTTGAAATCCTCGTCATCTGCATGGCCACAGTAGTTATCATTAGAGGCATGCTGTATGTCTTTTTGTAATTTGGGGTGCCTATCACAGGTCATTTGTTAGCTCGGAAAAGTAGAAACCACATCCTTGAAAAAGATAGTGAAGTCTAATTTTGTACAGTGCAATGATAGATGGCACTGATAAAGCAGCTGTGAGTTATGAGATGGACGGACAGCTCCGAGAACATTGCAGGGGCTGCACTTCTCGTCCCACAAACTTCTTTTATAAGATATTATCTAACTTCAAAGAGAACACAAGAGTTTAATTAATGAATGTTATGTCTGGACATGTAATACTCTTTGAAATACAGTCTAATCTTAGCTGCTGCCCGCTGATCATTTTAGATTTACAGCAGGGAGCAGCAGTTGGAGCCACCGGTGGCCATGTGTCTACCTCAGAGCGACATCATTAGGATGTCCGTGTCCACTGTAGTGTTTCTTTCTTCACACGTTCAGTGGTGCTTTGATGGCATAAATCCTACTTTTTAACCAGACTGACTTTTTGCACATTGTGTACGAGGGTTCAACATAGTTTTTCAAGATGCTTCAATTAATATTCGTGACCTTTATACTTACAACACGCTCTCTCCGCTGGGTCTCCTGTCACTCTCCAGTGTCAAGTCTAAAACTGCTGCATCGTGCCTGCAGATGAAGCACTGTCAGCCCTCTACTGGCTTTGTTTACAGAGAGATTTACTGGATTGAACATATTGATGCCTGGGCTTTTGAGACAAGAGCGGATGTGACTTTGTAACTTATTAAAACATTTTTTTTAAAACTTTTTTTTAATGTATTTCTGTTGCTGCCACAAAATATGTTTAACTTTTTGAAATGAATGAAATATGACTGATTCATTTTGGTTTCATAAAGCAGACTTTGGTTTACAGTTTGCCAGAACACCTGCCCTGAATCATTAGTTAGCAGCCATAACTGGGACTATTCTGGGTTTCTCTGCCGTGTATGGCGCCGTAGCACGTACACTTAATGAATTTGAAGGGTACGTAAAGATTAGATTAAACTTTATATTTATCTGCTCAAACATAAGCTTCACTCTTTAACATGTTTGGCTTACTACCTATAGGACTTCTCAAGTTACAGATAACATCCCGGATCCCGATACTATATTAGAACGGTAGCAGCTCCGCACTTTATCGGGTTTAAGTAAGTTTAGACTTCAGCAACACCGGTCAACATTGTGTTATTTGCTGAACACGTTAGTCCTCACTCGATAAGTCTTTTCTCTCGTGTCTGTCAAGTATGTAGCCTATGCAACATATGTAAACAGGCTTATGTTACAAGGTTGTTTGGACCACACGCCAAAAACAAACTCAACTGTATTGTATTGTTAAGACGAAGAATGGTATAGGATGAGAAACTGAAGATTTTGGGCACTTCCTGCGTTGGCTTCACTTCATAGCTACAGAGGTTACTACTTCGTGTTGACCCTTCTATTTCATGTCAAAATGGGTTGTGTCAAGACATATATCACATTTATAAGCTCATCTTTGTGTATAAAGTCTTAAAATAAAGAAACTAGCAACAGCAGCTGTCAAATAAAATGTAGAAGAGTAAGTACAGCATCTCTCTGCAGTGAAGTTGGACATTTTAACATGGGGGCTTATGGAGATTATCAAATTCTGTAGCCAGGCTCAAGTGGACGTTTGAGGAACTGCAGTTTCTGGCACTTCAGCACTGGCTTCACTTCACAGCAACAGAGGTCTCTGCTTGGTTTTATCACAATATAAGTGACAAACAATTTCAAATGATAAATCTGCTAAGTACAAGAACAACTAAAAGCCAATTTCCACCACGGTACATTGTGATCATATGTTTCTTTCTATGTTATTGTTGCTGGTACGACCCACTGCTGTGACTCTTCATACGCTACATGTACACATCTCCTGCAGTCAAACCATTAGTTCTGTAATAGCGGGTAAACATTTGAGACAATCACAAGGCAAACAGAAAAACACAATCGATGCCTCTCAGCCTCCAGAAATGTGATCCTGCACCTGGACGCCTTCAAAGCACTTCAGCACCTCCATGAAAGAGCACGGAGACAGTGTCCCTTTAAGGGATAACTCGAAGGAAGAAGAAAAGCTGCAAAGAAGGAAGGAGAGGAGGTGTGTATGTGTACGTGTACATGTCAAACTGATAGACACTTGGGAGAGAGACAGCAGGGAGAGCGAGAGAGAGAGATAAGGAGAAAGAGAGACAAAGACAGAGAGAGACACAATATTGCATTAGGCACTAAGAGCCATTCCTTGCTCGCTAAAGGCTAATGCAATTGCCACAATAAGAGTGTCTCAGTGGAGGCTGTAAAAAAAAAAAAAACTAGAGAGGGGAATGAAAGAGGAGAGGCAGGCAGGCAGGCAGGGAGGGAGGGAGGGAGAAACAGGGAGGAGAGAGGGAGGGAAGAAGGAGAACTGGCAGCTCTGCCTCCAGACTCTCATATGGACAGTGGATCTCTTGGGACAACTGGTTGAAAGTCTCTCTCTGTCTCTACTGTTACTCCTGGCTGTGTGTGAGTGGCTGAGTGGGTTGGTGCTCTGCTGTGTCTCCAGAGTGATTTATCAGGTTTGCAGGGAGGAGACAGAGAGAGAGGGAGAGAGAGAGAGAGAGAGAGAGAGGGGGGAGACAACTCCGGTAGCAGGGCAGGCAGCAGTTACCAGCTTGCCGGCTGGGTGTGTTAACTCCACATCTGACCTCTATGGGAACAGAGCAGCCTCCTCTCCTCCCCTCCTGGCAGACTGTGGGAACAAGGGGGACAGATCTTCATTTTAACCTCTCTCCCTCTTCCCCTCTCTCCCTCTCTCTCTCTCTCTGGCGAGCTCTGGGAAGCGGTCCTGGACAGAGCAGGACATGACGAGACAGGACAGCTTTGGCAGCGAGACCTCAGCGGGGAGACCTGGGCTCTGAGGATTGCACTGCCGTCTGATTCTTGGATCTGAAATGGCACAGTTGGCACAGTCACTCTGTCAGTCAGGCAGTTGTCTAGTCAGTCAGATGCACAGTTAGTCAGCCAGTAAATTGGTCAGTGGGGTCCTCCTCATAGGGTCAACTCTTCCACTTTGTGCATATCCTCATCTGAACTCTGGGGTGACTCAGACTTACCGAGTAGCAAAAACGGGACCTGTGGGCATGGTGAGTGGCAAAACACCCCTCTCTGTCTCTCACATGCTTTTTCACACACATTTTTCTCCTTTGACTCGTTTCCTTACGTGGGTGTTAACGTTCCATTTCCAGATTTAATTTTCTCTTACGAGATTTGCTCCGTCTCTTTACTACTTTTGACAGCCGACTTGTCACAAAGACGACATAAGACGACGAATGTGATCAAAGCTCTCGGTCTGAGTTTATGCAGTTGACATATAGTCGTCTAGCTTTGATCTTTCAGTGATGGCACTTGGCAAGACAGCGCATCTGTTTGTACGACAAACAAGTAGTCACTGGCTCACAAAAGATATTTCACATGGGCGGTTTAATCTTCATGTTTATGAGGGTCAGATGAAAAATAAAATCTTTATTTACTCCAGGCTACTTTATAGTGTAACGCAGTGAAATGTTACGCCAAATCAATAAAAACCTTATAAAAGTTGCATAAACCTGGATTTAATTGTGATCTCTGTGAAAAGAAAAAAACGATAATATTACACACACACACACACACACACACCTGCATGACTTTTGGCTGCTGTACCAGCACATTTTCTTTGCAAACCCCATGACTGTGGGGGGTTTTTGTAGAGCGCTATAATCTCACCGCTGTTTGGACATGGAGTTTGATTTGATAAAGTAACCCTAAAGTCAAGTGCACACAACATTTTTGGACAAATAGTTCAAATATTTGAGCGCGGTCCAAGGCTTTATCGGAGTCTGCTAAGTCAGTGGAGTTGTTGGAGGGGCATGTAACACAAGGGCAAGGGTAATGCTTCGACTTCCATACTTAGTATGCTAGTATTGATATCAGAAGTCAGTAGAACATAACTGATTATTTATGCCTGATTAGAGCAGCATTTTGTGATATTTTGATATTTATATAAATACTGAATACTTCCAATCACACGTAACACTAAACAGGCCGATAATTAACACCCAACTTTGCAGCTGGATGCATCTTTTTGCTTAATTCTTGGTTTCTCTCCTCACCCATAAGCTATATGGTTGAGTCTAACAGCCTCCTCAAACCCAACAGTAAGCAAGCTTAGCCTAGAGGGTACCACACGCCATACACGAAATGGCCACGAGCGCATCTAAAAGACTGGCTGAAGGAGAAAGTTAAACATTTAGCCAGTCAACCAAACCAAAGCTAACACAACGAATATAGCTGAAGAATAATGGACTTATATTTGTCAAGTGGGCAGCTATACAACCCCCGTAGGATGCCCACATTTCTTTGTGTCTGCTAGTTCAAGAAGGTAAATAATGCAATAACGTTATCCACAGTAACTTGATAAACCGCCGCTAAATTAACACTGTATTTCTGTTTTTTCGGTAATCTCACTGTCCCCTAGTGGGCAAGTATCAGCTGATGCAGCTAGCTTTACCACAGCATAGGCCAGACACTGCACACTGCACCGTCTGTGACAGATGTTGACATGGGCGTTGTCTTGAGCACAATGAACAGATGTTTGCTATTTGGCTTCAGCCGCTAATTTCGCTGTCACTGATAAGAGTTGATGTGAGCGCGAGCACAAGAGTGTGTATGTGGTTCCCTTTGCACGAGGTGCACCTGTACCTACAGTAGCTTGTTTTGTGCGAGCGCGTTGGTGTCCTGTGCGCAGCCACATGTCCTTCTTCCCTCTCATGGTTTCTCCCCTGCACTTTGTGTGTTCGCTGCTTCCTCTCAGATCAACTGCGGAGCGTTTAAGTGCACAGGACAGCATGGTTTCCCTCAGCTCTTTCAGCCCGGCCATGCGTCCACCACAGAGAATTTCTGTCTGAACCGAGGCAATTACAGCACACATCCAAAGCCATCTTAGCCAGGAACCAAATGAAGGAGCCTTTGATAGGCCCCGACTGATGCATATTTACTTTTTACGACCAACCAAGTAGTAAACAGCTTGCCTTGTTGGCGCTGGAGCGAGACTTTAAATACAGGCCTGTTCACACACAAACATACACATAAACACGCACACACTCACAAATAGACAAAGACTTTTCAAGAAATCAAGACTAAGGTATACAGCCGTCTTATCTTGTGCCAATACGCCACAGAAATACCCACGACTGAGGGGCGCTGCCAGCTCGGTTTGTTTGCCAGCCTTCCGATTTCATAATCAGGTTTGTTGAGCTATGCCTGGCTGTTTTTCTTTTTTCTCGGAGCTGCAGACACAGCAGCAGCAGCAGCAGCAGCAGTAGCCTCCAATTGAAGCCATGTGTGGTGGAAAAACAGGCCTCAGTTTGTGGAGAGATTGCATGCTTGGAGTGGGAGGGAGCCTGACGGTTACAGAGGTCACACTCCGAACACGCCAACTCCTCTTGGCCTTCTCACACGCCATGCTGATGGATGCATCTCAACAGTCAGTCAGGAATCCCTCCCAAAACCTCCTACACTCGTCTCCTCACCTTTGTCTGAATTAGATAAGATGTTATCACCAGATTCTTCTGCAGCTTCCACCTGCTATTTTATACTTTTTTTTTTCTTTTACAATTTTTATGGCATGACTTTAAGAACCCTGCAGATCAGATAAAGGCAAGAAGGGATGGACTGTTAGCAAGCTTTTGTTCTTATAGGTGGTGTCTGAAACTGCTGGAACGCTGCGTTCAGGGTGTGCCACAAATTAAAAAAAAAAAAAAAAAAGTGGTTGGTTTAGTTGAGTCTGGTGAGAGACTTTACAGAGTTAGCTCCAGTAATAATAGCACTGATACGTCACGGTGTCCTCAGAAGAACCCAGCAGTCCAGTGTTATTGTGTCTGATCTTGTGTTCCCTACGGCTACGTCACTTGAATGTACTCTCATGCATGTGTACTGTCTGTCTGTCACCACGGTTGTGATTTGGTTATAGATCGGTCAAAGATAATCACACGTGCTTTGGGTGTGATACAACAGTTCTGCAAGTGCTGTCTATTGGTTTAAGAGTAAGATTTGTTTGTTATTTAATCATTTATTTGTCTTCGCCAACACAAATAGTTGCACAACTGCACTGGGACTGCAACGCATCAACATTTCCCCGAGTGGTAGCTTGCGGGCTATTTTGTGCAGATCTACACGTCACTGCTTTGGATAATGTGTTATTTTAATTCTTGAAATGGTTCTACCTCATTTTTATGGTCGCGTCCCACTAAATTAATGCTGGTAGAGAGCTAACACTAGAGGCCAACACTACAGAAACACTAGCAAACTGTTAAGTATGATAGGGTGAAGTCGGACGTTCACTGCTGTTAGTTACTGGTTTGATTAATAGTTGCGTGTTGTCTACTGACGGTGGCTGACCTGTAGAAATGCCTTCAACTTTGTGGTGTAAACTTTGTTACAATCCGACGACGATTAATGTGTGTGCTGTGCTGTCACAGTGCTGTTACGCTTCATATCAGCACTTATTGTATCCCTCGTCCCGTTAAATGTTCGTAACTAACCGTTGTTTAATCTCTTCCATACTTTTCATACTTTTACCATCATTTGTGCGTCACTCTGTGCTACACCTCCATTTAATCTTTATTCCCTTTCACTTCTCGTCAAAATGTTATCAGCGTAGCCAGAGCTATTAGCTAATAGCTGAGATAGCTACTACTATCAGATTCGGAGATAGCCTATGCCAGGCTTTAATGCAGCTGTGCCATTTCCCCTCATGCACTGTAATGGATCATGTTCCTGTCAGCGCAGAGGGCTGGATCTTTTTTTTTTTTTCATTTCTCCATTGTTCCTATAAGAGGTGAGTCATTGCTGCTGTAAAGATAACACACAGATGATTTAGCATCAAGTCCATTTTTGACATAAAACTCCCAAATCTGTTTAGTCACATATGTCTTACTCTGTTTCATTTCTGAGAAACGGCAGGTAATGATTGATTTTGCATGAAATTACATCCACCCCAACCAAATTGCATTAAAGCTATGCAAAGTGGATTATTGTTAATGGGACGAGAAAAAGCTCCTGCTTGATGCGTGCTCCCTTCATCAGTCACATATGAGGGCTGGTTTATCGGGACTGAGTGATCTAATGAGCTAAATAATGAAGCTCAGACCCAACAAGCACTGGTAATGACTTTTTAATGCTGGCAGGCTCTTTAGTTACTTCCAGAGGTGTGATTGGTTGAGACTGGTCTCATGTTTTACCTCGCTGATCAATTCACTGTGTCCGATGTAGTAAACAGAGGCATATAATATCTCAGCTCTCCCAGATCAGAGGGTAAGCTCGAATTGAACAGGTCCAACGACTAGCCTGGGAAATCCCATGCTGCCTTGCGCGATCGTTCCGATCCGAAAGACAGCATGGAAACCCGGGCCAAAGCACTCGCCTGAGGTAGGGAGCCAATCAGAGAGCGGGGAGGGGTGGAAAGATGATGATGCGTACTATTGCCTGGTGCCATTGTTTAATCATATTATTGGTTGGGAAAAATGACAGCTTTTCCTTCTCGTCAAATTTCCGTCGCTCTAAATATGATCATCGGGTACAACTGACACGATTGGCTATGGGGTATGTATACGCCAAAAGATAGACTTTCGTAACAGCCAATAAACGGCCATGGGCAGTCGTTCACCACACTTCCCCTACGAGAAATTGAGTAGGTGGTTCCCAGGCTATCTCGCTTGTGAGATCTCACTTGTGAGATAGTCTGGCGATAGCTAGGTTATCCACCGACCACATCTGAAGGGAAATGTGTTTATAGATGCTCTGAACACTCCAAAAGCACGCATTATGCACGGTGTTGCACTCGTGTACACGTGGAACGTGACAGAACACTAAGGTGTGTTCAGTCACACGTCATTTTACAGACCTTGTGGATTTACCCCAAACAGTAAATGTACAGATATTAGTGGCAGCCTGCAAAAGATGCACCGCCTGTGTTGACTGGATTGACATAAATTCCTCACCTGGTTTGAAACCATTTCTCACACTGTTGTGTCTTTACATCTACTCGCGCCACCCAGGGTGAAATCACACCCACTCATGTTTTTCCATTAACTTTAAATGCAAGTTCGCCACTCATGAAACACACGATAAGGGAGAGAAGATAAGATCTGCCAGCTTTCTCAACTCCACACCTGAAGCATTACCAACGCGAGCGTTTGCTGCATTATCAGTTGTTGGAAAGTTACAGAAATCGTTGGCTGCAGCTGCCGCTGTCGGGATAAGTTCTCAGGGGGCTTTCGGACCGTTGTGACAACAGTACTTGGAGCGTACCAACCAGTTTAAGGTGGGAGCATACTTGAAATATGTTTGAATAGTTTGTGCGGTGTGACGGTGATGGATGACTAAAGTGTTTGCAGGTGCTTGAAAGGCGGCAGCCTGGCGTTAGTGAGAGGGGGTAGATCTGATAATTATTTAGGTACGAGGATAACACTGCACGCTTTTTGCACTTCGGGAAGGAGTTCTAGAGGAATTTGAAACATGACAAATCATATACCTGTCTAACAATGGTTGGCGGGAATTGTTGTGGAAAGTTACCGAAGACACAGCAAACACTTCATCTGAAGCACACTGACCTCTTTACAGTCTGTTTTGAGGGGTTGACTGTTCGAATCGCTGCCTCCAAAAGGCCGTGTCTCTAAAAAGCTTCATATTTCATAAGAGCTTAGCACACTTTACGGACCAGACAGCATGGCATCCATAATGGCATCCATAAACCAAAGCTTTTCTAATGCAGTTATAGACATGATATGGCTCTCTCTCTCTCTCTCACGCACACATACTCACATACTTATATTTCTCTCCGTCTCTTATTTCTCCTCCTCGCTCTCAACACTTTGCCTGTTTTTGTGAGAGCAGTGTGACAAATCACACTGGCACTGATGTGTGAGAGATGCACGGTGACGTCAGAGCTGGTCAGCTGCATTCAGATGTGAATCTGCAGGCCCGTGGTCACCGTCACATATGTCACAACATCTCCCGTGTAAACACGCTGCCGACTGTCAGGAGCAGAATTACATGAGAAGCTACTTTTCAGCAAATGGTGTGTCTTTGTCACCTGCCAAAGAAAATGGTAAGAGAGGCAGCCATTGCAACACAAAGAAAAACATTTGCGGACATTCAGGTGCTTTGTTTTTTTTTAGGTTACCAAATGGCACTCGAGCTCGACTTTATTTCCACTTTCCTTCGGCCTTTTGCCCATCAAGCAGTTCCTCCAGGCTGCGTGAATGAGGTCATTTTGTTCGGCTGAGAGTGCAAACATTGCACTTTCTAAAAGCGGTGACACGTTCACACCTTCATCCTTATGTACAATATTAAGTTTCATCGGGGCTGTAAATTCATCCACGCAAGCTGGAGGCACGACAAGCCGCAAACAAATGACAACGGGAGTCACGTTTAGTTGTTATGGATATATGAAAATCAGGTCAAAGAAATCACATGGAGATACACGATCCATTTTATTTCTCCACTATATTCTTCAGTCTACAGTAAAATATTTATGATCTGTAGAGCTGAAACAAGACAGAGAATTATTCCGCGACTAATTTCATTAAAAGATTCAGCAATTTTTTATGGGAAAATGCCAAAAACATTCGCTGGTTCTCAAACGTGAGATTTGCTTGGTCATTTTTTAAATAAAATGATTATATTTGACTTTTGCACAGTTGGCTGACTTAACTAAACTAATGAAAATCATCACCTGATGATAAAAAGAAGTTATTAGTTGTAATCCTAATCTACTGTTTGTGTTGATTTCATTTCCATCACTACCAACCTCTTAATTCCACCCTGTAATTTATCACATCATCCCACCATTCATTCAAACTTGACAATAATGGCACCAATTACTTCCCATACGGAGCCTTCACACCCAACAAACAAACACTGAGTCACAGTGCATGACCGCTCCCTTTGATTCACTCACACTCTCACCATTTTGTTCTTTTCTTCAGTCCAACTCATGCATGCAAACGAACAACGCACACACACACACGCGCACACACACGCAGGCAATTCCTCATTCCACTTTGCTACAACAGTTCAGTGAAGCACAACTTTACGTTCCACATCTCACAACCTAGACAAACATATTTATTCATGATTCCTGCAAAGGGAGGGGTGGACTGTTAACGCCGCTTGACAGGGCAGACATATTTCTTCGTCTGGAAGGATTGTTCACGCCTTCGCTAGGTTGTATAACGTGCCGTGGCTCTGCACATAAACACGAGGGCCGTGGAAGACAACCCAGTTCCAGTTATAAAATGATGTACAGATGCCACTTGAGAGCCTGTCGGCGGTTGTTGTGATGCATCTGTGTACCTGCAGGCGCAGACAGGAGCAGATCTTTGACTTCTAAAGACAGGTCTTGTGAAATTTCTCTGTAATTATCAAGATTTCAAAATGCAGTGATGATAGTGTTTTTGCGTGGATCTGCACTCCACCTGTCCTTCAGTCTCATTCATACATCTCACTGGAATGTATTACTATAATCTGATGTATATTATAAAGAAATTGGACAAATAATTTTGGGAAATATGTTACATTTCATCAACACTGCTCTCATTTGTTTGTCTGTTAAATATAAAGCAACTGATTAGTTTAGCTTACTTAGCTTAGCTTAGCATAGTGACTGTAAATAGGGGGAAAAGCTAGCCCAACGGTGGCCAACGGCAGTAAAATCCACCTACCATGTTTTTTTATTTTGTTTTTTGATGTTTGTACAAAACCCAAAGGGTAAAAACACACAGTTTTACAGGAGGTTATGTGCCGGACAATTTTTTTGGCTTTGAGCTGTTAAACAGAGGAGACAGCCTAGTTACGAGTAGCATGAGAACAACTGATCATAGAGTTTCGAAACTTTCAGATTTTAATACTTCCTCAGTTATTCCAAAATAATAATAAAATTTTAAAAAATCCCTCTCGTGATAGAAGAAACTCCAGATGTGGTTCTTCAGTTGTTCTGACTCTCAAATAAAGTGAAAGGAGACGTTGATGGTGTATGAAAAGTGATCAAGGAGAGAATGTTGAGACTCAGCCCTAACCTCCTCCTCACCGCTCAACAATCCTGTCATTATTCCTTCCCCACCAGGGTGGGCCGGGAATTTTCCCTGCAAAACAGCATAAACAACAACAACAAAAGATAATAATACATGGTGATGTTCCAGTTTTTTCAAGAGAGAAGTTGCAGAAAGAGTTTGTTCTTTTGGTACGTCTCTCCACTTGTGGACCCACCCAACAACGTCATGCGATCTACAATGGGAAAACAAAGCAAACAGATCCATCTGACCTCAAATCCCCCCTTTTTTTTATCCCCCTATTTTAAATGTGAAACAAAGCCCAGAAGATTATAACTTGCAAAAAATCAAGGCAGAGATCTCCTCGCGGTGAACGTTCTCCTCGGCTGACATTTTATAGTGGGGGTATTGATATCCAGGAGCACCGGGCAGTTTGCCGTCGCCATTTCAAACAAGCAGTGTTTTCTTTTTGCTCCTGAGTTGCCTTAAACAAACTGACCAGGTAGCTGGCACTGCATGTTCCAACCAGACTCCACATCTGCTGCATCCTGCTGATCTGTGCAACAGAGAAGTCTGCAGAGTCATTCTTCAAGTCCCACAAATGTAATATTTTTTTGTTACAGAGATAAGTTGTATCATCTTTCATCCCGGGGTTACACGAGTGATTTGAAGTGCATCATAGATTATCATCAGATAAGTTCAAGGTCTAATGTAAAGGTTTTGTTTAGACTCCCCGATGAGTAATGTACCCTATATCTCTCCCTCTTTTTCCTCTTTCTTTCAGGTCACAGGTGCTCCACAGCTGCTGTGGACAAAGACATCTGGAGCCCAGGAGGATGTTGGAGTAGATACAGAGGGCAGGGAAGGGCAGAGAGGTTCAGGCTGGATCAATCCTCTGCCCCCCGGCTGTGGTGGGGAGGGTTCCTGGCACCGTGATTTGATGCACAAAGAGAAACAAAAATCACATTGCCAGGGATTTCCACTCTTTCACAGCTCAGCAGGTGACCGCGTTATATTTCCACAGTGGGACGCTTTTAGTCTTCGTTGGCTGTTCTGTTTTTTTTTCTCTTTAGTTATGACACTTGATGTTGCTATGGAATCAAAGGAATAAATATTGGAGAGGTTAGACGGATACTGTGATCTGCTCTCTCGGCGGACTTCAAGAGGTTTACTTGTGGAATCAGTTTCTCACACAGAAAAGCAGAAAAGAACACGTGTCTCTCTTGTCAAATGTTCAGCTGTCTGAAACTTAAACTGTCTTCACGACTCAGCCAGGATGTAAATGCATATGAGAGCCATACAGCTTTATGCGATAGAACAAATTTTTGGGAGGCGGATCACGTTTCGGTTCTCGGAGGTTAGATTTATAAACAAGGACGGAAATTTGATGTTTAAGGACCCCCCCCCCCATTGGCAGCACACTCTGAAACACAATACGTATGAAGGCGAGGCAAACCTCAACATCGCCTGGCTTTGTAACCTGCCAAACTTTACCACAGAGCAGTCACGTAAAGGTCTGCACGAGTCTCCCTCAAAAGTCAACCACCCACTTGCTAAAGGCACAGAGCTTAGCTAATTGGTGAGCATTGATCCCTGCTATGTGTTGTTCACAGTGGCTAAGTTCAGTGCCTGAGGTGAAATAGTTGATTCGACGGAGGGGATTTGTTCCGGTGAGTGGAAAGAACTTGATGATCTTGGATATGAAGAAAGAAGGATTAGGGAGGGAGGGAGGGAGGTGAGAAGACGAAAGGTCCCGTGTCGGAGCAATGTCGGGTTAAATGTATCGTAGCTGTGGAGCAAATGCAGGTCTTGGTTGTGCAACAGGGTCTAGATGGGGCAAGCTCTACTGTTTTTTTTTGGGGGGGGGGGGGGTTCCCTTTATAATAATAATAATAATAATCTTAATTGTGATTGCCTGAAGCTACAACTGTCTTATCTTATCTATATGCATTTGGCAAGAATCGTCATGCAAATATATTTGAAAAGCGCTTCAGGGAAACAGATTGAACCGGGTTTAATGTGGACTTAACACAGGTTGTATTGCGATTTTAGGAATGCGGTGCTAAATGTCAGACCTGTCTGGGCATGCCCAGTCTATGTCCAAGGGCTCAGGGCTTTGCTCAGGCCTTGTGTGCCAGTATTTTGATGCCACATGGTAGCCTGGACTTTTGTGTCGGAGAAGAAATGTGGATATGCCTATTTAGCCATTTGATGAATATAGATAGAGAATTATGTCTTTTTAAAAGCAAAAACACACGAGCAAAAGTGTACCGAATGGATTAAACCTATGTCTGGCTAACTAGCATATATATATATATATATACAGTCTTACTTCTTAAGCCAAGGAGCACATCATCAACTCACATCTTTAGTCTGGATTGGCAGGTTACGTTAAAAAAAGGTTTTTATTTTAAAACAAGTCACCTCAGCCCTTCAAAATAATGTTAGCCAAACTAGCCGTTTACTTGCACCTAAATTCCAGTTATAGTTGGTAGGATTCTACAAACTTGACTGTAGTCTGGGCCATTACAAATCACTAACATCTGAGTTGTAATTCTGCCAGGTTTCATTGTAAACAGCACACAGGCCATGTGAGAAATGAAAACGTGACTGACGCAGCAGCTGCTGGGCATGCTAAACAGCAAATTCGCCCTGTGGTTTTTTTTTTACGACAGTAAAAGGCTGTAAAATATGCCATGAAATATGACTTTTTTATTGTATAGAGCAAAACACAGTCATATTTCAAAACCTTTATTTATATGGCATTCTAAGGGACTTTATACAGAATAAAGTATTTTATATTAGACACTGTTAATTGTACTGAAAAACATGTAAAACCTTTATTTTTATACTGCTTTCATGTGGTATTTTCAATTATATGGCAAAACAGTGTTCTCCTTGATGATTTATACAGTAAAATATGGAATAAAACAGCAACCTTAAACAAGAAATCAACATCAATAATTTCCTTTGACTGGTTATACCGTATGCATTGTGGTAACATTTTGGCAACCACAACTGTCTTGTTTACCGTTTTCACCGTGATTAGGCATGTTAGATTTTTTAAAAGGGGCATTAGCATGTATATTGCACACTGCATTGTCAAAGGGACGTCCGGGCTGTGCCCTCCCGTGCCTACTGAACTGGTATCAGTGTTTTACCTGAAAACTGGCTCAGTTCAGCAGGAACAGGAGTGGAGCCCACTAACTGGCAGGATCTACGAAGCAGTGTTATCTCATCTCATGAACTTTCACCGTACATGCAAGAAAAGCAGCCCAGCCCAGACACTGCTTTTTTTTTTCTTTTTTTTTTTTACCACACCCACCGCCATCGGGTGTTAGCCTCGACTCGTTGGCCCTGATGAAAATCAAACTCAAGTCCTCCAACCTGTCAGATGGCGGCACTGAACCCTGACGCATATGCAAGGAAGTGCATCTCCAGTTAGATGACTGTCCCTTTCTTTGCTCAAATATGAATGTTTCATAAGCAGATTTACCATTTTGTGCTTGATAGTAGGCCCTGGTGTCCTGAGCCATTGTCTGGATACTGTTGCATACTGATGCAGTCGAACTTGTTGTTCTGCTCAGCCTTCATGTTTATTTCAGCATTCTTCCCTTGAAAAGACTACAAACACGTATTTAACTTGTCGCCTCTGTCTCTGACTCGATCTTCTTTTTTTTTTTCTTGTCTTTTTGTGCTGTCAAAGGCCAGACTGAGACTGGAGTTCATTGTCAGGTAATCCCAGTGAAATGTCTGCTATGTCTGTATAATTGATGTCACCCAGCAGTCCCCATTATCTGCGATTGGGAATGTGTGCTGCTTCCTTCCCCCCCTTTCCATTTAACTCGCAGCCACCAAAGCAAAAGTGCTTCATCTTGAAGATTTTATACCCACAGGAAAATGTAAGCTCATTAGCAAGCATGATGAATCTGCTCTTATCCGGCGACTCTGCTGATCGCGGCTGGCACCACAAAATCATATTTCTGTTACTTTGAATATCTGTGGATAAATGTTCCATTCAAACCTTGAGGAGATCACCCAGGGAAAGGTTAGAAAGTTGTTTTTTCAGCGTGTCAGCGCTGTGATATTGACTTCAGGGCATTGTTTCAGCCAAGCTACCACTGACAAGTTAGCTATGATTTGTGTAAGCATTTAATCTAACTGAATGTGGGAGACAACGGTGCATGAAGTGCATTATTCTAAATGTCAGTTCGTTTATAACTGCATTTGAAGCATGATTTATTTTTGATGTTACAGGTGCAACCAGGGTTTCATTTCATTACTAATCCAGCCATGATTTAATGTAATAAAGTTGAAATGTGTCTGAGAAAGAATTCTAGCATTGCTTTTTTTCCCCCCCCTTTAATTTAAAATGATATAATTTATATCTCGGGGGGAATCATGTTGCAGTAAGAAAGGACAAATGTGGAGACAAAGAATTAAAAAAAGGCAATTAAAGATGCATTATGTAACAAAATACTGAAACCAAAATAAATAAAAATGAATGTGAGGATACCTCTGTGTGCTTGTGTTGAACGTGTTTAACAGTCAAGGTTAAAATGATCAATTAGTATCACTGGTAACACCTGTGTTTATTATTTCATGTCAAAATGGATGCTGTGAAAAAGGTCCATTAGGTCACTTTGTAGGTTTTTATATGGGAGCGGGGTTTATATTTGTCATCGATACAGGATTGAACAGGATTATACCATTATTTTTTACAGTCAGTAAAAAGTCTGTTCCCCTTGAGTGATTAAATATTTTTGTAGTTATCTGTTTCACTTTCTTACGCCAAATAAATCGTATTTGCAGAAATGCAGCACCAGAAAGGATGAAAACTTTTAGCTCATGAAATGTTGATGTTTAAACCTTCAGACCGTCATGTCTGGAAATAAAGACTACAGACAACACCTATTAAGTAGGAGTGTTTCGTTGCAGAATACAGTTAGCGTTTGGCGTCTAGGCTCCAACCTCATCTCGCCCTACAGATCTGTATACATTGAGATATATGTTGAGGAGTGATGAACCCTTCCCAAGCCCGCAGGTGGGTGCTGGGGTGGTGGTGGGGATGATGCTGATGCAGGGCAGCGATGGCAGAGCAAATAGAAAGATGGGAAATCTTGCAGCTTAAATAGGCCACCGAATTGGGAGGGTGTGTTTGGATTGGATGATTGTGGTGTATGAGGCATGTCGTGTGTATGCAGTACAGCTCGCCTGAACTAGTTCAAAAATAATGCTGGTTACTCTAGTGTTATATATAAACTTTATTTTCATTGAATTAAATTACTTTCAGGCTGTGAGTAACGCAATATCACGTAGAGCTTTCTCTATTTCGCTTTTAAGGTTCACTGAACACTGACAGCAAACTGACAACTTCACCTTTGCTGTTCACTCCGCTAACCATTGCTTACATTATAGGCAGGATGTACCATAACCACTGAGTGAAAGAATGGAGGGCGTATGTGAGACATCACTCATAGATTTCCAAAGAGACATTTTGAAGCTCAAAATCTGTGGCTCTGCCACTGCATGCCTCTAAGAGATACCTGAGAAAAAATAAATCCAAAAAAAAGTAATCTATAAAATACATCTTAAAATTAAAATAAATATAATCTTACATTAGTTTTCAAAAACAAATAATAAAAAATGTGACTATTTACCGTATGCTGTCTGGTCAAAGATTTCTGGACTCTGGTTTCTGTGGTGGTTTGCTTGTTGTCGATATAGACGGTTTCCAGCAAACTGCAAAAGGTCAAAGGTTCAACTTTCTATTTGAGTCCCACTTGATAGATTTAGTTGCAGGCTGCCTGTTTCATACACAGAAAATCAAAAGCATGACAATACACATTTCTGAGTTCTTAGAAAAACAGACACACACATCCACAAAGCCAGAGACGGGTACTCGGACCACAGCCTCCAGCTCTCCTTTTAGTCTCCATAGCGATGTCAATATCCCTTTTATCTTCAGGCCTCAAAGGCTGAACAGATTTCATGATGTGGCTGCTTTATTGAGCCTGATCTGCTTTGGTTGCCCCCTCCACCATTCAATCAGCGTCTGTGCGGTTCTGGCCCATAGCCGTGAGCTTGGCTGCGTAATTTGGTTTAGAGCTGAGCGGGAACATCTGTTCTACAAAGCTTTAGCTCCTTCCATTCCTCAGGCCTCATGGAAAAACCAAGGCCAGTGGTGGGGCCGCTGCTGCAGCATGGGACCTCCAAACCTGCAATTCACAAACCCGAGTCCAAACCCTCCCAAGAATAATCTCGGCACGGAGAGAAGAAGAGTGACGGGCCCTTTGAAATGCAAGGTTCAAATGTGTGAAGTCATGTTGGATTTATAGTCGGACTGACAGTGATTAAGAATATCCTTTATTGATATCATATGTGCAGTAGGAGGTTTTAAACTTTGAGACAAAGTGTTTCATTCAGTCTGATGACTCACATGGAACAGATTTATTGTGTGAATAAAGAGCGTGTACAGTTGCAACGTTAATATTTTCAGTGTTTCAGAGTTATTTAGTCAGAGATCTTGGGTCATAGTCTGAAGAAATGTGCACGAAGTTTATGTCCAAATTCACATCAAGCTGGGAGTTATGAAATACTATCTGGAGGCCGGTTCCCATAAACAGTGCACTGTATTTGTCTTCAACAAACTGTGATATATAAACACGTTTAAACCCTTTTAGCATTTAAATTATTGGTTCTCGATTTTCAGAAACAAGCTTATTTGCTTTAGTTAGATGAGCAGAGCAATGTCTCTCTCATGATATATTTGATCTACACCAAGCTGCAGCCAAGGAACTGTTTTAGCTTAGCTTAGCACAAAGACTGGAAGCAAGGGGAAACAGCTAGCCTGGAAAGAGTAATCCACCTACCAGCAAAAATATAAAAAACAAAATGTAGAACAGGCTGGATGCATAAACAGCGGAGCCCCCAAACTATTGTTTTAGTTTGATAACGTTTATTGATGTATTGCCATAAAATTAAGTACAGATGTTCATGGTCTCCAGAAGCCTAGTACCTTTGTTGAGCTCTTGAATTTTGGGGCCTTGAAATATCTTAAAGGAGCAGTGTGTAAGATTTACTGGCACCTAGCAGTGAAGTTGATTGCGACCAAATGAATACTCTCCCACGTCTCACGCTGTTTTTTTTTCAAAAACTCACATAAAAAGCAAACGGCCATATCTAGATCTGCGTTTGGTTTGTGGCGGTCCAACATGGTGGACTCCATGAAAGAGGACCCGCACTCACTGTAGATCTGAAGAGCTAATTTCAATGTTGTTGCTAATTGTAATGTTCATGTTGAATTCCATTCCTGCTAATAAATCATCCTATTAGATGGATTGCCATTGAATTTAGTACAAATATTCAAACCTCATCAACCTCACTTGTACTGTGTACTGCTAGTTAGCTAATATTAGCATACTGACACGCTAAACTAAGATGGTGACATCATACCTGTTAATATTATCATTGTGAGCATACTCACAATACTGATGTTTTGCCCAGAGCACCACTCTGCCTCAATACAATGTGCCTCACGCTCTAGCGTCCCTTGCAGAGCCCCGCTCTACGAAAACCTGCATCCTCACTTTAGAAACGTTTAAAAACTGAATCACCCTTGGAGCATCTTTCGCAACACAATTAGTTAAGTGGTCACGGTTCTCAGCCAGAGAGGGGATTAAGAAACGCGAGAAAACATGCTCACTTACAGTATATTCCCAAGGTTGAAAGCAAAGTCACTGCAGATGGCTGGCATCCAGCCCTCAAGAGGAAGCTTGTGTTGTTATAGATAATTGTCTTCCTTGCTCACAATGAAAGAATGAGAAAAGCACGTCTGCTGCTTGTGGCAATTATTCATCCATTTGGAAAATGTTAACATTTTTAAAATATGGTTTAAAAAAACAGAATTTGTGTTGACAGTGTGTCTGCCTCTGCCATTTTCTATCTCATAACTTCTGGCCTCTTCGCCTTTGTATCCGCTGTCTCTATCTACAATCTGATAAAGGGGAAACAGCTGTGCCCAGAGATGGTGCAGATTTTAAAGCCCTTCCTCCACCCTGTGTACCCAAACTGGCATCAAAACAAGCTCCTCTGTGAACCTCTGAGCTATTCTTCCGTTAAGATGCAGGGGAAAAAATGCAGAATGAAGACGGCGGGGCAGTGCTTTCCCCTTTAATTAAGACACAACTGAACATAATTTGTCTCGCCCCGTTCTCTCATCCTTCCTCATTCCTCCTGTGCTGTTCTCTTCCTACTGTGTACCTTAAGTTTAAGAGACCCACTGTGTATATAGGGGATAGCAGATGTTGTTTATGCACAACTACGGAGACGTGCGTAACTTTAAACTATAAATAAAAAGTACATAAACACTAAATCAGATCGACTAGCACCAGAGAAGAAGAGGACTTTGTGCTCCAGCTTCCTCAGACAAGATTTCTCGGCCAGGTGCAGTCGACAGAAACAGACACGTGAAGAAGAAAAAGGGTCTTGTGCAAATGTTTGATTTCTTCGTGTGGACATGCAGCGGGTACGCCCTTCCTGGTCTTTTGTTCTCTTGGTTGCAAGAGCATGATGTCAGCTGCCCAAAGGAATGGCAAAACACATTGATTGATTGGGTATAATTGTAACCACAAAACTGGATATTTGCACAGCCATTATTGATGTCTGACTGTGGAATGGGATGCTGTAAGGTAGCCAAATAAGCTGGATAGTTTCTGGGGGAGTTTTTCTCAGGGAGTGAGGCTGCCGGGTTAAATAAAGAGAGAGTTTCCTGACGCTGCTAGTTTATGAAATCATCCTGTGTGTCAATGAGAAAGACCAGATAACGTCCGCCTGACCCAACGGACACCTGGCTGCCTACTGTCTGCTTTATATCACTGTGGGAACACATTTATCGCATTAGATCCACGAGCACACACATGCATGCGCACATGCACGTGATGCATAAAACACAAACACCTGCACCTTGCACAAGTTCTTTTAAACACTCGTACAAAGCTCCATTGTGTTCTCTTACCCCGTGTAAAGTGTAAGCAAACAGGAGCCGTGCACCAAATTACGACCAATGAATCATCCTGAAACGCGTCCAGCACTCAAACAAAAATTTTTCTTATTACATCAAAACATTATTTTGCAATCATTTTGCAGAAACCTGCAATGTTCCCATCGTATTATCCATTACACTCCTGTATGCAGATCATTTTTCTGCAGCTACTGCAGCGACTGCAAAATGTTTTCAAAACAATCAGGCAGTCAGACCGTCTCCAAGCAGATTATGACTGGTATTCTGATGTGCTTTACCGCTCTTTTCCGCGAGCTGTAGAAGAGAGCAGGACAAGATGTCACAGGCTCTCTCGTTTACACTTTTCCATTCACATGTGACCTCCGTGTCTGCGTGACAACATGTCAACAAGAGAGGAATGGTAATCTATCCCCCATTGTCTGAGTCAATACATTCCTGTAATTTCAGACATTTACTACTATTGTGTTTTCTTTTCTTCGCCTCGGCTCATATATTTTCCTGTCTGTGTGCGAGGCCACGTGTCTAAGCTCCAGATTTGTTGTTAGTGTGGTGTCACTCACAGACTAAATGCACATACCTGTATTTTACTACTGTCTGCATTTCTGCAGCTTTGCCTGTGCAGAGGTGGAGGTGATCACTTTTTCCACAATAACAGCCGCACACACAATGTTGGAAACATTTTTGTCGGGAACAGTGTGTGTGAGTGTAGCTGATCTCACAGTCAGCGGTCTTTTCTTTGAGTAAAACAGCGCTTAGTCCATATTTGGTTGCATCCTGTAGTCTGAGTTGGGATGAAAGTAGGCTAAGACTGGACCCGGTTCTCATGTGATCACTTCTTTCATTCTTCTGAATGAATGAATCATCATGTTGCAAATCCCCAAACAAACAGACTCTTTCAAGAGCTGACGCAGGGGGCATTTATGATGAGATGTTGGGAGAATTTCTGTCTCTAGGTGGTTTAATGTCCTGTGTAGATGACAAACAATCTTTGTTTTACTGTATGTTGATTTTTTTTTCAAGAATAGTAGGAGGGTTGAAGGTGGATTTAATGATTTTTGGGGGCCAGAGATGGACAAAAAGATGATAACTATATCATACAAAAAATGATGTCAAAGTCTGTTGTGTAGTGTCGAATCCACAAATTAAACCAGTGTGCACTTCCTTTAGAGGGTGTTGTATGAATATTGAAACCAGAGCATTGGAAAAACTGGGTCATTTCATAACTGCTGTATAAAACACATTGACATCCGCCCTGAAAGAGCGTGTTTGTTTAAACCTCAAAAGACGTTTTTGGGTGGAGCATCCCTTTAAATTGATTGCTGTGTCTGTTAGCAACGACCCGTGCAGTCAGTCCTGTATCTCAGCAATTAAGCGATTAAATGTTATTATAACTGATGGGAATGATGGAAATGATACAATAAAGTTTAATATATTCAACTTAATTTGAACTGATTGCAGCTTTCTGACAAGCCGAAAACAACATTTCGCTTATCGCTGATGTTTGTAGACATTTTCCACACCATTACATCCATTTTTTGTGCTGTACGTGTGATATCGTGTTGTCGCAGTGCTGATGGCAACATATCACACTCTCCCCCGTGTAGCTTCTCTGTGCTTCACCCACTGCCTTCCCCTCTCCTCAGACAGTACATCATTAGCTGTCTGCTGAACACCTGGAGGCAAAGCCAGCAAGGTAATTATTGAGAGCATAGCCACGTCTGCACGCAACCATCATTAACCCATCGTACCTCATTTAGAGCAGAGAAAAGGCCTTGTTGTTGTAAGGGGAGAAGGAGAGAGTGCAGCTTAGATTGGTGATCAGCCCCTGACATGTCAAATATGATACAACAAATGTCTCTGAGCTTAGAGCTAATAAAGGCTGGAATTTGCCGTTGCTTTTTTTTAATTTTTTTATCAGGTATGAGACCTGGAGCTGAGCCAGGACCTGGGATGAGGAAGGCTTATCCCCTACTCTTAACTGTAAAGGTGTAGGAATTCATGAGCGGGAGAACTCACACAAACATACACACACAACCAGCAATGACTTGTTTGCTTCCTCAGCCACTAAAAACAGAAAAAGATTTTTGAGGAGAGCCGGCCTCAGAAATCTTTACTTGTAAAAAACAAACAAACTCATAAACAACTGCAGAGACCGGCCTCAGAGTGTGTGTGTGTGTGTGTGTGTTTATGAGCATTCTTGTCTACGAGTACATGCACTCACACACTTCTACAGAATGCACGTGAGGTGCATGCATACACATTTGCAATTAAGTACGTGTTTAAGAAGAGGCTTCACTGTCATTCGCACACAATGAATAATAAAGACGATGTACAGCATGTGTGCTTTTCTGCTGTTATTGCGCTGCACCTCAGCACCCTGCGTGGGCGGCCGTTTCAGGTGAAAGGATGAAAGCAAAGTTCTTCCTTTCTCACTTCAACGCCTCATTTGCTTCCTCAGCCAGTCACTGACGAACCTGTGCAGCTCACACACGTCACGAATGAGAACGCTTGCATGACAGGTTGACGTCAAAAGTTGCTATAGATAAGCAACTTTTTTTTTTTTGGGGTGGGGGGCCTTTTCAAGCTTTACTCTGATAGAGACAGCTGAAGAGTGACAGGAAATGTGAGGAGAGAGAGATGACATGCGGGAAACAGGCACAGGTCGGATTCAAACCCTGCAGCAAGGACTGAGCCTTCGCACATGGGGCGGCTGCTCTACCGACTGAGCTAAACGAGTGAATTTTTTCTGAAAGATGATCATTATTTTTGGTTATTGGTATCTTTGTTGGATCGAGACAACAATAATTTGTTGGACAAATTGACTTTATTGTCCTCAGTTTGCATGAATATAAAGTATACTACAGAGTTCAGACTATTTTCCAGATTCATTTCTCTTCCACTTTCATCACTCTGGTGTAATATCTTGTTCCATTAAAAAGAAAAAATCAATCAAATAAATCAAAATCAAAAATAAGAGACTATTATTATTATTATCAGAATTGAACCCGGCTCCTACTAGGTGCTCAGAGCATGTCTGTTGCTAAATCTCATTGGGATAAGTGCTGTAAATCACAGCATGCTGGCTGCAACAGAAGTAAATAAGCACTCATTGGACAATGGACAGAAAATCCCAGCATCATGTTTGCACTTCCTCTATGAGAAAATGCACTTCCCGGAGAGGCTAATGGAACAGAGGCCAACTTAAAGAGAAAATGTGGCTTCAGCACTGAAGTCTCCAGGGACACTTTAGAACAATATTCAGCAATTTCTGGCTGAGAAAAGAAGGATTAAGGACATTTTCACCATTTTACCATCTTGCCTAATCTCTCTTATCGTCAGCATTATGGATATGACTCACACACACACACGTACACACACACACACACACACACACATAAGTTTATCAGCAAACTGATCTGTCAACTAGAATTTGTGATAATCGTTGCGGTGGTATCCTGTTACAGTGTAATGTATCAGCCATGTCCAGAAATGTCCGCACGATAGCTCCTCTATTACTTGAAGGGTTTTTAAATGGATTCAACTCAGTAAAACATGCAGGATTTAAGTGGTTGCTTAAGTAAAAACAAAGTGACATCTTTTTACTCAGGTTGGAGCCACATAAACACTGTCTGAAGATTTAAAAAAAAAAAACATATTCACATGTGAGATTACTCTTCTCAGTGGCGTGAAGTAGGCGGGGCTCAGTCAGAAAAAAGGTGAAGTCACGTGTTTCTAAGCACCAATCAGCATTTAGCAACATTTGAAAAAAAGAGTCAGATGACCGTTGCTAGGTTTGTTTGGTGACATTTCCAGGCAACTGCCAATCAAATCTGTTTAAAGCAGGCTGCATAAATATTAAGTACGCCTATTTTTTTT
Organism: Nibea albiflora; assembly: GCA_014281875.1. NCBI lineage: Eukaryota > Metazoa > Chordata > Actinopteri > Sciaenidae > Nibea > Nibea albiflora. Next base: position 14,177,889 of record CM024792.1, on the reverse strand, counting down.
CTGAACTTGTTGCTCATTTAGTTACAAATCTTTAATGCTATAGAGAAATAGGCCTTTTTAGATGTAAATGGTTATTAAAAGTAATGATATGGTGTAAAAACTGGGCTAGTACCCATGTGGGAAAATAGATACTTCAGAAAGTAAAGTACTGAAAGTTTGAACTTTCATATCCTCAACCTGGCAGCACAGTATTGACTCACTGTATGCTTACTTTGCATACTCTGCCTTTGCAGAAAACCAGACCCTTGTTTCTTTGTTAAAACACTATACAATCTCACTTCAAGACAAAACATGTTGCTCCAGTACGCAGTGGCAGAAGTGCAGTGTAAAGCCTGTGTATCTTATAGGTGCATAGTATTCACTAAACCGTATCTATCTACCCTGCCAGACTGTCATAATGAATTTATCAATTAGCCCTGGCTGTGTGTGCCCTTGAGGCTGCAGTCCCAGCCCTCACCTCCTCTGCACTGAACTTCAATCAGTCATCCTGTCAGAAAAGCAGGAAGGAGAGAGCAGAGCATCAAAGAAGACGGGCCTTTAAAACTCCAGAATATTTCCTCTCATGTACAAAGCCTGCATTAAACCAATCAATCGACAAAGATCTTGTTTTTGGCCGAGCTTAATAAATGATATTTTAATGTGATGGGGATAGTTAAAATGTTGATGTGCTGAATTTAGAAATCTATCAAACGTTTGTGTTGTGGTCACTGTGATGTATCATGTATCGTGTTTGAATCATCTGATCCGTCTGCAGGAGCCAGTGCAGGCTTTGATGACGAGTCTCCCTCCAGAGGAAAGGAGAAGTAGTATACTCACTGAAAACAGCATGCGCGCATATATAGACCAAAATAAACTTTATTAATATTTCATCAGTTTTTTGTATACAATAAAACATCAGGCTTACACAAAATGCTACAGTACAACGCAGCACAGGCATGTACATATTTTCCCATTCTATACATTATATACTTCAATGTTAACGCTTGTCGATAATGGTTATTGTAAATGACTTTTTAAAAATAAAAAATATATATTTTTGCCTTTTGTTTTGACAGTAACAGATATACAGTGCAAAAATATATCAATGCTGTAAATGTGTAAAATACATTGAGATACAGAATTTCTCGTAATACAAAAAAAAAGAAAAAGAAAGAAACACTCCTGCTTGTGTTATTTTTTTTTCATCCTTCAGGATTAATTCATATTTTTTGAGTTACACAGTGTGTAATCATCAGTGCAAGTACTTGCCAGCGAAGGATTGAACATTCAAAACAAAACTAGGAGGAAACCGTTAGATAAGTATCAGTGCACATAGATCTTGTTTGCTTGGGAGGGGAGCATGTTGTGGTTTAACCACTTGAAACTGACAGGCAGCTGGTTGTCGAGCTCAGCCTGTATTTTTTGGGTCCCCTGCGAGACTTGTTAGGAGTTGACGGTGGGGAGGCCACGCTCAGATTTCTGATCTTGCTAAAACTGTTCCTCAGACTGTCCCTCCTGCCCCCTGAGGTGCTGCTGGTCTCCTTGGATGTGAATTTGTCCAGGTCGCACAGGCCAGACTTCAGGCAGCAGCAGCACAGCAGCTCAGCGATAGCCTTCCTTATATCGCTGCTACCCAGGGTGTAGATGATGGGGTTCAAGCCAGAGTTGAGGACAGCAAGGCAGATGCAAAAGTCAGCACTTAACAGCAATGCACACTGACGGGAGACACAGAAGAAATCCACCAGTAACAGCAGGAACAGTGGCCCCCAGCAAAGCATAAACACCCCAACAATGGTGATCACAGTTTTAAGCAGAGCCAAGGAGCGCTTACGACTGCGCTGAGCACTCAACTGCGCACTCTTGTGTACGTGGCAGAAGATGGCACTGTAGAGTGCGCCAATAGCCAGGAGGATGACGAAGAAGATGATGAGCGAGAAAAAGATGTAGGTCTTGGAGTAGAGAGGCAAGAGGGTGGAGCATCCTTCCAGGCTGCACACACAGTTCCAACCCAGCAGGGGGAGAAAGCCAAGCACCAGAGCAAAGACCCAACAGAGTGCTACCAAGCCGAAGATCCTGTAGTAACTCTTTCTGGCTGACTTGTGTGGCGTTAACTTTATCATGGTGGTGTAACGCTCTACGGCAATCAGCAACAGACTGAATATGGAAGCTGCCAGGGCCACAAACAGCATTCCTTCCCTGAAGAGCCACAATGCCGGGGTGAGGCGAAACGTTTGGCTACCAGACAGGCAGATGTTGACCACATAGGCAGCGCCGGTGAGGAGGTCACTGAGCGTGATGTTGGCAATGCAGACGTAAACCCAGCGCTGGGTGCGGCGGATGCGGGACATGACGGCCACCAGGACCAGCAGATTCTCCAGGATGATGAGAATACTGAGGAAGAGGAAGATGGCCATGGAGGCACTGATGGTGTTCTGGGTGTTTGAGATGGTCCTGTTCTGCAGGCGGCCGGTGTAGTTGTAATGACGCAGAATCACGTGGCTGATTCCAGTTGTTGTCGTGGTGTTGTCTGGGTAACTGGGTAAGTGGTAAATGTGGGGGCACGAGGAGGCCGACGTGAGGGAGGAGAGGACTTTCATGGTGACGGCTGGGCTGGTCAAGATCAAGGCTGTGAGTTGGAACAGGCTGAACCGGGCTGGTACAAGCTGCACGGGAATTAGTGAGAAACTCCTGTGATCAAACAGGCTATCGTCACACTCTAACCACTGGAGCTCTGCCTGTGCACAACACACACCTGAGAGGATAAAAGAAGAAGAGATAAGAACACTGCAGCGTCTGTGCAAAAACAAGACGAAAGTCATCTCACTCTCACTGCTATACTGTATGCTTGCTCGACCAATTTAAAAGGTGTCATTTAAATGTCTTCCTCGTGTGGCACCCCACCTTGCTGTGGTTAACACAGGATGAGCGAGCAGCTGCAGAGGGCATTTAAATCACATGGAAGAAATACAACCATTGTTTCTCACAATACTGCAAAATTCTTTCGTGAAATTTCTTTCTAAAAAAATAATTGTGCATATTAATAATTGTGCAAGTGCAAAAGGTGCAATAACATTTGTGTTTTTAATTTTTTTAAACTTTTCTTCCCCTAAAACTGTCTTCAAAAAATGACTAATGTTTTTTTCTCGATGGTTTAATATTGTTTTGACTAAAATCTAAAAGCACAAACTTTTTTTTTAATGCACTTTTGCATGTCAAGTATTGAAATTCTGAAATCTGAATTCTGAATCTGTTGAAAATTGTCTGAAAACTTCAAATATTTTACATTTTGCATTCAAATGTGGACATATGTTGATAAAGCGTATTACTGGCAATTATCATTAGCTGCAGAGTGACGTGAATATGAAGTGAGACGCCGTGGAGAGTACTTACTCTGGCTGCTGGTGATGATGCTGAGTGTCTGAGGAGATAGAGATTTTTACATTGCATTTTCATGGGGAAGTAAGCCAAATAGGGTCACACACACACCACACCCAAATTCACACATGCACACACACACACACACACACACACACACACACACATGCAACAGAGAGATTGCAGTCACTTTTGTTCCATCACTTTGTAAACATTAAAGCAACTGTGACAATTTCACAGTTGCATACCAGTCGAAGAATTCGAAATTGTTCGGCAAGTATTTCCTAGATATTTGAAAAAAAAAAAAAAAGCGATTTTATTGCAACTGATGTTTAACAATTTTCCACTAATTTTCTGGTGCATCATGATTATCATGTTTTCCCAGGACGTTACATTTTTACTACAGCAGCACTTACAATCCTATTGCTCAAGCTGCCCTATGATAACATATACGGGAAAGGGTATTTCAAAACATGCCACACTAGGCCGGTTGTAAATGTAACGAGTAGCATGACTCAATGTTTTTGAGGACATAGATAGACATGTGGCAAGAATTTGCACTTACGATACAAAGGCACCTGGCCAAGGCATTATTACAAAAGCCTCAAATTAGACTTTATTTTTCTCAATATTTCTCAGTAAGTACAAGAGAAAAACAGGAACTCTCAATCAGATGGAAATGTGCCCCTCCCTGGGTTTCATACGTCTCATCACACAGCTGTGCAGTTGATGGTTTGAGTAAGCAGGCCACTGTCACACTATCAACTTCATGCTGTTTTCATGACTCAAATTTGAGTAAAACCAGAACTCGTGGCTGGACACATTTGTCCTTCAGAGCGGAGTTCTCAAAGAGCTATGATTATATATTTCAAGCTTTCAGCAAAGTAGGCTCTAATTGCATCACTGCACTATAATTATCATTTATCAAATACTTCAAAGGCATGCTAAAAAAGGTCAAATGAAACCTTTGAGAAAATATGACGATAATCATACCAACGCTCCGAATGTTTCTCTAAGAAAATATTGTTCTTATTGCTCATAGAAAATGTAACTTCAGTAATAAGAAAAATTGCAAAAGCATATTATCTGTCATCTTCAGATAGAAACAATACCAATAACTGAGGCCTACCTACAGTAGATAGATAGATACAGAAAAATATATAACAAGCTGCAAGCTGAGGTGTTAACAACACCCACGTTGACAGTTGAAAACGCCCTTACTCCGAAAATAACACTTCAAAGCATCCTGACCGCAAAGTGCGTATTTCGAACCACAACTGTGCGTGGATGCGTATATTTGTGTGTGTGTTTTAACTGATAAACACATACAGCCTTGGCTCTCTAGGTTGTGCACAGTATATTTCACTTGAAATGATTTAGCTGCTTGAAATAGTATCTAAAGTAAATTATCAAGTGCTCTATACAGAGTTTAACTTACTTAAACTCAAGTGTGCTACACTAAAAACGTTTGTTAGTACTACATACAATACCTATTCCACTTTACTTAATGTTTAAAAGCAATGGGCTCCTCAAGCTACAGTTTGCTTGTGTCCTCAGTCAGTCCACTAATCCTGTACAGAGTTGCAGGGGGCTGAAGCCTACCACATAACACAGTATGTGACTGGCTGAGAGAGCATCCACATAGGTTGCCAGCCTGTCATAGCTAGAGTTTGAGGTTCAGGTGCGTGTCATTGGCCTGAGGGAGTATGCAAACTCTACATTGGGTATAATCATATCTCAAAGCTAGACTGCAGCACTGCAGAAATCACAGTGAGACCTAATAGATTAGTCATGAACACATGTAGAAGTGAGAGTCCATTAGAGCGGACATTACGACAATGCCAAGGAGTTTTCTTAGTGTCAGCATTGAAGAAATAACAAAGACACTTCCATATTTGTCTTTGTTTTTGGTAGTTCAGCTTATGCCCAAGCACATGGAGCACCCGACCTGAGAGTTTTTTTAAACTAGTTTTTATATCAAACATATCAAATGGGGTGTGATGCACTTTGGGGTCTTTGAGAAGTCTTGTCTCGACTCCGAAAAATTGATCTTTTTCACAGCAGGCTAGAGTCGACACAGATGTTTCCAATGATGCTAATTCAACTTCTGTTACATTTATTGCAGCGGCGCCTTTCCAGTGAACCAGCATGCAGCACAGCAACACCCTCGCTATGTGTGACCTAAATGAAACAGAACCTAAATTAGTATCATTGGTAACATCTGTGTTTACACTATTTCATGTAAAAATGTCTGCTGCGAAAAAAGTCTTATTGCCGCTGTACTGCTGAAATATCACAACAAGAGCCTTTGATAAGAGATTGAAGGGATGGCTGACTTAAAGGGGAAATTTGCCATCCACTCAGTGTTGATGGTAAATGTAGCAATGTAGCAATGTAGCAATAAATAAAGTCTGTGTTAAGCCAATTCTGAGATTTCTTTCAAAATTCATTCAATATGTTGGAGAATAGTTGCTGAAATGTGACAAGACTTTGAACGATATATTACTGAAATGTGGAGTTAAAACAGTTTTTCACCAGTCCATGATGTTTTGGGCGGTCCTAAAAAGGGTGGCTCGATGACACACTGAGGCCAGCCTGAGCGTACCCCTGCACCGCTGGCAGAGGGATAGAAATTAATTAATCTTGCTGAAACTTAGAAAGTTAGTCATGTCATTTTCTGAACACGCCCCCACAGTCCTAGAACTGAGAATACACTTAATTTGACACCCGATTTCATAAACTTGAAGATATTTTTAATCATTCAAATTTGGCTGGGTGGTTAATAACAGTTTCCTTTTGGGACAAACTCACAACACATATTCATTCTGACTTTAAGAAATATCTGCAACACTGACAGCACCAGTGTTGTCATGGAGCGTAGGAATACAAATTTGACACCCACAGATTTCTAAAGAGCCGTTGTGAATCTCTGAGTGTGATGGGTCTGGCCATTGCCGTCTTGACATTCCTGTCTCTGCTGGCAAAAATGGATAAAGATGTGGAGTGTGGCCGGAACTGAGGTGGGCTGAATGGTTGCAAAACAACCCACCTGTGTAGACACCCACCTGTCAATCAAAGCAACCGTGCTCTTAATTTATGAAGGACAGTAAAATCAATGCAGCAGAAATATATTATTTCTTGCCAAAATCTGGCATGTACATTTCTATAATGTAACTTGATTACCAATCGTCTGGTTGAAGATTCAGCTGGGTTGGTGTGTTACAAAGGTCTGTGCACTAAACACCCCCAAAGGTTTTAATTTTCTAGTCTTCAGCACCAACTGATGCTGACTTAAGAGACATGACATGATTTTAGAAGTTCCCTCTGGAGGCAAAAGGCTTTAAAAAAAACCTCCTTCACATATGCGGTAGTACTCTATCAGTAAACAGACTTTGACGTGAAAAAAGTTCCCTTTTTGAGTTTCAGACCCTGCAGCTTTTTTCTGCTCTATGACACATGAGTGTCATTCAGTCATTTAAAGCTGCATTTGCTAGTTTTTTGATTACTTGAGCGCAGAAGAACTCGTCTGCTCTTGACATGTAGGATGGACAAACATAAGAGAGAGCCATCAGTCTGAAGGATTGCATTGCAACCAAAATTTCCACCAACTCATAAGGACTCTTTAAAGTAGTAGAGTAGAAAGGAGGTGCTCTCCACAGCATATGTAGTGCAGCCTTTTAAAAGAATTTACATACAAGTAAATGATCGCCTACTTCGACATGCACCACCAGCCCATTCACATTACACACAGCCACTTGATTCATTGTTAATACTGAAAAATGCTGATTAGGGGAGCTTTAAACATTGGGGAAACCACCTCCCTCCCAGCTGCAGATCTTTGACATCAACTTCCATTGTGTGTTGTGGTCAACCAACAACGAATATGAGAACTCTGTGATGTGGAAACAGTTAAAAATGGTTGTGTAAAAAAATCTGTTGGAAATTATGGACAATTTGTCTGTGAAATGGCTTGATGTTTGTGCTAGACCCAGAGAGCCTCAGAGAATATAAAAGGTCATTTCAGTCTAATGGTTTGAGAGGTTACAGCGGTCACAATATGGAGCCTTTTATTATGGTGACACCATCTGGCCAATTGGTGGATTTTTTGAAACAACCCAGCTCTAACAAATGTGGTTGCTTAAGTTTCACAGTCCAGATGTTGAGGTAACAATGCTCACTTGCGTGGTGTCGAGCAGTCAACATCTGGTGGCTTGGAGACTGGTATTACAGTCATTTTCCTGTCAAGAAGAAAACCATGAGTCTAGATGATGAAGATGACTAGATGATGATTGTGAAATTTGTGTATTGAATATGGATGGCAGACACAACTTTAGGTAACATAAATGGAATAAAAACAGTTCTTTATAAACAGAATTATAAATCACAGTTTCTGTATCTGTATATTTTGGATTGTAGGTTTTGCATTTAACATACTAACCTTTTTAATATGTTGAGGAATGGCTTATATTAAAAAAAACAGATCTATGCAGTGAGTGTGTTTAGTGTTTGAAATTTTTTCTGGAGGTAATAATCGACCTATGAAAATAGGGTTAGATAAAACACAGAACCTTTAATGAATGTTTGTTTTTCTTATGGGATATTATTTATATATCATAATTTTATGCCTTAATTTAATTTGTGGATTCTGCTGGATTCTATTCAGCAGAATCCAGAAATGTGGATTGTTATTTCTGTTTTTATTTGCTCTGTGAAGCACTTTGGACTGCATGTTTGAATGAGAGGTGCTATATAAATAAATAAAATTTAGTGAGGGTAAGGAGAAAAATGTCGAAGAACAGGAACAGGGCACTGGCAACATATCAGCTTCAGAAAATGATAGAAAAAAAAACTGATCACAAAAGAACTAAATTAACATTTTATTAATTTATTAAAATCACCCTAACCCTTATTTATAATAAAAGAAGAGCATAGATGCGATAAATGCTGCCATAGGGGCGTTTGGAGAGAGGATAAAAGCGCCTTGCTTTGTTACAGTGTCAGTTAAACTGTTCTGGAGCTGTGCCAGCAGTCTTTGAACTGTCAGGACAGCACTGGCTGCTACTAGGACGAGATTATCCAGTTTTTTCTAAAGTGGCGAAATAGTTTATGAAGTCATTTTCCCACCCAGCTATCATTTATGTCTACTTTAATTAAGTTATCTACTATTTAATAGGTCCAAAAATGTGGGAGTAAAATGAGAGAAAAATGTCTAATCTAATATCTGTTACTTAGATTAAATTAGCTTCCAGCAAGTATTCTATTGAGAAGTGAAGTCGTCACAGAAAAAATAAACTACTAATTAACTGAATTCACAAATCAAAAATCACCCTAACCTTAACTCTCATTCATAAAAGAAGAGTGTATTTGTGAGGGAACCTGGGGAGAAGATACGACTTGCCTGTTGATGCTTGTCAAAATGGTGGACGTTAAAATGTCAGTTAAACTGTCCTGGAACTGTGCCGGCACAGGTTGCTAGTAGCAACAGAGTGAGACTTTCTTTTCCGTTTTTTAGTGACAAAACAGAGTTCATAAAGTAATTTCAACACTCAGCTATCATTTATGTCTTCCGTGCTTAGCTTTATCTACTTTAATAATTCACTTAAGACGGTAGTTAAGCAATCTTACTGGCGCCAGAGCGTTTGTACCGTCGTGTAGCGTGTAGTACCGCCGCTGTGATCCAGCAGAGGGCCCTGCTCTTTAATAAATGTCCCGGAGCAACAGGGTGCCTCCGTTGCATGAATCTGGTTTGAGCCTTTTTTTTCCTCAACTTTTTTTTTTTCACCGCTCAGACTGCTTCTGTTATTTAGGCAAAGAGAAAGGAAGTAGCGACAGGCTAGCTGGTTAGCCGGTCTGAAACCACACAGTCTGTCAGGAAATCGTGGACTTAGACTCATCTTCTTTATTTAATAGAAGCGTGTACGGAGGCTACGTTTTTTTTGTCGGTTCGTTTTATTTTCTCCCCACTCCGGTTTCAAACACTCAAAACTGACTCAACCGGGAGCTTTGTCTGGCTGGGACTCCACCGTTGTTAGCCTGCTTTGGGTACAAGTCAGTGTTGGTCTCATCAAAGGAGAAGACGCACACACGCCACACTAACCCAAAAGCAGACACTTTGGTTAACATAAATTTTCTCACCAGTTTGGTTTGAAGCGAGAGGAATGCAGTCAAGGATTACAGCAAGACAATGAGACAAACAGCCGGGAAAGGTACGTTAAACGCTGCCTCTCTGTGGGCACTTGGTTTTTGAACGAGCTCGTTAGGTTTATACGCTAAAGTAGTGAATTTGTCGAGATATTTGTAGCGTATTAGCTGGATATATATTTATTTCCATGGCCACCAGGCTTTGCTTTGGTAGAGCTGTTATAGGAAGTTATAATGAAGTAGCTCCGTGGGTATGTGCGCCTTTTTAACGTTTAACCGTCCTCCGTTGAAACTACTTTTAACGTCTCATTTTTAACACAAAATTGAGCTAGCCCACATGCTAACCTTCACGGCTGACTGTAATGATAATAGCGGCACGTCGCCTGTTTGGTCAGAGCCACAGTAAGCACAGTTAAAGCATCCTGTGTGTGTGTGTGAATGGGCTGAGAATGTAGGCTGACTTGTTGCAGTGTAATGTCCCCAGGCCTGCTTGATAATGTGACTAACCCTACATGTCAATGGGTTGTTGTTTTGTTGGGAGTCAGGGAGGCTCTGTTGGATTTCAGTCCTTGACATAAACCCAACCACAATAGTTAAGAAGGGGGGCAACAACTACAACTTATCTAAATTACCAGTGTATCATCACTGTTATTATGTGCCCTCGATGGAGCACAATTTATGGCCATGATTGCCACTGATGGGTCAAGTAGTGTAATACAGCGACGGATCTATTAAGCTGGCAGACTACAGTATTGTTATCATTTTATTCTAATATATCACACAGCAGATGTGTTTCTCAACTTTACAACAACAGCAAATGCGTTCACAATCACATGGGCGTGATCATTTTTGTTGTTGTTTCTTTCACACAGTAGCACGTTGGCAGAAGAATTCTCCACACAAGCTGCAAAACCAAGCTCTCGCTACATGACTAACGTCTGGGTGGTGGAAAAAAGGAATCATACATAGGAGCACTAAAATTACGCACATATGCACTTCACTTGGAAGTTCCTCTCCGTCTCTGTTTCGCTCTTTCCATTTGTCTGATTTGGTCTGAACGCTGTTGTGCTCTTCCAGTGGCCGAAACTAGCAAGTAATATCCTCATGATGAAATATATGTATTTAATAAGCCGTATGGTGTCACTCAAGCTGTGACTTAAGAGTCTAAATTCTAAACACTGATCTGCTGCAGAGTGTTGAGACACTGCAGTGAGTGGGTTTATCCTTTCTTGGCTATTGGAACCAGTGGACCAGTTTTTCATCAGATCTTTCCTGATTCAAAAGCACCTACAAAACATCTGCGTTGTAACATGAACACAAGTGACATCTCATTAATTAAAAGACCACAGGCAGACAGGCTTTAAATGAAGTCTTCAAGGCCAAATCTGGAAGTGATTTTGACAAGAATAAAGACAAGAATATTTGCCCTTGCATGCCTGCCTATTATTATAGTATATAATATATATTATATAGTATATAAAATAGTCAATGATAATTTGAGAAAAAAACTGACAGTTGTAGTGGGTTGAGTTACACAGGAGGCGTGTGGTGGTTTTGTGTGTGCATCTGTAAGCCCACTTGTGGTGTAGACCCTGCCAACTGCACTGTGCTGCAGATCAAGCATCAGCAGATTCAATCCAATCGAGGTCCCCATCTGTCAAATTCAAAATCTAATTAACATCTCAATCCCTCTGAGAAAGCTTAAGAGTCAAATCTCTGTTTATTAAATTCCTAAAAGAGATGAGATGGGATGTAGCTGAATTCAGATGTTTTTCACATATGAACACCTACTGCTGTCTAAATGTATGAATGACATGGAGCTGTAATATTGAACAAAATGTGTCTTTCCACACAACAGCCTGTCCCAATATGTTTTTAAATGCTTGCAAACAGCCCCGCATTGTGTTGCAATACAGCCAGTTCTATCCCATACATGCTTTTGAACACTCCGGCAGCCCTCACAACATCTCTCTGCCATCTTTTGAAAGAAAGCGACCATATGGCCCCCTGCTAATGGCTGGTACTCTGTAAACCCCACTGCAGACCTGACAGTTGTTGAGGACAAGAACACGGTGGGGGAAGGAAGACCAATTACATCTCAGCCTTGAGTTGTAATTGGTCTACACATCCTGGCGGATGCAATTGTGTGAAACTGCGGATGAAAAGATAATTGCTTCAATCATGGCCCTGCCAACATTTCTCAGAGGAGAGATTCAAGGGTCTCCGCTTTCATATTCGACTTTATTACATTTATTTTGAGCCCCTCAATCTTACCTTGTATGCTATTAAATATTAAAATCCGCACAAATAACACTATAAATCAGTCTTATCTCAGCTAAGCTTTGTATGTTTTAACAGTTTAACAGTGTTTTTTCTGTCGAGGCGGTGTGTTGCTTATTGTAGTATGTCAGTGTGTGTTTTTAAGAAACATAGCTCTGTATCTGCTTTGGACCATCAACCTAAACCACATTAGAGGAACTTGTGTTGTTTCCTAATGCAACGCTTATCAAGCAAGCTTCTCTCTGCCGTGACACCACAACCACAGCCAGCAAGATAGTTGCTCAAAAGTATAAAAAGTTTTTCTCTGGGCAAAATATAATGAAATGGTGGGCAAGAAAATGAGATTAGGTTATTTTTGCATTGATGTCATGTGAAATATCCCACATATTAGTTTAGCTAGATGTTATTTTAGGTGACTTCCGAGGTGTGTGGGTTGTTGTGTGTGTGTGTGTGTGTGTGTGTGTGTGTGTGTATAGAATAAAAGCAATATTGTGAAGGTCGAAATCGATCTGTCAATACTTCTGCTCTTATCTTCGAAGGGTTTTCAAGGTAAAATGTGCCGAGGGGGTTCCTAGAATTATGTGGAACGTCTATGTTTCTCACCACGGTTTGATGAATCATGATTAGTTTGGGAAATTCAGTCAAACTGATGGTTGTCTCTAATGTTGTCAACAATGCTAACCACACTGCCTCTTTTAGTCAGGTTTCAGTCGAGTTTGTGTAAAACCCGCAGAATGAACGAATGGTTATGAAAATATAGGTGTAAAATCTCGTTGTTTATCGTCTGTTAGACGTAGAGTTTGAACGCTTTCTGTGAGTTCAGTCTTCGGATGGTCTTGTGACTGTGTTTGTCTTTTTTTGCGTCAGACTTTGACCAATTTAAGTCCCTGACAGAACAAGGACAGAAGAGCAGGTTGAGCCATGCTGTGCTGTGGCAGCAGAGTTATTTATAATGGGTCCCTGAGCAGCATGCGTCGTCTCTGTGCAGTTGCTGTACTAGGCCAAGATGATGCAGACTACCTGTGGAATGACGCATACACCTGCAGTCCCATGGCCCCCGCAGAACAGTCTCAGTAGGTCAGATCGACCAGCTAACGCAACTATCTTGAGGCACATGCAACACACTTCTTGTCGCTTGATCAATTCTCTAAGTCAAGTACAACCTCTTATTTGATCTGATCATTTTTTATTAATGTGTGCAAGGTGGAATGAACACAAACGCTACATGATTTTACTTTTTTTTTGTTATCGACTGTTTATATCCTTTAGCTTTGTCCTGTGAATGAAATTAGTGTTGACAAAGTGTCCATATGTGTACTACTACATAAAGCATACTGAAGGGCTGACTGCTAAGGGCTTGGCAGATAAGTCAAACATGTAGAGGCTTGTGTTTCTATTACGTGTGTGCTCATCAGGAAGATGTCTGTATCACTGTGTTACTTACAGTGCTGCTTAAGAACACTAGCGTGTTGGGCTAGTGTTAGGTGTCATTCTGCCTTTTGTAAACATGCGAGCTGGTTCAGGTGTTTGTATTTGAAGTTCAGGAGAGCTGAACCCGAAGATCTTATATCGTTGCGGCTTTTGAAAAAGCTTAATCTCTATCTTTCTCTATCTTTTCATCACAGATGTTAACAGCGGATTTGAATAGGCCGCAATGGGTAAAAACTCAAAGATTACCTGTTCACTCAGTAAAGCGAGCTGGGTAGGTGTATGAGGGGAAGAGGGAGGGATGAATGGAAAGAAGGAGGTCAGAAAGGAGAAATGGGACACCAGTATGTGTGCATATGCGCGCTTTTGTGTGCATACAGTGCATCAGCGCTTGGTGCAATAATGTGACAGGAATGCTCGGGGGGTGTCTGCATTTCTGCGGTGAAAGACGGGACGGGGGGAAAAAGGCTGCTAAACGAGCTTCACGATGTGGATTTGGAGTGTCCCGTATTTTTGTAGAGAGCGGACCAGATGGAGAACGCAAGCATTAGAAAGTTTGTGAACGACCAAAGGCAGTGGAGCGCGAGTAGACTATGAGAGGTAAAGAGAGGGAGAGTGGTGAGGTTTTAAAGTCATCAATTCCACAAACTCCTTGGTAACTTGGCTCTTTCAGTGTGGCAAGCTGAATTTATGGGCTTTATAAATAGACCCCGCAGTAATGATAGGGTATAAGTGAGGAAAAGGCAGACTGACTGTTTAGGGATGGCCTACTTGCATTGCTTTTGTTTGTTATGCCTTAGTCTTCACTCAGGCATCATCGCTGGGTCCAAACGCATCCAGTCAAGATGATTGGGATCAAAGCTTGATTGTGATGATTATGATTATACCAAATCTGCCTGTTTAGATTCTGATTATAGACGCAGTTATAAGCCAAGCAGAGGTTGTAACCAAAATATACAAGTCAAGAATTTTCCACAGCGAAGTGAAAAGTGGTCTGTCAACGTCATGGAAGACCTATTTTAACCACTTTCAGGCAGCTTGAGCATGTTGAATTCATATGGGATTTAGGTTAAGATCTACAGGAGATACTCTTTTCTTTTTATTACCCAGCCACAGTGTGTACATTACCTGGCACATTTAAAAGTACGAGTAAAGTGAGAGAGATCAATAATAACCCAGTTTTACTACATGCAGGGACAGTTAAACTTTTTTGACATGGTGGTGGTGTGAGTTACTCTCCGTTAGTGATTTTGATGCATGAGCTTGAGCTCCAGCAGAGACTTCTGTGGTTGCAGATCTCCCAGTTGAGAGCCTGCGACATGTCAGCCAAAATGGAACAGCGGCTAGCTACACAAGGCCACCAAAAAAAAAAGACAAAAAAAACAACCCCAAAACATTTCAGCTCCAAAAACTATCTGCAAGTAGATTATGACATCGTTTGTCCACCGTTTGTTTCACAACTTTGTTTGCTGAAGCGTAGCGTGTTCGGCGCATGGGCTTCGCTACTGCTCAACAACACACGCAACCTCTTGCAAGAGCAAAACAAAACAATTTGTGCTTGTATCTCAGATTTCCAGTGTGACATACCGAGTTGAAGGATTTCTGTCACTCGTTCCCTGCCCCCTCAGTTGCAGTGGTCACCCTCAGGAAGGAGACTGGTGTGTGTGTGTGTGTGTGTGTGTGTGGATACAGATTGACTAGTTGATGGCTGTGGTGAGTGCTGTAACCTCCCCCTCCATCCTCTCTGCGGTCACTGATCCTGTCCCTTGGCTCTGGATTATGGGTAGAGAGGGCACACCCTGAGGCTCTATTTGCTGTTACTCTGCACCAGAGTCATAGCCGTTAGAGCCGTTTACAGTCTGTTTTTTTTCCTTACTTACTTTTAGTATTTTTGTTATTTAAAACACTTGTCTACAACAAGCACTAGCTGATGGACTCCTGAATTTGTGTAAGTAGTCTGGGTTGTTTTAGTACACATAAAACGTTAATATATATATATATATATATATATGTACATTCTGAAAAACCATCAGTGCTGTCTGTACGAGAGAGATAAAAACACGTACATTGAATTATAGCTAAGTAGTGATCAGGGAAATTTAAGTCCATGTGGTTATCTTTTTTATGTTTACTTAGTAAAACTGCATTTGTATGCAAATACTGAGGAGGAAGTAGATTTAAGAATGAACTTGAAGTCCTAAGACTCTATAAAGGGCATGAAACTGTAGCTACTCTGATATAAAATCCTCTTTTTGAAGGCGTAAGTATATTGGCTTAATTTGGAGTGGACTTTACATCTTGGTTTAAGAGTTATGGGCAGGTCTGAGGAAATAGACTCCAACGTAATTCCTCACTCGCCCCTTTTTGAAATGAATTGAGGAAAAAATGAATAATCTCAGCCAGACAAGGCGGTAGAGGTGACAAACCATTCCCATTTTACATGCCAGGGTAGAAGCATGCCAGTGTGTTACAGAGGACAATGGCGGAGGTCTTAATGTGGTGTACCGTGTTTGGCCTTTCACATACTTTTCGAGTCCCGATATATTAGTACAAGCCTTTTTGTTTAGCATTGGGCTCGTACTCTGTCCAAGTCTGGTAGCTGTAGCTCAGCCTTACCACTGGCAATGCCTTCATGCTGTGAAGAGTGACAAGAGAAGTAGGAGAGAAAAAGCAAAGCGCAGACAAGGGAGGCACAGACGGGGTGGAAAGAGATGGAAAGAAAGAGACAAGTTGAGGGTAGAAGGAGTAGGAACAGTAGACCTTGGCTATGTGCTCCACATTGGCCGGGCTCTGCAATGTTCTGTTTGTTTTTACTCTATTTTTACAGTGCAGTCTGGTCACTGATGAATGAGTCCATATGTAAGTTACATTTCATCCAGGATGTCTTGTCCAGGTGGAAGAGGGGGAGTGTTAAGAGACACGATGTGACCCGCACTGAAGAAAATAAAGGCACAGGAGAAGAAAATGTGGTGTTGTGTTTGACACTGCACGGCATCAGGTTCGCTCTTGTTTCCTCTCTATTCCTACTAGATGTTGGAACGACATTATCCCTTTCTAAGATGCTTATCATCCACATGTTGGTGTGTGAATCTGTCAGGCCACCCAAACATCATCAGGACACACCACAGGGAAGATGTTTTCAGTAGATTACTAGCTGCACCACGTATAATCTATTGTATATTAGTGGGAGATTATGCTTTCCTCGTTACAATACCTTTTTTTTTTTTTAAGTCCACCTGCTGCTTTTTGTCCCACTTTAAGTCCAAACTGGGGTCAAGGCATATATTTTTTTGCACTGATTTGAGCCACCCAGATGAAATCCTGGTGCCATAGAAGTGGTTTTTGTGTTGACTTGGTTAAATCAAAGTTTTCTTCCTGCTACCTGTGATACATCCGCACAAACTGAAGCAGTTTTGAGATCATTTTGGGCTTTCGGTA
Source organism: Nibea albiflora (assembly GCA_014281875.1). Taxonomy (NCBI): domain Eukaryota; kingdom Metazoa; phylum Chordata; class Actinopteri; family Sciaenidae; genus Nibea; species Nibea albiflora. The sequence goes on along the minus strand of CM024792.1, from coordinate 14,161,248 downwards.
CCCTGCTGTTTGAACTTTAATTCAAAGGAATATAGAAAAGTGTGCTTGTGTGTGTGTATGCCGCATGCATAATTGGCAGCAGGGCTAAGAGATTTTAAAAGTATGAACTTGGTGCAGCGCAGTGACTATTCTGGTGCTACAATGGAGTCATGTGTTTGGGAAGTGTTTTTAGAGCAGGGTAGCCCACATGAGTGAGCGTGTACAATAATCCCCTCTGTCTGCCTCCTTTCCTTTCCTTCGCTTCCTTTTCTCCTCTTCCTGATTTCTGCCTGCAGCTGCCCCACATCTCCAGATGACATACTGTATGCTTGTGCGTGTTGTTGCATGTGGTTCATCACGCTGGACGGGAAGGAAGTGTTTCCGTAACCGGACACCCATCCTGAGCAGCCGCTGTTTACCTGATATCAAATGCACCTGAATTAAATAATCGCTTTGTGTAAATATTAGAATTTATCTAGCTAGAAGGGAAACATTCTTCTTCAGGCTGATTGCATTATACAAGGGCTGGACAGAATAATGTGAACGCCTGCTTAATGCTACCAGGTTTCGTGGCCAGTTCAGAGCGATGGCGATTCAATGACAGTGTTCCAAAGTTAGTCGTGTCATTTTCTGAACTCATCTGACACATTTCACTCACAACAGATGGGACACAAAGATGTGGAAATGTAAAAAAGGTTTTGACCCACCTAACACCAAGAATACCAGCAAATATTCCAATATGGGCTATCATTTTGGTATATTTGTTGTTTTGTCCATCCCCCATGGATTATATATAAATGTCTATAACACTAAAGAATAACATACCAGTGGGCTATTGTCATTATTTTACTGTATTTGTTTGCAGCGGGTCTAAACTAGTCTATTAGTCCAACATGGCTCAGATGACTGGTCCGGAATCCCCTGTCACCACCAACCAGCGAGGAATCCCAAAACAGCCAATCAGACCCAGCGTAGCCTTCTGGGTTGCATTAAGGCAGACATGCTATGGCCTCACTCGTCTGGTGTATTTCATGTGGACGCTGCTGCTTTGAATCTAGAGTTTGAGCTCGTCAGACTGATTGAAAACATATATTTTTCTGTCTACCATCTCGGTTGCTATACATGGTCTCATCCCAGTATTAACTCCAAGGATGAAAGAGACTTGAGGCCCGAGTCTGTCCAAAGCAGACGTTCAAGGCTGGGATGTTATTGTGAGGACATTTGCATATATTTGCGTGTGAACTTCACTGTGCTCGGTTGGAGCACTCTGCAACCTAAGAGTTTTGATAAGATACAAAGCGCTTATGATATTTTGTGTGTCATACAGACACATTCCGGTTGTCGTTAGGTTTAAATCATTAGTTTTTACAGTTCAAGAATGAGCTTCTTCTTCACTCTCCTCTACCCGGTGTGGCTTTGCATCTGGACTGAGTTAAAGCGGCTGTGCCAAATGTTAGGCGGTGTGGGAGCAGAAGGGGGGTGACCAGCAGGGGGTCGAAGGGGGAGGCATTTGGGGGGGGTAGATTCTGTGAAAGATAGTGGTATGACAGGAGACCGGAGAGATGGAGGGAAAGGGGCACAGTTAAGGAAGCAGTTGAAAACACAGCGGTGCAGCAGAGGCAGACGGGTGGCGAGACATGGGGGAGTAGTGTAGAGCTGTGCTCGGGGGGCCTCTTGGATTACTGACCTACTGTGAAATGTACATAAAGTTGAAGTTCATAAAGCTGTGGCTAAAACTAAAGTTGGACGGACTCCAGCGAGGGCGGAACGAGCTGACACGTGGAGGCCTCTGAGGAGTAAAGCAGCCACGTTTGTTTTAAGTAGGCTGTCCAACATGTTTGCAGCCAGTCCCAGCTGTTGATGTTTACCCCTCGTGCTCGACTTGGGATGATCTGTGTGTGATCTGCGGGGTCATACCTACCTCCGAGGGATTTCAAACGCACAGCGGCCCACTTCAGTTTGTCAATACATGACTTAGACACATGATATTGGGAGTGGCAGCTCAATGGAGTGCACTCAGATGACCGTGTTTATAATTGATTAGCATTGTCCCTCCCAGTTAAGGTCATTTATTGTGACAGACAGGCGGCTGGCATGACTTTCGTAATGATCTTGAAGATCAAGTGGTCGTCGTGATTGTGATGTGATCAGATGGTGTTGTCTAAGACCCTCAAAGACTTCAGCGTATCATCTGTGATGTCTTTCTCTGCATGGCATGCTCCTTTTCCAGCAGCTTAATTGTCGAAGAGAAGAGGATTTTGACCATGAGCTTGGGCTCCATACTTGAATGAATAGGGTAATATCAACAAGTCAAAGGCTGGATCCCCGTGGCTCCTCTCTCCTTTATCCTCTTCTTTAGACGGAGGCAGCAGATGCTCCTCAGCTCTGGTTTTATTGTGGCCAGCCTGAGAGCTGACTTAAAAACAGGAGGGGGAGGAGGAGATGAGCTTTTAGTGTCCCCCCCCCCTTTTTTTTTCTTCCTTTTACTTCACTCTCTCTTCATAGGTCTCTCTATCTGTGTTTGTCTTATTGAGCCCAGTTGGTGTCTGCTGGCTGAGTTAATTCCCTGATTGAGGTTTTGGTCCCCTTTTTAAACAAAAGGCTGGATCTTTGAATAGGCCACATGGCTCTAGTGGGAGGGCTCTGATCCATTCACAGCCATTTTGGGTGCATCTGCACTTCCTATAGAGCCTCAACCGGGCAGGCTGATTTACCACCACTCTCTGCAGCAACGTGAACAATATTTATCTCTATCACACCAGTCCTCAGGGCATTTATGAATCCCTGAGAGAACACACAACACACACACACACACAGTCAGTCTGTACTTCCCTTGCTTGTGTCTCTCATTGTGCCCGCCGGATGATACAGCCTTCTTTTGGCAAAGAGCCAGCCCCTATCTTCTCCATTAGATCATGCAGAGAGAGTTGTAGTGGTGACGGATACTTCAGTGGTCCTACCTGCACTTTCCCTAGGGAGAGGAGAGGAACTCAGGTCTACAGCGTTGCAGCCAGGTTCACAGCTTTACCCTGTTGGTGAACCAGTGGATTCTTTAAAAATGTATGACATGCAGTGGGAACAAAGAAAATATTACATTTAACTTGGACACAGATGTTTAAATGGTTAACCTCCTCAACTCCACAAAGCCTTTGAGGGTCCATCATTATAAACTCATATTATTGGAACGAGCGCTGTTTAATCCCACAGAGCTTTATTTAACTTCAGTCAAGGTCTCAAGATTTCCACAGATATAAGAAATGTCTACAACAAAGACTTGAAACAAGCTTCACTACTTGAGAAAGGGGAATTAGCATTGAGTTGGTTTGGCTTCACAGGGCAGTCAGATATGTATTTTCTTTGTGTGAAAGTGTGATTTCCCTGAAGCTTCTCTTGTTACTACAGTCACAATCACTTATGTCTACAATTACATCTAACTTGCTCATCCTTTTGTGAGTCATATCCAGTAATGTCTCCTTTATAAAACCCATGATCGAGAGCGTAGTATGGCAGTTACTCATTAGCTTTATCAGTACAGTACGGGACTGGATCCAGGAAAAAGTTGAAGTTTGCTGTTGATGTTAAAATATCTCTTACAAAGACTCTACATTCCTCTACTCGGGAATCCCTGAACTACCTTATCTTTATCTGTTGCTTTTTTTTTGCCTCAATATGATGTTTGTGTCTAACTTTGACTTTTTATAATACAGGGAGTCTTCTGACTCCTTGCCCATGAGTAAGCCGTGTCTTGTGGTTTGTTTTTTGGATTTGAAAATTTTCCAGTTTTGACACACACACGGCTCATTAGTCAAATATTCAAGAGATCATTAGGTCCATAAAATATCAGAAAATGGTCAAATCAAAATTAAAGATCAATTTCATAATCCAAACAGATGCAGTCCACAATCACATAAAACAAAGAAAAGCAGCAAGTCTTACTTTTGAGAATAGGAAATGTTTGGCATTTTTGCTTGAAAAAAGAGTCACGATGATTAACCAGTTATTCAAAATAGCTGCCAGTCATTTGTCGTTTGTTTCACCCAGTTCTTCACAAGTCGTTTATTACTCTGTCTGCCAATATAGATGATACGAGGTAAATACTGTAAAATGTAGAAAAATGTTGACATCGTCCTCATTTACTAATCAGTTAAGTTGTTTGTAGTATTCCACTTTTTAATCAGTTGTTTGCACCAAAAGGAATGCGGCCATATCTAAAAAGGTGATACTTCACAATGAGGGGTGTGAGATACATATGTGAGCAGATAAATTATCGCAGCCCTATTGGTCCAAATGTAAACAAACCATTGAACCATTCTTCCGGTTAACTCAAACCGCTGTCATTGTCTTGCTGTGACTAGTTACTTCCGCGGTAGGAGCTGCTCATAGACCTGACTCATGAGATTTATCAGTGACACTGGAGAGGAATGCACACAGCTGACTTCATAACTTGTTTCCTTTTGGTTCACCTCTGTGTGTCGAGTGTGAGGCATACAGCGAGAGCGAGACAGGAGGAGTGAACACGAGAATTACAGAGTTCTCCAGCTGAAGTTCACCGACCCTCTATGTGTCACTGGGTCACTCACTTCCTGCCAGATCACCGAGTCAGCTGACGGTGTCTCAGCACTGACTGGCCACTCTGTTTATATAGTCTATATATATATATATACACACACACGCAGTATATGAGTATGCCAGTCTTGGGAGGTCCATTAGCAAGAAAATGTATTGTCTGTAGCATAGACTAAGAACATAACACTCACAGCCTTCACACATATCAAAGTGAGATGATAAACACGACAACTACAGGCCATATAAAGGCAAAATATTCTTTTCTCTCTCCACTAATTGGCACTCTATACTTACTACCGCTCCTCCTCTTCCTTCTTCCTCCTCGGGTGGAGCTTTCCTTTTGAAGGTGGGTGCAGAGGACAGAGTAGGAGTTGGGAGACAGTGAGTAAGACCTGGTTGGTTTATTTCACTTCTGCCAGTGACTGTAAAACAGCTCACACTCCTACTGCCAGCTCCAGCCTCTCTCTCTCTTTTTTCCAGTTTGGCAAATTGGTATTTACTGTTCTTCGTTCTTCAGTGTGCGAGTGCATGCGTGCGGCATACTTGCATTCAGCTGTTGTCTACTTGCTACTTGTTGCTGGTTAAAATTAAACTCGCCAGAATTATGCCGTATTAAATGGGCCATAACTTTCGGCGTTAACAGCACAGCTCAGTGAAATATTGACAACTCCCCGGACGTTTCTAAAAGTTCCTGCGTGACAGCGGATTGAAAATCAGCGCAGCCGTCCAGACACGAACGTGTGTGTGGTCTGAGAAAGCAAAAGAGAGAGGTGCTCAATCTGGAAAATAAAATGACAAAAAGAAAAACTGTCAGCCTTGTTTTAAAATAGTGCTACATGTGTTGTTTGTCTTACTGATGGATGTACATGGAATTCATTACCTCCTTGACTCAATAATCAGGGGTTAGGTGGGATGAGGTTAGTGAGTCCGGTGGGGATGAGTGGTACCGCCTTAAAAAAAAAAAAGTCCGCTTTAAGGAGCTTGTTAGTAGTTAATGCCTCCTCCTGCCCACAGTAAGCAGCTGAAGAGCCCCTCTCTACCCTCAGTTGTAGTGGCTTCCCATCAACCCACGGTAAGCAGCTAAAGTGCCAGGCTTAAGCCTACACAAAGCAGACAACCCCGGGTCTTATCTGTGGAATGCTGGGCATCCTTGCAGAGGATCTCCTCCGCAGGGAGGAAGCTGCATTATCTCAAAGCCTCCGTCTCCTTTGATTGTCCCCTCGGACTTCTCTCTTTTCTGACTCACTTTTACATGTTTACCTTTCGCTCTCCCCCTGCCGTCCTCTGGTTTTCTTTGTTCAGTTTTCATTTCGTCACTCCCATTTTTTTTCTCTCTCTCTCTCTTCACACAAACTGAGATGAAATGATTTACGTCTTACACACAGATGCTGTAGCTTTATGTATTTGTCCCTTTTTGAAACCAGTTGAGAGCACAACTCAGGAGTTAAAGTGACAGATTTAAACCAGACCGGGCTCCATGATGGAGGATAATGATGATGCTGTCTTTTGTGGTCTCTACAGTTTTGCATGCCTTGGCATTTTACAGGCTTGCATGTTTTTGGGACTGTGGTCAGCTAGCCTGGCAAACGCACAAGCTCATGATTCTCAAGTTGCTCTATTTTTCCTCTAATTCTCCGCTGCGACCTAAATGATTCCAGAGTTGGCTTTGTTAAGATATCTTTGCCTGGGCAGTTGTAGTTGGTCCATTATAGCATGTTGTGGTCTTTTGCATGTGTTAAACCTCAGATTCCTATTATTGCTTTTCAAAAAATAATATATATATATATATAATATAACGGAAAACAAAACAGATATTGCTTATGCGTGGAAAAAGAAAACTGTATCTGAACACAGGCTTATAATCAATTAAGGCTGCTCCAGATATGTTGGATAGATACACCCAAATGGTTACTAGCAGCACGTTCATTGTGTTTATTCCCTCTACAGATATCAGCTGCTGCGTGAAGTTGGTTGTAATTATTCTTTAGAGTAATTGTCAAAAGTTCCCAGGGTTAAAGAGCAGGTGAAGGGACAAAACATTGTGTTTGACACTGTTACACGTGATTAAAATGCGCTGACCTCTTATCTGATCTATGGTTCACTTGTAAAAGAGCTCCAGAGAACACATCAGGATCAGTCAGTGGAAAGTTTCAGTGAAAACTTATAACGGAGGAATGGAGAACTTGATTTCATAATACATGCGGACGTCTGTGCGAGTCACTTTTCCCTCTGTCTGCTTTTTTGGGCATATGTCAGACTATAACATTTCTTATTTTTCAGTTTGAGAAAATAAACTGTCTCTGCTTGAATGATAAAAGTGATAAACTGTAGAACTCAGTGCTTACAGGCCTCGACCTGAGATCAGGTTACCAAAGCAGCGCAGTCTGCCTGCCATACAGTGATTTAAACAAGGTTCCTGTTTCCCCATGGGAGACCTACAGTTTACACAGTATGCATTACTGATGCAGAGCCACGCTACATGATCCATCATTAGACCAAACTTTACCCAGCTGCTGTCTGTGCTCTTCACACTCAACTATAGATCACTATTCTGCATTCATTTTTGTCACAGCCAGCCTTGACCCTGGATCATTAATCTTTGCCTGTGGTCCAAATACCTCAGTATGACTTCAAAAAGTCCAACGAAGCAGTAATGTTGACCAGGTTTTCTGTTCAACGGCGATGATGTAAAGCTGTCATCATGTCAGTCTGGCAAAGCAACCACAGCAACTGTCAGTAATTTGGGTGTAGGGTGAAGCGAACTCGCAGTTCGTACGAACAAGCACGATTGTGCAATAATTTGAGTGCTAATTACAGAGCAGTCTTAGCCCTACACGATCTTCTAGTGACGCTAACTAGTGCAGCGGTAGATTGTGGTGTGGAAAACTGCTCCTCATACATGGACGAATCCATCTGTTCTTTCTTCCATGCACAGGTTGAAGAATGCCATGTGTTTGTTGAAGAGTTGGCTTTTAAACTGTAGTTTCCTTCTTGAACAAGAACATGAGACCATTTAGCACAAGCGTGCTCAATGTGTGAACACTCTCAGATTAGCATGTAAATGTGGTCGAGTCTATTCCTTTGCATTAAAGCTTCAGCAGTAAAACTGCTAATGCGGCTAAAGATATACGTATGCGTGTTTTCAACACAACTAAAAAACACATCTGCTGATTTGACTGATTGTCAACTGGTTACGATAGTCAGCCATACGCTTTGAACGGTTTTCGACGCAAGGGTTCTCAGAGAAATGCTGCCCTTTGCCTTCAAGTGATGCATCAGTAAGAAGAAGTTTCCCCTGCCCCCGTAGTTTATTATGGTTCATAAAAGACCCCGATACATCTTCCAGGCAGTTTCCCCTCAGTCAGGAAATCAGCGATATCCGAAGTAAGGGCTGAACAAACCTCTACTTTGTTCTCCGTTAATCGTCCTGCTCAGGCCTCTGTGACATAAGGCCTTTGGTGTTGAAACCCTGCCTTGCAGTGAAAAATTGAAATATCCGTCGATGGAGAGATTAGTTGTTGTGGTTTAAAAAAAAAAAAAAAAAAGTTGTTCAACCCTTAATGCTGCCATGAGTTCTGTCACACATCATTATTGCCGCCTGGTCTGAGGGAGTGTGAACACTGTGCAGTCATTACACCATTTGCGGCTTTACCCTCTCTGTGTTCTTTGTGTTTGTGTCTTGGTTGCTGTCGCTGAGCGGAAGGGTTCAATTTCTGTGCAGCGACTGCAGCTGCAACCCACGGTACACTTTCAGTGGCGGAGAGCTATTAACATGTGATACTACAATGCGCTGAAGTGGAAATAAATTTGAGTCGTCGTCGCCACCACTGATGCACAAGTCTGAGCTCTGTACCTGCGCTCATGTACCCTTGAGAATAATAGGAATGTTCTCTTGTATTGTAGAAGTGGAAGTGCAGTTTAATTTCGCTCTACCTACTCTGATGACGTCTGAAGTGTAATTTTGGATGCGAGAAAAACCACAAACTACATTCACTCCATCCACGCATTAGCTTTCTCTCAGATTATGAGACACTTAAAGACATTTACACGATGTTTAAATGTGACTTAGTTTGTTTAGCAAAATGAGCAGAATCGATAATGGAACTGGTATCAATAAAATCTTATCGGTCTGATTCAGTTATTGATTTCTGATCCATTTTTCTGTGTGCAGAAACAAAAGTAGGTCAGTGCTGGTTTTCAGTGTCAATGCAGCTGCTTTCTTATGAGCCCCAATACAGCGAAGAACAGGAGAGACAAAAAGGCATGTGTGTGTGTGTGTGTGTGGCTGTGTGTGAAAACGCTCCACTGTTTCTGTGCTCATTTTTCCTCCCTGTGCAGCAGGTGTGAAAGGCTTTTTGCTGGTTGGGTGCTGATGGGGGAGTTGGGTGACGTGAGAGCAGTCTGTCATCATCTGAATCGGATGAAATCAGAGAGAACGTGCACAGCATTTGGTTTCATTTAGATTTTCTTAAAGAAAATAGGTTCCCTCTGTAATGGACATGTGTGAGGGACGTGTGTGTGTGTGTGTGTGTGTGAAACACGACATTCCTGGAATTTAAGACCATGTTATGGAGCAAGATGTTTTAGCATATTTCTGGTGTTTCCACCCTTGGAATTGTCGTTTTACAGACATGACAACAAGCACATCTATTCTATATTCAATGCACAACTGAAAAATGAAACAAGTTCTTGATTCCAGCCTCTAATATTATGTTTTTTTTATTGTGTGTTTTTTTTTTTTGTTGTTGTTTTGTTTTTGTGGTTAGCAATTCACACTGATCTTATACAACATGAGATAACATAAGGTTTCTGAAACATTTCAGTGGTGATTGGTCAACTTTTGGTACAATAGAATAGTATTTTGCTTGGGGAACTTTAACATATTTTTATGATAAAACACTGATTACAAAGAAAGAAACCTAAACAAGTAATTAGCTTGGCTCACAAATAATCTGTTGCTAATTTATAAGGCCTGCATCCTATCAAACTGTTAGATTTACTTGTATAGGCCTCTTTTTTCTAGGCTAATCTAAGACACACTGTAGCAGAGTTGAATTATGTCCAGAAAGTTAAAATTTTAGCGGGTCACATACCAAGGATAAGCCTCCCATGTGGTTTGAGACTTTGTTTGAAAGTCAGCTATTCTTTTTGCATTTTAAAACGCTTGCTCAGAGGTGCAACAACACATTGTTTAGACTTGTAGAAAGCTGCACTGCTTTAATATTAGAAATGATTCACTATCTGGGCTATCATAATTGTGTGAGAGTCGGTCCTCCCTTTTTATTGCAGATTTTGTAACCATGGAAGCTTTTACTGTGGTCTTAAAAGCCTCCTTTTATTGTGGTTCAATGTCAAAAAGGACACATTTATCCGTGTGGATGTATTAATGTGTGAACAATTGTCATTTTCAGGTGCTGCGTGGTGAGAGGAAGCAGTGGTTGCGGCATGCTGAGGCCACTCCCCCTGGCTCAGGATGAGTGTCAGAGATGGCGCTGCCACCATGGCAACAAACGCAGGTGGAGGAGGCGGGGGAGGTGGGACAGCTAGCCCTAACGATCAGGATGGCCGCTCATACCTGCTCCAGATCTACCCACGGTTGGCTGCCCAGTCCACCACCTGCTGCAACCTTAGGTGAGTGTGCCCGCAGCGTTACGGCTCGAGGAGCAGCATCAACAGCTGTGATGTTCGATCAAAGTTAGTAATTGCTTCTATCTCATTAGAGTTCAGAAGGATGCAACAGCAGCCTCGGTGATCTCAGATGCTGCCACGGTACTGGGGCTGGACCCTGGCCGCATGTATGTGCTAGCAGAGGTGAAGGAATGTGGCGGAGAAGAATGGGTGCTAGAGGCCGGAGACCTGCCTGCACAGAGGTTTCTGCTGTGGCCTCGGAAAGCCCAGGAGGAACACCCTCAGAGCCTCGGCTTTTACTTCTTACTACAGGTAGAGTGGACAGCACACAGTTCACTTTGCAGTCAGACTCAGTGGATGTGGAGTGCCCAGAAAAGTCCTCCCACTGTCTAACTATTGCAGTGTGTTTCCTTCTGCTTTTTCGTTGTTATGCATTTTTTGTGAGAAACGGAAACAACTCGGCAACCTAAATAACTAAATTACTCACTAATGATCATAAAAAATAGCAAAACAATTTTGACTGGTTGTAGACAATTCAAGCATCCAAAGGTTCAGCAGTAAAAAGTTTTTTCTCCTTTCCTTGACCTAGGAGAGGAATCGTGACGGCAGCATCCATTATGTCCACCTCCCACCTGTGACTAAGGAGCAGCAGGCACAGCGGCTAGCCGCCAGAGGCTTCCTCCCCCCTCCACAGGACGACTTTGCAGACCTCTGCAACCTCCCCGTCCTCAATGAGGACAGCATATTAAACAACCTGCGCACACGCTTTTACAAGAAAAAGATCTACACCTATGCAGGCAGCATCCTCATCGCCATCAACCCCTTTAAGTTCCTGCCCATCTACAACCCAAAGTATGTCAAGATGTACGAGAACCACCAGCTGGGCAAACTGGAGCCTCACATTTTCGCTATCGCAGATGTAGCCTACTATGCTATGCTCAGGAAGAAGGTGAACCAGTGCATTGTCATCTCTGGGGAAAGTGGCTCAGGCAAGACCCAGAGTACCAACTTCTTGATCCACTGTCTGACTGCACTCAGCCAGAAGGGCTATGCCAGTGGGGTGGAGAGGACCATACTGGGAGCTGGACCAGTCCTGGAGGTATGATATTAAGTTATGAAAGCAAGATTGAATTTTTCTTGTGCCTACTCCACCAGTCATAACAACTGCCTGTGTAAAATAGTGTAACCCAACACAGCTCCTAGATAAAGCTTAGTCACCCGGTCTGGTTGAGGAAGCAAGTTAATGCGTGTATGTTTCAGCGTCGCTCTCTTGCGTTGACTTGTAGGCAAACATGAGGCTAACAGAGCACCACTGGTGAGCTGTCAGCTAACATCCCTAAGTCTGCAGCTATAAAGAACACAGCGAGTCCTGATAATCAGACTTGAAAAGGGATAAATGAGATAAATGTTACACCCAATCAAGAGTAAATAGTTATGTCATCTAAAATCTACCTGCTAATTTCCCACCCCGATTGAGATGCATCGAGAATCGTTGTGCATTCAGTACTGAGGATTGTGTTAGTGAAGCAGGTGAGCCTGATATTCTCGTCTGTCTCATCTCGTCATGTGTTAGCCATATCACAAACGATCTGTGATAGGAACTCACACATTCCTTTTCTGCGCTGGCTTTAGTTAGGTGTGAAACACATTTCTCTGTTGATTAAGTCATACCCAGCAGCGACGTCACTTCCACAAGTGACTCATCGTGTTGCTATGGTGTTCAAAATTACAGGCACACACATGCAGAGGATGCCAAATACAGTGATGTTTTGATATTATTTTATGGGACATTGATTATCTCTAGTTCAGTGGTTATGCGTAATAAAACATGAGAGTATCAGATCCCATGCAGCAGTGAGAAAATGTATTTTCAGGCTGTGACTCCATAGGACTTAAGTGCGTGGGCTGACCGGGTAGTGCATATGGAAATGTGTGTGTCTGTGTGTGTGCAATGTAAAAGATTGAAACACAAAGACTTTTACCCCGAAAGAAGAAATGAGAAAGAGGATGGGAAGTTGCTTTATTAACCTTTCATGGGGCCTCTTACTTATGAAGTAAGTAGTGAAATGCTGTGGGAATCTACACAAGTCAGTGCTGTTTGCTGGTCTTCTAGGTACTTTTGAGACTGACACTGACGTTTCTGTGCGAATTTAACTTGGAGCTGTTGTTGACCAAAGGCTGGTATATCCTTTTTGTTGTTTCGATCAGGTGACTCCTCTGCTCTTCCTGCTTTTTTCCCTCTGAGAAATGAGATGCTTGTACTGACTTGCTCCGTGCAATCGTTGACGAGACAGAAAGAACTGAAACTGCAGCGAAACTTATAAAGAAAGCTTTATGTGACGTACTGATTTTGATAGACAGGGGAAGAACGTCTATCAATGAATCCCGATGATCTCGATAGATCATTTTTGCATGATACGTTTTTTTTTAATCACAGTATTCATGGTCTGACTCTGAAGTCCTCCTCCTTAGATTAACCAGCTATCAACTCAGGATGTCATAAATCAAATGAAGACATTACTTATTTAGTCGTTTGTGTTTATTTCTACAGCAGTGAAATACCCAGGGTTCATTGCAAACTACAGCTCTCTGTGTTTGGTGACAAACCAGGCACATACAAATACATGCAGGCAAGTCGACATCTGTTAGCTTTTACATTGTTATAAAGAAGAAATGGTTGCGTCATGAAAGGTATGGTATCACGCAGCATTGCTTTGTTTTTTTTTTAAGTCCCAGAGCTACGTGGCAAAGAACAGAGCTGACTTCATTTTGTTTATTTTTCATCCCTGTAATGAGAAACGGGGTCTCCTCCACTTTCACATATGGAAGAATTTACCTCTGGTCAGACCTCAAGCTCGGGTATTATTTTGATTTTCAGCATTCACATCACTCCCACTTGCTCTGTTGTGAGCAACGGTTCTTCTCTCCTAGCATTGTGAGCGCAGCCCTCCAACACCGGTTTAACCGCACAACACCAAGGACTAGAAAGCCCAGCAGCTCTGGCTCAGCTCAATTAAACATGATGTTTGAGTAGAGTGTTGCTGTCGGTGTGTGTGACCTCCGGTCATATTAAGTTTGCTTCCTGTCAGCGATGCAGTCTGGATGTATGTTTGTGATTTGAGGACTCGAGATTGGAAAAGATTAAATCAACTTCTGCCTGAGGCTACGTCCGGACTGAGAAGTCCCCTAACCCTGCACAAAAAGCAGAAATCTCAGCGCTTCAGTTTCATTTTAATAGTCCTCCTTGGTGTGGGGAACTAATTACTCTCAGTCTTGATCTGGAAGTAAATCTCCTGTTACATATTTTTCTGTTTAATTTTGCAGCACTGTGGCTAAAAATAGACCTTTAGCCAGAAAAGCTGTACGTGGAATGCGATTTATTCAAAGTACAAAACGGTGCTGAGAAGTGAAAAACCATTGATCTGTGAAAGTATATTCACCGGAGGACCATAGTACTATGAAAGAAAACAAAATTAAACAGAGAGACCTGGCCACAAGCGACTGGCTTTAGCCTTAATGGCAAGAACGCAGGGGTGAGCTGCCACAACAACTTGCAGACACGGCGTATTCATCCATCATCTATCACTGTCGTCTCAGCGACCCTCTGACTCAGTACTGGAGCCTCCACTCACACAACTGCTGCTGCTTTCAGATGCGTTCGAATACGTGCAGCGCTGGTCCCTTGATGTGTGTCAGTCTGTCAGAGTCTTCGGTTCTGGACGGCTGATTGAGAGAAGGGGGAGTGAGGGGGATGAAAAGATTTTCCCCTCCATCAGCAGAGTTTTGGTCCCTTTGGCAGACACATTGCCACTCTGCTGTTCACTCCCAGAATGCAGTGTGTGTGTGTGTGTGTGCGCGTGTGTGTGTGTGTGTGCGCGTGTTAACTGTGGTTGCAGAGGCAGACAGAGAGACGGGTTCGGTCTTTGGTGGCCTGGTCAGCGGAGGAAGTGGAAGTAGTATTCCATCTGTGACCAGTCCGTCAATCATCGCGGCTATTGAACAGCTGTGCATTTCCTCCCTGGCAGCATTATTGCATCTAAATTTACATTTTACCCAGAAACGCTGAAGCACAAGAGGAGGCAGCTTGCTTTTAACATGTTTCCAAGACATCCTCCTGGTCGGTTTATAGGAAAAGATTCTGTTTCGACAACACCCGCCAGCTTTTGCAGCACACTCATAAGATGGCTGACATGAAACAAAAGTCACTTTACAGAGGAAGCAATAATTCTTCTGAATTATGTTCCCTGCAGTTTCTCTTCACACAAATTCTCTACCTCTTGTGGGTCCTTCCTGATAACACTGCCTTATTCAATTATGTGTGGAGTGCAGTGTTCTATTTTTAGATACGTGTAGCAAAATGGACGGATTTTTACTCTTTACAAAAAAGCAGATCGGGTTACAGTAATGGAAAATGTATGTGTGTGTGTTTGCATTCTGCGTGTCTGGTGTGTGTATCCTCTAGCTATAGGGGAGGTCTTGAGACCCGGGTCACACATTTTGAGGCGATGAGATCATCGTTTGTGGTACTAGACTGTGATCTGTACTGTGTGCCGTGTTGCTGGCATATTGAATGGCCCCAACCTGAAACCATGTGGGGAAAACCGCTGTCCTACTTTTATTCACTTCTTTCTATTCTATATTCTATTCTTTTCTAGCCTTTAAATGTCCTTCTTTTGTCTTGAAAATAATACAGGTAAAGGAGAGATTGTCCTTTTTTTGTTTGTTTTTCTTAAATCAGGCCTTCCACCTTCAGAACAGCTCACCGGCTCAAAATGCGTATTTCACTTGTAAACTGGTCTGACTGGTTCTTCTGTTATGTGCTTCTTTTGGTGTCTCTGTTGTCTTTCGCTTGGCTTTGAAGCCTATTTAATCTTAATGCTCGTGCAGAGTTGGCTGACGCATGGCAGGAAATATATTGGAGTTAAGTGTTAATTGTTGGGAAATATCTATCAAGTTTTTTTTTTTTTTCTTGCCCCTGCATATTCATCATAAGGCTGTGAAATTAATCTTGGTATTCCCAAAATAGGTTTGAAGTATACCAGATAACAACAAGGTTTCTTGCTCATACGTCAACATAAAAAGCTTCTGCTGTAAACGTTTAACTCTCCCATCCAGTCACTGATGTTGGTTGGTGAGGAGAAAATTACCTCCAGACCAGTCAGTGAGATAATATATAGCCTTTTAACTAAAGCCTAACCCCCCCTAGTTGTTAAATAAGTCCCTTCTAAGTCCCCAGCCTCCTCCATGCCACTGTGTCTCACCACTTCAGACAGGAAGTTCCTATCATCCGGAACCCTTTTTGACAGGAAGCAGCTACGACACGGGAAGTAACGGCAGTAGTTCTCTCTGCCGTTTGGGGGGGGGGTTAGCATGAGGGGCGTGGATACACCAAAGTATTGTATTGTTGTACAGGAAGTGCAGAGGAGTAGCTGGCCATTCTGATCCATTGTTTATCTCTTAGTTATGGGTTGCACCTCTTTTATTCCTCAGCTATATTTGGTCAAGCTGGGTGGCATTGTGTACGAGTCTGGGAAAAGCTGGCATTACTGAGTTTGAGCCACTGCGTCATGCTCACGTCTCATTCATTTCATACACGTACACACACATATATGCAGTATACAAAGGCCTTACTGTAATCATACTACTCATATTAAAGGCTGGAATATGCTCTTCCTTACAAACCAAATACAGCTTACATGGAGCAGCATGCTGCTGTCCACTTCAGGCTCTATTCATGGTACTTTGACCACACCACAAGCTTAGGTTTGATGTGGTACCCATGTAGACATGGGTGGAGCTGCTTGAAATGACTCCAATCTGTTAAAACACCAGACCACAAGAAGAGCAAAACTGGTCCTCGAAAACTTATTCTAACTATTTCAACCTCTTCATTTTTACATCTTCATTACTGTTCTGCGCGCACCCAGACCGTAGACCAAATAATTTAGACATTTCATGAAAACACTGAAATATCTAAAGCAGTTTTGTAAACTCTGCGTAAATAGGGTGGAGCTAAATGAGGTTCTGGGTGATGAGAGGTGACTTTAAACAGGTGGTTTGACAGCAAGGCTTTCTGCCCCATCTGTGACCTCCATACTCCATATGTTTGTTATTCTGCAACTTAGACAGCAGTAACCTTTTTTTTTTTTTTTTTTTTACCAGTTATCCAGCAACAGTTTGCATCTTCAAATGTCATTTTGAGAACATTTTTCCCTGGAACAGAGGACACCGTGTTGGTCACGCTGGGTACAATCTGCAGAGATTAGTAGGCAGACAGCAAGCACCTGTAAAATCACGAAAATGCCTTTTGGAGATGCAAACTCTTGCCGCATAACAGGTGAAAAAATAATGTTTGTAAGTTGAGAAGTCTATGTGACACATGTCACAAGTCTATGTGTCACAGACTAATATATAAAGTGCCAAGGTCACAAATGAGGCTGATTTTACTATAAAATTGCAGATGGTTTGACGTGTAAATGATGCATGTGAAATACAAATATGGATGAGCTTATTTGAGCAAATATAAGCATCGAAAATCATGCACACTGTACAGATGGCTATAATTTAGCAAGTAATTGGGTAAATAGCAGGTTTAGTGTCTCATTCAGTCCAAAACGTTGAACCGATTTCAGGCTATGAACCCGGCAAGACTTTCTACAACAGAATGTTAGCAACCGCCCGAGATTATTGGTGTTACCTGTGCTAATGCTATTGCCTTATGTTCAATAGTGCAGTGAGTTCTCAGTTGTGACACCGTGCATGATGCATACACTTCATGTTGAAATCCCCCTGTGGTCTGCCATGTTCAGACTAAACACGCTGAAAGACGAGCGTTGCTGAAATTCTTGCTGTAGATTAATAAGTGATAAAGAAAAAGCTCAAGTGTGCTTACGTTTTCTACTGTATTCTCTGGGTTTGTTCTATTCGTCCCAACTCATTTAGCGTTTGCGTAATTGTGATTATATTGAGAGTTAGCCTTTACATGATTCTGTTGATCCCCTGTGCAGTGGGGCAGAGCATAGTGTTTACCTTTTAAAGTCAGTGCATGGAAGTGTCTGAACTGCCCAGCCTTTGCTAATAATAAAAAAATATAATCTATTACATTCAACTGTTACTGAAGCCATTGGGGTTTTTCCGCAGTCGCCACTACCAGCACTTTATTTCCAGTATGCTGTCATCCAACATAAGTTTGTTTGTTTTCAGCTGAGGTTGACTTACTGCTGTGTCGCTGTCATGTGATAACTGGCCTTTCATACAAGCTTGACTGCGTTCAGATTCATGGCTTTGTTATCACTTAAAGTAGAACACAGAAACACACCGATCTTCATGTATATGCCCTGACGACAAATGCAGCTAACCGTTATTGTCACTATCAGTTAATCAGTTGATTATGAAATAGTGAAAAATAGTCATCATATTCAAACATGCAAGCACACGTACAAACAAGTAACCAAACACGGCTCAAAATTGTCCACTCCTCAGCGTGATATCGTATAGAAACATATTTTCACTGAAAAGCAAAATCCCACATTTGTGGTGCTAAAACAAGCACAAATTTTGCAGTATTTGATGGGCTAATTGATTGATCTCTTAACCCTTTAAGCACAGAAACCCCTACATGTAAATCATCTGCATCTAAATCATCCAGCACCTTTATAGCTATGTCCTCTCATTCTGTTCCAGAAATGAAGAGTTTATAAATCTTATTTGTTTCTGACCTTTGCTGGAGGGAATTCACAAAGTAGTTCAGTTTCATCGCATTCGCTGGAACATCATTGACACCCTTTGAGAGCTGTTGACACCGTACATCAAAGAATCAATTCTTTGTTAACAATTCAGTCGAGGGGTTTAAGTGTAGTCGGTGGGATATAGCGGCGGCTTGAAGCAAGGCCAAGCATAGAGGAGGAACTGTGTAGAGACGTGGTTGCATTCAGTCACTGCCAACGTCATGTGATCTAGCCGAAGCATTTTTCACATTCATACACAACAAGCAGTGTTTATTTTGTCACTAAGTACCATTGGTGTTTTTCCCTCAGCTTCGCAGCTACCACTGATTATATAGTTAATTACATTGCCGCTTTGTTCAGGAAGAAACATGTATGCTCTTGAGTTTGATTTAAAGGACGTGACTGATATAGCTGTGGGTGTAGCTGGATGAGCGGGCATGTCCGTCTAGAGGTTTGATGAATTTTTCAGTGAGCGCCTGCCGTTGCCCTCTGAGAATGTGGGAACTGTCTTTGTGGCAGTTGGACTATTTAGAGTCCTTTTGTGAGTGTAACCATGCTGTAGTGAGGTGTCAGTGTCAGGGCCTTGGCAGAGTCTGTGGAAACGTTTAACTGAAGCTCTTTTGAGCAGCTCGACTTTAAAGGATGCAGAAATGCCTCAGTGTTATAGCAATAAAAGGCCCAGTACCCAAGCACCAGCTGTAAGTTTTTACTGATTCTTGCTATTTAGTTTAGACGTTAAACTTGTGTAAGTTATGCTACAAACAAGTCCCAAAGAAGTGACTTATAGGCGCTACTATACTAAGCTGGGAAGTCACGGCACGTAAAGTGAGTAAACAGCATATTTGAATTTGTTCGTTTCCGTGAACATCTAATCTTGTAAACAACATCAGACCGTGTTCTTATACAGATTACTCATGTTTGTACAAGTTTAGACTAGAGCTAATGTTTGATGGCTTTTTAAAGTATATAATTTATACTTTCTCTTCTCGGCCCCGTTTGCTTGTTGAGTCAAACGACTCTTAAACTGCATTGTTGTAATGCGTGTGGGTGCGTGCATGTGAGGGGGCTGAATAGGGATGTGAGACTTCATTTTAGGCCCAGTTGTGTAGAAGTGGAAATGTACAGGAGAGCGGGCTGCCAGAGAAGTCTGCCCACCGCAGAGAGGAATAATTTAAGACAGCATTGTGCGTCATGAAATTATCACTGGATATACATACCCACAACATGCAGACATATATACCCCGCTGACAAGCTTTCTATCTCTGTGTTTATTTCTCTACTTCTCACTCTCTCTTCCTTGTTTTCCTCCATAAACGTCTCAAGAGCAACCCCTATCTCATGAGAATGCAGATTAGGCCACGTCTTTTCAAGGACATGGTTTGACAAGCAGTCACTCTGCTTCCCCATACCTGCTGAGCATTCCAGCCAATCAGATCGTTTACTCATGGGCAAGTTCGAGTACGAAAGATGCTGTGACACGTTTAGCATTCCCTCCATGGCGCAGCGGCCCAGGCTTTGCAGAGATTTCCCAGGGTTTTGTGCTCTTGGCTGTAAAGGTTTGTGAAGTGGGGGCGATCGGAACAGTACAAGGCACAGTGGGCAGCATTGAGCAGTGAGACACTTTGGAGTACCAGTGCCAAAACACACTTACTGACCCACAAACCTCGAACGGACATGATAGCATTGTGCTGTTTTAAACAGAGTTGATGCATGTTATATACCGGCATGCTAACCATACAACCAAACATGCACACAGGTATAAAAAGAGAGAGCAGTCAGACCAGTGGGACCAACAAGTCCAGGCTAAGCTGAAGACTGGTTCTGGTCACGGATAAGACACGATTGATAACTGCATCTCTTTCGTCATCATCAACAGGCAGCAGCTATTGCCTCATACTTCCTTCAGGTCTTAAAAAATGTTTCAGAGCCACAGTTTAGTTTGACGGTTTTAGTGAAGAATAAATGAAAGTAGGTGGAAAAGAAGATCTGACAAGAAAAGCTGTAACAGATAACTGGGAGGCCTACTTGAGCAGCAGAAATGAAAATAGGTCACGGTCCATCCTAAGGAATCTCAAATCAGCCCCAAGACCACTGTATCAAATCGACCGCACAACTCCTTTGGAAGATACAATGTGGCTCCTATTTAACATGCAAGGAATCAACTTCCCCTGCAGTGATCTTTTGTTTAGCGAGTGCGTGTGTGTGTCTATCTGTAACCATGTGAGCATGTGCATCACGAAGAAAAGAAGAGTGCCATTCTGTTACCGTGTCAATGCAATAAACAGGGCCCCTCAGCGAGGCACGGTGGCTGGGCTCTGTGTGCCTCCGGGCTGGGTTATAGCATCAGGCCAGGTCCTCTCTTCCTGTTTCTGGTGTGAGACGGCTATACAGAACGGCAGCCTCATTTATCATCACTGACCTATGCTCTCTCTCTCTTACTCACACACACACACACACACACACACACACACACACACACACACACACACACACACACACACACACACACAGAGATACACAGCAAAAGAGAATGAGGGAAGAGGGAAAGAAAAGAAAGAGATGGATGGGGAAAGTGAGAGGAGGGCAAGGGGGGACAACGAGCTGCAGATGCTCGCCCCCTTTTAAGACCCCCCAACATATACAAACACACAAGCATGCACACACACACACACACTCTCAGTCCAGCCCTCTGTTGTGGTCTCAGCTGCTGATTAAAAACAAGTTTTAACCCCTTGACTACTTATTTTCTTTGTTGTCATGGAGATTTGTTGTTTTTGTTTTCGACCTTTGGCGCTGATAGATGAGTTGTCTTGAAGGTGCACTCCCAGATTGTGTTGCATCCAATAGCACCTCAATATAAGGTTCCAAAACAAACGTCACAGTCGAGTTTCTGGGTGCACGATTACGACCAAATGTTTCACAACTTCACACCGTTAAAATCAGACGTGATGTGGTCTACAGGTCTGTCGCAAACTTCCATCTTGTCTCCCTCTCTGTGTTTTGAAGTGTTGTTGTCCTTGACATGCGAGACAGAAAAGTAAAACAAAGCAGCTACCTTGAAGAAAAGATCAAGACCAAACTGAGACGAAAAACGATGTGATATTGCATGCGCACTGTGTGTTTTTGACTTTAAACCTTTTTTTAAACCTTTAAACTTATGCTGCGTCTTTGTCCTCTCTCTTCTCTGTGTCAGGCCTTTGGGAACGCCAAGACAGCGCACAACAACAACTCCAGCCGCTTTGGTAAATTCATCCAGGTGAATTACCTGGAGAGCGGAGTGGTCAGAGGGTGAGTAATTAACAGCAGGTTCGTGTCTGTTTCTACGTGTGTGTTTGTCAATTCCCTGTTGCCTTAATCAGCGGCACAAAACCATACACGGACATTTCAATAATTGTTTTTGCATGTTGCCTGAAACTTTCAACCACTAGCATGTCCTTCCTTTTTCTCAGCAGTCAGATTCTGGTTAGGTACTGCATCAAAGTCTGGTCACTTCCTCATTTCCCCATCAGGAGAGAGGAAGAACAGCTCAATGCAGCGTCTTTAAAAAAAAACAAAAAAAACACACACACAACATGCTATGCTACAATAGGGTGGAGTCAAAAGCTGAGCAACTGCAGGGACAATGTTCAGACTAAGGGCTTAACAGGATGTGATTTCTAACACTGTGTTATGTATGCTCAAGTTGTTGTTTTTTTAACTCATAATAAAATCTGATTTGAAACATGTAAATGCCCGTGGCGACAGCTGCTCGGCTCCACAGTAAGTGGGGAAACACCAACCTGATTATCCCCTAATGGCACCAGGTCTCATCATGCTCTATTGAATTGCTTACGCAGCGAATGGTCTGTAATCCAATCAGGATTGTTGATTTTTAGCTGGCTGATGCTTTTCTGTGCTACAAAGTGAACCCACTATGCCAAAAACTATGAATGTAGTCGAACTAAAACATTTTGCACAGTTCACGCGCTGGTGTAAGCCTTCTGCCTCACATCAGCAAAGTGTTGGACTCGGAGTAGCACCGCAGCTCTGCTCTGCAGACCTAACAAAGGCCGCCTGTCTATCTCTCCATCTCCAGTGGCAGCCATTCAGACAGTCAATAGAGGAGATTAACAAAGGGAAGGCTGCTGTTCCACTCTGCTCTGCTTTCGGAGCGGACTGACTAACTGACAGACGGGATATTTTTACTCTCTCCGTCTCTCTCGCTCTGTGTGTGGGTCTCTGTTCGGCTAATCCATCCTCAGTGGGCTCTGAGTGAAAAAGAAAACACGCACATCGGAGGAGGTGTAAAATGGAGGTGAACGATATCTGAGCACAAACATGTACTGCATGTATGCATGCATGTATGTGCTGTGAGACTGCTCTTACACCCTGAGGTATTTGCTGTCAGTTAAACAGTATAGCTGACATGCCAGCCGCCTTCTCTCTACTTATCTGAAGCATTCCTATCAACATTCCTGCGTGTTCGTCATTGTATCAGCTCATATAGGCAGATAAGACTGATTCTAACTTTTAGAGAGCCTATGTTGGCCCTTCATTCATTCATCTTCCGGTCTTGATGCTCAGAATACAAACACAATGTGTGTATATATTATAATGTAAATTTGACGGCCAATTGGCCAACCTGAACTGGTTTACTGGTTTACTTTACTGAACTGAGGAGTGAAACCGCTTCGCTGAAATCATTTACATCCATATGTACAAGAATATTTAGAAATACTGTTCACATACAGTACTTGCAGCCCTGGTTCCTCTTTTTTGGGACTTCTGCTTATGTTTTTCAAGAAGCATCATTAAGCAGTAAAAGCCCACGTGGTGTGTATGTCTGTATATTCATAGATGTCTCAAATGCTTTTGGCATTTTTGATGCCTAGAACCAGTTGGCAACTGGTTCCAAGCATCAGAGGACCGCCGGATCTGAATTCCTGTCCGTTACTCATGGTGCACATGTCACATCTCACACGTCTCGATGCGTCTACATCATGAACATGCTTGAATTCTTACCCTCTGTGTATTAAGGTTAACTAGTATTTACGAGTGCGTCTGTGTCCGTGATGCCTACAACAAATCGCTTGCAAGCTGCAGTGCATACATTTCAGAGAAAAAAGGATAAAGGGAACTCAGACCTTCAGATCTGTACAGTAGATGTTTGGACTTGGCGTCAGTTAACTTGTCTGTAGCTGCAGTTCGGGCAGATATGGACTGTTTCTCACAGCACAGCTCTATTCTTAGTGTGCCGTGAGGACTGGCGTCAGTGTTGTTTTTGCCGGGCGATAGAAGAAAAAAAAACAACAACTCTGGCTTATAAAGTCTGACTTAGACAACTTTATGGCCTTGGCCTGGTGTAGTGGGTAAATACCACTGCTTTTACAATAGCGTGCATATCTCATGACTGCAGTGGTCTGAAAGCATACCTCTACTCCTGTGGTAACCTTCCAGTCTCCTCTGTGACTGTGCAATAATATATCAGATCAATTAAAGTTGTCGTGCGTGTGCTGCTATACGGTGTGTCAGACCATATCTGAATACTTTGTTCATTCTTGGATTGTTCCGACCATCTGCCCTCACTTCCCCTTCTGCTCCTCCCCTCATTTCTTTTGAATTTTTATTTCCAGCCCACTTTCACATATGACCTACAAACACACACACACACACAGACAATGTGACCTTTGGTGTTAAGTGATTCATCCTCATTGTTTTTCTTCTTCCCCTTTTTACTTATCCTCATCCACTCCACTCCCCCCCACCCGCCCGCTTTCTCTCTGTCTTCCAGGGCCGTGGTGGAGAAGTATCTCCTGGAGAAGTCTCGGCTGGTCTCCAGAGAGAAGAACGAGAGGTGAGGATTGGCAGCAAGGGGTCCTGACCCGTCACCCTAACTGACCTTCATGGGGCCCTCTGTGCAAACACAAGGAGCCTCTGTTGTTTGTATATGAAGTTCAGCAGAACTCTTCAGTTTCTCTAGTGTTTGACTTGCATGTCCTTCTGCCTAAATACATACATACATGTACTTACATATTCAGAAAGAGACATTTGCCACTTAAATGCTAGAGTATGTACATATGCTAATAGTAGCATTAGCTGTGTGTCCACCGTGAGCTGAATAATGTCACCTTAGATCAAAGTGCACAGTGTGGACACTTTAAATGTTGCAGTGGTAGGTCATTTTATTACACTTTGGCTTTTCCTCATTTCAATGTGACCTCCAGTGTCTGTGTGAGTTAAGGATTAACTGTTGCTGTACAAACAAATGAGTAGGAGAGAGGCCGCCTCACTTACCATGCTGTCTTTACATCATGCAAGTCTGTGTTACTCACTGTGACATGCACTACAGACTAGACCTGGCCTGTTGCTACTTGTGTGACTAATATGAAAGCAAATATTTTGTCATCAAAAAAATACAGTGAGCTTTGGAGGAGTGAGTAAATCCTGCATTAGCACATGGTTGATTGGCAATATATATTACTGGTGAATGAGTCATCACACTTACATTACCCCTGCTTTAAACCAGTGAGAAAACTTGACTTTAATGTGAACAGTTTCCCTGTTCACTGTAGATACGACAAAACTTTAGCCTTGAAGTGGTAATGATTTAACTCTTGTTGACACAGGAAGTTATTTTTTTTGTTTTTTTATCAACACAAGTCAAATATTTTCTTTCCATTTTTAGATTTGTGCAGATAAAGATGCACACAAACGCTCACGTAAAACCACAATCTGCTGCTGAGCAGCTCAGCCGATGTCTTGCACACACTCTGCTGTTTCGCGTTGGACGAGTGTCACCCTGTTTCACTCTGTTTCCTGTCCAGATTTTTCCAGCTAGTTTAGGAAATGTAATCACCTTCTATATTAAAGCCAGCCACCGTAACCTTGAGGCTATAAACAGCCTGCTCACTGTATTATTAATCACCTAGCCTACAGTTGCCGTTGACAGTGCATCTTGCCCGTCTAGTCTAGGGAGTGACTCCTGCATGATGTCATTGTTTCTTAGTGATAAGTGTGGAAACTCATTACTCCCATGTGCTTTTACAACAAAGCGCTGCCGCCTGTCTGCCTACCTGCACTGATAGCAGAGTGGAAAACTCAACATGAGCCTTCTTTCTATTAGCTCATTATGTGTTGACTCTTGGTTATCATCAGATCTACCCCTTATTTGTGACCATAAACATGACACTCAATCACATCAACTGATAACTGTTCACCAGACAAACAATTCATGCAAAAGCTGTAAGCTACAACAAACAAACATCCAAATAGTTGACACATTGAAATTTGATTAAAATGTAATTATAGAAGATGAGCATTACATAAAAGTTAAACAAATTTTGGCTGTTGTTTCAGTTATGCTATAAAATAAAGAAGCAGAGCGCTTTCTCTCTGATTCTCCCTCACACATGTCCGCTGTTATCACTCCTCCATCTGATTTACTCTCACTCCCACTTGGCCAGAACTTCCCGGGAAATCATCCTTCTTCTGCTCCGGTTCATGTTTCCAGATCTGCCTGTCTAGTCTAATATCAAAAATATAGCTAGCTCCAGCTCGTGACATGACAGCTTGCTTTTCAAAAGACATCCAAACAATGGCCGTTGCTAGGCACCCAGGTGAGGCGTCATTGTTGACCGCAGCATTATGCAGCTGTTTCTGCGAGGGTTAAAAATGACTCATCAGTGCTTCTCAGTCTAAAAGATTTTAGACATTTTATCTCACACCCCCATAATTCACTGTGAGTATCAAACCAGTTTCAGGGAAACTGATGAAAGTGAGATGTGTAGGAGTTAGGAGTAGTAATGCCTGTGCAGTACAGGATTTACAAACGAGGTCTGTTGTTTTTCCAGGAACTACCACGTGTTTTACTACCTGTTGTTGGGAGCTTCAGAGGAGGAAAGGAAGGAGTTCAAGTTGCTGCCACCTGAAGAATACTTCTACCTCAAGCAGGTACAGTACCGCTCCCTATGTCGGATCACATCGCTCGCTCTGTGTGATGTAAACTGCCTCCATGACCTTTTTAAGGTAACACAGTAACTCACTGTGAGTGGACCCTGCATTCATGAAGACTGTCAAGTTTCTGAATAAGCGGCTGTATACACTCCCAGCTTACAGCTCACATGTGTCCTGCATATTAATGAAGCCGTCTTTGTTCTCGCACTCCCTTTCTTTTCTCGTCCCCCTTTTTCATTCACATCTGTCCTTCACCTGTTTGTGTGTCCATTTTGTGCCTTTGCCATCTTCTTCTCGGTCTATCCATCCCCACTAACGTTTGTCTTTCCTTTTAGCAAAACTTTAAGATAGAAGATGAAGAAGATCTGCGTCACGACTTCGAAAGGCTGCAGCAAGCGATGGAGATGGTCGGCTTTCTTTCCGCCACCAAGAAACAGTAAGTGAATCAGCGCTCATGTTTACTACAGCGTGTGTAATGCAGGAAAGAGACGTAATCTTCTTCCAGGCATGTTGAAGGGATTGCGTCGAAAATTAAATCCAGAAGCATTTTTCCACTCAGTCGTGGAAATAGAGGTTATTTTGGTCTGAGCATTGAGTCCAATTACCAAAAATATCAATTCCAGCAGAGTTTTTAGAGCAAAGAGGAGCTAATGTAGCAGAGACGGTGTGCAACTCCTGACAATGCTTCTATTCAGATTATTTTATAAAGCATAAACACATGCTAAGACTGAAGAACAGCATGTGCAGCATTGTTTGTGCGTTTGTCATATGACTGTACCGTAGCTCTCAGTTTAAACTGTTTCTGTGACTGTGCTGCAGGATCTTTTCTGTGCTGTCGGCCATCTTGTATCTGGGCAACGTGACTTACAGGAGGAAGTCGACAGGCCGAGACGAGGGGTTAGATGTGGGGCCGCCAGAGGTCCTGGCTACGCTCTCCGACCTGCTGAAGGTAACGTGTGTGTTTCTGTGTGTGACTTCATACTTTGCTCTGTCTGTAGCTGTCACCGATAACCTGTGTGGATTCCCCTCTCAGGTCAAAGAGGAGCTTCTGGTTGAGGCGCTGACAAAGAGGAAAACGGTGACCGTCAACGACAAGCTGATCCTCCCCTACAGTCACTCTGAGGTAGTCACCAGCCATGAAGACATCACTGCGAAACTGTCATTACTATAATAGTGTCTAACTACACACTAATTGGTGCCTGTTCTTCCTCTTAGCCTTACTGCTTCTGTATCGACACCACACCTACATTAGATTACTTCTTCCTGTCAGTCTGTAATGTTCAACTTTTTATTTGCCCCACGCCCTTTTTCTTTATCCTCTTTATGAGTTTAATCCCTCCTTTACGTTAGCTTCCGTCAGTCTTTTGTTGTTATATAGTCTGATCCAAAGCGCACTGTAGAACAGCACCATTGCTTCTCCTACTGTTACATTCATTCCACGCAGTATGCATCATCCCTCCTTCCCCTCTCCCATCAGGCTATCACAGCCAGAGACTCCATGGCCAAATCTCTGTACAGCGCCTTGTTTGACTGGATCGTCCTACGCATCAATCACGCACTTCTTAACAAGAAAGATATGGAGGAATCTATTCCAGTGAGAAAAAAACACACACATCCACATCAGCACAAAAACATTAAAAAAGCACTCTTCATCATTAAATGTGGTGTGTATCCCCCTTCCTGCACCTTCATTACTGTCCGGTCGGTGTTCATGCTCTTATTTTCCAGTGCTTGTCTATCGGTGTCCTGGACATTTTTGGCTTTGAGGACTTCGAGACTAACAGTTTCGAGCAGTTCTGCATCAACTATGCAAACGAGCAGCTGCAGTATTATTTCAACCACCACATCTTCAATCTGGAGCAGGTTAGCGGTCGTGTTTCGTTTTGCCGTTTTTACATGACACACTGAACTGCACACCAAATGTAGACTCTCTTCTCTCTGCTCTGTGTTTATAATAATGACTGTTTAAATGGTGACTCATCCAAGCATTTCCTCATCTCCTACAAGAAGAAAAAGTCGCATGCCTGTTCAAGCAAGTTTATCTTATCCTTCAAGAGCTCTTGGTGATGAATTAAAGTGGAATCTATTAGAATATTTTGGGATTTTAAACATGACTTAGAAAATAGTATGCTGCTATATTTTAGCATGTGCAATAAAAGTCAATCATTGGTGATTAAAAAAAAAATCAGGTAAAAAGATGAAGTGAAGTTGCATGACTTGATTTCACTCATGAGCTTAATCTTAATCCAAAATCCAGGAGGAGTACCAAGCAGAGGGAATTACCTGGCACAACATCGACTACACAGACAATGTGGGCTGCATTCACCTCATCAGCAAGAAGCCCACTGGCCTGCTCTACCTGTTGGATGAGGAGAGCAAGTATGAACAGCTACAGATAATTCACACCGTTTCATTCATGTTTCATGGTCGCGAGTATGAATGGAGTTTGTTTTGATTTATTTAAAGCTGCCCTTTAAATCTCCTCTCCTCTTTCTATTCATACTTCTTTCTGATTTTCTCCGCCCTGTACTTGTGCTGCAGCTTCCCCCACGCCACAGATGAGACATTATTAGCCAAATTCAAGCAGCAGCACCAGGGGAACAAATACTTTGTCCCCACGCCGGTCATGGAGCCTGCCTTCGTCATTCGACACTTTGCCGGGAAAGTCAAATATCAAATCAAGGTAAGGATGATGAAGACACCCACTAATATGAACATGAGCTCATGGTGCAGTTTGTAATGTTTTTCATATGTCCAACCACACCAGGATTTCCGGGAGAAGAACACAGACCACATGCGCCCAGACATTGTGGCGTTGTTGCGGAGTAGCGACCGTGCATACGTGCGGCAGCTCATCGGCATGGACCCGGTTGCCATGTTCCGATGGGGCATCCTGCGCGCCACCATCAGAGGGATTGCTGCTTTTAACGAAGCCGGACGCTCCTGGGCTGCCAAAACCTCTGGTGCGTTATCCATGTAACTGTGTCAGCCCATCCTGGGTGAAATAATCTATTAAGCGTTTTTTTTTAGCGTTTTTTATAGTTTGCTGACACTATCTTTCACTAGCTATTATGCTAATGCTAAATAAAGACTGATACTGTTATTTCTACCAGTCAGAATATTGTGAAGGTAGTCATGAGTGGACACCAAAGTACAATAGTTTCATTATAGGTAGCTAGATTATAGCAGATTTACAAACGTGTCATGCACTGTCTGCTTTCACGTCACTTGTGCAGCTTATACCACAGCTTCAAAGCTCTGCATTTTCTCTGCTCTGTAATTAGCCTTTCAATATAGGGGACTATGGAGAAACGTGAGGCTTTAGGAGATTTTGCCGTTTTCTGTGCAACTCTCAATCCCCCAGACTATTTTTGCCCTCTCTGACGTAGCCCGTTGACGCAGGAGCCTTTTTATGTGGATCAACACGATTAAATAAAGTTGAAATAAAAACCCAAATAACAAAAACTGCAGCAGTCATGTGACTCTGATCAAGCTTTATTCTACTTGAACGCCTACTTATGATGAATAGATTTCCTTACTTATTTTAATGATGCTTATTATTGTACTCGTGTGTTTTTTGTTTTAGGTGTTGTCCGTCCAGTCTCCAGAACTCCTTTAGGCGAGCTCAAGAGACCCAACGCCTCAGTTGACAGAATGTACAAGTAAGTAATGTACAGAATTGAATATAAAACGTGTCTTGACTTTGTTGTGTTTGGCCTGGTTTTCTAACTGTCGGGCCTGTTTCTTCTGGAGGGATCTATCTGCAGTAAAACCCGTGGACATGGAGGCAGACTGTTGGTCCTGTTAACTGTGTGGTCAATAACTTTTCTTTCATGAAGCACAGACTGATTATTTTATAAAGTATCTGTATAATATACATCTGCTGTGAAGCTGCCACCTTTCATATTTCTTGTTGAAGGTGACGGAAATGTTTAAAATGGTTGGTGAACTGTGGACATCCGCATGTATCTTGTGGTGCTGGATGAGATGAGGAAGGACAAGATCGTCCACCTAAACTCTGTTCAGCTGAGTTACTCTGACATATCTGAAGTGAATCCATAAGCACTGACAAAAACACACGCTTTTGACGTCACCCTGACAGATGAAGCCTCCTTCACCTCATCTCAGTAACCCATATCCTCTCCACCTTTTGGTGACCCCAGTGTGTGCGGTTCTCTCCTCTCCCCTCCACAGCCGAGCGTCTATGCTCGATTTCTACTTTGATCACTCAGAGGAGCGCCCTCTAGAGGCCTTTGAAGACATCTTTGCTAGCTATGAGAGTAAGAAGTAAGTGAATTTGGTGGACAGGAGGAAGGAATTGAAGACATGAGGCCAAGCAGGAAGGAAATGTGTTTTCTTATGGGTAATAGATACCGGTTTGCTGAGTCTGCTCCCATCTAAAAATATATATAAACCGATTTTATTAAAGAAGGCCCAACTTGTCAAATGTTTCACTGTGCTTTAAATATGAAAGTTGCCCTTTACCTTGTACTCCCTCTCTTCCCTTAACGTAATCCTCAATCTCTCGCCTTCCTCACGTTTATTATTCTTGCTATAGAGCACAGGAAGATGTTTGTACTGGCCTACTCTGATTAGCCACCCTGATTACCTACATGAGCTGTGGAGCTGTTTGAAGCACACATGTATTTATACACGTACAAAGACCCCAAATCAAATAGAATTTCTCAGAATGAAACCGAACCATGATGGATATTTTTGCATCATTGGGGCCTCTGAATCTTGACCTTATACCTCCTGCTTTTACATCTAAAGTTACTGTTTGTTTTTTACCTGAACTGAGTTGAACTTGCACATTGTTGCCATTATTAAATCATCCAGCCCATAGCAGATCTGCAAACCCTGAGGTATAGAGTTCAGATTAACTGTGACTCGTTTTACGGTATGTGTTGCCCATTCCTTCACTGCCTGACCTCTGTCTTCATGGTCAGTTATGGTAAGTATAGAAAAGTATTGCATGGACTAGCTCTGGGACACAGAAAAGTCCCCACATTAACCTCACCAGGCCAGTGTCCAGTGTAACACCAGTCCCAATGACAGGACCATAAATCAAACAGCCTCACCAGTAACAACTTACAGCCACACAGCCAGTAACAACCTCAGCATGGAAACAGATGGCCATCCACCACGCTGTGAACGACAGCTCAGCTCTGCATGTTAACTACTACAGTGGCAGGGATTTGGGTGTGAATACAAACCTCCCCTATGTGTCTAAGTCTTTGTGTATGTGTGTGTATTTTGATGTGTGTGTGTGTGTGTGCATTTTTCTGTTCTTAAAGAGGAAATCGCAGCATGGTTGGGCGGTCTAATGTGTCTTGTGGTTTTCATGTAAATAAACATGAACAGTGGAAGAATACATTTTGCGGCTTTTGCTTCATGGATGAGCAGAGCATGAAGTTCCTCTTGATATCAGACCCCCAGCCATTCTGCAGTGTGTGTTCTCATCTTGGGTAACTGCGGTGGTGTGTTTTTGTCTAAGGTGTCCTAACAGTGGCGTCCTATCACGCCCCCCGCTTTATGTTTTTTTTTTTCTTTTTTCTTTCTTTTCCTTCCTCCTTTTGTTGCTCCCCTGAACTCCCCCCTCCTTCCCTCTCTACACTGGGTGTGTGTGTGTGTGTTGGGTGTGATTAGAGACATGCATGCAGAGATCATCAGCTCCATTAAGAACTTGCAGTTGGATGGTGAGGACCCTCGCAAGCTGCTGCAGTCCTGGGGTCGCCTCCGCTTCCCTCGACACGTCCTCCAGTGAGTCTGCAGACAGACCTGGCTCAGATCAGCCCGGTCTAGTTGGCTCAGACAGAACGTGCTACTATTAAAACTTTTTTTTGTTTTTCCAGGAATAATTTCAGTTATCCTCAACTCAGTCACAATCACATTCAGCCATAGATAGTTACAGCTTTCACATTCATAGCCACTTTCCTCAGTGGATTATTGACGTCCTGTGATCTAATCTAATAAATACCTCAGACACAGCCCAACTTCATCAACAGACATTGTGTTATTAGCTCTGTTTGTAGATACTATCTAGTTTCCTTGAAGGCTAAATCTGAAATGCCGTGAATACATACGCTAGCTGCCGCATGAACATCATCAGAAGACTGCGCTGGCATGTGAGGCCTTTCGGAGCGTCTTGTGAAAATATGTCCAGCGGCCTCGCTGCATGTTAGAATTTACAGCAGGTTCTGCAGTCAGAGAGCTTGAACATAAATTTATAGCCCTTTTTGTGCAGTGATATCAGGAGAGCATGTCTGTCTATGTACGGTGAGTCTCTGTTGAGCTGACTGTTTAGAGTTACATCCCATCTCCTGCAGCAAACTCCGTCCTCCTCCTCCTCCTCGTCCACCACCACCTCTCTACCACCTTAACCCTCTCACTCATTCATGCCTCGTCTGTTCCCGTCATTCATCCCATCTTACAGGTGCAACGCTTGATTTCATCACTGACAGCGCATGAAGAAGTCACTCGCCCATACTAACCCAGCTTCACACACGACTCGTTCTTGTCATCCTTCCACAGGCCCTTTACCGCTTTACTCCCTCTAACTCACCCTGCATCTTGTTTCTCCATCTTAAACAGGAAACAGAAGACCACCAGGCAGAGGCAGGTCATCCCCAAGGTAAACCTGAGTAAACACCCCAGGTTTAGGGGCAGATAAAGAGAATCTACAGTTACTGGTGTGAGTGCAAGTAGGAAATTGATTTACCGTCTGACTCTTGTGCAGAATTTGCTGGATTCTCGCTCCCTGAAGTTCATTGTGAGCCTGACGCTGCACGATCGTACCACCAAGTCTCTGCTGCACCTGCACAAGAAGAAGAAGCCCCCCAGCATCAGTGCCCAGTTCCAGGTAACATTGCCCACAGCCACCGCACACACACTCTCCAGCAGCAATGCTGAACGTTCCTCAAACCCCTTTGCTTGGATTCTTCAGACCTCTCTGACCAAACTCTTGGAGACCCTGAACAGAGCAGAACCTTTCTTCATTCGCTGTATCCGCTCCAATGCTGAGAAGGTAAGACTCATAAAATGATGTTTAAATTTCAAGTATGACAGTAGAATATCTTGAACTCAGTGCACCCTTTTGTGTCCCGAGTAGAAGGAGATGAATCTGGATGAGGCCTTGGTAGTTCAGCAGCTGCGTTACACAGGAATGCTGGAAACTGTTCGCATCAGGAGGTCAGGCTACGGTGCCAAGTACACATTCCAGGTAATATAAAGTTACTCCACTTAATCCATACGTAATCCTACTATTAAATATTGGGCATTTGTTTTGACCGTTCATCTCTGCCACATAAATCCTCTCCAGAACAGCCTGCTCATTTCTTGATTGTATTTTCTCTGTTGTCTTGTGCCTGCAGGAGTTTGTAGAGCAATTCAGGGTTTTGCTGCCCAAAAACACCACCGCCTTCAAAGAGGACATCACAGAGCTGCTTGAGAAGAAGATGGGCCTGGACCCCACCACGTACCAGATAGGCAAAACAAAGGTACACCCCTGAACGCTTCTCATTTCTCCTGCGACATGTTCTCTCAGTGGATCTTATATACCCCTTTTCTTGTCTGTATTTGCTCCCGTTCCCTTCGTTGCATGTAAATTCTGGTGCCCTCTCTCTGCTCAGGTGTTCTTGAAGGAGCTGGAGCGACAGCAGCTGCAGGACACGCTGCACAAGGATGTCATGCGAAAGATCATCTTCCTACAGCGCTGGTTCAGAGCTCGCCTGCAGAGGCAAGAGTTTCTGGACATGAGACAGGCAGCCATCTTGATTCAGGTAACCACAGATAGGACAGATATTTTTGGAGCTGGACGTCAGTCTATGAATTTTTTTTTGAATACTTAGGAGATAATATGTAATACTGATCCTGTCCTGTCCTCCTGCTTTAGCGTTCATGGCGCAGGTATTGCAAAGAGGAGCAAAGGCGGCGGGCGGCCACTCTGATCCAGGCTGTGTGGAGAGGGCACAGACAGAGAGCAGAGAACCAACGCCAAAGTCAGGAAGCTACTAAGATACAAGCCCTGGTCAGAGGACACTCCGCACGCAAAAGGTAAAAACACTAAAATGCTCTGTCTAGAACAGCACTCTAAAAACTTTTTTTTAAACAACATGTTTGTTTTGTGTATTACAGGTGTCAGTCCATGCGTGAGGAGAAACGGAGAAAGGAGGAGGAGGAAAAAGAAGCTCGGAAGAGGGCAGAAGAGGAGGAAAGGAGGAGGAGGGAAGAAGAGGAGGAAGAAAGGAGAAGAGCAGAGGAGGAAGAAAGGAGGAGGATAGAAGAAGAAGAAGAAGCAAGGAGAAAAGCAGAAGAGGAGGAAGCAAGGAGGAGAGCAGAGGAAGAAGAGGCAGCCAGGAAAGCACAGGAAGCGGAGGAAAGACTGGTGAACGAGCCTCAAACAAGAGAGGACCCTGATATAGAACTGGTCACAGAGGAGATGCTGGATGACAACCTACCTGTCCAGGAGACAGAGGAGGAGAGAGGAGAGGAGGACGGAGAGATTAATACCAGCTCACAGACAGAGGAGGAGCAGGCCAAGGTCGACGAGCTGGAGGATGGGGAGTTGAACTTGGAAATCAATGGTACCCCAGCTGAGGCTGGACCTCAGCTGGACGAGAAAGGAAATGAGGAGAACCAAACACTAGGAGAGCCCGATTTAAAACCTGTGCTTCCCTCTGAGGTCACCTCCATTGCACTTAAACCCACAGCTCCAGATGAACAGGCTCTCAGTGATACCTCCACACCTTCCAATGCTGGACTAAAGAGAGAACGAGCTCCAGCTATTCACAGGGGCCCGTCTTCCAGGAGTCAGGAGAAGAGAGAGCAGAGGAGACGAAGAGGGCTGGAGCACAACCAGAGAGAGACTGAACGGGCCTCCTCCTCAGCTGTCAGCAAGGATGAAACGTCCCTGCCAAAGAGCAAAAGCTCGGAGACCTCTAAGCTAAAAGAGCGGACGGACAGCAAGGAACTGGATCAGTACATCTTTGTGCCCTGGAAAGTGAAGGAAGACAAAGGTGGGAAGAAGGAGGTAAAAACTTCTCCTCCCTCTGCCGGTCCTGTTCGCCCGTCTACGTTATCCCTGAAACCGACTGAACCCATGCCCGAGAGAAACGGTTTAAGTGATGGTGTCGGAGCGGTAAACCTGCACCGCCGCCCTGGGGCAATGAAGGAGAAACCGGAGAAGTGGAGGGGGAGGAGGAGTGATGGAGAACTCTCCGAGAACACCAGCCCTCCTTCATCTCACAAGAGGGAGGATAGGAGGAAAAAAACAGCGCTGTACGTCTTCTGTTCTTGGTTACCTTCCCACATCCACACTCCTGTTTTGTCTCTGAACAAACTTTCTAAAAAACACATTTTGTTCTTTTTGACGTAATATGAGATATAAACGTAATGTTTATGTGGTATGAAACTCCTCAGTTGTCTCTGCTAAATACTTTTCCTAAACTGATTTATATCTTCATTTTATTTTATTTCCGTCTGCAGAAGTGAAACAGCCTCCTCGTCCATTGACAGTTTGTCTCCAGGTTCGGAAGGGGCTGGCGCTTTTTCAGCCAGAGAGGTAGTTTAAATCTCCCATGGAAAAATTGCTTGTTTTAGACATTTGGACATAAACCTTTGATATTGAACTTTGTAAAGATTCATCCTAACAGTTTCTGCATATGGTTCAACACCTGAAGTTGTTGTTGTCTTCTGTTCTGCAGTTGATTTCTCCTTCTGAAAGCATTGACGGCTCAAAGGGAAGCTCTATGAGAAGGAGACACCATGACAGTTTTGGTTCCCAAGACTCGGCAGCCGCCCTCCCGTCCACACCAGACAGGTACTCCACTGCGCTGGACTGGCCTACAGACGAGTGGTCCGCTGAAGAAATGTGCAGGCATCTGTTTGAAAAGGGAGCCGATTTTAGATGTTCGAAGCGTTGAACAATGTAGCTAAACGTCAAAAGTCACATTCTGTAGTACGATAAGCTGCTGATACATCCTCGGTTTCATCTTACAACATCTGCTTGAGTCAGACTGTTCGTGGGAAGCTCTTGGCCTTGTGTAATCAAACTATCCTTGTCTCCTTGTGTGGTGTTGTACGTTCACAACCGGAAATTCCTGATATCTGAATTTTCCCTGAATGGATTTATATGACAGAAATGTAAGCTTGAGGCCCGGTGACTGAGCCAGAGTTTTATCAGACAGAGGCATCAGGCGGATTGCTTTGTTTTTAATTTGTGGTGTTGCTATGGTGACGCTGCTGGAGCAGAGCTTTGAGTATGTAGTACTTTAACAGACTCTTTGAGGGTAATTCAGTTTTGATGATATTTTTAAAAACTGGACATGTTAGCTGTTTGTGTAAATTATCTGTTTTGCCTGTTGCCAAGAAACAATCCCGCGAGCTTCCAAACAGACGTGATTTAAGGTCAGAAACCTCATTATGCTCTATAAATGAAAGAGTTATGAGATGTGAAAAGTCTATTCCCCGTATCCAGAGTTCATGAGTTAGGCACAAGTTTGATTAACAGTGTTTATGAATGTCCTTCATGTGTTTCTGCGTCCTTCAGGTCAGGTGGTTTCTTCAGCAAGATTTTGAAAAAACGACCTCACAAGGAAGCTCACACTCCCGACAACGGAGAGCTGACATTTGCTCAGATGCCCAATGATAGGTCAACAGGAGGGGAAGGTAAATAATCCAGAATTTTCAGTCTGACCGTATCACGTTTGATGAATGATTGAATTCACTGACGCAGAGAGATGCATTGTATTCCTGTGGTAAAATTAAGAGTTAAATAATGACCAACAGATTAAATTTCATCATTGATTTTTAAAAGATTTAGCAGTTATTTTGAGATCAGATATTGAGATCAATTACATTTTATTGGCAAACACAGTCTGCACTGCTAAAGTCCACTTCATCAAACCTCATGTCATGAGAAACGCAAAGAAAACACAGGTGTGTTATCACTGTTATTCTCAGGCTTAAACTAGTCCTGCTGTTTGCTTTCTGAGAAAACAGTGACCCGTGCAGGATCGCTTTCAGCGCTAACAGAATAACTTTACTCTGGGTTTTGTTTCCTCTGTGGTACTTTTGTCTACTGTGTATTCTGCATTAGTGGTTCGACTTAACAAAGGAAATCTATGGGTCATTAATTCACATTTCTCTCCTGCAATAGATGTTGCTTTGTGATGATAAGTATGAAGACTTTCTCCCTCCCTTTCAGCTCCAACATCTGGACATCCATCTCGGACGATTTCTCAGCCGCACGGGGACCGCACTGGTAAAACTTTGGGACGCAACCCAACCATCAAGATCAGTCGTGCCACACGGGTGTCTGAGCAGTGGAACGCCTCGCTCGATCGGGAAATCACCAACGCCAATGAGCTGCGACACCTTGATGAGTTTCTGGGCAACCAGGTGAGTGAAAGGTGACCAGATGTCGACTTAGTTTAGGAAGTAATTTTATCACCTCGACCCACAAAAATATTTTTTTATTTGTGTTCCCTTACAGGTCAATGATTTCCGCTCCAGGGGGAAGTCTCTGTCACACACAGAGGCCATCTTTGTTACAGCCACCATGCAGTTCAGAGAGACTATCAAGGCCATGTATTCTCTCCCAGTGAGTCTGTCTGCAGGCACATAACACACACATAATATAGACTAACCCTGATCTTCTTCCTCACCACCATCTCCTTTTTCTCCTACCAGAAACCCACCATTGGCTACAAAGGTTTGATGACAGGCTACCAGAACAAAGTGATCCACCTGGCGGGCGACAAGCAGAAAGGAGAAGTCCAGCTCGTGGTCAACCTCTTCCAGTCGGTGCTGGACGGCTTCATCAGAGGAGAGATGAAGAAGGAGGAGGCTGAGCCCGCAAAGGTGAAACACTGAGATTCATTGTCGTTCGGTCTAATATGAAAAACAAATGTACGCATGCTTATCATCTCTGCGTGTGTTTTCAGCCTGCTAAAGCCAGGAAGAAGAGGAGGAAAAAAGACAAAAGTGTAAGATGCAAAGTTAAAATTTAAGCAATTCATTCATTTTATTTCAGCATTGGTTTGTAATGTAATACAGATTATGATTTCTAACGGAGTGACTCTGCCTTATTAGATGGAGAGCCCTCTGGATCACAGTTTCGTCAACTATCAAGTCAACATTATGCAGTCATGTGACCAGTGTAGTTCTTACATCTGGGGCATGGAGAAGGCCTACATGTGCAGCTGTGAGTCAGCAACATACTTTTCTTCTTTCTTGTCGTGTATACATCGATTTAATTGGTGTTTAATATGAAGAATAATATACAGCATAATGTCTAGAAATGAGTTCCCCTCTTGTTCTTATCTTGTTTTACAGATTGTAAAATGGTCTGCCACAAGAAGTGCGTCTGCAAAATAGTTACTGACTGCTCTACCTTCAGTGCCAAAAAGGTACGTTTTTATTTTTAGGGAACAGAGGCCTGGATTAATGACGTGCTCTTGATATATGAGTGTTTGGAGTGAGGCTGGTCTTTATTCAGTGTAGTACAGAGAGTCGTCCTACTTTAAACTAGCTTCTTTTCCACTAGACTCAACCGTTTTTTCTCATGAGTCTGAAACATGGCACGGCCTGTGTTTTTTCTGCCTGGTTTCCAAGTAATGACTATTTCAGCACTGGCAAGCAAAGTTTAAACACCTCATTTTAACAAGCTAGAGAGGCACTGCCAAAGCCTGATGGGAGCTGTAGCTGCTGAGTGACACAAGCAAAATTATATCTTCAATATTATAGTAATATCTTATATTTTTTCTTTGATAACATTTAAAGAGGGTTTAGCTTTTTCTAGTTAGTACAGGAAGATGAATATGGACAAACTTATTGAACTTGATCATGTTCCAGATTTTCAAAAAGATCCATGACGAACTTTGCTGAGCAAAGAAAGTTAGTAGAACAGAAGACGAAGAAGTGGAGCAGCACCTCGGCATTAGAGATCAGATTATATTGCATTATGTTGAAATATTGTGTTTAATTTAGTTCAAATGTGATAAATAAATAAGTGGACCGGTCTGTGAATCCGCAGAGTGACGAAGAGTCTGGTGGTCTGCACTTCGGAGTGCGAGTGTGTCACCTGGTCAGTGATAAGAACCCGGTGCCCATGGTGCTGGAGATGATGCTGGAGCATGTGGAGATGCACGGCCTGTACACCGAGGGAATCTACCGCAAGTCTGGCTCCGCCAACCGCATGAAAGAGCTGCACCAGCGACTAGAGACCGGTTAGGCCCCTTCTGTTTGATCTGAAGAACGCATACAGAACTCTGTCACGGCTCCTTTTATTGATGTTCTTTTTTTCTTGATGTGCTTAGACCCCCACCTGGTTTGCCTAGAAGACTATCCCATCCACACAGTGACGGGTCTGGTGAAGCAGTGGCTGAGAGAGCTGCCAGATCCACTTATGACCTTCACACATTACAGTGACTTCCTGCATGCAGTTGGTGAGAAGGACATTCCCCAACAGGGGGCAGCATTTGACACAACACACTCTGCGCACTGGTCTTTTCTTTGCAGTGTTTTCCTCGCCTGCAGCCTGGCCGTAGGCTGTTTAAATTGTTTATACGGTTACATGTTTTTTAAATTAATAATATAATCATTGTTCAGGGTAATGAGTTTTCATTTCTTCTTTTGTTAGAACTGCCAGAGAAGCAGGAGCAGCTTCGTGCTATATACAAAGTGCTGGAAGAGCTTCCTCCAGCAAACTTCAGCACATTGGAGAGACTTGTGTTTCATCTCGTCAGGTAGGGATTCGGTCATTGTCACCTTCTTTGGTGAATTTCATTTACGTCAACAGTTCATCAGTTTGGATTAAATACAAGTGCAGGTAAACTACATGCTAATATTCAATGAATTCTCTTGGCAGGGTGTGTAAAGTGGAAGCTCACAACCGCATGTCTTCTAACTCGTTGGCCATAGTTTTTGCCCCGTGCGTCCTGCGCTGCCCGGACAGCGCTGACCCGCTCCTCAGCATGAAGGATGTTGCCAAGACCACAACGTAAGACCGTCATGAAAGCAGGCCAACATTTCGCATATATAACACATGCATAAGCTGAACACCTGCACACGTCCCGTTCCTCCTGTAGGTGTGTGGAGATGCTCATCAATGAGCAGATCAGAAGCTACAACGAGAAGATGGAGGAGATCGAGCAGCTGGAGTATGCCGAGGCTCTGGCCGTTAACCAGCTCAAACTCAAGAGACAGAACACGGTGAGAAACTAAACGCTGCCTCGCTCTGGTTTACCGTTGTTGGTGTGTCTCGATACCACGGCAACAACATTACGTTTTAGATTGGGTCCATGTCTGGATGTAAAGGATTATCAATAATGTCTTATATCATACATTTATAACATCACACAATGACCCCAGTGTCAGATACTGTTGTTTTTAGGGGTAACATGGCCGATGTTCCTTGTCTCTCTTTAGCACTACTGGCATTTACCTCTCAGGTTCTCAGCTCCTTACAAAGGAGTGGTGGTATGTATCACTGAGTTCTCCTCATACCGTAGATCTAGTCGTGTGTAGTGTGTTTTACAGTGCCATGAAGAAGTGCCTGTGCATGGTATGTTAGATGTGGGTGACGCTCTGGCTGTTTTTTTTTGTTTTTTTTTGTTTTATTGGTTACTTTCCTTCTTCCCTTTTACTCGTCCTTACTAACTGGTCGTAGTTTGCATGTTGCTGTTTCTCATTATTCTTGTTCTCTTTGCGAGATGACAAGATGGTTCTGGGTTGGTGTCGTAATACTACTTGTGTTGTGCTCTTACTGGAAGACATTGAAGATGATAGTGTGACTTGCATCACGATGGTTGTCGTGCATTTTCTTTATTCCAATGTCTTCCCCTTTTTATAAAATAAAGCCATGTTGTTGAGTTACTGTCTGTCTCTGGATTGTGGCGGTGATGAGTCTGAACTTTTAACCTACCTGTTTGCCTTTACACCAGTACCGTTTTTTTTGAACGGGTGGATGTTAATGTGTTTAGTAGCTTCTTCTTTTGTGTCACAGCATTTTTTATTTATTTTTTTACAACCTACACATTGTTATGTTTCACAGAAGTGCTGCAGCAATGATGTGCAGATGCATGAACCATACCAGCCTCTTCTCTTTCCCTCACTAACAAAAACTGAAATCTGAAGTTTTCAGATTTGGGTTAAAAACTATTTATTGTGTAATTATTATATAAACGATTCTGTTTATATAGTGATTACATAATGGGCATTTTTGAGTCGAGATGTTTGAGGAATCATTGCGTGACGTTGTGTCTTCTGCAGGTGCACGAGAAGGTCAGTTCTGACCTGAGTGTGGTCCCCGAGAACGAGCCTCTGGATTCAGACACAGAGGCCGAGAAGAACTTGGTGGAGCGTATCAAGTCCATCAAACAGGAGAAGTGAGGATGCTTTCTCTATTTATTTATTTTTCCACACCTTAGCGTAGCCTCCTTCTCCAGTCTCCAGTCCTTAAACAAAATAACTGATTATCAACACTTCCTGAAGTCACAGCTCAGCTCACAGCCCCATCTGTAACCCCATAAGCATCAATAATGAATCCAGTGAGATTGGGGAGTGCATCAAATCCCTCAGGCTC
The DNA here is from genome assembly GCA_014281875.1 of Nibea albiflora. Lineage (NCBI taxonomy): Eukaryota > Metazoa > Chordata > Actinopteri > Sciaenidae > Nibea > Nibea albiflora. Next base: position 14,119,830 of record CM024792.1, on the reverse strand, counting down.
CACAAATGCTGCCAACAAAGACTCTCTGCCTTCCGCAATCATCCACCACACATCCAAAATCATTGCTTTCTTCACTCCCAAGTTCTCAGACCTCAACAGTAAAGCTGTTACACGCAGAGCATGCAGTATAGCACACAACCTCAACTCATCCTTCACACTGCTCCCATCTGGTCACAGATACAGGTCCCGGTAATCGTAACCACCATGTGGGGGTGCTATGGGCATGGGATAGAGGTGGAGAAATGGGCTGTGTTGAATATTTATTTCTGTGGTTATGCTGTGGTGTTTTTATGAACCTGTGTATTTTTGTATGTACATGACACTAAGGTATCTATCAATTTCTGATGTCCATGTCATCTGTCTCTCTGCAGAGAGGATCTGGCCTGCCGACTCCCAGAGATGGAGCAGCCCGGCTCAGACCAGGAAAACCTGGACTCCGAAGCCTCGCTGAGCTCTGAGAGTCTTTTAGACGAGCAGCAGCGTTCTTCCGTTCACAGCTCAGAGCCTGAAGGTCAGTATTAAGCTACACTCCGGCCTTTCCTTCCTTCTACCTGTTTCTCTTGCTCACCTGTGGGTTTCTGACCAGACCGCTGGGCCACTGGATTGGGCCCTTCCTGTCTTTTGTGGTGCAGGTCTGGACCAGTGATGGTGATGGGCGGTGACGTCTGCTCTGTCACGAAGCAGGTTGGAGGAACAGCAGCCGTGTTTGTGTGTGTGTATGTGTGTGTGTTTGGGTGCACATGTGTGCACACCCATGTATGCATGTTAAATGCATGTGTGGCACAGAAGCATGCTCAAACTTTATATCCAAATAAAATAATTGAACCTTTGGCACACCCCCAATCAAACATTTGCCTAATTGTGTCTGACTAAACAAACTTTTTAATAGGTAACATGGTTGCATGATCTTCCATTTCTTCACCCTTTCGAGGTTGTGGTGTCAATCTAACAAGTAGCTTTGAGGAAAGCACGTCCCCTTCCTCAGGTCTTACCCTTTCTTCCCTCTCTTCCAGGACACGGTGGTGCCCAGCTGAGGAGACACAGACCAGTTTGTCCACCTAAACCACCAGACCTGGCACAGCGACCGAAAGTCTCTGGTGGACGCGTCTCTCTGTCGAACCTCACCCCTGCTAGCTCCACCTCCTCTGTGTTCAGCTGCGCTTCTTCAACCTCTGAATCCTCCAGCGCCTCCTTCAGGCATGTGCTGCAACGCCGCAACCCTGTCATCCCAGACACAGTTAAACTCCCCCCGGGCGTCCTTTCACAGTCTGCAGCGTCCAGTCTAACTCAGACTCCCACCCCTCCTGGAAATCGGCCATTTAAGTTCTTGGTCAAGAGGCGAGAGCAGCCCGGACGCCGTAAAGACAGCACCCAATCCCTCTACATCGACGACCCAGACTGTGACCTGTTGTTGCATTTTTCCTCTTGCCCTCCCTCCGCTTCATCCTCCTCCGCCTCCATCTCCATGGTAACACCCTCTCCTCAGCACCAACACCACGACACACAAGCCCCTAAGGGCCACAGACGTTTTTCTGACCCAGATATACCTTACATGGACGATGACGTCTGACCGGGTCAAGGACAGAAAAGATAGTGAAGAGGTTTCTGGGCAAAGAAAGAGCAGACAAAAGGAGAGTGGCACACAGATGGCAATGATCGAGTGTAAAGAGCAAGGAGAGGATGTGAGTGGCTCTACAAAGTTGAAGAGGAGTGACACGAAATGGAGACTGATCCAGTTGCTGTCGTCAGTGAGAACCAATCAAGGAACTGCAAATGTGTCCAAAGTCTCGTCGTCCTCTATGACAGTAAAAATAAGCAGACGCGATGTTGCCAAGCACCTTTTCTACCATTTTAATGTACATTGTGTTTACTGTTGGGAAGTGTGTTTTCTGTAGCCTCATAATGATGGACCGGCAATTTTTGTTTTTCTTTCTCTTGTGTTTTTTGTGCTAATTCAACAAAATATGCTCACTGAAATGTTAGCGAGTGCCTTGGTAATGTACAGTAAGATCGCAGAGGGAGGGAGGGAGGGAGGGAGGGTTATTTGGGATAAAGAGATCCAACACAAGGCGATGTTTGAAACAAGGACCTAAAGTAGCATGCACATTGTGACCGTCGTATGGGTGCCTCGTCACATCAGCTGCAATGGACAACATCGTCTCTCCGCCTTCACCCTCCACCTACCGCACAAACAAACAAACCCCAAATAGGAGGTCATTTCCTCACATAGCAAAGGGAAATGTGAGCAGCACACGCCACTTTTTTTTTTTCTTTCCCCTTTTTGAAACAACAAAAAACACAAACCCAGCCGCGACGCCACAGCCGTGCCACGATGTCTTTAAAGCCCAGAAAACTCCTTGAACTCACCTTACCCTTTTCTTAAAAAGATGAACTCGGCTTTCACTCAGCTGTACCGTACCTGAACCTGCCATTCAAAGTAAACCCAATGAGCAGGTCCTGCTGGAGCACAGCTTTGGCCAACTTTGTATGAAAATGTAATACTAATGTTCCTCTCTGACTGCTGTTGAATGATGTCTGTTAGTTTGTCTGTATTCTGAGGACGATGTTCTGATGTGTAATGTGTAACAGAGAGTGTATGGTTGGGACTGAATGAACTGTAATGGTTAGTAGTATTAACATGACAATACAGAATGATGCTTGTAACGTCTGGCCCTGTGTGTTTTGATCAGATTACATAACACCTTTTTGTACGGTAGATGATGAAGAAACCTGACTGTTACCTACGTCTTGCAGCTTGCAACTTCAAACAGCTACATCTCGCTTGGATGGAATTTGAAGTAGTTTCTGTGCCACACAGGAAATTCTTAATAACACAATTAGTAACACAATCATGATGAGCGGTAACCACAAGACGAAAGTCTTCTTTTCTCACAGTCAGAAGTTTCACTTGTAGAAGATTGTTACAGCTAACAACACAATATTTTCTTAAATAAAGATATATTAAATTATATTAAACTAAAGATTTGGTTGTATAAAAAATGTAAGTAAAGCCGCAACTTGATAAGCCTGAGGTTGTCTCAAAGGTAAAGTGGAGAAATATGTTTTAATGATTAAAGGAGTCTAAGATAAAACAAGATTAAATATGTTGTACTAAGTGATGCTCATGCTTTTACACAATAACAATCTGCCAATCTATCTGCCATTAGAAATCATCACCAACTGAAATGTTGAACAAAGAAAGAAAGAAAATGCTTTGATTTTACCACAGCCTGGTTGAAAAAAGAGAGGACACAAAACAGTATTTCACTCGAGATGGAAATAACAGTGCTTTATAAATTGGACGAAATGTTGGGAAGAACACAAGAGGGCACCGCTCTACAGGATCAACAGGTATGCTCTAATATGATTTCTGCTCAGACTCAAGTGAAGTAATAAAGCTCCTTCAGACCCACACATGATATACAGCTGTTTGCTCACACTGTGCTGTGTTTTCCATGTCTAGTAAATTGATAGTGACATGTAAATCTTTGGTTTAAGCTCAAGTTAAAGTTTATGTTATTGAAAGTGGGTCACTATGGTTTGCTATACTGACGTAACGCTTTTTTTCTCTATATCTGGGTTACACTCCCCCACATTTTGATAATTGAGATAATGAAATGAGGTCATAAACAGCAGGAAATGTAACCACATTTTTAGTTTTTGTTGTGTGATGGTGCGACAACAAAGTTTACATAAAGAGTAAGTGAACTGCCAATCAAAAACCTAATTATGGAAAATGATTGAAATCACCACACAGGTGTGCGGGGTTATACTGTTATTATTAAGTACAATAATTACATTCAAAGGAAATAAAGACATGAAATAAAACAGATAAAGATGGTAATGAAAAAGTAAGATAATTATAGGATACAATATATGACAATGTCTGAGTGATTTTATTTTTAACCCTACCTTTATGGCAGTTGGTATCTTTAACGTTGCATTACTGCCTCCTTCTGGATTAAATCTTCCTCAGTGTCAAGTCTATAAATGGTCTCTGCCCTGTCCCTTTAAAAAAAAAAAAAAAAAAAAAAAGTTTAACTAATACTATTTACATGAGTAAAACATAAAATCTATATGTAACATAAAACTTGAGTTTATGAAAATAAAATGATGCTTAATTAAGTGTAGCCTACATATACACAAACCGCATTATCAGAATAACTTTATTGGCCAGGTGTGTGACAGGTAGGCGCAAACATGAACATAAAACATAAAAATAACTATATACATATTTAAAAGACAGAAGATGGAATAAATATGGTTTCTACAACCGGTTGCGTTTTGTACATGAGGTAGGTAAATATGACCAACTAAATGTTGCACAATGTGGATCGCTGAAAAACGGACTAATTGTTGTACATTGTGAAATTTATTAACGGTTAAAACCAGCTAAAATCGCTTAAAACCGACTAATTGTTGTACATTGTAGATCTTATTAACAGTTAAAACTGGTCAAAATCGCTTAAAACCAACTAATTGTTGTACATTGTAGATCTTATTAACAGTTAAAACTGGTCAAAATCGCTTAAAACCGACTAATTGTTGTACATTGTAGATCTTATTAACAGTTAAAACTGGTCAAAATCGCTTAAAACCGACTAATTGTTGTACATTGTAGATCTTATTAACAGTTAAAACTGGTCAAAATCGCTTAAAACCGACTAATTGTTGTACATTGTGGATCTTATTAACAGTTAAAACCGGCTAAAATCGGTTAAAACCGACTGAAACCAGTTTACTTGTCATGAATTCGATGTTTTAATTGGATAAATCCTTAATCTAATTGGACAGCCTCCCGAGATGCCCCGCCCACATCCTCGCGCCTCTGTTTCGGCGTCATAATGCTGCGTCGGTTGGCCAGCTTCAAACATGGCTTCTAGGCTAGAAATCAATTTTATCAGATTATTGTCTCGCTGCGAATCGATCGCGTCGGAGAAACGAGGAGAAACCGAATGGAGATTAGAAAAGGTGAGGCGGCGTGAACGCGGCGTGCGTGTGTGACGCTCAGTGCTGTTTTTCTCTGACCTTCATGTAGCCGGAGTTAGCATGACTATTGTTGTTAGCCACGTCGTCACTGAAAGCAGTGACAGGACTTGCTCAGCTGTTACCTGCTCGCAGCTTTTTTACCTCTCAGACGCGTCAAAAACATCAAACAAGGGTGAAGTTCACTGACAGCCTGGCTGTGTGAATGTGTGCTAACCCTGCTGAGTCAGCTCACTGTGCGAATAACTTCAGCAAACGTTGATAATACACAATGCAAGACACGAATAAGTACACAATATGAGATATAAAAATTCTCCATACAGACACACAGGGAATATACAGGTATATTACATTATTTATTGGGTGCACACAGCCCTCAACCCTTCAAACGTTTTTTTTTTTAGTGAGCTTTGTTTTTTTGTTGTTGTTTGTTTTTGCCTGATAAACTTACAGATGATGATCTTCATCTTCACCTGCTGAACTTCTAGATGACACAGCCAGATCTGCTTATTAATGCACTTGAAGTTAAATCACTAACACAGGAAGAACGGGTTTAGATCTTGGCTGTTTTTATCTTGGATTTTATTGAACAAAAACTACTAATTTGTTGCGGTGCAGAACAAAAATTCAGATAACGTAAATCACCGTTTGTGTTTGGGCGGCTACGTGACGTCATCTCCACATTTGTGTGTGTGTGTGTTTGTATTTCAGCCAATATGTGTCAAATTTGACTGAAAAAAAAATAACACTGACTCTTTATTTCTCTCTAGTATGTTGGCGCCCTGGAGGAGATGTTGGTGGCTCTGCGGAAAAGCCTGAGGTAACATGTCTCTTGACTATCCTGTGCCTTTCATTGTTGTTATTAAATACAAGTTGACAGCTCAAATGGTCTCCTTTGTCGGCGCAACTGAAGACTTTAAACACTTGCAAACCTCATCCGTCTGCTGCAGGCAGATCTCACTAACTCTCTGTTCTTGAACATAATGTCGCTCACTGTTCGCCAGCATCATGCTCGGCCATGTAATTCATTTATAGATGAATTGGATAATAATGTTATTCAACAACAACCTGTGTCTTTTTCAGCAAACCCACACCAGAAGTGCTGACTGAATACACAAGAAAAGTCGATTTTCTGAAAGGACTTCTAGAGGCAGAGAAGCTGGTCAGTGGCAAACTCTTAGTGATATGTAATTATCACTTCAATGCGGCTTTATTCAACTGATCACTCGAGTTTTTCTCTTGTTCAGACAGTTATCTGACCTCATGTTTCTTGTGTGTTTGTTCACAGTCGTCGGCAACGGAAAAAGCTTTAGCTAATCAGTTCCTCGCTCCCGGGCGAACACCCACAATAGCCAACGAGAGGATGCCTGCGAGTAAAACCGTCCACATGCAGACGAAGGCCCGGTGTACAGGAGAGATGAGGGACGAGCTGCTTGGCACGGTAGGAGGAATCGAGCTCAAACACTCAGACATAGATGGATTTTTAACTTTTAGTACACTGGAGAAACGAAAGCTGAGGGATCTGTATCGTCTTGATCACAGCCCTTGCACTACCGCCTCCGGCTAAAAGCCTGTTTGCAATTGGTTTAAAAGTTTCAGCTTTCAACTAATGTGCTTTCAACCTAACTGCAAAAACCAGGCTCTCTAAATGAAATGCTAAAGGCCTCGTGCACCACATTCTGTCCGGTTCACACATTTCTCTGTTTTGTGTCTTTACAGGGGTTGTCGGGGAAAGGTGAGAAATGTTTTTGGAATTCAAATCCTTCTTGGATTCAGTGTCTTGATCCAAAAAAAAAATATATACTAAATTAAAAACATTTTCATTATTGTATTATACTTACTTTTTTGTGTACTTCTTCATAAACTTTTTTCTCAAAATGCAATATTTGTGTTTTGCTCCGAATTGATACTAAATATTTAAACATGCCCGTCTTCAGACTGATAGTGATTTTTCTCTCTGCAGGCATGTCTGAAACGGATTTGCGGAACAGAAGGTAAAGCTGTCCACGTTATTTCTTCTCTCAAAGAACTTGTTATACTTTATTTATACAATAAAATAAAACTGTAACAACCAGTGACGGCTTCTGGAAAGGCTTCAGGCTCATCCACAGCTTTGTTGAATTATGAATGTGTCTCACAGCATCATCACTTCATCTGTGTATCACTGTATCATCGTGATCATTCCTCGGCTACACAGCCTGCAGTAGAATAAAAATCTCATGTACTCGTGCCCTCCCTTCTCGTGCAGAGGTCTTCCTCTGGATGAGCGTCAGTCTGCTGCAGAGCTCGAGGCCGTCATGCAACATCACCACAACCTGCAGGAGAAGCTTGCTGAGGACATGCTCAACCTCGCCCGAAATCTGAAGAACAACACTCTGGCAGCGCAGAACATCATCAAACAGGACAACCAGGTAACTGGACGGACACTCTGCCAGCGTCACAGTATTTATGTTTTAATGTTTTCATCCTAAACGTTCACACCAGGGTTACTAAAAAGAATACATTTCACCAGCAGAAATAATGACAGCCTGTCTGTTTTCAGCACAGTTTTATTTATAGACTGCAAGTTCAACAAACTTAAGAACTTAAGATCATTAATCATTTAAAAGTTGTTTATTAAATTTGTGAACTAGTGGTTAACAGCTAATTCATCATCCAGGCAGCAGAGGAACAGACGTTTAGAAGCTTCTGCTTTGTGATGAGACCTTCTTCACCTTCATCTTGTTCTTCTTCATATTTGTCTTTTGTCTTTGTCTTTGTCTTCATCGTCTTGTTCTCTTATATTTTTAATTTTCGTCCTTGACTTCTTATTCTTCATCCTCGTCTTATTCGTCCTCATCATCTTTTGTCTTCGTCTTGTTCTTCTTCGTCGTCTTATTCTAGGTCTGTTGATTATTCTTTTTTGTTCATTTGTTTGTTCTTTCCCCTCCTCTGAGAGACTTTTGTATGTTTCAGATCTTTACATGTTCTGTTTATCTGATATTTATCTCCATGTTTGCATCATCTGTTGTGTGTCCTTGTCCCTCTCAGACTCTGAGCCAGTCGATGCGCCAGGCGGACCTGAACTTTGAGAAGCTGAAGACGGAGTCGGAGCGATTGGAGCAGCACACTAAGAAGTCCGTCAACTGGCTGCTGTGGCTGATGCTCATCCTCGTCTCCTTCACCTTTATCAGCATGATCCTCTTCATCAGAATCTTCCCCAGACTCCGATGATGAGCGTCCACAATCCTGAACTCTTAGTCCTACGTCCTCCTGTGTTTACAGAGCAGTAACTACATAGGCCTCATAGATCTATACGGCATGTCTGTATGTGTGATACAGATCAGTAGTGGTCAGCACCAAAACAACTCGGCTTGACGGACTGAAACATTTGCACTTTTGAAACTGAAATGTTTAAAATGTGGTTTGAAGCATCAGTATTCCTTTTTTTTAAACAGGACAGACCATGAATGGAGGTGAAGAGCCTCTTGCTGAAAGGCCTTTAGGAGCAGCAACGTAGTCTTAATACGCAGACAGCAGGGACTGAGCCTTAATTATTTTAATCCCAGGTAGGCGACTAGCCATTCAGCACATGTAGTACGGCTCTCACTGAGTGTGACTTATGATCATCTTGTTCGTATTTTTGCTCAAGTTCACGAACCGTCCGCCACCTGCCGTGTTCTATACTGGCCGCAGTTTAAACACTATACTGATACTTATACATGAATTAAGAAATACACCGATGAGTTTAAACTGAAACTTCAACTGCCCCGTTTAGCATTTACAAACAGTCTAGAAATGGTTCCTGAAGCACTACAATGACATTCAGAGTGCTTATAAATCAGCATTTGTCAGCGATTATAACTCTTATTACTGTATTATCTATATTATCGTCCACTCTATCTGTTCAGAGGTAGTCTTCCAAGCGAGGAAGACTAGGGAGGAGTTATTTATTTTATGTTTATTAAATGTTTGTAAACTGTTTATAAATGCTAAAAAAAAAAAAAAAACAGGGCGAAAATAAAATGTTAGAAACGTTTTATTTAAATTTAAACATTATTGCAAATTATAAATCGGATTTAGATTTCAATCTTCCATGTTCAGACATTCACTGCGCGGAGGTGTCGAGCTTTGTTCGTCTTGTTTCAGTTGGCCGCTCCTCATGTGTCAGCCGTCCTCAGTCCTGCTTGTAGTTCACGAGTCTGTTTCGGTGGCTGATTCAGGCGTTCGCGTTTGTCGTGCTGGCGACGAGAAAGCTTCATATCGTGTTAGGCCGGCAGCCTTTGCGTGTTTTAAATTAATTCCAGGTTGTATGGAGACGCAAAATTACAACCATCTCCATTCATTGTTTTGTCATTGTGATAATTGTACGTGTGTGTGTTGTGAGAGCTGTGTATGAATTTTTTTTCCCCCATAAACTCAAAGACCAAATATCGCCCTCTGTCGTCCTGAAAACGGCGAAGCAGTGAGTGCATGTGGCCACTGTGTGTCACTCACGTCCTTCGAATATGAACAGATAATGACCTCCATGACCCTGACGGCCTGATCAAGCCATGAAACCTAAATTAACCCCACTGCTCTTTTAGAAGTGATCTGAGGATTGAATTATGGCTAAATAAAGGCGGTTAGCCACAGTAAAAAGCACACAGCGACCGTATGTGACTCTGGGTAATCTGTGCATTTCACAGCTTTTCTTCTTATTTAATGTAGCCTGACGACATTTGGGAATCGTTGCTTCAGATGTATTTTTTTTTTTTCATGCAAGCAGCCACGGTGAGAAAAGCTCCTAACACATTAACATTCCTGCTGTGTTGTTACTGTCATCTGAGGCCTGTAGCTGGCTGGCTTGTCCAGGCTTGCAGCTCTGCCCCCTGGCCCTTCCCCTCTCTCTCTCCCTCCCCACTCCCTGCCTGCTGCCCCACCTCGCGGCTGGCTGGCCGGGCCCAAGCTGAGGCCTGGCCTGGCCTGTCGTGTATTTTAGGATCCCTGGGGGGTATTTTGCCTGCTGGAAGCTGAGGTATGCAGGACACCAGGAGACCAAATGAGGTTGTGTCACTGCGGAGGATCGTCATCCCTCAGTTTAATCACAGCTGTTTGCGCCTCCATTCTCAGGCCGTTGCTAATGCTCTGGCTGCACGAGCTGCTTCTCTACAGGCCGCAGCTCTGCTTTTGAACTGAAGCTACGAGCACATGACTTCATCAGCGGTTTCTCGTGTTCATTACGGTTGTATTATCCCATCAGCTGAATAAGACAGTTTCCTACACGGACCCCAGAGTCTTGCATGTGTTCTGTTCCTATATTCAGCAAATGCCTCGAGATCTGTGGGGCTCAGTATTAATGGCACTGTTAACCTCTGACCCAGGAAACCTGAATGAATTCCTTCCTGCACTCTTTTCCCACAGGGACACTCTGAAAATAGTGTTCGACGCTCTGTTGGGCCGTAAATCTAGCTGAATTGACTCAGCACCACTGTGGTTTTAGTGTTTAGAAAAAGTACATTTGCTCAAACATAATACTTATATAAACATTTCCGCTTCATATTTTTCACTATACATTACATTTATTTGACGCATAAAGCTAAGTTGTAAGTTTGGCGTGAAGAATAATGCACTTTAATGCGCTGCTATAGACGAAGTATCCACCCAACATGTTTAAAACTACTAATGCATCAATTGTTATAATAATCTAATAATAATGACACATAACACTCAGAAGACAGGCCATTCTGCCAGCTAATGACTGCGAAACATTGTGCTTTGTGAATGGTAAATGGACCGCACGTACATAGCGCCTTTCCAGTCTGTCTGTCGGTGTTGGCTCCATGATGCTATGATGAATGCTGTGTATTTTGGAGTGCAGCAAAGTGTGTTTTTGACTCCTGAGCACTGGACACATTAGTGGGAACAGTTAAAGACACTTTCCCAATGTGTCACAGATCAGTCGTAAGGAATTAATGAGAACAACTTTACATATAGTTGTCCTTATATTAACAATCATTCAACATGAAAGTAACCAGCGTGTTGGGAGAAATATACTGTATGAGCGAATAGCGAGCAGGTTTCTGACCTGTAAGATACTCTCTTCATTTTGACGATGCTATATGAATAATTAGGGAGTTTATAAACAAAGACTATAATTAGTTGTACTACTGATATTTGTTAAAGCTTGTGTGTGTGTGTGTGTGTGTGTGGTAGTACAGTTTTAATTGGTTTGATCCCTCTTTACAGCAGAGAGCAGAGACACAAATTGTTAAGCATGAGAGAACTTCCATCCCCTCTCAGCGCAGCGCTGTGCCTGTTAAACACCACAACACTCCTGTCTTTTTAATTTAGTTTTTGGCTACAGCTACAGGAGGATTTGGGTTGCCTACAGAGATGAAGGAGATTTTTTTCTTTCATTTTCTTTTTTTTTTTCCATGTACTTCCTTGAGGGAGCAAAAGGATAAGAAGAGCTTTTCTTTTTTCTCTCTCTCTCTCTCTCTCTCTCTCTGTCTCTTGCCAAATTTTTGGAGGTGCTGTAATGTTAATGACCTAATGTGAACGTTAAAAGGCTGCACGAGCTCATAACGTGAGTCACTGTCATGCACGCACGTACTCCCATTCATGGAAAACAGAACTGATCCGCTTCTGTCTTTACTGTCAGTCACCGAGGCACGGTTTGTACTGGCTCTGGATTTATACAGTTAAATCTCCACGACTCAATAAACTCCTTGATTTATTTTTAATTTATTGGCACTTTTTATGCTTTCATTTTCCAGTTTTAGCTCTTGGATTCCAGTATTCAAAAGGTCAGACCTGGATTTAGGTAAAACTACCAGAGACAAAGATGGAAATAAGTCCTGTTTTCTATCCACTCTTTCCTGCACAAAACTCACGTGTTGCCTTGTTATTAACATATTAGAAAGTCCTCAGTAAACCACACCAATGTTGGTGCAGTTAACCTTTTTATTCTTGAGCTGCGTCACAATCTCTTAATCTCTCTTAGCACACAGGTGCAGCTGTGGAAGTTTCTCTGTTTTCATTTTGCCGTTACAGTTTCCCTCGACAGGAGCCGCCTCCCCATGCGTGAGACAGTCTGTCTCTGTATCTCTGTCTGTCTGTGTGGTTGTGTTGTGTCTGTGGCTCTTCCTCAGTCTCAACGCTCTAATGAGGGTTCCTCTCAAAGCCTTTTCTCTCTCTCTCTCTCTCTCAAACACACACGAACATGCACAGCTGTGTTGTGGCAGCGCTCTGACTGCAGGGTTGAAGTAGCTGAAGCACCTAGAAGGACCACTTTCACCTCTCTTACAGTATCTTTGACAGCTGAGGATGATTTCAGAGAATTATCCTCAGAGAGGTGAATTGCAGATAAAGCTACCGGCCATAACAGCACTTCCTTACAGCTGTATGTTTTGTGTCTGCACATGCCTGTGTGCTTTTCACCTGTGCATGCATGTTTATTGCACCCCAAAGACCGAGCCATATGTCATTCCCTGCTGCGCCCTATCGCCGCCCCTCTATTACTCCGTATTCACAGCCTGGTGTCAACATGTGGGTTAATGCACTGAACCTTTCAGCCTGTGTCAGGCTGCGTGGTGCTGAAAGAGTCCCAAATGGAAGAAAGAAAAAAAAAAAAAACTCCCTGCTGCTTTCTGCTCAGCCTTTCATCTATAGAGCTCAGGTAGTGCTGCTGCTGAGAGGCTTAATTTCTTGGTTCTTTGCTCTTTCACCTTTCGGTGATTTGGGATCTCTCAGCGGGAAGAACTGAAGACCGCTGCTGCTGGTACTACAGGAGGCTTTCTGGCTTGATGCTGGGAAGCTTCTGCCTCTTAACGTAAAGGAAAATTCGTTTTAAATATGATGCATGCTTATTTTCTTCCTCACAGGGAGTGATGCCACTCTCAAGTCCGTGTGGTTAATATGTGGTTGGATCTCATTAGCGTAGCTTAGCATAAAGACTTGAAAGAGGGGGAAACAGCTAGCCTGGCTCTGTCCAAAGGTAACAAAATGCACCTGCCTACCCTTTAGGCTCTCTAGTTAACACTTTCTTTGTTTCTTGTTTGCAAAATATGAATACTGCTCCCAAGAAACAGTTGGTTTCAGTTCACATCATTGTTTGTACGGATCAAACAAACAAGATAGCATAGCATGAAGTCAGGGAAGGTTCTCGCTTACAAATGGCCTCGTGTGACTCCAACAGCCACACCTGAGCTCAGGTGACCTGCACGACATCACTCACACATCAGACCTCAGGCGACTTTAACAACTCGGGCAACAGTCAGTCAGAACTGAAGAAGCCTCTCTGCGTCACGGATCTATAACTAAGTTCAGTTTCCCCAGATTTAACCCTTCTCGAAGTTATAGCATGTTAATTAGCGAGCTTTAGCGGTGCTGGAGGGTGGATTCTGTTATACTGTTACCGACTAATCGAGTAATAAATCATCAGATATATAATCAGTTGCAAATTTGATAATATTATATTACAATAATGTGATTAAGTAATGTGATGAATGCGCTATTTTCAGACCTGTTATAGACTAAATATTTAAATGATTAATCAAAAAGATAATTAATGAATAGATAGATTAATAGAACTAATTAATTAGCTGCTAGCCTACTTCATACAGAGCCAGACCAGCTGTTTCCCGCTCTTTCTTTATGGAAAGCTAAGCTAACCAGCTGCAGCTTCATATTGAACTGAGAGTGCTATTGATCCTCTCGGGAAGAACACTAATGAGCACATTTCCCAAAATGTCGAACTATTCCTTTAAGCTGGTGTTTAAAATTAGAATTGGGACGGAGGTACAAAGTTCCAGGTGGCTTGGATGCAGCGCTTGTTTTTCTCTCGGCAGGCTGCGCCTTTGGCTGCGAATCGGCTGCTCAGGCGGGGAGGAGCCCTTGAGGGTAAAAACTGTCAAGGACGTTAAGGTGCTGTAGACGGAGCAAGGCCCAGCAGTTGAGGCTTCAGGCACCTCCTATGGCCAGAGCCAAGATTGGGGTCTGTCCTTGAGGGTGATGGGTGGTATGCAGGAGTGAAATGTGGGAACCAGGCGTACCTCTCCTGGGCCCCCTCATCGTTGTACCCCAGGAGGCCCGAGTTGCCACAGCAGGTGCAGGGCCCCTTCTGGAACAAGGGAGGCTCCTCGGGGTAGCAGATTAGTGGTGTGAATGCATGTGTGTGTGTGCGTGTGTGTAATATTTTTCTGTTTTTGCTTTCGTCGACCAGGTTTCTTTCGAACACGAAACTGAACCAGTTTTTAAAGAAGATGCAAATGAACTGAAACTGCCACAAAATCTACCCAAAGCAAGTGAAACGTTTTGATATAATATATATATTTTAAAAAAAAAATCAAATTCATTGTGTTTGTGGTGTTGATAAAAGGGAGGAATCCTTGGCCGATCTGTTATTTGTGAGGATGTTTGAGACCAAGGTTTCTTTTCAAGGGTACTTTCAACGTCATTCTTCACATGTTTTGTTCGCTGAGTTGGTATGTCAAGGCCGACCAGATGGTCCGATTAACTGCAGATACAAAAGTGACACATTTTAGCAAAAAATCACCTCAGCAGGGTTGTTATTTTCTCACTTTAGCTTGTGAATAAATGCAGCCCAAACTGAAAATGTACAATCACTAATGGAGTGGGTTTTTGTGCTCAAAGGACTACTGTATATATTGTGTAAACTGAACTTGTGGCGTTCAGTCATATTTTGAGGTTTCATACACACGGGTAAACGTGGAGTACATATTGTTCTCCTCTCCGATCCATCATATTCCACCCAATCCAGATCAATAGCGATGCTGCTTGTTTGGTTGTCCGACTGACTCCGGCTCTTGGTGCTCCACTATCGATTCTTTTCTCTCACTGTTTCTTGTTAAATGACTGCATGTCTCCGAGGGGAAGAGACAGAGAGGGGGATGCTTTACAATAAATAGTGAGCGTCTTTTAGCTGATATATAAAAGATCTCCCTCTGCTTGTGAAAGAGCTTGTGGGCTACTGCAAACTAGAAGGACCAAATTCGATGAGGAGGAATACGGAGTGGAGGTTCAGTCCTGTCCTCACAGCGCTCTGCTGCTTTAGCGCGGTACAAAACCATTCATGAATGAATGAATGAATGGCCTTGCTCCTCCTGCGGGGTGAGGATGTTTGACTCACAGGATACTCTGAAGTTGTTAAGCTTTTACACTGTGATTTCTGTTGAATGTGAACATTTATTGCCGCTCTGTACAGCACCTGCAGCACAGTGAAAACGTATCGCGGCTGGAAAAATGCTGGCACGTTATTGGAAACCACAGAAATATTGATACAGCTGATCAAAAAGCGAGTGAGTGAAAGATTTATAGAACAGAATAGCAACATATCGCCACATATGAAGGAGGAACAATCTTTTTTTGTACAATAAGCAATGAAATAATCCTTTTAAGTATAAAGTAACATACAATAGAAATACTGAAGTAATGTATAAAGACCCCAAAACTGTAAAGACAGTCATGGCTGTCCAGTGATCGGAGGTGATAGGAAATGGAAGAACCCTGACAGAGCTATTGATCGCAGTTCAGGGATGCTCAAACACGCCAACAGTCCGTATCAGCCGGACAACTCCAAACACACAGGAAATCCATATGGCTGAACATGAAGGAAGACTGAAGCGGGCTGAAGATTCCTACGTAAATGTTTACATATACCTGTAAGAGACAGGTGAAGAATCACAGGTAGTATTCAGTTGCATGTTTCTTTTAGGCTGTTGCACCAACGACAAGCTTCTTGTTGGCAAAATTGGTCAAATTCAAATGTCTGGGTTTTCAGAGCTGTCCACATATTTTCAGTGGGGTTGAAGTCAAGAGTTTTGGAAGACCACTCCAAAATCTTCTAGACAGACAGACGGACGGACGGACGCAGTGGTGGTTACAGGGGTGCTTTGTTGAGAGATGCTATGGCAGAAGGGGAAAAAATTCCTGCCATAGCATAAACCAGTTTCAGACCTTTGTGACATCTGACAACAAAACTTGTCAGACGATGTTTCCTGTCTTCGGTGACTTTTCCCGAGTGTGTTGTGCTCCAGCATGAGTTTGACATTTGTGGGTTTTAGTGAAATATTACGACAACCATTGGATGGATTGTCTTGACATTTTATTTAAAAAAAGCACTTTAAGTCGCCTCAGTGAATAATGACTGCAGACTCTTAGTCTTGAGTTGCACTTTTAAGGTGCTGATTTTGTTGAGGGGTTTCTTTCCTCTTGCCCCTTGGTGATGACTGCGTTCCAGCAGCTTCTACATCATGTCATCAGTCTTGTTTTTTGATGAGTCTTGAATTACATCCATACTAACTGCCTCTCAGCAACGTGTGACAGTTTTGGTTTTCTTCCATCTACCATTGGCGAAGACACCACACTTCCCAGTGCTTTTTAACAGTTGTGTGCAGTGATGATCTTGGGACGTGAAGTGTCGTTCTTGCCTTTTGTGAATCTACTATGCACTTTCTCAGATCTGCACAATGTATGCGGCCCTATCTATACACAGACGGGTCCCTAATGTTCATACATGTAGCATACAGTACTGTAGTTTGTTGTAAATTCATAAAATAAATCAAACGCGTTTGTTTTGTTGTCTGACAAATCGCCAAAGAGCCATTTCACAAATGTCCCCGACAAACCTATGCAAACCTTTGACCACCACCTCCAAGTACACACATCACCATTTACTGAATGCGGGGACATGTCCTGCTGATACAGTTACAGCCTGTTCCTAATCATCACTTGTCTAATCTTAGCCTACATGCTTGATGGGATTGGTTATTTCTGCACACACTCTTGAATATTTATGTCCTAATTTGGGCTATTTTTCTCTCATGTTTTCAAACTGGGGTTATTTATAGTGACAAGACACACTGTACTCTCACAGAGCCAACTTCTTTCAGGCATGCAATCACACACACACACACACACACAGACGCAAACACACTTGCACTCTGTCAAGTAAATGACATTACATTGCAACAATTCCAGCTTGCGTAAGTCTAAAAGCGACAGTTTGTTTGTTGACTCCCAGACCCCTCACTGAACTTTTACACTCATCCTACTTCCCCCGATCCCAAACTTCCCCATCCTACTCCTTGTGAGAACATAAACAAACACTGTTTTTTATTATTGTGGGAAGTTTCAAGACACACAACACGGCCCCCATGGTTCCTCCCGTTCTCAGCTTGCAGAGCGCTGGCCCCCGGGGTCACAGAGCAGCGCTGTGGTCAGTCAGGCCTGAGTCACAGGATGTTGAAGTAGCATGCCTCAGGGCTGTGGCTGGAAATAGGACTTGGGAAGAGCGAGTAGTTAAAGCCTTGATGTCTGGCTTCCCCACCTCTGCTCCTCTGAGACAGAAAAGAACAGGCCACACACAGTCATACCTCTCTCCGTCAAATAACTGACAGGGCTCGGGGCCAGTACTTTAGGTCCACAGGGTCAATAACAATAGTAAAAGGCAGACGGAAGAGGAAACTAATCAAGGATTTTGGCAGTTTGTTTGGCAACCATGTTGCTATTAATTTAGGGAACAGATCTGGTGGGGGGGGGGTTAACTTTGCAGGTTGCTAACAAGAGTAGCAGTTAGTTTCTTGCTCCCCCCTGTAACTGACGGCGCTGTGAACGTGGCAATCTGTCTTTGATCATCTCAGAAGATGTAGTTCTCGCCTTGGATGTGGTGTTTGCAACGTCCAGGATGGGTGGTGTGCGGCCGGGTCTGTTTCCTCTGTAAACACAAATACAATGAAAGGAAGTAATTAAGTGTTTCCCCTTTCTCTTATTTGGTCTCAGTGGATCCGTGTGACAAAATACATCCTGCACTCTGACCTGGATAAGTCTGACAGGTTTATTTTTGCTCTGACATTTTTCAGACATTTGAAGAAAAACATTCTTGTGACATGGGATGTTGAGAGTAAATACACTCCAATAGTATATTTATAATTTTATAAGATACAAGGTTTAAATCCAGAGATTTCCCGAGCAAGTTGGAGATCAGGGAAAATGTGTCCAAGAGTACCTGTAACTGCTACCAACATAAAGTTATTGATTGAAAAAACAGGCAGAAATTGTGCATTCTTAAATGTGAAATGGTCGATGAGATCTGGAGCAGGAGCAGGAAATTTGATATGCATATCCAACAACCTACAATGTGCATTGATCACCCACCTACATATCTACACCCGGCCGTATCATCTAATCCAAGAAAATCTTTATATATTTGAAGTTTATGGTGAATAAAATATTCTCTATAACAGGGGCTCTTTTCTTAAGACTCGTTTAATCATTTGTACATGGTGCTTTAATGGATATCTGAATCCTCAGATCCCGTTCAGGGAGGACACAGAGGGTCATTGTCAGGTCCTCGTGTCACTGGAATTCTGGGAATTTTTATCCCTGCTCTGATCTGCACTCACAAGTTGTCAGCATGTGGACGATTTCACACGCAGTTAAGGAAGACTATAAACAACACATTTCACAAAAGGACACGACTGCATTCGCAGCAAATTCAGTCATTAATCTACTTCACTAAGATTATTAATGGAATTAATTAATGGAAGTGGCCACCAAAGTAAATTTCCAAAAAAAAATCAGTCCTAGCAAATGATTTAGTCCTGAAATCATATTTTATTAAAACATCCACCAAATTAGATGTTTTTAAAGAAATTGGTTTTGTTAATGAGGTCGTGATCAGGCTCATACTGCCTTATTTAAACACACTGACGCTCATTTCTAAAACGGGGCAAGGTGCAGAGAAAATCTGTTATTTTAAAACATCACAGCACTCATGACACAACGCTGAAATGTGAGAAAACCAAAAAGGCTCTGCACGTTTAAAAAGTATAACTTCCACCCTTTTTAAAAAAAACTTTTCTTGCACTGATGAAAGTCTGAAAGTTTGCTTTTATTTCAGATTTTTCTATATGATAAATGTGACATGCTAAAAAATGATGTAACCAGTCCTCCCAGTTCAGTTGTCTAGAGTAAATGATAACAAATGTCTTCTGGAAAAATAATAATACACAGCCAAACATTACAGTTTCATGACTGTTTCTTGGATTTATTTTCCGTATTCTGAGACAAATGAGCACCAGCTTACAGTCGCTTTAAAAAGCTGAATCCTTTATGATTTCAACAAAGTTCAGCAGCCTCTCTCTCTCTTTCTCTCTCTCTCTCAATCGACTTTCTCCAACGGAAATGTTTCTAAGAACCGAGCTGTTTGCATGCATGTGCTCCTGCACGTGCACGCCTTTACGTGTGAAAGGAACCAACGAAACAACAGTGTCCCTATATTCCCAGTGTGAGGGGAAGTGTGAGAACTATACTTTGATGCTGTGCAGCACTCACTGTCTTCCTGAAGCCCTCTGTGCTTGTGGGGACCTGTGACATTGACCTGACCTTGAATGCCCTATGTATTTGCTGTGTGCCTGTCTCTGTTGCTCTCGCTGTCACTCTGACAATATGAGGATAAAGCTGTCACTGACACATCATCTCAGAAAGGGCATTCAGGCTCAAGCTCGCCATTCAGTTCCTTATCATTGATAAAGCTAATCCTGGCCTCATGGCCCCCTAAACCACCCATCAGTGTGAGAAAAAGAACAATATACGGGAGGGGAGAAAAAAACTGGAAAAATAAAGAGAGAAAAGGAGGCTTAGAAAAAGAGGAAAATGGGGAAAAATGAGGGAGGGAAGTATATATTTAAAAAAGGCGGATTCAAATTTAAAAGCGTGAAGAAAAAGAGCAGGTGATGGTTGTTTGTGCACAGAAAGAGAGGAGTAGGCTGCAGAGGTGACCTTGACAGCCTAATCTGTTTATAGATAAGTGTGCTGTGGTCCATGTGTGGGAAAACAAGGCTCTCTGGGATGTGTGTGTGTGTGTGTGTGACCCAGGGTTAAGTGTCTTACACACAGACCATGGCCCAACGCACTACACACATGATGGAGCGTGATATATAACACGGGCAGAGGCTGGGTTTACTGGAGGGTCCTATAGTTCAGGACATTGTGACAGATAGAGCTGTCTTAAAGAGGAAGTCAAACCTTTCCATTTGAAAATAACCTGCCGTATGTCTCACTTTATCTTCAAAGAGGTCGGAGAATCCCCTTGGTCAGCATGACATATAGAACCAGAGGAAGTTTAGATGTCAGGCGAAAGGTTACATGTTCAAATTGTGGCTTTTGTCACATTTGCTGTAACAACTTGACTTCAAACCACGTGTCTAACAGCCTCTTTCCTCTTTCAGTAGCTGCTTCCTGTTTTGATACAAAAACTTTAACACAGCTGCTACTTATGATTTTATTTTATTGATTTTTTTATTCATTCTACCAGAAATATCCACACATGTAGAGAAGGTAGAACCAGTTGGTAAGTATCCCTTTAAGGCAATTATAAAATGATCTCACTCTGATATGAGATGAATGATCTGCACTCTCGCCTTCCTGGTTCGAACCTCGGTTGGGGCCTTTCTGTGTGGAGTTTGCGCGTCCTCATCAATGCAGGTTAAGATGGACGGTGTATGTGTTCGGTGTCATGTATACAGTTCTGAAGAGCCATTTTGAAGCTCAGTGTGGCTGGTAGTCCTGCCTCTTCTCGACGTGGATCATCAGTGGACCTGAGGTGGTCCAAATGAGGGCTGGGTGCTCAAAAAGCCATCTGTAACAGCACCCACCTGTCAATCAAAGCAACCACGTTGTTAACTAAGCCTTAGTATAATTTAAACAGGTGAGTTAAATTGAAATTCAGAGTCAGTACAGTTGTCATGAACAGGAACATTAGTTAGTGTGGATATGGTTTACAGCAGTGCCATGTGTGTGTATGATTAACCTCATAATAGTATTAACCTCATAACGTGTGTGCCATGCTTAATGTTGCTTGATGATATTGCTGAAGCTGTAGAGGAGCCTGACGAATGCACACATACACACCTCGAACATGTTGTGATGGAAAGGTTACAATTAGATACAGGAAGCGCACGCTATCTAGTCACGCCACCTTCTGTGTTTCTGAGAATCAGGAGGCGAAGGACACGTTACAGAGTGAATAACAGGAGGTGGTCAGGAGAGAAGCAGACAACATACCCATAGAAGGGGAATGGCATCTTTGCACGTCCTAAAACGTGGAGATGACACATGAACAGTTGATTGGAAGAGGCAAAGCAGGAACTGAACATGAGGAAATAGATACAAATAAGATATAGACCAACGCCCATATTGTTCAAGTCAGATCTCACTCAGCTTTCGCAAAGACAGCTTAATCTGTGGAAGTGTGATCTCCGCCATTCTGCAGAAGGGTGAATAAATTCTTTGAAGTGATCAACGTTTCCAGTTTGCTCTTTTCTGCATCAAACAACTCGGAGAGACGCTTCTGATTCGTCTCAACATTAGAGAGACCAAAACTGTTTTTGTATCAGGCTGTAAACATGTTTATTTCTGATGTGAATTTGGACATTTTAACATGGGGACTTATGGAGACTGACTCGTTCTGTAGCCAGCCTCAAGTGGACGGCCGGGGGAACTACAGTTTCTGGCACTTCTACAGCCACAGAGGTTGCTGGTTAGCGTGAATGCAAGAGTTAAAGTTGGTCTCTATGTGTCAGCCCTGTGATGAACCGACGACTTGTCCGAGATGTACCCCTCCTTCTGAACGTCAGTTGTTGTCGACTCCATCCCAACCCTGATAAGAATTAGCAGTTATTGAAAATGGGTAGATTAATATGTTGTGTGTAAATTTGTTGGCAGCTCAGTACAATGTAAGAATTAAAAGAAAAAAAGTGTGAAACAACATCTCATCTTATCAAATGACAAACCTTCCAGTTGCTTGATTCAGGCTAACAATATAACCAGGTGCTTGGTTATATTATGCTCTCGCTGTGCATAATATAACTCCAGGATACCTCAGTTGTATGCTGTGTTTTTGAGCTTTTATCAGCTCTTCCTAACAGTAATAAATCACTGCATTGTAACCCTCGAGGAGAATGAACGTGGAAGGAGAATGGGAAAAGCAGACAGAGTTTTCTTTAAAGATCTCACATGTGAATGCATGACTTGTGTCTGAATCCGACGGTGAGACTCAGGGAGCAGTTTACTGTGTACGGCAAGAAGAGGCTGATTGACATACAACATGTACTCCATGATTCATAAATCTCCAGTAATGCATATTCGAGACATAGATGGCACGGTGTACCCTTGGTTACAATTTCATTAGTGGCAGAGGTGATTGATCAGACAGAGACAAACTAACAGAGGCAGAGAGTGCAGACACACTGAATCTCCGTGGATCAATGTGACGACCTGAAAGGCAGCTGTTATCAACATGGATTATCAACATGAGTTGTGTGGTCTGTGTGTGAGTTTTATCGGATCACTGAACGCATCATCGGGCACATAATCACAGCGCTGAGCCGACCGCAGTGTTCTTTCCAAAAGCTTTAGTCTTCCTCATCAGTGGCTTAGTCTGACATCTACTGTTACAGTCAGCAGCTTTCCTCATCTTCCTCGTGGTTTCTAGTCCAGATAAACTGTTTCACACACAGTCGGGGGGTCTGTTTCTTCACTTCACCTGGATCACCAGGGACTAATTCAGTCCACTTCACCCCATCCCATTCACAAACTGAGTGTAAGATAAAAGGCATTCTTATTCATCCAAAAGGGAAGTTTGTTGTCCAGATGTTTAATATTCACATTATATAGTAAGTCAAACATATACAGTACATGCAGTAAATGCTAACATCAGTGGGCTAACTCTGCAGTGTTTGCTATGTTATCCAGCTTAGCATGCTAACATTTGCTAATTCTGAGCTGATAGTGGCACTAGATGAAAAGTCAAGGGGAGGTTCATCCTGTGGGGAACATGAACGCTTCTACTATCTCAAATATCTCAACATTTAAGATCAAAGTGATGACAGGCTGTCATTAATCAATAATGGAGTTATGCATTAAAAATGGTAATAATATATACATTATCTATATGAATATCATCCTATTTTATCATTCTTATCACCTGCTTTATTCAGCTGATAGATTTAATTTACTTTTAACATTTTATTGGTTTTAGTGTGGCAGTTTTTATGTCTTGCTGAATTGGTCCTTGTTTTTTTTGTTTTTTTATCCAATTGTTGTTAAACCTCTATTTCTTTTCTTTTTTTACTTCTTAATGGCCTTTATTTATTTATTATTTTATAATTGTTTGGCTACATTTTAATTATGTATTATCTATTTTGCAAGATTCATCTCATTGTTGTTTACTTCTGCTTTTATTTGCTCTATGAAGCTCATTTATTTATATAAATAAATAAAGTTTGAGTTTGATAATTAGTAATGTGTAAAGTGTACAGTGAGATAAAAATAGTTACAAGTAAAGTCCTTACAGCACAATGGAACCAAAACTTGCACTTGATGGTATGAATAGTGTCTTGCGGTGGCGTTTAACAGCGAGGTGTTAATTGCACTGAGCAACAAGAACAAAGTACATTTGCAATGTTTGTCTAACAATGCAAAAAGAGGTATTGTATAATTTGTATACATAGTAAAGTAAAAGAAATGAATACATATCGAAATAGAATATCATATTAGCCCTAGTTACCACATTACTATATAAAACATGAACATTACAGTAAATGACAACATTTAGATATAAGTGGACAGCTTTCTAGCTTCCATCAACCATCATTTAACATCTAATGGCTGTTTATTTAAACATGGTGATGATGAAATGCAAATCGATTTTAAGAGAAAGCCACAAAATACCAGTGCCTGTTATACACCCCCCACACCCACTGCACCTGTACAGGAAGAAGAGCTGATCACGTTCCACATCACAGACCTCGTATGGTGTTATAACACAGCAAAACTTCTGAACTTCATTAACTTATGACACAACTTAGACACCGAGTAAATTAATTGATTCTCTGCAGATATTTTCCTGCACGTGTACCAAATTACACAACTTCCTTTTGTCACAGATAACGGGAGTGCAGAGTATCACCCATGCATCCTGTTGTGTATGTTTTTGTAAACTCCCTGTTCTGATGTCACGTGTGCGCCGGCAGCTTTGTCGAGCGCTGTGCGCTTCCACATTAGCAGAAAAGGTGTGGACCCTCTCTCGCTTAAGTGGCAACACACATATGACTGCGTTGTGATTTGTGTGATTGAGAGACAACAAGGGAATCAGGGTGAGCGAGGGAGGCGGTTGTTTGCCTGTTTGCCTCAGCTGCAGGCGACAGGGTTTGAAGTGCAGGAACAGCAAGTGCTAAAAGTGTAAATCACTAACACAGGGAGCCGTTTGAAGAGGATAATCCAGGAATGCTTTGTCTGTTTAAGCTTATGACCCTCTCCTTGGTGGACATCTCACACACATATACACACACACACATATACACAGATGCCCTCATGCATGCACACACATAGAGGATGAACGGGGGGTTCCTGTTTCCTGGCTCCCCAGGCAGCTAATTACTGAGCCTTCCACACCAACAAAGGAAAGAGAGTCTCTCCATTCAAACATATTAATCCCTCTATTTACAGGCTGCAGCAGAGGCGACTGCAGAGAGAACGAGCGGGAGTTTGTTTTGCCTTCTGCATCTGCGTTTGAGAGGGAAAAACAGACATTACGTGCAGACGGAGTTAATGCTGCAGAAGTTTATGTTGTGAGGCGGGTGATGGAAATGCAAATATATGCCTTTGTAATCGATCTACCAGTGAATGCTGCTTCTCCCCGACGAGCTGTTGTATGTATGTCACCTGCTTGGCTGATGAGGCTCCTTAATGTTGGTTCGCGAGGTATGGCTGAATAAAGCGATCACAAAGAAGTCCTTCTTGTTGAGCTTAGACAAAGAGACTTCAGTTAAGACTTTCAGAGAGCTTCAACACCAGGACTCGTATCCTTGTTTATATTTTCAGTACCTTACAGGTCCTGAAGGAACTGAAGTGGTGAGAGGAAATGCTTATCTTTTGTGGTGCCACCGCTGACAGTTTTATACATGGATATATGCTTTTTAAGGAGAGAAAAAAAGAAGATATAAACTGGGACATCTGGAGGTTTGAGAAATAGCTTTCACTGATATAATGAGTGTGATCCTGCAGCTTTTTTCTTCACCTGTCAAACTACAAACACCTCTGAGTCATTTACATATCTGCGTATCCTCCGGCCTGAATACACTACCAGGTAGAAAACATCCTGATTCTGCCCCTGGAGCGTGTGATATAAAGAGAAGTGTCAACATGTTTATGACAGGCACTACAGCGGTGCCATATAGATATTCCCAGTGGATAATACTGCTTTTGTGAGTGATAGAGGAGAACTGTGTAGGTAAAATAAGTTTAGGGAAGTTTAAAAAAACCCATATTCGATTTAAAATCCTTCATTTGCATCGATTATTTCAACCTTTACCAAAGAATCCCTTCAACCTCACAACACTCTGTACATGCAGACAGAATAACATGTTTATTTAGCATAGCTCAAAGCTTAATCCTATTTATTCACTACGTAGCATCCCTTTGTCCCTGTTTGACATTCGGAGTAAGTGAATTGGCTGGAGATATTTTTAGTGCCACCTACTGAAATGATGTCGTAGTACAACGGAGCAGGAGCGCGGCTGTAGTGGTTGCACAAGTGCTGCATGTGTAGACTCATAACAGCACTCGAGGTAGGTTAGTGGGATAAAACAAAATCCATTCACTTGACTTCCTCTACTCCCACTGAAAAAAGGAAAGAAACTGGTGTTATGTGTGAGGAGGAGGAGAAAAAAAAAGAGAAGAGAGACGTCGCAGTTGGCGTCAGACAGCGCGACTACCACAAAGAGATCTGTTTTGACTAGATTCCACAACCTCGGTCCTTCAGACCTGTGACATTTAATCTCACTAAGACCTCATTTACTCTGTTCACTGGGTAACAACATTCCTCAGATTAACAACAAGCCTGCGCCACAAGCTCTTAGCAGAGTAGACACAAACGGCACCCCTATGCGATAAACAACAAGCAAATGTTCTACTACTTTCTAATCTGCTCAAAGCCAATAGTTCAGGTGAGAACCGCGGTAAGATTCAAACAACATGTATGGAGCTCCGGGTATTTTGTGCAGTTCACTTCTTCCACTAAGAGGACAGGTTTTGTCATAAGGATATTTGCTATGCAAATATGTGTGAACTATAGGTCTACCTTCCACACTGCAGGCAGGTGTACTTCCTGGCTGCAAGGCCAAGACGGTGTTTAACGTTTACACTTCTCTATAACACCTTGCCTTACCCACAAATCTCACAAATGAATGACAATGTAACAAGGAGAATCGAGTAAAAGTGTACAAATCATTAAGACATGGCTGCATGTTATCCTGTCGTTCAATATTCTAATAGGTGCTGGCCCACTTCGAGTGATCTGCTGCCACATGCTGCTTGGTGTAGCATGAATAAAGGTGAGACGTTAGTGAGAAAAGGACCATATCATCTTAACCTCACCTGCAACTTTAATTACAGCTGTTGGGGTTTGAATTCAAAATGGTGAAATCCATCTAGAAACATATACATATGTTTAAAAAAATGACAAATCCAAACATTCTTGACTGTGCTAGTTCATTCTTATCATACGTAGATCGAAGCGTGGAGTCACATAATGATATTGTGAGTTAGACCTACAGGTTATTCAAAATAAAGGGAAAAAATGATTTTGCATTCGGCTGAGAAACAACTGATGTTGTTCGTTTTAAGAACCAGTGTGTAGGATTTAGTGGCAACTAGTGATGTAGTCGCAGATTAGCTTTTGCTTCTCTCCTTCATATGACGCAAAACCCATAAAAAACATGAAAACATCTTGTTAGGAGTCATGATAACATGGCATATTATAGACACAGAGATTCATCTGGAGCAGATGAATCAGTAATGAAAACATGTTGTTAGTTTCAGTTGGGCTGCTGTGTTCCTCTTATTGTGTCAAACTGAACTTATAGTTAAAACTTCCCTTTACCAAACCAAGTCCACCGTGCTGACAATTAAAGGCCCAGTGTGTAAAATTTGGGAGCCTCTACTTTCACAGTAAGGGAGACATGGAATATTAAAATGTTTTCATGCAAGTAATCTTTTTGTTTTTGTCACTTAAAGCTCCAGCGTGTAATATTTTGGAGTAGTTCTTTGCAGGAATGGAACACACAATTCATTAGCGGATCACCACCTGAAAATCCCTCCATGTATTTTGCGACTTTGAGCTATACATATAAAATTTGATCTGATTTGAAAATAAGAAATCATTTTGTTGTCTCAAAATGAGCCTTGCAGATCTACAGTGAGGGGGGGGGGTCCTCTTCCATGGAGGCTGCCATGTTGAAACACCACGTTCCTACAGTAGCCCAGAACAGACAAACTAAATGCTAACTCTAAACATAAATGTAAATGTAGTTTCTCCATTACACCACAAAGGCGAGGGTGATGTGAGAAGATTGCAATGCTAAACGCTAAATCCTCCACACTGGCCTTGCCAATTAAACAGCTCTCATTCACTTAAATCCAGTTTTTTTGGAGATATATATATATATATATATATATATATATATATATATATACATAAAGGTGTTGATGTGTATGCATCTAGCTCCCCTCCCCTCTCTGACAAAGAGTGCCGGTGTTCTGACACCCAAGCGGCAGCGCCGCGCTCCGCTCAGACAGTCCGGATCCGGTGACCCGCTCAGAGCGCGAAGCGGCGGATCCGCTCCGCGTTTTCCCGCAGACCACGTGTGGACCAGCTGAGTTGAGTGGCAGGACTTGTTTACTGGTTGAGGGAGAGAGAGAGAGAAGAAAAAGAGAGACGGAAAGAGGGGGAACCTGAGGGAGAGCAATCGCTAAACGGAACGGGAATCCAAGTTTTTACACTTGACCCGTCTTTTTAAGTATTTTCACGTTTGTTTACCTCATCGTTTTTTTCGCGATCGGAAACGGGATACTGACTTTACGCGCGTCTGTGTGGGCTTTTCTTTTATTTTTGAACTCCGTCGCCGACACTGAAACCTCGTTTGTTTTGGATTAGCTAGCTAACGTTAGCCGTTTCGAGCCCCCCCCCACCCTCCCCTCCTCCATCTCCACCCTCCTCGCCCTCCACCCTCCTCCTCCATCAGCTAACGTTAATCTGAGAAAAAGAAACGGGCGGCGTGGTGGTGGAGAGTTTTCTCACTTCAAAGCAACGTGTCCAAAACAGAGCCGCTGTTTTCCCCTCTGTTTCACAGTGGATGGGAACGAAGTAACCTTTATTTTTTTTTAATTTTATTTTTCTTAGTTTTTAATTTTATTTTACCCTCTCCGAGTTCTTTGTTTTTCTTCTTTCTTTCTTTCTTTCTCCACCTCCACCACCTCCTCCTCCTCCTTCTTCTTCTTCTTCTCCTCCTCCTCCTCCCCGAGTCGTTTTATGGGTCTTCATTCGTCGTTTGCGGCGTGGTGGTGGTGGTCAGCGGGGGTGAAGGAGTTCAGAGGAAGGTCGTAGTAGGGAAAGCTGCTGCTGCTGCTGCTGCACGTTTTCCCTGCACGTAGCTGCTCCGGAGGAGTTTCCCGGGATGTGATCCCATCTGTCTTAACTACAGCAGCAACAACAACAACAACAACGTCAACTAAAAAAAAAAGAAGAAGAAGAAGGAGAGTAAAGGATGAGCTTCGGAGGAGAAGATACCAGCAAACAGGAGTGATTATAAAAAAAAGGACCTGTGGACTTCAAACAGCGCAAAGCCTACCTTAGCTTCAGCTCCTGGCTCTCCATAACTTGAGCCTGTGCGTGTGTGTTTGCCGGAAGACCAGAAAGAGAAGGAAGAAATACTTCCTATCATTTCTTTTTTCTTTCTATTTTTTTTTAAGTGGGTCTTCCCTCTTTTGGAGCTGTACATTACAGAGAAATGAGCCCGGGGCCAGTGGACCTCCTTCAGGGACCTCCAAACTAGCCCTGCACAGTGTGGGGATATTATTATTATCATTATTAATAACACAGTTATTTCTCTCTTGATTCAGTGGAGCACCAACAATTAAACAGATGAACGCGGACTGTCGCCTCCACTTATGGAAAATGAAGATCTTTACTCGCACATGTGTTGCCAGAACCCAAGATCACGTTATTTAGTGGTCTGCATTTTTTCCAGGGTTCGCATACATCACAAACTTGGCTGGGAAGATACTCAGAAATTTATTACCCAACTCTCTCCCCCCCCCCCGGTGAACGGGGGCCAACCTTGAATCAGTTGGACCTTAATTTTTTTTAAATTTTTTCGTTTGTTTGTTTTTAATATTTTGATATTCCAACAACAACAACAAAAAACAAAAATAAAAAATTCTCCCTCGTGATCGGAGTTTTTTTTAAATTTTTGTTTTTTTTTAATTATTATTATTTTTGTGACGCTTCAAGAGGAGAGCACAACTTAAGTCAAAATGAGACGGTGGACGCTAAAACTGCGAGCACAAATCGTGTTTTTTATCATCGGCACCTGCATTATATGCCAGTGTGGACTAATAAACGGGGAAAGTGAGTATCTCCTTTGATTGTTTTTAACCCTTTATTAGAAAGAAATGCATGTTTTCACTGTTTCCACGCGACGCAGACAGCGCCACTCACACACCGCGTGCTCAGCGGAAGCAAAAACGTGTTTGTGTTTTATTTGTTTACGTTAATAAATCCAATACAGCAGATATTACATCACCGCAAACACGCTAAAAGCTCCATATAAACACATCATTTTTAATATAAAATGACATAAAGTGATAGGCTTGTCCTTCCCGTGACATGGCATGGAGACAAAGGGGCTCATAAGATAGCGTGATTATTTTATTATCTTTGTTTTATCAATAAAGATTGTAATTTTTAGTCACGGGACCGTCCCTCTTGGCGCATGCGCAAACCCTCACACGGGCTCTAATTAAGGGGCTAGTAATTTCAGTTGTTGCGTACAAGCGGCTGCGCGCTATTAGTCGACGCTCCTTCCGTACAGTTATTGGGTAATACCAGCGCCCACCCCTCTCCCCGTGTTGTCTTAAAGGTGCATATATAGATATGTATATAAATATATATGTATTTTAGCGGCCTGGGCTGGATCCGTCAGCCCCAGGGCCAGATTAGTCGCTGTTACTGGACGAGTGTGGTCTGCTGCAGCGAGTCTAAACTGGGAGTAGCAGGATTGGCCCTGTGAGCGCAGCTAGGCCTCTCATGGCGACAGACACACACACGCACACACACTAAAAACAACACACACACACACACACACACACACATGGCGCTGCTGCAGCCTGAACGTAAACAAATTAGCCGCCGACGCTAAGAAGTCTCTTTAAAGGTGCTGGATTAGCCTGCATCGAGATAGGAGCAAAATTATGGGCGTCTTCCTCATACGCGCGTCTCCTCTTTCTCTCTCTCTGCGTGTGTTTTTGTTTTTATCAATGAATCGGGGTTTTTTTTAAATAGTAAAACAGCGTGTAATCTAAACACTGCTTCGCCAGAGACAGAGAGAGAGAGAGAGAGAGCTGCAGATAAACGATCCCGCTGTAAACCGCCTAATGACCTCGCCTTAAAGACTCATATCAGCGGGCAATTTGCAGCATTCTCAATAAGTGCGATTAGCGTCGGCTGCTGTTGACATTTGAGCGGTTTAATCGTGTTTTTATTGGCAGGGAAAGTTCATCCACAGTCTTATTCGGGGAGCTTTCCAAGATCTGAGCTTGATGTTAAACCTTAAAGTAAGACATATCAGATTGATCCAAGTTTATGAATAAATAAAACTTCCAGCATTTCAATTCACCTCATTGCAAGTTGCAAGCATTCATGTATTTTGTTATTAACCTTTGTCCTACATACTGTTATACTTTTGAAATGAGCGTCCAGTGTTTTTAGTCTTGCACGTGTGTTTTCCAGCGCACTAACCAAGTGAGCCATTACGCCAGTATAAAATTAAGGAACACCTCATTAATAAAACAGCGTTTCCTATTCCCGGTCCTTTTCAATCCAGTAACGTTGTGGATGCTTAAACTTTGCGTTGCGTTGCTTAAAAATGGCTCCCGGTGGCCAGGTTCAAAGGAAATGTTGTGGCTACTTTACACAGGTCATGTATGCAGACAGAACAGAGGCCCCTGAAAGGGGGTCTTATGAGACGGGGCTGCTGGTACCCCCTCCTTCCTCGTCTTTCTTCTTTCTCTCTGTCTCTCTCTCTCTCAGGGAGTGGGGTACATGTCATTGGCTGTTTCTGGTTCCTCATGTACTATATTCTCTGGGAAGTGACCATATTTGGCACTCTTGAGATGTTTACGCCCAAGGGAAGGAGGAGGAGGACGAAGGGGGGGGGACAACAACCAAAATACTTAAAATATTTCATTCTGAATACACACGCCGCCTGACATCTCCACCTCAGTCATGGGAAACGGGAAGCAGTATTGATATACGAACCACGTTGCGGCCGTGATCTGCTGACTGCACTCCAGAGAATGCGATAAAGCGCCCTTTGCAGGCTGTTGTCTGTCGAATTTGATGGCGGTGTTTGTCGTAGTTATCAGCAAACAGTTTTTCTGAAGAAAACCACTGAGCTGTCTCTTGGTCTAACTCGCGAAAAAAACAAGTTGTGCAACTGGGAGCCTTGCCCCCTTCTTGTTCCTCTCAGGCTTGTAAGCACAGCTCTGTTGGAAAGGGGCAGTGGTGGATGTGTGTGTGTGTGTGTGTGTGTGTGTGTGTGATGTATGCTTTCCATGTTGGTCCATGTGCTTCTTCAACAAAATGTGTCATACAGAGCTGTAAAACTGGAAGAATTTGAATTCATTATCCCAAAACAGACAAAAAAACCAAAAAATTCAGGATGAACGGTTGAATATTTGTTTTTTAACCTCCCTTTGATGGAGTAATATGTTGATTCGTAAAATGAGGTTGAGTGGAGACGCTGTCTGTGCTCGTGTGTGAGTTCATTTGGATACTCAGGCGCTCTTCACTGAAGTGCACAGTGGCATTTTCCGACAATGCTGTGCATGCTGTGGAATGTGTTTGAAGTGGCCCACCATGTAGGTGCCTGTGTGTGTGTGTGTGTGTGTGGTGTGTGTACGCGTATATCAGTATGCACTCCAGCCACCCAGTGCTGTCTGCAGGATCTCATCTCTCAGCTCCTGACCTGCCCACTTCCGGGCAATGTATGTTTTTTTGTGCATCTGTGTGTGTGTGTGTGTGTGTGTGTGTCCGGAGGAGGTGGCCATGCATGAGAACAGTGTGTACTAAAGCGGTAGGCTCAAGAGTGGGCTGCCTGTTAGCTCTAGCCCCTCTGCTCCGAGTGGCCCCTTGACCCCACCTCATCAGATGGACAAATCGCACGACGTGTGTGGTTTTTGGAATTTGCAAGCGTTAATGTTCTCACCTGATTGATTTAATCATTTGGTGTGCAGAATGTTAGAAAATAATAATAATAATAATAAAAAAAAATGTCACAGAGAGCCCGCTCTGTCTGATCAACTGTCCAAAGCTCAGAGATCTGCACGAGGAAGCAAACGTCCTTTCTGCTTGCAAAAATTCTTAAGCATTAATTGATAATCAAATCAGCTTGAGGTAACATCAGTTATGAGCTTATGTTGAATTATTAACCAGAACTATATTTGAATTGTCTTGATGTATGACTGTAATGAGCGCCTACGAGATAATGGTTTAATAAAACTTTATATATAAGTGGTAGAAAAATCAAATTGTATGTTTAAGCAGAGTGGAGATATAATACAGCTGCCTGAACAGTTTCCTGTTTTTACTCCGTTTCTGACATTTGTTGTTCTCATGCCTCGTTATTAAAACGGCCTTTACTGTATGTGTGTGTAATGGGCTGCATGTTTGAGTAGTCCAGGTTCACAGCCTGCAGACAATATAGGTCATGAACTGAGGTTGCAGCTGTTTGTTGCATTTCAAGTGTTGGCCAGGAAGGCAATATGTACTGCTCAAGGAAATTAACTGTTGGGGTGCCTTTCCTAAGTGCTTCCTCCTCTGCACTTATCTTTCCAAGTATCCTTTTCAACTTCTCCTAACTTGCCAATGCATTTTTTTCATCTTGTTTGCACTTGTATGTGTGTGTGTGTGTGTGTGTGTGTGTGTGTGTGTGTGTTTCTGGCAGTCTTTTCTAACAGCAATACAAGCGGAGGATGAAAAACACAACCTGACCTTTTGGCTCCCACAATTCACAGTTTTATCGGCCGACAAGCAAATACATTCCTGTTGTGTGTTTGCTTGTGTGTTCAGTTTTGTCTGCCTTCGACAAACACTTCGGTGCTATGTTAACATTGTTTTCATATTTTTAGAATCAAATGGAAAGGCGGAATGATTATTTGAATTCAGCCTTTGGAAACGAGAGACTTTGAATAGAGACGTATACCCAGTCAGAGGGTACAAGAGCATGCTTCTCTCGCTGGCATCCAATTTAATGCTTACTAACACATCGTTACATCCTATTTAAGACGCGAAGTCTTGCTGCAAGGCATAACGTGTAGGCATGCCGAAGGCTGATGAATTACGTCTGGTTTTTGGCCACATATTACGTCTAATTTTATTTTATCTAGAAAAGGGTTAATACCAAAGGAAGAGCATGCGTTACATTGGAAGTTAGAAAATATTCTTGCATGGACACAAAAAATAAAAGGGCCATTAGTTTCACTGTTATGAAAATGAAAATAAATTGATTCACTTCTCTTCTAAAAAATACGTATTGTGTTGGTAGAGATCAGCCCAGGAGCGTCAGAAATGATTTAATGCAAGTCGCAAGAGAAGAGCAAACGCTCAGAATTGTAACCAGCTGATTTGTCACTCGATTGTCAATTAGCCCTTGAGATGCCATTCTTTGAGAACATGGTATCATGTCATCACATGAGTATTTGCACCTACGCAGGGCTGTTTTCTTTCTTTCTTTCACTACAGAGCTCAGCTCTCTGACGGCCATTCCTAGATAGAGAACTGTGGCTGTTTATTTAAACCTCTGCTCACTGCACAGAAATGTGGTCATTGGGAGGGGATGGATGGGGCGCGGAGATCACACACACTGAGCGTTATGCCATGCTGCAACAATCTGATTTGATAGTCCTTGTTGCTGTTTGGATCGGCCCTATTTTAACTGATGGTGACTTCACACAGTAAAATCCAAGTTGAGCTGGCCCTGTAATGCGGGGATCAGCAAAGGGACCTTTGGAGGCCTTTTGCAGGCAGGACCAGGCACTGGCTGAGCCCATGCCCGTGTCCTTATGTGAGTACATTGGAAAATCTATCATTTTGTCATTATTTTGGCCTTCCATCCACAGCAGCCCGTGGCGCCTTGGGCAAAGATGCCGTCCAGAGCTCACGCAGAGCTGAACATGGTTGTCTTGTCAACTTTATATCGTCACGTGATCCAAGCTTTAGCAAACATCCAAAATGACTCCCTGCACAGTTTGTCGTTCACCCTCACTTTGTAAAAAAGTCTTTTAAAAACCGTCTTTGGAAATGTCTTTGGTAGGAATGAGGTAAAGCTTCTGGCTCAAGTCGCCAGTGCCTGCCCTGTGTAAGAGATATAAGTGTTTTTCTATTGTTTTGGCATTTCAGTGGACTGCAGACTTTTATGTAAGCAAGTGTGCAGACGGCAAACTTTCCAGTGTTTCCAGAAAAATCTGCATCGGCGTGAGAGAGGAAGGCTTAATGGTTTGTGTCATGAGGGAATCTGTATCTGAGCTCCGGCGGTTACAGTTTCAAAACCTCATAATATATTGAAGGTCACACTCCTCACAGCAGATAACTTGCTCATCTCTGTCAGACACTGATCTTCACTGAGCTATCTCAGGCCTTTCGGGTCACCCCCTGCTCTCTGACCTCACCGACGAAAGGTTATATGGATCTGAGAGTGTGTCTTACAAGGATATGTGTAGGAACAACTTCCTGTTTACAGTGGAACAGGGCTGTGGAAAACCAGAGGGCTTCGTAGAACTTCAAGGTTTGCCTGAGATCTGTTGAAGGGATAAAATATACGCTATTTATTGAATTACAATTCATTAAAATAAAGCCTATTTTCTTTACTGTGAGATGTTGTTTGCTCAGGCAAAAAATAATTTTATTTCTTCACTATTTTAGCCAAATCTTGCATCTTGTACATTTGTTGGCATTGCACTTTATGTACATAACTTTGTGCAAACGTAACCATCTTTCCAACTCTGTATGTGTGTGTGTGTGTGTGTGTGTGTTTGAGATATTGTGTGTGTGTGTGTGTGTGTTAGGCTGGACTGACTGTGTAACTGAACCTGATGGGTTAAATTTATTTTGAGTACTGTCATATGACTGAGAAGTGGCTATTTGACACACAGCCCAGTCAGTCTATTAGCAGTTAATTACATTCACACACACACACATGCACACACACTGGATCATAATGTTGATAAATGCAGTGAGACACATATAGATTCAAGTTATGAAATAAAGGAATATTGGCCGCAGATGATGAATATGATGGAAAGCAAGTATGGATATTAGCAGATAGTAAATGTCAAATTAATTTGCCAACTGTTGACATTTCTGATCACAATTACACAAACTCCTCCGACCCTTGCTTGTATTGCAGTAGTGTGCAGTTTTTGGCCATTTTCTGGAAGATCTCAGTGCTCTTTTGAGTACAAGATCAATCAAAATTAGACCAGCCAGCCTCAAATTCATACTACTAGATCGAAAGACGGTCCACTGTCGGCCAGCCGTGTCTGATTTGTGCACTTCTCTGAACGAACAGCTGTTTTTGGTGCATTCTGGGTGAGAAAAATGCAGCGAAATATGATTAGTGAAATATGAAAATTCAATCAGTAGAAGTTGTTTGCAGCACCGCAACTTCACCCTCCCTCCCTCTCTCTCCCTTCTGTGTCCATGGCGTTTCACTCTCGGCTGCGTGTGTGTGTGTGTGTGTGTCTCTCTCTCTCTCTCTCTCCCTCTTAATGCCGGCGCTCCCTGCCTCCCGTAGCCATCCGCTCATACGCCCTCCCTCTCCCTTCCTTTGCTTTTACGTTCAGGGGTAAGAGGGTTCACTCTCATCCACTGATTTGTTTTTCTTTCACACTGCAGATGCGCACAGCCTGCAGACCTATCTTCCACACACACACACACACACACACACACACACACATATATATATATATACGTACACATACACACACCTGCTAATCCTGCTCTGTATGGGGTGGGAAAGCCTCCTCTTTCAAACCTCTTAAAGGTGTGAACACCATCCATTTGACACCTCTCTGCCCCCCCCCTCTTTGTTTTGTGTTTTCTCCTCTCTTATTAGGCCTGCTTGCTCCAGCTGGAGCCTAAGTGATGCCTAACATGTACACCTGCGCGTTGTGAACAACAGCACCCAGTCACATGGCCCTTTCTGATTATGTTTTGTTTGCCATGCTGCGTGTGCTTTTTATGAACACTCATGCTTGTATGTGTAACGTGCAGTGCTGATCTGTGTGTGTGTGTGTGTCAGCCAGGCGGTGGTGGTGATGGTGGGGGCTCTGTTTTTGTCCTGATGAACTAGCCTGAGATGGGTTACTATGGTGACGGCACTAGCTGTGCTTGCAGCAGTCTACCGTGCCCCCCTGTCTAAATACACTTCCAGCCTCACTGCGTTTAACTCGCGTTTAACTCATTAATGCATTTTTAATGTGCGATGACATAAGGCAGGATGATCGGTTTTGTCTTCATTTTTGGTCTCTAGTGACATGTTATTGAGGTGACTTCGAACGTCGGCTGATCTCCCCTCCCTCGACCGAGATAAACCAATCATAATCTAGCCTGATTGTTTTCTGGGGTTACAAGAGTTCAGTCTCAACACCTCTAATCAAGTCAGGGCCTCTCGGCAAACTGCATGTGTCCCACGTATCAGAGTCACTCACGGCTGAAAAAGTGCTTTAGTTAATTCATTTAACCTGCGCAAGTCAAACTCGAACACTGCACTCAACAATATGCAGTGCGCTCGCTCTCCGCCGCATCGTCGCCGACAGACAAGAGAGCGCCTTCCTTCTTCATTCCTTCTTGTGAAGCATTTCACCCGCTGTAGTCATGAATCTGAATCTGCCTTAGAAAACTGGCCAAGCCGTAAATGGAATCCTTTAATTACTGAATATATGCTTGTATGATTTTAATATTATTATTATTATTATTATTATTATTGTTTATTATTATTATTAACTGTTTGAAGAGTTTTATCTGTTGAACAAACCAACTCACACCTTCTACATTCCTGAAAACATCTCTTAAAACCGGGGCTCTATAAAGCTCACACAGATTAGTTTTTCTGGACCGATCAACAAGTGATGAGGAGTGAATGACATTACTCTCTTCTTCTCGAGCTAAGTATCATAAATATAAAAAGGAAAAGTTTATCCTGAAGTTCGTTCAGAGTTCGATAGTGTTTTTTTCCCCTAAAACACCTGCGATGCAAAGTCCCAGTTTTGAAAATCCTCAGTAAAGCCTGTAGCAGGAAATAATTCTCACGCATTGCAGGTTAAAGTTCATGTGAATGAAGCCGCAGGTTGACACGATACTGAACAAAACATCGAGCAGTATTGTGCCAATGCAAAGCTGTCAAACAGGCTCAATCTTAAATACACTTTTAATAAGTTTGTTGAATATAAGCTGTGGTGTGAAAAGCTCTGTGTGCGTGCAAAAAAACAACATAGACTTCGATTTGAGACATAAGCGTTGGTCTTGGCAAACATTAAGCTTGAAGACCTTTTTTTTTTTTTTTTCTGTGCCATTGGATAGTTGTTGACGCGGGTGTGTTGGTCTGTCTGTGTGTGTGTGTGTGTGTGTTGTGTGTGTGCACATCACATGACTTTTTGCTGCTATAACAATGTTTAACTGGTCAATAGGTGTCATGCTGTTGAGGAAAGTGAAGAAAACAGACACTTAAGGACAGACTGGAGTGAAAGGAGTGTCCCAGTGTGGCAAAGCTGATACTGTAACCTCCGTCTGGGGGAAAACACTTGATGGACTCGCGCCAAGACGGAGTGAGAAGGGACAGAGAGATGAAGAGCTAGTTTATGAGCCTGCATCAAGCATTCCTAATTCACTTACAGTTAAAAGGGGGGGGGGGCATATTGAATCATGCCTTGCTGTTAAATGACAGCGTAATGAATGGAAGTCATTACCGCTGTGGCCACAGACCCTCCACTCCAGGGACCCGTCTGTCAGAGGCTAGCTAACAGTGAGTGATTTGTTGGCCGGGTGGCCTTTTTGAACGTGACGTCGGTATGCCATCCGTGCAATACCCGGCATACTCATAGATATCCTGGATGGAAAAACCAACAGAGGAGGACAGAGATTGGGAATTTTTGGGAATCTGGGAAGGGGAAAAACAAACAGTGGGGGGAGGGGATGTTTGTCCATAATCAAAAACCTGTGACTGAATGTTTATAGGTAACGTGGTCGAAGTGCTTTGCTGCTGCGCGCGTGATGATATCAAGTCAATAAGAAGGTGCTGGCATGTTTTTAGATGTATAACGGAAGAAAAAAGATCTTTGGGGAAATATTAGAAAGGCTCTTTTCCACCGCGTCCCCGTCTGTCTTTGATTGACAGCAGCTTGCAGAGTGTTGGTGTTACACCGTAAGGAACGAGAGACAAAGTCTGCAAGCTGACACTGCACGCTTATTACCAGCGAATGTTTGTTTGGCGGCTCATTCAGCAGCCTGTGGTGCAGGGCGAGATGTGTGTTCACATTTTCCAAGTTAGATAAGAAGGAGACTGAAGTTAACGCACGTTGTTGCTCAAAGACTCCTATGTGGCTGCTGTCTGGGTCAGTGTGACCCGTCTGCTGTGGTTCTATAAGGCTGTATTTAGACCAAATCTTGACCTCGAACACAACTGCTGTGAAACAGTCAGAAAATACATGTTTGATTTGTCTGACTCACCGGCATTCCTTCTACTGGTACTCCCTCTCTCTTTCTCAGTTCAACGTGTTTCGCTTGACCGTGACTGTGTCTCAAACAAATGGACACAAACCAAACTTCTTTGGTGTCGCTATGTTGCAGCATGCAATGTCAGTTTCGCTCTTTTCCGGCATTCAGTGCGACCCCCACCACTGCAGCCCATTCAAATGGATGGGAGGATGTCCATTTTTCGCCACAGTGCCTGGTCTGAATTGGCCCATAGACGTCTTATGTTTATAAAAGATAGGATTGGTTACATTGCTGTATCCATCTATTGAGATGGTACAACGGTAGTCCTTCGAATTAACACAAAAGTAAGGGGTGGCATAGTGAAACCAAAATATATGAAATATATATAATGTAGATTTCATAACGGACTTTTACGTTCATAACGGACAGACAGGAACTGGCGATTTAGAGAGATGTATGTATGCTGTGGCAGACCAAATTAAAGTTGTTGTCAGTTGCACTTCAAACTGAAGGAGGCACTGAAGCTGTGAGTAGGCCCGAGCAATGGAAAAGGTAGAGGGTGGGAGAGATATGGAAAGAAGGAGTGTGTGCGTGTGTTGTGTGTGTGTGTGTGTGAGGTTTTCCTGCAGCAGCCAGTGAGAGCTGGTGGTCTAACAGTGCAGACAAACGGGCCATTAAACTGACCTGGCCCCTCTACTCTCCATCCCTCCAGCCTCCCCTCTGCTTCTCCCTCTTTTCCGTCTTGGTTTGTCAACACCCTCTACCCCAATCCTCTGTTTGCTCCTCCACCAACTTCTGCCTTGTTTTCTGACTTGCGTGCTTTCCCCCATATCTCCACAGCACAAACAATCGGAGTCTCATTTCAAGGCAGTTAACATCAAATTATTTTCCTCCTCTCATCAAATCTTCAGCTGTAGCTCGGAGTCGGCAGCCTTGCAGCAAATCGATAGGATTTGCCATGCTTGGGATGAGCTCACTCGTCCATTCACCACACAGAGAATACCTCTACTAAACCCCTAAACTGTTTGTGCTGGAGGTTAAAACTACCAAGCGTCAAAAGAAAGTGTTAGCATGTTGAGCTACGGACTGGGCAGTCGTCCCATCAGCAACTCTTGTACTCTTCTTATTTTTTTATTTTTTTGCTTGAATCCCTCCTAGTCATGATTTCTCTGTTTCGGTCTTGACACCCAGCGGCTACAGCACAGACTGTAGTAGTCCATGAAGCAGGTTAGGGTTGAAATTGTAGCTTCACACCCTCCAATCAGCCATAGAGAATCTCTTACAGGAAAGACGGGCCGATTTTTTTATTTTTTATTTTTTGAAGAAGAAAGAAAGCCGTACGGGATAGAAGAAGCTGATTTGGCAGAGCCATCAGGCAGGCGTAGCTCGTCCAGCCTCATGTGTAGATCTGGTTTGTGGGTCGGAGCGTTGGTGGGGCCGGGCTTTGCAGCTGCTGCCGTGTGGCTGCAAGTCAAGGAAAGGAGAGGGGTGGGGGTGGGGGGGGGCAGGGGCAGAGAACCAACCTCAGGCTGCCTCCCTTTCAGGCCGAGGCTCACCACACCAAGACGCTGTCCCGCGCTCCACTGGCTAACGTGGGAAGATGAAAAGGAGCATCAGATGTTTTTTTGTATTACTCACTCCGTGAGTGAGTGTGTGCGTGTTGTCTGTCTGTCTCGCACTGTATCTTAGACACAGTCCAGCCTGCAGTTGATTACCTGCTCCTGTTTCATAGTCGTCTGTCTGTTCCTGAATGCTTCGGCTATGTCAGGAATGCTGCCCCCCCCCCCCCCCCCCCAACATGCTTTTTTTATTTGTTTTGAGCACCACCTGGTTTAGCTGTTTTGTAAGGCGTGGCCAGAATATTTCAGATGTTTGTTTTTTTTGTTGTTGTTGTTTGTTTTGTTTTTTTTTGGTTTGTGTATTACCAGCTGTCCAATTATTTCCTAGACGGGGAACACGATGGCTGCAATTTGTCATGGAATTAAGTGGAAAGATCGAATAGGTCTCTGCGATTGTGTGTATTTGTTTTAAATAACAAGTTGCAGGGGCTGTTGTTTGCGTCGGTGGTCTGCTTTTTAATTTTTTGTTGCTTTTATTTTGAAAAGTTAAATTGCGCTGTGCTGCAGAGGGAAGCAGACAGAGAAAGGGCTGGTGGAGGAATGAGGAAACTGGGCAGTAAGGCAAAAACCTCAGATACAAAGACAATGACCGTCTTATCTGCTTTACATTTGGACCGAGGAGTTTAAATTCTTGGCTTTTGTTGGCTGTTTTTGAGTATGGAGTCAGAGCAGGCAGGGGTGACAAGGGGAACGGTATGCCGCAGCTATAGACGAGCTAGCAATCTGCAACGTTGCCGGGTAAAATGTGAATTTGAGGGAATTATGGAAACAGTTGACTCCGTGTTCTGTCTTTCTCTGTGTGTCTTGTCATTTTGTATCAACCTAACATACCAGATGGACACCAGACATGTTCGCACTGTCGGACTACACATGTCTACACAGTGGAGATTTGGTGTTTTTGGTTAGTGTGCGCGGACTCCAGGGATCAGTTCCTATCAGGTACCCTGTCAGGAAGATGTCAAAGAGGGCCGTCAATACACATTCTGCTCTTGTTTCTTCTGCCTTCCTTCCCTTTCCTCCCCTCTAAGCAGCCTTGAGTCCAAGGTCGAACCCAGCACGGCGGAGCTAGAAAATAGTGAGTCATTGTTTTTAAAAACAAGTGACAGTGACCCGGCACTTTGTCCAACCCTCCCACCCTTCATTTCTTTTTCTCTTCCTCATTCTTTCTCGCTGTTTGGTCTCTTTGTCTCCCTCTGTCTGTACCTTTCCTTCCCCCTTCCTCCTTCCGTCCCGCTCCTTTTCCAGTGCCGGAAGGTGGAAGGAAGGAGGCGAGCCAAAGTCACCAGTGTGATCTGATTTAGGCCTCTCTCTCTTCTCTTTGCCAGCCATCTAACAGGGCAGGGCCTGCATGTTGCTCTTTTCTACCCGCTTCAATCTGCCACAGCCTGGCCCTATGCCACAGCTGTAACAGGACCCATAGTTGTGTATAAATAGGCTAGGCCAGCTCCCCTTGCCATGCTCCTCAATGGGAGGCTGAGGCAATGGAGGAACAGGTGCTCTATCCCACACACACACTCTCTCTCTTTCCTCCATCCACCCCCCCTCCACACACACACACACACACACACACACACACACACCCCACACCTTTTATCTGATGTCCTCAAATGTGGAAGTACAGGTCAGTCACGACGCACGTGTTAGCTGCACTCGCTCATCGTATCACTTGGCCACTGTCCCCTCTTCTTGTTAACAGAAGACTTAAAAAGATCTTTCCTGTGTGGTTTGATTTAATGGCACACCAAGCTTATTTCCACCCTTCAAAACTGCCCCCCCCCCCTCCAGTCTTTCCCTGGCTCACGTACACGTTATTTTGGTCCTCAACTCTCTTTGTTTTGGAGGTACAAGTTGGTACATGTTAATCAAAATGCCTCTCGTGCAATTTCTCAGCATCATTTTTCACTGTAGAAGCCACAGCTTGGCAGTGGGCGCACAGGGAGCTGGCTTTACTTCTCAGGACTTTCCACAGCTATATTAACAAACAAATGCATTTTTCCGCTGGCAGTCCACTTGGCACCACGGCCGCATATTCTCTCTCCTGGGGTTTGTTCAGCAACTGAGCTGTTGACAAATCTATAATCAGCAGATCACCTCATCGGGAGCAACGTGCGCCTAAGCTGACAGAGGGAGGAAACTTCTCACAGTCCAGAGTTAGCTGCCACCTGGTTTCATGCTAGACAGGTCTGGTTTCACGCTAAGCTAACGTGCGGCCGCCCTCGCAGTCAAAGGCAGAAGTGCGCCGGTCCCCGGGCCACAGAGGGCTCCACTCTCACCTTCTAAAACCGCCACTGTGATCCACTATCTCTCTGCAAGCCAGCGCTGGGCAGGCCAGCCAGCTACTCTTAGTTGATGCATATTAAATTCTCTGCAGGGAGCACAGCTCTAAAAATAAGAGAAGAATCTGTCTGATACACTATAACGGAGGCTGCAGCTGTGGGTGCTTACTGAATAGTGGAGATGGCACTTTCTGTCAGAGATAGCCGTTACATTGGCATGACCTCCCTTGCACCGGTCATGCTCAAGTAATTTCTGAGCTGTAATTATAGTGAGCTCATTCTGTGAGCTAATTCTGCTTCATATTTGACAAGGGGAGGGAGTAGAATGGCAGGGGGCTCAAGTGAAATGTGTCAATACTTCTGCTATTTAACAGAAGTCTTCAGAGTATCGCGGACCAGCCAGTATCTGCAAGGAAAAGAAGTAAACGCAGGGAGGCTGTGCATATGTTTTCTTTTTCTTCACATCACATTGTTGACTGGCACACTGCACAGACGCCGACAGAGCTTTGGTTTGCTGGGTAGTCACCGTATACAGTGTAGCTTCTCCACATTGTTGCCGCAGATTTTCTGTGGCGAGCCTGAACGACGACAAATGAGGGTTTAAAAACTCAGTGTACCTGTTTTTCCGATTGACGTAATCAAAATATGTTCAGTGGCCAATAAGGTTAAAAATGCTGGAATTTCTTGAGACAGCTTAGTTTCCAGTTACATACTCACACATCGTAGAAAGCAGGATTAGATCACGCATACGTTGCACTACCCTCCAGTACCAATCCTCACACACGCTAAATTCTCAGTATTTGTAAGTGTTTTCACATATGCAGCTCACACGCTTACTGATTAACTAAATTTTGCTGTTAAATGGTTGTGTGTGTGCACGCGCGAACAAGGAACTTATGCCACAGTATCACAGTTAATGTCATAGTTAAATTTTATTTTAGCCAAACGGTACTATGTGCTGTAGTCACACTGTAAAAAGAGCAAGCTAGATCAACCGTCACTGACATTTCACTGACGAGAAAACCATCAACATTTACTTTTCAAGACTAACCCTAAATGTATATGCTTGCATACTCTTCCTGCACTCGGTGGTCTCGTGTAGATGGCATTTAATTTTAAAGTTTGTGACAACAACAAGAAGCGTTCTTGGTTGTAAAAATATGATCTAATATTTTTATTATTTTTGCTGGACCAAAAATGTATATTCTTTCTTTCTTCTTTCAACTATGGGTGGACCAGCAGAGGAAGTAGTAGAAGCAGTATTAGTAGTGGTGTTTGAATGGTCACATCATATTGGTCACATTACCATAACTAGTGTAAAATAACACTGAGGCATTGCTCGTGTGGACAACAGAAGCTGCGGCCTTCGCTTGAACAGTTTGGGTAATTTATTCAGTCCAACATGTTTGTGTGAAAAGACCTCATAGCTATTCACGCAGCACA
This sequence comes from Nibea albiflora, assembly GCA_014281875.1. Taxonomy (NCBI): domain Eukaryota; kingdom Metazoa; phylum Chordata; class Actinopteri; family Sciaenidae; genus Nibea; species Nibea albiflora. The sequence continues at coordinate 14,075,692 of CM024792.1, read as the reverse complement.
CATAGTGACAAATGTCTGTTCTGTATCTTTTTGTTTTTTTTTAATGCGTTTCTCATCAAGATAGCTGATATTCCTGAGCGCGCAGTCCCTCGAAATGCCCCGCGCAGAATGTCCAAAAGGAGCCGTTAATTTGTTCATCTGCTATTGAAGACTTAAACTCATTCACCTCGCTCCATCTCCGAGCTTTTTTCTTTGCTGGGTGTCTGTTTGTCTGACACCCCTATGTGCGTCCTCCTCCTCTTTTTTTTTTTCTCATTCCTGCTGCCAAATTAAGTGTCAAACAGACAGAGAAGACGGGTGGATGGCCCACATTTCTCCTTTAGAGGTCCACAGTATGGTACAGTACATTCCAGTTGGTGATCTGTTATTCCTTTCCTCTTTCTCTTTTTTTTTTTTTTAACCCCCTCCAGGCTCATTAGTGGCTGATTGGGTTGTTATTGTAATTAAGAGCTCCTGTACAGCCAGTGAGAGCACCAAGCTGTCTATTAATGGGTGGTCCGCAGTGGGAGGGTGGGCTGTAGAGGGGTCACGGTCATTGTCCACCGAACAACCCCCCCCCCCCCCCCCCCCGCCCCGCCCCCATGTACGCAATGTCTACAAGGTTGGGTTTTTTTTTTAAATATATACCGTCTGTTTATGTAAGTCAAAATATAGCATCTGCTCACAGCATCGTTTTTGACAGTTTGCTTACTTAGATGACCAAAAATGAAACATGGTGCAGCAGGTGTTTTTCCCCTCATGTATCCAGTCATGGGTCCATTTTCTTGTGTTTTTATATCCTAGGCGGACATGGTTTATAGTTGTGTTTGAAGAGAGTAGGTAGCAAACTCTCACCCTTCCTCTGTCCCCCATGTTAGCCTGGATATATATATATATATATATGTGTGTATGTGTGTGTGCGTGTTGCTTGTCATGTAACAGTGGTCCATAGCCGCCCTCCATTCATGCATGTGATCACCAACCGTCCTGTAGGTCCCTTACGTCACTCTGCGTTCCTGCCTGAGCTCAGGTTACACTTTCACCCCTCTCTCTCCCCTCCCATCATTTCTCTGCCCCCCTCAGTCACACCTTCTTCTTCTTCTTCTTCTTCTTCTTCTTCTTCTTCTTCTTCTTCCTTCTTCTTCTCTTCTTCTTCTTCTTCTTCTTCTTCTTCTTCTTCTTCTTCTTCTTCTTCTTCTTCTTCTTCTTCTTCTCCTTCTCCTTCTCCTTCTCCTTCTCCTTCTCCTTCCCCTCTTTTGCCCACGTCTCCCTCTGACTCAATCTCCTGCTCCCTATTCGCGCTCTTTGCCTCTCCCGTGTCCCCCTGCTCCCTAAACCTGGGAGGAGGGAGGGAGGAGATGGCTCATTATTTTAAAGACACAGCGGCTCTCGCGGCCAACCCCCAACTACATAACAACCCTCCACTCCTTTACTCTCCCTCCTTCTCCTCCCCTCTTCTCCATCTGCCCCCCGATGACCCACGCCTCCCCTCCCCTCCCTCTCTCTCGTTCCTGTCAGTCGAAAACAAGACTCCATTTTGCGGAGGGAGCTCCCAGCAGCACCGTCTACTGCTTTCCCCCTCATGGCCCACTAACACTTCTTTGTGTCAATAAAGCTTCTCCAACAGGAGACATGACATATGTGAGAGCCCGTCGGCACGCTGTGTGCCGAGGAAGGACCTCGCATACAGTAACATATTTGGGGAAAACACATTAATGCGATAAGGTCATGTTTGTGTCCTCTTGGCGTGTCTTAAAGATCAATGTGGGCCGAGGTGAGTTGCACCCTGGCCCTGCTGGCGTTGCGTAACGTAGTTTGTTATGTTGTCGTGTTGCACAATAGGTATCCGGTTAGTTGCTGCAGGCTGACAGCGACTGGGTGGCCTGTAGGCCTGTTTGATGTGTCCAGGAGATAAGGCAGGAGGGGCAGAGAGGTGTAAGGTTGCTGTTATCACTGGGAATAACACCAACTGCCACATAGTGGAGGGAGAAGTGTGTTTTTGTGTTTTGGTTTTTCGGATACAATATGTGTCTAATAAAGTGGGTGCGGCCAAGGCAAACCTGGCTAGCTCGTGTGAATGAGTAGCTGTTGTTGTTTCAAACTCCGCTTTATCAGATGAGACGCTGAACAGCTGAAATTGATTTATTTGTCTTTTTTTATGAGTTGTTTTTGGCTGCCGGTAGAGCTGGCTGCAAGCGGACGTGTGCAAAGTTGAGCGAGCTTTGGCCACGTCCGCACTGCCGTGGATACGTTTGAATGCTCCTTTTAAATCATTTCTGGTGTTTCCCGATTTGATTTCGAACACAGGCAGGTAACACGGGTGGACAGAAAACGATCTGGTGTTTACTGTCTGACCAGTTTGACGGAGTAATAAATGGTCTGACAGAGCAGCAAAAAGTGGGCCAACGTGACAAATATGAGCTACTGACCACACAGTGTAAAGCTAAAAAAAAACACAAAAGAAAAAACAGGATGGCTGCAGTTGTCGACTCTCTTATCATGTCCAGAGGAGCACTGTTAGAGATAATGTTTAATATCCCACCTGGACAATTGTTTCCTTTTTATCTTAAAAAATTGTCACCGTGTCAAATAAGATAACAACCGGCGACATACCTGCCCATGTTTCATCATTCTTAGTCTTGCTGTTGTGTCTTCAGGTGAAATGTTTTCAGCTATATATATATATATATATATATATATATATATAATATATATATATATATATATATATATATATATATATTATATACGTCTGAATAACTCACCCCCAGTGCCAATATCCTGTTGTAGTAAACAACATGGTTTTATTAGACAGCGTAGTGATTGCATATCCATTATAAAAAAGTCACCTAAACTGTTCCATTGATGTGCTGCTGGTCAGAGTTTGTACCTGGATTGTTGACATGTTTGTCTGGCTAACCATTAACAGAATGGGAAGTTAATGTGTAGCTTATACCTGGGAAATGACTAGGACCGATAACAACTCAATAGAACCAGAAAGGAGTCCACTGCAATGACTTTTTTTTTTTTTTTTTTGTGACTTTTTCTATTTTAAGATGCATGTTGCAGTGAGATTGATTTTTGTTTGTTTGTGTGTGTGTGTGTGTGTGTGTGTGTGTAAAGTGGTAGTGTGGGACTGGGTGTAATAAACGGGGGGGGGGGGGTAGCAAAAGGTGGCGTGCAGATGGGGTTCACACCATTAAGAGGCACTGAAGACACTTACAGTGATACAGAGTGTGATTAGCGGGTGTGTGTCTGTATTATCGATCCAAAAGCAGCAGACTAGATGGAGACCATTAGATTGCCTCTGCGATAAGGGGCTCAGTCTTCCCTTGTGTGCACAAGCTAAGGCTCTTTTCAGTATTTTTGTTTTTACCCCGGGAACACACAGTTAATTGATTATATTCACGAATATAAAGTTTTATTATTGGGGCTAGTTTCCCATTTATTTGTAATGAATTTGTGAGACACTGTTCGTATTTCTATGCACTTTGTTTAGCGTTAGAAACCAGACGTTTGAATGACAAACGTTTGAGTGACATGACTGTGAACAGGTGCTTAATGTAGGTTTCTTTTAGCGGCAACAAGTTTATGATATTCATAAATATTCTTCATTCTATGCTGGTTGTTTTCCACAACCATCTGTTCTGGGTCGTTACGGCTGGTAGCATGGTTAATACAGTACATGCACGGTTGAGTCATCTGAACAAATTAATATTATATGTCTCTGCACTACCAATGTGTTTAATGAGCATGTTCACGAATGTAAATGTCGACACTGCAGGATTTGTGCGCGCATTTATGCAAATGTACCTGTTCAAACATTATCCAAAGCGTCACTGTGTCGAGCAGTAATTTTTTTTTTTTTTTTTCACTTAAAGCAGCAAGTCTGTTCGCATTAAACCAACATTTGCTTTGACGGGGTGTTGACGGACAAGCATGCGCATATTTTTGGGCGTTCTGGTGTAGAAACATTCCACCTCTGTGATCCTTCCTGACGTTTTTTTTTTTTTTATTGTTGTTGTTGTTGAAGACGATTTAAGCAAAGAGGACGTTTGGAGGAAAATGGTTGAGGTGATGAATCTGGGCTGTGTTTAGGAGGTGTCCTCTTACCTGTTTCTATGTTGCATTATTGATTGCAGTTGAGAGGACGACACGTCTCCGACCTATTCTTTACAAACCATTTCACTAAAGTTAGTCTAGTCTAAAGCTAGTCTATGACTCACCCTTGATGAATGCACTGTAATGTGCATTCTGAAAAATGATAAACTACGAGCCCTTCTCCCCGCCTACATCGTAACTGTCCTTTATGTGCAGAGGAATGCAGTGGAAATGTGCATCTTACCATTTGTAGCAAGCAAACAGCAGCTTGTCTTTTCTCTGTGTACATCTCCTTAAGTAACTGTCCCCTAATGAATTCTCCGCTCTTCTGATCTGCGTATGTGTGTGTGTGTGTGTGTGTGAGTAGCTAAAGAGTATGAATGAGCGTGGATAAACATTTTGCTTCCAGGCTTATTTCTGTTAACCCCTTCATGTCTGCTTCATTCAGATCAGACAGTACCATACAATCGTTTCCTCTCTGGAGAAATGCTGGAGCCAATGAGAAGAGAGAGACTGTCTGTGCGAGTGTGTGAGAGAGGTTCGGGAGCGTACAGAGGACTTTTGTGAGGCGTCTTCGTGAATGGCTCTGCTCTACTTAATGCAGATCACTGTGGTTTCATGGCTAAAATGGAAAAAGAAGCATCTGTTGATGTGCACATCCGGTTGTTTTAATGCTGTTGCAAATCACAGACAGCTCTTTTGCTTGTTTGGCCGGCGGCTGTAAGCCACAGTCATGCTAATTAGAAGGAATGACTTGTTTCTCCATTTATAAAGTGTGTATGTGCCCTCTGCATTGCTTTCTGTAGAAATAATTGAAGCTAGTTTGTTAATTAATATTAATCATCGTGTAATTGTTCAAGAGGAAATGCCAAAAAAACCCTTCAAACTTACGATTTAACGGATATTGATTCATTTATATTTCAGAAAAGAAAGAAAATTACAAATAATTGCACCACAGGAAGTCAGTTCAACAGCACGACAAACTACAACCTCTCAAATGACCACGATTAACGCACTTTCAAGGCGTTGTACTAAATTTTCATTCGTTTTAGCAGGTGTAAATGATAAACCGGCAGCATAAAGTATAAAGTGTAAAGTGTAATGTTAAAGTGCTGTAGGAAAGCTGCTTTTAACTGGTCAGCTCCCCGCTGTGAAATTAACACCTGAGAGGCATGGCAAAGCTCAAAGGGTGTCTCAACAAAACTATTTATGAACTGATTAACCCTTTATGATTGCCCTGTTTTGTTCTTCTTTTTTATTCTCATAAAGTTTCATTAGGATTCGTTCCATTCATTCCTTTTACAATATCTTTAATTAAACAAATCGAAGGAGTCCACGAAAATACATATTACCATTATCAGCAGTATGTGTAATTTATATGTGACAAATAAAATCACTTGAAAAAATGGCGTTTCTCACACCCCCCCCCTTTCTGTCCTTCCAGTCTGCCAGAGTAAGGACATCCGGAACAATGTGACCAACCTCCAGTCATTGGAGAACTGCACCATCATCGAGGGCCACCTGAAGATTCTGCTCATGTTTAAGACCAAGACTGAGGACTTCCGGGGTCTCAGCTTCCCAAAGCTACGAGTGGTGACCGACTACGTGCTGCTGTTCAGGGTCTACGGCCTCGAGTCCCTGAGCGATCTCTTCCCCAACCTGACGGTGATCCGCGGAAACAACCTCTTCTTCAACTACGCCCTTGTCCTTTTTGAGATGCTGCAGCTGAAGGAGCTGGGCCTCCACAGTCTCATGAATATCACCCGGGGTGCCGTGAGGGTCGAGAAGAATCCAGACCTGTGCTACCTGGCCACCCTGGACTGGTCCAAGATCCTGGACTCGGTGGAGGACAACTACATCATGGCCAATAAGAATGAGAGAGAGTGCGGAGATGTGTGTCCCGGCACGGCCCAAGGTCAGACCATCTGCCCACAGAACACCATCAACGGACACTTCAGGGGACGGTGCTGGTCGCAAAACCATTGCCAGAGAAGTAAGTGTATATGTGTGTTAATGTGCATCAGCATTCAGAACTTGTTTTCTTCAGCATCAAAGTAATCCAGCGATCGCTGTGTGTACATCCATGAGTACGCTGCAAACAGGAGCTAACTCTGCGTACTTCTGAAGGTACGGATTTGCCAAATATAGGTTAAAAGTCACAACCCACACTAACTATCTGACTCCATGGCAACATTATCCTTCCTGTTTACATCCCCAGCAGTTGTCTCAAATTTTTCTTAAGGGGGCCCCGAAGTGTCAGACTTTGAAATCCCCTGCTTCATACCGATTCGCTGGCAGGTGTTTAAACCACTCTGACAGTCGGCAAATTAACAAAAGGACTGACATTTCTGTGTGGAGCTGTGGGGGGAGAAAAAAAATCTCCATATTGACCGGCTGTTGTGTGCAGACATGATAGTGTAGCACCTTTTGCAGAATCCATCACGCTGCTTGTTGTAAAGTGGTCCGTTGGGACACGTAATGAGAATATGCACTGGAGATTTTTTTTTCTTCTTCTTCTTCTTCTTCTTCTTCATCTTCATCCCAGAAATCAATCGAGACGATGTGATGTTTTCACTCCAAATGGTTTATGTAATGATTTCTATGATGCGGAGGGTTGCTCCTAATATCAGCAGCCAGGGGTCGCGGACTGCCTATGATTAGCATTCATTGACTGGAGCATTGTGGGCAAGTGATCTGTAATTATAGGCTCAGGATCTGCTTGATGTGTGAAATGACTCAACTGCATTGTCGAGTCAGGGAAGCTGCAAGGTAGGCATTATGGAATAACAAATGCAATAAAAACAAAGAGCGGTTAGAGTTCAGGGACAAGGATAAACAGTATAGTACACTTGTTTGTTAGGAATTGTGTAGATTTTCTCTCCTTTTTAGTAAAAAAAAAACAAAAAACAGTGTGTTTGCTTGGTGCTGCAGGCAGCTGCCAGTGTGTCGGCCATTCAGTCAGTCAGTCTTTCCTCTCCTACCATAAACACAGAGAATGGCTTCTATTGTAAGACACACAGAGAGAATGCTTATTATTTTTGTGAAGGCGATTATAGCTTGTGTTGTTTTTTCTCTTCGGTCTCTGCGTCTGACAGAAAAGGCCGGCGTTCAAAAGCATAACGACCTCGGCCATGTTTATACTTTAACACTGAGCGTCGCAGCCCGCATATAACGTTGGCTCCTCGATTTTCTGCCAGGTCTCACTGTCGGGAAAGTAAAACAGGAAATGGCTTTCTTTGTGTCTCAGTCTCCGTCTCCACACACACACACACACACGCAAACACACGTTGGCTTTAGAGTTTGGGCTAAGGTGAACAGCATTCAATTTGTTTTAAGGGAGCTGTGGCACTTAAGATTGTGTTTCCCAGAGCTCCAGGTGTTGGACAACTTTCAGACTTCTAATGAGGATCTGATGACACAATTAAGACCTCAAAATTCAGCTTTAAAGGCCTCAAGGCAAATGAAATGAAAAGCTGTTGTCACTGGTATTTGTGTAAACACAGCCTTGCATCTATTAGCGCCTATTGCTCTATCTTAGATAATAAAAGAAAAAGATGAATTTAGATTATATTCTCTTTGTGTTTTGTACTGTTAGTATACTGCTGTCATTTTGGACACAGAGCTTATTTTTAAAACTACACAGCGTCAGCAGTGTGCTTGGTGCTGATGACAAAGACGTGGACGGGCACTTGGGCAGTATCAGTCAAGTGAGACATAAACTTAAGAATAAGCTATTTATCAAACTTCTGTGGCTGAAAAATACTAATAAAAATACATATATAAACTTAAGAGGTCCAAATGTCTCTGTAGGTTGGTTAAAAGTAGATCTAACATGATTGCAGTATGTAGACAGAGGCGTTTGTACAAAATATTGTTGGTCGTGACAAATTATAAATTAGCTGAAGCAATATGTATAATTCACAAGTGGTGGTAATCTTCACTTCACATTCACTGTCCGAACTTTTACTCCTAACTTGAGCATTTTTAAATGTAATCCTGTGAGGTTTGCCAGCTGACATTTTTAACTTTAAATGGTCCAGGGTCTGGATTCAGCAAACAGAAGAGGGTGTACAGTACAGTACAGTACAGTACAGTACAACCCGTGTACATGTGTGTCCGTGTATCCTCTGCTTCGGATAGGCCGGGGGAGCAGGCATGACGCCGTGCTCTTTATCACGCGACAGGCACCAGTTTAGTCAAGAGCCACATACACATACACATAGGGATGATATGTGTACACTGACTGTAAATGTTTGTTGTGTGCGTTTGATATATACGTGTACTTAAGCGCCTTTCCCCTCTGGAGGCAAGAGCCACAGCTCCGCATTGCCACAGACATGTTTTTAGCCTACAGGAGCCAGACTTTAAGCTGACCTAGTGCTTCCCTCAAATCAGTGCCGTTCCAGGTTAGAATAATATGCATATATAAATAAAAATGACCGTAGCGGAAATGATAACAGTAATATTAGCAGTGAGTTGTGTGTTTTAATATTGCTTCTCTGCGTCTTATTGTTATGCAGGTGTAGCAGTGTCACATATCAGTCATATTTCACGACCTGCGTCAGACCTGCGTGAACCTCAAGAGAGAGAAATGTGTTTCCCTTGGGTGCTTTTGCAGTAAAATGCAGTGAAACACGTGCTGGGTGGCGGTGTGAGGAAACTGTAGGATCTTTAATTAGAGCTTCTGTGAGTGAAAAACTCACAGTTTACAAACTTAGATGCACACATGTGCGAGTGTCCACCAAAGGGGTTTTGGCTGCAGGGCGGAGGAACATTAGATGGGGCATTAAAGTTTATGTGTGAGTGGAAACTGTGGGGTTGTTTTTGTTGTGTTTTTTACAGGGTTCCAGTTGCCTTAGGTAAGAGCCAAGGGGAGAGCCTGCATTCCTCTGATCTTACACATGTTCCCTACAAACAGGAAAACCACCGCGAGTGTGTGTGTGTGTGTGTGTGTGCGCATGCGTGTGTGTGTGTGTGTGTGTGAACCCAGACACGTCATGTTTAACTGTGCAGGGCTCTTAAGTAACTTGTTGGCAATCCAAACAGGCTGGAGAATGTATGAGATCTGACATTCATTGCCCAGTACTCTGTTTTGTACGTGTGTGTATCTGACACACACATGCTCTCGGTGTGTGCGTGCCTCCTGTATATTTACTGCTTTGTGCAGGTAGCTGTTCAAGATGTGGAGGTCAGTCCAGTAGTAGGTTTTTTAGCCGAGTGCACTCAGGCTGCAATTTTCTCAGCTTTTACAAGCTGTCACCAGTCACTGTGGCTTTGTTGCCTGATTGAATGTTGGCGGTTGCTTGCTTTTTTTTCCTCTGGACAGCCGTAGCGCAACAGCGTGCACAGTGTAGTGTCGTGTTGTGCAGTAGAACAAGGCATAAGGGTGGTTTATGACAGATATTTTCTCCCTTCCAAAGCCTCAATACGTCTTTCGGTCTTACACATGCCATTCTGCAGCTCAGCCTGCACGCTGATCCTCCAGTGGAGAACAGAAAATACAACACGATTCATGAAAGTAATAATTTCTCAGTCAGGCATCATAAATGCGAATCATGTTTGATACCGGTGTCAGATTGACAAGATAAAGAACAGAGCCAAAAACAGTTCTAGAGGAGAGAGGTTGTCAGGTCTGAGATCAGTTCAAGGATCAGTGGCACCTGCTGTAAGTGAGACAGACAGATGAGTAGGCATGGATAGTTTTTGCAACATTTGCAACCACATGTTTGATGCATCAAAGATGAATACAATTTATACAAATGCAATAAATATTATAATATATATAAATAAATATTAGTCTGTTTGGTCTCTGTAAGAAGTTCCTTTCTGTCTTCTTTCTGCTCTCGTTGTCTTATCTGTTTGGTTGTTTCGAGTCAAATGTAGCAGATCAGCTCCGATCTGAAGTTATTACCGTAAGTGGAGGTTTTGATGCTTTTGACGTTAAAATAAAACGTATATATTTTTTAAGAGAGCCAGCTGAATTTAGGAAAACAATAGACGGAGGAAAATGGCAGTGTGAAAGCTGAGTTTATAGATGAGACAAAGCTGTATTTACAGATGAGAGACAGATGGATAGTAGACACATACAAAGGCAGATTGCCAGTTGGAAAGCAAGCGCACAAAACCGAGGGGTAGATTTACAAATGAGCGGTAAAGAGAGAGAAGTACAGAGAGAAAGGAAGTAAGGGTAATATTCACAGATGAGAGAAAGAGGGACTGGGAGCAAACAGTGGATCTCCTGTTTAGATAAGGCTCTATCTGTTGCTGAGGCCTGGCACACTGTGTTCAGCCTCACAGACACCAGCGAACACTGTGCTTGCACAACTCGTGCACACAAAAACATACACACACAAGCAAGAGGAGAGAAAGCTTTCCAGGTCAAAGTTCACTTTGACTGCGCCTACGTGCTTTGTTGTTTGCTGCCATTGTTTTGATGCGCACGCACACACACACACACACACGCAGAGTCACAGCTTCACCTCCCCAGTGACAAAAGCCACAAAGGGAAAATGCCCTCTCGTCCACTAACACTCACCGACAGTCACAGTCACATGGGTTAAAGCTGGGCCGGTGGTGATCTAAATGGGTCAATGTGCGTCATTCGACGTGGCATTGTGACCCTCCCGCTGACCGGAGTTGAACGCAGGTCGGACGCTGCCCTGCTTTGCTGAGGATGGGATTTTTATTTTGATATATGGAGGTTTAACTAACTTCCACGCTTTTGTGAAAACAGAGGCCGAGAGTACAGGAGAGGCTGAGCAAGAGAAGGAGGGCGTGAGGAGAATAGAAAATGAAACTTTACGGTGTTTACAGTATTTCATGTTTGTGATTCTCTGGAGCTCCCAGCAACTGAAACTTTAATCCATGGAAATAAAATACACGGTTGTAGGCACAGGTCATGTCAAAAAATACTCCCTACATTAGAAGCAAAAAAAATATATTCTTAATTTCAATTGAGGCTGAGTTAGCCAAATCAAATCGGCATCTTTGTTAAGCTCAGTGTTCACTCGCTGTAGCTTCATATTTAGAGTGATCTAACTCTGGGCAGCAAAGTAAATACACACATTTCCTTAATATCGAATTATTCCTTTAACATCTATGTATGTTGCCATTAATTTGTGTCACCATGTTGTTTCACACACAGGTAATCATAACCGATTAATACTCAGCTCAGATTCCTGGTTGCCCGTGGTAACTGAAGTTGTCATCAATGACATTTCCATTAGTGTTTTATTCATTATGCTGTCAAATAAAGCTGGACAGTCAGTGTGGATAAGATGTGGGCCAGATGAGGAGGCCAGGAGGGAAAGAGAAGGGGTTGGGCAAAGCAAAATAAACAGAGCAAAACAAACATGGCGGGGCGATTCAAGTGTGACTCCCAGGTACACACACACCACACACACACACTTTTGCCAAAGTGGCAAGTGGCCAGGCTAGAGGAGGCTAAAGAGAGAAGAGAGAAAGAAAATGACAGTATTAAGGATGGAGGCGTGCAATGAAGCGTGCAGTTGGCCTGCGCCCACAACCAAACAAAAACACTCAGCTAGCCCAGCCTCTTAATTGGGGTGTAAAAGTGTCTCCTCTCAGGCTGCTTCCAGACTCGCTTCTCTTCTCCATCTCGAGTCCTCTCTTCTCTCTGTCTTTGGTTTTCTCGCTGCAGTTGCTTTTTAATGAAAAGTAAATGAAAGCGTTTTCCTTAAGCTGCTGTTCTTAATTATCCATTTAGTGCTCAGTGACACAAGAACATAAACACAAAGGGACAGATTGCCTGATGGTGCAGGAGCGTTAATGCTGTATGATTTTTCCAAGGATCTTTGTTCATTTTGGGCACTACTGCATATAAAAGTTATGGTTAATCAAAAACTACTACTTCTGCATGACTTCAGGGCAAAAGGAAACGACCAAAAAGTACCAAATTTCTCTAATAACTAAGATTTTTTTTGTCATTTTATAATATCTTACTGCTAAGTAGTTCATTTAATAAAAGAAGCCAAATATTTCAAAGGTTACATTTGTGTACACACTTACTCACATGCTGCCTAAATGAAATAATCAAGCCAAAAAAAAAAGCCAGATTTTGGCTACAGACACACTGTTACCATAAAAGCATTATTGTTCCACACCTTAAAATTATGCCGTAATTCTAAAAATGTTTAAGACAATGACACCAAACCAGAACTATCTGTGGCCATAACACAGAGCAAATGAAGTGCTGGTCTGTCAAAACAACAACAACTACTAACATCATAAGTATAATCTACATATTATAGGCAGATCTGTATTTGGTGCATGGACAAGCTGCAATAAACTTGGATGTGTGAAGCGGCAACCTTTGCTCTCAATACTGTATCACTGCTCTCAACCCACGAGCCTCCATCTGGTGGAGAAAGCTTGTTGTTTTCCCTGCATGCCCACCACATGCCAATCACCTGTCTCACCCTTGTGTTTGCCTTTTGGGGATCGATAGTTGTGAGTAGTATACGAAGAATACGAGAAGAAAATGCATAAATATACCTAAAATATATACCCACGGGCAATGTTTATATTTGTCTCCCGGTGTATAAACATTGTCAGAAAATGAAACTTAAATAATCTCAGTGTGGAGTCCCGCGGTCACTTCAACTTTGACCCAGATGCTTTTCCAGTGAGAGGGGGGACGCAAGTTAGAAACGCTATCCTTTGCGGTCTTCTCCCCCACTGGAATTAACTTAGCTGCCTGGAAGTGGGAGCTTGTTTTACAGTCAGCTTAATAACTTGGACAGAGTAAAAGGAAAACAAAGTACTGACCCTGTACTGTGTATATAGCATAGTAGAGTGTGAGCATTTATCTAACAGGTTATTTTAAGGATATACAGTCAGAGATATGCCTGCAGGACACATTATTCCACATTACCATTGATATTAGCATTAAATTGATTCAGTTCAGTTTTTCTAGACGTTCTGACCCCAGTTATTAATTACAGTTAAATTTATGAGTCTCGTGAACTCCTGATTTTGCAGCACATTTCAGGAAATCACTTCTCTCCTAAAGTGAAACAAACACAACCCGTTGTCTTTCTTCTGTTCATTCAAACAGAGAGCAAACACTTGAATGATAGTATTTGAATTGTTTCCTATTACCTAATCTGGTCCAGTTTCCGAGTAAAGTGAATTGCAAGTGATGTGATCCTGATAGTGATACACTCTTACGCACCGAAGAGAGAGAGAGAGCTGCGCACACGCTCTCATCGCTCTCTCATTTATTGCCATAGACACATGCAAGCTCCTCTTTGATGCTATCCATTTGTGATAGTTAAAGCTTTTCCGTGGTGGCTTGCCTTACACCAACAGGCAGACACACACAGACACTCACTGGTGTTTGAATTACCATGAATATCTTATAAGGGACAAGGAGTGAGAGGAAGAGTATAAAAACTGAAAGAGACGGGAAGAGAAGAGGGGAGGAAGGGTGGAAACCGACAGATGGAGAGGGAGAGTTAGTAATTGTGCTCTTGTGTTTTCCTTCTTGGCGGCTTACATTCTTGTTAACAAATCCAAATTAACTTTGATAAGCTGGCATCAGTTATGCATGTACATGTGTATGTCTATGTGTTTGTGTGTGTGTTTCCCTCTACCCGCTCCATTTGTGCAGTGAGCAGGCAGGCAGTGCTAGCCGAGCGCCCCAGGGGATCTGGAAAACTCTCTCTCCTCCAGCTCATCAATGGACTGGCACTCCCACATCCTTCTCTACACACACACACACGCACATGCGAGTGTAACGGTACACATGGACAACAAATACACACTTGCACAGAGAGCCAAGTGGAGCAAAAACGTACACACAAGGCTAAGTGGAGCACACTGACACTACTGCCCACTATTCTAACAGACGATTGGCTGTTAGTAGAGATGCAAGTAGCCTGTAGTGTGGAGAAGATGGGGGGGCTTTTGAGGATACCAGCATGCTGCGACAAGACGTATGGCTACTGTGCTGCACTGTGTTGTTCTTTTTTTTGTTTTAATTGTCAAGAAGGAGAAAGTCATTAATCGCCTTTTTACACTTTATTCTTTTGCATTTTTAAAAATGCATATTTTATTTTTCTTAAATTAGGACAAAGAGATATTGAGAAAGGAGAATGAAACAGCACCTTCCCAATGAGGGTAATTGTTTGACTCCCTCTGTGCATGAGTGGGTTGATTTTTATTTTTTTGCAGTGAGAATTCGTGTGTGAGCTGTGGAGCATGTTGGCAGGCGAGTGGTTGTTACAACCCGAGCTGTCTGAAAGGACTTCCTCATTACTTCCTGCCTTTGTCCGAAGCACTTCCTACTGCCGAGCTGTACAACTGGGCCCTGGGGGAAGGCTGGCGGCCGATGAGAGCAAGGCGGAGGGGGTATTATTTACATGTGAGAGCAAAGTGAAAGGAAAGAAAAGTTAGATGAATGGATCACAGCTCTCTGGATCCGCAACCCCTTTAACAGAAATGCCAAAGTCTGACGTGCGGCAAATGTTCATCTCATAAGCCTCCAGCGAATACAGACCCCCAGGTTGTGAGCCGGTTTGTCAGATATTACTATACATGCAGCTGAGACATGAGGAGAGCCGTAAGGATTGCATAAAGTGTTTGTGTGTGAGGGAGGAAAATAACACGACCCTCCCTCTGGACGAGGGAAGGGGATTGTTTTCAGGTGTTTGGCCAGATCAGATGACTCCCTGCTTCCAGTTCTGACATCAACCCCTCACACAAACACACACACGCACACACACACACGGTATACATGGTAGCGAGGACACAGTCTGATCAACAGTAGCCCCCCATGTCCTGGTATTGCGCCAACATGGTCCGGTGATGACTTGTCAACTGACAAATACAAGGAGTCCTAACATGGCCAACACAAGATGTCCACAGTGCTAAACTGTTGTGAAACTTTGATTGTGTGCACACGTCCTGGAGTATCCAGATTAAAATTAAATTCAATTAAAAAACTGTAAAAGATTTTGAAAAGTTGAATACAAGTTTAAAAGTACAAAGTCTTGTGTAGAGTTTAAATGAAGTCTGTAGCTGAAAGTCTGTAGTTGTTGAACGTGTTGAAGATTTGTAGAAAGATCTGAAGGTTGTGCCATTCATTTCGATGTAAAATTGGAAAACATGGAAAGAGGAAAAAGATGAATATTTTAAAAAGTATGAATGTTACAAATCAGTAAAATAACAGCCATCATGTGCTAAATGAGCTGAATGTCATGATATCTGAATGATTTCTGTAGGACAGAGTAGGTAGGAGTAGTTTGGTGCCAAAAAACCTTAGTGTCAGAGTAATGATAAAGTTTCGAAGAATAATAGCGTGGAAGCCGATTCCACTGATAAATAGATTTTTATCATGGAGAGTTTTTCAGCTTATCCACAAAATCTCCTCACAATAAAGTGAATGTTGTAGCACTTACATGTACACAGTTTTATACAATATAATGTGTTGTGAAACCTTACGCACTGCTCTTATTTCGGAATACACATGAAGTCTTTCAAATGTTTATGAGTAAAGGAAATCATAAAATGAAGTGTTTATTATAGTGTTTATTCTAACATTCCTTCTATAAACATGTGCCCAAAATGAAGCCATGTTTTGTAAGTCAGTTCCTACCTGTACATCATTAAGTCGCTGTGTAGGACACAGCACTGCTGCTACAGCGGAGCAAGGAAGCTCTCTGTATGTTCATGCATATGTGATCTCAGAAGCACGTGTTAGAGGCTTAACATAGTCTGTAAGCGCTGCTACCAGTATGTACTGTATTTGGAATATGTGATGCTTATGCTTGTCAAATACCGGGAATTTAATGGGTGGCTTTGAGGTGGCACAATGGATTGACTTGAATGCTTGAAATGTTTGGACATTCTCAAGAATTTTGTTGTTACATCACCTTCTTGGGAAAGTTTCCCACAGGTTGAGAATGTATTCGTGGCGGCATGTGGGTTGTGGAGTTGAATACTTGAAAAATTCTTCTTCTTCTTTCCAGTTATTATTTCTTACTGGTTTGACCCTGTGCGCATTCCAGTTTGGTCAAGCAAGAACAGTCAAAACAGTTGTTAAGTCTCAAAAACATGCGTGTACTGAAGGAGGCTCTCAAAAGTCAGTCCTGGAAATCATCTTTGTGTTTCTAAACTTGCTTTTCCTGAACTGAACTTGTTTGTCCTCATATGACCTCCTCATCCTTGAAGTTGCTTCCAAACCCAACTCTTTCCACGTAGTTCTGTCCAGGCCCACTTCACTGAATGTCGTGTCCTTAGCTTTCAAGAAACGGATCTTTTCCTTGAACCGTTAAACACGGAGCCCAGCCTTACCCAGAATGTGTCAAGTGTCTAGAAAAGGAGCATAATTCTCAGTTAACAGGCACTTTGATGGTGACCAGCACTTCGGCCCAGGATGTAATAGTGCAGTCAAGAGAAGCTCTGTCTATTTAATGTGATACTTGTGACACTAGGCCCGGGGGTGAGGTGGGGCGGTGGCCTGGACAGATGCAGAAGAGCATTATTGGGAGAATCTGACCCCGGTTTGACCCATGTCAGAGGTGAGCATGTAGATTGGGGGGCGGGTCAGAAATAGTGGGCCATTTGCTGGGTATAACTACAGGGTAGAAGACACACACACACATTCCAGGAGGGCTCACAAAGACAGGAAATGCCATTGTGGAACATGGACAGGTGTATGTGTTCATAGTTTTAGCCTAGCAGCAGGGATACGCATGGAGTCTGAAGTCTGACTAGCGGCTCGCATGTCTGTAATAAAGTTTTGATGAGTGTCAACATTTTTTTTTTGTCTCTTTGATGTCTCCCCAGCTGGAGCACCTGGAGCAAGCTTTGACATTAAACGCTGTCGTAAGATATCTCATAAAGAAAAACTAGTACCGCGTCTAGTAAGGAGACGGTGTCATGAAGCATTTTGTTATGGTTCTATCTGAGTCTCTGTGTTATGCTGAATGGCTCAGTGGCTGGCTGTGTCACCCCTACACTGTTGGCATCAGTAAAATTTGCCAAACAGGTACTTTTCTCTGACCCGCACCTCGTACTACTTGTTGTAGCATTTGTATTGAGACTTGTAGCATTGATTACACAGGGAGCAGGTAGAAGAGATCTGTAGTGTTTATGTGGAAGCAAACATTCACGTATGAGTGAACTGAAACAGGAAGATAATCAGATAAATCTTGGTGCCATCGGTGTGTTTATGTTTGTGTGTCACACGTTGAAACACAGGATGTGAAGATATGAAGATTGTAGTCTGAGCAGCGGCCATGGATGATGTTACGAAAGTTTCTCTTAGCCTGAGCTTCTATGAAATGGAGGCATGCATTAAAGCTGTATCTCCTGTTTGATTACCATTAAATCAAAAGGTTACTTCATTTGCCTGAATATTAATCTATTATTCCATCCAGCCTGTCTGGCCTCACTCCTCCTCCTCCTGCTGCTGCTGCTGCCAGAACAATCCTGTCGTATAAAAGTGATGCTGTAAAAACATTAGGCACTTGGCTGCCTGTGCCATCTCTACTCTCCTCAAGATAGCTTGAGTGGTAACATATATTTGCAAGACAGATATAAAAATGCTCTGATAATCTTTCCCCTTTTTGCCTAAATGCATCCCTTGATGATAGTGGAGTGGTGACAGAGTTATAAGGCTGCAGTAAAAATGGCTGCTGCCTCTGTTGTATGCTATCTTTATCAAACAGACTTTTGTAGCACGGGACAAAGCTCATAGAAAGCATTCCCTGCGTTTCATCTCCTCTCCTCTCCTCGCTGCACTTTGACGGACCCCTCTGCCCTCATGAGTAATAACTTTACCAATACGGTTGGGACGTCCGGTCGTCTGGTGTTGAGCAGAAAAGCACAAACACAGCTAAAACAGCGTGATGAAAGAAGAGAAGACGAGGAGGCCCCTTTCTTTTTCTCTCTCCATTTCTTCTCCCTGCTTCTGTTGCTCCACCTCATGTGAAAGATCCTCCCTCTGTGCTCCCTCCCTTCTCATTTTTTCCTTTCTGTCCCTCTGTTCTTTTTGCTTTGTGCTCTCTCTCTCTCTCTCTCTCTCTCTCCTCTCCTCTCCCTCTCCCTCTCTCTCTCTCTCTCTCTCTCTCTCTCTCTCTCTCTCTCTCTCTCTCTCTCTCTCTCTCCCGCTCTTCCTTCCCCTTGCACACTGTGGTATGCAGACATGCAGGAATTTCTGGGCCTCAAAATGATAGACCAAACTTGTCAGCCCTGGCTCCTGTTACTAAAGATGGCCGCCCTGGCAGTGTGTGTGCCCGTGATTGGTGCGAGCCTGAGTTACTCCCCGTGTGATTGGTCATAACATGTTTGTCCACAGCTTCTGGTTTTTTTTGGCAGAAGTGTGAATGTCAGGTTGTTTTTTTTTTTGGAGTGGGGGGTTGTATAAGACGCAGTTTTCATCTGTAATTTGTGACTGTAACTCTTCCTCTCCTCTGTTTTCTCTCCTGCACGGTCTTGGCTTCAAAGACGTGTGTTATTGCGTGCTGCTGTGTTTGCGTCTTCTTACGTGTATGTGTGTGTCTGTGAATGGGCAGCGTGATGCTTGGAGCGACTCTCCACTCAGCAACACTTTTCATTTTGTGATAGATGGGTCATTTCATCTGCCAACAGTTGAAACCCCGAAGATACCCTGTTCAGTATCACATCAGACAAAGAAAACAAACAAATTCTTACAACTGTGAAGTAATGTTTGCGACCGACGTCAGTTTAATACATACCCTCACACACTTTAGCTTGTTATGTTTAATATATAGACTAAAGTAGGATTAAATAAAATTAGAATTCATGTAAGATGGCACACTGGCAGATCCCATGTAGAAAAAAAGCTAAATCACATTTAATGCAGACAAAGCCTTGAGATAAACTTCTCATGGGGTGCAGTCGAGTCGTGAAATAGGCAGATAAATCATAATACTTTTGTTTTGTTTTTTTCCTCTGGGTCTCTGCAGGCCCTGTCAATTTGAAGAAACCACACTCTAAACTCGTATTATTTGTGCTTCCTAATATATATCGAAGATGACACTGAGTAGCACCCATAGCTTGTCCTTAATATAGACTATGAGCTAGTGAGCAAGTCTCTTACAACGCATGTGTTTGTATCACCAGGCAGAATGATGTCCAGCCCAGCTAATATTTAACATGCCTTGGCTGTTGCCTCCTCTCTCCAGTGTCTCCTGCTCTGGGCCTTGTGATGGCATTGTTGCAACTAAATAAGGTTCTGCTCTGGTGCTCCGCTCGCAGCCTGTCAGCCAGACACACTGCACTCTGCTGTCTGTTCCACACACTCTCACATACACATGACATAGATGACGCTCGCAGCTACATTTTGCTGATGTTTTAGATGAACTGCGGCGCACCTGTGTTCTTGTGCGCGCTCTGTGTATGCCCATATATCATCTGACTACTCCTCATGCGATTTGTATCTTGACATAGATAGAGTGGAATGAGGTTTTTTTTTTTCTTTCTGAGGAATTTTGCTGTCATGTGCTGTCAGTTTTCCCTTTTTAGCTCGCCTGTGTGTACTGTGCCAACATCTGGCTTAAACAACTCAGAATTTAGGTTAATGAGATCAACCCGACCCACAATATTTCTGGTGTGTGATCAAGTGAGCATGTGACCCAGCGTAATTCATATCAATCACGAGGGGAGGAGCAGTGGACATTACCCGACACACGACAACACCACCAGGCCATCCGCAGGCCTGTAGCCAACTAACCCAGTACACAAACCACCATTTTGGAACTGCCTTTCGCTCTCGGTGTGGCTTCTGAAATAAGAAACCAAGAGGAAAAAAAAAGAAAAACACTCCCAAGTGAATCCTTCTTTCGTCGCAAGATGTACTTTTCTACACTTGATTTTTCTAATGCATCTGATAACAAATGGCTTTGCTTGTCACCCACATAAAATGTAAGCCCCCAGGAGGAATGCTGGTGTATGTCCCCCTTATCGTCCACCATCTCTCTTCCTGCCCGCCTGCCTCAACAAATCCAGGCAGAGTGTGTGTGGAGAGGGGCACCCCTCTGGCCAATTCCACTAAACTAATTGGTTGCAAGGGCTTGTGGGTAGAAGGGAGGTTTGGAGCAGAGGTGAATGTGTGTGCGTGTGATTGTGCATGTGTGTGCGTGGAGGTAGGCCAGCTTCAGGTCCTATTTAGTGTGTTTATCCCTCAGTTCCTCCCAGAGCAGGAATGGGAACACCAAGGGAGGAACTGGGCGGGGCTCCTATTAGTGGAAGTGCGACCCTTGCTGGAGGGTTTAACATTAGCAGAGAGGGGGAAGATGCCCAAGCAAGAGAGGTCAGCATTAACTAAAAGACGGAAGAGCAATGACGGGACCACAACAACAGCCAAAAAATGGAGTTGCGGATATTTGCTGTTAGATCAAGTGAAAACTATGCAAAGATTATTAAGATAATTCCAGCTCTTTAGATGTTATAGAGGTTCAGCATCGCTCTGATCAAACTGAACAGGAAAGGATGGCGAAAAAAACTAAATATAATATAACGTCTAGATAAGATATACTAAATTGCTAATTTATTTTATATAGCATATTTCATTTTTGTGGTTCTTCTATTGGAAGATGTTTCCTTAGTCAGGCAGGGTTAATGACCATCAAGTTGGATATTTAATATATATCTATAATGAATAAGTGCATTGATGTGTGCATAATTGATCAGTAATTATTGTGTTGGATCGAAGCATGAACACCCGCCTGCCTTAATACTTCACTTAAAGCATTTCAGCGTCAACTCTTGGCGGTGTGTTTGTGTGTGTGTGTGTGTGTGTGTGTGTGTGTGTGTGTGTGTGTGTGTGTGTGTGTGTGTGTGTGTGTGTGTGTGTGTGTGTGTGTGTGTGTGTGTGTGTGTGTGTCCATGATTGCCTCTCTGTGTGTGACCCCTTGGAGGATTGGATAGCAGTGATGGAGGACTGGATGCAGAGAACAGCTTGGATGACAAACTCGGCTCCCAGTTCTTTTTGATGGGACGTATGTCTGTAGGAGGGACTGTCTGGCGCTCCATAACTCCATACTGTGGACAGTATGTGTACGTGTAGATTGAGACAGATGCTCCGGTCTCTCCGTCTCATGCGTGCCACTGACAGAGATAGATGCGCCAATAGTACTTTTCAGGACTGCAGAAAAATAGCTGTGGTGATGCATGGCACTGGGCACTGTTCACTATGTGATTGGATGACCGTATTACTCCACAGTCCCCCTCCCAACATAATATTTGTCACTCTTGCTTAAATTTTATGTTTGTTACCATTTTACATTTACATTTAGTCATTTAGCAGACGCTTTTATCCAAAGCAACTTACAGAGTACATGATAACCAATCACTTCACAAACGTTACAGTATAGGTGATTAGGGTTGCAAAATTCTGGGAATTTTAAAAGTTGGAAACTTTCATTGGGAATTAACAGAAATGTCTGGGAATTATGTTTATTCATACAGTAGATGGATGGCTGATAAGTTAGATGCTAAATAAGCTATAGCTTTACCATTTATGAGGTTTATCTTATCTTATCATGATGCTAACTTGCTCTCAATTTCTAGTTAATTCCCATACGTCTCCACTTTGGAATATTTCCAAAATTCCCCAGCTTAATTTCCCATGGAAAATAACTGAAGATTTATTAGAAATGTTCCATCCCCCATAGGTGATTAATTTAAGTAGACCCAGCTCGTGATAATCTTTTATTCATGTTCAAGGCCAAATGCAGTGAAAATAGCTGATCAAATGTGATGTGATTAAAATGAAATTGCCGTTTCATTCCCTTTGTTGTGAATATAGCAATAATATTCGCTCTCTGTTAACAGGTCCCTCCACGCACACTTCCTTATTCTAGCATGGCCGCTGATAGCATCAATCATCAATACCTGTTTACGGGCTCTTGTTACCCGCTGTCCCCCCGACTGCCCAGACTCTCCCTTCTGTGCTTATTTAATTTAGCCCTCATTCTACTTTTTAAAATCTTATTACAAAGAGACACACACACACACACACACACACGCGCGCGCGGTTGTTTACCTCTGCCTGTCCAATGTTCTGTGGCAGAGAATCACATCTGTTATACAGTGGTGTTGTGGTGTTGAAGTACGTATCATATTTAGAAGCTAACCACAGAAACTTGGGTTTGCGGCACACTTAAAAAGTCATTGAGCAGTTTGTTCTGGCTTGTTTGTCACTGAGCGATTTCAGCAAGTAAGAACAATACAAGGATCGACGCATTTCGCTTTCCCCGCTTCATCAGGTTTTCTCATTAATCTCATCACTAAGCATATGCGAGATATAAAGGAACCCACCTGTGTCTGTGCGACTATGCGAGTATGTAAATGCTACTGTTCCGCAAACTGCTTCCTACTCATCACACCCGAGTGTCTGTATCCCTCACACGCACACAGATCTGCACCACAACTTAAGCTGTGATATGGATGTGCCGCAGTTGCTGGAGCTGATCAGGTCTCTTCTAGACAATGACTGTGGTTCCTCCAGAAGCACCGCAGCGAGTTTCAGAAGCATCCCAGAAGCGACTCTCTGCTGCACGGAGAATACACTGAGAAGCCAGCCAGGTCAAGCAACACAGACCAGATCAAACTGGGCGGAAGTCACAAACAAAAATTGCATAGAAAATCAAATTTCAAAATAAAATGGACCAGTACAGTGTTGTGGCCGTGACGTCACAGAGCCTTTGCAGCTTCAGGAGATAAAATTCTTCTTTTACATGGCTGCGTGTAAATTAGCTCTGGGTGTCTTTGCATTTGTGCGCCTCGGGTCAATAACTGTAATATGTATTATATTACACATACATACATGTACCTGCTAAACCAGGCAAACAGATCAAGTATAAAGTTGTTCATGATGTTTCCTGTGCTGTACATAGGTTGTAGGCTGGGTGGTCAACATCAGTCAGATATTCTTTATCGACCCCTTTACACCAACAGAGTAAACACGGGTTTCTCCCAGGATGTTGTTGACGAGATGTTGAATGTGGATTTGTGATCATCACAACGTTAAACCGTTACCTCAGCGGTCAGAGAGAGAGACGGAAACTCAATTTCGGTTTTGAAATTGTGGTGTTGAATTTTAGGAAAATTTGGTTTGTGCAAGTTGTCTTTTGATATTTATTTCTTTATTTTATTATTTCCTTTATTAGCAGCAACGGGGGTAAAGCTTTCCAAGAGGCACAGATAGTGTCTGTCAGTTTCTCTCTGTTTACCTCCAGCTGCTGTGTTTGAGTGGAAAGCTTTTCTCTTTGTGTGCCACCCACCCACTCACACTCAGCCAGCCTGCCTGCCTCATAGAGGGGGCCTCTGCTGACAACACCTGCGCTCCCAAGGATAAGCAGGGCCTCTTCAGTCCCCTGACACCCTTTTCATCCTCTCTTAATGTATGTGTTGTGTTCCTTATTCTTTTGTCCTATGCCATGTGTACATGTATTATGTATGTGCATATATGTATACTCACACATGCACAGATATGTGCAACATGCTACTAACAGGTACCCTTTTGTGGTTGGCTCTCTACCAGCAGTCACCCTGCTGTTTTTTCATCCAGGCCCCTAAAGGGGACGCCGTGTCCTCGAGGCTGGCTGAGGACCCAGCTCCTCTCTACCTTCTGCCTCTAATGCCCATATTATGCTTGAGCTGCAGCTGTAATAGATTGTGAATGTTTTCTGCTTGAAGCATAATGGGTGTAAGTAGATATCAAACTTGTTGCACTATTGATCTTTTTTGCGTATTTTGCCTTTTACGGTGGTATCAAATTTGGACTGGACACACGAGGGGAGAGAGGATCAAGTCAATTATAGCTATAAATCACCCAAAGTGACGACCCGTTGTTATAAGTCATGCAGAGCCGTGTCATTATATTCCAGCAGAAGAGATTTGTGGTTTGAATTTGATATATCTGAATTCTTGGAGATAGTTTGAACACAACGCACACTGTTGTTTGATTTGCAAGAGGCAAACATGTTTTGAAGAGCATGTTATCCTTTAGAAACTGTAATCAGCAGAAATTTTATATGCTTTTATATCAGGAGTGCTATTTTGATTTCATTAAGTGATACAGCTCTGGATGGTGTCGATCCAGTTGCACCTGTACATCGTTTCCATCACTGCAGTACTCTGGCAGTCTTGCAAACAGCCCCGGTTGCTTTCGCTCCTCAGTCCAAGGTACAATATAATAAAACGTTCTGCATGTGCAGAAGCTCGTTTCTCCTCCTCTGGGCCTTACAGTGAAAATGCAGCTCCTCCTTCTTACTCACAGTCTCACACTTTGCAGGCGCTTTGCAGACGGAAACTTGCAATGAAAGACAGAGACGTGAGAAACTGAGGTTGGCACTCATGTGGAATTAAAGCTACTGAGATATAGCCGCATTTCTCTTGAGTGCGTGTCAATCTCTTTCAGTTCAAGCACTGCATAAAATTAGTGTTTGGTATCAAAATGTCTGGTTTTATTCGTGTATGAAGTCTCTTATGTTTGTATTGTATTGTATTTTCTCATGTGGTCGTCTATGTGCTAATAAGGAAGTGAAACCTGGATTTTCAGTTGCACATCCTTGAGAAAAAATAATTAAAGATGATCATTGATATGATTAATATACACTATGTATTTAAAAGTAGCTGTGAAATATATAGAAGTATGTTGTGGAATATATTTTTATGGTGATAGAAAATGTAACTCTCATATCTCATATCCTTAATGGCCCTCCTTAGGTAACTGATGTGTCCACCGTTTAATCTTGTTTTTGAGGAGACGCCCCACGAATTCCTGTACCAGGAGAGAAAAACAACCTTGGGGGAGGGGTGTTTGTCAAAGCGAACTGATCAGACTGAGTGAGCCGAGGATAGGAGGACAGAAACGGAGAGCTCTTTACCCTGGACTGTTGAATCCGCGCTGTTTGGTAGCGTTATTTGGCTAATTGTTTCCCTCGCAGCGGCCACGTGGCTGCACCCTCCGCTGTTTCTCTGTCCTTTATGTATCATGCTTCGCATCAGAGCTTTTCCCCAGCTCTCCCTTTCAGCTACTTCCCTCCTCTCTCGCTCACCTTACTCGTGCATCTGTGGCGGTGCATTCGGTCGCTCTGTTTTTACATGCTGCATTGACCATAGCCTCCATCACATCTTCACTGTAGGCATTATGGAAGTGTCCGTTTACTGCCCATACAAGCTCGCTACAGATGTTGTTAGACGTCTGTGTATGCTCGCTGTTGTTTCTTGTGACTTGCAATAGTCCAAGCATCCCGTATATACGACTTGTCACTGGCATGTGAATGCACACTCAGGGACACGCGCACATAATCTCCCTTCATTCTCTGCTCGGCAGTTAATAGTGTGTGCTTATGGCAAATCTCTTTAGTCTGGCAGTTATTGGAACTAAGATTTTAATTAGGGGAGGTTTTAGTACGGTGCACGCTGCATTAGCATTACAACAGGGGCATGTGTAAGGAGTGGACTGGCAGCCAGACAGCGAGCCATCATCCTAACCAGCAGACATATCAGCCCTGTCAGATAAGGAGCAGAGACAGTAATGTAAACTAAGTGGTTTGTTTTTTTTAATCAGGATTTTTGTAGCTTTTTCCCATTGGTGTGTCAAGGAACATTACAGTAGTCAATGTTTTTGAGTACCCGACACACGCCTTGTTACCAGAATAAATGGGACAGGATGATTGATTGAATTATGTCAGCCGCTGTCAAATGGGTTTGAATTAGAATTTGATTGAAAGCGGAGTCAACGTTCATGTCACGTCTGCAGCTCCTGAGCTATCCACACCATAAAATGAAATTGTTTATTTTGGAACTCTGGACACTTGAGCACTTCAAGACGGTCCCGGTATACACTCTGTTATTCATAAATAACCGCACAATAGGAACAGTGACGTAATAAAACATTATGATACCTTTGTGAAGAACGTCTCGTGTTTTTTGATCCCTAGAGTTGTAGACCTGTTCTCCTTAAGACCGGCAGAACCCTGTGTTGGTTCCAGCCCTCGGTTTTTCCCACCAAGATCACACAACATTTCCAGTTAAGGACAAAAGCAGCAGGGGAGGTAATCAGATAGACTCATGACCAAAAAGTAGGGCAAACAGAAGCAAAGAGATCTTCCAATTTCCCCTAAATTCCTTTGACGCATTTGAGCCTGAATCTGAGTTTACACTGTTCTGCTTATGACTAACACTCTCCATAATCAGCCCTTGCACACTGGCCCAGGAGACCCCTGGCCGCTCTTCTCGTCTGTTTTCCTTGGCCGCACACTTTGCTGATGGAAAGATGGCTCTCAGTGAGGTCAAACCGAGGCCTCAACAACTCAACAAGCAAGGTTGTGAGGGATGACTGTGAACTGATAACCACAGTTCCATAACTCTGTTTCTGTGGGCAAAGATATTATAACCACCATGTTTTAGATTTTATAACCTCAGTACATTTCATGACCGCTGGCTCTCGAAACCTACGGTAATTTATTCAACAGTGCAACTTGTCGAACAAGTTCCTTTCAACTCCTTGAGGACATTGTGTGCCTGACATTTACCCTCATGATATGGAGTTTGATTCAGGGTCTGCCAACTGTAATGTTTGTTCTCCAGGCTTGGGGTCAGCGGTCGAGGGGTAGGAAGGGAGGGTCGCTCGTCTCAGAACAAAAGACAGATACTAGAACTTCACGTGCCTGCGTGTAGCGGATGTGTGTGTGTATTTGACCCTTTGTGACAAGCCTGTTTCACTTAGTAATGATGGAGAGTTTCCCTCCTTCCTACCAGAATAAATAGCCTTCCTGAGGCCTTGTTGGACGTGAATGGAGGGAGGAGACAGGCGGGATGGGAGTGCTCAGATTTGTCTGATAAAAAGAGCAGCGAGGGCACTTTAAATGACATCTGGCCACATTTTGAAAAACCTTGTGTTCTTAACTCGGTGACTCAGAACAAAAATAAGACCGATGGCTTTGAATTAGAAACCTCTGACTTAATTAGATTTCTTTTGGCACCTGTTTTAGAAAATTATTTTCGTTCTCTTAATATTCAAACATTTAGAAGCTCTCATCTGTTCTGAAACTTCTCTAGCAACGTCATATTGTCATGGTGTGGGTTTTTTTTCCCCCTCACACCGTCCGTTGCTCTTGAACGCGTGTGTTTGTGCGTATGAGTGTTTGTGTGTGCTTGCCTGTGTACCGTAGCTCTGCTTAGTGCTATGCTGTGAATATGAAATAGGGCAGCTAGCATCTGCACTGCAGCCATCCCTCCCTGGCCCCCACACTGTGCCTACTGCTCAACCAGCCTGCAGAAACACAGGAGCATGTAGCTTGCGTGTTGAAGAAGGTTACGTTAACTTGTGTCTGTGCCTTTATTTGTGTGTTCGTCACCTTGTTTCTCCTGCTTTTGGTTTTCGGAGAGACTCTCTTCGTGTTTACCTGTACAAGATTGATTTCTTCTATCTCTGCATGCACGTCTGCGTCACATTTGCCAGTATGCTTCTAGCTTTATCTCCATCTATGATTTAAATGATAAATCAAACATGAAAAATTGTTGGCAGTTCATTTTCTGTCAGTAGACAAATCAATGAATCATTTAATATCTAACTCCAAGGATGCCTCGTCCTAGTCGTTTTTTCCGCAGGCTAAGCCAAGCACAAACTTCAGCGCCATTTGAGTGTCAAAAATGCAGCAGCATCTCTGGCAACGCCAAGTCCTCGTCCCCGGTCGTAGTGGCTAGCTGAACTCAAAGCCCCCGAAACACGAGAGAGAGAGAGCCAGGGAAGAGGAAGAGAACCAGAGGTAGAGGTAGGGGAGGAAAGAGAGAGTGATGGAGTAAGGAAAGAGGAGAGGAAAAAGAGAAGGAATCTATTACAATCAGCCCTTTGATAAACATTTTCTCAGTGCCAACTGAGGACAGAGAGAGAGGGAGAGGGAGCAATCTGAGTTCTCTCTTTGCCTTTCTCTCCCTCTCTCGTTCTGTGGCTAATATGAGGAGATAATGGGCCATTGAAGCAGAAAGGGAAGGCTTAAAAACACCTTAGTCATGACTGGACCGCCACTCGGTGCCACTGATTAAATTACCCAGATGAAGGGGTATTTATCTAGGAACAACTACAATCCATAAAACTGCACTTAGGAGTGCCCGGTTAAAGATGTCAAATCACTGTGTGCAGTTCTTTGTGGCCGCGTGTGTTTTTTTGTTGTTTTCTCTGCGCGAATGCTGCAGATATAGAAAACAGAGTTTAGTATTATTTAATTTATTCTGGCATTTAATTTCCTCGGTAACATGGAACTACAGGATAGTTTTGAGTAGCCAGACCTTTCTGCTAAAATTATTTTCTCTTTGGCCGACTGCTTTGGGAGAGGAGTTTGGACGAATGCACTGTTGAGTTTTTCAGACACGGCTCTCTTGGACCAGTCTCTGTGTAAGGTAGACGGCGCTGCGCAGCATGTTTGCAGCATGTTCTAGTTCGACTGACAGTAAGAGACACAAAAGGTGTTTGGCCAAAATGCAAAGGTCTGAACTGATAAGCAGCAGCAGAAATTACAATTCCCCATCAAACAGAGTTTAAGTCAGCTTGGAACCGCACTGAAATGTTTTGACACTGATTGTGTACAGAAATATAATCCACATTGTTGGATGCGTGTGTCCTCTTTCAAGCGATGCCACGGGTTCATCAACGAATCACCCAGTGAGCAAAGTCTTTAGAGAAGACCAGAAACAGTGACAGCAGCCTGAACAGAGTATTGAGCAGCCAACTGATGTTTTGTCATGAAGAGACTCCTGTCTGCGCTGTTACGGTGTGTGTGTGTGTGGTGTGTGTGTGTGTATGAGTGATTCTCACTGGTGGCGATGTGAAGGAAAATCATGAGACTGGTGATGCAGGTGTCTTGCACTCTAGATGGATGCTCACCCGCTGACCATCAGCTTCTCACTGTCACCAAACTGTCCAGTCAGCAGATCCTGCTGGACCTCTGTGTGTGCGTGTGCGTGCACGTGTGTGCATGTTGACTGTGTACTTTTGTGTATGAGAGTGAGAGGAGGACACTGTGTTAATGTCAGTTATGTCTATGACTGCTTTTGTCTGCTTTTGGCTCTCTCTCTGCTCTCTCTCTCTCTGTGTGGGAGAAAAAGAGAGAGAATTTGTGTTGGCTGCAGTAGAGTATGTATAAATATGTGTGTGTATAGCCATGTGTGTGTGTGTGTGTGTGTTGTGTGTGTGTGTGTGCGTGGTCCCAGCATGTCTTTGTTTGTGCGTGCTTATTTCATGTTTGCGTCTAGATGTCAGAAAAAGTGCAGCCAACAGCAAATTCTGCGGCTGGTGGCAGTATAACAAAATTAAAGATGGGGCACAGAGTAGGGGAGAAGGATAGGATGGGTAAGGAGGGATGAACAGAGGGCTGTAACAGAAGAGCGAATAGGAAGGAGGGATGAGGATGGGTGAGTAACAAGGGATCTTTTGGAGGAGCGAAAAATAAGGGAGTGGCAAGGAGGACCGCTGGCGGGATGTATTGATTGTAGCTCCATCCTGAGTGTCTGTAATGAGATCTAGTGGCTGTGGCTTTCTGGAGGAGCAGATTTGTCGCCTGGGACTAGACACTACAGCAGGGTGGGATAGGGGGAGAAGCGAAACAGGCAGAGGAAGAGACAACATCCATTCATTTTTCCATTTTCTTCCAATTGTCCTGGGTCGGGTCATGGTGGCAGCAAGTTTAGTAGGGCTTTCCAGACATCCCTCTCTGCAGCAAGGCATTCCAGCTCTTCCTTCCAGCGACTAGGTATAGTCCCTCCAGCGAGTTCGGAGTCTGCCCCGGGGGTGTCCTGCCAGTAGGATGGGCCCAGAACAGTTCCAAAGGAAGGTGCCCAGGAGGCATCCCGATGAGATGCTGGAACCACCTCAGCTGGCCCCCTTTAACATGAAAGAAAAGCAGCTCTATTCCGAGGTCAGTCCAGATGTCCGAAGCTCCTCACCCTATCTCTAAAGTTGAACACAGCTACCCTAGAGAAGGAAGCTTATTTCAGCTGTTACAGTCCCAAAACGCATGACCACAGGCGAGGATTGAAACATAGATATCCTGGAAAATCGAGATCCGTCTTTAACAAGACCCCAAGATACTTAAACTCCTTCTTCAGGGACAGCAACTCATTCCCAACTAGAAGGGAGCATAGGCTTCCCGCGAGTCTTCAAACTCATATTGGTTGGGCTCAGGAGCTCCTCAAAGCGCTCTTTCCATCACTTGACAATATCTCCAGTCCGAGTCAGCAGGTCTCCACCCGTGAGGACAGCCTTAGCCAACCTCTTCTTTCCTGAGATTTTGCATGTCTGCCAGAAGTTCCTTGAGAACTGTTGTTTAGTGCATCAGCACACACAACAGACAGAGCCTTCTCCACTGCAACATGCATTTGCATAAAGGTGACCCTCTTGGTCCCCAGGGAAAACTTTACACCTGTACGATGGCAACTGCAGAAAAGGAGAGGGTCCAGCCCAGAGATGAGACTAATTATATCGAATTGGTATCACTTTACCTCCTGCACCAGATCTGGTTCCACCCCCACCAGGTGACTTTCCTGCAATGCAGGAATCCGCGTGCCAAGGTCCAGCCCGGCTTGCAAAGGGTTGGGTGTTTTGCAACCACCTAGGTATGGATTGGATTGGATGGCTATAGAAGGCGGTCAGTGTAGTTCTTCCGGCTACCAAACGAGCTCCCCTTCTCGGTCCGGGCGAGATGCTGCAGACCTTTCTCACCCGACAAGTAAGGGTCTATGAGTCACACTTAGTCTGTTCCCTCCTCTGGGACCACTTTGCCATGGGAGACCTGACCAGGGGCAATTGACAACACAGCCCCAAAGATCTCGTGGGGCACAAACCACACGGCCACAATGAGGTGTAGTGATTCTTTGGTGGGGGAGGAGACAACGGAGGAGAATAAGTCAGGGAGAGGAGAGGTAAAGCTTCAAGCGACACTGAGATGGAGTGTGGCTTCTCGATGAAAGACAAGACACAAATGATGACTAGAGGGGAATCTAAGAAAATGCCTGTTGGGAGCATGCAGCTAATTACTGCAGACGGTCTATGTCTGGACTCATCTCCATGGTAACAAGATGGGCCAGCAGGGCTGGCTAGCACACAGGAAGACACAGACAAGGAAATCAATGAACAGACAGACAAAGGAGGGTGCAAAAACCATGCTCATTAGGCCAGATTCACCCTTTCATTTTGTTTATCTGCATGTCTGTTTGTTGCCTGTTGACTCTCCTTTGACACAGTATTCACTGAGAACCTTAACATATAAAATAAGTATTTTTGCTCATGTATGGACAGATTTGACTGAAACAGACTAGCAGCAAACTAGAGATCAGGAATGTTGCTTGTTTAAGACAGTAGAGACAGTAAGTTTGGCTTCCCTAATGAAAAAAAAAATGTCTCTGCTCCCTTAACAACTGCTGATGAATTGTCCTTGAGCAAAGCAAGAAACTTTCATATCTAATCTGATCAAGCTTTTTAGTGGACAGCAGCAGTAGTAGAAAATGAGCGTAGTTGAAAGGCTGAGAGACTCCGTAATGTGAAGTATTACACTGCCTGTGTGTTTATTTAACCACAGACAGATTAAGACACTGCAGGTTTATGGACAGGTTTTGCTCATAACAAGCAGTCATTTGGCTTTTTGTGGCACCAATATATTTTCTCGTCTTGTCAATTTAACGGCTGTTGGCAGCAGTGAAGATTTAATCGAATTTATTTTGATTAGACATTACAGCCTGGCTACTAACCTGAACAGACCTTCTTTCTTTAATATGGGGAGATTGACAGAATGCTACTGTTTATGTAAGTGAACAACTAGGCATGCTGGGGCAGGTATGCAGATATGTGGAAGGGGTGTGATTGTGCGCGTGCGTGTGACGGAGAGAGAAAAAGAAAAAAAATCTCTCCATCCAAAACACGAATCGGCTAAATAAATTCCCAATCGATCAAACTGAATTATAATCTTGTTGCATATTTGGCCTTTTTCCCCCTCTTTTTAAACACATCAATAAAGATGACAGTCTTTGCCATCTTGGAGTGAAATAAAGGTAGCTTAACACTAACAAGGAGCAGCCCTAAATAGAGACCGCTGCATGAACTGTGTGTGTTTGTGTGTAAGACAGACAAGCCCTGTTCTCTTTCAGCCAATTCCAGCCATCAGTAACCCAATTTAGTCTGGGTCATTTGCCCAATACACAGACAGATACTTTTCCCTCCCTGGCAGTCACTTTTATATGAGAATTTATATTAAATGCTCTTGTGATCTTGACACTTTGAATATGCCCTGAACTTATTGTCGTCAAATTCTGATTGCGATACAGTCAACCGTTTGATATTGCGCGGTGTGTTACCTACCACCAGCCAATACACACTGTGGTCGATTTAAAGCCATCGTGACCCAGTGACATGAAACAGAACAATGCTATGGTAAACCACACAATCTCATTACTGAGTGATGAGTGTGCTGGGATGAGTCCTTCTTTGCACAGAGCTGGTCTGCATGAGACCTTGTGGACATGCTTAAATGTCTTGTCCAAACATTTACCGTTTTGGATTCAGGCTTCAGTGAGTCACGCACACACTGTAAAGAGACACCACAGAGTGTCATGGTTGTCATTGTCTTGGTGACGGCACTGCGGCGTTATATAAATAGAGTCGATAGAAGGGGAGGAGATGCGGTGATACTGTTATTTCTGACTGTTATCTCTGTATTTACTTCATTCATTGGTCATGAGGAACAGAGCCATGACGGAAACCGTGATTGGCAGCAGTTCCCAAGAACTCATCGCAGTCACATGACGCCATCTTGTTCCCAGGAAGCCATTCATTGATTTACAGGCTAGACCGTCACATTTATTATGCCACCGGGATGCCCTCGGAGCCTGACTGGATACTTGAGGCCTGTAACTGTCGTAATAACACAGATCCACATTCATATGTAAACAACAGTTCCTCACATCTGATCATTTTTGGGGTTTTTTTCTTCAGATCAGCTGCCCCGCACAGCTCTGTAACGGAATTGAAATATCTTGATATTTGCAAGTACGCATGGGTAAACTCTAGACACCTCTCAGGTTCCTGTTCTTGGAAAGCTATTTGTATAATGCCTTTATCTGTGTGTCAATAACCTTGGGAGGGAGTGGCTTTTTTCAGAGGGAAAGGAAAGTTAGGGCAGTTTCTCTTCAATGCAGGTTAGAAAATGTTTGCGTATATTCAGAATTTCATATAAAAATAGACTCACTTGTACTGCAGTAAAAGTGTAGTATAATAAATCGCAAGATCAGAGTCATTCTCTTCGACTGCTGACAGCATGAACTGTACAAAACCTCCATTAAAAATAAAAATAAAAAGTCAGCTAGCAGGAGATGAAATGATAAAACCATAAGACACTGAAGACACTGTTTACAGTTATCTATGATGCATTTTTACTATAGCAACTAAAAATGACCCGTCTCACTCCATGCTGTTAATTTCACTTCTCCTATTATCCCACCTCTTCATACTCGAGCACTTTAGCTCCCAGCAATACAATCCAGCTTTCTGCTTTTCAAGCATTGCAGTTTTTAGCTCCTGGCTGTCCATCCAGCGTCGCAGCTCAGCGTCAGCATTTCACACAGTGGCCAGTAATCTCACTGCAGTTTCTTTAGATATTGCATTCTGGTTTTATTTGGCTCTGGGTGAATTTTAAACACCTGCATATGGCTAATTGTTCTTTTGAAGTACGATGAGGACATCACACATATCCTGCAGTTCTGAGTTTGGCCAGTGGACTTGTTGTGGAATGGGTGGGGCTTATAATAAAGGGAAATGGCTATATTCCCCATACATAATACACATTTAACCACCTATCAGGAAGTGTTTCCTCCTCCCCCTGTGAGCCCCCCCCCCCCCCCCCATTCTTTCTCCCTCTCTTCTCTTCAGTTTACTTTATTCTCCCTCTACTCTCCCTCCTCCGTTACTCTCCTTTTGGCCAGCGCAGCGAACACAAACAGACCTTTGCCTCAGCTTCATGCGTATTTGTGTTTGTGTGCATGGGCTTGCTTTGCATGTATCTTGACGCTTTCTGATGACACTCACTACCTCCCAGTGATCATTGAGTTTTTGTTTACCCACCCGCCTCCTCCCTTTACTTCTCCTTTACTCTCTCAGGGCGAATGTCTTACATCAGATCACTCGAAGCATTTATAGCAAAGCTTTTGAAGCTTAGGACTCCCACCGTGGCCAAATATAGTAAAACGTGAATCCAGCAGCTTGTGTGTGTGTGTGTGTGTGTTTTTTGTAAGAAGGTAGAGTAGTGTGTGCGTGTATGTGTTCTCCTGAGTAAATGGCTGTGGGGTAAAAACGTGTTTGTTATTGTTCCCAGCACTTCGCCTGTAGACAACACTGCCAATTAAAGGGGAGGTTTTATGTGTTAAGAGCAGGAAATGTTGCCGTGTGTGGCTGCACGCTATTGGCTGCCCAGCTTCTCCCATGTTCCTTCCCTAGGGACTGAGCAGCCAGAGCTCTTTACTGCCATGGCCAAATGAAAGGTAAACACAACACACCTTTGATCAGGCTTTGTATTTAAAACCCTTACTGGAACCGTGTGTGTGTGTGTGGGTGTGTATGGGCGTGTGTGTGTGTAGAGAAGCGCCAAGCAAATTACTGAATGACACAGTGAGGTTTATGTGTGGTGTGTGTGTTGTGTGTGTTCAGCTTAATGAGAGGTAAGCTCTCCAGGATGCTACTGCCTGCTCCTCCTCCTCCTGTTTGTGAAGCATGAGTGAAATCATCCCTCCATCCATGCCTCCGTCCCTCCATCCCCCCATCCAGCCAGCATGAAAACAAAACAAGGCGTTGTATGAATGAAAGTGGGAGGGGCCGAGTGGCCTAGAAAGGCAGGCAGGCAGGCAGGCAGGCAGGCCTGGCAGATAGAGAGATAGATAGTGGTGCAGGGTAGGGTGAGGCTGTGGCAGATAGGAGGGATAGAGAAGAGGACAGAGGAGGAGGAGGAGGAGGAGGAGGAGATGAATGAATGAGTGAGCTGACTGGAGCATGTTTGGCATAGCAGCTAGCTCGTGTAGCCCAGCGCTAGCGTGAGCAGAATGGGGAATAATGCTGCTGCAGCAGTGGTGTTATGCTACTGTAGTACTCCCTGCTGAGCCTGCTGTACTGGGATCAGATAGAAGAGGAAGAGGGGAAATACTCTTCAGGCCAGTAAAGAAAACAACTGGAAAA
Organism: Nibea albiflora; assembly: GCA_014281875.1. Taxonomy (NCBI): domain Eukaryota; kingdom Metazoa; phylum Chordata; class Actinopteri; family Sciaenidae; genus Nibea; species Nibea albiflora. The sequence goes on along the minus strand of CM024792.1, from coordinate 14,040,399 downwards.
TCAAATAAAATGCCAGTAGTAGTGCACTGATTGACTGTTTCTGTTTTTAAAGCTTATTTATTATCCCGACCTATCTCTGTATTTGGCCCAGCTTCAGTCTTAAGCTCGTCCTAATTCACCCAAAGCAGCCGCTGCAGATTTGTCTTCCCTGGCATGCCGGCTACTTGGCTGCGTCTGCCCCCTGTCTGCCCCAGCAAGGCCAGGGTTAACCCTGGGCGTCTCTCCTCCCCGACATGGAAGAGGCCATTGAATGGCTGCCTCCCCCAGTCAGCAAACACATTGGCTGAAGCTGAGGGTGGATCTGGGGCTGGAGCGGAACTCCGGCATGGATCCTCGGCTGGAGCTGGATCTGCGAGGTTATCTCAGCCCTCCCTGCTCTGTTATGTGATGCCGCGGTCACAGCATGTACACACACACAGAGCAGACAGACAAGAGGGGGGGAGGGCTGGAGAAGAGCTATGCATTTTTCTCTCTGGGTCAGAGACGACTGTGCACTGTGGTGGGTTTACTGGCTCATATTAAAGGAAATGCAATAGAGCGACCCCTGCTTGAACTAGGAGGTCGGAGATTATGTTTTTTTCGACATTATTCATTTTTGGTTTTGACCCCCATCCCCCCTCTCCGTCATTGTTATTTTCTTTAACCTTTATTATCCCACCCCTCGTCTCCCCCTGCCACAACCCTGTCTTTCCACTCTGCTTTTACTCAGGCAGCACAATGGGCAGCCCTCCTGTGCAGGGGAGGGGGGGCAGGGGAGGGGGGTCCTAGCTGTATCCTTGGCAGTGAGAGCTCATGTGATGTCCTCACAGAGGTGGCATCCCATGAAGGCTGGCATACAGTGCCTCCATTGCACCTTTAAGCTAACAGCGTGACGCCCCGCGTTAAACATTCTTTCTTCCGATTTTGTAGCTGCTAGGGAACAGCGCACCATCTTTGTTTACAGTGACGACAAGCGCAGTATCATCGTCAAAATACTCTTCCTTTACTTGACCAGAACCCAAAAGCAAGGTGAAATACTACTTAGAAAATGTTTGTCGCTTGTTATTTGACCTAGATCTGCTTCTTGCCCTGCCACACTCTGGCTCAGTTAGCGCATGATATCAAAGCTGACAGTACAGTGAGAAACATGGTGAGAGACGGTGATTAACACACAGGGTCATGGACAGGAAACCCAGTTGGAGGTCAGATGTGGCCTAGATATTTTTCTGCTTTCCCCAGTGGAGTTCAAAGTAAATGGAAATGATTAGATGTTCAGATGTGCAATGATTGTTTTAGTTTGTTCATTTATGTCTGCTGCACTGCCAGCTCAAGAAACTTCAGTGTTGTCTCAAGGTCGGCGATAGACACATTCGAAGTTATTTAGCCTCAACAGATGTTCACCAACTCGCGGCTTATTGTGATTTCCTATCCTGCTTGCACTCAGTCAGTGTGTGCAGACGGTAAAAAGGTCAATGCCTGGTTTAAGGTGAGATCTAATGCGTCTCCACTGGCTCTCAGACAAGGCAATAACAGCTAGTTTATTAGATCACTACAGGGCACAGGTCAAACCTGACTGCTAATCCAATCACAATTGACACTCAGGCTCTTTCACCAAATGCTGTTTCCCAATAGGTCAAATGAAACCTGACATGAGCCAATGACATATAATGTTCAGTCTATTAACGATTAGGGTTGTTTCCATGGCGCTGCAGATCACTGCTGTTGGCCATTAGGGATAAATTGTGACTCTCGCTCCCTCGTGGTTGCTAGTTGGGCATTCAGCGGTTGTCCAATTGCATGTTTGCATGCAAATTACAGCTGGAACTTGTCTAATTGTGTTGTTGAATGCTAATTAGTTTTTCGCGTAATTGTGTGCTTCTGTGCAAATTAAGTTGAAATGTTCAACTAGCCTCTATTTTAGTGCAACATGAACACAGAATAATACGGAGAGAGGAGGTCACGCGATTGCAGCCTGTATTGAACTTGTTGATACAACATTGCTTTCCCACTACACGTACGTTTGGCTGGATAGCCTCATGCTTTGTGTCAACGTAAAGGGGCTCGAACATGTGTGTACACTAACACGGGGGGGGGGGGGGGGTCAAAGTTAGTGACGTAAATAACAGAGTGAGCAATCCGTCACTGATGATGAATCACTGATGTTTCTTGCGGTTTGTTATTTTCGATGTTTGCGAGGGTCAAAAAGTTTTTCTGTTTTCAGCAGGTTTGTATTCCCTCTGTGCACCGTTCCCGTTTTCTCTTTGAGCGCTCGCCACAACCACACATTAAAAAGGCAACAAGGAACCACAAGTCCTTGCTGAGAACACCTGTTTATAGTTCATGCAGCCATGTTCATGTGCGTGTACTTGCACACCAAACATGCATGTGGTTCCCTCGCTGCGCTCAGATCAGAGCAAACCACCACTTGGTGGCCGTTTTGACCACAGGGTTTTTGCTCTCTCCGCCCATTCTTGTTTTAATGTTTTGCAAGCTGTTAAAAGCGAGACGGAGGGACCTAGACGGGGAGAAATATCCCCAACTATGTGCAGTTTCGGTGCTGTTTATATTTAGTTTTTGTTGCGTGTTTGTGAACTTTGGAGAAGCCCCACTGCTCTCCCACTCATCTCCACATGCCATTTAAACCAGGAGCGGCTATAAACATGGTCTTAATGGTGATACTAGCGGGGGCCATAATAAAACATGACTGAATCCACGTGTATAAAACCTGACATTAACCACCTCTTTCTCCTCTCTCCTTCTCCTTTCCTCAGTGTGCTTGGACAACTGTAAGCATGGTGCGTGTAGCCTCCAGGGCCAGTGCTGTCATGACCAGTGCCTGGGCGGTTGTTCTGAGCCAGGTAATGCAAGTAGCTGTGTGGCGTGCAGGAAATCTCCAGCATGGGAATACCTGTATGGAGAAGTGTCCTCCTGGATACTATGTCTTCAGGGGCTGGCGCTGTGTCAGCTTCTCCTTCTGCCAGGTTGGTAATTACTAATTCAAAGTTAACTCATATTTTACTTAGCACAAATACACAGTAAACCAATACATTGGTGTAAACACACATGTTTCATATATCTTTCCTTGTGTTTAAATCCAGGAGCTCCATAATCAGTGTAAGCAGACTAAGAAGTTGAACCAGGACAGGGAGTCGGGCTGCCACGAATACGTCATCCACAACGGGGCCTGTATTCCAGAGTGTCCTTCTGGATACACCACTATCAACTCCACTACGTACGTCTCTCTCTCTCTCTCTTTCTCTCTTTCTCTCTCTCACACACACACGCACACCTTTAATGTCACCATAAACACTTCCATGTTATTGTTGGTGGTCATCATTACACGATTGGAGATGTGCCCGTCGCCCACAACAAATCACCCCCCTCTGCGACTGACTGCAGCAGGCCAAGTGGATTGTGGTCACTAGACACACTCAATAACATTTGCACACAAGAGATGACGGTGTCTGGAAGTTGATCAAACAAAAAGGTAGAAGTCGTCGTCCACTATGGAAAGTGTCCTCTCCTGTGCAGCTGGGCAGCTGAGGACAAATTATCATGAGGCGTTGTAGAGGAGCAAAGAAAAACATCAGCTGCTTCTCGCTTTGCCTCATTGTCACACGTAAGCAGTGCCGTTTAGCCATCGAAACAAATGTCAGTTGATAATGTATGACAAAGATCGTATTCATGTAGTTTGGTATGAGGTTGATTTATATTCCCCGTGATCATGAATATAAGTAAATCATAAATATGCAAAAGTAACAACAGATGGGAGGCATATGGGAGCTTATATGCAAAATGCGCTTGTAAAACTTGACTACAAACCGCAGCTAATTTGTAGTCATTATTTCTCCAACAGTAATCTCTTTCAAACTTCCGTTGCATGAATCATGAAATATGCCACGTACAATATGAATAAACAAAAGTTGTCGCATAATATCGGTATGATAAGTTACCGAGCAGCGCCGAATACAAAGCTGTCACACGGGCATGAGACTAGATAATTTCATATACAAATAAGTCCTCTAATCTCATTTGCCGTGAATGAGTACCTGGTGTTTTTACAGCCTCCATCACACTCTGTTCTCCGTGATTACACAGCTGCATCAAGTCTCACCAAACTGACATAAAATGTAACGCAAATAATAATAATAATACACTTAATTTACTAGAAGAAGAAAAAAACAAACTACACTGACTGAGGCACTGACACTTATGATGAAGAATGCCCTTGGCATCTCTGTAGTAGCCGTGTAGCTCAGTGTTTAAGCTACATATGTCGCACAGGTGAAACAGGTGAAAGATCAAAGATCCAAATCCCTGCAAAAGACATTTGTCCTCAAGCACGCTGAACCTCTTATCTTATTGTAAATTGCCGCTGATAAAAGTGTCGGCCCGCTCTGCATTAGATGTAAAAACAACCTCAGAAAAACTGTCTGAGCGTCACCTGGTCCTGTTTAGCACACAGCTTTGTCTGCATGTGCAACAAGCGAGGGCATGACCTTACTTAGCATTCTTACTTGTAGTAAACTGGGGCAGAATAACATCGCTGCCTCCCTCTTTAAGCGTGAGCCGCTGTTGCTTAATGAGGAAGACACCTATTTGGTTTTGTTTTGTGTTTTGAAAACCGCTCCTGTTTGCATGCTTTTAAAAAACGCACATACGTTTGGGCAATGAGGATCCAACATTTTTCAGTAGAAATACGACTGATGTAATACTCTCGTTGCGCGTTTGTGGCTCGGTAACACTCATGCCAAGGCGCATACCAAGAAGTAGTCGTCTTGCATATTTAATCTATGACAGAAGTCTTTACTGAGACCACTTTTTCTTGGTGTAAAGACAGATAAAGACATTTATGGCGTTTGGAGCAGGAGGAGAGGCTGACAGTGAGTGAAAAAGAAGCTCAGGGAGTTTGTTGTAATAAGAGCAGGGTGTGTGTGTGCAGGAGATGTCTGCATTGCTTGAAGCCACAGGTGGCTGGATGATTGATGGTGTTGGTGTGTTTCTGGTGCACTTGTGTACATACATGTACGTGTCTTCGCTTGTGTATGTGTGTGTGTCTGTGTGTGTGTGTGTGTGTGTGTGTGTGCGTACATGCATTTCGAGTGCTCATGTGTGCAGAACGTGTTTGTGACTACATTAGCCCGTTCCAAGTAAAGTGTTGTTGGTCAGGTTATTTTTTCCAGGTGCAGGCTGTGGGGAAATGTCCAGATAGGTGCATGCAAATGCACACACGCACACATACGTGTATATATATATATATATATATATATATATATATATATATATATATATATAGGTGCACCTACTGGAAATGGTAAGGACATTTCAAACCAACGTGACTTTCTCCAAGTGTGTGTGTGCGTGCGTGCGTGCGTGCGTGCGTGTGTGCGTGCGTGTGAGAAAGAGATTGACTTTCCCTTGTATGCTGCCAGCCTGCAGGGATTATCAGGCGCTTAGACAGAAAAGAACATTGCTTTAAGACTCAGTCATACACCCTGAGGCATAAGGCAGAATGGCATCCTACGTGTGTGTGTGTGTGTGTGTGTGTTTATGTGTGTGCCATAACGTATGTGGGCACACACGTTACTGCGATAAACACAACTCTTCTCTTTCTATTTGGATTCTGTCGCAGTTGCGACATCAGGGCCTCTGTGTGTCTTGTTTTGCTGCTAAGGTTCAGTTCTAGCAAGAACAAGCGTCATCACAGTGGCTTAGCCTGGCAGGAGCAACACCCAGACGGACACACACACAGACAGCCCACATTGTACATATGCGCACACACACCAACTAGAGAGGATTGACAAGGAGTACAGAGATGTTCCAGCGTAGGGGAAAAGGAGACCCAGAAGTTTGCATCATGGTTTTTCTGTGATGTCAGTCAACCCTTTAATAGGATTATGCAAATTTGAGTATCTGTAATGTTAACCTATTAAGTATATTTAGTTAGAGTGCATCCAACAATGACAAAAAATAAAAATCCAGATGACACAATAAGATCAAAAGTCAGACGCAGGAACACCTTCAGATGTTTTTGAGCCATTTCAGGACAAAACATGCTTTTACTTTTAAACATGTATGCCGCATCCTTCATTTGAAATCATCCTCTCTCTGTCCAGGTAGCTGTGCTCCCTTGACATTTGACCTTCACTAACATCCACTGAAAAAGAGTTTGCTCATCTTTCCTGGATGCTGTAACAGCACAGCAGTACAGCACACTGTGTGTGTGTGTTTGTGTGTGTGTGAGTGTACTTGGTCTGGTTCCGACAGGCCTGGGCCCAAAACCAAACCCAAGCGCCAGCTGCGGCCTCCGTTCTAGATGGTTCTTGCAGACCCTGGAGCCCGAGTCACAGAGTTCAGCCGGACAGATAAACACTGTCCCTTTAAGAGCTGCCGTTGGACCCAGCCTGTCTGCCTGTGTGTCTGTGTTTTTCAGTACAACGGCCCAAAACATTCTCTCTTTCTACGCTGCAACTAGAGCATTACTTTTGAGGTGCTGAATATACAATTTTCCATGTGGGAGAAAGAGAGAGAGACACACACACACAAAATATCCATGAGTTTTACTTCTCACTGTTGTTTTGGAGCGATCATTACAGTGTGTTTCCACTCACTCAGAAGTCATAAAGAGGAAACGATGATTTGGCCTCTGATTGATGTAAATTATTAAGAGCTTGATAAGATGGAAACTAGGAGAAGCCAGGTGTGCGATGGGTCATTTGGCTCTCTCAGGGTGGATAGGAAAAGCCAGACAAGAGTCAAAACAGGACCCCTGGGACTCAGCGTCTCATGTCACTATGGTGAACAGCATCTATAGCATGGCCCGGGCTGTCCGGGGGGGAAAGAAGAGGCATAATTTGGACCCTGTGTGTGTGTGTTTCCTGGAGAGGGGGATTATAATAAGAGTTGCATAAACATAGAATTAAATCAGGGTGAGCTTACAAATGGCAGTTCATGCAGAGCTTGCATGGTCCCTGCAGGTGAACAACAGCATCCTTTGTTAGCCCAGGCATACGGGCCGCTTTAAAAAGGTGCCTGTTAAGGCTGCTTTTTGATATCATTGCCTCCCCCATTTTGAGTTTTGAAGCCTTAATTGGACAGCCTCAAAATTCAATCCAGTGTCCTCCTCTGATTTATGGGCGAATCTTTCAAGAAGGCAGAACATTTTGATTGAACCTCCTGTCACTCATTCAGTGCTGTTGGGAGAGACGTGTTGATGAACCAAGTATTAGTTTATGTCCAAGGCAGACCTTTGTGGTTAGGGATGTCAAGGCTGGAAGTGGAATTAAAGAGAGGGATTATGTTCTTTTGAGAGAGCTTCAAAAAAAAAAAAGAAAGAAAAAAGAAGTGCTCATTTGTGAATGAAGCGCCGGATCGCTTTTCTCTATGCGGCGTGTACCCGGTTGCCCGCTAGACAAGGCCTGTCTTTTGTGAATGAATTCCCTGAAAGGCAGCACTATCGAGGCCTCATTGCTCTGTGCCGTGTATGTGTGCGTGTGTGCGATTACGTGCCCAAGCACATGTTTGCAAGGGAGAGGACGCCACTCATGGAGCTGAGAGTGAAGGAAACAGAGGAATGCCTGTTGGCAACTGCAGCTGGTGTTTCAGTCATGTTGTTTGTGTTGTCTGTGATGTGTGTGCGTGCATTCGTGCGTGCAGTGCGTGTATGTGCGAAAGAAGTAATTGAAGCAGGCTGTCCCCCAGTGCTAATAAAAATGAAGGAGACTCAGATGTGGATGAGAGATTACCTAATCTAATTCCACTCCAGAAAGCCTATGGATTCATTATGGGACATATCAAATTAATTGAGAGAATTACACAGATTCACCTCTGAATACATCAGATCATTCACTAAATTGCAAGAGTCTGTTTGAGAAACCTGACAGTCGCAATTTGTCAGCATAGCATTGGTTGTTTTTTAGCACCAATTTGCATCTTGCTACCACTTTGGTTATTAGAAAATCTTTCATTTAGTGAAGTCAAATGAAAGCCGTGCACTTAATGTGCGTTTTGCTTTACATAGAAGCCAGTGATCAGAGCAAAACAAGGGTGAAGCACGCCGCGATCTCATTTGAGGCCGGATAAATAAAAAGTCCGTATGTTAAAAATCAGAAAAGAGATTAGATGAAATTTCGTCCAGTTTAATTTCCAGTTAACAGATTCGGCCTTGTTGTTTCAAAGTGCCATGTCATCCCCGGTCCCAACCCGCCCCACACCAGCATGTCACTGAGCATTCCTGTCTCATACCATTCAATCCTGCGTCATTCCTTTTCTGATATCTGCATGCAAAAGCATTCGTGGTATTTTTTTTTTATTTGCTTCTCTCAAGACAACGTTTGTTGTTTACCTCCACGCAAGGCGTTGTTCTACCATGCAGCCCGTGACGCGTCTAAGCGTCCTACTGACACTTGACGCTCATCGTGTTGACATCAGTTGAGAGCGCTTGCGAACACTGCAGCCTCAGTTTGTTTCGTAGCTTTGGAATTTATCAGGCACAATAATTCTACTTCCATTACATGCATATAATGTGTTTTCTCGTCTGTATTGATCTGCATCAATGAGGTTCTCTGCCCTCTGTATCAGCCAGTAATTACTGCATTAATCATGTTTCTCTCTGTGTAGGTTGACCTGTTCACCGTGTGCGGGCCTCTGTCCTAAACTGTGTGTGGGAAATAAGACGATTGACTCAGTAACTTCAGCCCAGGCTTTGAGAGGCTGCACTGTTCTCTACGGCAACATGATCATCAAGATTCGAGGAGGGAGTGAGTACTACTACACCTCACTTCCTGCTGGGCCTCATGTAGAGGCTCTGGTTCTCACACTCTGTCTGTGTCCTTCTCCCCTCCATCGCTCAGGTTTCTTAGTCTGTGTTCCTCTCTTTATCAGGACTTGTAGCCACACAGTTTGTCTTTCTACCTGCACATTGATTTTCGTGTTTTTGTCTTCCGCTTTTACCTAGTGACTATCTGAATAAGTGTCTGTTTCTTTGCAGACAACATTGCTGCTGAGTTGGAGGCTAGCTTGGGCCAGATTGAGGAGATCACAGGCTACCTGACTGTTCGCAGAGCTTACGCCCTGGTCTCCTCTCTCCTTCCTCCGCAAACTACGCGTCATCAAGGGGGAACATCTTGAGGGAGAGTAAGTCTTCTCTTCCTTCCCGATATATGCATTTAAATAACCAGTGTGTGTTTAATTTTCCCTTCCTCTTCTCTCTGTCCCTCTTAGTAACTACGCATTCTATGCGCTGGACAACCAGAACCTGCGCGAGCTGTGGGATTGGTCCAAGCACAACTTGACCATCCAGCGTGGTCGTACATTCTTTCACTATAACTCCAAACTGTGCATGTCTGAAATCAGAAAGATGGAGGAGGTAACGGGAACCAAGGAGCGCAACCAAAAGAATGACATTGCTGTACGCACTAACGGGGACCAAGCCTCCTGTAAGAGAACCAGCATTACATTTATTTAAAAATGTCCTTGTTACTTTTAATTTTGTGTTCACCAACTGTTGTAAATATGTAAATATTTACAAAAAAACTCCTCAGAGAAATTAGATTTTATGTGATGCTCTTTCCTTTATGCTTGTTTTCACCGTTGTGGTGTGTTTGATTCAGTACGGTGTGCTGACGTTCTACTGTTCATTTTTATCAAAGGGAAATGCTGAGCACGGTCTGTTTTGTCCCTCAGGTGAGACCAAGCTGCTGAAATTCACCGTGATCAAGACCACATCAAATATGATTATGCTGAAGTGGGAACCTTTCTGGCCTTTAGACTTCAGAGACCTGTTGGGTTTTATGGTTCTCTACAAAGAGGCGTAAGTATCTGACAGAAAACATGGGATTTTTTTTTGTTTTTGTTCTTTTACCATTGCACAAAACATACCAAAGTTCATTTCAAAATTAAATGATGACGTCTAATCACAATGACCAGCCATTATGAGTGGCTTTGCTTTATCTTATTGTTGCCTTCAGTACTGTCGGTCATGATATTTTAATCAAGAGTCAGTAAGATTTGATTAACCTGTTTTAAATTGGTTTTCCCCTCGCATGAATGATTCTCATTAGCTTTAAATCAGCTGAAACAAAGATTTTCTCAGGAGTTCCGCATGGGTCGGTTCTTGGACCTTTGCTTTTTAATTGGTGAATATTCTTCTATCATTCATATGTGGATGACAAACAGCTGTCCTCTGTTATTTTGGCCGCAGCATTGAAAGTCAGTGACTTAACCAGGATGGTTTTTCATAGCCTGAAAAACATCAAAGGAATCACTTCATTGTTTGTTCTTTAGTAATGTCATGCCGCTGGTGGCTGTCTGCACCAGCGGCATGTAAAAGTCAGCTTATCTGTGTTAAAATGTGCTACCCTGTCCTACGTAAATGAGCTTCATTCATTTGCACCTGTTGATCCATCTCTTTCTTTCCATCTCCTCCAGGCCATATCGGAATGTGACAGAGTTTGATGGACAGGACGCTTGTGGCTCTAACAGCTGGGCGATTGCTGATGTTGATCCTCCATCCCGTTCCACGGACAGCAGGAAAGCAGAGAATCCAGGGCACCTGATCCGACCACTGAAGCCCTGGACCCAGTACGCCATTATGATCAAAACTCAACTGTCGGCATCTGATGAGCACCAGGTTCATGGAGCCAAGAGCGAGATCATCTACGTCCGCACCAATGCCTCCAGTGAGTTACACCAATTTAAAAAAAAAAACACACACACCTTAGGAAAATGTGTTTTCTGTTTATTTGATCTTTAACTGACTGTAAAGAATATCTGACTTTACAATTGGTGCTGAAGAAATCAGACAGAGAATCACAATGAGACTTTGGACCCTCTTGGCTTCAATGTAGCCTGTGGAATTTTTATATAAACAAACATGGTTAAGTTTTTTGTCCTGTAAGTGGCCTAGGGTCAATGTAGTCCAGACTATTGTCTCACTGTCTTCCTTCTCCCCCTCTCAGAACCCTCTGTGCCTCTGGACCCCATCTCTTCCTCCAACTCCTCCTCTCAGATCATCCTGAAGTGGAAGCCTCCCACCAGTCCCAATGGCAACATCACCTACTACCGGGTCATCTGTCGTAAGCAGCCCGAGGACAGCGACCTCAAAAAGTTTGACTACTGCCTACAAGGTGAACATGCGCAGGTTGCCCCGTTCAAGTTTGCCCGCACGGCTGTTGGCCGACCAGCTGCACTCACGCCTGTTTCTTCTGCACAGGAATGAAGCTGCCGTCTCGTACCCCGACCCACCTGGACAGCGAGGACGAGCAGAAGTGGAACCACACAGATGAGCCCACCTCAGGAGGAAAGTGCTGCGCCTGTCCCAAGACAGACAGCCAGCTAAAGAAGGAGCAAGAGGAGATATTGTTCAGCAAGACCTTTGAGAACTACCTCCACAATGAAGTCTTTGAGAGCAGGTACACATCCAGGATTGTAATTAAATTTTACAGCTCATGACCTGAGACACAATATTGATTATTAACAGTTATTCATTTTAATTCATCTTTCTGTCATTCATTTTATAATCGTAATTGTTCACTCAGATCACCAGTCATTAAAACACTCACACGATGGTCCCCAAAAGTTCTTCAAGCAACTGAAGTTCGTCTTTTAGTCAGGCTACATGTTTCGCCGTCTTGCTAAGACATGAGACATGGAGACTTCACTTCGCCACTGTTAAAATTTCATCTTTAGGTGTTTGATGCACACTGTAATAAGTTTCAGTAACAGTGATTCCGACACATTTCCGCGACAGTTTACATAAACAAACACAAACCAACTTTAAGCTTCTCTCTTGTCGCAGTGACCGCACTGGAGTCACCTGCTCTACAGCAGTTTGTTCCTACCTTTTAATGAATGCTTTGTTATGATTGTACAATGCAAAAGACAATACATTTACCCTCAACAAGAGGAGCTTCTTGCTTTGTTAGCTGTCGTTTGTGGCGATGCAGCAGCAACGCTGGAGCCCCTTTATCGCTCCTCTTTTGTCCCAGCCACCATGATGTATGTCTCAAAACAGCTCGCTGCCAACTCTGTCTCGTCCATCCCCCCCCCCTTTTTTTGTACAGGGCACTGCTGTGTGGGCAGGAGGTGCTGACTGTCTGAGCCCTGGTGCCCCTACCCTCTCTCCCGTGACACACACAAACACACACACAGTCTCTCCCTCCGCTTCCCTGGGGGAGTGATTACTGTGCCCATTATCATTCATGCCAGTCAGGAGTGCAGTCATGCAGACTGCCATTTGGACACACAAAAACACTCAAACTCACACACACCTCCGCTGCACTTTGAACCCATGCCGTTGAATCGGCAAAGGTCAGCGCCACACACCAAAGTGCACAAAGAACTCCTCGTGCTCTCTTTTTCCGTCACGCTAAGGGACACAGGAAGCTTCTTATTTTTCTCCCACCTGACCAAGTGTTGTTTTGACATTCACTCGGTCAACTCACTCTGCACTTCCCTGTACAGTGATGCAGAGACCTGACTGCAACAGCACAGGTGCACACATAGGTGCACTGCAGGTCTTATGTGTCTTGGTTTATGTTGTGGCCTTTATGTTAGGTTTACCACTGAGAGGAAAGTGGACTCATTGGCACCATCCAGTGGTGAGGGTTGGTAACTCTTCCAGCAGGGCAGTAGGTGGCTTTAGTCCTCATTGTCCTTCACCGTGCTACGTTGCATCTGCTATCTGCCGGGGTCTAATTCACCTGAATTTGTGTTGATGCACTCTTCTTCAACCTTTGCTCTCTTCTTCCAGACCATCTCGTCGGCGGCGCTCAGTGGGAGTTGCCAATGCAACTGAAACATCTCTCTTCTTCACAAAACTCCCCAATCTGCCATTGGGGTCCACCACAGCCACTCCTGAAGACGAGGACACGGAGGAATCCAAGGTCTCAAACACTTTATATTTAGTCTGCTATACAGATAATTTATTCATTCCCTTGTTTGTTTGGACTGGCCGTTTGCTGATCCTCGCCTAGATTTCCAGTTGTAAGATGCACATGAAAAATAAGAAAGAAAGCTTTGGATGAGCATAATCCTGGATGCTTCCAAACTGCACTTTATGAGACATTGTTCATATTGTGCTGCTATGAAAATTGGCCCTTGCAACAAACTAAAAAAGATGAATTGTTATGTATGATGTGATTTCAGTGTAACCGTAAAATCACTGACACTTGTTGGGCTTTTCCGCTCAGGTGGAGCTGAAGGTGTTCTCAAAGGAGTCAACGATCATCTCCAACCTGCACCACTTTACCAGCTATAAGATTGAGATCATGGCCTGCAACCATCCTACAGACCTCAAACGCTGCAGCATGGCTACTTTTGTCAGTGCTCGAACTATGCCAGAGGGTAAGAACAAACATCACATTTATATAAACTCATAATAAATAATACAGACTAATGCAGAAGTAAATCATACTTTGATGAAGGTTATAATGTTGAGTTTTTGTTGAAACTGTTAAAGGCAGCCTGAGACAAAACCTGCAGCGCCCCATGCTGCGCGTGTTAAATGTTCTCCTGTGTGTCTGATACCCACAGAGAAAGCAGACGACATCCCAGGCCCTGTGACCCATGAGATAGTGACAGCTGAGCCTCCCTATGTGTTTATTAAATGGAATGCACCTCTCTCCCCTAATGGCCTCATCATCCTCTATGAGGTGTTCTACAGGAAGGTTGGAGACACAGAGGTCAGTATCAACCATCTCTGAACTTTTAGAGAGTGAGGAGGTATCGCAGATGCTTTTTTTTTTTTTTTTTTTTGGGCCACAGAGGTGGGAGAGAGAGAGAGAGAGAGACAGCATAAGTGAACTTGATATACTGTGTAGGAAGGAGAAACACAGGGCTTAAAGGGCAGACAGGTGCACAAGAAGCCGTGGATGAAGGTGAGAAGAAATGCAGCGAGAACAAGGAGTGATCTGGGTAGACTCTGGGGAGCGGAGGCAGGCAGGAAAGAAAAGGTTTGCTGTATACACTCAAATTGTGTCTGTTCCTTATGAGAGAGGAACAAAGGCAATATTTGCTCACAAACTCCCAGTGCTATCACTGTGTGTGTGTGTGTGTGTGTGTGTGTGTGTGTGTTTGTGTTATTATATGTGTGTGTTTGTGTGCATAAGTTCTTGCCTGTCTGTCTGTGTGTATGTACTGCCGCTGCTGCTGTTGTTGTTTACTTGCTGTAAATGTGTGAATTCATCTCTCATTGCTATTCAATGCTGCACTGCCTGACCCAAGGAGCCAGTAGCAGCTCTGTTACCATAGTGACACAGGCAGGAAGGAAGACTAGAATGCAGTGGCAGGGATGGACTGGCATCTCAGACGACATCGCCACTGCACTGCACTGCACTGAAAACACACCGCTCACTAACACACCCTGCAGCTGAAACAGACTGATCTGGATTTATTTCAAATGACGCTCTGAGCAAGAGTCAAATTAATAATCTATTTGGTTTCCTGCGCCGCATATACATGTGACAAAAAAAAAACAAAACACGCTATTCAGGCCTCTCTGACTGACTGAAAGTTGTGATTTATTTTAACACAGTTTTGCTGGTCTTTGATATCTTCCTAAAACATTAAATCAGTGAAGTTACTTATGCTTTATATATAGAATAATCTTTGCTCACTGATATGACGCGCTTGCCGTCGTTCCTCGTGCTGAATTTGTTTTGCTTTGTTCTGTTTCTCCCAGGTTCACACAGCTTGTGTGTCACGCCCAGCCTACCTCAAGTCAGGTGGCACAAAGCTTTCGCTCGTACAACCTGGAAACTACAGCGTGAGGGTCCGCGCCACCTCTCTGGCGGGAAATGGCTCCTTTACAGAAACCACTTACTTCTTCATGCCCAACCGTAAGGCTGGAGGCTATATGTCAGATTTTACTGAACTCACGTGTGCATCACTCATGCTGGTCTGCCTTTCGTACTGACCAGTGACTCCTGTGTTTATTACAGCGGATCAAGGTTTAATTTGGATCGTGATTGGTCCAGTCATCTGCTTCATCATGCTGCTGTTTGTGGGAGGCGGGGTCTTTGTCATCTTCAAGAAGCGGTAAGAGCTTTGACTGGCATGCTGCCCAAACACCACACCTGCAGATTACACCACATGACAATAAAGAGGGAATGGTGCTCAAACCTGTAGCGGGATTAGAGAGCAGAGTGTTCAGTTTGAACACTTTGAGAACAGTTGCTATCAGGAGTATGTGACAGAACAAACAAACAGCACAGATTATGCAAGAATGTCTGGACAGACTGGAGAGATTTCACGTCGTTGCAGTTTTCAGTGTCTCAGATGCTTTCTGTGGTCGTGTTACAGGCAAACAGAAGGCCCAACAGGACCTCTTATCGCCTCCTCAAACCCCGAGTACCTCAGCGCCAACGATGGTAAGAAGAGCGCTGGTAACAAAACTGCAAAATTTGATGACGATTTGTGAACGGTTCACTCAATCAAGATGGTGTATGTTTTGTGTAGTGTATGTTCCCGACGAGTGGGAGGTGCCTCGGGAGAAGATCACAGTGCTCAGAGAGTTGGGTCAGGGCTCCTTCGGCATGGTGTACGAGGGAATCGCTAAAGACATCATCAAAGGAGACCCTGACACGCGCGTAGCCGTCAAGACGGTCAATGAGTCGGCCAGCCTGCGCGAGAGGATCGAGTTCCTAAACGAAGCCTCCGTCATGAAGGCTTTCAGCTGTCACCACGTGGTACGACACTGCAAGACGCTTTTCGGTCTACTGTTTCCTCAGGAACGCTCGGGCGGCTATTCATCCATTTGTGAATTACAGTATATTGCAGCTTTCCTGCATGAACATGCATGACTCATGGAGACATGATGCACTCATACTGACAAACAGTTTGACTCCAAAAACAAATCACACTTGATAAGCAGTTGTGCCTACCATTACCACTAAGCTTCAGCAAAACAGCCACATGTGCTGCCAGCTGTAAAAATCATGCTGACATATAAAGGGAGAGTTTTTATCATTTATTCACAGATGACGTGCATATCTAAAAAATATATATATTTGTTTGGATGACCACGTGTGTTTCTTGTTTCTTGTGCAGGTACGTCTGTTAGGTGTTGTGTCCAAAGGTCAGCCCACCCTGGTAGTGATGGAGCTGATGACCCACGGTGACCTGAAGAGCTACCTGCGTAGCCTCAGGCCCGACTCTGAGGTACGTGTCCTCACCACATTTTTTAAAACGGAAGCGGAAGTAAGGAAGCCAAAGGCGGCTCGGTTCTTGCACACATCTCTGAGCAACTTTATGACTGTTTTTTGTGTGTGTGTGTTTCTGTAGAACAACCCGTCAGGCCGTCCACCACCTACGCTGAAGGAGATGATCCAGATGGCTGCAGAAATTGCAGACGGCATGGCCTACCTCAATGCCAAGAAGTTTGTCCACAGAGACCTGGCAGCCAGGAACTGTATGGTGGCAGAAGACTACACCGTCAAGATTGGAGGTGCTGGAGTTTTTTTTTTCTTGCTCTTCGCATTTCAATTCTAGTCCATCACGTGTAGTTCTGTGGCACGGTTGAATTGTTGTCACAGAAGTGTGTTTGTCTCCCTCGTAGACTTCGGTATGACCCGAGACATCTATGAGACCGATTACTACCGTAAGGGAGGGAAGGGCCTGCTTCCCGTCAGGTGGATGGCTCCAGAGTCTCTGAAGGACGGAGTCTTCACCGCCCACTCTGACTGCTGGTAAGTCACGCCTCAGCAGTTGTAGCGCAGTCTTTACAATCCCCCAATTACATTAGCAGTGCATTTGATCATGCATGTTTTTTGTGTGTGTTTGCAGGTCCTTTGGTGTTGTGCTGTGGGAGATCAGCACATTAGCAGAGCAGCCTTACCAGGGTTTATCCAATGAACAGGTTCTAAAGTTTGTCATGGATGGAGGATACCTGGACCGGCCAGACAACTGCCCAGAGAGGATGTGAGTAAATGTTCAACATTACTTTGGGGCCTGTTTGATTCTATATCTACACAATTTTAATTCTGATTATCAGTAAAAAGAACTCTTAAAGACTCATCTGTTCAGCATTCACATTGAAACGAGGAACTTTGTACATTTGATTTCATTTCAACATGGTCCACCATCTTCGTACCTGTTAAATCTTTGTCTCTTCACACCCATTTCCAGGCACAGCCTCATGCAGATGTGCTGGCAGTACAACCCCAAGATGCGACCGATGTTCCACGAGATCATCGAGATGTTGCGGGAGGACCTGCATCCGTCTTTCCAGGAGGTCTCCTTCTTCTATAGCGAGGAGAACAAAGTCCCAGAGACAGAGGATTTTGACCTGGACCTGGACAACATGGAGAGCATCCCCCTGGACCCGTCTTCATACTCACAGAGAGAGGAGAGCTTAGGCAGGGACAGCGGGCCCTCTGTGGCCCTTAGGGGGAACTATGAGGAGCATGTCCCCTACACACACATGAACGGTGGCAAGAAAAATGGACGAATCTTATCGTTGCCCAGATCCAGCCCTTCCTAACATTTCCTGTTTCCCCAAAAGAACTTGTTTAACCTGTCCCTCTTTCCCTTCCCACCCGTCTTTCTCTTCCAGTCCATTTTTTTCTGTATCCTTCATGTTCCTCTCATCATTTTCTAATGATTTTCTTATTCTCGGAGAAGCACTTCAAACACCCCCTCAACCCCCAAACCCTTCCCCGCAGATCTCAGGACTTTTTATTTTCTTCCTCGCGGCTGCCAAACACAGGCAAGCAAGGGATGGAAAACACGGTGTAACACTTTTTTAACTTCCTCCACAACACGTCGGACTTTCTATCACCATATTACCTATCTATTCTTTTTCACTATTGCCACGTTTCCAGGACTCCTTGTGGTGGAAACAGAAAGAGAGAGAGAGAAAAAAAAACTGTGAACACAACAAACCTTAGACAACCAAGAAGGCTGCTTACGCTCAACCTCCTCAAGACTTGTCCACCCTCTTCTCCCCACCAATCTGCATTTCCACATTTCTGTGCTTTTTTTTCTTCCTGCAAGTGAAATCTTGTTACTCAGATAGTGGCCTTTTTGTATGTGGCCTATAAACAAAGAGAAGTGTCTATCAGCGCTTACTGATTTCCTTTTGAACAATGACTTAATCAGTTTGGAACGATGGGATGACTTGCAAAGACTTGATCCTAGAACAAACATCTATTCCTAGAGGAATGTTTTTGGTTTTTTTTCTTTTTTGTTGTTTTGTTGTTGTTGTTTTTTTTTTTTTTTTGGTTCTGCAGAATTCCAAACTACACACAGATTCATCGGGTGTTTCGTGAATAGTTTTAATTTATTCGCTTTTATATCTATTTTCTCTTCTCTTTTCTTCTTTTCTTTCTCAGTTTTATTTCTGTGTCCTCACTATATGGCTGAAGGATATTTAAACAGTTAAGAATTGGACAAAAGAGTTCCTCAGACTGACCAATAGCTGCTGCTTTGATATATTTTAGTGGGTATATAAATATATATATATATATAATATATATAGTATATATGGAATGTTGGTATTTGCCAATATTTTATATATAATATATGATATATTGATGTTTTTGTAAATAGTTCACATTTGTAATATTTTTCATCAGAAGTTTTGCTAGTATTTTGTTTTGCCAGGTTTTTTCTTTCTGGGTTTTTTTTTTAAATTTTCTTATTTTTATAGCCCCGGAAATCACACTAATCTACCATCAGTGCTCGCTGCGTCTTAGGCCTCCAGTCCCTCCCCCCGTCACCACTTTGAGGAGTCAGAGAAAGCCCCGAAACATGGTCAACTCGCTGCATCGTGTTTTTTTATTTTTTTATTTCTAATTTTCAAAATATCTCGCTCTCACTGAGAGCTGTCAATATTTAGTGGCAACTTTACTACAACCATACAGGAAATGAAAAACAAAAGGTATGGAATAACCAAAAACTAAAGCTTTATAAAAGGGCAATGAGGTCTTTCTAGGTGGACGTGCGCCTGATGTGTGTTTGTCTCTGTGTCTGCTGTCTCTCTCTCTCTGGTCAGATCAGGTTTATGACGTCTTTCGTGTCGTTGTGCCGGCCGTCCGAGTCACCGTGAACTGTCATCAAGGTTATAGGGCGTATCGAGCTTGTTTTCGCCTTGTGATTGGACTTCCTCTTGTTAGCAGAACAGTAATGGTTTTTTCAGCTGCTCGGATGCGGGCAGGGTGGGAAAGCTCTCAGCCAAATGCAGGTGAAGTGGACGATGAGGTAGTTTTTTTTTTTTTTGTTGTTTTTTTTAAGCCCTCATATTTTAAATCAGAGAGAGGTGGAATTCCCTTCCCATCGGACCTGAGGTCTGGCACAGTTCAGGTCTCTCACTGTTAGATGGGTTTTTAAAAAAAAAATTAAATTCACACATTACGGTCCCCTCTCATTGTCGTAGTGTTAGGTTTGCTCTGCACTGCACGCTCTCCCCTCCTCAGTCTTCCCGAGGCTTCCCATTGGCTGCTGAACTCAAAATCAGGCTGTTGGAAATTTCCACGTTTTGTGGCGGAGGGTTGGAGAGAAATACGGAAAGTTCCAACTGTATTCAGAGTCCACAGCAGGTAGTGGAGAGAGAGAGGGGGGGGGGGCTCAGTCTCTCTATCTTTCAGTGTGTCTGAGAGAGCAGCAGTGTGTGAGTGATTGTTAATCCTATTATTCTCTCTGCTATCACATGCAGTTAGGCAGCCAGGACACAGTGTGCAGCAGCTATTTCACTCAGGTCTGACATTCCAGGATATAGTTGGAACCGCTCGTTCCCTCGCCTTCCCCTCCACCTCCACCTCCACCTGCCAGCCTGCCAGCTGGCAAAGCTGGTACCATCACCACACCCCATCAGATTCAGAACACACACAGGCAATAATCGAATATCTAAAGTTTGTCCCTCCTGTCGGGAATCAGAAACATTCCTGTCGACCGTACTCCAGCGCTAAGGAAAAGTTAGCTGTTGACCCCTGAGGTCATTCATTCACTGAGGCCATCACACGGATCCTCCGTGTACACTCTCGTCTTCGCTGTCACTGCAGGAGTCGATGACATGAGAGATGATACGCAGCAGACAAGCTTTTGTTTTGTTTTGTTCTTTCCTGGACACACACACACACACACACAGACACACGCACCAGTGTGGTTGCCAATCTAGCCGAACAGCATTCAGCACTTATAGTATAGCCAAAGTGTTGGCAGCTTTCTGTCAACAATGGGAACCCACAGAATCAGAGTCAGAGAAAGCAGAGAAGCTGCCTCCATATTTTACCAGTGCCTTCTCAAACCCAGAGCCACGTCTAGGCTAGTTAGTAACACACACACACACACACATACACAGGCCTCTGTGCGCTCTCTGTATTTTTTCTCACGAGGCAGGAGACGCATAGAAATTGAAGCTGCATCTCCATTTGTGTTTGTAGGCTTGCTCTTTTGCTGGAAGAGAAGAAGTCTTTGGGGCGATTTATTTTTACTTGTTTTCCGTCGGCTTGTTGCCTGCGTGAAAGTTTGAACGCTGACGTTCAACCTAATGTTTTAGCGGTGACACTGTGGATTGGCCCGGAGTCCGTGCTGTTTGGCACTTATGATGTAGATTTTAGCGAATTATTCTGAGGTTACAATCTTGGGCTTTTGTACTTTGTAAATAATCTGTGACAGTTTGGAAAATAAAAGCAGAAAAAAAAAAATTATCTTAAAAAAAAAAAAAAAAAAAAAAAAATCTGATGCCCGTCAGTTTTGCGTACATGACAGAAAAATGGTGGACTGTAGCTGTGTCGCAACTCCGCATTACATATTGATACTACACCCTTATCTTAGTAGCAAACTGTTTTGGCAGTTCTTGTACATCCTTGTACTCCGGGCGTACTTGATTTTCCAGTATAAACACACTACGTACTCAAAACACAGTTAGGATTGGTGTGTAATATGGAAGTGGGACATGAGCTCTCGTCTCCACCTTGACCTAGGTTGCTTATCTTGTGGTGGTGTTCACACGCATATGCAATTTTTAATTAAGATGGTGCCCATATCTTTGAAATACCAGATATTTATTTTATTATGATCATTGTCATTGTATAAGAAGAACACAGTTAGCTTTTTAGTCAAGCATTTTTAAGGTGTTTGAGAGTGGAGCGATGTAAGAGCCTAGTTTGTTATTGTACAGGTGGAGTAGCTGATGGTGAGCTGCAGGAGTGCTAGTTAGTTAGTTAGTTTGTTAGTTAGTTAGTAATTGTCGTCGTCTTTGTGTTTGGCCAGAGTCTACCTCAGTGCATATGGAGGAATCAGTCTAAAGAGCCTAAATCATCCCTGTCAGTCACTCAGTATCCCACCATTTAAACAAAATATCTCTTTATCATACATTACCAACACTGCTGATGAATTCCTGTTTTTCTCTCAGTTTTCTCTGCTTCTTGTCCTGGGGGAAGCTGTTGTCGGAGTACGGCCCGGTCATATTTTGACCCCTTGACTTCAAGTCATTGGTTTGGAGTATAGAAACACGCTCACTAGATATCGTCCTTTATCATGTTTACCCCTAGCACTAAACGTGTAACATCAGGCAGTGAATTGGCTTTACGGACTGTATTCCCTTTTCAATGTCGCTGCACAAACTCCTCATAAATAGACTTCCCCCAGGCGCTGGAAGAATCAGTGCAGCTTTGTTGTCTGTATCTAATCCTCTGGACTGTATGTAGTAGCGGCTCTACTGGTCTCTGGGGATGTGACATTAGCATGAGTCAAGTGCATATTTGTGATCATTTTACAGCCAAGGCTGTAAAAGCTCAGCTCATGCTTTTTTAAAAATCACATCTAGACTAAACCTGTTGTCTGGCAGAAAGCCCTACCCTCATTCTTCTTCTTCTTCTGTCAATCTGTCTCTTTGCGGTCGAAACAGTTGGTGTTCAAATCCCACGTCTCCTCCAGCCGTTGTCGATTGATTTGTCTGTTTCTCTGTTCTGATTTTTGTTTTGTATGTATATTTTTTTCTACTGTGAATATCAAGAGATAATCTTTGTTTTCTGTCAATGCCATGGATTGGGTCTGTTTTGGCTGATCAGGACACTGACGTCTGGGCTGGTTAAAAAGTTTTAAAGAGGAGGACCCCCCACCCCCTTCCCCTCCCTTCTCTGCAAAGGAAAAAAAAAAAAAAGCTGGACTGGGACAATCCTGTGTGCCATAATAACTATTAACAGACATGAAATCTAGATTGTAACTTTTCGTCTCAGGGAGGCGGCCTGATGCTTTGTGGTTGGAGGATAAAGAGGATGAGGAGGAAGAAGAGCTACCTACTGACCTTTTATCTACTCTGACTGAAGCGCAAGTTCTCAGCATCCTTGCAAAAAGCAAAATGGAGGTGATAAGCCCAAGGACAAGTTTTCAACAACAAAAACCCAAACAAACCCTTTTTTCACATAAACAATCTGAAAATCTCTCTCTCTCTCTCTCTCTCTCTCTCTCTCTCTCTCTCTCTCTCTCTCTCTCTCTCGCTCTCTGACGTGACGTGGTCTGGACTGCCCTCTAGCGGCTGGATGGGAGCATTGCAGGTCAGGGGTGGCAAAGCAAACAGGGCCCACCCCGACCCCACAGTGCCTTGCTCAGACTAACGGCCCACCTGAACCCCCTTCCATCCAGTCCACTCGCCCTCTCAGAGCAGACCCGCCACTGACTGGCTTGTCTCCACCAATCACTAAAGAGGATTTTCCACCTCCAAACATGAAATGAACATACAGGAATTATGTTTGTATGTGTTCTGTGCTCTTTAGTTGCAACTGCAGAGAGAAACATTCGGACTGCTCGGTGAGAAAATACTGTAATTTGGATTAAATGACAGATTGTTGTTTGTTTTTTTACCAAAAAAAAAAAAAGAAAAGAAAGAAAGAAATGTTGAACTTGTGTCTCAACTCTGCTAAGCTCTGGCTTGCTTTGTGCATGGAAAATGAATTATCTATACCAGTGGATAGCTCGACTGATTTTTGCTTCACATCAGTCTGTTTTTGACAGCGACGCCCCAAAGCACATGCAAAAACCCATGATTAAGACAAGTGATTGCATTACAGTTGGGAATTTCCATTCGAAATGCGCTCACTTGTTAAATGATTTTCAAGAAATGAACTGACTAATAAGCTCTTAACTGTAAATAGCAGCGAATCCCCCTGAAAAATGAAAGCACTTAACTTTAGGGAGGTTTAGGTTTGTTTTGTTGAACTCTGATGACCTAAAAAGCGGTTGGGCAGAGAATGCTAGTAACACAGTGCAGGGTGAGAACAAAGCATTGTATGTATTATTGTTTTGTTTTAAAGAAAGAAAAAAGTATTACATTTTAGAGATGTTGATTTCTATTTTTTTTAGCCAAAGTATGGAGGGCAAATACAATTACTTTTTCTGACTGTAAACTTTTACTACTCTTGTACATTATGAATTTAACATTGTTATCAATGTGTATATAACTTTTTTTCTAAATTTCAAAAAGATAGATTTGTTTTTTTGTTGTTGTTGCTTTTCATGACACGACCCACTACACCGAATCTGTCGGTGTATTTAAACAGGAGCAGCACAACTCCAGTCTGAGGGCGAAAAAAAAGAGACAGTATGTGGCCTGAAATGTTTCACAATGAACCCCCGGCGCTCTTAATCCGATGCATGATCTGAATGTCATGCATTTCAACTACTCCCGCCCAGCCACGGCAGCATGTCACCCATGAAATCTTTCTTGTGGCGCAAATATGTCACCTGTCACAGATGTTGTTGTATGAAATTGTTTCTGACGAGAGACGTGCGTTTAGTTTGCAACTTGTGTTTTTTTTTTTTGTTTGTTTTGTTTTTTGTTTTTTATGTGAAAAACTGGAAAAGACCACTGCACATCCTTTTGAAGAAGAGGAAACACGAGTGATAAAATCCTGAATAAGCTAAAAAAAAAAAAAAAAACTACAACAAAAATAATAAGACTTTACTGATGGTTTAACAACCATACGTCTTTAAGTTTAGACTGTAAAGCTGGAGGTGTTAGTTTGACATTTGAGTGGAAAGACGCTTATTTGCTTTCCTGCAGAATACGAGTCTGTCCCAACAGTAATAAAACCTGCCTACCAGTGCCTCTAAATCACACTGATTAACACATTATATCTTGTTTATTTAATTTTAATTAAATGTCAAAGAGTTACGTCCTAGAGGATTTCTTTGATTTGGAGCAGTTAAATGCTGCAGTGAACGCTCGCTAAGAAATGTTCCGGCTCATAACTCTTCTCAAATCTAAGTTTTTAGATTGTTTTTGTACAAATTAAACATGATATAACACGTTAATAACTGAACTTTGGCAGTGTTTGTAGGCTGACTTTTATTATTGTTGGACAAAGCTAAGTTAGCTGTTGCTAAGCTAAGCTTCAAGTATGAGTAGTGTCATTCTCCTGACCTGCCTCACTGCCAGAAAGTGAACGAGCGTCTTTCCCAAAACGTCAAATTATTCCTTTTAAGCGTCAAGGTGAAACGCCTTGAGCTGTGAAAGAATCAAGTACTGTCTGTCAGTAGTGCGATGATGAACTTTTCATATCTGTGTTCATGATTAGGGAGAGATACGCCATTGTTTAACGATAGACAGTGGTTGGGGGCGAAGCAGGTGTGGTGACCCTGTTTGTTAGATGACAAATCTGAGGAAAAGCAGCCTCTTCTTAAGTTTAAAGTCATCTGTCGGTCCAGTGGTCTGCTCCAGTTTACACACCAATACCTTATATTTATCTCTGTCCTGTTTCCTGTGCTGTACGTTGTTTAAATCAATGGAGTTGTGTCTGTGTTGTCCTTGGTTGAAGTCTTTACCACAGCTTTCTTTGTCTCTGATCGCTGCTCTTCCTCCTCCTCCTCCTCCTCCTCCTCCTCCTCCTCTCTGTGTCCTCTTTCTCTCCTCAGTGCACATAGGTGGTCCCCAGAATGCTGTGTGTAGTCTTGCAGGATACCTCTTTTATTAATGTCATTTATTACCGATGAATATGCTGATGTATTAATTTTGGGATATGTTGTGTATACATTATGTTGAGACATCGGTGCGTATGCAGACAGCAGGTGTATATGTGTGTATGTACAGTCCAAACCCCGCAACCCACAGAGATCGCTTCATCCCTCACACTGGATCCAAATGTGCCATTATCTTTATGTATCACATGTATCTACATATTGAACACACACACACACACACACACACACACACACACACAGAAATACATGCATATTGTACAGGATCAAAAATGTGCCATGACTAAATGAACGCTTGACAATTTATTTTTTCTATGTTTTCAAAGGAGAGCCAAGTAGTGACATGTACAGAAATGTTGCAATGATATGAAAATAAAAATCTTGCTGTGTGTAAATTATTCAACAATTAACTGTTTATATTAAAATTATGAATAAAATTATTGGAGAATATGTGTCTTCTCGCACTTCTTTTTCTGTATACCATACAACAGCAAGCCACTTTTTAGCTTACAAACATATTATCACTTCCGTGGTGAGCACTGAGATATACTATAGTTAAATAACTCAGTTTTTGCTACTTTTAGTCCACCATATTGGTTTGATAGCTGTAGTGACTGGTTATATTATACTGTTATAAAAATAAGATGACCTCGATGGTCGTACTGCTTTACATAAAGCTACCCATAACAGTGTATTAAGTAGTTAATACCTCCACCAGCTACAAAACGAAATGCTTGGTTAAATATTAATATATCTAGAATAATTTATGATATGAGAACTATGAAATAACACATGGAAGTCTGTAGTAAACAAACAAACAAAATAAACTGCAAAATGTGTTTCAGGCTCTTCAAAGTAGCCACCTTCTGCTTTGATGATACACTCTTGGCATTCCCTCACCCAGCTTCATGAGGTCATCGCCTCGGTTTTCCAACTGTCACGAAGGAGTTGCCAGAGATGCTGAGCACTTGTTGGCTGCTTTGCCTTCCATCCGTGGTCCCACTCATCCTATAACATTTCACCTGGGTTTATGTTGGGTGATTGTCTTCTCTGCGTTTCATGAAGACAGCAATGGGAGGCAAAAGAAATCTCAAATTTGGACTCAACAATTTTCTTCTTTTTCTTGGTCTCCCTCAGTAGTGGTTTCTTTGCAGCAAAGTGACCATGACGGCCTGATTTACACTGTCTCCTCTGAACAGTTGAGTTGAGATGTGTCTGCTATGAAGCATTTATGTAAGCCAAAATGTGAGATGCTGTTAAGAGGTGATTTACAGGTGATATTGACTATGTATACCAACACTACCTCTGAACAACACAACTTCATCTAATCTCTCTAAGAAGGCAAGACATTACTCAAATTAACTTTTTACAAGCAAGCAAGAATACCAGGTGATGACTTCATGAAACTGAGAGAAAGCCAAGGTTGTGCAAAACTCATCAAAAAAAAAAAAAAAAAGAAAAGAAACATTGCTTCGTGGGAAAGAATCATAACAACTAATCCACATGAGCCTGAGTGTTCATTCACACAGAAAGATCTCAGAGTTGACGTGACTCTGATGAAGTCACACTCAAACCACACTAATAACAGCAAGCTCGTCCTTAAGATGTGCAGGGGAGCATGAAGCTGCAAATCATGAAGATGCAGGCCACAAACCTACAGATCAAACTCGATTATGATATAGCACTGCAACTGGGTGTATATGTAAACTGATGCCTAATTGCAAATGCATTGCCTTTGGTGTCTTTGGTAGATGTTGAAATCTCCACATCAGAACTGCAGTTGCACAAAATGCTGAGCTGGTGTGTGAGAGTTGTCACAACATGTTTTAAAGGAGCAGCAATGTGTGAAACTACATGTGGGCTCTTCAGCTGCACCAAATCAGAAAAAGAGGAAGCTGCATTGAGGTTGTTGCTGTCATTCTGCAGTCAGTCTGAGGCCGAACCCGACGTTGACGTAGCACAGTCAGACCTGAAGGACTTTAAACTACTTCTTCTCTCCGCTCTTTGGCTTGTTTTACTGAGCAGATATGATTTACGGGCTGCCATCTGTACCCTCTCATCAAATGTAAGTAGAGTTTCTGTTGCTTTTCTGAAATTTGACGTACAAAAAGTGATCTACTCACTAGGACCTCATTCATTGCTTCCATTTGCCTATGCATTGTTTGACATTTGAGGTATTATTACGCAGAGTAATACATTTCTGCTTGCTCTCGCTCTGTGCCAGTACTCTGCCTCCTCTATCTGTGGGAAAGTAAGGAGACTTTTCCACTTAATGTGCAGTGAGCTGAACTTGACAGTCATCCGTACTTACACTTGTGCAAATTAAGAAGCACAATGCTTGCAACAATTGTCAGGCTCCGTGTCTAGTTGCTGTAGCAGTCTCTCTCATGTGTAGTGATCACTCCTCTGCACAGTTTCTGTTAGCGTTTTAAAAGACTTCGCTTTACTTCTTCACAGAGGATGTGGTAGTTTGTGCCTCTGTGACTCAGAATAAGAAAAAAAAAAAACCCCGCATGTAACATTGCCATTTCACATACTTGCATATTCTTCCTTCTCTTTTTCTGCCTCATTTCCTTTAAACAATGGTATCTTCAGACCGGTCTGGATTGGTTAAACTTGCTCTTTTGAGGCATCTAACTCAATTCTGAGTGATTAAGATATTAGACCATTAAAATACACACAACCTCCCCTTTACTACCCTTGCCATCCAGTAAGTGGTGGTGGAGGAAGCACTCCAAACCTTTACTTAACAAGTACCCATACAGCACCCTCCAAGTTTGAATCCATTTAACTAAATGAAACAATCCTGCTCTAAACAGAAGTTTAGAGGAGAAATAGCTTGTTGGCGGAACAGCTAACAGCTCATAGACATGTGAAACCGCAACAAGAAGCACCAAACAGACACTTTATTTTGTTTTCTAACCTCATCGTATGTTTTTTAGAATCATCATTTGAAAAGAAACAGCTGTCAGATAAATGTAGTAAACTACAACATACATAATATCTGTCTGACTAAAATAGTCAAATACCTCAAAAATATACGTAAGTAAATGTACTTAGTTACTTTTCACCACTGCCAATCGGGTTGTAAAGTTGTACTTCAGTTTTCCCCCTTAACTTCAGGAACTAGAAGAAGCAAAGTAAATCAGCCTTTTCTCCTTCAACCTTCTCCCCCTGCTGTCACTGTTTTTCTCTCTTCACTGTAGTTTTTGAGGAGGTAATCTCCAACCAGCAGTTCCCTCTTCCTTGCCCCTCTCTCTCTCTCTCTCTCTCTCTCTCTCTCTCTCTCTCTCTCTCTCTCTCTCTCTCTCTCTCTCTCTCTCTCTCTCTCTCTCTCTCGGTCTGTCTGTCTTTCTTGACTCCCCTCCCTCTGTCCCTCCTCTTCCCCCCCTTGCCCTCTTTCTTTCTTTCTCTCCCTCCTCTTCCTCTCGCTGGGTGCCAGAGGAGCTCCAGTGTGAGCGAGCTCCAGTTCCAGCTGGCCTCCCCACTGCGCTGCTGGTATGGCTGACTCTCCCCTTAACCACTCCTGGCCCTCCTTCTCCAAACTCTGGATGAAGAGATGGTCTTTCAAGAGAGGTACAGTGGAAATCTGGATTTACATTCCTATTCTACTTCAGGTGGTTTGTTGGATAGTACAGAGAAGACAGAGCGGAAAAAGAGCACAGGGGGCTGTCATCCAGTAGAGGTTGTGAACTGCATGTGACCTGATGATATGTTGGCTGTTGTCTAGCATTTTAACCTGATCTTGGGTTTGTGGTGTGTAACGGTTGCTGTGCCTAAGATGGTGCAACGCTTAGAAGTGAGTCATTTCTAACTCTTGCTCACTGTATTAGAAGTGAAAATGTCCCCAATGCATGCATGATTAAAAAGGAACCTCTTAGAAAACCTTGTAAAATGATTGTTTTGTTTAATGACTCTCACTGCAGTGTTGCCACTGAAACCTGTAGTGTTAACTACCAGTGTGAAGAGTTATTTGGTGTAGTATTGGTGTGATTCAAGTTTAGTTTAGTTAAGCTCGCTGAGAGAAAAGATACGAACGAACCAGCTCATAGCTCAACCTATGACTCGCAGAACATGAATTATTTAACACGCTCTGTTCCCACGCTGTTATCTTCAGAGAAATTTATCTTTTTAGACGTAAAGAAAGTAAAGGGGGAAAAAAAAAGTAGGACGCTTCCATTTTGTTTCGGCCCGGGTGTCTATGTAGCTCGGCACTTTGAAACAGTAGTCAAACGAATTTCTGATCAAAGTGGATCTGTGAGCTGACAGTTGTTTTGATGTGTGCTTCGACCTCAGATCTAAAAGCCTCTGTGTTCTCTTTTCACCTGCACACATCTGTCCTACACACGCACACTACACACACACACACACATGCGTAAACCAGTCCAGAAATCATCCGAATGGTCACTGTGACCTCAATGCAAAACAGTGCTCCTTCATCTAGTCATCTGTAGTGTCTGTATTTCTATCTGTCTGTATCTTAATAGATGGTGTTGGTGAGGTCTGAGTACACCTCTTCTGGATACGTGTGCATTGTACTAACTCACCGTCGTATGTTGTAAATAATCAACTGACCGTATCATATGATGCCAGGATTCCTCTTGTGATTGTCATGTAGCTTTGCAAACATATGTACTGTACGTTAACTTTGTGGTGAACACGTGCTGCCCTCATTTCCTTCTAGTCACATTTGTTCAGATGTCTTCCTTTCCACAAAGCACATCAAAACACACACAGGGTTACATAATACCTAAATCTGTCAGGTTTTTTAGTTTTGATTCTCCATTCTTGACAACGCTAACTTTGAGAATAAAGTCCTACAACTATTAGATCATTTATTACAAATTTTGTCACAAGAAAAATCCAGACAAACATCATTTTACTTTTTTCCCCCCACGTAAGCCAATTACAAAATGATAGCATTATGTTTAATTTCTTATAGTTCATTTCCCAAGCTAAGTCAAGTCGTTTTTATTTATATAGCCCCAAAATCAAAACTGTGTCTCAGAGGAGTTTCCAGTATGTGCAACATATGACACCCGCTATCCTTAGACCCTCGATTTGGATGGAAAAAAGTCCACAAGAACCATTAACAGGGGAAAAAATGCGAGAAACCTCAGGAAGAGCAACAAAAGAGGGATCCCTCTTCTCTAAGAGGGAAAGCCACTGTGTGCCACATGTACAGAGCAGACAGGAGTTACATAAGTGAATTAAAACGTAGAGAAAAGATAAATAAAATACATCCAAACTAATAAAATAAATTAGTTATTAAGCATTGTATTGAGTAAACATTAAGTGTAGTAATTTAGGCGACTTAAGTTAGGTAAGTTAAGTTTTAGGTGTTACTAGTCAAAAAGTACTTTTAGTAGCAGACCAAACTGTGATATGTGGAGCCAAACTACAGGGAAATCAGCTGACTATGACAGTACCAAAACTAATATGGAGTCACACACACCTGAGCATGCACTCACGCACACTCGCGCACGCACACACTGATGTTTCATTCTTGCGTGATGTATGAGCAGATATGAGAGGCCAACCATAAAAGGGTACAGCGGCACTACAAGACAGCATCAAGCAGCCGCTGCAGCGTCTGTCCCGAGTGTCTATGTTTACACTTAACACGAGTGGGATCTGGACGCAAACAAATTCTCCCTCCAGCGGGGACACTGCCATCCCCGCAGCCTCAGGCGGTGATTTAGTAATATAGAAAATAGACCTACAGTGTGTCTGTCTTTGTGTTTATGTGAGAGCATCTCTGGCTGTCGCGCTGAAGAGGGGAGTGGATGCTGTTGGTTTATAGCAGGACACGGTGCAGTGCTCAGAGTGTGGCCTGTCTGCATTTCATCTCACTGTACAACACTACCTGAGGTCTCCTGCCAACAGTAAATACAATAAGATCGCAACAAGAAGAATGAGCCACATAGGACAATCAGTCTAATTAAACAGTCACTTAATTGGCATGAAAATCTCCAAAAAAGGGTCATGAAGACGGGTTGAGAGTAAAGCAAGTATTAGAAATAAGAACTGAACTCCACCATGGATATTAAATATCTTTGCAACATAGATAGTAAGACCACATAAATCAAAATGTGGTTTTAAATCACAGCTGCTCTGACTAATGTTTTTTTTATAACATTGATGCGTGATATGAAACGGGCTACTCCTCGTAGCATTTTATCATCTTTTACTGTAGCACCACAAAGTCGCTACTTCACACCTCTCATCAATCTTGTTTCCAACAGCAGCAAAAATGTCTGATAGTGATGAGCCCACTGCTAGTTCTCTCAGTAGTTGGTGGAGACCAAACCAGAGGTAAAAGAAGAGTTAACATTGACCTTGTATTTGTCAGGTGGCCAGAAACACGAAATTATGTGCTCTTTGTTGTTGGGTGTGTAAATGGGGAGTTTTATGATGTTTTATACTATGCCATGTGGTTACAAAATAATTTAGTTCAGTTTTAAAGGAGAAACTTAAGTCTATTCTCTTCTTTTTGTGCTCCACAACTTTATATACTCCTAGCATGTTTCTGTTTTATAATCCACAGAGTCACTATTTACAATCCTCCAGTTTATTACCATTACACTAGTGAGATACACATAGAATATGTAACATGCGATACATGAATATAGGCAGCTGTTTTGCAGGATACCTGTTTACAAAGGTTGTGTTAAATCAGAAAAAACACCTCGCAGCGTAACAGAAATGGGGCAAATCTCTTCAAGGAGAATTGAGTCGGGCCCCGGTGGAGCCAGGCAGGCTTAGGCTAAGGCTCGGGTTCACAGGAGGCGTCCCTTGTGAAATGAGGCTTATGTAACCTGTTGTAGCTCTGGTTCTTCCCTCCACAGATGGACATGGGGTGGCTGAAACCCTAACAGCGAACAAGACATACTCAGACGCCTTAACAGACTTTTCAGACATCATGAGACACAGACATGTTTGTTTTTTGTGCATGTAAAATGTAAGAATTACCTTCTTCTGCATGTTTCTTTCACATAGCATGCATTTACTATAGTATATTATATTATTTACCAGAGGCAAGCAGCTTCTCAAGCCACTGAAAGCTCAGTGAGGGAATAATCTCCAGCTCTCCACCACTGACATGGAGACTAATGCTCACCAAGCAGTTTGCAGTGGTGACAGTGGTTTGTGGCATCGTGTGAATCAAGGAATCTGTTTATGCAGTGGAAATGTAAAGGAGCTTTCAGTGAGAGGCTGGAGCAGGGGCTGGAGCTGAGCTTCTTTTTTCCATCTTACACAAAATCGCTCAAATTGATTACGCAGGTGTTGTGCAGCTGTTGAAATCAACCTTTTCCCGTTTGATTCACTTTGGTAAAAACGTGTTTATTACTCACAAATATCATTTTTTTTCCAGCATCGGAGTGCAAACCATGTAATCAGCCCTGTGGGTCTCCCACTGCCCAGCTCAGTGTCCAGCCTCATGAGCCCATTGGGACGGGATCCTGTCCCTCCTCACTGTCCCCTGCTTCTATCGCCGAGGATGTCTTCTTTGGCACCAACGATGAAGACCAGGTAAAGCTTTTCTTGATCTGAAACATTATTTTCATTTCTTTCCTGTCCTTTTTTTTAGTTATGCTAACAACATGTCTGCCTGTTGGTTGGTCCACCACTTTGGTCCAGACTAAAATATCTCAACAACTATTGGATGGATTGAAAGTTTGCAGATGTTAATGGTTCCAAGATGATGCATGACTTTGATTACCCCGTGACCAAAATCATATAGCACTAACATTAGATTAACATTTTTTTTCTTGAAAAATCAGAAACTTAAATAAAATCGAATTTAGACATCCATCTTCCTAGAGAATTAATTGCAGTAAATTTGATAATTTGACCTTTCATCTACTCACCATAAGTTTTCGTTTTGTCTTGGCCATCAACCTGTTGCGTTTAGTCTATGATTAACATTATACCTGCTAAAGAGTAGCATGTTAGCATTGTCTTGGTGATCAGGGTCGAATAAAGTACAACCTCAGCTGCTAGCCTGGCCATAGAGCAGACTCAGAAAACTTGCATGTCTCTCTATAGATACAAAACTCATAATACTTTTTCCTTCTTTCTGGCTGCCCGTCTCCTTGCTGAGTTGCAGGATACATGTTCAGTAGTCAGTGACTACGATTGCCCGTGTGCAGAGGTGAATACCAGTGTGGAGGACCTGCTGGGCCTCAGCTCTTCTCTCAAAGACTCTGAGTACTTTAAAGACCTGGAGGGAGGGATACCGGCTTTACAGTTTACTGCACCTCCAGTAACCACAATCCCAGAGAGCAAAACCCTAACTGTTGGCCTACAAGTGTCTCTAAACACAGACAGTCCTGCCATCAACGAACCTTTGACCACACACTCGCCACAGGTCAATG
This sequence comes from Nibea albiflora, assembly GCA_014281875.1. NCBI lineage: Eukaryota > Metazoa > Chordata > Actinopteri > Sciaenidae > Nibea > Nibea albiflora. The sequence goes on along the minus strand of CM024792.1, from coordinate 14,007,127 downwards.
CTCCACCTCCTGCCTACTATTTACATCCTGCAGAGGAACCTCATCACAACTTTGTGGTCACTCAGCTGAGTCCTAAATTATTGCCAAGTTGTATCATTGACAGTGGTGACTCCTCTGGCCCTGCAGTCGGGCTTAGTTTGACAATTAATCTGAATGGACTATTGGGAACGATGGAACCGGAAAAAGGAATAACAGAATCAGAGGAAGTACAGGAGGAAACCTCTTTGGATTTAGACGGAGAACCAGACCTGGACAGCTTTCCAATTCTGGTCAGATCCATGTCAACATCTCGGAGGCACAGCTGGGGTGTCCCTATGTCCCCCATTAATCTGGGCAGAAGGTAAGATTAATGGATAAAACTGAAGGGAGCAATTGCTTAAAGACATAATTAATGATATAAGGATGTAAATACAACCAATCTTTACTTGCCTGATGAGCTATATCTAAAGTGTGTTACATGTTTCCACCTGATAAATGAAATTTTTGCGTCAGCATCACCCTTGAAAGCTTGAACGCTATTTAACTGAGCCGAGCGTTTCTGTGGTTTAGTTGGTTGTTCTAAATAATTCACTCAGTGCTGCTTTTGGTTGAGAACAAGAACAGTACACCAAAATACTCAGCACGAAAAAAAACAGCATGAAAATAAACTCAGGTCTTTGCTTGCCTCGCTCAGACTTTTTGTTTGGTTTATACATACATTTAACTGCCTGTTTGTTGCTGATCCTGTGCTGCCAGACTGAGTCTGGATACCACGAACATAGACAGCGATGGAGAGAAAGAGGATAATGAGGAGGGAGAGAAAAGTATCTCCCAGTCCACCCAGGAGCAGACCAACAACTGCACAGCATGTCCTGAAGATGAGACAGATGGTCCTAAGCTGAGGTTCCCCTGCCCAAGAGCCAGGGTCACTAGCATGGTAATAAAACTCCAGTGACAGATTAGACATTTTATTGTCAACAAATCTTATTGACTTTACTTTTCTTAGAATTTAAGCACTCCACTCTAAACCCATTGGTTTCCACTGAAAGTCTTAAAAACAGGTCAAAATACACTTCCAAAAAACAGCTGTAGCTTTTAGAAAATGTTACTCAAACTAAACGAAATGCTCTATTTGTTGGGGACTATTTTCAGCTGAGGATGAATATACATTTGGTGCTCTAGAGACTATTTACAGCTGCAGGATGGTGTATAAACTACAGCGTGTATGTTTGTGGTAATGAAGGAACATGACACCCCGTGCAACAGTGAGACTCACTTTTATGTTTAGGGACAACAATGGCACTCTAGAGCACAGAAGAATAAGATATATCACACTTTGTCTACACAGATATTTTATTTCACAGATTTTTTTTAAGTGATGAAATTGACAACTATAAAAGTCACTGTTAGCAAAGGCAATCATCATAAGTGTGTGTAGTAAGTTGAGCTGTATCTTGGGGAATGGTAATACACAAGTGATCTACTGTTTATTCTTCAATGCTTTCAGGCCGGTGGTGTGCATCGCAGGCAGCTGTACTCCCGCTCAGAGATCCTTGCCACAGACGAATGTTCGCGTGCAGCACACATTTCTCGTGTTGTACAGACATCCAAACAGGCCGCACGTGCCGCAGGAGGTAGGGTCCAGTGTTTGTACATGTGGAGTACATATTAGTTTGTGTGTTTTACACTCAGCAGGCAGATGTTTTCATCTTATTTGACCATCTCGTCTTCCTCTTCTGCAGCAGAGGAGTTTGATCCTGAGGAAAACCTACATTCTACTGAAGGGCAGAGCCATATGTAAGTCTGCACTGTCATCATTTACATCTGCAGCTTAAGTTAGGTTACACACGCCTTTGTGACGTGCAGTACGTGGAGGAATGGCTATTTCAGTTCCAGGAGCAGCTTCACTCTGACTGGCAGCACAGGTTTAATGACGCTTGAAAGGAAAAAAAGGGATGCTTCTCTGGGTTGATTCACAGGAGGCAACTGTTGATCAATTATGTCTTATAAATTATACCTGCAGCTGAATGGCTCAGTACAATAGTTCACATACTGTTCTGTAGTTGTAAATCGTTATAGTCTGGTACTGCTGTCTAACTCCCACATAACAGGAGGGCTATCCCCATTCCCTCCTGACATTTCTGCTCCATGTCATATGTCTGCAACCTCCTCCTCCCACCGTCCTCTCTCCCAGCTCCTTAGATGGCCCCTCAGTGTGTGTGTGAAAAATATATGTGTGCTGGCGATTGTGTGGACACAGCAGACAAGGGAGGATTCGTCTCTAAATTGCAGTTTTACACTCAGCTCCCAGTAGTCTAGTTCTCTCCTCTCCTCTCCTCTCCTCTCCTCTCCTCTCCTCTCCTCTCCTCTCCTCTCCTCTCCTCTCCTCCTCGCAGCCCCCGCTCAGCCTCAGTGTTTTGTTTGTCTTAGGCTGATGGTACAGAAAGTTCTGCAGGAGCTAAAGCTGTACCATGGGTAAGTAAACAAGGAGAGGGAGATCTGCTTGCTCCTACCACTGCCACAGTCTGCAGAGCAGCAGCAGAGCCCTATTGTGACCTGGGGGGGTGGGCACTGCATTGTTTGGGTGTATGTGTGTGTACGCGTGTGTTTGCATGTGCCTGTTTGTGCACTGATTCAGGATACCATTATCCATTAGACATTATCCCTAGAAATGGTTGGTCACAAAATCATTAGTTGTTGACACTGAACTCACCTGACAATGAACCCCGTCTCTTAAAAGTGCACTGCTGGCTAAACCACATTATATAATCTCAGATGGTCTGTATTTTCTTCAACACTATTGTTCTGTGTTCTGTGATCTTATGGTTATTTGTGGTTAGTATTATTACACTGAAATAATCTCATCTTTCCTCCACAGAGCCAAACAGAGGAACAACAGACCAGAGACAAAAGAGTCAGGAAATGTCACCTGGTACGAGTTCCTCTCTAATGAGTAAGTTTCTGACCACTGTTCCCTTCTTGCTTAAACTGCAGAAATACTCAGAATTGTGGACGTCTTAAATTAAAATGAACATTTTCACAGAATTGCATGCTTGGTAACTGGTCACCGTCTGTCTTTGTATGGGAGTGTTTTATTGGCAGTCTATAACAGGATATAGTCAAAACCAAAATAGGTAAAACCTGGTCCTGATCTTGACTTGAAGCTTTTGTATTTGATTCTTCTTTGACCAGGAATGACGATGATGAGGATCGTACGGAGAAGGTGGAGAAAGGCACCAAGGTGAAGAGGACGCTCAGCTCTCTGAGGAACAGGATGACTGGCTCTTTCAATAAAGATAAGGTAAACTCATACCACACTTGAAAAATATGACGTACATGACCTAATTGGTATTAAAACATTTTCCAAGAAATAAGAATAAGAAAAAAAGTAATTCCAGTTGCTCACTGCTGTATTTTCTAATATTATAAAGACCGCCGGGGGTGTAAACAGCTCCCTGGTGTGCATGTTGCTGCATACATAAGTCATTAATCTACCAACTCAATACATATCCTGCCTTTTACATGGTTGTGCAATCTCGTCACCACTCCGCAACACGGTGAAATAGAGCACACAAATTTGCAAATAAAAACCTCCCTTGGTGTTGTGCTTTTCTTCTTCCTCTGCAGGGTAAGAACAGAGAAAAAGAGCAGCAGAAAGAGAAGGGGAAGGAAGCCAGAGAGAAAGTGTGCAAAAGCGACAGCACGCATGATTTGATACCAGGCTCTTTCTCCAGTTGTGCCACCTGCTCACTGTGCGGCAAGACCCTGCAGAAAAAGCATGGCCTGCAGTGCATGAGTGAGTAACACCACAGTCACAGGTGTACACGCACCCACGCTCGTCGCCTGTCACACGCGTGCACAGGTGCTCCACTCACACACAAACTCACATCTCTTGATGCACGCATGCTCACCTACCCACCCACCCACTCTTACAGAGCGCTCGAGCACACAGGCAAACAAACAGAGCCACCCACACACAAACACATCTAAAAATCATAAAACACTCTGAATGAATGAATTACTGAGGAAACACTCAAATACTCTTTTTAGGTGCAGTAAGTGGCTATTTCTGCCTTTGTGTCATTTAAATACTCCTGTTGACATCTTCGTTGCGTGGCATTATATAGATACTTCTCTCTTCAAGTCACAGCAGAGAACGTGAGACATTTCACATGGAGACATACTGAGGTTCTTGTGTTTGCGTCACTGCTGTGGGTTCTAGTTTTGCACCACTGATCTCTCTTGTTTGGATGTGTTATCTGATGTATTAGCACCTCCCTCTGACAGTTGTTTGTGTGAATCTACAGCACACCTTAACTCTGCTTCACTGGCTTGAAATATTCTTCACATTTCCTGTGTCTTTTGTGTATTCGATGAGCTCTCGCAACGACAAAGCAGGCCCTGCTTTATCTTGAGGCGACCACAGCTCTGTGCTTCCATTCACCGAGTAGACCTGCACTGTACGTTTCAACACCCTGCAGCTCCTTTTGAGCTGCCGCTCCTATGCGGCTTGCAGGTCAGCTGATAAGCCTGCAATACCTAATGAATAACATGTAAAACTGAGTCAAAGGGAAGATCTCTGATCTTAGAAGTCAAACTGGTGATAGTAGTTTGAAAGGGCAGGGCTAATACCTTTTTAGATAAGATATGTTTTGAACTTATCAATGAAATAATCACAGTAAAGTTGTGAAGTTTGATTTCAGCTAATTTAGCCTTGTATAAATCAAATGGCAGCATTTTTAAGGTAATGTGAAATTCATTAACATTTTTTTGGTATTAATTCATTAGCAGCACATTTTTAAAAATACACTATTTCCCATGAAGTTGAAATAATCTCGTTTTCACACACATTGCCCCTTTTCATTCCTATTTATACACATCAGGTTAATTGTGGTTTAATTTTCACTGTGATATGTTTGGAAGAGACTGATCGATAAGGTTTTGAGAAGATACAGTGCATCTATCAAGAATAAATCACACTGTCACAATTGTTTCATGAAAAAAAAGGTAAAGATATTTCATTCCAACTTTATGGGCAACAGTGTACAAGATAATATAAGATGAGATGAGATGTACGTTTATTGTTCCCCCAAAATTCAAAATTCAATTTGACACAGCAGCACAGGAGAATGATGTACAAAAATAGATGTACATAAAGAAAAGAAAATAAGAATAAAATAAAATGAATTACAATAAGATAAAATAGGAATAATATATACCTAAATAGAACTGACTTAAGCTATGTATGTGCATTACCTTTTATTATATATGTTATTATTATTATTATTATTATGTTATATAAGTGTGATTCTTCTTCCATTGCCCCGCAAAAATGTGCACTCAAATTATTTTAAAAGTGATACTCGTATACCGCCCACCAAGGTATTTTCCTGATGTTACAGCCAGACATACGTCTAATAAGCTACATGGACTTCCAGTATGCCACACACATATTGACATTCTTGTAAGTCAAGTGGTGTCTTCTCCCCTAAGCCATGTGGTCTGTTGGTGGAGAATTTCACATCTCCAAATAAAGTTTCAAACAAAGAACAAGGAAACAGGACCTGGCCTCTATGTTAGTGCCATTTCATTTTCATTTCGTTTTATCTGAAGCTGACTGTATCCAGTGGTTCAAAGTCAAAGACAGGGGCAGTTAGTCATTGTGTGCTCCCACTTTATTATTTCATGGCTGTGACCTAATATGTTTCCCCACTCCTTCTGTTCTGTGGGAGACAAAGGCCATAATACACCCAGGACATTTATAAATTCTGCAGTCTGGCAGGATATAATGTATGATTGTTTTTAATAGTGTGCTTATTAAACAAAGTTGCTCTGGCATATTTCACAAGGCACATGGCACCACACATCCACTGCGATTCAGACGGCACTGCTTCATTTAGACATTAACCAGAAACCAATAACACGTCTGTCTCTGTGAGACTATTCCCCATTCATCAAGCATGGATGTTGAGAGTGATGAAGTTACAAATCCAATATTTTGACACTTGTTGTGTTACACACACACACATATACAGGCATGCACAGGCGTGAGAAAACAAGTGAGTGTCCCTTTAATTTGAACCAAGCCCCGTGGGGATTCAGCCGAGAATCAGCCTGTGGTATGCGCCGTTTGTATGCCAGAGATTGTTCCCAGTCAGAGTAGGACACCAAACTGGACAAAACCAAGAATGTGGGATACTTGTTGCTATTGATCTCAATGACTGAACTGATTTATCTAACTTCCCGGCAGACTACGTTTCCTTTTGGCTGCAGCTGATTCAGATAAACCCGGGTCTTGTCCGAGAGGTAAGAGGCAGCTACTGTAGCGATGGTCTCAAGCGGGATCAGGTGGATAACTCCCGTTGTTTCGCTCAATGGACTTTTCAGGCACCCTGACCGCTAGCTTCGGCGGCTAAATGCTAATCATAGCCAACAACAACAACCAACAACTTCTTGCATTTCCCCACCTCCCCCTTAAGGGCTTGGTGTTATGTTGGGTTTGAGTCAGTGTGCTAACAAAGCGCATCTCCTCGTCTACAGTTTTTAAAAAAATATATATTTATCACAAACTGGCCCAAAATAAACCCAAAATGACTCTAAACGTATAGCTTGCTAGCTGTTAGCCACAGGGCTAGCGCGTTAGCCTGAGTGCAACCGCTTCAGTTTGAAAATAGTTGGGTAGGCAATTAGCTTTAATTAGCTTAAAGCGATAGTTTAAATAAACGAGCAGACATACACTGTAACACGGTTTGTATTCGCGTGTGAATGTTGCACCACTGCTCATCAGTTTCACTTAATGTGCCCCTTTTTTCTTTCTTTCTTTGGCTGCAGACTTTCAAGCTCAACAGGTGACTGTTAGCTCACGTTAGCATCCGTGATAACTTGTGTTATTTACCCGAAGTCAGCTTCAGATGCTGCCTCTATTAAGAGGCGAGGTTTAGTACAAGTAACACACGTTACATTTACATTCAAACAGTGGATCCGTCGTGTGAAAGCGTGTTTCATCTTGTGCTCCTGTTCCGTTATGTTTGGCTCAGACTAAAGCAGCTAACTGGCTGCGGTGTTATGAAACGCCATAATCCGCTATGTGTTCAGAGATGTTATACATTAGGGTCAGATTTTGCTTTTTTTGCTCTTTCTGTTCCTCCACTTTTTTCTGTTCTGACTTGGTCACATGGTGCTAATTGTGCTTGGCAGGTCTGCCGGTGCATAACAGCCCACTCCACTGACTCTGGGTCTCACCCATCTCACCCTGTTAGCACAACACTTCTCCATGCATCACTGGTTTGCCTTTCAGCATGCCTGACTCTCTGGGTGTCTGCCTTTTACAAGATTTAAGCCCCCACGCTTCCCCTCAGTAGATTTTCACCTCTAAATTCTACTTTTCATGGCCTGATTAGTCAGGTGATGAAGGGGGAAAGTCCCTCAAAAGGGCAGATGAGAGTAAAATAACTGATCTTATGTGTGACTTTCATATATACACCATATATTTAGATCTAGACTGCTTTGACCTTTCCTCAAGCTTCATTATCTATGTGTGTTATTGGTCTTTAACTGTGATCATGACCGTCCTTTTTGGGTGAGAAATGTGGCCGGGCTGAGATGTTTCGCTTCACTGAGTAAACAGCTCCCCGTGCTCCCCAGTTCCTCCTGTTTCACTAGATGATGTCATGGGTTGGCTGGCCGCTTCACAGTTTGCTCTGAAGCTGTTGATGTTTTTGTCACTGTCGTCTCAGGGAATTAAGCGTAACCTCTTGCTCACACACTCCTGCACGGGGACCGGGTGATGTCAGTTTTTTTTGACTGCTGTGTAAGAAAGTAATCACTTCGAATCAGCTGGTGTAACCACCTTTCCTTCATCTCGGTTGATGCAGCTATTTGTGAAAGCTGGGGTTTTCTAAGAAGTGCAAATGGTGGTGGGGGGGGGGTTGTACATGGTTTTAACATTATATCTACCAAAAATAGTGTAAGGAAACCACAGAAAATATATTTGCCTAACTAGTTAGCTCACCTCCGATGGTGACACCATCTAAAGTTACACTGAGTGAAATAGTATATTTAGCTTAGTTAACAAGTAGACAACAAATGCTGTTTAACACTCAGCAACACGCTTGAAGTGGCCTAAAATCTTGGCCTATGTGTGAATTTAATTTGGACCGAGGCAGTATTTACAGAACAACTCCCCGTTGTTGTGTATTTATTTTATTGTGCTGCAAACCATATGTAGGTGATAAATACTGCTTTAGGAAAACATATGTCCATGTTGATACATGGACAGGTCGCTCTTTTGTCTCACAAGAAAGAAACTACAGACGGACGTGATGAAAACGATTGTATGATTTAGTTTTTCTTTCATTAATGAGTTGATATTTGACTGCTTGTGTAACTGTACGTTGGCGTCCTTGAACTCCAAGATAAGACTGACAGAAATACACAGCTATAATAGCTGCACATTCAATTCTTAACAAACTAAATTAAAACCAGCTTCTAAAAATCACAGTATCGGTATACTATCAGTCTTGGAAACTATAATTCCACCCGCGCTGTCTTGAATCTGATCTATGTGCATGCTATATGATAAAACAGGGTTTAAGTTTCGTGCTGAGTTAATGTTTCCCTGGAAGAACCCACCCTTCTTTATCAGGAGCTCTGCCGGACTCTTCCCATGAGATTACACCAGGCAACACCTTTTAGAGTACAAGTAGTAGAAGAGCAGATTTAAAAGTTGTTTTGATATTTTTAATTGGACACATTTGTTGGTTAGTTTCTTTTCTTTTCTTCTTTTCCGAAGAAAATGCCGCTCATCTGTCAGCCTGACGATTGCAGTAGTGGCCGAGGCCTCGTTTTGCATTTCGGAGTGACTCACTGAGCTCTGCGCTGTACACCACAAGTGTGCTTCTTGTGTGATAGGATAGTAACCAGTCAGCAGATTCGGGGTGTGGTGGTGGTTTTGATGGGGGCTGAGTGTCCCGTGAATCGCCTGCGAACCGTGCTGCTGCTGACGTGACAGAGTGACTAGAACTCATCACAGGGCAGCGGAGCTGATCGACACTCCCCCAGTACGTCCACCTGATGTAAATATGATACTGACCTACGTGTCTACGCTGTGTAAAATGTGATCTGTTGGTAATTTTCTGGTGTGTCACACACACCGTGCTATGGCCAAACATCAAGGTGGTCTGCACTGCAGCTCCGAGTCATCCCCCGATACACAGAAAACACACTGTTCTTGCTTATCTTAGGATAATTTCTGACTTCAATAAGCAAAGATTTGTTTGCAGTTTGAGTAAAAATCACCTACTACACATTCCTGAACAGCTTACTTTTGAATTCTTCAGTGATGACTTGGTGCAGTGACTTGGCTTTTTATTCAATCTCGATATGCTTGGCTTCCAGGTCCTCTTATCTTTCCCTTTTCTTAGTAATGCTTTGCCATGTCAGCGTGTTTGTGATTTGTTAAAGTTATAGCACAGGCTTGATAGACGTGAATAGACATTGCTGCGTTACTTGCTGCATGCCCTGCTGCCGGAGAGACTGGAATTTTGCATATTAGTTGGCACCTGGGGGAAATCTTACATTTGAGTCTTGCTGCTTGACTGCTGATGCTTTTTGGCTCGCTGACTTCTGCACCCGTTATCTCCTCTAAAGGTAAAAACAACAATATATTTTCGGACAATCTGATCTGAAGCGATGACTTCTGAGAAGGTGTTTGTTGTTTCGGGGCAAACTGTCTACTAGCCACATTGGGATTCAGTGGGTTTACACCAGTCCAGGATAAAATGTAGCGCTTGAGTACTGCTGGATCCGGCTCAAAGAGGGGACACAGCAGCTCTGCTGCTGGGGAAGATTATTCAGAAGCCAGTTTCTGTTTTCTTTTCCTCCAGCTCCGCCAGCAATTGTTCATTTATTGCCAGAGAGAGTGGGAGACAGAGGGGGGCAGTTAGAGATTATGAATGAAGTGAAATAATAAAGAGAAAGTGGTTAAAGGTCAATGTAAAGGGGCAAGATGGAAGAGGCATGAGATTATAGTAACGCCTTCATTTCACCCGCACACACACACACACACACACACACACACACACACAACCACACACACACACACACACACACACTCTATCTCTCACTGCTACATGCCTTTACTGCACAGGAGGAAGGGTCTTTGTCATTGTCTCCATTGTAGCAGCACACAGAAGCGGAATAAGCAATAGCAGCCTTTACAGAAAGCCGTACAGCAGTTAGTGGAAGTTGCCAGCATAGGTCCTGTTTTAACTGTGTTGTTCACAGGAGCGCTACCTTTGTCAACAAACAATCAACATACTGCCTTGTGCCCTGTGTAACATGGTAAATGTAAAGAGGGCAGTTTTGTGTGTGTGTGTGTGTGTGTGTGTTTTTTAAACTTGTTATAAACAAAAGTTTGAGTTTGTTTTCCACTAGAAATGAGACAAAATGCACGTTTGAGTAAAACTAAAAACACAATTACATCCTGATTCCAGTCTCTGTGTTCTTCTTATTTAACGTGCCATTCTCTACCATTCAGTGACCCACTGCTTTCCACGAATTCACTTCTGCATCAGATCCCGCTGATTAACCAGCAGAGCAGCAGTTCTCGTTTTTTAATGTGCGTACGTGCATGTCTGTACTCGTGTCCTGCACTGAAGGCCGTGCGTGTCCACCTCAGCCTGGAGTTTACCTGGCTGGGTTGGGGATCAGACTTTGCATAGCGATAGCTTCATTTGTTTGGCCAGCCCAGTCCCTCGGGAAAGACTTGTTGTTACTTACCTTATACGGTATTGAATTATTTTCTTTTGTGTTCTGTCTTTCAAGTACTCTTATAGAACACGGAGGGGGGGGGGACTTACTACCCGCAGTATGTGTTTCCAAAACAACTCTGATTTTTTTTTTTTTCTATATTGAACAAAAAGTGAAACCTGTTACCGAGAAGAGGGAGCTCCTGACCTGCTGACAGTGTGACTGTGGTGTCTTGCGTATGTAAACAAACACAGCGCCAAAGATTTACTGCGGCAGCACTCTCGTGGAGCCGGAGCTGATCTTTAACTTGCCGATGAGAATAACGGTCTGAAAAGAAATACTTGACATTGTGATTGTCGATGGCCGCACTTGAAAGAAGCTGCGACTGCCTCCAGGCGTTTCTTTCAGCGCCGCTGCAATGCTTTGTTTGAATCACAGCCTGTTGCTTTGAAACGCTGCCTTGAGGGGCTGTTGGATCGGTTTTGAAATTTCAAACTTGGTTTAGTGTGTCGCAGCCCCGTCCATATTTCAGTCCAGAAGCTTGCACTGTAGCCTCTGTATTGTGTACTCTGTATCTAATGCAACTCTGACTCTGTGTTCTGTCCTGCTGTTTTTCAGATTGTGCCGTGAACGTTCACAAGAGCTGCAAGTCTCTGCTTGGTGAGTGCACCAGCAGCAAGAATAAGGTAAACACCACAGTGGAGCATAGAAAAACAAGGCCGCAGTGAAGTGAACTAGGTATATACACATGTACATGGTCAGGCATTGGATCAGTAGAACAGACAATGAATTGAACAGAGGCAGTGTTGGTGTCACACTCCCTTAAAGGACCAGTGTGTGGGATGTAGTGGCATCTAGTGGTTCAGTTGCTGATTGCAGCCCCATCATCTCACCCTCACCTTCCTCGCATGCCAGTGTTTAGTCTGTCTGTTCTGGGCTACTGTAGTAACGTGGTGAACTCTGTGAAAGAGGAGCTGCAGCGTCTGTACTCTGTAGATATAAAAGGTAATAACCATGCATCAGTTCTTATTTTCAGATGATCATACACTAATGAAAACATAGGTATTCATGTTATATCCCTTTTCTGACCTATTCCATAAATGGAGCCCCCTAAATCTAAAACACTGGACCTTTTTTAAAGATGGATTTATGCTTCCCCTGCCAAATATATTGGTATTCTTACTGTTAATGCCTACAATGCTGACTGACTGAATGATGGTTGCATAGTTTATAGGGTTGGTTCTCTAGTTTTTGTTGTCGCAACACCAACGAACATGTCTGACACCTGTAACCACAGCTCTTGCTTCTTCCACGTAGTCCATGCTCTGTGCTCCGTAGTTGCATTTCTGCGCGCATATTAGCTGCATGAGAATTCTCTATGTAGCAACAACAAAGCCTCCACATGTGGCTACTGCAGCGCCTCAACAGAGAAGCATGGAGAGCTGCATGTTGCATTCAGGACAGGGCCTTTTAAGACAACTTGAGCGAAGCTTTGAATCTGTTTGAGATGGTGTTTACTTCTCAAGCAAGTCATTTGAGCAGTCTGGTCCTGTGCAGAAAGAGTGTGCAGGTTTTCAGCATTTTGCAATGTGTCACTCAGCTGAGCGAATGGAAAAACACCGTCCTTTATCCTTCCTTTATTTTCTCCACACAGAGAGATTCTCTACAGAGGACGGGCCCATCGGGATCTCCTAACCTCGGTAAGCATGTGCAGATTCGCCCATTGTGAATACTACAGACCACAGTATCACTTAAAGTAGGGGGGGGGGGGGGTGCAGCGCGTGGTTAAGTCCCTGTGTGTCAAATTAAAAAGCTGGTTGCGTCTCTGGTGGTTTGCAGAGGATTAAAAAGATAAACCCTTTTGACACCTGAAGATGGAATTATCCTTTTTTTTCCCCTCGCTGTATGTGTGTGCGGCTACATGTCGGTCGGAGTCACAGTCAGAAAATACGAGGAGATTGGCCTCCAACTGGCTGTAGGCAAAGGTGATGAGGAGCCATTGTTGAGAAACATCAGGTGTTTCTGGTTCAATTATTTTCCAAACCAAAGTTAGATTTAATACTATTGTACACGGTAGTCTGGTTTAACTTTTCTGGTTAAACCAGAACAAAACTGCTAATTGCTTGCAGATTAATTGACTTCCTTCCTTACAGTATTTTTCCTATTTTATCCTAATCTTTCATATTAAATGTAATTTGTTAAATTGATGAGTCTCAGAATAAATGTGCAGCGTGCTTTCATCCATTCATTATTACCAAGTGGTCCTGCCCAGGGTATTTCAATTAGTACTAATTGTAACATTCAGCAGCTCCTGTTGCCTGTGACTGAACCCAGCGAGAGACCTGAGCGGCTGCAGCAGAAGCAGCAGCTTAAATTAATCTCCTGTAGCAGTTGTTATTCTCGGCTGAACAGCTGGAGTCCTCTCAGCCACACCTGATTTCATGACCTCCTCTGGCCAATCAGCAGCTTACGCAGGAGGTCGCGAAGACACCGAGTGGTGAGCGGAATTGTGGAAAAGTGGAGAATCAGAATGTGCGAGAAATATAAAAGGGCGTGTGTCTTTTCAGAAGTTGCTAGAAGGGATCAGACGCGAAGGGCGGGGTCTTATGGGTCACATAAGACCAGACTTTGTGCTGTCCTCTGCGTCTCTTCTGTCTTTACACCAGTGAAGGAGCATCACTTATTACTTTCTCAATATTTACTGATACTGCGACAGAAACTGTTGGACCGTATTTTGGAGTTTGGATTATTACACTCCTACTTCTGCCACTTCTACTAGTTTAAGACATTCACAATGGAGCTAGCTGTTACTAAAGACACTGTCCGAACCACGGGTTCCTCCAAGAGGATTGCTGAACTATCCTCCTCTTCTCCGTCTTCCTCTGCCTCATCTTGGGGTCTGTCTGGCCGTGTTGGTGTTCGAGTGTTGATGCATCGCGACCTGATCACCTGCCATTTTTTCCGTTCCCTGCCGCGAACTTGGCTGAAAAAATACTGGGGTCGACGCGGGCGGCAGTCAGACAAGCGTCCGCCTGCCTCGTCGTCCTCATCCTCCACTTCCACCCCTCACCGGTCTTCTTCTCCTTTCTCGTCACGTTCTCCCTCCGCATCTTCTCAATACCTGCGTTTACCCATCTCTCGTCTTTCCTCCCCAGTGTTAAAAGACCGGGACAGAGACCGGGAGCATTTAGGCCCAGCCTCATCACAGGTCCTGGATGGCCACCAAGGTTTTCTCACCACCCCAGGCATGACCATTAGTCCATGGGGATCTAGTACTCAGCCGACTGCCGCCCATACCACCAGCTCCACCGCAGCCCCTGCCTCCAGCTTTGGCCACAGTCTCCGTCACCACAACAGCTCAGGGTGAGTATTCCTGCCTTGTGAGTTAGTAGTTAGTAGTTAGTTTGTAACTAGTTTGTGCTCCCGAATGACAGAATTCAGGGCTGAGAAGTTCAAACACCACCACAAGAATGAGCTCTTTCTCAAATCTATAATTTTGTAGACGTTTACAGGATCTGCTGTATTTTAATGCTGGATATTTTTAGATTCTGCTGAAGTAATACTTTATATGCCGTCACAAGGTGTGTATTTATAGTTGACATATCAAGGCAAGCTGTCTTTTCTAATCTTACAGCCGTGTGAAACTCGACGGCTCTCAGAAGTGGACTGCTTTTCTGCTGCATCGCTACAAAAAGTGTGTAGGGAGATAGGAAAGCAGTGGGAGAGAGAGAGAGAGAGCGACAAAAGGATAGGGAAGGAGTAAACGAACTGAAGACAGAGAGTCGTAAATGGGCAAAAATAAGCAGGTCAGGAAGGAAGGAAAGACTGAGTTTTCTCTTTTTTGTTGGGCCTGTAAATGTACATGTTGGATGATAAGTTTGTTTAGGCTGCCAGACACTATTGAGATCAGTGTCGGCATCAGCATGTATGCTACCTTGGACCTGTGGTTGTCGTCCCTCAGATCCCTCCCTGGGGAGATGGATGAGACAGATGCTCTCCGCTCCAAACGCTGCAACGACGATGCCATTTCCCTCGCTCCCTCCACTACAGAGTCCATCATCGTTGAAGGTGAGTTGAGTCACTGAGGGTTGATTGAACTTTAAACTCAGCAGTTCCACTCCTGGTTGTATGGCGGTAACACTGTTTTATAAGTGTGCCGAGTCATGATTTGTCTTCAGGGAGTTGTCTTAAAACCTGGGAGGAAAGAGTTTGGAGTGTTTTGTGGAGTCAGGAGTGACCTCACCCTTTCTCATTAAGCTGTAATGCGTGGGAGAGAGACACTGGCTAACTGGGTGCTAGGGTGCCACTTAGAAAGAGCTACTGCATCATCCTTTTTCTCACAGCGGTCCTGTTCCAGGGTTTATTGTTTTATCAGAGACACGCTGTCACTCAGGACCATCTTATTTTCTTTCTTTCTTTACAGTATATTATAGAAGGACGTGCAGCAAACTTCATTTGACAATGTGTGAAGGACCTTACACCCTTAAATTATTTAGTGAAAGTCATTTTTGTTGATTAGAGCTGCAATGACTAGTCTCGTAATAGATTAACTATCCCCCATTAAATGAATCTGCATCTACTTTGATAATTAGTTAATCATTTTGATACATTTTTTAAAGAAAGTCCAAATTCTCAGATTTCAGCTTCTTAAATGTGAATATCTTCAGGTTTTTTAGTCCTCTTTGATAGTAAACTGAATGTCTCTGGGTTATGGATAAGACACTGACATCATTTTTGGACCAAACAGATAAACTGAGAAAATTATCAACAGATTAATCGCTAAAGAAAATAAACGTTGGTTGTAGGTTTGCTGTTGATAAATAGTAATGCAAGTAGAGCCTGCAGGGTCAGCTACAAATCAGCACCTCTTGAGCTGAATGTAGGTCAACACAGACAGTTCCCACCCTTTAAACTATAAGTTCAGTGCTATTTTTTTTGAAGCCCAGGTTTCAATCTGCCCATACTAAAGCAGAAAATAACTAGACCTATTTTTTTTTAAACCACCTCTGAGGTTTATCTCCTTCCTTATTTGTGCCCTCGATGAGATCTTTTACACTTACAGTGCATTTTACTGCCATGACAGTGTATCTTATATGCACATTCTGGGCTGGCCTTATATTTTAGGTTTTAAAAAGTTTGGGATAAACAAAGACGTTTGACAGATTGCGTTGTTGAGCCAAGATCACTTGGTTCATATTGCCTTGTCACTCCATGCATCATTTTCAGTCCTGCCAAAAGACAAAAAGACGAGACATTAGGTCAGCAGGGAACTATTCTTAAAGTTGGATGCTTCACAATAAGTAACTGGTGACCTTTTCTAAGGGAATCGTCTCTTGAAAACTATTGTTCATCATTTGTGAATGATACAAAATATAGAGAATCCTGCTAATCTGAGGACTTGAGTTACGGTTACTGTTACTGTCCTTTTAGAGGATTAGAGTATTTTTGGCTCATTATTCATTTTAGGAGTGTAGCGTCTCCCTCGTATTGACGAAACGAATCTTGAGCTACGCAGTCCAGACTGTATTCTCTCAGGGGTGCTGCTGGTCTTTACCTCCTGATTTTCAAAATGACGTAAACTTGTTTCCCCGTCACACATCAGGAGTCTACTTTAAAATGTTTTTTTTTTTGTAGGGTTATAACAGCGTAATGTGTCATCATTGTTTGATTCTGCTCCTCTCCTCAGACCCTTACTATGTAGCAGTGCGGGCTGATCTGGAGTGCGATGCGCAGGACTTGGAGGCAGAGTCGTGGAGTTTGGCAGTCGACCAGCAGCATGTTAAGAAGCACTCCAAAGAAGCTGTGAAGAGACAGGATGTGATATATGGTGAGTGTGATTTCTTAAATTGTGGTCACACCTGTACCTGTCCATTCAATAAGCCATTGGATAGCTTTAGTGAACTGTCATCTTAACTCGTGTTGCTCACGGTGGCAGAGGAAAATCATTTTTTAGACTTTTTTTTTAACCCCCTTGTCCACGACTTTATTCAGAGTTGATGCAGACGGAGATGCACCATGTGCGAACGCTGAAGATAATGCTGCGTGTGTACGTCCGGGAGTTGAAGGAGAACCTCCAGATGGACTCGGGCAGACTGGACTGTCTGTTCCCCCGCTTGGAAAACCTCCTCGAGCTTCACGCGCATTTCCTGTCTCGTCTCAGAGAGCGGCAGCGAGAAAGCCTCGTCTCGCCCAACGACAAGAACTACACTATCAACAGGGTGGCAGACATTCTGATCGCACAGGTGGGGAGCAGATACACAACAACACGCGTACATGCGTTAATTTCAGTACATCATATGATAGAGTTACTGCAGTACGCAAGATGTCTCCTTTGCTCTCCAGTTTTCAGGTGAAATAGGTGACAGGATGAAGGATAGCTATGGAGATTTCTGTAGTCACCACACTGAGGCTGTCAGCTACTACAAAGAACAGCTGCATAACAACAAAAAGTTCCAAAACATCATACGAGTAAGTTTTCTGATTCATGGTATCAGATTTACCGCTGCAGTACAGTATGTGGAGTCCTCTTGTAATCTGATAGACACAACTAAATGTCTTTTTTTTCTTCTCAGAAAATCAACAACCTGTCCATCGTGCGAAGGTTAGGAGTATCCGAGTGTATTCTTTTGGTCACACAGCGCATTACCAAGTACCCGGTACTGGTGGAACGCATTCTGCACAACACTGAAGGTCCATCTGAATAAATCTCAATAACTATTTAAGAGAGTACACCCATATATTTATGTATATTTCTCATTATAGTTTTATTTTGCTCTATCTATAAAGTATCAAATGTTTTTTTTGTCTCTAGCGGGTACAGAGGAGCATGAGGAGCTGACTCGGTCACTGGGTCTGATTAAAGACACCATCGTTCAAGTTGACACGCTGGTTAATCTCCACGAGAAGGACTCTCGACTGCGAGACATACACAACAGGATGGAGCCAAAGGCGCTGGGAAAAATCAAAGATGGGCGAGTGTTTCGCAGGGAGGACCTGGCACAGGGCAGGAGACGGCTGCTGCATGAGGGCACAGTCAACTGGAAAGCTGCTTCTGGCAGGCTCAAAGGTATAATATGATGTGTTCAAACAATATGTACTTAGATGTGTCGTGTCTGTTATCATCTGCCTTCTTTCCGTTTTACAGGTTGAAGTTTAACGGTGTCATTTGTGATTTTCGTCCTTCCAGATATCCTTGCAGTGCTCCTGTCAGATGTGTTGCTCTTGCTACAAGAGAAAGATCAGAGATATGTATTTGCTACAGTGGTGAGTGATTTAAACTTGATATTTCTGTACAATATTACACCATGTAACGAAAACGATATGTATCACGTAATGTGGAGTAAGTACGTTGGGGACATTCGTATCAGTGATCAAAAAGCAGTCTCTTCTCTTCCCTTCTTGTTATCCCCCCCAGGACAACAAGCCGTCAGTGATCTCTCTTCAGAAGCTGATTGTCAGGGAAGTGGCCCATGAAGAGAAAGCCATGTTTCTTATCTGCGCCTCCTCCAGTGAGCCCGAGATGTACGAGATCCACACCACCTCCAAAGAGGAGCGGAACAGTTGGATGACACAAATACGGCAGGCTGTTGAGAGGTAGCTTCATTTACACAGAGAGGAAATACGCAGCTGATAATTACCATTATTGACAATTTGTACCCTTAGTCAGTCTGCTTCATGTCTCCATCTCATCTGTACTGGCTTCTGTTCTGTCTCATCTCAGCTGTCCTCATACAGAAGAGAGGCTGTTCAGCGAGGAGGAAGAGGCACGAGCTTTCAGGTTCAAAGAATTTCAAGGTAACTTCAAATCAAGTACATGATGACCCATGCAAAGAAATCAGATTTAGTGAGCCACAAGAGGGCGTGTGTGTAACATATTACCAAAAAATAGTTAGACTCTAAGTTGTTGACCTTTTTTCCCTCTACATCTCATTTCAGTAGATCAAAACTCACGTAGGACACCACAACGTTATTCTTTGCAGCAAAACCTGTTTAAAATAATTAAGAATACTTGCTTATGGTTAACAAAGAGGGACAAAAAGCGAGCATGTGACGAAACCTGCATCCTGCATCAACACTGTTTAAGGTCTTCTCTTATTCACTGTCACGTTTCTGTTTACAGAACGGCTGAGCCAGAAGGATGCAGTGATCGTCCAGGCTCTTACAGAGAAGCTGCAGATGTTTGCAGACATGGCAGAGTCTGTGGCAGGTATCGAGGACACAGCTTCACGTACCAGGCTTCTGCTTCGCGGAGATGCCTCAGACCTCCAGCAGGGGGAGGCCCTGCTCAAGGGAGCGATCACTGAGGGTAGGACAATGCTGCATGATGCCTGTACCTGCTTTAGATGCAGAGGCATGGCATTGTTTGAATTTTCACACAGGTTTTGTCATCTGTACGTTCATGAGCTTTCTGCTGCTGCTGTTCATCTAAACGTCTCACTCCGTCTAGCTTTTCAACCTTAACTTGTTGTCTCTCGCCTCAGTGGAGAACCTCCAGAACCTGCTGCAGTCCGGAGTGAGAGAGGAGGCTCCATCCTCACGGCTGGAGGAAGGGAGTGGCTCTGGGGTTCTGCCTAGGCGAGCAGACACCTTTGGGGGCTACGACAGCAGCCCAACCATCCTCAATAAGAGTGAGTCCAGCACAATCCATGCCCAGGAGAAGTCTACCATCTAATGGATTTTCATATTCCAGTGGCCTTTACGCCATGAATAAATTATGACTTACGAATGAAAATAAATAAAAGATTGTTTATTTCTTGAATTGGTTTTATTGTCTATGGTTTTTATAACTGACTAACAGGCTTTCTGAAGACAGTTATGGGCCCAGTTTTACGTGTGTGTGTATATGTTGTTGTTTCTGTGCAGTGTGACTGTCAGTGTTTCTATGTGTGTATTTAATTATCTGTGTGTGTTTGTCACTTTGTCGATGTTGATGTGCCAGATGGCAGTGTGAAGAAGAACTTTTCTGGCGAGTCTAGAAACAGAGACAGAAGCCAGAGAGCCAGCTCTGACCCACAGCTCAAAGACCTCTGTGGCAGCCACACCCTGGAGCAGACGGTAGGGGCTCAACACACACACACACACACACACACACACTCTCACACACACACAGAGTATATCTTGGGATGAGTCAGAATGTTGTTTCCTATAATTAATAATGACCAGACCAAGTCATCTGGAAAGTTTCCATGTCCTGATGTTTACTGTAACCCTGATCTAGCGAGTCACTTTATTTGTTTAGAAATAGATTCGCAGTTCGATAAAACAGCGTACTGGTTTACCTTCCAGTAAGTTCTGGTCTTTGACGATTAGGCAGGCAAAATAAAACGACCTGTTCTGAGGACACTTGATTTACAGTGCTGTAAAAAAGCTCATACAGACTTTGCACAATTTGTGGACCTACAAAACGATTAACTAACTTAAATTATGTTTTTGATTTGCTTTAAGGAAAGCACTCCTCATTAAATTACTATATCAGTATTTGATATGTCATGCTCCTCAGTTCTCATGTCAGTTTCGTATCACTTGTAGTGTGTGACAGTTGTATTTATCTGTTTGTTTGTTTATGCTGCCCTCTTTGCCCAAGTCACTCTCGAAAAATGTATATTTTTATCCCAATGAGTCTTTTAAATAAAAGATGTGTATACCAAGATCATAGACACAGTTCTTTAAACATACAGAATAATATTACTAGTTAAAAAGATATTTGCGTTTTGTCTATTAATTCTGAACTGAAGCACTTTTTGTCACGTTACCTCAACGTATATCTGATGTTCCAAATAATTTCACATCATCTATATTTTATTGTATTGTATACACCGTAAAACAGTACTGAACAGTACTCACCGAGTGTTTGTGATGTTATTTCATGTGTTGCTGTGTGTGTCTGTTGTTGCTCAGGTTGACGAGAGCTGCTGCTCTCCTGCCAGATGGAACAGCATCTGGTCCAACTCCTTCCCCGAGGCTGAGGTAAACTCTGTCGCCCTGTGCTGCACAACGCTGCTAGAGTTGATATTCATAGCCATGCCTGCTGAACTGCAAAGATGTACCCATGAGATGTTTGCTCATCCAGTGATATTTTGCAGTGTTTTGGGTTGTGTTTATGGTAACCTTTCCGTGTCTCCGTTCTAGTTCTTTGACAGAGTGCTGATGCTCTCCCAAAGGCTCTATAGTCTGCAGGTAATCACTGTAGTCTAATTAAAACATGTGGTATCCTCTGTATGTCTAATTGGTTGATTTGTTTGGTGTTTGTCTCACTTTAACATTAATAGCAAACGTGTTAAAAGAGTCAAATATATTCCATAATCAGCTTATGTTACGTTTCTCCTGTCACCGTCTTCAGGCCATCATAACACAGCGGGACAGTCACATTGAGTTGCAGCGGGCCTCCCTACCTGGCCGTCACAGAGGAAATGTGCTCCTTGAGCAGGAGAAACAGCGGACTCTGGCCCTGCAGAGAGAAGAGCTGGCCAGCTTCCACAAGCTACAGTCTCAGCAACGGCAGGAGCAGCAGCGCTGGGAGCGGGAGAGAGAGCGGCACCGCCAACAAGTCGAGGCCACTGAGGCCAGGCTCCGACAAAGGGAGGAAGAGTGCAAACAGCTGGAGGTGCAGATTTTAATGACACAATGTCCGAATAGGCTGAATTTCATGAACATTCAGCTCTGCTTTATATTCTCATTTATGGTTCCGTTGTTTAATGTGTGATCTTTATCATTTTTCAAGAAACGAAATAAACTCCTCTAGTAAATCTAGGTTTTATGACTTTTCAAGTTCACGTCATGTCTCAGACCAGTGTAAAATGTGTAATTTAAAAAAACACTAATATTCCTCACAACTGTTGCAACATTTTTTCTTCTGATGCAGGAGCAACTGGCAGAAGAGAGGAAGGAGCTGGAGAGTCAGAGGGAGAAGTACCAGCACGACCTGGAGAGGCTGAGAGAGTCTACCAGAGCTGTCGAGAGAGAAAAGGAACGCCTGGAACACCAGAAGAAGATCAAGAGGAAAACTATTGAGGTGGGGATGACGATCATAAGTAGGTATATGACGGTAGAACAAACTATTCATTCACAGTACACCTTAGGTTTGGAAAATAAAGGCTCACCACACAGTTCAAGATGAGGAAGCTAGCTGTTGCAAACGTCTGTTTTGTTGCGTGCTGTAAGCAGATGGTGAAATGTACATCATGTGGTCCTTCGCAGGCACTAACAGAAACTATAAATGAAGCTAAAGCTAACAGATGTGTAAAACTGTATTCAGTTTGCGACATAATTTCATTTATTTCACATACATAAACTTTTGAAGCTATAACTTTATTTTCAGTTTTATTATTGATGATTTTTAATTATTATAATTTATAGATGGAAAAAAAAAGATGCATTTTTCAAGTGCCAAACTGTAAATTACAGGTGATTAAAGTGCATGTCACTACACCTTTCTAAATTTGCATTCAAAAACAGAAGTAAAATGAGGACATGGGCGAGGTGCGGTGAGGTAATATCAAGAAAAATGCTGCTGGTGATGATTACTCACCAGATAAGACATAAGAAGGGGCTTTCCTGCCTCTTTGCTGGTTTGTTGCATGAATTTTCCAAACCTTTCCCTACCTCAGATCTTTTTTCCCCTTTCTCATACCCTGGACGTGAGTCCCACCCTTATAAAGTGCTGAAGAGCCAAATATATGTTAATACATCAGGATAGTTTGTGTTTACAATCTCACCATTCTTCTTCTTCTAAAAAGACAGAAAATGTCCCAGTCGTCTCGCAGTCGGTCTCAAACAGTTTTGCAATTGTTCATCAGCGTAATTTTCTTACCGTCTGCATACATTACCAGTTAATGAGATACGGTAGACATATGAATGTGCCAAAGGAGCTTGGTTTCAGCTCCCACAGCCTGTTTCATAGATGGGCATGGCGATAAACACACAACTGAATACATCTCTAACCACTCAATTCAAGAATCCACCTACGCAGGGAAGAGGCTTTCTCTTCACCTCCTTTTCTCCTCTCTCCTCCCTGTGTTTCCTTACTTGTATCCCTCTTTCTATTCTTGCAGGACAATACAGGCCATTGTTTGTGGGTTTCATGGGAGAGGAGTTTAGAGAAAGATCCACTGACTGTAATTTCATGCCTGGTGCTAACAGATCTGTCAAGGAGCTACAGTAAAGTTACTTAATATCAGCCCTTAGTGTTTTCAAACATCTGTATCACCGTCACAGTTTAGTTGATTGGCACTCTCTGGGTAGAGTTCAGGGTAACTGTTGCATGGGAACGTTTATCTCAATAATCTGCTTATTAAACCTTGAAGATAGAAACTAACAGAGCTTTTATTGGGTAAAAACCTAAAAGCTATTTCATTTTTTTGGTTTATCCAGCAAATTGAAGACCTGACAAAGCAAAATACTTGATCACATCTATGAAAAATAACATCCAATCTTAGATAGAAATGCAAAATGTGGCAACACAGCAAACATTTCACTCATTTGATTATTCAGAGAGGTAGAAATCACATCACATAAGGAAGAGCACAGCCGCTTGTTTAAAGTCAAAACAACCAAACAGACATTGTTTATGCCCACAGTTAATAGTAAAGTATTTCTTAGGATTGTATCAGGCATAAATATTGTTATAGCAAAACTACCCGTAATATTGTGATATTATCTTAATTCTTATTGTTCACTCTGACAGTTGCTCCCGTGTTTTAAAAAAAGCCACATGCCCCGACACAGATGTGCCTTTCTGATTTAGGCTTTTTAGTTTGTCTGCAGCGATGTCGTAAGTCCACCTCTGCTGTCTGACATTCCTACCTGGATGACAGTTACCTCTGATTGGTCAGTGCTGCTTCATCCTGCGTGCAAGGCTCAGTGACACAAAGCAATCCATTCAAGCCACGACTTGTCCCCTAAAAAAAGCTACAGTTTCTTTTTTTAAAAATTCATATTTATCTACTGCAGCTTCCCTCTTAACATTCTTAGACGTCTGGCTACTTATCTACCGTCCCCAAGATTTCATGGCAACAAGACCTTTCGATGACATGCCTTCAGTTAACTGGAATCTTAACTCAAGGCATACACAAACACAACCAGCTGACATGAGTTATTGCATTTATCATCTCATTACAGGCTTTAGAAAGCAGGCCTTTGACAGGGAGTTGTATCTAGAAACACAGTGACTTTTGGTCTTGTGAAGCAAAGGAGCCTCTGGCTGAATTGACCTAATCTGCTGTGATGAGTAACGCAGAGACCCTTGTAATTACAGAGGCCGTGATGGTGAATTAGATTGCTGCACGGTTTGTTTGTTTACTGCATAGACTGCAAGAGAAGACCTGAAGCAGGACACATGTAGACCCAATCAGCACCCCATTAAATCGTGGCCATAATATTTGTTTTAGAGCCAGCTATGCAGCGTGTTTGTATTTTGTACACATACAGATGTATTGTAGTTGCTGTTCTATACTGCTGGCTCTGCTGTGGGACTTTCTTGGCTGTGGTTGTGGGAGATTTGGAAGTGGTTTCGTCCCCCCCCCCCGTGTCAAACACATCAAACGGTCTTTTCATCAGCTGTGACCTCAGGATCGGTTCCAGGCTCCAAGCCAGTCTGATATCAACAGACATTTAATCACCACCACCCAACATTAAGACTCATCAGCAAACCCATAGAGCTATGATTAGACCTCATAAAAAAATAGACATGCCTCCCTGTTTGTGTGTGTGTGTGTGTGTGTGTGTGTGTGTGTGTTTCAGAACATATGTGAGTGTTTGTGCAAGAACAGCACTAGTTGCGGCATGTCCTGACTTCAGAGGAGTTTCTCTTTCATGTGTTATCTCATCTGATCACAGTTGGCCCCCCTGATAAGGAATGCACGGGGCTCAGGTCTTCATTGCTCAATAGTCCTGTGAATGTCGGGTCATAAGGCATGCTCATAATCAAGTTTAGAGTTGGAGTTTTTGGGATTTCATTGACCGTAAACAAAAGAGTCAACAAGAGAAATGACCAACACGAAACAGCAACAGTCAATAGAAAATCGTAAGGGTATAAACAAGGTCAAAAGTTCAGTCCCGGCCCAGTGGGAAAGTCGCGAGGTCAGAAAGCGTCAATGAATAACCATCACTCTTATTGTAATAATGTTTTTGAGATACCTTTAGGTGACACACAGTTTCACACCTGCTCTCTCCTTGTTTTTACAGCAAAAACTGTAAAACTGGATAGCTACCTATTATGAGTAACTACATGTACGTGTCAGAGGCCATTCGAAAACATGTCAAGGTTGACGAAACTCATGGGAAACATTAAAAGGTCAGGGTTACAAAAATGACCTGTAGCTGGGTCTTCGACACTGAGTTATCACTTCCCCTCTTTGGCCTCCAGTGTCCGGGCTGATTTACGACGCTGTTGTCCGAGTGTGTTCCTCCAGCAAGGAGGAGTAACTCTTTACCCATTAACACCCTCATCATGCACGCACACACACACCTACCTAGATGCTTGTGACTTGCTTCATCTATAATCGGCCTGTAGCAGTTGCTTTGCGAAGCTAAGAGTGAACACCGAGCTCGAGGGCAGATATTTTTTTCTACGCCATCTGTTACTGTAGCTATCCCACCTGTTTGCCACTCGCTGTGTGCAATGCTGCTAGCCTGTAGCTTCTTTCAACTCAAATATTGTCAAATCACTTTTCTGTGCATGCTGTTTGTTTTCAACCATTGAGTCTTAGGATTTGGGTAAAGTGATGCTGCAGCTAACAATTATTTTTAGAATCGGTTAATCCGCAGGTTATGAATCGATATTTGTTTTTAACAGAAAAGATGACCCTAAGGTGATGTGCTCAAATATGTTTAGTTCGTCTGAAGAAGCATGAAAAACCCCAAACATCAAACATATTCAACCCGCGATTATGTAAGACGAGGAAAATTCTGTGATCTGTATTATTATAAGTAGCTCATTAATTGTCCATCTTTCTAACTCTAAGGTCTGTACTGATAAATGATTTAAAAGACTAATTGATTATTAAAAAGGTTGCTAAATAAGTTTCTGTCAATCGATCAGTTGTTTCAGCTCCAATGCGATGTTTAAGCTCAAGAGACCCGACGCTGAGTCGTTTTCTAAATAGCTGAGTCATCATCAAACTTCATAAAAATTCACTGTGTGATTGATTGGACAAAATTTGATTTTGGATTAGACCGGTTTAAACCTACAGGCTTTGCTAATCTTGGTAATCCACGACAGATCAGGGCTGCTCGTGGCCTATACAAACTCATTTTTAAGTCACAAGTTACTGCTCCGCACATAATCTAGTGCAGGTAGGATTTAACAACCAACATCTCCTCCCCACTGGTGTCCATTGTGTATGAGGCTATGTGCATGTAAGTGGAGATATGTATAATATGGGAGTATCCAGGCAGTTTTCAGGATGAGAGGAACCTGGCTGTATAATTAGCTAGTCCAAGCCTGTCATTAACAGAAGTCTCTGGAAGGCAGCCAGTGCTAATTGTTTATGTGCTGTCAGTCAGGGCTGTTTGTGCTCTGTAGCTTCCGCACGCTTTACTGCCCTGGAAACCTGCTGTTTGTACCGCTCAAAGCCGATCACCTTGTTCTGGGAACAATGGAACATCTGTGTGCCAAGATGAGTGAGCGCCGTAGGAGGAAAAATGATGGAGGGAAAGAAAAGGCATTTAGGGAAGCAGGTATGGCGACTTTCCCAATGCAGGGCCCCTCTCTGCCCCCTTGGGTCGTGCCGTCATGCTCTGCTGTTACAGCTGGGGGAAGCTACAGTCTCCAGACACACACGCACACACACCACACACACACAGTCACAGTCAGATGAGTCTGCCCTTCATGCTTTGTAAAACACAGTCATCGTGCGTTTCTCATCGCCACAGGAAGTATTCTGCATCATCATCAATCATGTAGCATGTGGACCGCATACAAAACACAAGAGTTAGAGACTGATGCCTGACTTTAAAGACCCCACAGTTAGAACTGGTGTTACTGTGTTATGGTGATATCGGCCTTTTTTGAAGTATCGGATAGGTCAGTTGTGTCATTTGTTTTGTTTACATATTTATTTACCCGATCAATACTAATTGATTAAATGTTGTCTTGTGAGTCTCCGCCATCCTTTCTCATTAATAACCATACGTTATTAATGAGAACCCTTTTACTTTAGTTACTTGTAATGCAGAAGTTCTTCTTTTCTCCTCCATCGGTTTATTTTCAGGCCCGATAGAAATAAACTGGAAGTAAACTTTTTTTTGTTTTTTTTTTATTATTTAATTTAATTTTTTTAAGTAAACTAAAACAACATTTTTAATTAATTTATTTAACCAGTCCATTAAGATTAGTCTCTTGGCTGTAATCATCCAAAACATCAATTACTCATATTTTACTTTATGTGCATGCAAAGCTGACCCTGAAAAGCCAAAAGATTTTGTGACTGATTGTATTTTGTGTTTTGGCTGTTTCATGTAATGTGTGATAATATCCCTCTGTAACACACTGGATCACATTGTTTTAGGAGGGCTTAAACTTGTCTTGTATGTCTTACCATAGCACAGTGACAAGACTTTTTTATAGTTCTCATAATGCAACGTGTGGGATTACTAACGCACACACAACACTGCACCACTCCATTGTTGCAGAAATCCTCCTGGTCAGTCTCACTGAATGCAGATTGGATTATAATGTTGACTCAAACTGTAGATCATCTTTCCTTCAGTGTAGTAATTACGTGGACAATGCAGTCAGTGTCTTTTATCTCCTGATGTCATGAGAGCCATTTTCTTGTTTCCCTGCTTGTCTAACAGCCCAGCCTGTTTTGTTAGACACGCCTTTCTGTGCACAGGGACTATTAAAGGTTTTATGTTTCTCATTTTGTGTGTGTGTGTGTGTGTGTGTGTGTGTGTGCGCACATTGTCCTTGAGCCTCTTGGAACACATCAAAAGCCTGTTACCAAACTTACCAAACTGTGTGCTCAGCAGAAAGAGTCGCATGTGTTTCTGATTCCCTCTTCAGCCCATAAATACCCTGCTCCTCAACAGATTGTGTGTCTGTAATGGCACAGAGGCACACAGATGATTTATAGCTTGTATCTGTGCGTGCGTGTGTGTGTTCTGTACTCTTAGAAGGATGTTTTATGTTGTGTTTTTTTTTTCTTCAAAAAGATACAAAAAGGCCTCTTGCATAACTCACTGTGAAGGCCGCTTACACAACACAACATGCAAACATGACAACTCTGATTCCAAAGTGAATCCGACCGCAAATGTGGATAATTACAGTGCAGAATTGGGAAGCCATTCTTTGTGATTGTGAATGCTAATTCTCAAGTCTCTTTGTGATGATGTTGGCGGAAACCGAAGAAGGCTTCGGTCGACTATCGGCAAATAACGTGCAGTCTTCTCCTCCAGGTGGCCCCTATGACTGGCAGTCTGAACGGTGAGCTGCTAATGCCCTCCGGCCTCGCCGCCTCCACCACTGTCTCCGAACTGCCGCTGCCTCAGAAGCCCCTGGGGCGCGGCAGCCTGTCTGTTGCACCGGCGGACTATGCAGAGCGGCCCGAAGTGACGCTGCGGCGGGAGACCAGCTCCTCCACCTTGCCGCTTAAGACAGAGGTGCCCCTGCATCTCTTCAGCACCACCAACCAGCTGCACAAACCGGTGGGGGTGCAGCAGCAGATCCCCACCAAGCTGGCCGCCTTCAGCAGCAACAAAGGGAAAGGAGGCAAGATTGGCAAAGCGTCACATCGCACTGACAGCACTGGTAAGAGGTTAGACGGGAAAATCAAACTGCGCTCATGAGTGTTGTATCAAGGCTTTCTCCTCTTCTCTTTCTCTTGCAGGGATTAGGGTTACAACGGTGCCACATTTTCTGTTTTTCAAATGGATTTTTCTTGCTCACAGTCATCAATACACATGCCATCTGTGTCTGACATGAGCTTGACCTGATAGGCATGATTTAATTGACTCATTAGGATCGCATTAGCTGTCTAAATTGTGTGATAGTGGCCTGAGAGAAGCTTGGCTGCTCTAGATTACCGAATGAAATCTAATTTAGCACACAAATCACGCCCTTCCCCTGATTGTTTCTTGTTTTCTCTGCTCCCTCCCCCTCTTAGCATCAGTGGATATGAAGCAGATGCTGCCGCTGAAGCTGTCCGCTCGAGACGACAACACCCTCAAGGCCAAGCGCTCCATCAGCCCCCACCAGCAGCTCGCATCAGCCACGGCTCAGCCTCACTCCCTGCATCACCACACAGGTGCCTTTTTTTATACACACACACACACACACACACACACACACACACACACACACACACACTTCCTCCTTTGCTCCGTCAGGACAAACCCAAACACAATCTCCTCTCGTCCATCTTTGCCTGCTACGTTAATTAAACTTTGCTCTCACAGACACAAACAGGAGACACACACACACACACACATTCTCCACCTGGGCAAATCGGACCCCGCCCAATAACGTTCCTCTCTAAAGCTTACCTTCATGCCCAGCCGCGCCCTGTGTAAACACCTATCAGTTTCACATGCTTCGCTGTGATTAATGGCAGGCTGTGCTGCTGACACAGAAGTTTGAACACTTTAATCCCATGCCCAAATACCAATTACCTCTGCTAAAAGAAAAGGTTGGCAGGATTTCATGAGATAGATTGTAGTTAGGCTGAATAAGCCCAGCTGTATTAAACGTATTCTAATGACTAAGCTGCTGGGAGTTTTTTAATGCTATTTTTGGAGTAATCCCTTGGTTTCTAAAAGCCTTTCTTGTGTGTCTCTGGCAGATCAACTTAGTCCTCCAGACAGCAGTGGATCAGACAGCCAGTCCACCTCCTCCATCAACGCCTCCCATCCTCCCAATGTTCAGAAACCTCCCATGCCCCCTGCACAGTCCCATCCTCAGCCCTCCGTGCAGCCCCCCACCATCCCTCCCCACTCCCAGAGCACCAGCTCCCTCCAGTTCCCTCCTCATCTGCAGCCGCAGGGCCTCAGTCCAAACGCTCAGGCCCATGTCCAGGTAAATGTTCAGGGCCTCACCCACAGCCACAGCATGCCGCCGCCCTACAAAGTCAACACGGAGGATCTCAATAAGGAGGACGTCATCTTCTTCTAAGCTCCAGTCGGCGGCCATCGGATCAACCGCTGATCACAAACAAAAGAAGAAAAGAACCATGTGATTGCTGCTGGTCCCAAATCAGTCATGTGCCCCGCTCCAGTGAGCCACTGAGATGCGATAATGTGGTGTTGATGGTATGTTTAGTGCGGGAAGGTGTGAGGCCAGTTTAAACATCTGTACAAAGTTGCAGCATTCCTCAGCAGAGAGCAGAGCATTTGTCAGCACTACAGCGGACCTCTGCAGAAAGAAAAATGTTATTGAAGAAAGGTGACATTTCAGTTTTAAGCCCATCTTTGTTTTTATGCTGCCACAGTTTTTTTTAATTTTATTTTATATTTACTTTGATTTCATAACTCAAGAGGACGACAAGTATAAAGAGGAAACCTTCGCCAAAACAAAGGCTTCTTGTAACACGTGTGAAAAGGTTTTTATGAAGTTCTACCAATCCAAAGACATGAGCCGCAAGAGCTGATGGGGATTCGACTGAAAGAATCAATGTGAAAGAACAGTCAGGAGACATCCCGGCTGATAAGTGAAGCATGAAAAGTTAAAGACGCAGCGATGGTGCCCATGGCCTTAACTGTCTCCTTCTGCTGGACCTGGAACCACAAGAAATGATTCAGCTGTTAATACATGTGTATTTTGCACAGTGTAAATACTCCATTAATGAACTTTTATGGACTAAATGTGTATTGTTTGGTTGTACAGTTTTCAAAATTGCGACGGTTCATTGCATTTTATTTTCTCGCTGAAGGTTGAACACGTGGAATACATTTCTAGAGTTGCCACTAGAACACATTTGGTCAGCAGATTAGAAGCAGTTGTTTTTTTTGTTTTTTCCCAGGCGGTTTTATAATCTTTCATTTCATTTAAGGAAGAGTTCAGCTTGAGGCTAATTCTACTGTTATTGCAACTTGTGAGACAAGCTCAGATGCATTTAATGTGTCTGTTGCAGTTTAAGGTTCTGTCAGGTATTTAGATTAAGCAATGTTTCAAGAAAGGCCTCACTGAGTTTGTCTCACTCTGAGTTACATTTTACAGAAACTGTCAGCTTGAGATCACATCATAACATCTGTACGATCCATTTCATGCTTAATGTTGTTTTAAGGGTACAGTTCATTTTCAATGGTTCAGCAAAGCAAAGAAAAAAAATTGGGAAATTAAAAAAATATAAATAATAATCACGTGGAAATTTGTATACCTACTTATAGTAGGTATAACTATGATGTTGCACTAGTTGATCCAGTAAAATAATAACAGTTGAACAATGGTAGCAAGGCCTAAATGTGCATACTGGAGCATGGGGTCACTCCTGTGGTACATATTGTTATTAATATTATTTAATACTCATTCCTCTTTAACCTTTTTTCTGAATCTTCTGCAGACTCACAGGACAGATGCAGTGTGGAGAAGTTTTATGATTTCCCTGTTCAATCCACTTCAGCCCTAATTTCAAATCATTTCAAGTCAGGAAATGAAAAGTTCCTGTGATTGACGAGTCATGTTTTTGAAAGCTTGTATCTCTGGACCTCAGTTTGCTGACTTGACAGTTTGCAAATTTTTCAGGATGGGTTCATTTTCGCTAAGCCGGTATATCTTTGAGATAAATGCGAGGGTGTCAGTTTTAATTGAGACCCAGACAGCGTGTTTTATCGATAGCTGATGACATTTCATTAGCCGGGTCTTTAATCTCCGTGCCTGACAGAAAAGCGGTACTGTGAGGCGCACAGTGGCCCTGCAGGCAAAAAAAACTGACGACAGCTGTTGTGTAACAGTCTTTATCTTTCTTCACTGAAGAAATGCGGAGCTGTCCATATCATTCTCTTTCTCTGTATATACGCGAGAACCCTTTAAGTCTTAAAGTAGTTGACACATTCATGTGTTCCGTGTCTCTGGAGGGAAGAACATCAGCGGAGCTCTTTGTCTTTCTCCAAATAAGCTTGTCTCTGAAGCTATCCATCACTAGCTGGCGGGCTAGTCATCGATAGCGAGTGTTTATGTATATTATGTATATTGTTGTACATACTGTATGTGATGTCTTCTGCACCGGCTGCCCTTGAATGCATTCCTGTATTAGGAACCGAGATATTAGACATGAATCGCGATGCGTTCAGCCAAAAGACTGTGCACATGTGCATATACACTTACAATACACACATGGGTGTGTATGTACAATACGGTACGGCCTTGCTCGGACAGACAGACTTGTTGAATGAAACCACAATCAGTCGTGGCTGTTGTTTTTACGTGACATGAAAATGAAGGCGTGTATATTTAATCCCCTGCTGTGTGGCGACGTCGTAGCATTGAAGTCGAGTCTTTTCTCCTGCGAGTCATGAGCGTCGCTTCACCAAGATCATGTAGCAGTCATGAGAACTAAATCATCTGCCTGTTTCGGTTGGTTAAACCAAAGACACATTCGGCTGACTGGGTTCCTGTCTGTTCTCTCGTATGAAGGATAAATGACACTGTGCTGGTCGTGTGGTCATCCACAAAGTGTTATGACTTGTGAAAACGTAGTCCAGGGAGTGTCCATGAGAAGCGTGTTTACAGCACATTGTAGTCCAGCTCATATCCTGTTTCTTTTTTCGGTGGATTTGCTGGTTGTTTTTTTGCATCCTCGCGTCCAGATGACAGGATACGCAGAGAATCATCTTGAAACCAGAGCGTACACAAACAGTAAATCAAGTGGGGGCATTAAGTTTCCCAGTATTCTGGTTTATAGAGGCGCAACCCAAATCTAACATCAGATTATCAAGATATGATACGACGTATGTCCCCTCATAAACACAATAACAAAAGCATATTAATGTGCACGTGGACTTGCTTGGTGCGTTTAAGTGGATTGAACCTCGTAAAAAAAACAAAAAAAACTTCCTAGGCTTTGACAGAACAACTCAAGGGCCACTTGCACGCTTTGTTTTCCACGTTCCAGTTCAATATCCGCACAATTAAGCCCAGTGACTTTTCACTTGAAGGTCATCACAGACGAGACGTCCCAAAAGCGTTACCAGTGAAATTCATGGCAGCTACTGATCTCGCAGGTCAGGACGACGGCATCTCCCGATGAAGACCATGCGATGCGGTGGAAAGCTTTGGGAAAAGTGGAGCTTGAGTCGTTTTGAAACAAATGTTTCCATTTTCCAGTTGGACACCGTTTGAAGCAACACAGCTCACCCAGTCTTAAATGTCCTTTTGCTGTACTGAAATGCTTAACCTTTTTTGTGTCTGTTGTAAAACTTGGAAGCCAGTCAGTCACGTCACTGTGTGTGTGTGTGAGAGAGAGTGTGTATGCGCGTGTGTGTGCTCGGCATAAACATTGACTTGTTTACTGTCATGTTTTGTTTTTTTATACACACACACACACACACTCATACACACATATTGGACCTGTAATGTGTAAATATTCATGAACATATTATATTTCCTCTGCCAATTTTACACTAGTCACTTTTGGATAGTAGCATACTTGAAGGGGGAAAAAAAATGAATGTCTATATTGCTTATTATTATTGTCTGTGAACTTTTAATTACCGAGAGCTGTCTAATGAGGTTTGTAGCACACAGCAGAACTGATTTTTTTTTTTTTGTACCGTTTATCTTATTCACTGCGAGACGGTAGAACGACCTGTGGACACAAACTGCTGCCTTAGAGAGAGTTTAGTAATAAAAAATAAGTCTTAAAATGATTCCTTCTGTGTGTCTTGATTGTCTAAATCACGGTAACGCGACATTGATTGTTTGGTTTGTTGCATATTTGGATCATTAGTCTTCAGGCAAAAGTCAAGCGTGCAATGGATGTTTTCCCGTTGGAGTAAATTTGTATTTGTAAGGATTTTTTCCCTCCTCAACAACTACCACATGCATGTGTAACATATAATTCGGCCTCATTATTTAGATTTCTATTCACTGCTTGTCAAAATAATCCTGACCACCCAATTAGCTAGCACCCTCACCATTCCTCCTTGTCTAGGAGGTGCAGTAACAGCGTTATTGACCCTGTGTTTAGACGACCTAATAACAGTCTATTCCCAGACAAAGCTCTATTTTCAGGTGCTGTGGTTGTGGCTGTTCAATCCCTCTGTAGACCTCGCTAAGAGCAGGGCTGTCAGCTCCTGCGTTATTGTCATTCTGCCTGGGAAGACGCTACAGTAGTGGCCAGTTTTTATTGTCTGCTGTCATTAGTGGCTTTCCTCTGTCTCCTCTCAACAATTATTTTTCCAGGCTGCTTCCCCCTGCGGAGGGAAGCTGCATTTTAACTCCGTCTTTGTTTCGGTCTCGTTCCTTCCACTGCTCTGCCCATTTCACGTCTCCCCGTCCCTTCCCTTTTCATCCATCGTCTCCAATTTTCCTCAACTCAACCACCTCACAGCTCGGAGGCGTTTTATGTAACGCAGTTTGCAGGAAGTCAGGAGACTTGGCTGTTGTTGTTCTGTGTCAGAGGCCGTTCTCACCGCAAAGTTAAACAAATAGATGCTCCGCAGAGACAGACGAGCCTCCCTTCAGGCTCATAAAACACGGAGACAAATTTTAGTTTGATAGACTGTGTGTCAGCAGTTGGTTTATATTTGTTTTTCTTCCTCTGTTCAGATCTAACAGCTTCTCTGCACTTTGGCACCATGTAGGTTGGAAGAGTTCAGCCCGGCTACTGAGCAAGACCACAATTCAAATTCAGCGGTTCTTAACTGCTTTTGCCTGTGAGCAGATGAGGTGAAAATTCAGTTTTGTTTGTCTTATTCAAGTAAATCTAAGGTCTGATTATTATGATTTTACCTCTGACTGAGATAACAGAGGCGACATTATCCCGTAAATCACAAGAAACAAGACTAAGAATCTATTTCTAGCAAGCAGCTTTTAACGTTGACAATGTTAAGCAGGTAAAATGAGGTATAATGTTTACTATCTTTCATCTTAGTTTAGCTTGTTTGCACGCAGTTAGCACTTAACCCAAAATGAAATGAAGAGGCTGATGAGGATATAGGTTAATTACTTTTTGTCGTAGTGTTAACGCGTTGAAATGTTTAGCTGAAGAACTGAAGATGAAAAGGATCACAATGTTATTTCAAGTAATCCTAAGGGGGGCATGAATGTCTGAACTGAATTTAATGGCAATCCATCCAACAGTTTACTCAAAGCCACGAATGTCAGAGGATCACAGAAATCTGATTCATCCTCTGAGAACTATTGCTCATGTTTCAGTCTGGATCATGATGCTGGACCAACTTACTGACAATGCAAGTGTGTAATAACGCAGCAATTAGGAAAATATCAGAACAAATAAACACCATTTTGTGCAGGAGAAATACGTGTTTCTTATGTTTGTGGATGTGGCTGTGAAGTGAAGCCTCTGCACAAGTGCCAAAAACTGCAGTTCCTCTAACAGCCACTTGAGGCTGGGTGCAAACGAGTTCATCTCCATAAGTCCCCATATTAAAATGCCCAGCTTCACAAGAGGAATAAACATGTTTACAGCAAGTTGCACTACTGCTACGTTCTGAGCTTTGTGGGTTCCTGATGGCCAGGTTGGGAAACTCTGTAACCTACATCTGCATTGTTTTTAAACCAGATTACCTCTCCCTCGACCTCCACCTTGCTGTTTTTGCAAGTGATGTTATGAAGGAATGTGCTTCGTGGCTGCTTATCTGAGTGTTGCTTCATCACTCCTGGTTGACACAAAGATCCTCTTGTTGAAAAGGCACAAAGCGGACTCTATCTGTCCTCTAACACCCAAGGTGATTATGTGAAGATAGCCGACAGGAACGCGTCTCTCAGCCAAGGTTGCTTCAAACTCTGCTTACATAACCTCGTTGGCAGGCTGTGGTATTTTCTGGAAACGAGACATTTGTCCAAGATAAGGTAGTATAAATTTTTCAGGTTGTAGCTGTTCAATCAGTGATAAGACAGGCACAAGACAGTAAAACAACAACCGTTACACATTTACAGCACAGCCACCCCAGACACTAGCTATTTCTATTTATGGGTTGTAAAGTGTGATATGTAAACTGATTTCATGCCGTCTGCTTCATATTTTTTGCTTCAGATGAATGAGAATCATTGTTCCTACAACCTGCTCAACTGATCGCCTATCTTGCATCAACAATGGGAGTCCCTGTGTGGGGGGCAATGGTGAAAAGGCCTCCTCGCGGAGAGGTTATGCCAGGTAGAAATCAGATCAGGTGGAGCGCTATTGTTCTGCCGGAGGAGACGCCTCAGGTGAATTGAAAAGGGGGAGCTGGATTACAAAGGAAGTGTGCTCTGTGCTGACTCGCCCTTTGTGCTTGCAGCATTTGCATTCGGGAGTCAGCTGTAGCCTGGTGACTGTCTGGACATTCCAGTTTTATTCACATGTGCCTGTGTGCTGATCACACCGCATCAGGAAGAGATGAATGGCACCATTGTGATAGATCAGCCTGTTCTGGAGAAGAGTAAACACACTAAATTATCATGTGGACATGTCCTTTTGAGGTTCATGGAGACAAATCATCGCTCTTAGCAGAGTAGCAGTTTGCCTTTAGCATAAGCAATATTCATGGAATATTATTGATTTTTCATATAAATATTAAAAGTGATATGGGCAAACTTTTCAAACTTTAAACATTAAATCTTTTATTGCTCCGTGCCTTTGCAGGACAGAGCGAGTTAGAGGTTAGCTTAGCATTAAGACTGGAAACAATGAAACAGCTGGCCCGATTCTGTCCAAAGGTAAATAAATCTACCTAAAAGTGCCCTTAAAAGCGTACTAATTACAGTGTTTATCTTGTTTATTGTCTAAAAACAACAATTTGTGGTTTTGAAGGGATTGTGTGCTGGATTATTTCTCAACCAGGCACTGAATTGCCTTCTTTGTAAAGAGCCAGGCTAGCTGCTTCCCCCTGTTTCCAGTCTTTATGCTAAGCTAACGGGCAGATTCATGTTTACTTTGCAGAAATGAGAGCGATATCAGTCTTCATCTAACACAAGAGAAGAAAGCGAATAAGTCTAGTGTCGAAGCATTCTTTTACAAAACTGTCTAACAGAGCCTACTGTTTAATTTCAACTGTTTTATGACGAGCTCACTGCTAATGACTGCAGGAAATTCCTTTTATATAGCGACTGCGGTCAAAGTGGCAGTTGTTTGATCAACCACGAGCCTTGTCTCCATTTTCTACGGTAATTCTCCCTCTGTAAAATAATTAACATTGTTAAAACTAGTGCACAGTCTGTCCACAGCTTCAAGCATTTTTCCGTCTGTATTTCAGGATGCGCTATTGTTCAAGGCTGGTGCGGTGTGGGAGGTCTCCGTGGCATTTTCAAAGAAGAAGAAGAAAGAACTTCCCTCATGCGCACACAAATGCACGCACTCGCACACATTTTTTATACCTAAAGTCAAACGCAGTTGATGCCAAGACAAATAGCCTCCTGGCAGCTCACATGGAAAACCCTTTCCATGTCAGAATGTGAAGATGTGGGCAATTTAAGGAGCTACGTCTCTCCTTTGGAAAGACCCAGTAGGAGCTTTGTGTAAAACTTTCTTACCATCATCAGAGTTGTTTTTGAACATTGGGAAATACGTGTACTGCTTTTAAGAATAAGAAGTGGGGAAACAATGTCACATGCAACTATATATCTGAAATAAAAGGAAAGAAAATGCTTGCAGGAAGCCCTTAACTCCACACAGCGATGTGAAATGAATCTAAAGTGAGGAAAAGGGAGCTGTAGGGTCTCACTGTATCGGGTGAAGCAGATGCACTTTAGTTGATGGTGCACTTAAACCTCTCTGTATTATCTCTCTGTGAGGGTTTGTTGTCCCTTTTGAAAATGTAGCCCAAGGTGCTGCACTGTATGACCCTTTTCAACATCGTCAAAAGCAGAGGAAAGTTGCTTTCTCTCTCTAAATAAGATGCTTTGGTGTTCTATAACTGTGCTTTCCTTGAGCGCCCCTGCAACTTAAGAGCCACCACAATACTCTTGAATTCTGACTGTAGTGTTAGCAGATGAAGGAGAAAGTCTTTTTTTCAACAAATGTCTGACTGACAAGCCACAAAATCAGAAAGATCCAAACTCGAAATGAACATACAGGGGTGAGAAAAACTGCACGCAGCTCTTTCGCCACTTCCCGCTTTCATCTTGGAAGAGTGGAGCACAGCACAAGTGTAGCTCCGCACTACAGGGGGGATCTAAACACAGCCTCTCTGATTTAGGAGCTGGAACAGAGCAGTCGCCAGCCTCCCACCAGAGCTGGCAGGGTTGGAAGGCTGTCTGGCCGCTGTTGATGGGGGAAAGGGGGGAGAAGGAGGGAGGAGGTGGAGATGGGAATAACGCTGCCAAAAAGACAGAAAGGCCACTAACTGCTGCGACACCAAACACCAGAATAAGACAAAGCGCCGGCGATTTTTGTGCCAGCGAGCAGGAAAAAAAGGAATTTGAATTTAAAAAACTCCTTTATTTAACTACTCAAAGGTAGTACCATTAAACACAGACATGCCCATATGAATTACCACAGACAAAACCCCGAAACAAATGGAGGACAGAGGCACAAAACTCCCCCAAGGCCCATTTAAATCTGAATATCTCCACTGTCCACTGTCTGATAAAAGGGATATTGAGCTCTCAGACAGGTTTTTACAATCCCCTGCAGGATCTGCACTGAATCTGTGGATCCAACACAGCACACAACTTTAGACTGTCTAGTGTCCAAAATGGAAACTTAGCCCACCCAGATGGGAGGTTTACCACAACATGCACATCTCTCTCTCTCTCTCTCTCTCTCTCTCTCTCTCTCTCTCTCTCTCTCTCTCTCTCTCTCTTGGACCAAAAATATGTAAATCAAATGAAAAAAAGTTCTCACAATCTCTGAAGCCGTGCCTAAAAAAAGTACAAATCGGCCGTTTGACCTAAAGTACTGCAAAGATAAATGTGATTATGATTTGCAGGAAGATAAAACTACTGCTGTTAGATTAAATCACAACATTTTTCCCGGTGAAGGAAGTGTGATGTTCTTGTACTGCAGACAAGTCAAAGGCACGGTGGTCTTGGAGGAAGTTTGAAGGACACGGTTAGCTTAGGCAGGTTTGGTTGAGGAGGTGGTTGCAGTTAAATATTAACAAAGTAAACACGTCATGTCCCATCCTTTAAGTCAGTGCTGAGTTTCTCAATATTTAATCAAAAGGAACATCTTTATCCAACCTTTATGGGATGTCTCGTTTGTCCACAACCCAAAGATGTTCACTTTACCATCATAGAGGACTAAAAAAACACAGCAACTATCCACATTTATGGAGATGAAATCAGAGATTTTGGACATTTCTCCTTAAAATATGACTCAAAACGATTAATTGAGCATTAAAATACTTGGAGATTAATTTAATAGTTGACAACTAATGGACTAATTGCTACAAGATACATCCAACATGAACACTTTTTTGACTTTGCAGATGCGTTCAGTGTTGATAGAAAACAAATGTATCTTTATCCCTCTTAATTATTATATTGAATTCACTATTCAGATCCTTTACTTCAGTAAAAGCTGGAGCTCATTGTTGGGTAGTTTAATAATGGTGCATAAACATTAACAACATATTTAAGTTGACATTAAATAATTTTGTATGTAAAATCGTATCATACAAAGTAACCAGTGAATAAAACAGTAAAAGAAATTTAAAGTTTTAATATTTTCCTCTGAAATGTGGGGGAGTGTCAGTATAAAGTAGGATATAATTATAAATATATAGTATATTAACATCAGCTGAAAGAAAGACATCCATCCAAACTAGGTGTGATGTTCTGTTGGAGTGACCAGACTTATGTGGTATGTGTCTCTCCTGCCAGATGACACTACATGCAAGCTGGTACTGATTCACCTCTCGACTGTTTGCACAGTTAAATGCCGTCAGTCGTCTGCTGAGGTTCACATCACGTCTGAACTTAACTTATGCAACGGAGGAGAAACTATTTACCAACCCGGTGAAATCACTCTTGGGCGTTCACACACATAATATATATCCTCTTGTAAAAACTGAATGCACCAACCCAAACACACGTACTCTGTGCTTTTCTATTTTTAATCATGGGTCTTATTTCAGACCATTAACATGTCAAAGATTCTTGGCAGTGTGTTAAAGTGCATTAAGTAGGATAATATGAAAATGTAACACAAGCTCTGATGAAAGCTCTGTCATCTACTGTAACTTGCACAAGAACCTGTTCCACCACAAACAAAGGAAGACTGAACTATTGTTCAAACAGGGCAAATCTCTTCCTCCTCCTTTGTTTTAATTACCTTTCCCTCGGCCCTCTGGGAAATGTTGTCTGTCAGCCAATGGAAGCACAATGGTCAGGCTGTTGCCCTCTTTAAAAAAAGACTCCACCTCAGTTCAGTTATAGCGCTGAACAACAATCCGATTTTCATAAATCATTCAGTGTTTTTGTCTAGCTTGCAAGTATTTGCAGTGACCCACCTCCTCTCGACTGAGATCTCATTTTTGTTTTTCAAAAGCAAAGTGGGGATCTTGGGGGGACTTTGAGGAATCTGAGATGCAGGTCACGGTGTGACCACATGGCACTGTCTCCCTTTGCTCAATCAGAGCTGCTGCATGTCTGCGTCTCAATGTGTGCGTGC
Source organism: Nibea albiflora (assembly GCA_014281875.1). Taxonomy (NCBI): domain Eukaryota; kingdom Metazoa; phylum Chordata; class Actinopteri; family Sciaenidae; genus Nibea; species Nibea albiflora. Next base: position 13,966,694 of record CM024792.1, on the reverse strand, counting down.
ATGCATGAGTGTGTGTGTGTGTGTGTTAATACAACTTGTGTCTGCTTCATTAGTTTTGTATAAGCCCCCGCACTCGGCTCTGAATGAAGGAGGGAGGATGACACACGTCAGCCGCAGACAGAGACAGATGCTGCTGACACGTCCGAGTATCTCTCTATTGTATTATTCATCCTCAGTGTCACATCTCATCCGAAGTGGTCACCCGGACACGGTGCAGCAGAAGGGGTTGCCTTACACACACACACACACACACATACACACTCATTCATGTGGCGTATTTTCATAATGTTTGGTGTGTCTCTCTGTAAGTGTATAGATGTGCCAGAGGGTGGGTTTGCATCTGCCTCACTCCAGCTCGGAGGACTTATCAAGCTGTGGATGATGCTTTTGAAGTTTTCTCTTTTTTTCTCTCCAAGCGGAAAGGGATTGGATTGGGGGGGTGCATAAATGTGTCACCTCAGGCAACATATCAAACCTCTCCATGCTACCCCAACCTTCAGCAACCCCCTCCTTGAGCCTCACTCCAACCCCAACTGGGAATTAATGTCTAAATGTTTTATTAATGAGAGTCAGAGGAAGTGTCAATTATATATATATATGGGGGGAAAAAATCTCAGCAAAAAAAAAAAAAGGAAACAAAAGCCGAGACAAAGAGGAAGAGAAATGTATTTTCTTTTTGTACCACATGAATCGAAGTATGCCAGGAATGTCCTGCTCTGCCCACAATCGTTGCTCATCGGCAACGGTCACTGGATGAATCCTTTGTGTCTTTTTCCTGTGAATGAAACTGTCCTCGTGTTGACTTTGTGACGTGATGGGACACCACAATGCCTATTCTACGACGGTGCATATTTCAGATGGTCCACCCACCTCTGTTTGTAAAGGGGAGAAAAACATGGGAGGAGTGAGGCATCTCAAAAATGCCATTTGTTGGAGAGGCATGCGACTACACATTCATGACATCGTGGGCAGCGTTGGAAGAACTTCACAGATTCTTTCCTTAATTCAGATGACAAGTACAGCTGTAGTGGCCGTTTTACCACAAGCTTCCCAGGCCACTGAGCGTATCTCATTTTGTCTCATGCCCATAAACGCAGTCTCGAGGAAGGGAAACTCGAACAATGATTTATTTAAATATAACAACTTACATTTCATCCAGCACCATTACTGACTTGATGCTCCATTTCACATGATTACATGGTCAAAGACTTGAATTGATCCATAACTCAATGACTTCACCATAACTATCACCATGCCGTGTGCACTGCTTTACGGCATTGCCATTGCAAAGTGTATTACAGTGACTCACAATAGAACATCAGCATCTAGAAATTTAGCTTAGCTTCATCCACTATTAAACATTTGCACTGACTATAAAACAAATAATAGCAGAACATAAATGACATGTCATAAGAACCTTTTTCTATCAAATAAAGGTGCATTATTTAAGTAGCGCTTACAACAACAATGTATAATGCTCCATTGGAAGTTCTGCAGTAAAAAAACATTTGTAAATAACATTTTCCTATCATAGTGATTTTAGGTGGAGCTATTTTTTTTAACTTGTTCAGTCTGTTGGTTCTCAATATGTCGGCTGGGCGTCCTCCAAAGAGTCACATTTAAATGTGACAGAAGAAAAACATTTTAAAAACAGAATCTTTCCTTTTTTGTGATGATTGTTTGGGTTTGCTGTTAGATAAATGTGCTGTGAAACGCACAATATTTCCCTCTGCAAATGTACTTAGTTACTTTCCACCACCGACTGTGGATCGTTCCATCAATAGGAAGAGAAACAAGCTTATGGACATGTCGGAATTTGAATCTGCAGGCAAGTGGCGGTAAAATAATTAGATGTCTGTTTACATGCTCGAGCCTGAGTGTCAGTTCAAGGCAGCAAACGCACAGAGCTGAGCTCATTAACGGCTTGAATGCTGAACAATCAACTTCTCTGACTGTCAAATGCATTGTGCGCCTGCCAGAGCACAGAAAGCTCCTCTCCTCTCCTCTCTCCTCTCCTCTCCTCTCTTCTCCTCTCCTCTCCTCTCCATCTTTCTTTCGTCCCCCTGCAATTTACTGGGTAATTATTCCATTGTGTAAACAGCTATTACTGTGGCCGAATCCTGGCAAGTCTGAAAGCACTCTCCTGTCACATTACTCTCTCTCTCCCTCTCTCTTTGTCAAAGCCACAGGTCTTCACTGCATAGACACTCAAAAATAGAAGCTGTGACATTAATCTGGTGGAAAGAGAAAGAGAGAGAGAGAGAGAGAGAGAGAGAGAGAGAGAGAGAGAGAGAGAGAGAGAGAGAGAGAGAGAGAGAGAGAGCGCAAAACGTTGTTAGGAACAAGTCTGCAAGAACAGGCGGCCTCTGTAATCCACGCTGATGACAGTTTCACACCTATGTGTCAACTTAAGAATTACAATTGCAACACACTATTTTAAAATAAGGCCACTTAAATGATGTAGCAATGGTGTGAATTTTGAAGGGGGGTAATTTAACTCCATTCATCATCTTTGTTTGAAGTTATTATGGGATAGTGGTTTGGCAGACACGCAGCAGCAAGATCAATACAGTGTCCTTAATTCAAGTTCAGGGTATCAAACTGTGCCATCGACGGTAACAAATAAATAAATAAATCTCAGCTCCAGCTGACAAGGCTGTGCAGGGACTGAAAACTTTGATTGAACATGAACATCCCGGTTTGAACTCCCCAGTCAGCTGGGACCTTTCTGTGCGGAGTTTGCATGCTCTCCCAATGTCTGCGTGGGTTCTCTCCGGGTACTCCAGCTTCCTCTCACAGTCCAGACAGACAGAGTGCAGACATGCAGGTTAATTGATGACTCTAAATTGCCTGTAGGTGTGGATGTGAGTATTAGTGGTTGTTTGGTTGTTTGTCTCTTTGTGCCAGCCCTGCGATGATCTGGCAACTTGTCCAGGGCATACCCCGCCTCTCGCCCAGTGTCAACTGGGATTGACTCCAGCCCCCCTGTGACCCTGATAAGGATAAGCGGTTATGGAAAATGGATGGATGGATGAACATGCAGCCTGTTCACGTCGAGCTTAACGTCTAACTCAAGGGCACAAATGCTGTGACATGGATATTACTATAGGTACAGTATGCATCCAATTTTGTAAGATTTAAGTTGAACATTAAGGAATTAGGTCAAATTTGGTGTGAATCCAAAGACTAATGAAGCAAGAAGTTATGAGACGTTATGAATCATCAGTGTTTATTGTCTATAGAAAATATGATATGATATGAAAGATGTTACAAATTCACCTGTTTTAGGGAACACAGTCTTCTAAACTCCTCTTGCGATTTAAATTATGAGGCTGTCAGACATTTTTCAACATATTTATAATCTTTAATAGACAGTTTTGTGAGCTGTCGCTCCTGTATTGTGTCTCTGTGTCTCACAATGGGACTCCACCATGATATAAAATTAAATGTCAGGCTCCTAACACACCTTTATATGGTTCGGTCTGCAGAGCTTCTGAGTTAATATCAGGGCTTCAGGTCTCTCCCGGTGCTCGCCGACCCGACTTGACAAACAGACACCCACACACACACACAGACACACACACACACCTCCTGTTCAAACAGCACAGACGAGACAACCCCTGCATTCGCTCCAGTGGTTAGGCTGTCTGACTGGTTGGCTGTCTGTCTGTCTCGCACATTGTTTACTCCTCATTTGCTTACCCAGTCAGCTCTGAAACCTCAGAGCTGTTGCCAGCAGAGATGCTTACAGCCAAAGAGAGAGAGTAGGCAACCGGTACAGACACGGAGAAGGGGGACCGCATTGTTCAGTGATTATTTATTCTTGAGAGTTGGACAGGCTCATGGTTCCTTCCTTAGCATTCACGCCAGTAAGGCACAATGAAACAAAGTGAATTTGAAAGAGCGATACACAGAAGAAAGAGGATATGGAAGAGGAAGAATGACGTTTAACTGGAAAAGATTTCCATCGAGGGAGATTTATGTAAGACTGACAGTGAGGGAGTGAAGACTCCTCAGACAGTCTACAGTTTTTAGGATGTGGCTCGGGCCAATTGGCTAATTTTCAGAAACACACACAAACACATTAAATACACACTAGGCAACAAATTTATAGTTTTTAAAAAAATTTTATAGTCTCACCATGAGAGTTGCAATCTCACAAACATGATTAACTTCATTGCTCTTTCCTTCCTGATGGTTACAGTCCCAATCCAAATGATCTTTTAATAGTGGCAGCAAATGTTCCTCCCTAACTACAGGAGTTAGATAATACACAAAGATTCAGCGGACTGTATTTCTCTTATGACTGAAGCCATATTTTTTGCCGAGCTGTCAGATCAGATCAGTTTCTGCCAGAAGGTACTTATTGATTTGCCCTTTGGCTGTGGGGTTTCCCAAGCCGGCCTACGGGGGCATCATTCGGGCCCCCTGGGGAAGGTGAGAGGAGGTCGATTCTGGCCTCATCAAGGCGTCTTTGTCCTCGTCCACAGAAGGCAGAGGCCCCAGCTGGGGGTCTCAGGCCAGCAGACACACGCCGTTATTTGGGTGGAGAGGCAGAGTGCAACGTCCCTGTCCGTTCCACCTCGCTGCCTCCTTTTCTTATGGGTTAACAAGAAGCCATAATTGCTCACCCCCCCCCACCACCACAACTTCATAATACACTCACCGCCGCAGACACAAAACCACAGACACACATGCACATTAAGCATAAATTCATACTCGCACAAAAAAAAAAAAACCACACACACACAAACACAGAGACCCCACATATCTTTCAATCCAGGATCCAGATTGTTATGGCAGTTTGTCCTCCTCCCTCTGTTCCCTTTTTGTTTTTATGGCCTCTGAGGTTCTTTTGTCTGCAGCCGACTTTCAAATGTCTATTTATTCGCTGCGATTTAATTGTGTTGCCGGCAAGATCTGTTTGAAATTGCTCACTTTGCACATTTTGCATTACAATAAGGCGCCATTGACCGGCCCCGCTCATCCTGCTGTCCAGTGCCAGGTCGCCTTGTCAGAGAGACGTGTTTCATCTTTTTATGCACGTCTGCATTGTATTTAAAAATCCATAAATTAACCTTTGATGAAGCTCTGTAGCCGTGCTGGCACAAACATGTCCACATGCTTGACTGGACATCGCCTGTTACAGGCATGATGTCATGGCTGCAGAGGGGGAATTTTTGAGTCGCCTTTTGTTTTCGTCCAATTAACAGCGTCCTTTGAAGTGTTTTTCGGCTGGCTTTGAAATAGTTTAACAATGCCGATGCATTATGTCACAACAAGTGTTTGTTTTGGGGCATCCCCAAAAGATTTTATGTAATGTGTCACACAAATCGTGTAATTCATAGACAGATCAGTTAAGTAAATTGGATTTTTAGTGGAATATTTTCTGTTTATCATGTTTGCAGAAGCTCACATTACGCCCGTCTTTAAATATTTAGTAGATGATGTTAGAGCGATCAACATATCTGAGGAAATGTGATATTCAAATCACTCAGAACGCAACTTGCAAACTACTTGCAGAACAGCAGGCGGTTTCCCTCGTGTGTCTCTCAAAGCATTTCATTTCACCCGCTCCCTCCCTCTCGCCGTCTGACACACACACACTTGCACACCAGTGTACGCTTTCATCCATCCATCTTCCTCAAACATCTTCAAGGTAACTCATCTCATCCCCACCCAGGCAGAGCAGCAGGAAACAGGGGGAATAGAGGTGAGTGGTGAAGAAGGGAGAGAGAGTGAGTGAGCGTGTGATTCTGCAAATGCTGATCTTTATTTTTAATCCTGCCATAAAGGCCAATTAACAGCATTACACTAACATTGACAGGAGTACTCTGGAGGTATTGTGGTACGGACTAATTTAGGCATCAAACAAATAACAGTATTTTGCCAAGAGTGTTGGTTAGCTCATCCACTAACAGGGAACGTGACCTGGGTTTAGACTGTCATGAGACACGTTATCATCGGACATCAGACAAAGTTCATAGCATTGGTTATTTGAGTAACATTTTCTATATCCATCTTTTATCTTGGGTGCAGTGGTTAGCTCTGCGGCCTCACAGCAAAAAGGTTCCTGGTTCAACCCTCGGCTCGGGCCTTTCTGGAGTTTGCATGTTCTGTTCATGTGTCTGCGTAGGTTCTCTCCATGGACTCTGCTTATTCTCGTCAGGGTCACGGTGGAGCTGGAACCTATCCCAGCTACCCTTGGGCGAGAGGCAGGATACACCCCAGACAAGTTGCCAGTTCATCACACAGAGACAAACAACTATTCACACTCACATTCACACCTACAAGCAATTTAGAGTCACCAGTTAACCTATAAAATGGACATCTTTGGACTGTGGGAGGAAGCCGGTTACAGATAATGGATGGATGGATGTTTCATCTTTTGATTTACTTATACCAGAGCTTTAAACATTTTAAATAATCTGGTCCTCTGAGGGACAGATGCTCTGCCAACCAAGACAGCAGTTTGCTTTGAAATAGAAGAAGAATTTGAAAAGTATACCACAGGCTCCTGAAATCCAAAGAAACAAAGAGACAATCATCTTCAAACAAACGTCGAGCCTGCAGACAGAGCCACCTCCCTGATTTTGAGTGTGGGTACATTCCTCTCTGGTTCTCCTCCCTGCCAGTCTGTACAAATGTGCCAACCAGATTTTTCCCACCCAACGCCCAGTCTGAACAGCACCACAAATCGTCACATGTACGTCACATGATGCAGAATGAGGAGTACGGAGCATCACCAGACTAACGCCGAGTAGCATTAAATTCATTCTTCGAGGTTTGAAGAGACAGAGCATGAACTGTTCATCTCTCTGGATCTCAAGTGTACACACAGACAGGAGGAAGGAGACGGGAGTTCCTGGTAAATACCAAAACCACTCCTAACCTGTGTTTGGAAACTATTCGAGGCATGCTAAGAGTACCTGCGTGATTATATGGCTGCCCACGCCGTTTTAATGACACAGCTGCTGAATTCCAGTCATCGGCTGGGAACAGAGGACAAACAGCAGAATATGTTTTCAACAAGATATTTATTGATGAGTTATGAGTTGTAGAACATGAAGTAATAGATCAGTCAATAGCTTATTATATCAGACAATCTGATATATATTTTGATATATTTGGGAAACTGCAGACTTGTACACAGAGCAAATGAGGAGAAACAACTTGCTACAAAAAGGCTTTGATTATTCACACTACCCGAGCTGGGTTAAGACAAAGATACAAAATTAAGACAATAAGGAGATTTCTTTGTACAACTTGTGCAAATCAAAGGCTTCTACAAATGAATTACAAAGCAAATATACAAACTGTACACACTAATGACTTCCATTAATAATCCTGAAGTGAAATGAAAAAAAAAATATTATAGCTCCAAAGTATTTAACTACTTAACACACATTAAGCTTTTGTTATTTAAATCTAGAATGACACTAAGGTTAACTACTCATGTTTTGGCAACGTTTATGTTTTAAATATGACCACTGGCATTTAGAGGAATCATACATGTTCACTTGACAAAAAATTGTAATGTAATGTAATTGTGATATTCTAAAATGAGCGTTCTGTAAAATAGTTTGTAACAAAATAATACATTCACAAAAAAAAGACAGAAAACAGACGTTACCCTCCCTTGAAAAAAAAAAACAGGCAAAACTATACATAACCCTGAGACACAGAACATAGGGGGAAAAAAAGGACAAAAATCATAGTTTGAAATAACAACTTGAAACAGAAAAGTGTCTTTTTCAGACGTAATGGGCCACATTCTCTCTTGCGAGTGTGTATTTTAAGTCAAAGAGGACGATACAAATTTAGCTCACCAAAATTGAGGGAAGCCCAAGTCCAAAGTCTAAAAATACGGACAGGAAGATTGTTTCTGTGCACAAAATCATACACTTCCCCAAATGTCTTCTCTCCTTCCCCATACGCCTGGCATAGCAAAGGTCTAATTCAGTCTATCAGCAGTCCAAATAAATTACACCTGAGTAAGCGCCCCGTGTCAGAAGGAGGGAAGAGAAACCACAACAAGAAGGACAGCCGGCGTTCTTTTTCAGTTGACTGTAAAACAACACGTCAGTAAGAGAGACACTCATACGTCCTTACAGAGTCTGTTAAACCGGTAATCTACTGGCAAGGTGATACACATGTTTGATGGAGTGAGTCAGCTGAGCAGTGCAGGGCCGATACAGTCACAGTAGAAGATCCGCCAGAGGAAGTGGAAAGAAAAAGGTCTGAAGATGCGTGTCTGTCGGTTTTCCGGCTGGGCTTTGCATGTTATACAGGGATGACTGCGAAGTCTGGGCAGTATGCATGGCAACGAGCCCAGCTCAGGCTAGAGGCTACATGGGATAGTTACACAAGAAGTATGAGTAAACACGTCAGGTGGAAAGAGGCCGCAGACTTCCAGTCTCTGGGCTGTTTCCAGGAGTCAGGCCCTTCACTTCTCTGCAGCTGAAGATAATGTGAATCAGGCTGGATGGAGCCACAGCAGGAACACACAAACTCTTCCCTTTTCTCCTCCTCCTTCCCCGTGCAGCCAGTGAAGGGGGACACATGCCTGCATACCAGACACCACGGCTGATCTGGGGGAAAGAAAAAAAAAAAAAAAACACAGAGGGAGATTAATGTTTAGGTCCTGTGAACTCGGTTGTATGAGGACCAACCACATGACCATAGGGGCGGCCTGGACATTCTCAGGGAGCCGGGAGGAATGTGGAGACCTCACTCCTCCAGGCGACACATCAGCTTATCACCATGCCATTTTATCAGGCTTACCCACGCAGCATTAATAATGCCTCAGGATGGAGCGTTATTTCACCAAAGTCCTCCTGGCATGTGCGATTAAGCTGCTCGAGCCATTTATGTCGCTAGGTAATAAACGTAAGCTGTAAGAATAACCTAAGACCATCTGCTCGTCTTCTTTATCCGGGTATAATTCTAACTGTAAGAGGCTTGCTCACGGTTCAGATTCCTGAATATGTTGAGCACCATTTTAACTACAAACATTGTGACATCTCTCATCTTTCACATTTCTCTGCAACCTCAGTGTCTAATTTTCCTCCCCTGCTGTTAAGAAGGAATGTTCCACTGGATATTTGTGGGGTTGGAAAGAAACCCGAACATGATGTTTACCTCCTGATTTGCATATTTTTGATGATAACACGAGTCTGCCAGAGCAGATGAAGGATATGTGTGTGCTCTCTATTCCGGGAGAAACACAGTTGACAGTTACAGGCTGGCTCTGCTGGGGGCTTGTTTGGATAATCTAATGAGTTCTCATTTCCATGGCTGACAAAGCCGGCTGATACTACAGAAGCCTCCACTGATCCATATGCATCTGTTACTGTTGTGAATACATCGCCTGAAGCATAACAGTGAGACGCTGCCAGAGCACTGGAACTACAACAGAGAGGTAAAAAGAGGTTACAAACAAGCTTCAGAGTGAGAGGCTGTAGGAAAATCTGCTTGTACATTCAAGCCCCCTGGAAGCATTACTGTCAGCTGGATGCTATGCAAACTGCAGTATTTTGTAATAAATCTGAACAACAAGATAGACATGTAAAAAAGCTTTAAGGCAAAAAAAAACCCAACAACTATAGTGCTGGGAATAAATGTCGGTTGCAATACGATGGCAAAGCTAGGCTGGAAACCAGGTGAAAACAGCTAGCTTGGCTCTGTCTAAAAGGTAACGACCACCTACCGGCACCTATGAAGCTCACTAATTAACACGTTATACCTGGTTTGTTTATTCCTTATGAAAACTTGTGCAAAGTTGTGGTTTTAGCTTTTACGGGGGAGTTATGTGCCAGACTATTTCTTGGATTTCTGTTGCCAGACAACCAGTGAAGACTCCAGGGAAACTTGAATCTGGAAGTCCGTGCAATATGGCAAATATGCAGATTTAATTTAAAACAACAACAAAACACACACACACACACACACACACACACACACCACACACACACACACACACACCACACACACACACACACACACACACACACACACACACACACGCACAGTTCTCAATGTTAAATGTTGCATAAACACAAGCAGCTGTACGAGATTTAAACCAGGACCTAATTGATCACAGACAAGTCAACAAGATTACATTAAATCTAGCCAGACATTTGGTGCCAGCTTTCAGTATTTGACTCTGTGCCACAGACACATTTTGGTTGGTACTAAAAAAGCACTCACGTTCGATACCCATCCCTGAAACCAACCAGTAACAACAGTACATCTGCTGCAACACAAACACAGTAGCAGCACTTATTGTATCACATGCAACTGCGGGCCTGATGGAAGTTTCCATCGCTCCTCTCTCTCCCTCTCTCTCTCTCTCCCTCTGTGTATACGTGTGCAAAGGTCACTGCCTGCACATCTTGAATACTGCTGCTGCTGGTCTAATCTCTCTCTCTCTCTGCAGCTGATGAGGAGTAAGCCTCGGAATTTTAAATATTCTGCAGCTCCGCTCCAACTACGACAATATCACCCTGTCATAAGAGCTATTTATATTTAGTCATCCATCTCTATCGACTGCAAAGAGAGCGGGCTTTCGCGTGCCGCGTTCGTGCTGACAGGACGCCAGTGCGATCTCAACCCGGTTCAAACATGTCAAGAAGGTACGCGGCGCATTAGATGTTAAATTGTATTGTCAGAATGTATTCCACAGAGATACGCACACAAAGGTCATGTGTCTCTCATCATCAGCACATCCATCAAAAAATGCGTCTCTGTCTCGCATTATCAAGGGTCCCGCTGTCATCAGAAAAATGGCTCCAGACATCCTCCATTATACACCAAACACTTAGCTTTAGTGGCCGCACAAACTTCAAACTCATCTTGACTTGCATTAAAACTTCACGTTTTCACACACACACACACACACACACACACGCTGCGCCCAAATAGCCCGACCTTCACAAATCGCGCTTCCATCCGCCCATATGGAGTACGATGTCTTGAGTGTGGGATGCCAACAGGTGGCAGGGTTAATTACTGTAACCCAGAAAGTACCCATATGCCCCCGTGTGCCTCTTTGGTCAGCAGTAACCACAGAGTGCTGCTGTGAGGGATGGAGGGAGTCCACGAGTCCTTCAGCAGACCAAACAGATGGGCTGGGGCTGTATGAAGAGATTGTACACAGCACTCTGAGGTTTAACCTGACCAGACTGTCTGCTCCCATCACTTGTCTTTCCTTTCCACATGGGAATAAAGTCAGACAGAGAAAAGACAGAAATGTTCAAATGTCGAACATTCACCACAAAACTAGGTCACATTTATAAGATGAACGACACCTGCATCTTGACGTTTATCTTCTTTGTTGTTTTTTTTATTGCACCTTGGACTCCATCTGCGTCTTCCATGTGCCCAGTTACCCATGATGCAGCACACAAAAGCTGAGTCTTTCTTTATCTGTCCCTTGTGTCCAGCGAGGCCTGTGCCATGTTTACTAATGACCGCCAAGAGTTTCACCGTATTGACCATGGTATGAATCACAGTCACTTCATTTACATTAGTTTGCATTGTTTTTCAGGGACAGATAAAGGACTCCCGGGCGAGCTCAGAGAAACAAGTGTCTCGGTACAGCTGCAAAGCAAATTCAGGCACATCTTGATGAATCCTTATAGAAAGTCCAGTTTAAGACTAGGACAAAGAGCGCCTCTGTGGCTGAATCCACGCCACTTCAGTACTACTTCAGAGGTGCAAATATTACGTAATTTAGATTAATTACCAGGCAGCCACATTCAGACCGATCCCAGCTGGCTTTCTGAGGAGGCCCCTGTAACTGTATGACTGCTTCTCTTTTTAAGGGCGTAATCAAATTAGTCTGGGTGATTATTCAGCCATTTTAAGCATCTCTTCCCCTTTTCCTTTCTGTTACTCGCAGCATGGAAAAAGGACCAATAAAAACTCCATTAGGTTTATGTAAATTTAAGCGGCCGCGCCGAGGACTGTAATGTGGCAAATTGATTACTCAAGGGACTGAAGCCGAAGTGTGTGTGTGCACGTGCTAACTCTAACAGTGCATGTGTGTGTGTGTGTGTGTGTGTGGGGGGGGGGGGGGGGGGGGCGTCGTTGTACACAGATGCCACAATAAAAGCCTCATTCAGCTTGTGTTCCTGGTGGCCCTCACAGCGAGGCATTAATAAAACATTAGTATTGAGTGACTGGGGCCTCTGCACTCCTCCTCCCTGATCCCACCGTGACCTTTCCATTTTACAGCAGCTGCCTAGAGAGAGCCCGCCGAGGACTCCCTCAGTGGCCCCTGACCTCTCCAGGTGTACCCGATCACACAGAGCCGGGCCCACCTCATACGGGCTTCGGTTAAAGGCATTACAAAACAGAGTATGCTGCTTATGTCTGTGATTTTTTGGAGCGGGTGGGGGTGATGAGGAGGGAGGGGTGAAGACGGAGAAGGGGGGGCTGAAAAAAACAAGGGCTCAAGCGTAGATAACAGTCATCTCCAGGGCCGTTATAGTTCAGCGGTTTAAAGGAGAGGGAGGCTGTCCTGAACTTTGCGCAGAGATCTCCGATTACATCCTGTCTGCCTGCAGTCTGGCACTAACAACTGACCGGATTACACCATGATGTTTACCATCTCCGAAACACACAGCGGCGGCATATACAGATACAGATATTTAAAACTTCACTGACAACCGTAGAGACTGTGCAGGTAATGATCAAAAAGATTACAATCTGCATTTAGCTTGTCGTTCTTTTAGCCTAAAAAGTTACTTACTCCTCCTGCCTGGACCATAACAAATACGAACCATAATGGTTTAAGATTTACAAATACTTTTCCATCAACAGTGGGTTCTGGCTTGGCACCGGAGTCTGCGGTTAGTCACATCTGGTGGAAATGCGCAAGGCTACAAACTACAGTAAGGTGGTGACAAAAAGAGCAGAGCGGCTGGTAATCCCATTCGGGCTGCGCAAAAAAACTGAAAAGGACTGTACCGCAAGGCAACATTAACAAATCTTTACTAATGGGAATGCAGGCCACACCTTCATTCCTCCCAAATTAGAGTAAGGATGGTTGGCTGGCTTTTTAAAGGACAGGCAATGCCAGCAATGCGACTGCTTGAGTGTGTGTGTGTGTGTGTGTGTGTGTGTGTGTGTGTGTGTGTGTGTGTGTGTGTGTGTGTGAGACAGAGTAGTAGTAAGAGTGGTTTCACAACTGCGCTAAAAACTCACAATACTACTAGTGAGTACTTGAACAGCTGACTGGTGGTTTTCGGGCCCCATCGTGAACATGAAAGGAACATACAAACACACACACACACAATTATTTTTCACTCTGACCCCAGCTGGAAGTTGACAACCTCGGGAGCAAAGTATTTTTAGGCAGGCGTTAGTCTCGGCTGCCAAACAGCTCAAAATATAGCTTTGCTTCCCCCGGTCTTACCCTCTCTCCGCTTCTTCTCCATATGTAAGCATATATGTGTGTACGTATGTCTGCCTGCCTGTCTGTCTGTGTCCTGCTTGTTGCTCCCAAAAAATTTTTGCCACTTCATTTCTCCTCTCGAGCGTACCCTTTATCTCGGGTGAGAGAGTCGACCAGCATCAGTCAGGGTAGGACGCCTGCTGGAAATTTGAGCTTTTTCCACGTCTGCTGTAATTAAACATAAAGGCAAGTTGGCGGCGGGATGGTAGCTACCGTAACTGAAAGAGTTCATAAGGATGCGGCGCCTTGATCTTTCTCAGCCAGCCTGTCTGTCTCCATCCCAGCCCAGAAAACCTAGGCTGCCATGGAGACAGCGGTCCATACCAGCAGCCTCATAATGCTAAGCCCCCAGCTCCATTATATCCAGCTGTTTACTGTAGACACAAGTCACACATAAGCCCTCTGCTCCTCACTTGCTTCCGTTCAGCTTTAATTTCAAAGTTCTTGGCAGCCTAAAAGGAGCTGCTTGAAATTACTTTCCTGTGTTCCTGACGGGAAAAGAAGCAGTTGTTTTGGAGTACAGAGGAGTACGATTTAACCAAACTTCGGTCACAGAAACTGAACAATCTGTCAAAATAACTACGTACGAAGCTATAGAGAAAGACTTCAGCGTTCTTATTTACATTAGCTGACGCTGACGGAAAACAACTAAAAAGGACTTTAAACTTGATTCTCAGCATGTCGTGGAGGCATTGAAATTCATGCAAACAAGCAGCAACCAGCAATTTTGGAAAATAAGTGTGTTCATTTTCTTAGCAAGACTAGACCGGCGCATTTTGTTCACTTCAAAACAGAGCCACGCTAGCCGTTTCCAGTCTTTGTGCTAGGCTAAGCGACATAGGCTGCAGCCTGTTATTGAACAGGCAAATACACAAGTGGTTTCAAGCTTCTCATCTAACTCTGAAAGGAAGTGTAACAAGAGTAAACATTGCATAAAAAGATTGCTTAAAGCGAGGGCATTTGTTTTCTTGATGACACACTGGAGCTTTACAGCAAACTACTGAACATGTAGGACAAAACAATACATCAATACAGATGTGTGCTTAACAATAAAAAAAGATGCACCAGAGTCTGGGCTTTTTTAAAAAAAAAAAAAAATGCAAATGCGGCGACTGCTGCAGCAACGGACCGTTTCCCCATCGATTGCATCAGCGCTAAAATAAGATCACAGGACATGCCTCGTGTCAGGAAACTTAAAACTAGCTCCACAACCACCGGGCACATGTAAAAGCAACCTTCAAAACATCACTATCCGTTTCATCCATTGGCCGCCCCGTCCCTTCATCCCTCTTTCCTCAAGCTCTGCCAAAAAACTGAAAACACCTCAGGGAAGATTTATCTCACACGAAGCTGTGAAAACGGCCACCTGTCGCTCCATCGTGCAGATTAGGCCGAGCAATTCTTCACTGATGCGCTATGATACATTACAATCAATCATATTTTGATACACTTGGGATGAATCCTTCCTCCCCCCCCCCCCTACCTCCCGTCCTGAATCCCTGATAAGATTACTCATCTGACTTTTTTTAACCTTGCACAGAGCAGAGCGCTCTGTTCTCCGTCAGAGTGTGAAGTTTACACGTCAGACATACATAACTTGATTAAAGATTAAGTATATTTCAGCTATTATGCTGAAAGCTCCTTGGGATCCTCTGACTCCAAATCCTACATATGTCAAACACAATGTGTCACACCAGCTTTTTGAAGGAACTGACTCATAATTGAGTCATAATTGAGTCAGTTAGCACCCAGGCCTGTCCTGCAGAGCGCCCTGCCCTCTTTGCCTCCCCGGCGCTACAAGCACAGACCTGATCCCTGCCTCTCCACCTCGCTCCTGTCAGTGACAGAGGTCCTGTGTTGTAGCTTTCGCTCTGTAATTACCAGCACCGCTGACATTCCTCCTGCTCTCTAAACCAGGACTTCACCATGTTTATCCAACACCCGGCCGTCACAGCAGCTAGGTAATGTGTAACTGTAACCACTAGCAACCTTGAAAACAGCCAGCGCTTTTTAAAACTGGCCTCGTCCGGTTCAAACCGACGTTCACCTGTTAAGTCACAATGCTGTTTGAATTATCCGAAGATAGCTTAGCATCCCTGAAGGGAGTTCCCGTATATATTATCCAGCAGCACAGGGGAGACTGTAAATAGCACACGTAATTGGCATCTTGTTTGTTTCTGTCAGTTTAAGGAAACTACAGCTACTCACCATAAAAACCAAGAGTCAGTCCATCTCTTTCTATGCTGAGAGGTACTTCCACGTGCTGACGAAGGCAGTGGGAATGAGTGAGTAGGGAACACTGGTCACGCTGTCCCAAGAGTCTGATGATGGATCGTAACAGTCTAGAGTCTTACACCTCTGCGCTCCAAAGTACCCTCCAACCACGTAGAGTCTGTTTCCCGACGCCACTGCGTGGCAGCTGATCCGTTTCGCTGTCACGTCGCCGAACTTCGACCACTGGTACGTCTCGCTGTTGAACCGGTAGGCGGAGCTGGCTGAGAATTCAGTGTCACCTCCGATCACCACAACATGATTGCCAACCACAGCCGCTGCGGTGTAGCGCCATAGCTGCGGACATGCGGCCGGCACCGACCACCGGTTCTGGCAAGGGTCAAAGCACTGCACCTTGGGGTATTTGTCTCTGTTTACGCTGGTGCCCCCGAAGGCAAAGAGTTTGTTTTTGGCTCCGACCACAGCGGCATTGCTCACCCCTTCTCTGAGCGGGGCCACCAGGGTCCATTTATTGGTCTGAGGGTCGTACTGTTCCACTTGTTTGAGAGACACAGAGGGGGAAGCAGGGAAGGATCCTGCCAGGGAAGTGTGTCCTCCCACAACATATAGTATGTGATCGAGCTCCGCAGACCCATGTCCGAATCTGGCTACCAACATAGGTGCGGCTTTGGACCATTCGTCGTGTAATGTGTCGTAGACCCAGACGTCTTTGGAGGCCCCGTTTTCAGAACCACGTCCTCCAGTAACATAAACCTGAGATCAAGAAAAGAAATCACTATTTGAGCACATCTGCATAACGTCACATAAAAACACACATTTGAATATAGATCACACACATACCTTGCAACCAATAGCACAAGCGCTGCATTCCTTCCTGGGGCTGGGGATGTCTGTTTTGGGGGTGATCTCCTTGGTCTTGTTGTCGATCACGTAGACTTTATCGCACATGAAAGTCTGTCCTCCCAGCAGAAGCAGGGCCTGGCTAACTTTCCTCGGTCGAGCACAGAACCCCGTCACGATACCGTCATTCTGGAGGATCCTCATTTTGCACCGCACGGCATCTTCAACAATCTCCCGACCCACCTTGTGGCACATCACCAGCTCCTCTGAAGCAACGTTCTTCAGCAGGTACGTTTCGGGGAGCAGCGCCAGGCGGACACAACGCAGCAGCTCAGGCAGCTCACTGTGCCGGTGCTCCATGTCGGCCTTAACCCAGTCAATAACAGCCTCGTACACCAGGCTCTCATCCTCCACCTCCAGTTCCTCACTGAGGATCAGCTCCTGGACTTTGTCTCTGGGCAGGCTGAGGAAGTCCTCCGTCTTGAACAGAGTGGCAAAGTTTGCCAGGCACATCCTCCACGACAGCTCGTACAGTCTCTGGCACTGGTGTGCGTCTGACAGGAGCATCATTCCCAGACAGTTGGAGACATGGAGATTCTTTTCTAGAAAGTCCGCCGCTGCGTCCCGGATGTCGTGAAACTGAAGCATGTCGCCAGCTTCGAGGAGCGACTCTGCATTTTCCTCATTGATGATGACCCGGGCCGAGTAGGCATAGTCAAGCAGGAGCTCCAGCACCTCTGGGTGGAGAGAGTCGTGGAAGTTGACGTCAGCGTCACGACTCTCCCTGAGCCCGCTACTGAACATGGCCTCAAAGTACCGGCTGCAGGAGGCCAGGACTGCCCGGTGGCAGGGGAAACATCGATTTCCAGCCTTGAGGACGACATCTGTGAAGACTTTTCGTTTGCGCAGTAAGTTGAGCTGAGTCAACAAGCTGTCGGCGTGGGACGTCTTATGGAAGAGTTGGATATTCATGGAGCCTGAACTAGAGCGGGACTTTCTGTTCTCATGGTTACTGACAGACATCTTGACTTGAACCTGGAGGAGGGAGTAGAAGATAAAAAGTGTAAGCACAAAGGCCACTGCTTTACACATGTTTTATTCAACCATTTATGACAGCTGGACAGGAAGCCGTGCGCTTTGCTTTTTGATGTGACCGCTACCATAAACAAACTCCCGTTCTATGATTAAATAAAACTCACTATGTCAACAGCTGACAGGAATAAAACTCATATCAATGCATGCCGGAAATGGACTTCAGACTTTAGAGATGAAAGGAAACCAGATAAGGAGCGCTCCCACAGAAAACCACCGTGCGTGCACGCTGCGTGTAATACACTAGAAAACACACACACACACATACACACAGGACTCAGGACTTGGAACACGTGACAACAAAGCAGCTACATTAAATGGCCTTTACGGTGAAGGAACAGCACCTGGGCGTGTTGTCTTATATCACATCTTTTCCACCCCTATAAACATTTCAAGGCCGTGAGTCACCTTCAGCCGCGGCCTGAGCCAAGAACTTCCTGCCAGGCTGCTCTGCAGTCTCACACATGCAAGATGGTGCCAACGGCCAGAAGCTTTCAAGCCCACATAAGATGTGACACCTCAGACCAGCTCCTTGAGGATAAAATTATGTAACAGATACAGCAGGAGTTAATCTTTCTTTTGATCAGCTTGGGTGCTGCAGGTCTGCAGCCATTTGCACCCTAGGGTGGGGGATGCTTAATTTCATTCAATAATATTAAGTTTACTGAATGTTTGATAAATAGAATAATGATTAAACATTACTAAAATAGCAATCACTGAAAGGCGCTGTGGGTTAATAAAGACTGTCTCCCCAACTTGAAATAAACATCCTGGGCTCATTGTTTCAAATCTGATACATTTAAATTTAAATCTGTTACTGGATCCCTCTGTAATGGGGGGTGGTGGACTTCCGTGGAGGGACTCGGCGTGAAATCCAATTCGTTTTGTGCAGTAAATGTGAAAGTACGGTCAGCAGTCCTCAGCATGCGCTCAACTTTCCTCCCAAGTTAGCAGCAGCCAGCCAGCCAGCCAGCCTGCAAACATCCAGGCTGCTACAATCGCACAACATCAAAAAGGATCCGATGTTCCAGCCTGGAAACACACCGCTCACATTTCGGAAGTTGGACAAACGTCAAACTATCACGCACCTCTGCGATCGATACTTTAGGAGGATCAGCGCTTACCTTGATCGGCGCAATCCGGATTCCTTTATCTCGGCTACAACTTGTTCCGTCGTTGGATTGTTTGAAGTGGCGGTGGCACAATTTAAAGAAACCCGCGATCCGATGTTAAAACTCTGCCGTGTCCTAAAATGTTGGGGAACGGTTGAGCCATTTGTCCGCGCTTCGAGCTTTTGGGTTGAAACGCGTAAAAGCGAACAATGTGCTGAAAGTTGAAGCAGCTCCGTTTTGTTCTCGGGAAGCCACGCAGCCCACAGGAGAGAGAGACGAGAGGAGCGGAGAGAAAGAGCCCAGGCAGCCGGAGTGTTCACACTGGCTCCTCCTACTCCTCCTGCTATTGTCCAATGGGCTAAAACACAACTGCAAAGTCCTTCTTTATTCTGCATCCATCTGCAGGCTCAGCGCACACGTCGTTACTCTAAAACAAGAAGAATAAGAAGTAAAAAAAAAAAAACACCTGTCTGGCTCTTTGTGTTTCACCTGCTGCTCTCAGAAGAACAATCCTAGAGGCAAAGTGTTTATTTGCTCCTTTCAAGACAATACAAAGTGGCTTGCATGAGACAGAAAGGTATGAAGACAAGAAACGCAATGCCATACAAAAAGATACTGTAATGTAAAAGTAATAGCAGATAAAAAAAAAAAATAAATAAGAGAAGTAAAAAAGAATACAGCACAATGAATAGCAGCAGAGTTGATTTTAAAGCAATGGCCAAAAGAAATATTTTTATCCTGGATTTAAAGGAGTTAGAGCACCCTTTGTTCCAAATAATGTTGTGTCTTGATCATTTGAATCGCCTTAAATGCTTTACAGGGTTATTACCAACTGTTAAGTGGGTAATAACAAACCCTTGATTTGCCAAAATGTAGTCAAATCTAAACATGTTGATTATAAAAATACTGCAGTTTTTACAATACTCAAAATGTTTAAGTTTGTTTTTAATGAACCCAGGTTGCTAAAAAGAAAGAACACGTGACCTCAGTGGTATGTCAGTGTTTACCTCTGAAACTGAGCAGTATTCATATAGGACCTTTAAACAACTACAACCATCAGGAATACTTCAATATTGATCAGTGCTAGGCACCGCACGGTCTTTTCTCTGCTTGCCAGCTCCACGTAACCAACAGTCTTACTGATCATATGATGGCAGGTTAAAGTCCTTCTGAGGACCATGAGTTAGTTTCTCCCTGGCGAAATTCCTGACATTTTCTGAAGGATTTAAGTATTCCCGAGCTATCAGGTCAAGAATGAGGTCACTCAAGAAGCAGCCAAGTCGGTCTGCACATACAAGGTATTTCACGGGGTGTTTAAAACATGACACAACACAGAAGCTATGAAAAGATGTGTCCGTGTGCGCATTTTCTATACATTTATAAACATATCCAAGTATTTAAAACAATTTAAAGACATTGTAGAATTTTAAGAAACAGAGAGACACGGAAGATTCTTTGTTTGTACGTGTCCCAACATGTCTGCAGGTATAATTGATGGCATTAATAATGGTTTGAACCCATTTAGGTGTGCCCTGCTATTGTGCATGCTTCCAAGTTACTTCGATGAAAGATACAATGTGAGAAACGCCTCGTGCATCAGCAAAAAGAATAATATTCAGAAATGGAAAGTGGAATACTGCAGATACAGAGACAGTTCATGAATCTGTGATGGTTTCAGTATTTGAGGTCTCATTTTTGTTCAGACAATGGAGGCCGTGGGGACTATTTCTCCCTCTCAAAACTGTCTGTCTGGTCTGTACACCGAGCTGCCAGATTGGATGCCACACTGCTCAGGTTTCCCCTCCGTCTCTCTCTGTCTCTGTCTCTCACTCCCTCTTGCTGTCACTCAACGGCTGCTTTTGAAGATTAAAAGCTGCTGCTTCTGTTTCACAGCTGTCTGAGATCGACTGTGTATGTGTGCATTTTTCAGTCAGCTTTCCTTTCATCCCCTATTTCCTATTGTTGTACCTCAAGTCACCAAAAAAATATATATTTTTTTTACACTTGATGTAACCACGAAAAGAGTCTTGTGAACCCTCAGTGTTTGACACCATAAATGCACTCATTAGTAACTCACATTCTCAGAACCATTGTCGCCTGTGCATATTGAAGTCCCCCTTGTAGCCCACTGGGCCAAATGCTTTCATACACACAAGTGTGCCTGAAGTAGATTACGAATTTAAGGAGATTAGATTAATGAACTCATGATTGTAATCTAAGGTTAATTCATTTTGCTGCACTTTAACCCAGCGCCCCCTCCCTTCTCCCCACTCAGCCCAGTGGCTTTGAGCCAAAATAGTCTGTGGATTTATGTGTATGTGTATGTGTGTTTGCATGTGTTTGGGTGCAAGCATTGTGCAACTGGTCATTAATTAGTCTCAGGCAGGCACGCCACTAATCAGACCCCCCACAATTATTCCTCAATGCCCCCAGCATCACAAACAAGCCACTCTGTTTAGATGACAGTAACCGTCACTCCATTGTTGCCTGCAGACTCACTGTACCACATATTTATTCTCTCAAGGCAGGTGGTCTCCACACTGAGGTCATCCTGTTTGAAACATAAGGAGAGGGGTCCTCGGAAGGGGTCATCCTCATGCCCAGGCCTCAACACTAAACAATGCAGAGGTTCTTATGGCTTTCTATTTAAGTCGCTGGTTCCTGCTTACCCAGGCAAGTTCTAACTGGAATTGTAACTTATTTTTTCCACTGACACAGACAAGTTGGTCGATCAGTCTCAGAATAACGAGCTTGGAATGACAGACTGAAAATGAATGCAATATAATTATGGAAAGGATGAAGAGAATGTGAAGTTTTATTGTACAAAACATTCAACCAAAACAAACAGGACAGACAGGACATGACAAAAACAAACAAACACAAAACAAAATAACTTATAAAAGGATCATATGCCAAAAGTATAATTTCATTAGACTTATTGTTTATATTATTATTATTATTGTTGTTGTGTTGTTGTTATATATAATAATATATTATATTATTATTATTATTATTATTATTTATTTGTTCTTCATATCTATCTATTCACCATATATCCACCATGACTTAATGTGGCACTGCTTCACTGCTTTTAAACAATTATTGAGATTGTTTTAAATCTGAAAACTGCTAATCTGACAATATGTGCATTAAACTATTAAATCATAAATAAACAGAATTCAAATCAATTATATCCATTAGCAATAGTTCATTGGTAGCTTGCTTGAAATAAACTGAGGTTGACGCCACTCTAACAAAGATTGAAACCTGAAAGATTCAGTGGAGTATAGCTCCACCGCGTGGCAAACACACCTGCCTGCACTCACGTGCGTCGTTATGATAGTTGGGCGGCGGGTGTACGTGTGCTGAAGCCGTCGATGTCTCTTAAGTGTAATAAACACGAGTTTATATATAGATATTGTTTCGACAGCGCTGTTTTTCGCTTATTGTAACTCGACAATGTCAACTCACAAAAAAACTACATTTCCCATGTCGGAATCCGCCACACGGAAATGACGTCTTGAGACTTCCGTCGCTGTCAAGGGCACCGAAAACTTGCGATAGCCAAATCTAGCAGTGCCTGTCTGCACGTGTATCTAAAGCAGGTCACTACAGCAACAGTTTTCGGCATCGACTCCGGTACAAATGGACGGGTTCGGTTCAGACTTCTCAGCAGGTGCGTCGGGCGGTAAAGTGGACGCCGGACAGATTATGGAGCAGGTCAAGGTCCAGATCGCGGTGGCTAACGCGCAGGAGCTACTGCAGGTAAATCAATGGGTGCAGATGCTAAGCTAGTAAGGCTAACCCAAAACTTAATGCGAGGAAGAGGAAGGTTAAATATAGTTACATTGAAGTTTATTTGGGTTAGAAAGGTCATATTTATTAGCTAGGTTATAATGTTGCAGGAAGTTATTGTTACTGATATGTAGACACTTTGATTGTATTCAATGAAAGGCTGATGTAACGTTCACCTCCACAAACCTTTTTAAAGGTTCAGTGAGTCCAGTGAGCATAAAGATGCAGCGGGTCCTTTTCCAAGGAGTCCGCCATGTTCTACAGTAGCTCAGATTGGACAAATTACACCGGTCCTTCAGCGTTTTTCTCTGTTATAATTTCTCCTTCATGCTAGAAAGGAGAGTGTGAGCCGACAGAGTTGTAAACTACACAGCTAGTGGCTACTTAATCTTACACCGCTGATCCTTTTACCAGATATTCCTTTAAAACCCAGTTTGACTAGCTATATACTTTAGTATGTTCTCTTACAAAATGTTAAATAGATGTTACCCAGAACTTCTGTCATAACTCTAGTAAGTATGTAACACATGATGACACACACACATTTTCTTTGTGTTTCAGAGAATGACAGACAAGTGCTTCAAGAAGTGCATAGGTAAACCTGGAAGTTCGCTGGACAACTCTGAGCAGGTATGTGTGCTGAGCCATAATGAGCTTTAAAGTTTAGATGCTACAAGAGAGTAGAACTGAAACCATTAGTCAATTTGACAGAAAACATGTATTTATTTTGGTTACTAATGCGTGACTCATAGTTCAGGGTGATATGGTGGTGCAGTGTTTAGCATATTCTCCCTGTGTCTGCGTGGGTTCTCAATGGGTAGCTTCCTCACACAGTCCAAAGACATGCACTTAATAGGTTAATTGGTGACTTTAAATTGCCTGTAGGAATGAATGTGAGTGTGAATGGTTGTTTATTTCTGTGTGCCCTGAGTATGAGTAGGTATTCACCATTCTTGTGTTACATCATAGACGATTCATCAGGAAAGTAACGTGGCAGAGTAATTTGTAATGAAAATAATGAAGTAGTTGCAGCCTTTGTAAAAGATTTCAGGATTGTTTTTCATAGTGTTACTGCTTTTGACCTTGCAGAAGTGTATTGCCATGTGTATGGACCGGTATATGGATGCCTGGAACACCGTTTCCCGAACATACAACTCCAGGATTACAGAGGGAAAGAGCTCGCATGTGAACATCCCCTTCGTCATCCTTCCCTTCCTCAGGCTGCCTGCTTGCAGTGAGAAGGACCACACCTGGAAGTCAGAGGCTGTGTACAGACGTGTGACAGCAGCAGCACACCATCAACTTCTGTCATTATACCTCACAGACAGGCAAAGCAGAGCCTGTGGACTCTAGCCATAACAATGTCTCTGTGGACATTTTCAGTTTGCTCTGAGGAACAGTTCAGTAACAAAGTGTGATTATTTGTGTTTTTATGTTATAAATAAATAATGAATCTTCTGGTTAACAAGTATACATGCATTGTAAAATCCCAGAGACATGAAAGTTCTGAGAATTGGAAACTTTAATTTGCGCGTTGGCATGAGTGTGTTTGTGTACGTGTGCTATCTCTCCAGGATGTACCCTATATCTTTTGTAGTGCCTGCTGGGATATGTTGCAGCCCCCTGAAAAAGGATAAGCACAGGAATAAAAGTGGCCATCTTAAATTAGTCAACTGCAGCACTAAAGCGAGCACTGTGCTCTAAAACTATGTGTTTGCCTTCCTGCCATCCAACTAAGGCTGAGGCTTTCTTGTTGGCCTGTATAATTAGGACACTGTTGCCCATTCTTGTCATTGTGTTTCTCCTCAGAGACACTAAGTATTTGTGCTTTAGACAATAAACAGCACAACTGGAGCACTAAAGGGAAAACACAGGCCTTCCTTAACATGCTTTTACTGTAAAAGACCTACTTAAAATCACCTTGAGGACCAACTTAGTGTTTTCACAACCGTGAACCTGACATTCACAAGCCTCCAAACAGTCCTATATCAAAGTACGCCTGGAGAACAAAACTGTTTTGTCTGACCTGTTTAGTTGTCACACTATCTGCCACACTCCACAGTAGTGGGCTTGTTTCAGCAGGGTCTGCCTTGCTGTACACGGGGCACTGAACCTTTCTCAGCTTTGTGTGCACGGTTTGTCAAATGTCTGGGAACTGCAAACCTTTTTTCCCCCCTTGCATAGTTTATGTAGGGAAGTAAGAGCCAGAAACGTGTGTGAACATCATTTGCAGTGTGATTGCGAGCAGGTGGAATGATTTTCATGAAGAAAAATCAATAAATCTTGTCAATCAGAGTTTCGTGTTTCTCATCACCAGGAGTTGCCTTTATCATACTCAAGTTCTTTTTAAAGCTGATTCCAAAACCACTTTTTCATACAGAGCTTGTATATTTTTCCCAGAAAACCCAACTTTCATTAACAATTATTACACTGCATCTTTGCCTTATTTTCTAAGAATAGATACACAAAAAGCAAATGTAACCATAAATGAACCACATATATTCTGAACCCCACACAAAATGGAAAAAAAAAATATACACAACACCATGTACAGTAATACAGTGTGTTTACCGGTCAAGAAAATAAATAACTGAAATAAATACTTTCAATCATGCATGCGCTAGCAGAATGTCCATAAGCCACTGTTCAGTGTTCTCGTTTCTTCAGTACATTATGAAAGTGGATGGTCCCAGTTCAGATGATTGCACAATATTACAAACAGCACCCATGACCAATAGGTCACACAGGTCAATACTGTGGAAACAGTATGTGAGTTATGTGTATTTGGCTTTTAGCATTACTTTATAGTCCTTGTACAGTACACTTTTATGGAGAAGATGTATCAGCAAAAATCCATTGTGTCCGTGTAGTCATCTTTTTGCAGGTTGATCTCATTTTTTTGCTTCTTCAGAAAGGCAGGTATGTAGATATCCATTTTCTGATGGTCGTCACACGAGTGTAAACCCCCGGATAACCAATTCGCCCACACCCATGTCCCCAGCTTGTCACTCCAGCAATAAACCACTGGCCGGAGAGCTGACGGCAGGTCAGCGGCCCACCAGAGTCTCCCTGGATGATGAAGAAGAGAGGAGGAGGAGGAGGAAGAGCAAAAGAGTGGCTTTTTAATTATTGCTGCAACTCAGAGGTCTCCAGTATGTAAAGAATAATAAAACAATTGATTAAGGATGAGTGGGGAAGAAGAAGAGTAGGGTACAAAGAGAATGTCACTTGGATCGCTGCTGAGATGCCAGGTGCTTTGACCGAGACAGGAATGCATGTGGGTTTCCTTACATAAGAAGATTACAGAGAGGGAGTGGGTGGAAAGGGGGCTCTGTATTTGTAGAAAAGAAAGTCTACTCTCTCCCATCAGATAAGCGTTCTCACATAAGTGCTGCAATGTTCCTCACCAAGGAACACTTGGTTTTCCCCATCATGTTTACACCATAATTAAATCATTCGTATGCTTTTATCCAAGTTCTAGAAACCTCTAAAGAGTGAAGGGCAGCATTTACATTGTTGTGACCTGGTTAACCATCCACTGTAAAATCGGAGCCATGGCCCCATTTCCCTGAGCCTCTGCTCACTTGTGTTATCTTGGTCCACAATCTTACCACTCAGATGCTGCCAAGACCAAGCCACCCAGATGTCTGGACACTTCCCAGGCTGTGTAAAGGTTATTTGTGTCACATAGTATCCTGTCCCCCTGCATCTTACCAAACAGGTATCTCTGCCTCCTTCCATGTAACCAGCACACATCATGCTCGGGGTCAACACGTTTCCATACGAATGCTGGCAGTCGGCCTCGTCAATAATGTTCACCGCGGCTTTCTGCAGCAGGTTGGTCAATGAACCTTCGCCAAAGAATACAAATTAGATTAGCAGACTGTGCCAAGTCATGCACGACAAACTGAGTTCCAGTCACCTCCATTGTCCTGGTGTAGCGGCAGGAAGTTTCAGTGGTAGATAAGTCAGATAAAATCGCAAATATCTGCATGCATTGAGAAACACTGCATGATTTTTGTAGTTGCAGGGAACATTCCATTTGATAGTGTTTCATATATCACATCATACTGAAAAGGTGCAATAAAGGAGTTGTGTAAGAGCTTGTGATCATTAAAATTCATTTACATTTTTAGACGTGCTCTTTTCAATGTTCTCTTGCTTTCACCCACATCTCTCAGCGGAGACACTTAAAATTCCCTGTGGACAGTTTCTGATTGTCACAACCTGCAGTAACCTGATGTCAGCAGGACTAAAACTCTCACCTCCTTCCCTCATGGATCCCCAGCCTGCGATGTAGCACTCTGCAGTCTTTAGGAAGCGGTGCACCGGCGAGGGGAGACAGACAGACTGGATTGTGTATGACATGGGAGCTGGGACCATCATCTCCAAAAGAGCCACGTCATGATCCATGCTAGTGCCATTAAAGGCTGGGTGGATGATGACCCTCTGGATGGGGATGACCAGACCTCCAACCCCAGAACGCAGCACAGATCCCAGGCTCACAGCCCAGTTGGTGGGGCTCGCATCACTAGGGGGGTTAGAGATGAATGTTGTGTTATACCGGCTCAGTACTATTCTTTTTCAAATAAAACAAATATTGAGGTTTGTGGTTCATCTTGTCGTGCAGAACATAAGTTATTATGTGCTTAAGTACAGTATGTAGTTTCAGTAGCTTTCTATGTTTCCACAAAGTACCTTTTGAAACAGTGTGCCGCTGTGATTAACCATTTGCTATGAATGAGCGTGGCGCCACATCGGTGAAGTCTTTGATACTGGAGACTGCCAATCCAAGGCCACTCCCCCCTTCGGGCCGTTACTCCCCCCACAATCCTTTGGGAGCCCAACGCAGGACGTACACCACAGTCTGCAACAAAAACACACATCAGGAGCATTTCCTTTAAACCCAGTAGGTGCACACCATTACGCATGCAAACATACCGCAGTTTGTTTCGTCTGCCCGGTTGGGGCAGTCTGGGACTCCATCACACTCTGGGTTGACCTTGCTGATGCAAGAGGTGGCGCTACACTGGAAGTTTCCACTGCAATTTAAGACTGGAAGACATGACGGAGAAATTATGTAGCATGCCACAGAGTAAGTCAGTACTGACGGCTTCTACCTAATAAATGATGCCTCTTTCAGTGTGACATTACCAGGTAGTATTGGTGCAGATATGACATGCATGGCTGTGGTCTTTGGTACTGGTGGATGACTTAAGTTTCCTCCTGTCAAACTAACTGGCACAGTGGGAACAAACTGGGTGTGACCATGGACCAAGGTGGGATTTGTGTGGCTTAGAATCCAGTTGCGAAGCCTGGTGACGCGGGAATAAACCCCAGGCCTGTTGATCTGGGCACAGCCCACACCCCAACTCACCACACCAGCCAGAAAGAACCTCCCTGGGGCCCCCTCACACACCAAAGGCCCTCCAGAGTCACCCTGCAGGGAAAACACAAGACCTCTGATACTCTGATGTAAGATCAGTTACACAGCACAGTGGTGTTGTCCTGTGAAAATCTTGTTAGGACACCAACTCGCTGCCAGAGACAGGGTTGCTGAGCAAAACAGAAATTTCTGTCTTGAGATACATTTTCAGAATGCAATATATCAGTTACTGTTTGTATTGTGCCGGGTGTATTAAACTGATTGAGCTGTAATGGGAAGTTGGGCTGGAGGAAAGCCATGTTTTCCCACATTAACATTAACAGTGTCCTAACAACAACAGCCTACAGGCCTCTATTTTTGGGGTGGGAACAGCATTAACATATATTTTTGACCCGACTAATGGTTTCGAGAGAGTAAAAGAAGACCAGATCAACAGTGTATGCATGCAAACTTTTGCCCCCAAGACAAGAAAGTATTGTGAGAAAATGTAAGTTGATAGTTTGTGCTATTGTGGCCACCTTTATGTATTTCACATGGTTCATGTGAAATGGTGCTGACCTGACACTGAGTCCACCTTGCCCTGCAGGAATCCAGCGCACATCATGTTGTGAGTAACAGTACCTCTGTACACAGACGATTTGTTGCACACCTTGGAGTCGATGATTTTTACCACTGCCTTCTGCAGTGTGGGAGGCACCTCAGCTGAATGACAGAAGAGCCAAGGGCAAGTGAATCACTCATACTGAGCGTTATTAGCATAGCAGGGCCAATAGTCAGTATTATATCGTCAATAAAAACTATGCATATGAAACAAAGTCATGCAATTATTGTATACATTCTTACAAATCTAAAATAACTACATGTAGAGTTGGGGTAAATCAATCCTTTTCACTCAGGACTCACCATTAAACTGGGTTAGGGCTCCCCATCCTGACACCACACAGCTGTGTCCAGGGGCAAAGACATGAGACGGGGAGGGCAGGCAGACAGGCTGGATGTAAGAGTTGAAGGTGAGAGGGGTCTCCAGCTCCAGCACAGTGACATCGTTGTCGGTGGTCATGGGGTTGTAGTGTGGAGACACAGTCAGCGACTTGATGTTAACCGTTTTGGACGTGAACTCCTCACCGCTCACCTGTGTGGCGCCTACCATGGCTGTCCACTCTCTGGGGTTATTGTCCCTATAAACAGATGACAAAACTTCAAAACCTAATTTGAATACACCGATTAACTAATGAACTAATTTCTTAATGCTGTTCTGTGACATTTGAGATTACTACCTACCTCTCAAAGCAGTGTGCCGCACTGACCAGCCAGCGTTCACTGATGATGGAGGCTCCACAGGTGTGACGCCCATGGAGCCTCAGACTGACCTGCCATGGCAGCTCCCCTCCCCGAGCATCCTCACCACCTACCACACGATTCCCCATAGCAGGACGTGTACCACAGGCTGAGGGGAAAAGATAGATCACGTGGCAAAGATGAAGCTTAAGAAATCAAATCACTAGGTTCAAAAGGACTTGGTAGAATTTTAAAAAGTTCAAAGGGTCATTCACCACAACGAGCTTCGTCAGATCCGTCTGCGCAGTCGGTGATGAAGTCGCACTCTGGATTCAGTTTAGTGACGCATTCTCCGTTGTCACAAGTGTAGGTGTTGTCAGGACACTTGGCTGAGGAGATAGATAGAAAATGGTATAATGAAAGTTACTCATCTAGGTGCAAGAAGGATGACTTTACTTTAGAGTACTTTAAAAAAAAGTTCACATTTCCAACTCTCACATGCCCACATGTACTTTACTGTTCATACTGCATGAAGAGATCCAATTATATCAAGATTTCAGTGTGGAAATGGAAAAATATATTCCAAAAGTTCAGCCAAAGCTAATGAGATTCTTTTTGCAGTCTAAATGTGGGGATCTTAATTATTTTGTGTGAAATTCTGCTTTTCATATCCTTGTTTTTTTTTTTTTTTACCTAAACAAAGATGGTGGAGGGATGGAGGGACAAAGATGGAATTTTCTACTAAAATGACACAAAAAGTCATTTTGAAGATGCCCATTTAGACCACTGAAGTCTTCATATAAACTTTTGAATCTTTTAAAGATATTTCTTGGGCAGGAAAGCAGGAAGAGAGAGAGGGAATGACATGCAGCAAACGGCCACGGGTCTGATTGTGGATTTTGTTCTATCTCCTACATTAGAACTGCATAATGAAGGCGTCTCTTCATGGTGGAAAGGAAATGGACAGCTGGATCAGAAAAAATAAATGTGAACCTATCCTTTAGAAGTCACAGAAAAGACTTACATTTTTAAAATGTATTTTTTTCTTTACACACATTTGTCTGTGATTAACAAGCCACACCTGCATATCTGCACTGATATTATAAACACAGTCCATTTAATATTCCAATGAAACGTTAACAACATATTCACTCACCTATCATCTCATCTCCAATAGCATAAAATGACTTCCCACTGGCTCCTAGGGACGAGATAAGAAAAAATTAAATCCTGTGAGGACTGTGAAGGCCCTGAGACAATGTATTGCACAGCAGTAGTCTATTTTTATCACTCCACCGAGACACACATCCACTTGTAGGGCCACAGACAGTCAACTGATGACAGTATAGTTTCACTACCCAGTAAGATGATAGTGTTGATCTCTCCAAAATCTGGCACCTCTAGTGGTTTCCCGTGCATTGCTGAGTTGAGGCCTGCTCTCAGCAAGTCCTGAACAAAGTTGTCTGAATACTGCTGGGCCTTAGACACCCTGAAGACCAGTCTGAACGTTGCCATCACATCACCATTAATGTTACTGGGAAGACAGAAAAGCAGACAATGCTGTTTGTTGCTCGGAATAAGTGATCTACCTCAGTTCAGCTTTCACTTACCCATAGGCAACAATACTGCAATCAACGTAGTGATGTGATATTGATGAGGCAGTGAGGGCATTTTTAATCTGTAAGAAAATAAAAACATACAGTTTAACACTCTTTAAAAAAAAAGAAATGTAGAGCTCAAAAAGGTGGAGAAAGTTTGGACTAACCTTGGACTTTAAAACTGAAGATAGTACTATGGAGTAAGCAGAGTTCTCATCCTGCAGAACAGGATCATACTTCAGACCTCTCAGCTCCACAGTCTCCATAAAATAATGCTGCTCCTGCACCAAATAGGCTGGCGACGGCAGAGAAGAAGTGATTCATTCTTACAGACAGCTTTGCAGAATAATCAAGTTTAGAAATGGAGTGTAACAGAGTAGTTGGGATACTGTGCCGGGACTCACCGAGAAGCAGGCCTACAAAGACCCCGATAACGAGGAAGAAGAGGAAGAAAACTATGAGGGTGCTTCTGTAGCAGGCGTGGTGGGACGGAGCAGAAGATGCTCCCGAAGAAGACCACGGCCCTCCGCCATCCTTCTTCACCTCCATGTTGGATTCACAACACCAACCTCACAACTTGCATTCCACTGTAGCCAGAATCATAATGCCAGAGAGACAAAATGATCCAGTCCTAATAGAAACACAGTGACAGAAGTTCACTTCAATTACCTGTACCGAGTATGACCTACAAGGGGCGTTGGAAGTCAGTTGGAGTTAGGGGTGACACAAAATGCTGTGTGGCATTCAAAGGTTTTTCATACATACTATACATATAAAAACGGTTTCACAAGCAGACAGCAAACACCAAAATCAAAGCAGCCACAGCGACAAAACAGGCAGGAAGAGATTTTTAAAAAACTACCAAAGAACATTTAATCAGAAATGTACATGTTTATATGAAACACTTGTCACTGTTTGCTGTTACAGTCACAGCTTCAAATGGAGAGGAGAGTAGGAACAGAGTACAGTACTTTAAAATCTAAAAAAAAAAAATCAGGGCTAGCTCCAGTTACTAGATATATTTCATTCCTTAGATCTAAGAGCACATTACAAATCCCGTTAATGGCCTACATGTGTCACAGCAAATGCAGCTACCTAATGTATTCAAGCTGTAACCGTCTTTGTTCAATTTGGACACTGTAAACTCCCTGAAACACCTCTCGTGAGATAGATCCAGCCTGACTTGTCTTAACAGGGGGTTGAAATAACGTTGTTTTAGTGTTATTGACATATTATTGATCATTGAAAATAAAGAAAACAAGTCAAATGTCTACCACATACTAGTGGACAGTAAAAAAAACAAAAGGAAAAAGTAATTACAAGTTTAACTGATGGGTTTTATCATGCCTGATTTTAGGGGGTGCAGAAGCCCCCTCAGCACCACTACTTCACACATCCAAGCCTACAATATTTAATCTAACATTGCAACAGGGATGGCTAGGCAGCAGGATGGATATCAATATCCTGATATTAACGAGAAGTTACTTATACTGACCCTGTGTGACAATATAAAGTGATTCCATGTTCCACTGCTTTGTGTTAAATCACACAAAGCTTTGGCCAAAAACTACAATAGCCAAGTTGTTCAATTTTTAAATACGAGTAGCTTGGAAACATTAATTTAATCGGCAGACTTGAAACAAGCGATCATATTCTCAGATAGTCGATAAATACTGAATAGTATCTTTTGTTTTCAAGCAATAATTCTGGTCGGGAGATCTGGCTGAGATTGTACGGGCGTGCGTAAAGGAGACCATGGAGGCCATGTTGCCTGGCGTTCACAAATCAGATGTGGAAAAAGGTCACACTAAAAACAAGCAAACGTCCCAAAAAGTTTCAGAGATAACAGGATTTCACTGAATAAACTCAGGATATTCATTGTTCACTGCACCAGCAAATTACGCACCGTGACTGCAGGTGCATCACCGTGTGGAGCATTAAACAATAAAGGCTTTATGTTCTGAAGTAAACTCACTCACCTCTTTCCTCTCTCATTCCTCTGAACACTGACATTCACGATATCCCGCAGTTCTCAGTGCGTGACTTGGCGCAGACAAGAATAGATACATGGATGGAGGAAGACAAGGGAAAGGACCGAGAGGTCCGCTATTTGTTCCACCTGCCAAGGGGCGTGCCGTGTCCGTCCCGCAGGTAACTCACCTTTTCAGTTTACTTTAGGAAGTCGGCTCAGCTTCAGAAATCCCCAACCGACCCTCCTCCCATCTTGATCCCATTGGCTACACCCCGATGTACACAGGCATTTCTACTGTCACCTCAGAGCTCCCATAATCTCCAAATGAATTGTAAACATGGGCTACTCCTTTAAGCAAAACACATTACAGAAAGTCGGAGAAAAAGCAACTCAAGTAAAAAAAAAAAAAAAAAAATCTTCATTGGAGCACAGTACTCCCTCTAGTTGCTGCACGTCTGCTCTCCATTGACACAGTGACTGAGCAGCAGAGGAGGGGCGAAGAAGCCTGCTGGAATTCTTTACTTCTGGCTGCATGTCCTGAGCTCACAACACCGGGATTACAGCCTCTCTGATCAATTAAAATTCTTTTAGTAACCTACTGCACTTAGGCTGACAGTGAAAGAGGAAGTGAAGTTAGATAGGAGTTATTTTTAAATTCAAGTATACAGATGCTATGAAAACATGTTCACTTTTGGAAACTTTCAGGGCGTACTGTTCAAAACAGTCTAACAGCTAATGAGTTTGTCATTAGTGTTAAAATAGTATGCATTACTTAGCAGTTTCATGAGGCAACAGCCAACATAGTCCCCCCCACCCGCTTCAGGAACAATCCTAACAAAGGTAAATCAGTCTACTTACATTATTCCCCCACCCTGCTTAAAGCACCTCTGTCTCAACTCAGTTATTACCACAAATGTCTCTTTGTCGGTGTGCAGACAGGCTTGAATGGCTTATCTTCACACACAAAACACACACTCCCTTTATTCCTTTAAACACTTTGGAAGATCACGATCAAATACTTCTTATACTGCATGAAAAAGTGAACTGAGCTGTGGCTAATCCAGTAGTTTGACTGAATATAACTTTTCATAGTCTATTAAGTGGTCTGAGCTAGTTGGCCAGTGGTTATGAGAGATATGTGACACGATCCGTTAGCTTGTGTGGTTATTGAGAGGACTGCAGGTATAATTATTCTAACCTTTATTTATCTGGAACATTTTTTTTCCTAGCCAGATTAAGGAGAAATATCACAGAGCTGCTGACAGACCGCAGTTGACAAAGGAACTATACAAAACACTAATGGTCAACCTGTTGACTTAATCTCCTCTTGATTGCCTGCTCGATCCAAGACTGCTGAACTGCACAGAAAACTGGTGCTTATTAAACTGCGCTCGCTTTCAGATTCGCTTAACGACCCATCTTCTCCACCCAACGTGTGCGAGAGCTAGTGAGAACAAAACTACAACACCCAACATACATTTTCATTTTATTTTCTTATCAAAAACAACAAAGAATAGTAAAAAGTTGAATTATTCTGGATAAAAAGAAAACGGTACTGTTAACACCTCCCAAACTTGTGGGCTCATGACAAAGTCAACTCAAATCTTTGCAAACTTGCACATCACAGACAGAAGCACAAGTGAAGTGCTTTAAAGTGTCCTTTTGCTGATCAACTTATGATTTTTAAACAACAGAAATTTGCTTTGTTTTACCCATTATTAGTTACATTTAAAACAAAGAATAAAACAAACAAAAAAAAAACCTCCACAAAACATTTAAGCGTGTGCGCACGGTGTTCTTGTGTGTGTGAGACAACGTAACTCAGCAAGTGAGAAAGTGTGTTAGCCATCCTGCTGCTGAATGAAAGGGTTTGGTATAGCCTCCATGCCGTCCTGAGGACAGATGAGCACTACGGAGGTTCCTCTGCAGACCACAAGCCCCAGCTGCCTGGTGTCTTCTGTCAGCTTCAGCTGGTCGTCTGGATCTGGAAAGAGAAGGATGGACGAGGGTTACAGACACACATAAACTTGCTCTTATTAAGCCTGCAAAGTTTCGGACCAGTTTCTGCTATGCACACACGGAGATCACAATACGTGGTCTTGTCGAATGTTTCACACTAGTCCGCTGATGTACAGGGGGCGTTAACATGAGTAAACAATCTAGATAAATAATGCAGTTTAACTTGGGGGAAAAAAAATATGAAATATTCAGCTCTGCAAATATTTTATTAGGAAGGAAATCAATTAACGTATTTGTTAGACTGCAGTACATTTTGATGACCAACGCTGAATGTAAACAGACAGAAGAAAACTTCATAGGGCCGCATTAAATAGATCCTAACCCTATAAAGCCAGACATGTCTACACCATGTGTGTGAAAACAGGAACTCTAAATCTGTCTGAGACGTTCCCTCCTCTTTATTACGAAAATGAATAGTGTGCACAGTTCAAGATTAAAATGATGTTATGCTAATCAGCTAACATACTGGAACTCAGAAAATAAAGATCCTATTTTGCTGCTACGCTGATATTGAAGTACATCCAAATTATACACACCGGCAGCAAACTATACAGTTTAGCACTGCAACTAATGTTAGTCCATAAAATGGCAGAAAAACTGATGATCACTGTTTCCCAGAGCCCAAGGCTGAAAGAAATTCAGCTTACTGTTTGAATTGAAACCAAAAAAATATTCATTTGAGGAGGTGAAATCAGATTAAAACATGTTTAATAAGAAAAAAGGGCTCAAAACAACACATGAATGAACCACATACAAAATCAAAAAAGCTATTAACTTTGTAGTTGATAATTCGTTTTTCATTGCAGACCTAATAGTTAAAATCTCAGTTTTACTTATTCAAATTCATATCGCTCCTGCTTATCATAGCAATAATAATAATAATAATAATAATAATAATAATAATAATAAGTAATTAGTTTAAACTCTAAACTATGGAGTGTGTCTAAAACTTTACTTGGTGTTAGTTTTAAACTTGCGTTGAAGCCTGTTTCCCTTTTCAAATAATATGTCCCAAAGAAATGAGGTTATTTGCTGGGATTGGTTATAATTTAGGTTAACAAAGGGGAATGGTTAGGTGTTGCAGAGATGATTCGTATGGTAGTATTAGTATATAAGCCTTACAGTCGTGTTAATGTTAAAGGAATCAAATAAAAGACTAAACACCAGGTGTTACAACCCAACACAGACTAACACTGTACATGAATACTTGTTTTCTCACAGATATAATAAAACAGTGACACCTCTCATCATCTTGCTTCACAGTGGCACGCTGTACACATCGACATGTTTCTGCAGCCCAAACTGACCCAGTTTGACTTTTCTGTAACTCACCTCGCATGTACTCGATTGTGCCGTCCAGCACCAGGTTCAACAGAGGGTCAAAACCTTTCAGGACACCGCTGGCTGAGAGGGAAACACACAGCTGACATGAAATTCAGGGAAACACAGGCACAGGCACAGGCACCGGCTAACCTGTTTAGCATTAGCTCGACATCAGATTGAATCCACCTACCCTCTCGTCCTCCTTGAAACTTCACCCGGATCGGCTTGTCGATGTATTTCGACAGGTCGAAGATGCTCTCCTTTTTCTTCTTTTCTTTATCCTACACAGAGGAAAGCGACACTGTTTGTAACCGAGTCACATGCCGGCTAGCCGCACACAAACACATACAGCCCGAGGTTAGCTTAGCCACGTTAGCAAAGGTAAGAAAAAAACGCCGCGTTAACTCTGAATTATTCCTCTACATCTCCGGTTGTGTTAGGAGTTAACAGTTACTGGCTGAACACATGCTTGTGGGTGCTTACCGGAGCACAGGTGGAAAGATTTTTGAATGAAAACGAAAAGCATACGAACTTACCGCCATGTTAGCTGCGTGACACGGAAGTAAAACCTTTGACCTCAGAGACGCTCCTCCAATCAAATCGTTGAGCGCCTGTGGCTCACGTCATCAGTTTGTTGTTTATAAGTTTATTGACTGTGTTTATTTATTTACTACCCAGAAAAAATGATTAGACTGTTTTACTGTTCTGTTTAATTATAAGTCCCCGTCCTCTCTGTGTTATAATTAACATGTTTTTAAAAAAAACTGACCCCATTTTCCTTGTTGCCTTCAGCCAGCAGTCAGTCAGGGGGAAAGTCTATTAATACCACCAGCTGGTGTTTTGTAAACCAGAAGAGGACTGGGCACTCCACAGAAGGCTGTCGGTGTGTTTCTCGTGACATGGCCCGCAGAGCTGACACTGAGCAGACACGTGAACGCTTTAATTTCACACTTCTCTCTGAACAGATAGACAAACTTGACGAGGAGGAGGACGAGGAGGAGGAGGAGGGGGAATCTGCTGTGCAATGTGAAAGACTCCGAGCCTGATGTAATCCCTGATGCTACTCTACGGGTAGAGGGAGAGTATTTTTATGTCAACCGGCAACAACTGGCCCTCCAGAGTCCCTATTTCAGGGCTCTGTTTTTTGGTGGTGGCGTAGAGAGCACCAAAAGGAAAGTTGAAATCAAAGCTGTGAGTCTGCAGTATTTCAGGATTTTAATGGAATACAGCAGGACATCCAACCTGGCTTTGGACAGAGAAAATGTTCTGGGGATCCTTGAGACCGCAGACTTTTTACAACTGGAGCGAGCCAGGCTGCTGTGCTGCAAGTTCCTGGAGCGTGAGCTGCACCTCAGTAACTGTCTGGGAATGATGGCCTACGCCTGGCAACGGGGCTGCATTCAGCTATACAAGGCAGCACGACAGGTGGCGCTCTCACACTTCTCTGCTATTGTTGCAGAAGAGGACTTCCTGTCCCTGTCTAAGGAGTCCATAGCAGACCTTCTTGCCAGTGATGACCTTGCCATCCACAGAGATGATCTGGCCCTGGAGGCCACCCTGCGCTGGGTGTCGTTTGACCAAAAACGCGAAGAACATTTCCTGGAGCTCACTGAGCTGGTGAGGCCTGAGTCGCTCTCTTTACCATTTATCACTGACCTTTTGACCAGAATGAAAAGCTCTGACCCCAGAGCCAAGCTCATCTGCATGCTGAATGAGCATTTCCCAACATCATGGTCAATGGGGAAGTCAATGAGGAGGAGCAGGGCGTGTGAGACCCTCTTCATCCTGGGTGGGCCACACGATCAGGAGCAACAGGCACTTTACCAGTTTTACCCACTCGGCAGTAGATGGCAATGCTGTGCACCTCTGCAGAGGAAGAACCTCACACAGTACTCAGTAGCTGCAGTAGGTAATGGCTGAATGATGGAAATGATGATGTACAAATGTTATTATTATTGTTATTACATTATATTGTCTTTGTTTTCTGATTGTCTTAATATGTAGGAGACAATGTGGTTGTGACAGGCGGCTATTTCCGGGACGTGCTGTGGTTCAGTGTGGACTGGGTCAGGATATTTGAATGTGGGAACCAGCGCTGGGTTGATGGGCCAGCCCTGCTGAAGTCCAGGCACAGCCATTGCTCCATAGGACTGGACTCAGTACTTTATGTCCTGGGGGGCAGCATGGATGAAGGGCTTGTGGCCGATGTAGAAAGACTTGTCCTGGGGTCAGAGGAGGGTTGGGAAGGGGTCAGCCCCATGATTAGGGCTGTAGAGAGGGCAGCCACTGCTGCCCTGGGGTCATGTTTCTACGTGGCGTGTGGCCTGGATGAAAACGGGGAGGCGTATGGTGGAATTCAGAAGTACACAACGATGAAAGATCAGTGGGACGTGG
The DNA here is from genome assembly GCA_014281875.1 of Nibea albiflora. Classification (NCBI taxonomy): domain Eukaryota; kingdom Metazoa; phylum Chordata; class Actinopteri; family Sciaenidae; genus Nibea; species Nibea albiflora. Next base: position 13,928,194 of record CM024792.1, on the reverse strand, counting down.
TCTCCTATTCCCCATTTCCACGGTGAGCGAATTCTCAGCTTTGCTTCCTGACATTATCTCAACTTAACTGATATTTCAGTGATATTTGATATATCATTCCACAGATATGACCTGGTTGCTACAGAGCTCAATGGTGCCCTCTACTTGTTTGGAGGCCAAGCTTTGCGTTTTGACGTGGAGACAGACGAGTGGACTGTGCTGGAGGAGGAGGAATGTTTGGACAGGAAGTTCTTCTCTGGCTGCGCAACGGTCAACAGCCAGATATACCTGGTCAGTGAGAGGAAGAGTAACAAAGCATTCCCAAACATGGTGATGTTGGACCCCTACATCGACACTTGCATTGAGGTGGATGATGCCATACCCTGCCCCGTGCCCCTCAGAGGGTGTGTCACCATGAGAATGGTCACGTGACGGTGCGTGATGTGACTGAATAAAAATGTGTTTATCTGCTGTACTTGACACTGTTTGGAGTTAGGTATGTGTAATTCAGGGAAGCATCAGTCTTGCCTTCAACAGAGCACTAACAAAATAGATTTCTATGTAAAAGGTCAAGATTTGGAATAAAAAAAAGGAAAAGCTGTTATGCTGTTATACAGTGATTATTTATTCAATAGAATTCATTTATTCAATAGAAGTCATTTATTAAAACTTTTCAACCGGCCACACAGTCGACAAAGCTCCATGTGCACTCACAAGAGAACAGTCAAGTGTTACTTTGATGGAGACGTGACATTTCACCAGGTTTTATATCTATGTTTAATTTTAAAAGCATTATTCTAGTGGGGGTCATGGGTGTGTTGTTCAGTGGAACAGCCCTTAGTGCTCACTCCCACCTTATGTTGTGGGCTCCAGTGCTATTAACGCAACCCAACTCCTGTCACACTTATTCTCCTATAAAACCTTCTTAGATGCGGTATTTGTTAGCGAGCTGCTGCTCTTACTTACCTATGAAAATGTATTGCCACTTTTTGGTATGTAATAATGACCATGGATGTAAGTACTTTGTTTAAATATGTGTAAAATCCACCGGTTGTTCTTAGTCAAGTAGTAGTGGTGCAAAGTCTAGTTAAAAATGTCATCAACATAATAACCATTACATCTTAAGTCTTACACTTGAGTAAGACTTGAGCTCATCTGCGCCTTAAAGCATTTGACCTTTGTAGAGAACTCCACTATGTAAAATACATCCCTAATGCCCATCTGTGTGCATACTTCTCATATCTTACCTATCAACATTTCAAAGAAAACATTAGAACCAGTCACAGTCTGGCTCGTGTGTTTGTCCAGTAAAGGTAATCCTACTCACACACAGAGATTAATATTAAGTGCTTGTTACAGAACAGTGTTTAAAAAAAAAACAGCAGCCAAGGCACAAAACTAAAGTCCAGTTGAGCAAACTTTAACAGAAATCAGGTTGCCTGTCACAATAATATTAAAGTAGAAAAGACAAACAAACAAACAAACAACAAACAAACCAACAAACAACAAACACTGTATTTCTCGGAGCAGTACACTTTTTTTTGTAAAGGCATCATTTCATCAGACATGGGGAGAGGACATGTTCTTCTTTAACCACCAGGAGGCGCCAAACAACTTAAACATAACTGACAAAATCAAATCCTATCACAGAAAAATATAACTATTTCATCCCTAGGGAATTTCTGCAGTAGCCTTTCATATTCTGTCACAGATTATTAATAACATAAAAATTTCCTGTTGAGTAAATGGTTCATAAAAAATAGATATATAAAGTGGATTATCAACAGATTTACTACAATCAATGTTCTCAATAGTCTATGTACAATCAACCATGTTGTGTATGTGGTTACAAAGCTGTGGGAGTGAATTACTATTAAATTCTAACTTTAGGTTGCTCTGTTTAAAACACATTATCATTAAAGACATTTAGTTTTTCTTGTTGACCAAAGAAAGGACAAATGCATTATAGCACAGCCCAGGTACTTGTATCCTTATGTATTTACAAACAAGTTATTATAGTACAATGAAAAGAAACAGCATAAATACAAAATCTGCAAAATCAGCACATATGATTTGTTGTAAAGGAAATTTCTCCTTTGTTTTGCCCAGTATATTATATGTAGTGGTATGGGTGATGGCATTTCTTCCTAGTCTCACACTAAGTGTGCAGTTTTACAATCATCTGTACTTTGCCATCTTTTTTCAAGATAAGCAGGATGCAGACTTACCCTGATCTGAAATCATCAGTGGACCATGTTGGTTGTACATAAGCCATTTGTATCATATATCAGACATGAGTTAATCTCCAAAAGAGGGAGGAGGGGGAATATAACTTTTCATTTCCAGTGAGGTCTGGTAGATGTTGAAGGAGACTGTTTCACTATCTGGCTTTGGGTAGCCTGCTGTTTATATTCCTCTGGTTGGTCAGGTTGTTCAGGACACAGTTGTTAGCCAGTGAGGCCAGTTTGGAGTTGATTGTGCCTTTTCTTTGCTCCCAGCTGCACTCATCCCCTTCTTCATCAGGCTCATCCTCTTCCTCTTCATCGTCCACCTCACTCTCCTCGTCACTGCGTTCATCACGCTCCACCTATAAAGAAGAAAAAAAACAACATTTAAATAAAACACTTTCTGGTGCCGAAGTCATTTGTCACACATTGCCTTTCGCTTGCTTTTCATCATTTGTAATCTTCTCACCTTGCCCTTGAACATGAACTTGTAAATCATGCGCAGGATCAGATAAGCCCAGAAGATGTGCAGAGCTTGCAGCACTAACAGCAACGCATTGAAGAAATAATAACCACAGAAAGGCTCGAAGAATTCCAGAGACAACACCAGGGTTGTATGGAGGACTCTGGGAAACAAACGCAGTGAGAGACAGTCAGTTTTAGTATCATTCCAGCACCAACCAGTCAAATACAAGTTTCTTAACTTGAATTCTTTGCCAGGGACTGAAAATCTGCTGTTTTGTGACGTCAGGTCTTTGTTCGAGAGAGAAAAAGGCAAAGATGCATGTGTCAATATGAGAGAATATAGTACACGCATTAGCGTGCATACAAAAACATCTTTAAAAAAGCGTCAGAGCGCGATGCAAATTGAATTGACCCGTACATAAAAAAAATGCTTGAGACTATGTGTGATGTCACGTGTTTGTCTGTGGGAAATTTCAACATCTGGGAACATCATTTTAGAGAGAAAACATTGTTTTACCTTCCAGGGAACACCACCAGCCTTGTCACCAGGAAGACCAGAGCGAAGACGACAAACAGCGAGTCACATATCTTTGTCCAGCCACCGTAGTGAAGCATCTTAGCAGACTTTAAGAGGAAAAAGTGGCTGTTTTTAGTTTAGTTTTAGTTTTTAATTATCACAAAAAAGAGTGACCAAAACACTTTCAAAACACCTCTACAGAGAGTGGCTAAAAAGAGGTTCGGTGTTTCAAAATGACTGCTGGAAAGTCTGTCTAAGTCTCCCTTACCTACTCTGACCTTAATTCATCAATATTCATTTGTAAGGCAGCATCTCTGCATTAACTACCTTGTCACTTAGTCCAATTTTCAAATTAAAACAATCAATGTTCAAAACCTAAAATTCTGCCTACAAAACTGTTGAAAATTGAAAAGAAATTAAAAGCTTGTGCTCCAAAATGAGATCTCCCTCATTTAAAAGGTGTAAAAACCTCCATGTTTCTACAGTAGCCCAAACAGACAAACTAAACACTGGTTGTCGATGGAGCCTTTCGCATTTTTTGTGGCGACCATAATTTTTCCTTCCCACTAAGAAGGAACTACACCACTAGATGGCACTAAATCTTACACACTGCTCGTAAAATGTGTCGAGACAGAGATGAAGATCAGAGTAGACTTTGACAGGCCAAAATACCATTAATAATATATGTATATTAAATATAATAGTTGTGCCAATTTAGAATATTCCAAAACTGTTAGCCCTCGTGGAAACACACACCTGGCTGCCTGAATGTAACCTGAATGCATCATTGTCTCTTTATGTGGCAGATGACACCCAGTCACGTCTGAGATCACATGCTGAGCCCTACATATTTTCCTCAGCGTAGAGATGACGGTGACGGTCTTGATTTTCAGATGTTATCAGTGAAATGTTACACCCAGGAAAATCAGCCTCATAAAGCAGAGACAAAGAAGCTGTTGTCTCGCTGAAGGACATGTGGGTAACGTTTTTACAGCCGCACAGTTTGTTTGTATTTTACTGTTTAGACCATAATGCTTTTCTGTGCGCAGCTCACTTGATACCAGATGTAGGGTTGTAATGTGTTACGGGCAGGAAAACCTTTTGCAGTAAACAAACAATGAGTGCATTCAAGTCAAGTTCCCTGTGACCTTTGTGCAATGTTTTTGGAATTTCAAAGCACATGAGCAAACAAAACTGACCCAGCATTTTGCATTTCCTCCTTCCTTTTTCCCCAACTTGAAGTACACAATCACTTTTGTGAACTCGGGGTGTGGTGATTTACCTCTAGAAGGAAGTCTGAGGAGTCATGCAACAGCATGACCAGAGTGCCAACTCTCACAAAGTTGGCGCAGTAGGAGAAACCAATGAGGAATATGGTGGCAATGTGATGAATCACCTGCTCCTTGAAATCCTGGAACACACGCACAAACGCACAAAGACCACACAGTATGAGGACGATATACAACATAACCATGACTTCAGCAGGTCTACGTCTGTGGTCTTGTTCATCATTTCAACTCTGGGCACAGCGGATTTATGTGATGTCTGGAGTGATTAGTCGCTGCGTTTGTAGCTCAAATGTCTTTGGAGCCTCTGGTAAATCATATAAAACCGCATTTATTTTCTCACAGAATTTAGTGAAATTGCCTAAGAGCAAGCACCTCAAAGGGTTTTAGAACACAGGAAACATGAAAAATGGATGATTTACATTCATTATTTACTTATTAACTTGCAAATAAAACAGCATAGCAATACAGCTACAAGCCCAACTAAGCAGTTTAGAGGACAGTTTGTTGCCAATCAATTTCTGTTTCTGTTCAGTCAGTGAATTTTATAGTGGTGCTAAACATATCCTAGTTACATCCTAGTACACGTCCTTATATCCTAGTTGAAAGCAAAGCACACCAAGTTATGATATAACAGCAGATAATCCCAAATCCCAAGCATAATCTGTATTAAATTTAATCTAGCAAAGGAAAAACAACATTTGGATTTCTCTATGAGCAATCAGATTTAGCTTCTTTAGGTTTTCCCAGGGACAAAATGAGAGGAAATGCAGAGGAAACCATGTGATATGTTACTTTGAGGTTTTAAATATATGTGTGTGTGTGAGTGTGAGTGTGTATGGTGGGAGAGGGGCGTTGCATCAAAAGAAACAAGCTCACACTCACTTTTCGCTTGACATCCACAGAGACACACAGAAGCAGTGACACATAGAAGCCCATTTCCATGATGTAATACCAGTAATGAGCCTCGGACACCGGCTACAGAATGTGAGGGAGAGAGAAAAGGAAATTTTAGTGGTATGTCGATAACACAGAAGCATTTCCATCATCTTCATTATCTTTGTAGCCTCAAGAAAACATACTGTAGGGGTATGCTAAAGCTAAAAGAGTAGCATGAAGTGATATTAGAGAGGGACTTTGGTTCCTCCTGCATGTGTGTGCTGAGAAAGATCTGAAGATTTGTGGGGTTTGGGAGGTAACGGGACCCCCAAAAGCACCCTTTGTCCTAAAACTACCCAGGATTCCACACGACTGAGCATGTACAGCTTCACCCTGTCTGCCTGATTTGTGTGTGTGTGTGTGAAAAAAGTGTACTGGTGAAGTCGAGCAAGCGTTCAGTTTTTCCACGGTTCTTAATAGTCAAAGTCCTTCACATTCCCATAAAGAACATAATGTATATAAACAAAGCTGTCAACCAGCTTTCACAGAGAGGAAGTGTTTTTTTTTTATTCAAAGAAAGTGGTGGTACTATCTCAAACCAAAACACCTCTTGAGGAACACACAACATCCAAAGTCTGTACCACAATAGCAGGAAGTTGACTGAGGCGTTTAGAGCTTAAAAACACATCCTTTCTCTCTGTCAGAGGCCACGAGACTGCAGGAAAGGTAAAAAGGTCAGTGTTGCCTGCAGGAGCTGTAATCAGTCTAAGTGCAGATGAAGAGTGATTTGCATTTTTTCTAGTGTTTTCTGTTCAAGGCTGTGACCCTACAGGGAAAGGCTGTTTTCCCCGGAGGAATGCGACCTGCAGGCATAACTAACTGCCATCAGCACGGCAGAGATAGTAACTTTTCAAACTCACGGGTAACACAAAGGCATTCAGGCCAAGAGTAAAGGAAGTCAAAGAATGTAGATGAAAGTTAGAGGGTGGGCGTGTTGTCATGACCAAAATGTGTTGGAAAGTCTTCTGTGAAAAAGTCTCCTTCAGCACAGACTAAAGACTCCTGGTCTTTCTAGAGGTCCCTCCCATTTATTGTTTTTCTTCCTTGCTTTTTCTTTGAAATGTGTTAGTGCATGTCCCAGTTGTGCTGGAGACAAGATTGAATTGTGTAATAGGGCTGCATATCAAGTACAATTATTCTCACAGCCAATAAATCTGTCATTGACTTTTCAAGTCTATAAATGGCTGGGAAAAAGAGTTATAAAGCCACTGAAAGTTCAAAATGATTTCTTCAGTTTCTTGTTTTGTCTGGCCAACAGTCCAAATCATAAGATGTTCTGTTTACAGCGATATAAAATGCACAAAAGAAGCAAAGGCCTCACATTTATTGAGCTGGACCAAGCAAATCTTTTGTTTGAACAATCATCAATTAGCACAATCAATCTTCTAATTATTTCATGAAGTTCTTTCTGGCATTTCTGGAGTAAAAAGAAAAACACTTAAAGTCACCTGATTCACAGAGCTGGACTGAAATAGTGCCTGATAATATTTGTCTTTTTCATTTCCTGCTCACCTGTTTGGGATAACCCCTCCAGCACTCTCTGAGATCCCAGGACCATGGTGCCTGGAAGATCAAACCAGTCATCAGTAACGTCTCCACATGATACGAAGCCTTAGCCTGAACATGAACTCAACATCATCTCATTGCTATTCCTCACATTGTGTCTGTGATGAAGGCCTGCTTATCTTTCAAAAGAAATAAAAGTGACTAGCAGACTTACATCAATTAAAGAGGCGAGCCCTGCAGTGAACGCTATGAAGTAGAAGACAAAACGCCAGCTGCACAGATAAAAATAAACACCATCGTTGGTTAGAGGCTAGGGTATAAATTAAATTAGTGAATTTGTTTAATCAGGAACAAGCTGAAAAAAAATGTCAAAGAGGCATGTTGTACAGCAGAACCGTGTATTGCCATGAATATGAAAGGTTTCTTCACCGCCGTGCTGAATTTCATTGGCATAATTAATGTTACTCATTCAAATTTGCTGCTCCTAGACCCAAGACATTAAAACTCCACACCCACATTCATTTGTTCATTACATCAGCTTCTGATCACTGTACCTTACACGAACACATTACATAATTCTCTGTTGTTTTTTATATTGTATATATTGTGATTTTTTAAGTTGTCCAATATTGCTGTATCTATATTTTAATCGACTTGCCTGCTGTTGCTGATACTTGGCCTGGTTGTCATTTGGCTCTCAACTGACTTATCTGGTTGAATAAGTAAAATAAGTAAAGTAATAAGTAATAAGAAAAATTTCTAGATCTTAACCACTTTCTATTTTGAAAGGCATTTTACATCCGAATATTATATTTTATTGTTGTTGAAAAGACCTCTACACATCTGCAATAAAATAAATGAAAAGCACTCCGTGACATGAAATCCACTCAAACAGTCCCTGCTGTTCAGCAGACGGATTGAAATATCCATTATCCATTTATCACTTCCCGCGCATGGAAAATATTTGCCCCCTGTGAACAACACAGAAAACAAACCTGTAGTTAACCAAGCAGTGCAAGTCTACACCGTCTCAGTGTGAGTATTGAGCCGTTCTGCTCTGCGGCAGCTCCACTTTGACATTTAGGCTGACGAGACTGCCGCGCTTTCCATTAAAAATTTAGTGCCTGCTACAGCTAAAACGGACCAGCATGTAAAACGGCATTTGAGAAAATAACAACTCACGAGGCCTCGCAGAACTTTTTGGTGTTGCTGGGTCGGTCTTGGTTCCTTCTGTGTCTGAACCAGGTCTGGATCTTCCTCTGCGAGAGTCCACACTGCTTCCCCAAGTTCACCACCTCACTCTGAATGAACACAAACACACTGTTCATCAGTCCCTGAGATGCAATATTTCACATGTGATATATTACCAAGCAGAGCTCCTTGCTGATCTCCCTGACGGCTGCGTTATTACTTCATTACAATAAAGTACAGATCAGACAAGCTGCATATTGAACCTGTCACTACTATGATGATAAACTGTGCTTCATCCAACGATTTGTTCTGCACCCATGGGTCTGTCACAAGACCGCTGTTTGTCTGCCCTGATCTTTCTGCATTGTGGGTACTTTACATAGGGCTGTGGTGCTGCTGAAAAGGGCCTTGTGCTCAGAGAAACAACAGAGCAACCAAAAAAAGCGAATGACCGTTGCTGCTGTTGCTAGTCCGGTGCAAATGGAAATAGATGATGTGCAAATAAGTCAGGGCAACACACGCAAAAGCAGAAGTATGCACGTGGCACATGACAATATACAGACGCAGTGCTCACAGAGCAGTGCATTTTCATTTAATATGTCGACTTGACATATCTCACAGGTGCAAATTACTGCTTGCCTGCACAGGAATCTCAGTGTGGCAGTGCCAAATAAAACCAAAGGGAGGGTGGAGAAATTTCATGTGAACCTGAAATTCTGTGCGGCTTGCCTGCACCTGCTCTCTGATCAAGGGAAAAGAAGAAAGAGTTCTGATTAGTAGCTACACATAAGGAAATAATGGCAATGAATGGTGATCATGATAACTGAGGACAGTTTACTGCAGCGTAAAGACAGAATTTCCTGCATCGTGACTAATTATACCTTTAAAACAGATCAACTACTTCTGTGGGACTCATGCGGAGTAGGTAAATCTCTGGGGACTTCCCTTTTTTACCAGTTCCTCATTCTGAGAAAAACTCATGCAACACTAACAAATTCTATAAAACTGTGTCGGCACACGGTTTAATGTCGCAGCTATATTTTTTACTTTTTCACATTTTGATTTGCAAATGTGTGCAAATCTCCACACACTTGCTTTAGCAGGTCATGCCTTTTTCCTCCAAGGTACTTAACTCCCGTTAAGTTTTGCGTCTACTCTGCAGGGTTTTACAGCACATCTGTGGAGACATTAAGGCAGCTTTATCTCCTCTGGCTGTAACAAGGGGTGCAGGTTGTTTTTGAATTCAGAAGTGTGGGAGACATAATGACATCAGTGAAGGTGTAAAAGGCAGAGCAGAAATACAAACTTGCGATGGCTGCCGATTGTTCTGCTTGTAGAAGGTCTCCAGCTTTGGGATAGAAGTGGGTCGAATCCGGATCCGGTCCTTCACACCTAAACATTTGCTTAATGGGACAGCGATGATCCTGAGTGAACAGAAAACAGAAAGAAGAGAAAGGAATATATTTTTTTCCATATCAGCTTCAAACTTAATAAATAAAATAAATTGATTATAATTCCAGAGGGATCAATGTGAGAACAACAGCTGTCCAATGTGAGCCTACCACGGTACGGAGTAATGGCAACAAGATAGCTCATTATCCTGCTCCTGACAGCCTGTAGAGCCGCTCCCATGGGCATATTGTGACATTTGGTTAGACCGCTTTTGTCATTAGCTGATATGGTATCAAGAGACACTTGATCTCCATGTGTGTGTGTGTTACAGAGAGCTGGAGACAGACAGAGAAGGACAATGTGTGTGTAGAAGCACTGGAGAGATGTTTTGATAAATGTGTGTGTGTGTGTGTGTTTGTGTGTGCATAATCACATGTGTGTAACTCTAGCTCTGAGATAATCATCCTGAAGTGGACAGGGAGGGAGAGATCAGAGAGGATGAGAAGGTCAGGACAGTTTTACACTGCGACACAACATGGTCTCTAGTTACAGGATCACTCACACAGACACACACACACACACACACACACACGCCTCAACACAGAAAACAGATGCGGCCCGGGATGATCAAATGAACACACACACCTTTTCACCTTCCTGCTGACTGACAGCAACTCAGACGTAAACAACTCCTGAATACTTCACTGTCCATCACTCACATGCACAGGTGCGTGCAGGTACTAATTCACTCACTCCTCCTCTGCTACTATACGTATACATGTAGCATTACTTACTTCTCTGCTAGACACCCAGTGAAGGTACAAACAGGACTTGTTGGACAATGTTGCTAACCTTACATGTCAGGGAAGCTCATGAATTCAGTACATACACTAGCTGATAAGAGAAAGCATGCAAAAACAACACCCATATCTGTTGATCCATCGGGCGTGGGTGCAACCTCTGTCTGTCACTCTCTGTCACACAAAACTAGTTACAGTAGTAGAAGAAGTAGAGGACTGTACAGTACAGCCTTGCTATTAAGTATCAATTTAAAGTCATGCGCTACTGAGCCAAAGCAAACCCTCAACGTGATGAATTGAGATGCCACATAGTGTTCATTCCTTATATTGTTTGGTTTATGATTTGTTTGCTCTAATTGATTCATTTCACCAGAGTTCCCGGACTGGATTGCTCTTAAGTTTTAGCTCTCCTTCATGAATCGTGAATCAGTTGATGATTAAGTAAATGTGACTAATTGTCCAAACCTGGTTTATTAATACAATGGCATAGAAAAGGTTAAGCAATAAAATGATATTGTTACTTGAATCCCATTCTGTTTTCATAGAGTGTGTAGACAGAAAACCTTTAAGTGCTTGTTTATGTGCAGTAGGCCAAAATGGACAAATCAAGCACTTGCTCGAAAAGGGCCTTTCGTGTTTTAGCTTGTAATCGGAGGTCATCAAAACAACTGCAGATTCATTGTCTGTTGATGAACTTAGATCAGCTAGTTGCACTATTTTTTTTTTCAGGTATGCCAACAGTCATTATTGTATATTAAGAAAAGATTTCCCTCTTGTTATGACCATAGAGATGTTTTGACTGTTTCTGGCATCTAGGGACTCGAGCAGGTTTCACATAATAAGCTCTTCTGGGGATATACATTACAGTTTTCCTATCTGAGCAGCCAGCAGTTGGTATATCTCAATAAGACTTTAGAGAGTTTGTTTCTCCAGGCAATTAGTACTGTGGATTAGCTGACATTCAACATTAGATCAGTTTAGTCCATCAACTGTAATATGTTGATCAGCTATAAATAACCCACACCACCATTAATGCTATATCACAGTCATTATCCTAATGACCTCTAACATATACATCACATTTTATTAGGCTGAACCCAGTCCCTTTAGGATGAGAGAGAGCTTTCAAACAGTCAGCAGTTAAAAACTGTCTACTCATGATGCCTGCCTCCCCCTGCATGTCTGATATATACCCTCCATCCACAGGGAGCACTGATGAGGAGTAAAGGAGCCATTATACTGAACCACGGACGTAGCAGGTAGCAAACCAGTCAGCATGACCAGTGCCAGTCAAAGAGGAAATCAGATACACAGATATGAACATGTGCTTTCACCTGGCGACAGACTCAAAAAAAACAAACAAACGAAAAAACGTTTAACTGTTTCCTTGACACATTCCATCAAGCATACATCATTTGTCCAGCTCTAACAGAGGCAGGTGCGACTCACCTCTCAAAGACATATCTGAAGGCTATAAAGGCGAAGGCCAGAGGCAAGGTGTAGATGAGATCCCTGGGTAAAGGATAGTGGCCCTCGTCCTCCTTCATCTCAATGTCCTGCCAGTGGATACCAGGGGGAAGCCAGTACTCATCCCGCCACAGCCACTCATTTAACAGGGCCTCCATCCTGAGGGGAGGAGAAGGAGGAGAACAGTGGTTTGTGTGACTGTTTACCCAGGCAGACCTGACCTGCTAAAACATTGATGCCTTATTCATATTCATGCCAAAAACAGCAGCTGAGACCCTCATGATTAAATGATCTCTTGATCTCTTGAACTTAATTAGCTGTTGGCCTTGAAAGTATCAGCAAATGTGCAATTTAAATTCCCAAGAGAGCAAGGTGAGGTATTCCTTATATCCGACCAAGAAAAGCAGCAAATCGTCCTATTTGAGAAGCTGCAACAAAGCAAGAAACTATGAATCAGTTATACAAAAAAATAGTTGCCTAATCAGCTAAATGGCTTGGCACCACAACAGTAAACAAGAAGAAGCTTCAAGATACCAGCCCGATAAAAAACACTAACTTGGTGGTGATCCAGACATGAGTCTGTGCACGTATCCAACAAAACCCGAACAAGGCAGCCTTACACAGTTTCAAGACTTCGAGCACTCTCTATCTAAAACGCACACACATGCACACACGCACACAAACACACTCTTAAACACACGCACACGCACACAGACACACACACACATCTCCGCGGTTATGAAACACGAAACATGTTCAAAAGCTGATCGATTTGAGTTTACAAGCTGCTTCCCACGGCGTCACATTAGATCGACCGGCTTATTGATTGTAGCGGTAAATTATGCCACAGCATGACAGTGTGTGTCAAAGACTCCACGCGAGAAAGCAAACAGCCTGCGCATGACAGCGAGGCACACACACACACACCTTGTCCTACAGAGACAAATCCATCAGGTTAAACACAAAACACACGCAGCGTGTTATTTAGAATCATCATGAAGTCTGGCAGCCACAGCAAGAAAAGCCAGCCTCTCTCTCATCCGGCCTCGACCGAACAGCCCAATCAGCAAACAGCTTACCTTTTTTTTTTTTATTCACGATCGATTATAAATGGTAAAAACTCCGCAAAAAAACACGCATCATTGTTGATCCATATACAGGTTATAAATGCGACATTGCGGTTACCTGTCCGCGCTCCTGTGATGGGGATGAGAAGAAGGCTGCAAACGGGAGAGGAGGAGCGTGTTTGACGCAACCTGCTCCTGCTGAGGGCGGGGAGAGGGACGCGCTGTCACCACCACCATCACCACCACCATCAGCAGCAGCAGCAGCAGCAGCAGCGGCTGTCTAGGCTTTCTGTCAAACTGCGTGAAGCAAACACGATATAAGCAGCCAAAAATGTGTTATACAAGCCTATCATCGTGATATCGTGCTATGGTAGGAGTAAGACGTGACAACATCTTGTCATATATTGCAAACAGATTCAGTTTCTTTCTTTTGTCTCATTGTCATAATCAGCGCCCATCGAATTCTAGATAACATTGCTTTTGTCTCAAGTTTAACTGTTTGAGAGTCGAGTTAAGGTTTTTTCAGGCTCCTTGAGGGAGACAATGTTTTGCCTCACTAGCTCAGCCTACTTGAAGCACGAGAGCACCTGTAAAAAAAAACATTCTTTGTAAAAATGTATTTCATTTTAGTATATTTGGCTCTTAGTAATGAGCCTTAGTCATTTCTGGGGGGAAAAAAAGTCACAGGAGCCTTGATTATGTCCCACTTTCCTATTGTTCTACTTCCTTAGGTGAGCAGAGGGAAATGAACACTGCGAGACTGAAAACCTCGCAGACATTTCATCGTGTAATAGACAGATACATAGATGTATCATGCCTTCTTCAAAGTGTTTCCTTACTGCAGTGCACCAAAAGATGCACAAAAACACCTACCATCAGAGAGGAGTGTGTGAGATGTTGCGTTTTTGCAGAACTGGTGATCCGAACGAGAAGAATCTAATGGGAAGTGCTCATGGGAACTTCTTTTATAGCTTTAGGTGCGTCTTACACTCAGACAATAGGGGATAATATGAACATGGAACTCTCATCAAACATGTTTATCACCAACAGCTTATTTAGTTACTCGTGGCCTTAGGGCACCGTCAGTTAATGTACAAGTTGATTCTTATATTGCTGTTAACATTAGAGAGGCATTGTGCTGAGTAGATTCGGGAAACTACGGCAACGCAGAGAAAGAAACACATTATTGGAATGTTTGCTGGCACAGATATCATTCATCAATCAGCAGTCACGTTAAGAAAGCTGATAAGATTTGGAGCGCTCCTCACATGACGCTGTCTTTCATACCAGTCATACTCTAAAAGTGCTTAAAAGCCTCAGGGGTTCAATTACATCCAGCAATTGTCTCTGTAGATAATAATGATGATTAACTCTCCTTTCTTTCTTTCTTTCTTTCTTTCTTTCTTTCTTTCTTTCTTTCTTTCTTTCTTTCTTTCTTTCTTTCTTTCTTTCTTTCTTTCCTTCTTTCTTTCTTTCTTTCTTACCAAAACATTAAAGCTTTGACTCATGATCTAAAGTTTGTAGACAGATTATGATGGGATTTCACACCGTATCTAATGAACACTTTTCATCTTTTACTGCTTTTTCTCACCCATATATATGATTGGTGACCTTGAACCTCTTTGAGCAATACCGACAAGAAGTATCAGGTTTTATTTCAGGTGTCCTGGAGGTTCACCTCTGTACAGACAATGACTGGCAGATGCCACATTGTTATATATTGACTACAAATAGAAAGCATGGCCAAAAGTAAAAAGCAAATTGAATACAGGGTATTTACTGCAACCCTAGATCCGTGAGTACTGGTAGCTTCCTGTAACCACAACTTTACTAGAGTTACTTTGAGGCTGCCACACAGTGAAGTGAACATCAGTACTCCTCTGCAGGGGTAAATAGACAAAAACCTATTGAGTATTTAGCTCCACCCGTGAGCTACAATGTGCAATTTGCTTCAGAAATTACAATATGTCTAACAATGCCAGGCTCTCTCAGCATACAGTAATTGGTATAGTTTGCAGGACTGGTACGTGATGCAGACAGAGCATGTGACTGATGATGCAGCCATCATGGAGAGATGAAGAGATATTACTGTCTGCGAGCGTGAAAGGTATGTGCGAAAGGTCGTGCAACAAGTCGATTGCTTACTGAAACTTTATAAGGACTAGGAAATGCATACTGTATATACACTATGAAGCCCTTTGGCTAAACCCTTAGCTGGGTGTGTCCTGTTATCTCTGTAGGTTTTGTGTTGGCCAGCATACCTGCTCACACAAACACACCGAGAGGTGGTTGCATTGATACGTACACTCACATGCACAGTCCCTTTGACAACATGACATGATATGTGAACAGCAGAGGTAGAATTCAGACCATCTGGAGATCCTTACCTCATTTAGTTGATTAGGCTGGTAGAAAGTTAACATATGCATACACACATAATAGGGAGAGAGAGAGAGAGTATTAAATGTAATGAATGTTCTTGTCTATACACACGCCTGTGTGTGTCTGTGTGTGTTGGACGATTGCTATATAATTAATATACTGAATGGAACATCAGTGTCTAAACAAGTACGACAGCCACTGAGTTAATTTTCTGTTTTACAGCCAACCACAACACCAGATGCACAGACAGCATAGCACAGCTGGTAATATTGTAAATATGAGTTAAGTACACAAAATGACACTTGAAACAAAATGAATTTGTTCACCTTCAAACCATGTGTACAAGTGGCCTGGTCTGTATGTACATTGTATTTATGTACATGTTTGGAAACGTTGAATTTTTCGCTGCCTTTTATTGTGCCCTCAGCACAATGTCCTAATGACATTCACAACCTCCTCTCCTCTCCTCTCCTCTCCTCTGTGATAAAAGCTTTCTCTGTTTTTTACTGGCTCCTGCAGTGTATTCCTGTCCTGACGTGCAGCCACAAGGGGGCCATGACATGCAAAAACAATTTGACTCAAAGTATAAATATAGACAGTGTGCATCTCTAAAAACGGTAAGCAAAGTGAAACAAGATAAAAGTTACCACAGAGGTTGCCATCAAACATTACAAGTTCACAGTGACAAAGCTAACGTGCTGATGTTTATAGCCGGGATAATGTTTTCCATTTTAATTGTGTTAGAATGCATATTTTAATAATTAGGACGGAAAACAAAGATAAGGTGGGGCTGATGTCAGTAGTTTAGCTGATATTTGGTTATAAAGCCAAGGTAATAAACCTCTGATGTCCCCTGGTTGCTCCACCTCTACTCTCTGTGATTTAAAGAGTTTAACTGCTGCAAACTTTAGCTGCTGTTAGCAGCTAGTTCAGCTTATTAACCGGGCTACTGAGCTCAGAGCACCAGAGGCATTTTGGACCACCAGGGGAGAAGAAGTTTTCTGGCCCAGGGTGCAGGTGAATGCCAAGAGGGAGTGGAACCATTGTCATGCCAGAACCGGAGCGTGTAATTTAACTGTGCTTAGCCACCGCTATGGACATAATGACAGATGTGAAAAGACTGAAGCTGATGTTGACAAATGAGGCTGTTGTCAAGTGCTTTGTGAAATAAAAGGCTGAAAGAGAGCTAGGCCTCTTACTGTTGGACTTGTCAGTAATATTAGCTTGCTGCTATGTCTTGAGTTGTTGCACTTGCTTGATGTTTGGCTGTGAGTTTTACAGACAAAGTTTTGTGCCAATCCCTTTAGTGTATGTTGTGCTATTTCACTGAATATGTGACAACTTTGACCTGCCAGTGGTGCTGGAGGAAAGGTCAGAGGATTACAGTTAGGACTTATCCTCTGGGAACCAGGACAAATATTAAATCATGATAATCCATCAAATAGCATAGAGCCACGCTGCTACCATGGCTATAAACACAACAACCCTACACTCACAAGGTCCACCATCCACATCCAGCCACTTTCTCTGGGCTCTGCAGGCCTCACGGAGAAGGGACTGTAAAGGCCTCTGCAAGACCCCTGGTTCTTAGCTGTGTACCCCCTCTGTCTGGGCCAACAATAACACAGCCGGGGAGGTAGGGAATGTGCACAGGAAACCAGCGCTTCACATCAGCGGCAGCAGTGGCGGCTCTGAGCCTGGCTGAGCTGAGCTGAGCTGCTGAGGACCTGGCTGGAGCATAGTCACGTTTTAGCTGGGGCCAGGGGGCTCCTCCAGGAAACACACACACACACACTAACACACACACAAATGCACACTGCTTTCCCACAGGAACCTGATGGGATTACTGTGTGCACAAAAGCACAGCCATTAGCTGTTTGTCCTGACACACACAGAGCATACACAGACTTATTTTTATAGGCCAGACACGCAATGATTTTTCTGCATTTCATCTTATTTTCTCATTCCTTTTGTTTCTCTTTCATTAGATCACACATAGACAGACAGTCTCCAGTTTAGCTCTCCTGATTTTCGTTTAATATCCCCCTGGTGTCTCTGAGCTTTGACACTCCCTGTCATCCCCTTCTCCTACTCTCTGCCAGGTGTTTTGTCGGCACCCTGTGGCTGCCAACACAACAGGGCCTCTGTTCTCAGCTCCCTGCGGACGCTCTCACATGCATGCTCTGTGTTTCCCCTCTTTCCTCACTTCTCTCTGTTCCTCTATTAATTTCTCTCTCGGAGCATTCCTCGAGCTCTCCACTGTTGTTTCTCATTCTTTTGCCTGTTGTTTTTGGCGTCACCTCTCAATCGGACCCCCAGAGTGAAGCCAGTTGACTCTCCAGCTCTAAGCTTGAAAGACAACAGTGCAAGGCCTCCTCTTCTTAACCAACACTCTATCCGAGAGCAGGCAAACACAACAACTGGAGCCTTACAGGAGAAATGGTGCTCCTGGGGTAATTGGAAGTCTCCCTCATGGACAAAGTTTGACCTCATTCCTTTACTGAATCCACAGGCAGTCCCACTTTGTTCCAGGAGAGGGCGCCAGACATTGCACAATCTGCAGGATTTTCAGCGCACAGTAGCAAAATGGTTAAGTATTTACCTAGAGTGGAATATTACTAATCAAGTACTGTGTTTAGGCCCAACTTTGAGGTACACGTACTTGACTTGTGTATTTCCACACACTAAGAAACACTGGGTTAAAACTGAGCCAGTGTGGGGTCAATATAGCATCAAGGCAGTATGGGGTTAATTTAACCATGTACCAACAGAAGAAAACCACCTAGCATTAAGATTGTTGATCCAGTATCCTAACATTAATATAAAAATAAAACCAACACAATTGTATGAGTCTTATATTGACCCCACACTGGGTCAGAATTTAACCATGTGTGTGTGTGTTTTTTTTTTAGTGTGAATAAAAATTGTGTAGAAGTGTCTTTTCTTCTTTCCTACACCATTAATCATCTCACAGCCCCTCTGACTTGTGTTTTAACACTTTCAAGGTGGCTCGGCCCCAAGGTTGTTAGCTCTGGACAAAACCACTAACTTTAACAGCGAAATGCTTCCTACTTGTTGACCTTCAGTATTAACAAGGATTTATTTTGTCAGCCACAGATTTTTCTGCAAAAGACAACACACTTTTCACACTTTAAGTGAATGTAAGTGACAGTACCTTTACTTAAGAAGGGTTTTAAATGCAGGAGGTTCGCTTGTAATGAAGTATGTTTGAGGTATTCTGGATCTGAGTACTTCTTGAATCACTGATACTTCCATATACTTTCACCGGAAAACTTCGTTAAACTTTCAAAATGGTCTGTTTGAGGATAATTTGTGTTCTTTAAAATGTATATCTATATCTTTTAGTTTACATGTTCTAACAACAGAGGAGTTTTGAAGCTCTAACCTGTAATTAATGAAGAAACGAAGTCCCTCTCCTATTGCCACTGATACTGATGATACTGATACTCCTCTGCGCTTTTTAAAAAACTTTTTTGACTCATAGTGATTTGAAGCACAAGCAATAGCATTGTGTCTGCTTCGTCTGCTGAAATTACACATGCAACGATGAAAACAAGAAAACCCCACTCCAAGTGGTCACCTAGTAACTGTACAATGAAGATTATTATCTTCAGGTGCCATGTACGTGCCAAGAGAACAATTTTTGTTAATGAATTTCTGCTGTGGAAACAATAAAGGAGCAAGAACTTGACCTAACGTGACAACCATGGGTATTCCTCACACCGTGTGTTTTCGTGTGTCTGCGCACAAACGTGTGTTTGTGTGTACATTTCCATCCTTCAAGGGGACCCGAGGAGGTAAACATCATTAAACTTCCAAGTGAGGAAGTTTGATTGTCAAGTATAAAGTCAGCTACAAAGCCTCTCTCACCCACCTGTTTACAGCCTTAATTAACAGGCAAACTTCAAGTCAGATGGAGGCTATGTCATCAGCCGCGTCAGGCTGGGGGTCAGTCTCCCATAGCTCCACTGGAAGTATTTAAGAGACCCGGAGGTTATAACCTCCCAGAGAACTAACCAACGCTAAGTATTGGCGTCATCGTTTGACATTAATGGGACACAGTTTCAAAGGTTATTATTCTTATAAACAGAGAAATAGACGTGAACCCCCGCAAAACTGCATACAAGTTTAATTTGGTTTAATCTAATTAAAAAACTTTATAAAGGTCAAATTGCTCATATTAATTGTACGTGCAGGTGCGTCCATGCCAGGATAAATGGGAACAACGTTTACCGCAGAAACCATTATCAACAATAAAACGTGCTTCCATCTGCAAAACGAAACAAGACGAAGTTTGACTTCATGAAATGTTCAACCTGACACAAAATGTTCTGTATAATATGAACCACATTGAACTAAAAGAACACGAAAACATAACTGTATTCAAACTAATGGCAGCAGAAATGAACAAATCTGAGTCATTTGCAAATACTGAGTAATGTTTATTTCAAGAAACATGAAACACAGATGGCTGAGCTTTGAGCACAAGACAAGGTGGAAAAGGCCAGAAGACTGTGATACTTTCTTATGGTTCTATAAACATTCTGTTATTTTATGTAGTTTTTTCTTGTGGTAAAAGTGTTACACTCAACATCACTGTGTACTCACACAATATTGCCCAGATTTGTTATTCCTGTGTTTGTATAGCGGGTAAAGACTGTGAGGAGATAACAGAGGCAGCCCTGACTCTCACCTTCATGGTCTTCAAACTAACAGCTTTTAAACGTCTGGAAAGAGAAACCAGGTGAAGCTGCACATTAGAACTCTTCTCTTTTCCCCTGCTAACGGTACACCTCGCTAATGACATGTTATTATGTCCAGCTGTTTAGCTATCTTTGCTCAGGGTAAAGGTCACAGGTATTCTCTGGCATAGGTCTGATCCGTGGCATTCCTCAGCAATGAATGCTGCTCTAGTACTTCAACTACTCGGCCCTGTCCGACTTTCTATTTTTGATTCAGAAAGATTCAGGAAAGCATGTGAAGTTCAACCGAATCATAATGGTAAAAAGCCAAGATTGACAGATTGAGATCATTTTCGCAGAGTTTATTAGACAGTAGGGAAGATAAATGATGGGCTGAGAGACATGATGAGGGTATAAAGGAATGTTTCTGACTGGATATAATTCAACTAGAGTGTCCAATTATTTAGAAGTCGTTCTTACGACTTACTTTAAAGGATAAGGCTGGTGCTACTCTAAATTATTCTTTGTTATTCTGTAATTTTATTGTTGTTAAGAAATCCCATGTAAACACCAACACCAACCAAGCTTTTGTCAGTACCATATTTCTTTCTGACTACCCTACCCTGTCTGTCAGACTCAGACACACAAATCTGTCTCTGCTGAAGACGTAAATCTTTAAAAACTGAACCCCAATATATAATTTCACTTTCCTAAAACAGCTGGGCACTAGCGTTTAACAATTGTTACTCAAACAGGGGGAAAAAAATGTGAATTTGTTGGGGGCTATTTTCAGGCGTGGATTAATATACACTCATGCTAGTCAATAAACCACGGTGGCCTTGTTCAAAGCAAGGTCGTAGATAATTGGTGTATTTGTAAAAGTTTTAGGTGGTGTAAAATGGTGGAATGGGCTCTATCTGGCTACACAGGAAATAGTTAGTAGCATGAGTTCATTGTTGATTTCGGTCTTTTTAATGGAATTCACTGATAATAAGATAAATATCGGATATATTTTCCAGCCTTATCCCTCAGCAGTGTTCATGTGTTGTTCATATTGTTTAGGGCAATCAAACTAATATTTGGAAACGAGGAAAACTCTTCACCAAATCTGGAATCCAGATAAACAAGAATCCAAAGTGAAATGGAAACCATCACTGCTTGCCATGTTACATTTATACACATTGTTCCTTTTAGCTCTAATCTCCAGATGAGTTGCATTTTGTTGTAGTTTTGTCAGTGTTTTAAAGTAAAAATCTGACCTTATCCGCAAAATAAGATCCCCTGCTCCCCCAACAACCTTTTTGTCGTCCCTTAACATGTCCATCAGCAATAATCACCTCATACTAATTACATTAGTGTCTGGATAAATATTTTAAAAGATGTCCCCTTTAATAATCTTCTCTGTAGTTCTCCTGGCTCTGTCTTGTGAGTCCTACTTCATCCCAGCTGCCCTCTGTCTCGTCCCTTTACTTTACAGGTCTGGACACGCACAGCTGCCTCTTCCCATGTCAGCCTCTCATTGTCTTCCAGTGACATCATTGAATTACCCAAAGCAACACATCTTTCATCATCATTTCAGTAATCATTATCATTATCATGCCACCATTAAGGTCTCTCCGACTGCATCATATTTGGCTGACTTCCTTCCCGGCCAGGACAAAAAAAAAGTCTGTAGGATTAACAGGCAACGGTGTAAACTAAGTACTTTTACTCAAATACTGTACATAAGTACAAATATACATACTTACTTTATTATTCCCATATGTCTAGTCCACTAAATGTCAGATTGCACTTTTTACTCCACTACATTTGACAGCTTTAATTACTTTTCAGATTGCATGTCTCATACCCGTCCTATGCAGTGAAAGCTACATACTAGCTTCAGACTGGGTGATTCAGAATGAGATTTTTTTCCTGACAAATGGAAGGATTAAGTGTACCTTTAAAGGCTGGGAAACTTTTCCAATTCCTAAACTAAATCTACTATAAACTATATAAAACCTTCTTAGATTAGCTGAAAAACACACCATAACAAAGCCGAACACAGGGCTGTTTTTCTGAGCTCACGAAAAGTTTTAAGACTTTTTAGACAAGCGTGTTTTTCTCAGGACGAGACAGCGACTTTATAGAATATCATGCATCGCTTTAGATTAGCCAACCTAACAGTACATAAAGTGGATAAAGTGAACTCGCTTACATGTAGCATTTGTGAGGCCATCCGTTAATAACTGTCCATCCTTGTCAGGGTCACCTGGGGCTAGAGCCGATGCCATCTGACATCGGGTGAAAGGTGGTGTACACCTTGGACAGGTCGCATTTCATCACAGCATTGCATTTGTGAGTTCTTTTACTTTTACTTAAAGTAAATTGTAAATACTCTACTTCAAGGTTTTAAATGCGGGAGTTTCACTTGTAGTATTTGAGTATTTTATCATTGAATACTTTAACTTAAGTAAGGAAATACTTCTGCCAGGATAGGAGGAAAAACAGACTAGTGGAGGAGGCATATGGGTGGAGGGTGGAAGGTGAAAGAGGATCCAAGTATGGTGGGCTTGTAAGAGCATATTTTGGAGGTCAATGGAAAAACTGCTGTAAGCTGACTCGAATCATCTAAGGAAAGACTGCGCCACCTGAACTCGCCCTTCTCTTATCACGTAAATAATAATCTATTTTATTATCATCTCATGATTGTGATCTGCTGTAGTCATTCTCATAACAGCAGACATGTCATGCCCTTTTGACTGCTGCTTATCACCAGCTGCCGCTTTGATTCTTCCTTCCACCTTCTACTTATGTGACCTCGGGTTTGGAAGTGGTTTGAGGCAATTCCATGCCACGCCTTTTACATCATCTCATGCATTACAAGCTCGGCTCTTTGTTCAAGTAGGTAATAACGGTGTTGTTTTCACTGTGGGCCGCGCTGACCACTCACAATGATAGGAACGATCACTCCACAGCAGCGCTCTTATCTAGCATCAGCAACTGAGGTCAGGAATGTGTTGTTGTTGTTGTTGTCACTGATTGTTTTTAAGGCCACAGAAATATTCATTGTTTTTATGCTTGTGCTCATGCAAAAAAAAAAAAAAAATCATGTGAATCTATGTGTATGTTTGGGATAAAAGCAAGCTACATCTCTAAATTGCTGTAAATGTTAAGTAGAGTAGCATTTTGGCTTTGACATTGGGTTAAATGCCAAACCTCATTCATGAATGGCATATGTTACATTTCAGTCTGATCACTGCCTACTCAGTATACAGCAGAGGTGCTCAACTGGCCGTTACCCTCAACTGGCTTGCGATCTCTGCTGAGGTCTTATGTCAACAAGACTTTGGAGATTTTAAACACTGTAAAACCTCACACCTCTCAGAGAAAAACCCTGGACTTGGAAATGACTGTGTTTTTTTTTTTTTTTGTCTCATTCTGTTAACCTCCTGTCAGTTTTTACTCTTTCTTCCCCCGTAGTGTGTGTTTTTGAAAAAGTTGTACATATCGGCTGCATTAATCTACTAGCAGCACCGTGCCTTGACAAACCCAAAGGTGCATTAGGTCTTCATATTTCCTTTCTTTTCATTTGTTTTATCTTATCTCCTCATCTCCTCACCCTCTCCCCTTGTTCCATACCTCCTCTCTTCAAGGCTCCTGACCCCTGCTGTGTGTATGAAAGTTGGCTGATCCTGGTCAGGAATTTGCCCTATATCTCCAGAGTTGGGGCCCGTAGCTGTAAATCACATGACCAGTATGTGGGAATAGCCATAATGAAGATGGACGGGCTAGAGAGAGAGCTGACAGAGTGGACTGCATTCCTCAGGCTAGTCCTCCGATTACGGTGATCACACACATACACTTATATCAATCACTGTACCATGTGACTTCAAACCTTAACATGACCTAATGTAACCTTATTCCTAGTTTAAATGTAATTAAATTCACAAAAGTCTTCCAATCTTTGCCGTAACCTTTTCCCTACCGCGCATATAAAAAAAATTGAATACACTGCATGTCTGCTCTTCATGAACATGTGCAGGCCCAGGAAGTGGGGAAAGTGGATGAAAGCAGTGACATCTCTGGATCTTGTCTCGAAACGAATGTGCACCAGCAGTCATCGTGTGCTACATGGCTGCACAATATCTGCATGATGCCCACATGTGGAGTCTTTATTTTATTTGGTGACGCAAAATCAAGTAAAGTATGCTAATCAAGTCAAACAGTGCACTGGTGTGGCGGAGACTTTCAAACTACGCAGAGCACATTCAAACCACTAGCTTTCAACTAGTACCAGATGGGGCAGGCCATGTTATAGAAAGGCTTACACACACTTCCTTGGCGAGACCACACACCTTCCACAGTCACATCTCAGCTCTTTTCACTTCCAAGTAACATTACAGGGAGTCTGCGTGAAACTGATGGCCAAGTTTACTCTGAATTAAGGACCCATTTAAAAGTGTTTTTCGCAGCTTTGGAGAGGCAAGAATTCAAAGAGCCACAGAAATGATGAATTGGCAGCTCACGTCTCTTTCAAGAGTTCACTGAGTCTATTGCCAAACTCAACCAGACACACAAAGCAACAAATATTGACTCTTCCAGATCCTGTGTCTTTTCTTGGTGTTGGGCTGGCAGAGCAAACAGCTGGAGTGCCACAGTACCGCCTTTCATCCTGACAAAACCCCCTTCCCACCAGCAGGCCCCTGTCTGCTCATACACCTACAGAACTGCTTTCTCCATGTGGGGGGCCCCTCGACACTTCAAAGTGCCTCGCGTGGGAGCTCCAGTGGGGTGACAAGCAGCCACAGCCCAGCTGAGCAGGATCGCACTTGTCAATGCCAGGCAAACACATGTTGGAGACTGGGTGTTAGCAACTTCTGGATTTGACTGTGTGACTGAGTGAGACGGACTCATGCTGATAAATATACAGATTACTGTGAGTAATCGGGTCGAGGCAGGAAATGCATTTACATGTGTTGTGTGTTGTTTATCAACCCCTTGAAAAAGTCGTATGACATCATTATCGGATTGTGTATCTGTGTATCCTTTGTGTTGTTTATGTATAATTGATTATTGCCAAAAGGAAATGCTACAATGCATTCCTTTAGTGTAACGTTACTGCCCCAGTCTGAAATTTCTCCATGCAAACATGCAAAACCTTTAATATACTTGGCCGAATAATCAGATTTTACTAGCAGAAATGCAGCTGTAAATTATTCCATAGTCTGACAATGGAAAGCAGGTTTAAACAAAGATGTGAGTCAGATTTACCGACTTTGGCATTTGCAGATTCCTCTATCTGACTAAAATAGATAGAAATGTTTGTTACACTTTGTCAAGAAACTGTAATGACTTGAATGATGTTTGACAAACCCACTGAAACAAACAGTCTGACACGAAGATCCACAACCACCTCATCTCCGACCGTAAAATATATCTGCATCCAGAGTGCAGTTAGCTTAGCATTAAGGCAGGACACAAATATCGTGACATCTTCTTTTTGCATGCTTTTTGTACTCATGATATAAACCAGATATGTATTAATAAGCTTTAGAGGTGCTGGTCGGCGGATTTTCTGCTTCCATTGGACGGAGCCAGGCTAGACAATTCCCCCTGCTTCCAGTTGTTATGCTAACCTAGTCGGCTTCTGGCTATAGCTTCGTACTGAGTGTGGTCTCAATTTTTACATCAAACCCTTCTCCAGAAAGTGAATATGTTTGCTTTCCGCAATGTCAAACAATTGCTTTAAAATTTCACAATCACAGTTATTAGCAAAACCAACAAGCCATGTGAGTAAACATAGTCCTTCAGAGGAACAAGATCACCGTAACCTAGACTGACAACATTAAATAAATGAGCTCAAAAACAATGCGTGTATGAGCAACGGGGAAGGGACAAACAGAAACGTGTCGTAGTGTCATCATGTTAGGAAACACAGCTGGCCACCTGATGCTCCCAACCCAAACTGACCTTCAGAAAAACCTCGATGCTAGTGGCCACGCAGCCTTGGATTGTGTGTGATTTGTGTACGTGTGTGCATACAAGCATATGTGACGGGGCCATTTGTATATATTAACAGTTCAGAGCGTGAAAATTGACTCATCATTTCTTCAGATCTTCCCTCTTGTCACTACGTGTGCTCTGCTCTGTGTCTCTAGACTAAACCTCTCCCTCCCCTTCTTTAGGTTTGTGTAAAACTCTTGGGTGGTCCATTGATACGCGGCTTTAATAGGCCTCCGAGCATATGCGTGTCTTACAGCAATAGAGGTCTGACCCTAAACAAATGTGTCACAGACAGTCACACAGGGAACAACAGGATCTGTTTGTGTTGATAGAGGGACATGACTTCAGTTTCTCATAAAGAGGATAAGAGAGGCATTTTCTTGATTTGTTTTATTAGAAGTTACACAGTATATGTTTTGTTTTACTGCAACACGAAGTGACAATTTCTTCCAAGAATCTTGAGTCATTTATGTCAGCCTCTCGCCCTCTCTCTCCCTTTGTTTTTGTTGTCTCTCCACACACACACGCACACACACACACACACACACACACACACACACACACACACACACACACACACACACACACACACACACATACACTTACATTACAGACCTGCCCTTCCTCTGCTTTCGTCTTCACCTCTGTGAATCCCCTTGAAAACAGCTGCAGCCGAACAAGAAGCGGGCGTGAGACAGCGGCAGGAAGGACAAGAGGAATGGATGAAAGGTGGAAGGAATGCTGATAGGCAGGTAGGTTAAGAGGATGTTCCAAGTATCTTAGCATCTGTTGCCTTAAGCCTCTAATGATCATAGTGCAGCAGCAGCGGCAGCAGAGTAGAACGGGCAGCAGGTTGCCTGCCTGCTAGCTGGACGTCCTGTCCTCCCATTTGTCCCAAGTATACCTGCTTTACAAGAGTTTCACACTCATAAAAATCTTTTTGTGGCCTTTCCCAACCCACACACTGACAATGCAAAGGCACACACTCACTACAGTGCTCCTGCATGTATGCACACAAGTGGATGTACAGATGCCTGTTACTGTGCTCAGGCAAAACGAGGTGAAGCTGGACATTCATGTTATTTGGCCTGACTATAAATTTTAAATCGGCTTAGTATGTTGGAATGATACTAAAAGCAAAAACATAATTCAAACTGCTTGAAGGAAATCATATTATTCTCAATCCTTTGACTTTGATGGACTGATTTCTCATTTTTAGCCTCACCTGTTCTGCAGGCAGCAAGCTAGCAGTTATGGATAAACATTTATTTTTAGCTGACAGAGATCGAATCGTGTTTGTAATGGGAGGTGTCCAGGAGCCAGATGGAGCAAATTGGTCAATTTCGCCTGCACTTATTGTAAGAGTAATGTGTTTAGACTCAAATTTTACTTTGTATTTTCAGCTTTTGGGAGGTGCAAACGTCTGGGATCCAATGTCCCCGCTGGTGTCTACTTTATAGACAAATCTGCATCAAAGTGAAGCAATTCTCTTGTGTAATAGAGTGTAATAGATTACATTATCATTATTTGTTTCATGGTATCAATGGAATAACATGGAAGCCAATTACTAAGCAGAGATAGAGCAGGAAGAAAGAAAGAGATTGAAAACAGAGAAAAAAAATCCTGTTTATTTGAAAATCTGTTCACTGCTTATGATCTCATCACTTTAACTGAAAGCACATACAGGGAAAT
This sequence comes from Nibea albiflora, assembly GCA_014281875.1. NCBI lineage: Eukaryota > Metazoa > Chordata > Actinopteri > Sciaenidae > Nibea > Nibea albiflora. The sequence goes on along the minus strand of CM024792.1, from coordinate 13,900,598 downwards.
AAGTGTGCATGTACTTTCTACTAAAGAGATTATTCCTTTTTTACAACTTATTCAGGATGTTATCTTTGTTGTAGAGTGTTACCAAAGTATCATGTGTTGGGACTTCCATATTTTTATATGCTGAGAAAGACCATTCTATGCAATGAGTACTTTTAATTTTGACATTATATTAAGCTGTCGATAAGTAAACTCTTAAATGCAAAAGGTCAGCAGGGTGCAGGTGAAATGTGATTATGTAAGAAATTGAGCAACTACTGTAACACATCTCTTTGCTGTTCATTTGACAGCACTACAGTCCACTAAAGTTACAGTGGTGTGCTTTACAGCTACACACCCAAATGCTGTATTATGACCACAGGGCATGACGTTTTCTGGAAACTCTTGCAAATGTTGCCTCACTATTATTATGTATTATTATTATTACATTATTATTGTTATCACTATGTGTTCTTACACGCAGCGAATCGAATGGAACAAGCTGAGTCATGTTCACTGGGGACTATCAAATGGCACTGGGGAAAATGCAGGTACTTAATGGAGTAAATTCGAGGTAAAGTTCACAACACAAAAAGGTCATTTACAACATTTTATCACAAAATAACATCATAGATGGAGGATATTTTATGGCAGAAGCATATAAGACTTTGTGTTCTTGAGCATGCAAAGCCCCGTGGTATAATATATTGGAGTAAAAACCCCGGCAACAGTGTGACAGGTTAAAATATCGTCACAGATGACACAGAGAGAACATATTCCTGGACTAAAACCATTACAATGTAATCTCCAAGCCATGTATACCTAATCCTCAATGAGTAAATCCAGACTTTTTAAATTTTTTAACATACATATAAATCTTCTCAAACAAGAGACTACAGTAAATACAGGTATATATGTACTTCAGCAGTGGGCAAATTATGGCTTCACCGGAATGGAAATGACGACTTTATGGCACTCCTAAGTGAAAACATTTTAAAAGGAGGGAAGGAAGGAGATATCAAAGTTGTTATACTCAGGTTCTGTTTGACAGATTGTTCCAAAATCCAGACACCATTTCCTATGGCGCTGCTGCCTATCCACCCTCCCCCCACTACTATGCATCAATGGCACGGAGAGATGGAGGTTTGAGCTTCATTTTTCACCCTCTTCCTTTTTAACTCAGTGGCATAAATCATTTTGTAGGACCACACCTCAGTATAGACTGCTCCAAACTAACCACAGAGACTGGGCTTGGGGAAAATCCTTGGAAGGTTTTATTAAAAATGGCAAAAAAAAAAGCACGAGTTTAAGTTAGTTATTGAATAGCATTACAGTAAAGTAGGCTGCACGCTGTCCTGATGCATTTATGTCTTACAACAGCAAGTACGGTTTATATTCTGTTGATTTTAAAGAGATTTCTTTTTGGAACCACATGTGATGAACATCTGGGCTTTGAATCAGTGAATTGAATTGTTAGAAAGTGAAAAGTGGTTGTGTGGTAAGAGCACAGGGAGAAGATATTTTATACTGAAACCGATCTGCCAGAGAATATATCTAAATTTTCAGTATGAGAAGAAACCCTGTGAATCTTCATCAAATGTTTTTGGATGTGAGGGTGCAGATGGTTACTGAGCGTGGTGAGACGGTGATGTTCCCCATGTTTCACGTTCAAACCTTGGGGAATGCCATTGAGAAGCACAGGCAAGTTGGCGGTGAGCTTCCCTTTTACGGAGGTTGTGGGGCTAAACTAGACACACATTTGCTAAAACAACCAGCTAAACTTCAGCCTTGAAGTGTTCTCTCAGTTAAAATGAATAAAAAGTACAGTTTTCTACTGTGGCGCTGTGAAGAGAGCTGGGACTCGGATGAGGTGATGTCATTTTTTTAGTTGCCAGTTGCTAGTTACCTGGCAACCAGGAGAGATTCCAGGAAGTCACTGGTCTCTGTCAAGAAACAGTCCAACACATAAAACGGTGAATTTCATATTTCGGAGTCTGCAGTTTCTGCACAGCTCAAACATTTGATATGTAACCTGTTAATTAGTTAGCGTCAGAGGTGCTGGTAGGTAGATGTTGTTACTTTTGGACAGAACGAGGCCAGCTGCTTCCTTCTCTTTCCAGTCTCACTAAGCTGAGCAAACCACGACACGCTGCAGCCTTATATTTAAGAGACAGATACAAGAGTGACCTTTTTATCTACCTCCTGGCCGTAAAGTTAATAAGAGCATTCCCCAAAATCTAACACGCTGATATACTACACATTAAAATGTGTTATTTCTATTTTACAGTACGTATTATTGACTGACATGCCTATACACCAGAGTTATTAAATGTCAAAATGGAGACTCTGGTCTGTCATAGAGCAGCCATAACTTGCATGTGATTGAGCGCCGACAGGAAAACTACAACACCCGCCCCCACCACCACCACCACCCACCCACTCCAACTTTACAGTTGGAGCGAGAAATGACCTCACCTCGTCCAAGTCCCAGCTCCCCCAAAGTTTGAACAGGAAACAGGGAGAACACCACCCCCGCCCAGCTCCTCGCACCCATTACAGCACTCCCAAAGAGAAAACATCAACATGAGAGAAAAGTATGACACCCCAAAAATGAAAGCCTTTAAAAATACAGGTCTGTCTGTGGATGTAAAACACAAAATACTTGTAACATAAGCAAACACGAGATAAACGTTTTGTTCTAAGCTCTGTTGTGAATTTTCAGCCTGTGAATTCCAGCCGTTGTTTGGATTCCTCTGAGAGGGAATGTTTTATGCTCCTTTGAAAATACAAAAGACGTCGCGCACATCTGAAAACCATTAGCTCCTCAAACTGTTAGCAAGCAGTCTGAGGATTCTTTCCGCTCTCTTGGAATCTTGCTACATTTCTGTCTTTGCTCTTTTTTCTCTTTTCATTTCTTTCTTTTTTTTTCAGGGGCCCTTTTGCAGTTACAAGGGTTATGGAATTTCAGAACCTTTATCCAGAAAGTCTTACTCCACGGCCCACTAAAACCAAAGTTGTATCATACACATCAACCTTTCTCCATCCCTCTCCCCGCTGTATGTTTTAACAGTCATTTAACCGTTGGCAAACGAGCTGTGCAGAGTTACAATATGCTCTATCACTGGGGAGCAACATCACGTGTATATCCGCCTCTTCCTCTTCTGGTTCCCACAAAACAGGCAGGGGACATGTGAGGCAGGTCTTCCCTCCTCCTCATCATCCTCTGCAGCCTAACCTTGCATAAATGGACCAATGTGTTTGTGTGCCGTTTTATGAGATCACATATTCTCATCCCCCCTTGAACACTGCCATTCTTTGTCTCTGCCCGTGTTATACTTTGAAGTTCTACATTCCTCTCCCACTGCATCACCGGGACAGCACAGCTGCACAAGGCCAGGTCTTTACAGAGCCAAGCAGAACAACGCGCTCTGGGTAAGGTGAGGCAAGAAATGCCTGCCTTGGAAGTAAATGATGGAAAGAAAGATGGAAGAAGAAGTAGGGGGGAGGCTGGAGGGGAAGCGTGAAAAAGGAGACGTTATGGGTTATTCCTGGGAGTCTATCTATCTATCTATCTATCTATCTATCTATCTATCTATCTATCTATCTATCTATCTATCTATCTATCTATCTATCTATCTATCTATCTATCTATCTATCTATCTATCTATCTATCTATCTATCTATGGTTGCGGTATTCCACTTTGTGCGAGCTTGCGTGTGTTTGTGTATCTGTGTCTTTATGTGTTTTTATGTGTGTGGTGCAGTGATCAAATTTTCATCGACCCAAGGGAAAACCACCAGCGGACCACAGGATTCCCAGCTGGGATCATCTCTAGACCCAGCAACACTCCACCCTGACCCTGCAGGCTCCAACCACAAACCCCAAGACCATGATGACACTACAAAACCAACCTCTAATCCCTCAACCCCACCTTACCACACGCACACACGCTTTGCATGCATCCACACACGCACACACACACACACACACCTCCAAGCTCCCATGACCTTAAGGTTACTCTGTGCCAAAACATACTACAAGCTACAGAGACGAGAGTGAATACACACTTGGAAAATGGGAACTGTGACAGTCAGTGATGTACATTTGAGGACTTTGAAGCACCAGTGAGCCTCATCATTACCTCATTTGACTTGGTTAGCATACAAAGAACAAGAATAAATCCCCCAAACAATGCCCTATTTTTCCTCCACTGCCTTTTTCTTCCTCCTCTTGGTGATACACTAAAGATGCATTGGGTCTCTTGACGGGCGATTTCTTACAAAAAGTAAAAAAACAAGCTAGTCTAGCAGAAACTAGGGGGGAAAAAATCATTCCCTTGGTGTGCGTTCAGGTTCAGCACCCTTGTAAACTTCCAAAAGAAAATTCCAAAAGGTCAGTATAGAAGATCTTGCATCAGACCCAAGGCAAGGCATTTTAGAGTTACTGCACTTTTGAACACCTCATAAAAGTAAGCAAGTATTCTGTGCATTCATATCGTTTTACATCTTTTTTAGAGCCGTCAAACTATATCTTTCTCAAGACTGATTTCTTTTTTTCGTTTATGTGCCTGTGGGAACCTCTATACAGAAAGAATGATGACCTTTAGCTGTATTACATTTTACATCATGAAGGAGAATATACTGTTGGGCATGTAATTCATGTTTGATGTCTACTTGGGGATAACTAGAGCTCTAATACATAGCTATATAAAAAGATCAACAAATAGAAACAAATTCAATCCTTTAAAATAAAGCCCTCTGGCACAGTCCTGCCTGCGATGACCTGCAAACGCACCAGTTTACCCCTATGGATAGAAGTACGGTATGACTAATTCTTGCTATGAATCACTCCCTGCAGAGAGGCTGTCATGGAAGTGATTTGGCTCAGTGATGGCTCTCCTGGCTGAGCTAAAGACAGTCTGAAAGCCCCCATCAGGCTCTGGTGGTCTCTCATGGTTCTTTCTTTCAGGCACTGGGAGAGATCAGGCATCGCTTCAAGAATTCAACTAATACACAAGCACAAGTTTAGACAGAAGTACACACACTCACGCAAAGACAAAGAGATACAGTTTTTGCATTGCAAACTTGTCCTGTCAGTGAATGATACTGATAATCCAAGCTGACATCTTTGTTGTGTGTGTGTATGTGAAAGTGTGTAACTATGTGTTCATGTAAGGACAATGCAATCCCCATCTGGTTTCTGTACTGGCTTGTCATCTTTTATACCAAGCGAGTTACAAGAGGGACCCCAAGTTCAACACCACAGCTACAACCGAGCCTCCACATTCCTGCTCCTACTGGGCCAGGCACATGTAATAATAATGTAGTCTGCTCCATGTAAAACAAATGGCTTGCTTTTATCAACGTGAGCATATGTAGTCACTGCAATGCACACCACGGCTCTCACTAGGATTTTTCTTTCCCGGAGTAGCGAGCATTAAACGCGATCTTCTTATCTTGAAAGCGCCGTATTCATGTTGCATGTTTTGAGTACCTCCAAAGCCAAACCTCTAAACACGAATCCAGTGCACAAACAAAAAAAAATCTGTCTTTACTCCAACTTTGATGACTGCAGTCGGAAAAATCAGTGACATCACAAGGCCACACTGCTCTCGGGTCGTTTAGACAGCCCGCTCCCTCAAGCCACATGTATTGACCTGAGGTCGACTTATGGTGTGTCTGTGTGTGTAAGAGTTTACATACGTGTATACAAATGTGCACGCTGGAAAAAGAAAAGAGACGGGAGACAAGCGAGTGAGGAGAAAAAAGGGGAAGGGAGGGCTAGTAAAAGTATTTCCCTGGGCTCTGAAAGTACAATATGCACAGACAGTGGTGTGTTTTCACTGTAGCCAGATCACTGCCTGGTGCAATGTGGTTCTGTTTAGAGGGCAGAGGGAGGGACTGCTGGGGGAGAGAGAGGGAGAGAAGGCAGAGAAAGGGGACACACATACACATAAATGAGCATGAAACTCCTTAAGGGTCTGATTCTTTGTTCCTATCTATCCGAGTCTTTCGCGGTGTCAGTGTGAGAGTGTGAAACTCCCCAAGAGCTTCTGCAGCACTCAAATCATTCATCATGACTCTGCTGCATGTTGAAGGCTGGTCCGACAGCCCGCTGCATGTTCCCCATTAGAATGAATTGCCATGTTTAACAGGAAGAAGTGTGAGGTATGAATGTGTAATGGTTAGTGTTTTGATGTGTGTGCATGTCTGTGTCTGGGAGAATGTGGACAAAATGTGATTTAATCGGAATTTCCGTGGTTTGTCTCGCTGTTGCTTAAGTCACGCGGTGGCAGCAAAGCGGAACACTCATTTATCAATGAACACAATGTGGAAACGTTAATGTTTTCACATGAGATTTAAATAAATCCCCTGATAATTAAATGCAGTTTTATGCCATCTCTTTTACAGAAATCCTAGTTCCTAATCCTAGTTCCCCACACATTCAGTCTTTTAAATCCAGATCACACTAAGTCCTGCAGAAACAAAAAGCATATGCATATGGTTGTAATTACCCGACTTTGTTAATCTTTGTCTTGAAAACTGGCCGAAGACATTACAACAAAACATCTCAGACCTTTCAGGCTTACCAGAGGATGTTGGAGAAAATAAATCACATTATTGCCAGGTAGCCTTCAAGTCAGCATAAAGCCCTATTGTGTAAAAAAGTATTTATGACCCTTACGAAACCTGTGTGTGTGGACACACAGAGGAGATGATTCGAGAGTTGCTGTCCCTGGCAAACACTGACCTCCAAAAGAGGTTTCCAGTGCCAAAGAAGGTTTTCCACTCTGATAACCAGCGGTTCATCAGAGGTCCTTTAAGGGGTTAACAGTGTTCATCACTATCTGAAGAACCATATGAAGCTGCTTCTTTGTTTCTTTTGGAAAAATCATTCGTTTTTTTTCCTTTTGATGTCTGTTGGTTTAAAAAAAAAAACAACCCTCATTTGACCAAAGACGCTGTGACAAAGCCTTTGTAGTGAAAAGCTTTAAACCACCGACCTCTAATGCCATTATCCAGCTTGTATCAGGGATGGACTTGAAGCCTGTTATACCTTCCACAAGTTTGAAGTTTTCCATATAATCATATTTCATATATGAAGTTTATAATTTTGATAAGCACATTTGTAGGGTCAAAATGGTAGCATGAAAAGCAGTTTTGGTAATAAAGAGATACTGTCTCAATCCCATTTTACACAGTTTTAGTTTAGAAAAGGACAGATGTTGAACACTTCAGGAGGACAGATGTTGCCATGTCAAAGTCTTGAACCTTTATGCCATGTTTGTTAGACAATTTGGTTGTGGTTACGGTCGGATTTAGGCAATTTTCATATGAAATTAAAGTCTATTTCAGCGTCTATGACCTTCAAATTGTTCATTAACCTCCATTACTAACTGTAACGATCCACTTTCATTGAGAACAGGCTCCCCGACTCACATTTCTTCAGTTTATTCAAGCCAAAAGTGTCTCCTTTGTGGCGCTATACTCAACCGTTTTTTGTCGAGAGTGGTGGAAACAGCACAGTAGGTAGAAACATCTGAGATGTGCTCAGCTGTCCTCACCAATATACCACCCAGATGGCCTCTCTCTCTCAATGTTAACTTCCTATCAGCACTTGTGGTAACAAAGCACAAGGATGTGTCAATCACAAGCACCAGTGGGCTGAGGCAGTAAATAGCAGGACTATTTGAATAGCAGGCGTAAATTTGACACACCGTGACAGAGTAACATGCTCTGCTTTGTGCTTTGCTGTTAACTTCATTTATGAATTGACTGCGATCTCTAACAGAAGTGTGTCGAGGCTTCCTGCTCAACTCCTGCTCTTGACCACTTCATCCGCCGTGACCTCTCCGCCATCCAGTGAACAAAGTTATTATAGTTATCATATTGATCTGTCGTTGTTGGTCATTACAAATGCAAATGCTGCTCATCGGCCATCAAAAGAGATCATTTAGATCATTTTTGAGACTCATCTCCTCACCGAGGTAGCCTAAAAGAGTGGTTTTTTTTTTTTTTGCAGAGTGATGATAGTGAAGCCATGTTAGCCACAGTGTGAAGGTTTAGCTGCTTGGCCCCTGTTATAACAACTCTAGGAGTCTTGAGGAATGTGGGTTTGTCCTGCAGTCCGTTACTACCCCCTCTCTCTCCCTCTGTCTCTGCCTCAGTCTTGTGTCCCCTCCCCTCTTCCAAACAGGGCATTTCCCTAACTTTTCTCTTTTTCTCACAAGGCTATAGTTCAATATTCCATTCTGGGGCACATATCCTGTCTCAAATTCCGACTCTGGGCTCGTCGACGCCAAGACACTCCAATTGTTCCAAGGTATTGTGTGCATTAGTGATCTCTTGACTACAGTACAATCAAATTATCAATGGCTTTGATTGTGACTATTGTTTCAGAAGCCCGTTGTTTCACTGGGGGATTATCTCCTCATGCATGTCTGCTAGATACTTAGATGGGGGTCAGATCACAAGATTACGATGCAGAAAGCTGCATAGAAAGTTGTAGCTAAAAGGTTGGAGGATAGAAGATGAACTTTTTTTTACCGGCTTCTTTTTCACTGCGGGGGAAAAAACTCGACAGTCTCACGTTTTTACAGTTAGTCTGCTCGCTCTGTTTGAGTTTTCATTCTCTCGATAAGTTTTCCTGGCAAATAAAGTGGAATAATAAAAATTTAAAAAAAACCAAAACGCAAGTTTCCCATCTGGGATTAACTTCAGAAAGCAGGAGCTGATGCTGCGTTTTTTTTTTCTCCATTCATAAAGTTGCGGTGACATTCACAGCTCGTTTCAGTGTTGCAACAATGTGAAGAAAAAAACAACAACCCATATTTGTGTTTTCTGTCAACTTTGCAGCAGACAGCTTCGGTGCTTGCTTCATACTGTCCAAGCGTAACAGATGAAGCCTCTTGAAGCCTAACTCTTTGCGTTTCCTCTGTGGACCTGGTAGTTTGTGGCACTTGATAGTGCGTTTTTCAGTAAACGCATCCAACTTGCGTGGTTTTGCATATCTCAGTATTCCCCATGTGAATGTTTTACTGAATCGATTATGCCATGATCTCACATGCAGTCATATTTTAATGATCACACGTTTAATTGATAATGCAGGATGATGCTTTACCTGCCTCATTTTGACAGCACGGTTGAAGAAGCGATCGAAATTTTTTGCACTCCCACTCTCTAATTGATCGGGTATTTCTTTTGTTCGGCATTGATCCCGCCTTCATTCACTTCTCTCACTGCAAGCAGCTAAAGGCATCTTTTTTTTTTTTATGTGTGTGTTTGAGTGGAAAAAAATCTGTTGCTTTTTAAGGCTCAGGCGTGAGGAAGCTTCCCTATCAAGTGTCTCACTATTAGTTTACCGTTCAAGTTGTAGGAAGTTACAGCGGGGTAGTTGTGACAGATTGATATGTAGAAAACACTGCTATTTGTCTTTAAAAGCAAAAAATATGAAATATGGAATAATTACAGGCAATTACGTGAACGTTAGTATCTCTTAATTTCCACCTCTCCCTGTCTGTCTGGCCAACAGGACTTTCTCTGCATGCTCGGGTGAGTTCACTGCTCATCTATCTCTCATCTTCCATTAAAATTAATCTGAGTCAGAGGGATGTTTGGCCATATTTATTTTCTTGTCTTTGTCCCGGCCAGATATATAATGCGGTTGAACCCATGGCTTGGAGTTTTGGAGGCTGGGTCTGCTGAGGTTATATATCATCAGGGGCCCACAGTTCACCCTTAAACCTGTGGTCTATAATGAGGTGGAGGAGAGAAAATAAACCTCATGGCTGTCCAATTCAGTTGGACTGAATGTTTTCTCAATTTAATATGCCCTAACACAGTTAGGACAGGATTGTAAGATTATATAGGCCATGTATGGGGTTAGCAAATCCAAAACAATACGATTAAGAAATCAATACATCATAGAATGAAAGCAACGAGAGTGTTGTAACATGTTGTGACATTTTACATTGATGAGAAATTGGTCTTTGTTAACAATATCCAGGCTCTTCGCTCAGACTGTGGTATGTGTGATGGATAGAGAGCATTTCGAGTTGATTGATCATCTTTGCCTCACTCATACATGTCTTTTCTATTAACCTCCCTCCACTCTCTGGCTCCCTCTAGGCTCAAAGCTATAATTTAGGGCAGTGATTCCTAACCTTTTGGCTTGCCTTTCAAACGAAGCAATGTTGTCACAGATTGCATGTATGAGAGCGATGCCCTAGGCTTTATTTAAACAGATTTAAAGAAACATGTTTTTTTACAATAATCCTAAAACTCCTCATATATCTTGGGGCCTTTTGAGGGATCTTGACCCCCAATCTGAAAGGCAATGATTTATGAAAATACTGTTGGATGGATGGACTGAAACGTGATGCTTTATTATAACTCTTTGTCACTGAGCATGTTTCTCTAATCACTTTATTACGTTTCTCTCTGTAGTCTGTAGTCAGTACACAGTATTTGGTGTCTGTGGAGTGATAAACCACTTATGAGACTGCTTTGAAGTGCGGTATAGTGAAAACAGATTGCCGAAAGTCAGAATTTGTGTCTCTTCTGTTTCCTTGCATGTTCTTCTTTACTCACCCCCCAACTCATATGTTTTCTCTTTTCTCAATGCAACCACAGAGCATGTCACAAACAAAAAAATCAAATCAGTGATTCACATAATTCCATTGCAAACCATTTTACTGGAGAATTGTGGTGTCATGTTCACAAAGTTATTAAGGTTGGAAAATGTATGATAATGATTTAAGAATGAAATTGTTCCACTCTGTTATATCAATGGTACTTCCGCAGTTGCCAGGAGGGATGTGGCAAGATTGATTATTTAACAAGTTAAGTTACAGTGAGCCATAAACTGCATCACAACCTGACTTGGTTAAAACATTACGTAATGCAAATTAAGTGCACATGAAAATGAGTCATGGGTTAAAGCAGGGAAGTTAAAATACTAAACTTAATTTGAATTCAATAGTTAAATCGTTCAAATGGTGGCTGTTCAAAATAATGAATTAAGCAATGGATAACTTTTCAAATAGCTAAAAGTAATGACAGTTGAAATAGTTAGCTCAAGGTAGCCCAATGGATAGAAAGAGCTAAAGGTAATGAAAAACAGTTGAAATAGTTGGCTAAGGGTAAGCAGCTGAAGTTGTTAGCCAAAAGTAGCCTAATGGATAACAGTAGAAAAAGCTCAAAGTCATAAAAATATATTGAAATTGTTAGCTATAGCTACAGCTAATGAAAATCAGTTACTTAAAGTCTAATGGATAAAACAGCTAAAGTAGTTTGTTAGCTAAACGTAATGGGTAAATAAACGTCCAGTCTCTGACACTCGTAGTAGGCGTAACTTACATGCAAACTCGAACAACACAAGCTTAACGTTGATGAATAAATTCTGTGGAAATTATATATCTGTACATAAATACTGTAAAAGATCCACTTAAAAATGAAGACATTTGAAACAGGATGGTGTTGGTGGTGCTGATGAAGGCTCTTCTGACAGGGCTGTGGAGTTATGCCAGACAATAAAGGCTTGAAACAACTGTAAGATAAGCTGAACCACCTTTGTTGAGTATATGATATATAGGACTGTGCATGAGAAGGACTGATAAGTCCCTTTGTGTTTCAAGTGTTTCTAAGCTTTTATCTTCTTTCTTCCTCTGTCTAGCCCCTACTCTGGAGTGCACACCAGGACTTGGTCTGGATCCAGGTCTAGATCCCTCTGCTCAGCCTGGGTCCATACAGTGAACAGAGAGTCAGAAAGTGAGTGTTAAAGCGGAAGTGCTTCGGTTGGAGGGATAGCCAGACCGACCAATGGGATCAGGGAAGCTGGCTCAGGTGCTGCTTGGATGGGCGGCCGTGTGTGTTTCGGTGTTCCATGTGGCTTGCGTTCAAACTGGGGATGGACCGTACCAAGCTAGCCGATTCACCGGCACTGTGGACCAGAGAGAGGTGCAGCGGGTTCGACGCCGTGGACAGGAGACACTGAGAGGGTAAGGATGAATGTGTGTGTGTGCTGTCTTTGGTAAATTCCAAAGGAGCATATATATTATATTATTATATTATATTATAAGTGTGCATAAGAAGAGTGCATTAAGTTTGCTTCTTTGCATACACAACACAGAGCATTTGTAGCTCTCTCTGGAGAAGGTTTAAAATATAAATGACTTTCCCCTCTCTGCTTTCCTGGCAGCTCTCTTTCAACTGCTGTGCTTTCTGGGCTAAGGCCAAGCTCGCCTTATACCAAATTATGCTGCTGAATACTACCACATTGTTTTCTCAAAAACAGCACATGTTCGACCTTAACAGGCTGCTTGCCACACTGAAATCTCCCAGTGCATTTACAGCAAATTGACATTTTCATGGGAAAGAGCAGCTTTCTATACCTCATGAGGGGATGATGAGTGAAAAACATGACCCAAATTCCCCTGAGTGTATTAGTTAAGCTGGAGAAAGTAGTTCAGGACTGCTGTGGGGATATTGCTAGCCCCCAGTGTTTTAATTTGAAATGGCCAACGGTGTGTGTGGGTCCATATGAACATACATGTATGCATGTGTCTGTTTTTAAAGATGTTGTTCATTTGAGTGTCTGTATGTGGGGAGTATCCAGTGTAATAAACCACAGGGATCACATCACTTCTAACCAGCCGCAACCCCCACTCCCCTCCTTCCTCTGGCCCTTCTTTCTGCTGCTGTCCAATTTTTTTTTTTCACTTTGTTACCTAAACGCCACGAATCTGGGTGTGCGAAGTATGTCAGTGCGGCAAACTGAGTTTTCACTGTATATTTCGCCACTTCTCGAAAAACAAAGGATGTTTTGTTAGGGCCCGTTTTCAGTGTCTGCATCAGTTATTCCAATCAGACTCCCATCTGTCCCAGCTTATGGTTCCCCCAGTGCCAAGCCACAGGAAATGAGGTATTCGTATCACCCGAGGGGGTATGAAAAGGGGCATTTGTTTCACTGCTGTAGGTGACAAAGCAGCAGCAGCAGCAGAGGGAATAACAGAAAATATGAAAGTAAGAATGCGTGCATGAGGAAATGAGAGATGAGATGAAGAAGAAATTGGGAGCGATAGTGAGAGCTAGAGAGAAGTAACTAAACTCAGCGAGTTGTGGCATATTAGCTCACATAGCATCATGGAATGGATGTTTTCTCTAAAAACATATTCAGCAGAGGTTTGCCTGCCTTCTCACTCATTCATTTAATTATTATGGAAGACATGTTAGATAAAGAAAATCGTCCTTCCTCTGCATGTAGACATAATAAAGACATTTTATACAAAAGTTTAGTTCTCGTCCGCAGATACCATGTTATCCTGCCACAAGTGTTCAGTGAACCACAAGTAAGACGATTGGCATTGGACTACAACACATTACATGATCTGACTAACAATAATTCACATTCACAGTTTGTCTAACAGACAGTGAGCAGTGAGCCAGAGGAGAGAGTGAAGAAACCAGGAGACCTTGGACAATAAGCTTATTATTTCCATCAAATAGTCTATGATTTCATGAAAACATATCACAAAAGCCTGCAGACTTTTTCCATTACATTGTTAGGTTCTGGAAACACTACTGTGTAACGAATCAAATGCTTATGTAGCGAGTGTTTTGTGAAGTAAATAGGTAATGAGGTTATACAGCGTCTTTCAAACTGTATGTTAAGGCTGTTTGCATGCCGGGCTTCAGGCCAGTATGAATACCACAAATCAGAGTTATCTGACAAAATGTTCGACATCTTTTTGATTATTTTTATTGGATTTCTAGGTGTTGCCTAGTAACTGTCACTTGAATTACTCCAAAAATGTTAAAGCGCCTCCCATGTGCTGCGACACGCTGGCCAAAGCAAATAAGTCTAATGTGTGTGAATTTATTTTCAGTTACTGTTTGAGTGTCTTTGGATCACATCACAGTTACTCTGAAATCGGGTGAAATTAGTCATCTATGTGTGTGCATGTTTTATCTACCACCACCTCTGGACAGAAGCCGCAGGGTGAAGAAATCACATTTGTGTTGAGTGAGTAAGTGTTTTGGCCATTGATAACGCTTTTGCGTAAGGACGGCCAAATGTTTCTTACACGGGAGTTGTCGAGAATTTTACTACAACTCATTCACCCCAACAAACTGCAATACATAATGCTTTCATCTAAGACTTGGACTGTCAGTAACTCTGTATAGGTTTCACAGATTCTCTGTGTGGGATATGGAGGGAGGTTAGTTTAATGATGGTCATTATGCTGGCCTTGGGCTGGGGTGCAGTGTTTATTTGCTGGCTAGAACTCCATATCCCCTGGTCTGTCTCTGGTAGCGCTGGGTCTGATGCTGACTGACTCTGATTTATTGGCTCCTACTGCAGCCTGGCATAAGTCCACTCAAGGGCGGTATCTGATCAGACCTTAGGCTGGCTGGCTGGCAGGCCTACTGTAGTCGATTGGTGATTGACTGTCTGGTTGGAGGAATGAAAGAAGGAAAGTATGAGGCGTAGAGTTGTTGCTTTTGATTGCTCCTTTGCTTTCAAACACCCCTACCGACCGAAAGAGTTGAATATTTATAGTTTAATAAGATCTTTTGTATGTTGGAGTTTAAGAATCTAGCCAAATTCTTCTTCTTCTTTTTTTTTTTTTTAGCAGCCACCCACCTTATTAACTTACTCCAGCTTGGCCCAGCTTTACCCAGCTCTGCTGAGGAGAGACGCCTTGGATGCTGGCTAACTTGGCAGACAGTCAGCCCCAAAGCAGAGAATTACATTTGGCCTCTTAAGTCCCTTCCAGGGTAATGTCAATACCACCCTGATGTCCTGGATGGCGTCCTCTATTTACTGTCTGCCTTGGAATATGCGTAATTTGAAAGAGAATAAAAGAATTTTCCCATTCTGGATGTCACAGGGCAAACCTCTTTACCTCAGTCCTGCAGTATCTCAGTGTTTTGAGGACAGAGGAAGGAAAAAAGCTTGAGAGGAATTTATATTTGGGATGAAGGAACAATCGCCAGTTTCCCTTTCTGTTTTATGTGCATTAGGTTCCATTTTAGGTTTTTATGTGTCTGCATTTTATGCTTACTGTACGCGCAGGCTAGGACTGAGCTATAAAGACGGGATTATCCGGGACAGCTGATTATCATGTGGCGTGATAATAAAGTGGCTTCTACTTAAAGTCAAACAGTATGAAAAGAGTCCAGCATCAGCTTACTTCCCACATCTCCGCACACACATGAAGTCATCGCATGAGCAGCACTCTATTTGATTTACAATTAGCCCACTCCTGCTAAACGGCACGTCATTATAGCTGAACGCAAACAATATTAGGTTTGCCACAAATCATTTGAGTTTAGAGATATCTTGGGTAATTATGTTTTTTTTATTATTTAATTTAACCAGAACAATAAACAAATATCCTCTCTGAGGTTTGTGTGGTAGACCACGGTTTAAATTATTGTGCTAAACAACTATATCTCCTCCTCACAACACACGCCACCATAAATCTACTGTTGGTTGCGTTTGACTCTTACACTCGCTCATTCCCTCTTTATCTGTCTATCTCACTTCAATTCAGTTTCAGTTCTTTCATTGTTTAGTTTTAGTTTAGCAAGACAGCATTGCCAAGATTATCCATGTTTCTCTCATCTCCGTCCATCTTTCCACTCATACCTCCCTTTTCGTTGCTTCCACTTGCCCTTCCTTCTTTCCCGGTTTCTTTACATCTTTACTTCCTCCCTTTCGTTTCTGTTTTTTGTGTCATTTTCTACACACATTGCATTCCTTTTTATCCCCTCCTCTAGATCTGATAGGAGAGCAACAGGCCCAGGTGTTGCTAGAGGCAGCGATATGTAAGAGTTTTGTTGAAGGGGGTCAGATACCAGGCACATGACCTTTGACTTATGACCAGTACACTGACACACACATATACATGGACACAGGCACCTGACCTGGGGCCCTAGCAACTGTGAACTTCTGGTCTGTGTCTTTGTGGAAACAGACTGTCTGTATAGTCATTTTCCATGCCTGCCCGGTGCTTGTAGGTCAGTGGAGGCCGGCTGCTCAGAACTGCTTTAACCTTTGACCCTGTGGATTCCTGCATGGGAAGGGGACCCTCAGGCTACAGCTGTATAACTTGTTGATTTTGCAGTTTCTAATTATACAACTTGAAGTCTTTGCTATAGCATCAAAGGGACAAAAGAAAGCAACTCAACACTTACTCAGTTAATCTGATGTTTATCTTTGCTATTAATCCATTTATAAATCAGTGACAGGGAAAGTAGTACATTTTAACATAAAAGCTGAAATCACTTGGCACGCTGAAAAGAATGAAAAGAAATTTAAAAAAAAATGGATCATCAAACTAGTTTCTTTTAGGTTATCTTTCTACTGATGGATTCATTAGTTGAGTTGCTTGAAATTACAAGATAAGCAGCGTGTTCATAAAATGTTGTTTTTGGTTATCAGAGTTATTTGTCCTACTCTTTGTCTGAAAATCTCTATGACGCTGCCTCCCCCTTGACTTTGAACTCTGACTACAGTATCCGTCTTTTCTTCATTCTTCATATTTCCTCTTGGACGAGGTGGCAGCCATTTTCCTTTTATTACTATTAATGGCAGTTAACGAGCAATCCACGGCCCGGGAGGCAACTTCAAAGAGTTAATCTCCTTTAGATTGAGCCCTGAAAACAGTAGGACATTTCAATATTGAGGAAAACCCCTGGGGCGTAAACTCTTTTTTTTTTTTTTTTTACGGCTGACTTTCATTCTGTTTTACTTCAGTTCATCCTCTAAAGCCTCTTCTCTGTGATAGCAGGCCAGGCACTGACCTGAAGGAAAGACTGTGTGTGTATGTGAGACAGGAGAAAGAAGAAAGAATAACAAACCAGAGCAACTCAGGGTCAAACCCCCTATAATCCTTCATATATTGACATCCTCAAGGTCTGGAACAGTGGAAAATCTTCAACGCTTTGCGGAGAAATAGATCGGGGAAGACGTTGGGTTCACTGCTCATTAAGTGTTGGAATGCTGATGTCTTGCTTTATGCATTTTTGAAGTTTTTTTTGAAGCTCACTTTGGTTTGTGTGTTTGTCCCAGAAATTCAACCCCCCCACCAAGGGTCTGGCCTCTTCTTGCTTTCGCTGCTTTCTCCTTTGTTTCCATATCTCTCTTTCTGCTCCTCCTTCTTCCTCCTCTTCTCAACATAAACTTGTTTTGCTCTCCCTCCCACTGATCCCCGGCTCCTTTCCCACTGTCCTGATCCCCCCTCTCTTGCTCTCTCTTCACACTCTCTCTCCAAACCCAACTGTCATGTTTCAGTTTCTGTGACTCTTGTCTTTTCTCCCCTTGCTGTTTTATTTTTATCTTCCTTCTTTACTTCCAGTAACTCTGTCTAGGTAGGTAAATATCTCTCGTCTGTCTGCCCACCTGTTTGTCTGTCTCGCTGTCTTCCTATGCCATCTGGTAATGTGTTTGGAGGTGTGCTCTGCTCTCCATCCATCAGAGATTCAAACCCCAGCTGTCATCTCCCCGGTGACAGGCTAGGGTTTCTATGGATACCGTCTGGTAGGAGGAGAGGAAGGTCATCTGTTTCACGCAGGAGGAGCTTGAGAAGTTCATTAGAGCTAACTCTTAATTTCCAACTGGTCTTCTAATATCCTTGTGAAGAAAAAAAGTGCCATATTGACTTTTACTTTTAGCTTGCATGTCTTTTACTTGAAGTGCGACACTAAAACAACTAGGTGATACTAGGTGAGGAGATCCCAGCGCTTACCAGTCCTCTAGTGATTTCTAAATGCAAAGTTGCAAAGTAATTGCTTGAACAGCAGCGGAAATGGCTGGACACGCCTTGAACTGAAACAATGCTCTCCCTCCGCATATTGCTTGGTAACATACATGCATTGAAAATGGATTGCCCCCTTGCAACGTTAAATGGTACAACGTGTTTACAAGCATAACTCCCACAAGACTTTGGATTGGTATAACAATGCAGGTTCCTTTTAAACTCTGTTGTTTTCACCCAGTTTTAGCACAAAACCTAGAAGAATATCCCTAGTCTCTATTGAACAAACTATTTGTTTAAGTTTAGGCAAGAGAGCCTCTTGGTGAGGTTTAGACACCAAAACCTCTTGGTTATGTTTAGGCAACAAAGCCTCTTGGTGAGGTTTGGCCAGCAAAAACCTCTTGATTAGGTTTAGGAAAAGATCATAGTTAAGGTTAAAAATAGACCCTCTCATAACATTGACCATGTGTTAGAAAGCCTTTCTAGTAGACACTTTTCTGTCAGAAAGACCTGATGGCTAACTTCGGCCACTCGTATGAGCATGGGTACCTGGCCAGTCTTAGCGCTTGAATGGTACACAGGGTGTGTCTTGCCAACAAAAGCATTAGGATTCATAAGGACGTTTAAAAGAACTTGCTCTCTTTGTAGTAAAGGCATGCATGCATTTTCATTTTGAGCATGTTAGTGTTTGGTATGTCCATTCTGGGTTACTGTAGAAAATTGATGATTCATACAGGTAATCTTCTTGTTCCCAGGATGACTATACTCTATTGAAATACACACTTGACCTTTGAGTCATTCATCAAGCAAAAATGCAAGACAGTCGCTGGTCCTAGCTTCTCAAACTTCTCAAAGCAACGCTAAGATAAATTAAAAAAGAATTCCCACTATTTTTGACATGATATGTGAATGATTAATTGAAAACACAAGAGCAAGTTACATTATCAGAAATGACAAGCAGTTTCAGAGCAACTTTAGTACAGAGTCAGTTTGCTTGTCATGAGGCATACCACTCAGCCTGTGAAAACAATCGTAAAATGTCCTCTGTGGCCTTGGAAGGAGCGCTGCAAAAACAAAAAAAAACCTCTGGTGATGTCATAGTTATATCATCAGAATTAACTTCCATTAGGCATGAGACTTTGAATATTTGACAGAAAGCATGCATTATGCTTTGTAAATTCTGAATTGGGTTTGAAAGATGAGGACATTTAACAGGCAGGGAAGCTCTAATGAAACAGCCTATTGAGTTGCATCATGGGAAATGTCATACACAGAACTAAAATTCAGAAATTGTCAGCCTCTGCTTTATCAATTTTAATCTGTCTTTTTAAGCAAATCTCTCACAAGTGCCCCCAATACTAAATCCCGGGTGTATCCTTTTAAAGTTGTTGTCTACTTTTACGAGGTCACCGTCAAAAAACACTGGGTAATCTAGCATTACTTTAAACAGTCATAAATTATGTCCTGGGGGCCAAGATCTTCTAGACCGAAGGGATGTGATCCCTGTGGCAAATGACTTTACCATGAGCATCTGGGTCAGACTTTATCCCAATTTACCAAGTTGTGGTCTCTCAATTGTTAGTCATGCCATCAGCAAATGCAAGCAACTAACCACCGACACAGATGCCCATAGATATACCCGTCATTATGCGCTTTGAAAGGTCACTAAGGATATCATTAGTGCCACCACATTGTTGGAATCCTTTCAGCTTGTTAAACATCTTTATGCAGCGTCTTGGATTATTTCATTTGAGTGCACTGACCCATGGACGTGTTCTTCTAGTACATGGATTTGGGTTTTGTGATTGATGCACATTGAGGCGTTTACTCTGTTTCTGTATAAACTGTGTTATAAGTAGGTGTGTTATTATTCACGGAATATAAATTCTTCACATTGGCTTGCAGGGGCAGCTGTAAACCTCAGTCCCTCTACATGTTTATGTGCGCGTGCGAGCAAAGGGACAGTCATCTCTAGATGTGGTTAAACCATCTTCTCAGAGGAAAACTTCGTGGCTAACCTGTCAGGCCAATCAAGGGCTCTATAAGCCATGATGACTCGCACATCTGTCAGACATGGTCAAAGGTTGCTGCAGGCTCTTCACCAGTAAGAGTAAGAGTAACAAACAGGGGGACAGCGAAGGGGGGCAGTGTTGGATATTTACCAGAGAACAGGACAGCCAGTCATGGAATTTGGGAGAAAGGAGGAGTTTATACATCCTGTCCTTGCAAGTTTAAATTCAGCCTCGAATGAAAACAAAATGCAACTCCTCATGCTGTATGCCCCCTTGCATTTCCTTCCCCTCCTCATCTCCTTGAAAATACCTCCCATCCATCATTCGAGGAGGCTTTGTATCAAAGTTTGTTTAGTTTATTCTGAAGGCAGAGGCCTTGCAGGTCTTGGGTAGCTCAGAAAATTACTTGTAACTCTGTGTATTTGTTTGGGATATAACAAAATATGTTTGGGAGGTCTGGGTGAGTATTGAGTTTGTTTGTTCTTTCTTTCTTGTCTCTATCAGGCCCAATGTGTGTGGCTCTCGCTTCCATTCATACTGCTGTCCAGGCTGGAAGACTCTGCCAGGAGGAAACCAGTGTATTGTCCGTAAGTTCCTCCATCCTTAAGTCCTCTTTAATATGACAATACAAACCCAGTGGAGAAGATAACAAATAGACATGGGATGATTCTGTTTCATCGTGCATTGCTGGAAGACATGAAAAAAAATGAATAAACAAATTAATATCACCCTCCTCTTCCTTTTTCTAGCAATTTGCAGGAATTCATGCGGCGATGGCTTCTGTTCCAGACCCAACATGTGTACCTGTTCAAGTGGTCAGCTCTCTCCCAGCTGTGGAGCAGGAGCTGGAGGTCAGTAACAGAGTCACATTTATAGTAACTGGAGCTTTATGAAATCCCATCAGAGGGTGGCCATAGACAAACAGCATTACAAAAGTATAGTAGGTATTGGATCCATTACATGATATTCACATGAGAGTTTTTGACTTTTGCAGCTCAAACCAACCAATCTTACAAGAACCAAAACAATTAATTAGTTATTCTATCATTCAAGTAATTTCACTAGCAAATTACCAAACAGTCCTTTTCTTCGTCTTCTTTCCTTCTTTTCAATGTCTTATGTCATTGTACACTTTTATAGTTTATAACACGACATGTGCTGATATTAGGGATACTTGGGAAATTTGCTTTCAGGTGGAGTTATGAGGATCCATGCCACCACCATGCTCATATCTGTCAGACATAAGCTACAGCAGCCTGTTAGCTTAGGTTAGCATAAAGGCTGGAAACAGGAGGAAACAGCTAGTCTGGCTCTGTCCAAAGATGACAAACGTGCCTACTTGCACCTCTAAATAACAGGGAGCAGTAATTTCCTGGAGACTCCGCTTGTTTCCTGGCAACTGCTCTTAGTGAAGAAATATTTCAGCACATAACACCTTGTAAAATGTAGAATTGTCGTTTTGACACTTAGTCTTTTGTTCTGATTAAATGAACGGGATGCAATGTGTTAATTAACGAGCTTTAAAGGTCCTTTGGACCGAACCACATAGTGGTTAGAGAATCTTTCCTCCAACTGCATGCACAGATTGAAGCCTTTTGAGAATAATCAGAAGGCTTTTGGCAGAATGATCCAGCAGAGAGATGGTAGTATATTCTTGTTATTCTTCTAAATAACACTGAGGCTGACTTCATTTTACGGTGTGATTCTGCAGTGTGACCCAAACTACTGATCAAATGACACTGCTTGTTACACTGAGCAGTTTCAGTTCCTACTCATCCAGTTGCTTGGCTATTTTCCCAATGTAATGTGGTTCCACCCTTCTCTCATGGTAGCAAGAATAGTGCTGTTAAGTGTAATAGTAGTGTATGGAGTCCCAGGCCTGCACTGCAGCCTGCAGGTCACAGGGTTTGTCAGGATTAAAGTAGAGAGTCTGGCTGCCCCAGCTCAGTCTGCTGGGCTTAGTTACAGACCACTCAGGATGTGTGTGTGTGTGTGTGTTTGGAGTGGAGTTAGGGTGGAGGTGTTTTACTGCAGACACAGAGAGTGTGAAATCACGTTTGTCTTAGTGAAATTAGTGCAGTGTGTGCAGGGTTTAAATATGAAGTTAATATGTTCTAGACATGCAGAAAACACTGTCGTTAAGCAGCACTCTGGGAGCATGCAGAGTACGTGTCGATGTGTGTATTAAGTAGCAAGCAAGACGTTCAGCTTTGCTGCTTTAGTTCGCCAAAATCAGCTCGTCAGTCACGCCTGGCCCCTGCCAGACCCTTTACACATGCTCACATTCCATTAACCCTGCTAACACACACATTTGCACTCACGAAGTTGCACACATTGACAAACACAGATACAATATATACAGACACTCAGACTCTTATACAAAAAAACACACACGCACAGAGTGAGCATCAGTTGGCGGTGATCCAGAGGTGTAAAACAGGATCCTTTCCAGCCATAACTAAGGATGACTCTTAGAGGAAGGGCAAAGGAGGGTGGGGTGGAGAAAAACAGCCTCTGACCTGTATGGCAGGATACGCACAGATCTCCTGCAGAGTCAGAGCTTTGGCGAGAGCGATGAAGTCATGTTCCTTAGGGGCAGGAATGGCGCTAGAAAGCGGAGTGATAAATTAGAGTTAGAGCTGAGCAGAAGTCGAGCAAACTGATTGTCAAAGTCTGATTTTCAGCTCTTCTCAGCAGGAATTTATGGTGGCTTTTGTGCAGAGTTTACAGACAGTGGAGATGCAAAAAAAAAAAAAAAAAGAAAAGAAAGGAAGCTACTGAAATAACATGTGATCTGAATAATCAGAGACAGCTTTATAGCTCTATGATTAGTGAATGGGAAAATTGTTTTAGTGCACTGTTAAGTGTATCACCGTCAAAGACCTTTCTGTGGCCTCTCCGGTAGCTTTCATGAAGGCCAGAGGTCAAACAGCTTTATGACTGAGATAAACATACATCCATCAGTGAATGCCGATCAGTGAATTCTGAATGCTGTGGAATGACCCCGAGTACCCTTGGAGGTCACTTTATAAATCTACTAAACTGACCAGTATGTAACTACTACTGAACTGTGCTGTGTCTAAATCTTTGCTATGTTTGGGTTAGATGTTTCAAATTATCTCGCGTGCTCCATTGGATTTGGTTATAAAACTTTATTTTTATTTAATTCCCCCAGTGTCATACTTACTGTCTGAGATGTGTTTAACGTATTTCTAAGTTAAAACTTGTTTTCACAACTTGATTGGTCTTGGAGGCTTCAGGCCACACCGAGGGAAGGCAAACGCTCCTCATTGTAGATCTTGTCTACCCAAATGTGCTAACTCCCAAATTCAGCCTTTGGAGAGAGTCCACCATTTAACAGGATAATTCAGTGCAGTTGGAAACAAATTGCAGCTCCATGGAGATCCGTTTGGAAACACCAATTTCCTCTGCCTTAATTATACAGCCTGATTCTAGCACCCTGGTTCGCTGGGTTATAGATAGCATCTTTATGTGTCACAGCTTGCCCAAGGAATGCAGAGGTTTAAATAAATCAGCAGCACATTTGTGATTTCATACATGTAATCCACATGTCTGTGATTACTGTTGTGTCCACACAGATGGTTGTCTATGATTCTTTTTTTATGGCTCTTCCTGGAATCTTTTCTCTTCGCCAATGAACAATGCAAGCACGTGTTTCTGTGGATAGCCCGGCCAGAGCCTACACACTTCCAGAATTAGAAGAGCAAAATTTTAACGAAGTAAAGATGGCCTCATAACTGTAAGAGTGACACTTACTGATAACCTGGAGTTTGGACATGTCAGTTCCTAGATGACAAAGGTTCATGCTGTCACCTTTGTAATAAACTCGCTGACAGTTTAGGGCAGAACAGCTGTGCTGAGGATCGTATAGGGTCATCTTTATAACCTTGTCTTCCCATAACCATAATTACGAAATCATTACCGCAGACGTTCTCGCCCTAATGTTTAGAAACAGCTGTTCTTAGACTGACTGGTTTCCACTGGTTATGGATTAGGAGCACTAGTGAGTCCTGGGAAAGCAGACAGAGGTCTTTTTAATTAGAAGCCATGCTGCTTCACTGTAGTCCATCTTGACCGTAAAGTAATGCTCTGTCCTGTTAAGTAAGCAAATAAATTGGTCTAATGTGTGTGAAGTACGGACTTGCATGGAAAGAATTACTTGTATTTGACTTTCAATCTGCTTTGACAACATCTCGCGCAGTTTTCTGTTTCACTACATCACCTATCCATGCTGAAACTGAGGCCCACTTGTCACTGGTCTCTGGGGTGTGTGTAAATCAGGACAAAACACAGCTTTAAAGCTCCTCAGTTTTCCATCAGACACACATGGACTTGCACACACACACACACACACACACACACACGCTCAACACACAAGGCTGGACTTCCTGTGTTTCGCAGCCTCTCATAAAAAACACCCAGATGTGAGCGGCTCGCCGACGACACTACCAGAATACAGAGGTGCATTGTGGTGCCGCAAAGCTGCACCCAACTCCTTTTGCTCAATGTCTTGGAGACACACACACACACACACACACATACACACACATACTTACACACATGCATATCCCCCCACACCGCTGCTTTACATGCGCAGCTTTCCAGGCATGGGTCATTGGGGCAAGCCATCTCTCTTCACCAGGGGGGGATGAGGTGCCATGAGGAGGGGGAGTGAGAGGCGAAGTTAACCAGTGAGATCATTTCCTTCTGTCTCCAAATGTGCTTGTTTGCTTCCTCCTCCACCTCCTCTTTCTCCAATCTAGTTCCTGTTACAGAAAAAAAACATGACACCTCCATCCCTCCAGCACCTGTCCCATCATCCTCTGTTCCTTAAACAGAGAGTTCAGTGACTACAGAGAGACTTACAGCAGCATCTCCTTTTCCACCAGCCCTAGACAAAAAATCTTTCCCCATAAGTTCCTGACCCATTTAGAAACACTTTTTTTTTTTTTCTTTTGGAGTGGGAGGTTGAAAAATGAAAGCGTTTACCCAAGTTGCCCTCAGCTTTGCTGCACGCTGGAACTGTTTTCTCCACGGTTCGTTCCATGGCAGGGAGAACTGCAATCACTCACTGCAATCATTATTCATGTTTCACATCACTGCTCCAATTGTTGGCCTTATGTGAAGAAAGAGCATCAATAGCGTGTACAGTATTAACCTCATGTCTTCAATATAAGCTGAGGTTGAAAGCGGAGAGGAAGACCTGACCCATCTCCCATGAGAGGAAGGGAGAGACAGCACACTAGTACACTGACCTATAAACCCAGCCTGCCCCAGTGTACCAAACTATTTGCTTCAATTCATCATCAAATGTTGCCACGAGACACAGTCCAGACAAAAAGTAGTTTCTGCCAAATCTGTACACATAGTCTGCCAAGTGTTGCATAGGAGAAGGTTAACTGGAATTCCTCCTAGACTTGAGATGCATTAAATACAAAGAAAGAATAAAAGCGCTGACATTTCCATTGAATTAAACCGATGCTTTGCATTTACTGAAACTGCACACAAAACTGCTCCACTTCCAAGACTCATGCTATCAAGCTTCAGCTCATGTAACTGAAGCCTGAGCTGCCAGTAATGCAGACGTGGGTAATCACAATGAAAAGCTACCTAAGAGTATATTCACTCATCGTGACTCACACAAGTCATATTTAGTGGATTATAGTGGCTGAAATGCCTCCTGTTGGCAAGTGTGCAAACTCAGAAAGTCTCATTAGACAAGCTCGGCTACAGGGAAGCTCAGTCATTTCCCCTCTGCTCCACAGCTCTGCATGCCAGAAATTTTAAAGAGACACAAACAGGCAGATGGAGAGAAAGAGGGAGGAAATTAATGTTGAACTTGCGATTTAGTATGAGTATGAAAGGCACTCAGGGAGCAGGCAAAGTGGAGGAAGGAAGGAAAATAAAGGGAGACTTAGGACAATAAAATATCCTAATGAGCCAGGATGAAAGTAAAATGAGGATGCATCATCAAACATTAAGAGAGTACAATTATCTAACATCCAGCACTGTAGGTGTCTTCTCTCTTCTTGTGTTCGGTAAAAAGCTGGCTCAGCAGAAAGCTGCCTGTCTGCCAGGAAGACCAATTACTTTCCCTTATGAAAGCTGCTGCTACGTGTTTGAGTCTGTCATATTGGCCCTCTTACAGTCTGGTGAAGCCCTCTGTTAGCCAGGAGGCCCCCGCTTTACATCATAATACAGTACCTGTACCACCACAGAACTTTTGGTTTGTTTACACACCATTTAAAGTTACTCCCTCTTCTTTCTCTTACATTTGCTCCTTCATGCATCCTGTTTGGATTTTATTTCCCATCGTACTTCGCTTCTCTTCCCCCGTAACCCAGTTTCCCTCTCCTCTCAGCAAATTCCTGACTGACTGACTGTAGCATACAGCTGGCCCAGCTTATTACCTACCCCCAGTCTGGTTGATTAGCTTTGGTTTTGTGGCCTGGGGGACATTTGAGCCTCGCCTGTTCATCTAAAGCTGACAAAGAAACATCAGCGTTGTAAAAACCCAACTCGAGTGGAAAAATAATCGTAAAGTGTTTAAGTAACCGTGGTTATATAACTGTCAGGTGTTTGGAAATAAAAACAGATTATGTGGTTTTGATTGGGTAATAATATAATGAAGCAATCGAAACTGTCAAAAACTCGTTTCTTAAAAGTTAGGTTTGGGTGATAATAACAGTTGATAATAATAGGATGCTGGTTATGTTTTAACAATATGTGTCCGCCTGTGTCTTCTTAGCTTTCTTTGTGCTTTTCCCACTCATTAAAAATCTCTCTCTCTCTCTCTCTCTCTCTCTCTCCTCTCACCTACAGTTCAGTCCTGTAACGTCAGGTGTATGAATGGAGGCAGCTGCGCTGAGGACTCCTGCTCCTGCCCGAAGGGTTACACAGGCAGCCACTGTGGACAGCGTGAGTGAAAACTGCTGCACAGTCAGCTCACCTGGGTGTGAATGTGTGTGTCGGGTGGGGTTGTCACCAGCTAGGGCATACAGTTATAAGAAACAAACGTCTTCAAAAATTATGGTAGAGATGTGGTCCTGCAAATTTTCTGCACCTTTA
Source organism: Nibea albiflora (assembly GCA_014281875.1). Taxonomy (NCBI): domain Eukaryota; kingdom Metazoa; phylum Chordata; class Actinopteri; family Sciaenidae; genus Nibea; species Nibea albiflora. The sequence goes on along the minus strand of CM024792.1, from coordinate 13,873,759 downwards.
TGGACTTAGTTCATATTTATGTTCATTATTTATTCTAATTTGAATCTCAAAAATATGCAGCATGTGTTCTAAGAGATTTTAAAGACTATTACAACTTTTTGTAAGCCTGACCGATTTGTCATCATTGGTCCAGTTTTGGCTTTCAGTACGCTCAATACTCTCTACACTTAGATCTATTCCCAAATACATGGTCAAACAAAAAAAAGTACTGCAGTAAGATTTGTATTGGGGTTAATTTTTGGGTTAGTGCTGAGTCACGAAGTGAAAGGAGTTGGTGTTACTGGCTTACGGGCTGATGTCAGGAATGAAAATCCTCACACATGTTTGCAATACAAACATACAATACAGTATGTGTTTATGTCTTTGGTGGTGCAAGTGATTAAAAAGTGAAGTCATTTGAAGCTTTATGAAAGATCTGTGTTTGTGAGAGGAACAGAAATAGAGAGCGAGCGTGCAAAGTGAGTAATTCTCTGTGAATCACTCTCTTTTCCTCTGTCTCCTGTAGCTGTGTGTGAGAACGGCTGCCAGAACGGTGGGCGCTGCATCGGACCCAACAGATGTGCCTGTGTCTACGGTTTCACTGGCCCGCAGTGCGAGAGAGGTGAGAGCTCATCTTCATTTTTATGTCGAAACAATATGTTATGGCTCTCTGCTGTCCTGTCTGCTTCCTTTAAGGTCAGTTTGTGTAGATGTAAAAGAGGCTTGCTGCTACTAGCCCTCACTTGGTATGTTAACAGGAAAACCAAAGGCAGCTATTACAATTACAACCTGCCCCTTATTTTGGTAGTTTTAGAATGGTTTCTTATGAGTTATATGGAAATCATACTCACCAATCATTGCTGACAATAGAGAATATGGGCAATGAACATGTAAATATTCCATGCAAACATTGTAACTAAACCGATCCATTTGATTTTGCGGTCAAACTTAACTTTGACCTACTATACTTAACATAGTTGGGTGTACTTACATTTTTTTTCTCTGCAATGAGGGATTATAACTGCCGTTTCCTGTGAGCTCACTGTTTTCACCCCCAAATAAGAGGTTTATATGACTAAAGTGAATGTTTGTCACAAACTATTTGTTTGACTTGTGTGACTGCTTAAACTCCTTGCCCCATTACAGTCTGGTGAAAAAAAATGCTCTCATCACTGATGAATATTAAAGGTTACTACTACTGCAAGAAAATAAAACAAAAACTAAGAAGTTTCCTTTCAAATTAAAAACTTCATCATGATTAGATTAACTGCTATCAAGCTCAGGAGTCAACTGAGCCAGGATCTGACTAGCCAGGCGATGGAAACCAAGCAGACTGGAGGGGTGGAAGACTGTGGTTTTATCAATACACTCCCTATGTGCACACACACACACACGCTAATGTTAAGGAAGATATCAAACCAGGAAGGCTTTGATGTGGCTGTCCAGTCCTGAGTGTTGTTCCTATCAGTCCAGACATACTCTATTAGTTCATTACTTCAGTGTTTGGTGACTATTCAGGCTCTCCTAACGTGGATGACTTATACAGTTAGCTCAGACAGGACAGTGGGTGTTTGTCTCCTGAGCTCTGAACAGAAGCCTGAGGTATGTGCATAGTGGGAAGTGATGGCAGAGTGTCAAATAGGTGGTACAGTCCTGTGGCAGATGGGGGGAAAAAAAACTGAATTGAAGGCTGCGCTTAATTTTTGTTCACCTCAGTTCACCTTTCGAAGAGGAGATGAACCGTTACACCTTCAGCTATTCCCACTGAACTAACCTTCCTGTGACCCTCACCTTGCACCTCCACCATTTTCCCACCTGCTGTTACCTCCACTGAAGTCATCTGTTTTCTTCAAACATTATCCTTCTCTTTCAGCCAGGTCCTTTTGTGTTATGTTTTCATGTTTTCTTCCACATGTTTTTAACTGTGGATACCACTTTGTCAAATTTTAGAACTTTTTTAGCCTTCCTCTTGCTGGCCGTCCCTCATCTCATTTCTCCATGAAACTCTGGGGTCTTGTTTTCTTGGAAAATACAACATTTCGGGGGTTGAGGGAGCCGTAAAGACATCTGGCAATGAATACCCCACCCCACTGTCCCCCAACATCCCCACAGGACTGACAGAATAGACTTTTCTTTGTGGAGTGATCGTGAACATTTCCTGATGAGAAGTGGAGCAAGGTAGGGAGGACAGAGAAAGAGAGAGAGAGAGAGAGGGAGATGGAGGGGAGAAAGAAGGGAGGGACGGGGAGAAAATGAAAATGGACTCCCCAGCTGTGTACACAAAGCCCGGTCGAGGGGAATACAAACACTCTTCATGTTGAAGGAATGGGGACCTGCAGGTAGTCACAAGGGAAACACTTATAAATCTTTGTTTGTGTGTGGTTTCGGTGCCAAATATCCTTCAGAGAAAAGGAGATGGGCTCAATTAACTGGTTCACTAACTAGTGAAATTAAAACGATCTTAGCTACCGTTGGATATGAAACTTAAATCAGCACCAATATGCTTATTTTCACTTGTTACTGGATCTCTTGAAAAGGAAACTCAATTATTTGTCCAGAATCGTTAGCACACCGACCAAAAAAATCATTCTGCAATTTACAGACTAAAAATCCTCTGAGGTATTCAATAATTATGATAAATGACCAGTGCATTGCTGTACTATTGGGTTTGGCCTAAAAATGGCGGGGCGTCCCTGGTGTAACCTGGTGTAACCTCTGTTGCATATTGTGGTTTGAGAGTTTGTGTAACTAAGTCCATGAGTCAGTAGATTTACTGTGTGATTCAGTCAGAAGACAGCTGATGAACTGTGATTATGAAAGCAGAGAAAGCGAACCAGTATGTGTTACTGGGTGTGCGGGAGGGAGGCATGGGAAACCCCTTGCGTGTTTGTGTGTCTGTGATGTGTGCAGCTCGTGTGTGCATGTGCCTGAGGGTCGCTGATTTTGGTTATGGTTAGCATGACATATAATTTGAGTAAATCATTACTCCATAAATCAGAAATTATTCCCACCATAGAGTGCCCTGTCATTGTGCAATAACTATATGAGTGCTGTTTTGCTTTTATATTTATTTGCATGCAAGGATACCGATATCCGTGTCTTTATGAGTGGTCAGTTTCTAGCCAAGCTAGTGGTGTGTCTCGATGGTAATGTTGTATGTTGGCCGGTCGACTTTCTGAAATGGAAGGATCTTTTGAGCAGACATTCATGCTCCTCAGAGGATGACTTCTACGAGATTTTGAATCCTCTGGCACCCTCTAGATTAAGGTTTTCACTTAAATCTCAACATCTATTTATTGACACATTTTGTACAGATGTTTATGGCTCTAATTTCTACTGATCTTGCCCTTCCTCGAGATTGAAACTTCTTGTTTTAAGCGAAATGTCCCAACTATTGGATGTCTTGGATGATTAAATGTGGTACACACATTCATTTTTCCTTCAGGATAACTTGTGATAGCTCCCACCATCCCTTCACTTTCCATCTAGAAGCATCGTCACATCAAAATTTTAATACTCCTCAGCCTCAGCTGCACTTTGCGTTTAGTGCTAATTAGCAAATGTTAGCATGCTAACATCCTAAACTGAAAAAATGCATGGAAGCAATTACTTTAGCATTTAGCTCAAAGCACCAAAATGTACAGCCTCACAGAGCTGCTAGCATGGCTGCTCTTAGTCTTAATGTGAGTATATGGAGTATATATTAAGTGTGTGGATCGATATAAGTACACCGATATGAACCTAGTGCATTTGTTAATGCGTTTCACCTGCTTGTACACTAACAGGGAGTGGTTCTAATGTGTGTCTGCAGAGATTTGGCCCATTACACTGGCTCTGCTCCAGTACTGCTTAGTCCAGTCTGTCTCAGTGGAGTTATAAAGCCTCTGTGGTCAGTCCCAAGCCCAGCCTGCGGTCCATTCCAGACCAAATAAACCGATGAACGCAGAGGAGCAATTTTGCCCCCCCCCCCCCTCTAGCAGGGAGTGACGTCAAGGGCATTGAGGTGCAAATAGTGTAGGAAGTTGTGCTATTTCTGCTCTATTGACTCTGGATAAGAGTGAGCAGAACATAGATGGACAGGGTGGCTGCGCTGGTGGATGGGTGGGACTCAGACATATGTCATTCTGCGGAAAATATTCCCAATGACAATTTGGTTTGAGCCGGTCACTTTGGAGCCATGCTAAATTTGATTTATAACAAGTCTGTAAATTATATACTAATGCACCATGACATTGCCTCATAATGTAGACCCCATATGTGTCTTTTCCACATGCAGAAATTTCTGCTGCAAGACACACAGTGAAGCCTATCAAGCCACAAAGGAGAAAATATCGAGCTACAATCATATGAACGGGCTAAGAGTGTTTTAATCTATGTCTGGAAAAGTCTCACTGGGCTAACACACAGTAATGAAGCCAATGCTTCATCCAGACACTATGTATGATTATATGCTCTGAATTGAATCACCATGTTGTGTATTAAGGGTCATTAGGAACGTCACTTTTCACAAGCAGTTTTTAGTGTCTGTGTTTCATGGGGCCACTAAAGTTTGATGGTCCATCTCATAAACAAAAAGCCGAGGAAATTATTCACAGTACCCACTCTGAATTAAGGAGCTCTGGTTTGTTCAAATCAATATTTGTGTAGCCTCATGGGACGGCGATGAAGTCTGTCTTTGATCTGGCCTGATGAAAAATGGTCCTACTCCCCCTCGCTCCAGTTAAGAAAGCACTACAAAGACTTCCCTTTCGCAGAATATGTAACATGTCCCATGAGTGGTAGTTGTTGATGGAGTCTGGAGCCCACTTGCCCGACTGTATTTTTGCCTGGCGGTGTCTGCATTCAATAGAGTCGGCATTATTGTTCCACCGCTGGATAGTATTGTGACGGCAAGTTTCCCAAAACAGACGAAAATAGCTGTAGAAGTCAAGACAGATTTTACAGGACAATGGGTGAAATACAGAAACAATGCCAGCGGCATGATTTGATGCCACAAGATATGACATCATAGTCCCAACAAGTTAGACAAGTTAGATATGCAAAGTTATTGTGTTACAAATTCCTGAAAAGTACTATTTTTGCCAACTATCTTGTGTAGATTTTTCCATGTAGTCATGCGTGTCCTGTAGAGTGTAGTTACTCACACATGGCAGTTCCTTGAGGTTCTAGATCTCGTCAGATTGCAGAGCTTATCTCCGCCATTCTCCCACAATTGTTAGGCCCTGTATGTGTGTGTTTGTGCTTGTGCCGCGTCAAACATTTAGCTCGGGCGACTGCTTTTGGTGTGGAAGAAATGAAAGGAGCAGAGCTCTTGAGGAACGATTAGGGAATAAAGGAAAAGAGTGATTTCAAGCTTGTTGATAATGGTGCTGATAAGGCCAACAGAGACTGCTATGGTTGGCTGCAGTATGAATAAACCTCCCAAACACATGAACTGGAGCACACACACAAGCACACACACGCACACAAACAAATAAGGCCACACATTTGAATCATTTATTTATATGCACATCAGCAAAAAGGACACACAGACACAAACAATGCAATGCAATCAGAAATTCCACAAGACCAGCCAGACATGTGCTCAGACTGCACACTCCAACCAAACATGATCACACGCACAGAGGATAATTAGAAAATGTCTCCGTTTCTTCTCAACAGGTGAGAAACAGCATGACGTTTCTCAGGGCTCAGAGCAAATCTTCCAGCTGTATAAAGTCTAGAAAGAACATCCGGTTTAAACACACATGCATGCTTACACACACACACACACACACACACACACATAGACACACATACAGATCTAAGTGTGTATGTATATATTTCTTCTCTTCATCCATTTGACTTGTTGACCTCTTGTCACAGGAAAGTATGTATAAATAATGACGGTTTAATTTCCATGTGATCAACTCATATTTCAAGTGTCTTATCTTCCCCAGACTTCCCCTCATGGGAGTTTTGTAAATACTTTAGCAGTTATTAATGAATCTGAAATGGGATTGTTTTCCTCTTTTCTCGTGCCATTTCTCTTTCCTTGTCTTCTTCCAGTGTTCAGATCATTGCCCCATCCCATCACCCTGATCCCACAGCTGGAAAGGGTTGATGGGAAAATGGTTTCTCGGAAGACTTTGAGTTCCAGACAGGATTAAATATTTTGTCACCTCAGCCTTTACAGTATTTTATCTTCCTTTAATCCATTTTTTATTTACAACAAAGAGTGGCCATATTTTGTGGTTGGCTTCACGACAAAAACATCATCGTATGTGAAGGGTTAGATCCCATAGACATTGCCTGATATGACTGGTTGGCTAATCCGTGTGGACTGATCTAGGTGAAAGGTTACAAGTGCATCTGTGGCTCTGAGCAAACTCTGGACTGGGATGTAATGGAGAGCGATTTCTGGAAACTTTTATTAGAAGTGCTGATGTTTATAAAATAAAAACATTATAAACTCGAGAAGACTCTGTTAAGTCTAACACAAAGTGGAGATGTGCTCCTTATTGGAGGAAAGGATTTTATTCATTGTGATGGATCCTGATTATGCGCACATAGGATATGAATGAAACCAGAGATGTCTGGATGAGAGACAGAGGTTGCTAACAGTGGATTTAGGAGCAAGGAGTGGAAAGAGGATAGAAGAGAGGATCTGGTGAATGTTTTTGATCTATTGAGCAATTTGAACACTAATTAGACAAAATTACTTCCGAATGTTGTCTGCAGGAACGAGTCAGGATGTTGGATTGCCCCCTTTGTCCTAACCTGCCCGCGCCCAGGCTTGCACGTGTCCGCTAAATTTACATGCAGAACATAGAGATGTGCATACCGTGCACACATTTATGCTCAAGACAAAAAAAAACAGCCTGAACACATGGAGTACACACATTGATTGGAACACTGTGATATATACAGCCTTTCTTCACTGTTTGTTATTTCGTGCTTTTAAAGAAAGCTGTTATTTCTGATCCAGTCTTTTGTTTGGCTCGACGCTGCAGCTTGGACAGATGCTGTGTTTTCTTTCAGGCATGTGTATTTACGCAGACAAGTATGCGCATTCTTGTGTACACGTGTGTGTACGAAAGAAGAGAGAGAGAGAGAGAGAGAGAGAAGTGTTCGATAAAAGCATGCCTACAGTATATATTTAATTTATCACACATGTATAGGCTGTTGAACTTGGCTGCTATTCTGCTAGACTCTCTAGTGCTGCTGGATGATCATGAGTGTGGGAGAGTCCAGTCTCCTCTAAGAGGGAATGCTGATGGGTTTTTTTTCTTAAAATCAAGAACCGAGGAGTCGGGAGAGACGTCAGGGAAGCACCATTCATCTTTTGTCCTTATTTTTTCTTCCTTACTGTCCATCCTTCGTTGTTCCTTCGTTACCACAAACATGGGCACTGTAGTCTACTTTTAATCAGTCGCACACACTGAGCTGCCACTGCAAGTACTCACTGGAGCACTAAAGGTGCATTTATTTGCGGCTACAAATAGTGTAATGTTTGCTAAGCATCCAGCTGTTTTATGATTTGACTAAACCCCTTTAAATATTAGATTCAATGTATTTGTATGTACTTACTTCTCTTACTTCCCCTCTTTCTAATTCTCTACTTCTACTTGCTGTAGAAAGAGGGTTACAGACAGGTTTGTGAAGTCGAGAAGTATTATAATTTAAGCATTATTTGTTCAGGTCTCTTTATGGGATTTGTTGACATTAAGAATAATACAAAATAATAGGTGTGTATGTAGAACGCAAATAAATGCATTTGGTGTAAAAGTTGGTGCTTCAGTGTGCCAGCCACAGGCCACATGAAAATAGAAGATCAAATAGGCAGCGTAAAGGACAGACAGACAGACAGGAAGGACCTAAAGCGGGCAGAGAGAAATGAAGACAGATGGACGAGGGAGAGCGCTGGCGTGAGCCCATATCTGCACTCTGCATGCTCAGTTTGACCTACTTTATTTTCACCCTCTCTTTTTCTTCTCCTTTCTCCCTACGTCTCCTACTCTTTTACCCCATTCTCTTGATCCCCTTTCATGTAGCACAAGGAACCAATAAGTCTGAAGAGGGACTCCCACCAAACACCGCCACTGACTCCTCTATCTTTCCATCTTGTTCTGCCCTTCAGAGCTGAGCGAGCTCTCTTTCTCCGCATCTCGCTGTCACAGCCTTGGCTAGTCAGCCGTGAAGTTTGTCTTTCATCTCCACTGCGACAATCTAACAATCAACTTTTTAATGAAGGCTATATTAAGTTTGGCGCCACTGTAGAGAACTTAATAAGGGTTTCTCCCACAAGGGAAGCCATCATTAGGCTGTTTGTGACTGAAAAGACGAACACCGTATTGCTGAAATGGTTTCAGCATGAGGTCATTGTGCTTGATTTGTGAAGTGAATTTAACGAGATTATGCCATGGTTTCACTGGCAACAGCAATGCAGCGAGGAGGCAAGGTGATCGCTAAAGTTAGGGACATTTTGTTCTCATTACGTGTTTGCTTGTAACACGTGTTTGAATGGTTATCTTTACTGTTCTTGCCATCCTTTCCAAAAGATAGGATGTGGACTTTTGTTACTTTTATGTCATTGGTAACAGATTTATTTATTTATTTTTTTTGACGAATGTTTTTGCAAAGTCACACAAAGTGCATTGTCTCCGAGATGACGTACAGATGTGTGAAAATGTCACATCCATTTTTAAAGCGAATGATTGTCATGGGGCGATGTTACGGACAGTCACGCTGCTGTTAGCTGCTTGTACTGTCATATCGATGGAAACAGAAACCACCACTGTTCAGCCCACTACCGACTCCTAGTTAAAGTACAGGAATGTGCCTCAGAGTGTCAATCCAACGGGTTAACTTATTATCACAGGGACTAAATAAATAGCAGCCATTCCAATCCTATTGCTGCTAGGAACAATGTGGAATTGTTTTGCAGGTTAATCTGAGCTGGTTTAATAAGAAAATGCCTGAAATCACGTGCCCTGACGTGATTCATTATTGCTGCTACCAACTCTCATATTGTTCTCTTTAAGTCCTGGTAAAAACCTGCTACTTGTAAATGTGCCTCTTTGTAAGCCAAGTCTTGATCCAAAACTATACACTTGAAACAATTAAACTGTGAGGATGTGTTTAAAAATCCAGTGAGTCATCTCTCTAAAATCAACCTCTAATGCTCTGCCAGCTTGTTTCCACATCCATTCCTCCATTTGTTTTGTGAGTGAAAATGAGAAAGAACAAAAGAATAGATTACTGACTTAGTTGGTTAGATATTACAGGAAATATGCCTTCTCCTCTATTAAGAAATGTATCATCTATGTACTCAGGTCTGGTTTCATTTAACAGTGCACCAGATGTGTTCAAGGAAATGAATCACTGTTATATTGTATCGCTGAGTCAATCAAATGTTAAATGAGTCTCTATCTAAAAATGGATTCTTACTTCTGCCCCATCCACAGACTACAGGACTGGGCCATGTTTCACCCAGGTGAACAACCAGATGTGTCAAGGCCAGCTCAGTGGAATTGTCTGCACCAAAACCCTCTGCTGCGCTACCATTGGTCGAGCTTGGGGCCACCCCTGTGAGCAGTGTCCTGCCCAGCCACACCCCTGCAGACGAGGCTTCATCCCCAACATCCGCACCGGGGCCTGCCAAGGTCAGATTGGAGCACCTACAACCTTTAAATTCCTTTAAACAGTTATGAAGGAGGCACACATGCACAGCCACACACGATCACCCCAATAAACACCGTAGCCATTACTTTATCCGTCATCAACTCAGCTGCAATTCCTGTTCACAACATCCTCGAGCCAGTGTTAACAACAGAGAGGGTGTTTACATGTACACAGAAGGCCGGATGTTACCTTTCATTTCCCTTTTAAGGTTCTCTTCAGCAGAAGCTGCGTACATGCAACCCCCTTATCCCTGAGTGGTCTGCAAAAACTGTAAACAGTGAACAGATTCAAGTGTTGCTTTTTCATGCGTTAGTGTCTCTGTGATTATCGGCACGTCATAGTTTTTCTCAGTGTCAAAATATGAGCTCTCCTTACGTTTCTTAAACTGGTATGGTGCAAACACAGTGCATTTTGTCACTGAATCACATCAGAATATGAGAAGAACATTAATGCTCATCTCAGCAAAGCAAAGATAATCGTACACAGTGTTTCAAGAATAACAGATATAGTACAGACATAACAAAATCAATCTCTGGCTAAATGTGTCCAAAAACATTAGATATGGAAGTTTATGAGAGGAAAAAAATGGAGGGGAAAATGAACTGAGATTGACCTTCTTTCCTGAACATTCCTGCTGCTGGTGTCTCAAAACCCCCTCAGACCAGACCAGAGTCTCTATGCATGCCTCTCTAATAACCTATGGCCCGGACCAGACTAAGCAATAAGACTGCATCAATATGTGACACATGTGGAGGTCATGTCCCTTGTTAAATGAGCCTAGCCAGACTCTTTGTTGGTTCAATCCAGCTCTTCTCACATGGACACACCCAACACCGCCATGGGTAGACTGTGATGGTGGACGTCTAGTAGAAACCATCACAGTTTTTGGCTAAGGTGTCTTTACACGACTCAAAGTACCTGGCTGTACTATGAAAGTGTCATACCCAAAGACATTAGGTTGATGTATTTATGCGTGGAAGTTAGGGATTATATCAAATATAAATGTACAATAGAAAGTTACACACGGTTGGCTTATACCCATACTTGTTAGTCCTAATTGTCTGGCATCCGAATATCTGTCCACGTTTCCCATTCATCCAGTGGATCAAATAATAAACAAATTAAGTGAAACAAAATGGCCATTCACTCTGTTTATCCGGGTAGTACGTCAATGTATCTGGCTCTAATTTTGTGCAGACACAAAGCTAGTTGTACTACATATAAAGCCATATTGTTTTTTTTAAAACCCTTTTTAGGAGCCAGCCCTGGTTGTGCCTGTTTCATTTCATCAAATGTACTTTTGTATGAGAGCACAGAATTGGGTGGAGTGCCCAGTTGTGTTTATGCAGATCATGTTTGGTCCTTATATTACCATGAAATTGCACAAGCCAGTAATTTTCATGGCTTTAGTCATAGCGAAGGTGAAGACACGGTCCTGTTTAAATCACGCTAACCTTTTCATCAACTGCTCCTGGATGCTTATTTGCCGTTCTACGTATTTATATGCTGGGAAAGCATGTAAATTGAGTTAAATGTCAAGTTCTCTTGAACTTGAAGAGATATTTCCTCGTTCCCCTTTACATACGTAATTGATTCATAACAGTTAATCCTTTGTATTGACAACTATAACAAATGTAGCACCGTGATGGCTGAAAAATATCCTGTATGTACCAGCAATTATTGATGTACATATGCCTGGAAAACAGATCAACATGTGTTAAAACATACCAAAGGTATGTAACGCAGTCTTCCATAAGATATAGCAGTACCACAATCCTCCCAGCTATATGTATAAATCTGTATACATTATTTATGAGGGTATCTCCAAAAGGTAGCACATCTGGGATCAGTAACTGGTTTGTATTTAACTCCACAACTTCCTTTCTTTTGGACGTGGCTGCCAGGCTGCTCATATGTTAGAGGTATGCCAGTGTGAAACAATCACTCATCTCTCAGTGACTCACATACCTCCACTCGTTTTCTCTGTCTGGCTGTACTTCCCCCTCTCCCCAAATCTCTGTCTCTGTCTTTCCTCCCCTCTTTCGACCTCTCCACTCTCTTTCTCCTCACACACACGCACCAAAGACACAAAATCACCAGAGAGCCTACAGCAATGTCTTTTTGGCAGCAGTACAAAGCGCACCTGACCATGAATCTAAATGTAAGGACTGAACTCCAGGCTGCACATCAGGATGTTGGCTGCTAGATACTCTCTTTCTTTCCTCTCAGCCTTTGGCATAAAGAGTTCCTCAACACTCAAGACTGCATTTTCTGCAGAGGAGAAGCAGAGATTGAATGTATTTAGATTATTAGAAACAGGCTGTTTATATACTCTGTATATGTGTATATCTGGGTTCAAGGGTATCCACAGTTTCTTACAGGAACCCGCCCACTGTCGTATAACCAATACTGGTAAAAGTGACTCACGTTGAATGCTGGGAAAAACGTACATTTAAAAAGTCATTTCCTGTTCAAACAAGAGCAGGACTGGGTTTTTCTGGAAGTGGTCTGAGGCGTCACAGCCAGTGCCAAGTCACTACTCATTATTTACCTCATTGACTTTGCACCAAAGAAAAATAAGAACCATAGAAAAACTAAGAACGAGTGTGCTAGTTATAGACAGTGTGTCCGAAATATCATCGTAATCATTCTTTGAACTACAGTTAACTGAAACGTTTTATAGACTGCACAAGTTTCTGAGTCCCTTTTATTCTAGTTTAAACCAACCAAACCAATGCCCCGAAGGTGCCCCGAAGTAATCAGAACTTTTGTTCTTATCTGGCTCTTCTCACCAGTTTCTGTGTCTTTCCTTCCTTGTCTTAGATGTGGACGAGTGCCAGGCGGTGCCAGGTCTTTGTGCTGGAGGTAACTGCATCAACACCGTGGGATCCTACGAATGTAAATGCCCTGCTGGACACCGTCAGAGTGAAACCAGCCACAAATGTGAAGGTGAGTCTGAGTGGTATAAAAAACACCTCTTGAGTGTCAAAGGTATTGGGGTCATCATATTAAAAATATGTAGCCCTGATCAGTAAACCGACTAGAGCACTAGAGGCCACCTTTGACATTGTCTAAATTGTCAGATGATGAGTGTTGGGAAATATGAATAAGGTAACTAAAGCAGTGCAGTGAGAAGCTAGTTTTCAAACTGACTCATTACAAGAAAGAGGCAGCAACATTTGTCAAGTTAAATATTTAAATAATGGCTACTAACTACAAGCCCATTTTTGCCAGAATCAACAAAGTATTGCAAAAATGTAAAAAGTGATTGCAGAGTGTTTGAGAATTTGAACTGATTACCAATCAAAAAGAAAAAAAGTGGGAACTTAAATTAGCATTTGTTGAGTTAATGGTGAGACAGTCATGGCCGTGCGCTTTACAATAACCTTTGTGGTTTGCTGGGATCGTTTAACAAATCTCTACGGGTCATTTAAAAAGTGACGACATGTTCTGAGTCAGAGAAGACTTTGCGTACATATGGAAAAACGCGCACACACGCAGAGCGGATTCACATTACAATGTGTTGATTGGGTGGAATTTAAACAATGCCCAGGCTAAACAGTCTGATAGTTAGCCAGGCAGGGGTTGTGTCTCTTGGACTAAAGCCGATGTGTTCTTAGTCTTAAGGGAGGATTACAGAAAGCTCTTGAACTGTTCCAGCCAGATGAGATTATTCTACTGAACAAGACCAAGGTTGAACCTGCAATCGAGTGTCATTGCATGAATTATTATCTAAAAGCTCTTATTAACTTGTAGCATGGTTAAGAGATGCATCAGATACAGGAATGTCCATATTTGCTTAAAAAAAAAAAAAGAACATAACTCCACCTTCAGATTCATGGGAAGACCATGACACACACAAAAGGTGATTTATGTTGTTGTGAATGAAGGAGGAAAAAGGGAGGATGACTTCACTAAATTCACCAGAGTCTCCGTTTCAGTTGTGGTTTTGGGTCAACGCCACCAACTGTTCAGGACTTACAGTAAGGAGGGAATGAGGGCTTCCAGAGAAGATGAGGGCAGCTCAAAGAGATTTGGGTGTGGGTATTACACTCCAGTTTGTACCAAACAGCACCAGAATGGGTTAAGCTGTTCTACTAGACACAAACTCAAGGAGACTCAAGGACAAACAGCTCAGCTGGCTACTGATGGCGGGAGATGGAGTAAGAGAAAGTCATTCTTACTGAGGCTGACGGTTACTTGAGAGAGATTTGTACCTTAATTTACACACACTACAAAAAAAATGTTGCATAATGATGACAATGATGAGATTCAAAAACGTTGTCTGAAAAACAGCACTATAGACTAAAAAGAAAAGCAATAGGACTGGTGTGGCAAGGTAGGACACTTTGAGAAGGTCTTCAGCTTCACTGCTTGTGCAGCTGCTGGTGTTTGTTGTCTTGCACAGCATAGATGACAGTGACACGAAAAGGGACAGAAAAAGGGACCACACATGGTATGAAATGGTACCAATCCCATGATAGATGTTAGCAAATGGATCTCCGGAGTTATGTGAATCATTTCCAAGCTCATTATACCAGAGAGCATATTTCTGTTTTTCAGCTGGAAAACAAAGTGATGTCAGCTCTGTTGTTGTCATGAATTATCATGCAGTTTCGTCATCTGGCCCACGCAGAGCAAGAAGAGAAAGAGTTTAGTGTTTGTAAGGCTTGTAAAAACAAAAGAACAGTTGTGACGTGCACCTTAAGCCATGGATCGGCAGGAAACCTATGTTTAGTGAAATCTCGCAAACAATCAGACAGGTCCTCTGGGGGAAGGTTTTTATTGAAATGCCCTTCCAGCTAATGCACAAACCGCCTCACTCAGAGCTTTCACGGCGAAATTAGTGAGGTTTTTGGAGCAGTTAAGATGAAGTGCAGTTAAGATGTCATGGGTGTCTGATCGTTTTGGGCACAACAAGGCACCTGGTTTTATGGCCTACTTTTAGTTCAGACTATGCTTAACAGCCCCCCACCCTCCTCTTTCTGCTTTTTCTGCCTCTCCTTCCATTTTCCTTCCATAAATACAGTCCTTTGGGTTAAAACCAGCTGTTAGTGCTGAACAAAGAAACACTTACGGCATCTGGGAGACTTTCTCATTACACACACGGACCTCCCTGTTCTTCTGACAGATTCTCACGTACTCGTGCTGTACGAATACACACACACGCACCGAGACAGACAGCTTCACACATCAGGGTTTAGATGAAACAATGGAAAGTGGCTAAACTACACGCATGCTTAATTTTTCACGTATCGATGAGTGTTAAGGATATGCACACACAGCCACACGTGACAGATTTGATGCCTCAGTTGTAGACATTTATTCAGGTGACACGCATTCCCCTCCAAGCGCTACGCCTGTGCAGAGTGTAATGTCTGGCGCACTGTTGCTGCTGCTGACACAAGGTCTATTTGGCTGGTTTTTACAGCCTCACCTAGGCCTTCAGCCACTGCTGTCAGACAGGAGTCAGCAGGGGAAGAACGGCCTCTTAGATTCCCACGGCAGGCTCTAGTACACACATCATTGCTAAGACGTAGCCACATGCACAGAAAAATACACACGTTACACACTCTTTACACCTAGAAAGACAAACACAGACAAACACGCCCTTCACTTTTCCAACTGAGCGTGCTGGGCACACGAGCACACACATCACGGCACGCACCACGTCTGCGCTAATGCTGTAATTATGCCCCGCAGTGGCGCAGTAATTACGTATGCGTATAAATAAGGTGTGACACATCATAAAAACCCAATACCTTCTGGAACTTCACTTTGGGTTCCCCCCGTCATGGAGCAATGAGGCCCCCTCTCACTAAATAATGCAACTTAATGCCATCATAAAGTGTACCACACCAAGGTGGGCCTAGCCAAGGAGCATGCCCAGGTATTCTCAGTCTCTGTGCATATTTCTAAGTCAAACTGTTCAGTATAACCTGTGTTGGTCATTTCTTTAATTTAGTGGCTGTTTTATAGGAAGCAGCTGTAGATGCCACATATAATCAAGCTAAATGTTGCTGCGCATCAATCATTCCTTCTGCTGTTCTTTCACTTGTTCTTGTCACTCACGCGACTCACACACTTGGGTTTTAGCCTGAACAGAAGACACACCAGAAATGAAGTAACTCCTCTTTGATAGACTGCAGATCCGTTTGGTTTGCTTAATTTTCGGTCACTCCGGCGCGATAAACTTTTTACGGGACAGCGCTACTGCATGTTTCCAAATAAAGACGTTTTGAAGATGAAGACATACTCGGCAGATGTGTCCCACAGTGTGGTGAACTGAGGCATTAATGATTCAGTTATATGTCTCTGTGTGTGTTTCAGATATTGATGAATGCAGCACCATCCCCGGTGTGTGTGATGGAGGAGAATGCACCAACACTGCAGGTAGCTACGTGTGCACCTGTCCACGAGGTTACATCTCCAGCACAGATGGCTCCAGATGTGTTGGTGAGTTTCAGACACATACACAGCTCTTTTCTAACGTTTATCTCTCTCGTTTGTGCATTTCCTCGCCCCCTGGCTAGCCAAAAGCTTCACATCTGGCTGGTAACTTCCCTCCCTCTATCACTGCTTCCTGTGAGTAGAGTTCTGATGAATCAAGCTGGCCTGCAGACCCGTGGTCATCCTGTGCAGACACACACACACACACTTACGCACACTATTTAGTCTTGGCAGTTTTAATCTGCTCTAATGTTCGTGCCCCTCTGACTCATTCACACACACGCTGACACCGCATAGACTGCATACTTTACTGACATGTCCCATGAAACACTACCAGGTGTTAATCTATTCCTGCAAACCTCACCCCTCATGGCAGCCACAGAGAAACACAACCAGGTGTTAATATATTATTTCAAGATTTAGCCCCAAAACAGACAGCTCCGGGTCTGTCTGTTTAACCCTATCAGCATCACAGAACCGGGTAAGCTCTCCTCAAATGTAAGCTTCTGTAGCAACGTAAAACCCCAGGATTGCTGTAATTTCCTCCTAATTCCATCTTTCATTGTGAATTTTATCCTTATTATTTTCTAGTTTTCACGCTATCCATCTCCCGTCATCTGTGGAAAATAATGAGCCTCTTTGCTTTTTGTTGGGTTTTTTTTTAGTTTGAGGGGAAATGGATTGCAAAAGATCAATATCTGAGAACAATGTCTCACATGTTCCCACACGTGTCGTGCACATACATGAACAGGGTGGGGGCTGATTTCACAGGTTACCTTATTTGGATCCTCATTAGCTGCCACTAAGGTAGCAGTTACTCTTGGCTGCCGCGTGGTGAATTGTTCAGCTTAAATATAAAAGACATATGGTGTCGTTTAAGAGAAAAGAAAGTAAAACCCAAGATGGCACAACTACCCTCAGCGTGGTGGAACAAATACATAAATACACAAGACAGAAGTAGTAGTAGTAGTGGACACAGAAATATTAAAATCACTTGTTAGAACATGTTCATATTCAGCTACGAGTGCATTGCTTACTTTAGTTGTTCGATGAGGGGATCAAATCCACCCATGCGGCTCTGTGCAATCTAGTCAAGCTGCCCTAAACCTGGTAAAATCACTTCTGTGTAGATGTGGCATTGTATTGTTTTATACTGAAGCATTATAATTTTCCTTGATTGGAGCTCAGATGTCCGGCACAAATTATAAAAACAAAAACCCAAAAGCCACAAAATATATGCAGACCAGAGTGTCTGATGACAAAAGGAAGTAAGTAGGTGACGAAGAATGGGTGTGTTTTCCTAAACAAACAAGTGAAGCATAGGAGAGAGGAGTGAAAGATAATCAGGATTGTTATAAATACGGCACAGTGTGCTTGTGGCTGTGCGTGTGTGAGAGAAAATGGATCACACATTGACAATGGTCCAATCAACAAGCCCAAAAGATCTCCATCTGTCTGCATTCATGCGTGTCCATATTTCTCTTCTTTCCCTCCCTTTCCATTGTCATCCCCTTTCTTCTTCTTTGCCCTGAAGTGATATGTTGCTCTCCCTCTATATTTGTCTTTCTAGATCACACCAAAGCTCATTCTCTTGACTAACAGTCCAGTGATTTACAGTAGAACATCTCCAGGTTTACACTGGAACTGTGCACGTCCATTTGGATCTTCTCTTTGCTCTCACTCTCCATCCCTTGTGTCTGTTTTGCTATTTTAACTTGTGAACTCATCCTCCTTAGCTATCTTACCATTTCCACTTGGACCTTTTTTCCCCTCCCATTCTCTGACATCTGGATCCTGCACCGCACTTCCTTCAGTTGTGGTTTTCAGTTGCTCTTCTGCAGTTTGAGAAAGAGAGAAAAAAAGAGAGAGAGAGAGAGAGAGAGAGAGCAAATAAAACAGGTGCCAGACACAACCCCCATATATCCTTCCTCCGTCTTTGTCCCACTTCCAAAATGGACAAGTCTGGGTCGGTAGGAGGCAGGGGCAGAGATAAGTATACCCAAACAAAACCAGACTAGACCGGGTCAGGTTGAATCCATCTTTAAGATATTTCAAACCAGACGCAAACCGAGGTTTGGGAAGACAGATATCACAAACTTCCCTTGCTGCCTTAACATGACACATTTTGATTAAATAGTCTTCTTTGTGATGTGTAAAACAGAGAAATTGTTGCGCAAATCATTTCGCGCTCTCTTGCCTTCATTTTTTCAAAGCAGGATGTATAGTACTGGTCCGGAGATGATCCCATGTGGCTTTAGGTGTCCTGGCCTGTGTTTTGTGGGATGTACTGTACCGTGGTGAAGTAGGCCAGTGGGAGCTGTTGGGAGGGGGGCGGGGGGGGCTGACAGTAATCAGAGCCTAATGCCCTGTCACATGGTGGAAGCCTGACAAAAAAGACTTGTCCAGTCAGTCAGTCAGTCTGTAAAAACACCTCACCAAATAAAAGCATATGCTCGTATATGTATAGCAACACTAGCCTTGCAAACCACGGTCTGGATCCAATTTAAGTCATCATCATCCTCATCAGCAAGCCCCTCATTCTCCACTCCCCCCCACGCTCCTCCACCTGGCCTCCAGCTCGGTCAGTCCTATGGGATGTCTCACGGTTTGCATTCTGTGTGTATTTGTATACATTTGTGCACGTTTTATGCGCATGTGTGCGCATTGCGTGCGTGCATGCCTGTGGATACGTATGGAAATGCATATCTGTATGTGTAATTGCACGTAAATGTGTGTGTACTGTACTGAATGTGCTCCCAGACACAGCACAGCCCCTCATGTTTTATCTAATTGGCAAGAATTGCTCCACATGGAACTGATTAATTCCAGACTGCTGGCTCATTAGTGAGTTAATCGACTTGTGCTCCCCCACCTTATTTCAGCCTTTCCTTTCTCTCCCCCCTTTTTGTGCCTAAAATTCTCCCTCACGTATGTTGTTCACTTTCTAAAACAGTGCACATGCAGTTTCTCTCTCCCTCTCACCCTGCAGACTCCTTCTCTTGGTATTTTCCTCATGTACCCAGAAAAAAAACCCTGTCTTCTTCTCCATTTACTCCTTACACATGCTCTTTGAACTCCAGCCCCCTCTCCTGCCCCATTGACCCTGACCTGGGAAACTGTAACAAATAAGACCCCCTTTTGGAGGCCTTCAGATTCCCGCAGTTTGTCGAGACCCCAGGCAACCTTTCCCACTGCCAGCCCATAAAGAAACTTCCTCCCCAGCCACCATGAAAGGGGCTGGCCCCTCTGACTTACAGTACTGCTATGAACAGAGCTTGAGAACAGCGATTACCTGTAACCTTTTCCCACGTAAAATGCACTGTGGTGGAAGAAGTGCTAAAGTTATTTGTTTGTTTGTATTTGTTATTTGAAATCCTGCATTTAATCAGTTACTTAACATACTTAGAAGTAGTGTTTAACTGCCCTCTCTGGTCACATATTTCGGTTGTAGAGGCAGCACTGATAGGAGTATGCTCTTGTTGCACCTGTAACAACAACCTAACAGTGATGTCACAGTGAACTGACACACCCTCGAGTAGACTCCTACACTTACAATGACTTGACAAATTGACATTTGCCATTTCAGCCTTGTCCATCAAGTTTGTTTCCTACAGCCAGAAGACACACAAAAAAATGATCAAATCTAAATAATAAAATATGTACTCAACTTAGATTTATGTTTCTGTTGCCCACTTGTCTAATCGTGTTAGCATGTCTCCTCTTCCTCCAGATCAGCGTGTTGGCACCTGTTTCTCTGCTCTGGCTAACGGCCGCTGTGCTGCCGAGCTGACTGGTCAGTACACCAAAATGCAGTGTTGCTGCGACACAGGACGCTGCTGGGCTTTGGGACAGATCCCTGAGATGTGTCCTGTCAGGGGATCGGGTGAGTATACGCAAAAACAAGATGCACAGAAGATGCAAAATAGCACTTTTCAGTTGTTGACAGTCACACATGGCTTAAACTACATCTAGACTCCTTAATCCCTGACAAAGCGATGAATATGAGCATGAAATCAGGACGGAACATCCATCACCTTCTTCCTCTGCTGACAGAAAAATTGGCAGTCTCCCTAATAGATTCTCTATGACTTGGCATGAGCACAGGCAGTAAATAAAGCCATGACAGGGTAAATGTTTCACATGCCCAATGAGTTTAAGAAAGTAATGTTAAACCAGACAAGTCTGGCAACCTTTGAGATACCGTTGAGATTGTATGTGTGATGCAAATGGGAGAGCCTCCACTCCAAAATTGATGAGCATGATGTCATGAGCATAAACCAAACAGATAAAGATGGAAAAGATTTGTGTGACGATAATGACCGATCATCTTCTTTGTCAAGCTGGAATTCAGAAACTTCTTCCTTTGCGTGAGACTGTGGGATCCATGACTGATCTGTTACTCATCTTCTTTCACTGGCACTGCCAAAATCAGACGTGTGTGTTTGGTTTGACTAAGTGGAGAACGTACATATACACAAACTTACAGTGTCGTATATGTACACTGTTCACATACATACGGCCATTTATTCATACATACAAACATACAATTAAATACTGCACTGGACCTGTGCTGTAACTATATGCCAAAGCAGAGGAGAGTGGATTGTTTTTCTCTTACTACTTGGTCAGGCTTTGCTCCAGTAAACATAGAAAACATCTCAAGTGTACACTGTAGGACGCTGATAATGATCCACACAAACTGTTCAAACGCTAAAACATTGTTGGCACCTCTTGAGAGCTCGACGTGAATATGCTCCTCCTCATTTTCATCTGGAAATGTGACTTACAGTAGAATGCATCCGCTGACGTGCTCCCTGTGACCTCTGTTTTTCTTGCAGACGAGTTCAGGCGTCTGTGTATTGTGGGTGTTCCCCAAGGACACGGCCTCCCTCATGGCTACCCCAATGGGCACTTCCCCAACACCAATGGCAACAGTTTCAACTATGGTTACAAGTTCCCTAATGGTAACGGTAACGGAGGCATTGGTGGCAACGGAGGAGGAAGCTTTGGAGGGAATGGAGGGAGCTTTGGAGGGAATGGAGGGGGCTTTGGGGGCAATGGAGGGGGACTTCTGAACAATGGACAGATAGGTGAGTCACTCTGTGGATATCACTTGATAAAATGGCTCATTTCTAGAGATGGAAAATACTTTTGAGTTGTATTTTTATGTTAAATTTCTGTGTTTTGTGTGTTTGCAGGCACGGTTTCTGTCAACGACTCCATTGATGTGTGCAAACATTTCACCAACCTCTGTCTGAACGGACGCTGCATTCCTACACCCACAAGCTACCGCTGCGAGTGCAACATGGGCTACAGACAGGATGTTCGCGGGGAGTGTATCGGTGAGAAATGTGTTCACACACTGTATACTTGATGAGTGTCCACGCAGTTTTATTCAGTCAGCCAGTTTTCAATAACCTCCCTGAGCCACACAGACAGTCCCGGCACAATAAATTGCATGCACTGCAGTGCCATCTTCTGCTCATTTAAGGAACTTAACATGAGTGTAGGTTGAATGCTTGCAGGATAAATCTACCAAAAGATGAACTGTGTTACGTCATGTCTTTTTGTTTTTTTCCTCATCAGATGTGGATGAGTGCGTGAGTAACCCATGTATAAACGGAGACTGTGTCAACACGGCTGGGTCATACCACTGCAAGTGCCATGAAGGCTACCAAGGAACCCCTACCAAACAAGCCTGCATTGGTATGTCTGACTTGTGCTGTCAAACTACACTAACCGAGCTGTTTCTTTGTACATACAGTATGTATCACTGAAGTAGTCTAACGGTATTTCCTTAAAGCTTTGGAGCACGGCTCAGTATCCATCTTCCTTCTTCCTCCTGTCATTCTCTTTAGATATTGATGAGTGCATTGTGAACGGAGTGATGTGTCGCAACGGCCGCTGTGTAAACACAGAGGGAAGCTTTCAGTGTATCTGCAACGCTGGCTTTGAGCTCACTCCTGATGGAAAGAACTGCATTGGTAAGGAGCCAACAAAGAAACAGGTTGAACTTCACGTGAACTTTCCCCTTTACGAACCTGACCTGAATTCTCCTCGTGTCTCCCTCCAGATCACGACGAGTGTGCCACCACCAACATGTGTCTCAACGGCATGTGTATCAATGAGGATGGCAGCTTTAAGTGTATCTGCAAGCCCGGCTTCGCTTTAGCGCCTAACGGACGCTACTGCACCGGTACGAGTGATTTATGAAATATAAGCAGATACCTCAAGTCTCGGGCCAAATAGGCTGCTTCAAAACAGTGCTGACAGATTTGGTGTTCTTTAAATCATGTGGATCCATTTATGAATTTAGTATCCCCGTGGTCCTATTAAGCACAGCCCAGAAATAGATAGATAGATAGACAAATTTATAAGTCTCTGTTGAGAGATTGTTTCAAGAGTAGCAGCCTTTCCATTTCAGTCACACCATAACGCTGACAACATCGGCACAAATCCCAAACACAACACAAATCAACCTAGATGATATTAACTTCCCATGATTTGACTCCTCATAAAGCTCTCTGTGATTTCTGTGGTGTCTTTTCATCATTGAATTCCATGTTTTGTTTTGTTTTTTGCACATTTCCTCTCATTTCAGGAGATATAATAAATTTATAATTAGAAATCGGCCATTCTGTACACATATACCTTTGTTCATAAACTGAAGCTCCATGTGACATATACCTCTCTTCAACAGACATCGATGAGTGTCTGACACCTGGCATCTGTATGAACGGCCGCTGCATCAACTCTGAGGGCTCCTTCCGCTGTGAGTGCCCCCCGGGACTTGCTATCGATGTAGATGGGAGAGTGTGTGTGGACACACACATGAGGACCACCTGCTACGGTGCCATAAAGATGGGCACATGCTCGCGGCCGTTCCCCGGTGCAGTGACCAAATCCGAGTGCTGCTGTGCGAATCCTGAACACGGTTTTGGAGAGCCTTGCCATCCTTGCCCCTCCAGAAACTCAGGTAAATTCTTTGGTTTGCGTTTGTACTGTTTATTTCAGTGACTGGAAATCCTGGATATTTTTTGCTCAACTTGCAAAATGAGAGAAACATGAATTTCATTTAATGTATTTTTCAACTCGACTTTCAGCGGAGTTCCAGGCTGTATGCAGTAGTGGTATTGGCATTACAGCTGATGGCAGAGGTGAGTATGTGCATGAATTCACTGAATGTTCCCTTAATGCTGTTTATAATTACACTGTTTTATATTATGAGACATATATTTATTTACGTGATACCATGTCATCTGCTAGACATCAATGAGTGTGCCCTGGACCCGGACATTTGCCAGAACGGCATATGTGAAAACCTAAGAGGAAGCTACCGCTGCATCTGTAACATCGGTTATGAGTCTGACACAAGTGGAAAAAACTGTGTTGGTGAGTGAGAGTGGACTGTTTTCACGTATTTAAAAAGTTAGCCATATTTCTGTCTTAAAGTGAATCCCTTTACGGGCATAGCAGCCACTGTGGCCATACATCAGCACTACAAGATAAATGCTAAGATACAGCCTAACAGCAGCACAAGCAGACAGGAGTCATCGCATTGTTCAGCAATATCTTTCTTAATATGAACATCATCACATCACCACCATCACAAGCTACTGGTCACACTAGACAAAGTGAGGCTGTAGCAGCGACATTGAATTCAACTTTTCTCATGTAAGAGAATATGTTGTTTCTTTGTAACTTACTTTGTATTATGGCCCTCAAATCTGAAATTAATCGTGAATCTTTAATTGCTGTTTTTCTAACCGACGACTCCTTTGGCCTCCCTGTAGACATCAATGAGTGTCTGGTGAACCGTCTGCTTTGTGACAACGGTCTGTGCAGAAACACTCCTGGCTCTTACACCTGCTCCTGTCCTAAAGGATTTGTCTTCAAACCCGACTCTGAGACATGCGAAGGTGCCCGCTCACGCACGCACACACGAACACGCACATTCATCCTGACTCACAAACACACTCAAGGTGTTTGCGGTGCCTCACACCCGCGTGTGTTTTGTCCTTTTTAGTAACAATCAAGGTCATTATGAGGTGACATTGTTACCAGATGCGTTGCGTGTTAAGTTTCCAGTAAACATATGGCTCATGGAAAAACACAGACACACACACACATTGCGTTTGTGACTGCCAAATGGTGACGATGATCCATTTCTATCGGTCTCTCGGCCCTGACCTCAGGTGTGTGTTTGCACATGTTTCAGATATCAACGAATGTCTCTCTAGCCCATGCATCAATGGAGAGTGTCGCAACGTGGCCGGGTCCTTCCACTGCGACTGCACACACGGCAGCAAGCTGGACTCCACCAACACCATCTGCGTGGGTAAGATATCCATCCTCCCAAATGCCTGCCGCAAATTAGAGCAGCACCGCAGGGTCCCAGAAACAGCTTGCACGAGATAATGATTACACAGTGAGACATGAGTGTCAATGGGAAATAGCGCAATGGTCTTTTTGTCTAATCATTCTAATCGAGGTTCACGCCCAACTTTTGTAAACAAACCTGTAAGTGGTTCAGATTTCTAGGAGCCATCCAGATAAATTATCATTCTCAGATGCTGGGCAAAATGGCACACATAAGACTTATTAGATAAACACTTGCATGCATGGCCTTGGTTCACATGGAGATTGCTTTACTTCATAGAGATCCGCCGCAGATTCAGAATGACATGTGGTATGTAAGACTCTGTGCTGAGGTTAAATATTCCACTTGTTTGGAGATTTGTTACTTTTGGGAAATCATTCTGAGAGAGCTATGCTAATACAGAATACAGATGTTAGTGTAACTGGAAGGGTGAATGAGTCATTAAATAAATATTCATACATATTGCATGAGCTGGCTCTGTCAGAGGTCTACAAATTCCTCTGGTTTGGTTTGTTTTCTGTTTTACATTTTAGAGCCCATCACTCAGCGGGGGAAGAAAGGGAAAGTAAATTGTGGTTTTGTGTTTGGGTGGCCTTGTGGTTTTGAAGGAAAGGTGTCACTGTTATGACAGCACACCCTTTCAGCTCATTAGCAATGCGATAACAGTGGATTAAAAGTAATGATGCATGCGGGTTTACTCGGCTCAGCGTGTAGCCTAAGAAACAAGTTTTATGGCAGTAAGGAGAGCTGAAGGTGACATGTTGATTGTTTTTGTGGTGTATTTTGTTGCCATTCTAAAAAGGCACCCCGTGGAGATTTTTTTGACCACTAGTGACGCTGTGGAGTAATGATTTGGATGAGCAGAGTGGGCAGTTGTTTTGTTTGCATCTTGCACATTCGCAAGGGAAATTCAGTATTTTTACAAAGAAGGAACTGCACTCAACACATTTCTGAAGGCTGCGCACAATATGTTTTGATAAGAAACACCGAATGTTAAGTAGGTTTACAAAAAACCCCACGGGGTTTTTATAATTGAGTCTTCCCTGTTGTTACCTCGGCTCCACAGATAGCATGAAGAGTACGTGCTGGCTGACTATACAAGACAACCGCTGCGAGGTCAACATCAACGGAGCCACATTGAAGTCAGAGTGCTGCTCCACACTGGGAGCCGCCTGGGGCAGTCCCTGTGATCCCTGCGAGATCGGTCAGTTCATGCACACGTTGAACTCACAAGTTCTCCAAACTTAAATGAATGGGAAAACCTCTGAAACTGCACTGAGATCAGTGTTTAACAACCAACATAACCAGTGATATGTGAAATTCAGTATAAAACAATTTAATGAACATTTTGGCAAACCAACATATGTATACATACATTAAAGGTCATTATTACATCTCTCATCCTCTCGTGTCTCCTCAGATACCGCCTGCTCCCGGGGTTTTGCTCGTATGAAGGGCGTAGTCTGTGAAGGTAAAAACATGTGATAACTTAATGAATGATGACAAACCTGCAGTGCTCCCAAAATGCAACATCAACACCCATGAAGCCATTCTACCTTTTTGTCCTTGTAATGTACTCCCTGCAGATTTCTTGTGGAAAACAAATGTGTGTGCATGTTTTGTGTGTGTGTTTTCACCTTGTAATCATGGTTCTTAAAATGTCCCCGTCCCCGTAGACATTAATGAGTGTGAGGTGTTCCCTGGAGTGTGTACAAACGGCCGGTGTATGAACACCCAGGGCTCGTTCCGCTGCGAGTGTGCCGAGGGTCTCACCTTGGACAGTACTGGGCGCACATGTGTGGGTAAGAAGATGATAGAGAGATCACACATCACAGCCAATGAAACTCTTATTTCCAGTAGTTATTATGTGCCTAAATTATGAGGCTAACGCTTAATTTCATAACCATTTTTTTTCTAGATATGCGCAGTGAGCAGTGCTACATGAAGTGGCATGAGGATGAGTGCGGCCAGCCACTGCCAGGGAGATACCGCGTGGACATGTGCTGTTGTTCAGTGGGTGCTGCCTGGGGTATTGACTGCGAGGAGTGTCCCAAACCAGGCACGCCTGAGTACAGGACCATCTGTCCCAGAGGGCACGGCTTCGCCAACAGAGGAGACATTCTGACAGGCAGGCCGTTCTACAAAGGTACCAAGATACCATGAGTGTGCAGATTTGTTGGTAGAAACCAACATCAACATCACCAAAGTGACCACATCTGATATAAAGTCTGGCAAATCGTGTTAATGAGGTTTTGATTTGATGATTTTCTCTCCAGATGTCAATGAATGTAAGGTGTTCCAGGGTCTGTGTACTCATGGAAACTGCAGAAACACCATCGGCAGTTTCAAGTGTCGCTGCAACAACGGCTTTGCTCTGACTGCCGAAGAGAGAAATTGCACAGGTATGAGAAAAGGACAGGTTTGTTTAATTTCAATGAAGTATTTATATCACAATTAATAAAGCAGTTTGTGAGCCTTCTCAATGTGTGTTTCAGATATTGATGAGTGCCGCATCTCCCCGGACTTGTGCGGTCATGGTTCCTGTGTCAACACACCCGGCAGCTTTGAGTGTGAATGTTTCGAGGGCTACGAGAGTGGCTTCATGATGATGAAGAACTGCATGGGTAAGTTGGAAACAAATGAACACACACAACTACGCACTGTGGGACCTGATACAGCCAGTCCAGTCTGGCAAGGTCGCGAAATCATTTTGTTTTTACTCCTCTTCCTTCCCGCTTTATCCCTCTCTTCCTTTCCGTTGACAGACATTGACGAGTGTGAGAGAAACCCCCTGTTGTGTCGCGGAGGAACCTGCCTGAACACAGAAGGGAGTTATGAGTGTGAATGCCCCACCGGACACTCGCTCAGCACCGATGGATCTGCCTGTGAAGGTGGATCATTCATCACACACACACACACACACACGCACACACACACACACGGTACTGTATATGCATTCACACTCTTGATGTTACGCATCATGTGTGTAATCCACACAGTAAAATTAGTTTTCTATAAACATTATACACTCACTTGTGAATGATGTCTAATTGTCCATCCCTGTTTGCTGCTCCGGTCAGATGTGAATGAGTGCCAGCTGAGTGACAACTTGTGCAAGCATGGCCAGTGTGTCAACATGCCCGGAACCTACCAGTGCTCCTGTGACACCGGCTACCAGGCCACACCAGACCGACAGGGCTGCGTGGGTGAGTGGAAGTAACTTAAATTAACACCGATGTTGGCTAAGCAGGAGGTTAAAATTAAATTCATTCATCTTTTGATCGTTTCACACACTTCACCAATGAGTTTATAATCTAATTAGCCGAGATGTCTGAAGTATAATTGTTTTTTTTTTGCAGATATTGATGAATGTACCATTATGAACGGAGGCTGTGAAACCCACTGTACCAACTCAGAGGGAAGCTATGAGTGCAGCTGCAGTGAGGGATACGCTCTTATGCCTGACCTCAGGACCTGTGCAGGTAATAAAACACAGGATATGTACAGTATATCTGTATTTCAAGAATTTAACTAAGAAGAACTAAGTAAGAAGTATTCTACATGGTGTTGCCACGTATGGCATACTGAACTGAATTTCTGCTGTTTCCATCAGATATTGATGAGTGTGAGGAGACTCCAGACATCTGTGACGGAGGCCAGTGTACCAACATTCCCGGGGAATACCGCTGCCTTTGTTACGACGGCTTCATGGCTTCTATGGACATGAGGACATGTATTGGTGAGAGGAAAAGCAATACTTTGGACGTAAATGCATTTTGGGAACCACAGGCTTCAGTTTTGTTTGTTTTTTTCACTTTTCATCCTTTTTCTCTCCACCACATGAATGTATGTATTCAGCCTCTTGTACCTGATCTGTGGGAACTTTCTCTGTCAGTCTCATTTTCTGTCACTCTAATCTCTCAAGGCCTAAACGTTCGCATACTATCTGTGTCTGTCGTCTCTCTCTGCTCAGATGTGAACGAGTGTGACTTGAACCCGAACATCTGTCTCCACGGTGACTGCGAGAACACTAAAGGCTCCTTCATCTGCCACTGTCAGCTGGGATACTTTGTCAAGAAAGGATCCACGGGCTGCACAGGTGCACACACACACACACACACACACACACACACACACACACACACACACACACACACACACACAGGTTTGAGCCTCTATATGTCTATACTAGAGTGTTGAGGCAATTCACCCAAGCATACCGTACAATAGTTCCAGGTCTACAATTCTAATTTTATCATTTATTGATGGCTCACTGCTTATTAAGGTTGCCACAATATCAAAATTCTAAACCCTGCTACAATACAAGTATTAAAAAAACAACAACTTGATACCTACCTTATTAGATGAATGAGTACTGACTGTAGATCTGTCAATCCGATTAATTCCTGTTTACTGGCTAAACGATCTATTTCTCCCTCCAGATGTTGATGAGTGTGAGACTGGGGCTCATAACTGTGACATGCATGCGGCCTGTATCAACGTGCCTGGAAGCTTTAAGTGTCGCTGTCGAGACGGCTGGATTGGAGACGGCATCAAGTGTATAGGTAAGTACCTCTTAAAAATACCTTAGCTGTGATGTGATTTGTAGATCAGAGAGTTTAAATGTGCAATAGGAGATTTAAGACAAAACAAAGGCACAAAATGACCTGTACCCAAGGATATTTGACTTTGTGTCCTACCATCAACTTCTTGCTTCTCACACTTTTCTCTTTTTCCCGCTGTAGATCAGGATGAGTGCTCTGCAGAGGAACACAGCTGCAACCCCAATGCAGACTGCGTCAACACACCAGGGTCCTACAGGTGTACGTGCAAGGAGGGTTTCAATGGAGATGGATTTTCCTGCTCTGGTAAGACTGCTGAAACTTTATAAATAAATCCTAGTTAAATACGAGCTACAGTACCGTCACACCGTGAGTTTCATGGACAGTAGGTTTATAACGCACTTTTCGGTTCTGTTTCAGACATGGACGAGTGTGCAGACAACGTGAACCTATGTGAGAACGGCCAGTGTCTGAATGCTCCAGGCGGTTACCGCTGCGAGTGTGAGATGGGCTTCACTCCAACAGAAGACAGCAAGGCCTGTCAAGGTGCTGCACTCATTCTGTCGCTTTTTTTCCCCCCTTCTCTCTTATTTCTTGCTGTTGTGTTTTTATTCATGTATTGTAACTAACACTGTCTCTCTCTCTGTTGTCTCTGACACAGACATTGATGAATGTAATTTCCAGAACATCTGTGTGTTTGGAACATGCCAGAATCTTCCTGGGATGTTCCGCTGTGTCTGTGATGATGGTTACGAACTGGACCGCAGTGGAGGAAACTGCACTGGTGAGTGCACCACGAGTGTAACTGTAGCCCAGAGAGGAGTTCAAACAGTTCAAACCAGTTTTGTTGACAATAATGGCCTTCAGTCATGCCTCGTGTTACCATTCAATATTCTTTGACCAAAGATATTTAAGATATGCAAAAATGTATCTACTTTCATCCACTCATTCCCGTAATTTCTCAATATTTGGAAACAAGGTCTGTTATCTGGTATGTGTTGCTGAACTTGTGTGTGTCTCTGTGTGCTGCAGACATCAACGAATGCGCTGACCCTGTGAACTGCATCAACGGACTGTGCGTGAACACTCCTGGGAGCTACTTGTGTAACTGCCCGGCTGACTTTGAGCTCAACCCCACTGGAGTGGGCTGCGTGGGTGAGTCACACTTAAACTAAACTTTAAAACATGCTGCTGCTACATGAATGTGAAAACTTAAACTATGTGTGTGTCTTTCTCAGATACTCGTATTGGCAACTGCTTCCTGGATATCTTGCACCGTGGTGATGGTGGAATCTCCTGCAAATCGGAGATCGGAGTCGGAGTGACCCGAGCTTCCTGTTGCTGCTCTCTGGGAGGAGCATGGGGGAACCCCTGTGAACTGTGCCCTGCCGCCAACTCCAGTATGCACCATAGCACCTAAGATGAACAATTGCTTAGATTTTCTACTG
Organism: Nibea albiflora; assembly: GCA_014281875.1. NCBI lineage: Eukaryota > Metazoa > Chordata > Actinopteri > Sciaenidae > Nibea > Nibea albiflora. Next base: position 13,843,277 of record CM024792.1, on the reverse strand, counting down.
CAAAATGCACATCCACATAAATCTTTTTCCGCACTATGAAATGGAAAGGCACACTAACTTGCTGTATGTTCTCTTTCTTGATTGTAGCGGAATATAAGACTCTTTGTCCAGGAGGAGAGGGATTCAGACCCAACCCCATCACCGTTATCCTGGAAGGTAAACAGTTCAGATTTCTCTGTTTGCCAGTGAGGCAAACAGAAAACTGTTGCTTTTAACTGTATGTATCGGTGGCATCTATGAATCTAACAATGTGAATTGTTGATCTAGATATTGATGAGTGCCAGGAGCTAGCCAGGTCTCTGCCAAGGTGGAAACTGTGTTAACACCTTTGGTAGTTTCCAGTGTGAGTGTCCGGCAGGCTACTATCTCAGTGAGGAGACTCGCATCTGTGAGGGTAAGAACTGAAAATTGTTGATGAAAAAATATGATGGAAAATATGTCATCCAGCTAACCAGTTGTATTATATAGAGTATTATACGAGAGCTCATATTATGTTTATATCTTTATTTGCAGATATTGATGAGTGCACAACCCATATTGGGATCTGTGGACCCGGTACCTGCTACAACACTCTGGGCAACTACACCTGTGTGTGTCCCCCAGAATACATGCAGGTCAATGGAGGAAACAACTGCATGGGTATGTAGGAGAGACCTCTCTTAGACTAACAAGAAAATATTTACTCTCAATACATTGTTCAGTTTGAAAAGGTAAACATTTTTAAGTGCTGGCTTCTTTGTTGTAATTCAGACATGAGGAAGAGTGTGTGTTACCGCAACTTCAACGACACGTGTGAGAACGAGCTGTCCTTCAACATGACCAAAAAGATGTGCTGCTGCGCCTACAATGTGGGGAAAGCCTGGAATAAGCCATGCGAAGCCTGTCCAACTCCCGCTACCTGTGAGCATCCATAAATACACTTACACATTCTCTGAAAGCGTCTGTGGAAACATGCTGTATGAGTTTATTACTGTCACTGAGTGTCTCCTGTCCTGTCTGTTTCAGCTGAGTATCAGTTACTGTGTGGTAATCAGGCTCCTGGCTTCATCATTGACATCCACACCGGCAAGCCAATTGGTAAGGACAAAAGTGAATGCAGTGCAGTGCAAACTAACTCGTACTCAGTCCGTTGTGCTCTATGACAACCTGTGCTGTTGATTTGTGCAGATATTGATGAGTGCAGGGAGATCCCTGGTATCTGTGCCAACGGGGTGTGTATCAACCAGATTGGGAGCTTCCGCTGTGAATGTCCGATGGGCTTCAGCTACAACAACATACTGCTCATCTGTGAAGGTAAAACTCAGGCTTTCACACCATGTTTTACTCTGTTTTGTTTTTCTCTTACTGTGTTTTTAGTACCATGGAAATATAACTATATACTTATTTATTTGTACCCATTGTGCCACCCAGCTTCAGTTCTTACCATGGTCATTGTTATCTGATTCTGACTCTTATGTACCTGTCATAAAGAGTCATATCCTCTATCCATAGTAATAATCAGAATGGCGCCTGCTTTTGTAAACACAAAAATACAGCGGCTCTGTGTCTCTTGGGGCAGGAAGTGTCTCTCACAATCTAAGATTTAGTGCTGCCCCTACAGTGACCTCAAAACACATGTGAGCCCCCATATGTGGCATGCTAGAATAGCATGACCTCCTTCCTGTCTCTGTCTCATTTCCCCACCAACACTGCATCTCCATCTCTTTGACCCTGCCGCTGCGTCACTGCACACTTATAGATTCCTTACGCAGTACAGAGTATATACTTACTGCCGGCACAACAGCCCCCTGCATGCACATACAAATACACACACACACACACCGACACACATAAATAGTTTTACACTTACTCACTGGCCGAGAGGCACTTTTACAAGCGGACTACTCAGGGCAGTTAATGCTGCCTTTTCCCACATGAATTATGCCCTTGTAAAGTGTAAAGTATAGTGGCTCTGAATGGAAGCACCTGCCTGGACCTTCAATCATCCAGAACCTGTCAGCCACTATCTGAGCTGTATCAGAGCCAAAATGGAGCCATTGTGGTTTCTCTCCCGCTGTCCGCAAGCTGACTGCCCGCTCCGACCAGACAGTTATGGAGCCTGTGATTGATGTCCACTATTTGCCTCTTTCTTCCTCCCGCGTAGATATTGATGAGTGCAACAGCGGGGACAACCTGTGCCAACGCAACGCCAACTGTATCAACATTCCAGGCAGCTACCGCTGCGAGTGCTCGCCAGGCTTCAAACTGTCCCCTAGCGGGGCCTGTGTGGGTGAGTCCAGCCTGTTTGACAGGCGTGACTGGGGTTTTCCATCTTACCAGGGATGTAGATGGATAGACTAGACGGATGTGTGTTGGTGATATGAGGAAGCTGTAAAAACACTGACATCCCTTTGTTGATGGAAATGTTTTAGAAGCTAATAGTTTAAATCATTAATCAAAGAAAAAAATGTATTCCCACTTTCTTAAATGTTAGAATTTGTTGCTTCTGTGTATTTCATGTCGCTGTATTAATATCTGGACATTTTATAGGTTTAATAGTTATAAATAAAAATAATCAACAGATAAAATGATAGCTAGAATAGTTTGTTACTTGCAGCCCTTTTATATCACATTCATATTTATCATTTCTGTTTCTCCTTCAGACCGTAATGAGTGCCAGGAGATTCCTAATGTTTGCAGTCATGGGGAGTGCATCGATACGCAGGGAAGCTATCGCTGTCTCTGCCACAACGGCTTCAAGGCTACCGCTGATCAGACCATGTGCATGGGTGAGAAAACCATCTGAAACCAGACTAACACGCAAAACACTACGTTGTATTTAATAGTGCAGATAGTAGTCACACTTTTTATACCTGAATATGTTTGCTGTCTCTCTCTCCCGCTCTAAATGTTGTTATGTATGCGTGAATTGTAGATATTGATGAGTGTGACAGACATCCATGCGGTAACGGTACCTGCAAAAACACAGTGGGCTCCTACAACTGCCTCTGCTTCCCCGGCTTCGAGCTGACACACAACAACGACTGCATGGGTGAGCATCGCTTTTACTGTTGTGCTCTGCAAAGGTCAGCAGAGATTTTAAAGGTCAAAGTCCTTGACACAGCTTTAGAAGTCTTATTGTTAAGGATTATACCTATAAATTCCAATAAAAACATGCTGCCCTTTTCTGTAGTGGCATTACATTTGGACAGACATGAAGTAAAATTATTATAAAAATTAAGCCGTCTTGACTTTTCTTTGGCTTTATAGGGAAATGTATCAGAGCGTATTTAAAACTGTGTCTCTGAACTTTGGCGGTGTAACAAAGAAAATTATACACAAGCCAGCCTTTTTCAGAAACTCTTAGCGCCAGGAAAAACATGAACTTCAAGCTCCAAAAAAGTCCTAATCCTCTGAATGTTTATCTTACAGACATAGACGAGTGCAGCGCCCTCCAGGGCCAAGTGTGCAGGAATGGACGGTGTATCAATGGACTTGGCTCCTTCCAGTGTCTTTGCCATGAGGGTTTTGAGAATACTCCAGATGGGAAGAACTGCGTCGGTAAGTATTAATACAGTAATATACGGGACAAATAAGGTTGGTTGGACATTTATGAACATAAACACACAATTTCTGATTTGTGCATTGTTCGATTTTCTTCAGATATCAATGAGTGTGTGAGCCTTCCAGGCACCTGCTCTCCAGGAACTTGCGATAACCTGGATGGATCTTTCAGGTGTATCTGCCCTCCTGGCTATGAGGTGAAAAATGACCAGTGTATAGGTAAGACACACACATACACACATACACACATATACACAGATAGATGATGCACTTGAGCACAGACTAAATGCTCCATGTACTGTATGCTCAAACCACCGAGGGTGTCCGAGCCATCTGCTCTAACACACATACTCGCAAGTACACCGCCTATCCTCTCACCTGCCCTCTTTTACACTTCCTTCCCAGATATCAATGAATGTGATGTGGAGCCCAACAACTGTCAGTTTGGCACCTGCACCAACACCCCCGGCAGCTTCCAGTGTACTTGCCAGCCGGGCTTCGTTCTCTCTGACAACAAGCGGCGCTGCTACGGTGAGAGAAGCTGTTAGTTAACAGAAGTCCACAGCAGACAGTGTTGACGAGTGAATGCGTGACATGTTTTATCTCTCTTGCTGTGGTGGAGTTTCTGTGTACCACTGAATAACAGATCAGTTACTGTCCGTCTACAGTCAAACAGGAGATTTACTGAACCTCTTGTTTTCTTATCACAGATACCAGAGAGAGCTTCTGTTTCACCAAATTCGAGGCAGGTAAATGCTCCGTCCCCAAAGCTTTGAACACCACCAAGGCCAAGTGCTGCTGCAGCAAGATGCCTGGCGAGGGCTGGGGACTCCCCTGTGAGCTGTGCCCGCGAATGAGCGAAGGTATGTGACACGCACGGAAACACGTACAGCTTTCATTAAGACATTCAGCATGCACACAAAAGACATTCCAAAGAAAAGAATGAAACTGAGCCCTTTTTTGGTGTGTCCTCAGCTGCTTTCAACACTCTATGTCCCTACGGCCACGGAGCCCTGCCTGGACCAGGCGACGCTCGTGAAGGTGAGTGCTGCGACGTAGATCCAGTCCCTACAATTTGATGTCCATTGTGGAGATCTCAGGTCTATCTGGAGCATGCGCTAACTTTTTCTTGCTCTCTCTAGATATGAACGAGTGTCTGGACAACCCTGGAATCTGCCAGAATGGTATCTGCATCAACACGGATGGTTCGTTCCGCTGTGAATGTCCCTTCGGATACAACCTGGATTACACTGGAGTCAAATGTGTTGGTGAGATGGCACCTGAAATTAAAGTTCAACATTTTCTTATACGTAATTCAGTTAATAAAGAAATGAACTTTGGAATAAAAGAAGAAAGTATTTATCTGCAGTTGGGCAGAAATCAAAAGTCAATGGCTGCTTTTTTACTTTATTCTATGTCTCATAATATATCACCAAAATTAGACTTGTTACCCATGCCCGATGTTATGTGCACCACCATTATCTTTAATTGCCCTGTCCCCTGCATCCCTGCTCTTTTTCAGACACTGATGAGTGCTCCATAGGAAACCCATGTGGAAATGGAACCTGCACCAATGTGGTGGGAGGTTTCGAGTGTTCCTGCCAGGAGGGCTTCGAACCTGGACCCATGATGACCTGTGAAGGTCAGACACTAACACACACTCATGAGCACAGGTACTATTAATTATTTAAAAATGAAAGTAAGTTAAACTAACCTGTCTCTGTTCTTGACACCAGACATCAACGAATGCTCCCAGAATCCTCTGCTGTGCGCCTTCCGGTGCGTAAACACCTTCGGTTCCTATGAGTGTATGTGTCCTGCTGGCTACGTGCTGAGAGATGATCAACGCATGTGCAGAGGTAAGAGAGAGCAGCAGACTTCCTGTTTACAAAGTGTCACTCTTATCGTCCGTCATCTCTGATTCATCCTGTTTTTCTGCTCTATTAATTCTGGGACATCAGATTTCATTTTAGCTGGCTGTTATAGTTTTTACTGATTATCCGTTTCATTGTCCCTCCTCAGACCAGGACGAGTGTTCTGAGGGTCTGGACGACTGTGACTCCAAGGGTATGACCTGTAAGAATCTGATTGGCACCTTCATGTGCATCTGCCCTCCTGGCATGCAACGCAGACCAGATGGGGAGGGATGTATGGGTGAGTGAAAATGTTTCAGCTGGTGTGAGAGGCTCGCCTCAAGTTTTAACCCAATATCTGCTGTTGTTCCTGGATGTATCTGCCTCTTCAATCTGTTCATCCTTCCATCTTTTGCTCTGTGCACTGGCAGACCTGAACGAGTGCCGTGCCAAACCTGGCATCTGTAAGAACGGGCGTTGTGTCAACACAGTGGGAAGCTACCGCTGTGAGTGCAACGATGGTTTTGAGCCGAGCTCCACTGGAACCGAATGTATTGGTAAGATCACCACTGCTAAAGAACGTGTTGTCACAAAATGACAGTATGCCTATACATTTCTATTTGGTTGATAAATTGCATGTTGCTTTATCAAACAAAAGTCGATTTCCAACCTTTAACACCTCCTTCGTCATCCTTTTCCGTTAGATAACCGAAAGGGCTACTGTTACACAGAGGTTCTGCAAACAATGTGCCAGCAGTCATCCACTAACAGGAACAGCGTGACCAAGTCTGAGTGCTGCTGCAACACGGGCCGAGGCTGGGGTTCACAGTGTGAGCTCTGCCCACTGCCCGGCACCGTACAATACAAGAAGATGTGCCCACTTGGACCTGGCTACACCACAGATGGTAGAGGTGAGCAGCACAGTAATGATACCAAGCAAAGTATAGCAAACACCCAACGAAACCTTGGTTACAATAACTAAATAAATACATAGACATTAAAGTAATTTTTTTAAACAAATCAAGTTGAGGTGCATCTTTGTGACTTTCTAAAAATGTGACTGTACCTCCAGATATCAATGAGTGCCAGGTGATGCCAGATCTGTGCCGAAACGGTCAGTGCATCAACACGATCGGATCCTTCCGCTGTCACTGTAACGTGGGCTACAAAACCGACTTCACTGTAACCTCCTGCGTTGGTACGGCTGATCTCTGTCATGTTTTATAGATATTACACATTGGTCCAGAATTTCAGCATTTTATTGGGAATCCTAGTATCAGTCAGAACATTCATCATCACCACCCCTTGAATTTTTCCCTGCCTGCAATTTTCAGATATGGATGAGTGCGCTCTGTCTCCGAAGCCTTGTAACTTCCTGTGTAAAAACACAGAAGGCAGTTACCTCTGCTCCTGCCCCAGAGGCTACAGCCTACAGCCGGACGGAAAGACTTGCAAAGGTACGTGGACTTCTAATTTGTTTGTTTGCGGTTTGTTTCATAACTTTTTGATGGTTAACCACGTTAGTTGCAATTTTGTTGCCCTGAACACACCGGCAGTTCTAGGTTCTGTTTTTTATTATTATTATAGTTTGTTATAAATGAAATACTGCTCTGATATTATTATCAAGCTTTATGGAGTTGAGGCTTAATTCCTCTTTATAATTTGGTTTTGATGGGCGTTAAGTGCTTTCTTCTTTCCCTCTAAGATATTGATGAATGTTCGACAAAGCAGCATAACTGCCAGTTCCTGTGCGTCAACACCATTGGAGGTTTCACCTGCAAGTGTCCCCCTGGTTTCACACAGCACCAGACTGCCTGCGTTGGTAAGTGAAACAAAAATCGGTGTTAAAATGTACTGGAAAAAAAGGTTTCTTAATATAATATCTCAAATAAAATGTCTTTGCAGACAACAACGAGTGCTCCGGTCAGAGCAGTGCATGTGGTTCCCGTGCCTCTTGTGTCAACACGCCTGGTAGCTTCAACTGTGAATGCTCTAAAGGTTTCTCCTTGGACAACACAGGCATGGAGTGTGAAGGTGAGCAGGCATGGTAACTTTTACGTCCATCTACATCTAGCGGGCAGGATTATTTTGTCCTTCAATTGTTCTGTTCGTCCGATTGACTTCGCGCTTGGCGTATATATTGCTGAGGACCCAAGGAAGCACGGTGCCAAGATTAAAGCTGTTTGGACGAGCTGTCTCGCCTTTTCAATTACAAAATCACAAAAACTTGGAAAGGCTTCCGCTGAGGTGTTTGTGATTGAGGTGGCGGGCCCTGAGTTGCCACCGCGTCGCAGCTAAAAATGAGATATTAAAACTCTTGATCCTCCTCAGATGTGGATGAATGCGGCAGCAATCACCGCTGTCAGCACGGCTGTCAGAACATGCTGGGAGGTTATCGCTGTGGCTGTCCACAGGGCTACGTCCAGCACTACCAGTGGAACCAGTGTGTGGGTGAGTTACACTGACTCAGTCTGTAAGTCGTCTGTAATGAAAGCCATCAGTAGTTAGGAGGACCATGAAAATTCATTAAGATCATATGTTGATGTCTTTTAAGGCTTAGTATGAAACTGCATCACCTCCTAACGTGCTATTCTTTCCTCTATAGATGAAAACGAGTGTCAGGCAGGAACTGTCTGTGGCTCTGCTTCCTGCTACAACACACTGGGAAGCTTCAAGTGTGTGTGCCCCTCTGGATTTGACTTTGAGCAGACCGCTGGTGGCTGCCAAGATGTGAATGAATGTAGCACGGGCAGCAACCCTTGCATCTACGGCTGCTCCAACACCGACGGAGGCTACCTGTGTGGCTGTCCTGGAGGTTTCTACAGAGCTGGACAAGGGTGAGGGAACAAATGAAACTGATATTTCTCAAGTGAAAAGAGGTGACTCTGCAAATTTTTTTTTCTAAACCCTCTCCTTGTTTTTATACAGTCACTGTATAACAGGCTCAGGTTTCTCAGGCCAGTTTACGGAGGGTGACGATGATGACAGTCTGTCTCCTGAGGCCTGCTACGAGTGTAAGATCAACGGAGGAGGGAAGAATGGGCGACACAGACGCGATGCGAATGAAAATGAGATCACCCAGGTACGTGTGGTGACAAACTGCTTCACAATGCTAGTCACAGTCCCTGTCAGTTTCAGAGTCAGGACTGGGTCACTTTTGTTTTCCTCCCTCATGTTTCACCTCCCTCCATCTGATCTTATCTTCACTGTAGGATTCAGCAGTGAGTATGGCCAGCGTGGACACCCAGGACTCCATCTACATGAATCTTTCTCGGTCCTCGCTGCTCAACAAGGAGCCTTTGCTAGAGCTTCTGCCTGCCCTGCAGCCCCTGGAGAATCACGTACGCTACGTGATCACCCATGGCAACGCTAATGAACACTTCCGCCTGCTGGAACGCCGCGACGGAAAGAGCGTGCTCCGGCTCGGCAAGAGGCTGCCTCCATCGGGATCCTACCGGCTAGAGATCGCCAGCCTGCGGCTGTTTGGGCCCCGAAGACTGCACCAACTTGAGGAGCAGCACGACAGTGACTACCTACAAGGGGAAATAGGAGACGCCCTTCGCATCAAGCTCAACATCCACCTGCACTGAGCTCAGAGTGCACTCACAACCGTGTCCGGGACTGATTCCTAAAGCCTTTGAGTTTTAACCTGCCCTTTTAGCCAATAACTCCTTCCCTCCAGCATCCCACCCCTCACCTGCAGGACCGTCCACACAACCAGTGGGTCATCAAGGGCTATGAAAGACTGAGTCAATCAGCCCAACTCTACCACCACTTTGTTACTGTTCATGTTATTATATGTTCATGTTTTGTGTTTTTTTTTGTTTTTTTTTAACCCTGACTACACTCCTTATTGTGCCCCTCTACTTGTACCCGACCCAGCACTCATTGTCCACTGAGAGTCAGTGGAGGAGGTGGCAGAGAGGTGCCCTAGTGCTTGGACCATGGCCCCTGATTAAAGAAAAACTAGAAGACAGATGGTTCACAAGTCCATGAAGCACTTTTGTAGACAAGCAAGACCAGAAATTATACAATTTTTTATGAGAACTGAAGTGCTGAGAGTGGCCAAAACTGTCCCTATGCAACATATGTGGTAGTCTTTAAATCACATTGCAGATTTTAAAGTGATGTCTTTTTGTTTAGTGTTATAAAGAAGTGATAAAGACAAAGGTTGAGTGCCATCATTGTGATCCAAGGACTTTCTCACCTCTCTGTGATCTTGGTAAAAAAAAAATTTAAAAAATCACAACACTGGGGAACAAGGTTTATCACGTCTGCCCCTCTCAGTATTGTAGTGTGTCATTTAATGTATTTGTGCTGTTTGAATAATGTTAACACGAAGGACTGCAACATTTACACAGCATTTCAGGTTCTTTAGTCCATAGCAGTCTGTTTTATAGCTGGATGCCAACCGATTTTCAGATGAAAAAAACAGCAAGCTGTGTTCTGCTCTGATGTGACTGACTTTCGTCCTGTCTGCGGGCAGCGGCAAGCAGGGATTAGCGTGTTTGCGTGTGTGTGCTGTCATGTTTGGTTACCTCAGTACGTCTTACCGAGTATGGACACCATGCTGTGATGACAACTTTAAAACAAAAGAGGGTGCTAGTGTAGCTCAGCATCCATCATGAGCAGGGAGTACACCAGTTAGTAGCTCGTAGACTTAAAAGAAGATAGATCAAGTCACGTTTGTATTTATCCTTGAAGGGATTGAGACTTCAGGTGCACTGATTCTGGACCTGAGAGCCAGCTTTTTTTCATAAAGTCTGTTTCCCTTGTCGGCTGTCAGAGGCTTGTAGCTTCTCCTGCTTCTACATTTTTACTCCTGAACATAAATGTTTCAGGAGGATAGAGCTACAGCTGACAGCTGGTTTTGGGAGGCTGAACTTGACAATAAGCTGACTTTGCCTGACTTCTTTGACTTGACCGTGAGCTTGATGTCTGAGGTCTGAGCCTTGTTTACAACACAAAGAGACACACAGCTAAATACAGGAACAGTCTCAAAGGTACATGACATGTTAACATTGCCTAAACTGTAACTAAAAGTAGTGTTTACAGTGTAAGGGCACGCACAGGTGAACACGAAACCTCACAAAACAAATATCTGTCAGGTCATATTTCATTACTCATGATTTTTTTTCTCTCAAAGAGAAAAAAGGTGCTAGATAATACCATCTCTTTCGCTGTACAAAGAAAGTGCAGTCTTGAATCTGGATTGCAAAAGTGACTTCTTTTTTTTTTTTTTTTTTTGCTCGGATTTATTGTTGTTGTGTATGTCTGTCTTTTGTATTGTCTCAGTGCTGAAAAACCAATATTAAACTTGCTTCTTGAAAATTAAATTGTATATTTTTAAGTGAAATGTAGATTTTTTGTTTTAACTGTCAAGGCTTCCAAAAATACTCACAGTAAACCCGAGATTGAATGCCTTTAGTGCTGTTGACTTTGTTTTGTTGAGAAAAAAAGAAGCAAAACTTCTTCCACAAAAAAAAAAAAGCCAAAAGCAAATGCATTGTTGTATTTGCTTACTGACTGTTGTTAGAAACCACTGTCACCGGTCAAATCATTAGCAAAACAAAATGACACGTCAGAGTTGAAGATAATTAACATTCCCACTATCTATTATCTATACAAGCTTACACTGTCTGTATAATGTCATAAGGATCAATGCAAACTTGACCATCTCCAGCCAGGATCTATTGTGCTGAACGATAATCTTTTTCTCTTAACAGTCAAGGTTGCTGCACTGTCCCACAGCCTAGGCAATGTTTATAACACATAACCATTTCTCTAACCTGGAAACCTTTGTATACTACTTTGTATCTTTATTGTCAGTTTGTAATTTTTCTTTTATTTGCCACTATGTTTTTTGTTTTTTTGGTTCGTTTTTTTTTTGTTTTTTTTAAAGGAAAGCAGTGTGCGTGTGCTTACTGTATCTCAGCTTCAGTGTCAAACTTGAAACAATACTGTCATCGTCATCTGCTTGCATTGAAATCATGTGCTTTATACTTAGGAAAATAAGGAGTCTGTTTCAGTTGTTCAAATGTTTACCATAAGCCTGACACTTGTTGATACCAGCTGAAAGCTGAAATGACAATCATCTAGTCACACCACCATCTACTAGCTGAAGATCAATAAATCAATCAGCCATCATCTTTGTGACGAAAACAAAAACCAAAGATTTATGACACCAAATGGCAGTCTGTAAAATTAGTGTGATTTCACATAGTATTGTAAACTTTTGTCCAGTGACATTTATGGCAATAAAGTATTGTGGGTTATATTTTTAAGTGTTGTCTCCTGAGTTTTTCATTTTCTGTCAGGTTTGGGTGTGGACGGTCCACGGTGAACAAAAGTGACACAAGGTGACAGAAGTAGCAATCGTTTTTATTTCATTTCACACGAACAATGTGGATTTTCCACAAGAAAAAACTTTTTTTGTTGTTTTTTATTTTTACTTTTACTGATTCATCCCGGTGTTTAAAAAACAAAGCAGATAGTCAGAAAAATATGTAATTAAAAAACACACCAAAAAAAGCAAAGCTACCTGCTTTGCCTTCTAAGAGGTGGCTGCATGACTACCTCAAAAATCCACAGTCTAAAGATTGATACGGTAAGAGGAAGAGGACAGAAAGATAGCAAAAAGGAGACTCCCAAATTTGAGTCAAGAATAGAAAAATAAAGCTTTCTTTTGCCTAAAGGTTGCTGTCTGCTTCATCACCACACTTGGCAGGCTGACTAAAGCAAAGGAATCAATCAGTGAACATAAACTCTACTCGCACTAATAAGAGATTATATAGTTTCAATATGGCTTCTCAGTTATAGACACAATTACACACAAAACATACACATGACAAAATTTCATGGAGACACAAACTACCTGCTTGGACCTTTAGAAGCATCTGGAACTGCAGTGCTGCTCGAGGATCAGTGTCCAAAATCAAAACACATGTGAAGATTTGTGCTCCTGGATCAGCACGAAACACTCGGATGCTTAACAACGGACATTTGTTCATTAAAGGGGCGTCTGCTTGAGTGTAAACTCGTTACACAGTGATTATAAATTATGTCATGAGTCATGAGTGAATGTGGCTTTTCTGGAAATCTTAACTGTGTATGATGCTCAAGATAAAAGCTCTTGAGTTTGGAAAACCTAGTCCTAAAGTGATGTGATATAGTAGCATGTTCGACTAGTACAGTAGGTTAGGTTAAGGCAGCTGTGCAGCTCATTATATCGGTCCTTCATGGTCCAACATCTGGGTTTGGGTGAGTGTTTGGCTCACAAAGATTCCAGATGTCTGCGTGCCTGGTGTTGAACCAGACTTGTTATGGTACATAGCATCCTGCAGTCTCATATTTACACCAGTACACAGACTGCAAAACAGGCATACACACCTCTCCTGCTCTTAAAGATTCTATGTGCAATGAAATGTACCCCTTTTGACCCCCTCTTTACACATCACCTTACACCAGTGCATAATCAAACTGGCCCCTCTCCAGCCCCTCCTTGTGGTCAGTCCAGGATGATGCGGGCATGCGGCTGTAGGGGTCCAGCAGGATCCTGAAGCACCTGACCAGCAGGAAGACCAGGAAGAGCATGAGGAGGCCTACAAAGGCCAGGGCGGTGCGCTGCTCATTGTCCACCCCAATCAAAGTCAGAGGGGGGCTGCTGCTGCCACCGCCAGGGCTACCGGTGAGTGAGGAGCTGGCCGGGGACAGCAGCAACTCGTAGTCAAGTGTGGGCACATCGTTCATCCTCCACGGGGCCCGAAGGCAGGGCTTACACACTGACTGGATGGTTGGTGTATTGGGAGGTGGTGAGGAGAAGGAAGGGAAGGTGTTCATTAGGGGTGGATGCAGAAGGAAAAGCCAAACTGGAGATTGGGAGTTTGATTATGAGGCTTAGAAAGAGGGTGGTTTACAAGTTATATATTGCACACCTTGTTTGTTGGGTAAAGAACATGTTGCCTGAATAAGAAATTAGGTCACATAAGTTAGCAGGTAGTTAACACGTAAGAAGACGTATGTAATGCGATGCAGTTGTCTTCCTCAGCTGGCCAGTTTATTTAGTCAGATTCATCAAAGTAACATAACCCAGAAAGGTCTGGCCCTAATCTGCTCTGACAAGGTGACAGACGCATACACACACACACACATACACACGTTTCAATTAATATGGACTGCTTTTTTAGTATCACACATTCTGAGGAACTGACTAAAAAAAGAGTAATGAAGCTCTATGCCTTTCTTATTTGAGTGGCCGGCCCTCAGGCGGTAATGTTTTTAGACTATTTATCAAGGCCGCCCTGCCACATCAGTTCTCATTCTCACTCCCAATCAGAGCAGACAGGACGTAACACTTCCTCCTGCTAATGCAAACGCACAACCGTGTCTGATCACAGCCAAGGTCAGTGTTCTCGGTGGGAGTTAATAGTGTGCAGATGGACTTCTGACACCCAGTCGGGTATAGTCAGACCCAGGTGTTAGAAACACAAGACTATCTGAAGCATCTGCAGAGGCCAGCAACACAATGCGTGTGTCTGTATGCACACGTGTGGGTGTTTGTGTGTGTAGGTAACTAGATCTAACTAGATCAGGAGGTCAGTGGATCAATGGCCTTGAATATTAAACACCTTCGCTTTGATGAAATGCAAATGTTTCCTCTTTTGCTTTCAAGAGTCAGCAGGTCTGAGCTGTCAAGTGTTCAAATAAATCGGGACGATCTCTTCAAAAACGGCATCTCTCGAAAGGAAAAAAAAAGAAAAAGGCATCAAGAGGTAGAAGATGAGTTAGAAGCTTCTGAGAATTTATGTTTGTGGAAGTGGCTTCATCCAGTCTGATCTTCACTTTACGGCGTTTTTCCAAGCATCTTCAGCAGACGTGACAGATGGTTCGTTACCAGACGTGGTGTCATCGGATGTTCCTGGTGAGGCCGTGCAGCCAGCGAGCGAATGCGGCTCCTTTTAACTCGCCGCCTGGAAGAACAAGAGGCACCTGGTTAGTAAAGCGTTGAAATAATTCCCGAAAAATGTCACCAATAAAAATTTAACTGGAGTGTTTTATCCGCAAAACATCGGTGCACAGTTAGAGCCATTAAAATAAAAGATTGCACATCTTTTCCATTAAGACTGATTGTTTCTAATGCGGACCATAAGGAGCAGATTAGGTAATTCCTTTCTCATTTCATCATACAATGTGATTATTACCACCCTTTGCTCAATAAGTAACAGTGACAGTGACATTAGGCATCTGCGGGGAGAACACAGCACCAGCATCCTTTGTAATGACACTCAATTAGCACGCTGATTACGGTGTCATTACGGCTGCATTAGCAGTAATGAATGCGTGATTATAAACACTGATACCACATTATATCACCCTCATTTGTCAGTGCAGTTACAGTGGACCATTTGCTCACTTGTTGACCCCCTTCATTCATTTGCACACACGATGGAGGGAAAGACAAAGTGCGGTGGAGCCTCATTAATAATCTAAAATCACATCTCCTGCGGCGGGCGAGGTTTCAAATCGTGGGGGGAAACGCAATACGCAAACCATTTTTACCTGCTCACCCATCTGAATAGAGCGGTGACTGAGCTATTTGCTTAGACAAACGTGATACAGAGAGATGTGCAGAGTGTGTGTGTGAAGAGACTGTGGGAGAGGATAGAGAGGGAGAGAGGAAGACGGAGAGAGATGGCTGGAAAGAGGAAGAGAAGCCAATACAAAGTGCTTTTAAATCTTAAGTTAATGTATGTTAAGTCAAGTCTGACTTAGTTATTGACCCTTTGGACAGAGCACACAGGACAGAGGGTGAAAAGAAAGATAGACAAGTGACTCAATGTATCGAGATAAAAATAGGTATGTAGGATGGACAGAAAACAGAGAAAGATGAAAAGCAAATTATGAAGATTGATAGAGGAGGTAAAGATGGATGAATAGAGCGGACGTTCCTGTGGTGAACAGGCAGCAGAACAGAGGAGAGACGAAAGGTTTGCTGGCACAAACCGGGCTGACTTTCCTCTACATGACCATGGCAAAATGCCTTTTCCATACTCACATCCCCCTCTCTCTCTCTCCCTCTCTCTGTGTCACTTTCAGTTCAAAGGTTTTCTATCTGCTACTTCATCAGCCAGTGTCTCCAGGGTGGTTGGTGCATCAGACTCAGCCTGGCAGCAGGAGGACACACCTGGGAGGTGGCACTCACACTGTGAATGAATGTGCACTTCTGTGTGGGTACAAACAGACCTGCTGTGTGTGTGTGTAGATGTGCACGCATGTGTGTGGATGTGTGCGTCGCTGCAAAACCCAAAAATAGGTGAGAAAACCTTGAAACTGTTTTCAAGGACATTTTTACGACGGACACCGTCACACATCTGCAGCTTCAGTTCAGAAAAGCTTTCCAACCGCTATCGCCTGCTGTGAGACTTTTAATTAAGATTAAGCTGTTATTATTAGGTTTATTACGGACAATGTTGTGACTCTAATACTATCCTTTTAGGTTGCTATGGCATTAGGAACGATCTGCTAATTGCTAAGCTGCAACATAAAACCGATTAATGGAAATGTCGGTCAGTAGCAGCAGGATCACTCAGACACAGGTGTGGCAAATTAGACTAATCAGGCTAATTAGACTTCTGGTCAGGTGGAAGTTGGAGCTGTACGTTATGCATTATGGGATTGTTAGCAGGACACAGCACATGCCATGGACATGTTCGCGGTACGCTGGGATTGTTTGGGCACTATAGAGAGCATAACTTTGAAACTGCATCAGGTGCGTCAAACAGGGAGTGAATTTTGGCACGACCCTGGTGTTGTTTATGCTGACTCATTGTCATGGCTTCCATGGACACTAGAGAATTTCAGAGCCACTGTTAATGTTATTAGTAACACCTGTATGTCCGCTGTGAGAAATGTTGTACTTTTTACCTCACTAAATGTATCTGACAGCTTTTATTAGCCACCCTACAGATTTTTGGACAAAGAACACACACACACACACACACACACACACACACACACACACACACACACACACAGCTAAAACAATCAGTCAGTTAATCAATTGACAGAAAATGAACTTGCAACTATTATGACAGTAAGATTTGCTGCGTTTCCTTTGAATTATTTAAATAAGAACTTTCAGTTGATCAGTCAATTCAGGGAGAAAATAATCAGCAGATTACTCCATAAAAATAATGAAAATAATCACTTAGTTGTGGAAACACCTCAACCAACTACAACAACAAAATGCTTTGACATCAGCATGAGTAATAATAGTCTAATGACAGAGTCACAGGGGACATTTCTCTGCATTATACAGTGTGACATTAGTGCTTTAAGTAAAGGATCTGAATACTTCCTTCACCACCTTCAATAAGGATAAAGGAGTAAACTAAATCACTCCCGGGTGCAAGAAAACACACTGAAGGGTCAGATAAATGCCAATCAAACACAGTTTGAACAAGGACACACATCCATTCAGCCAAATAAGTCAATACACAACTGCATATTTTATGGTAATCTGTACTCAGAAGGTGTGGAGGTTAAACACAAACTCTGTCCGGGACAGATGTTCACCACACAAAAAAATACACACAAACACACATACACTTTAAATACCAGTGAGCGCAAAGACACATTTAAAAAGAGAGAACAGCGCAGGCGAGGGGCAAAACCCACACATGCGGATAATTCCCTCTTTGAATGTCTTTCCATTATCTCTCACTAACTCATCACTAAACGAGAGAGAGAGCACGATAAATAGACTGAGGGAGAGAGAGAGAAAGCACCTATTTCCTTTGAAATAGTGAAATTCATCATGTAATAGCAGGTATAGCGCTACTTCTGATTTATTTAAGCAATGAACTGTAGTCGTGAACAGCTTTGAGTGTAAAACGTGTTCAGAACGATCGATTTTAACCAGGAACCAAATGATGTTTCCTGCCTTTGCAACAAGCCTCTGTAGAGTCAGTGGTCAGATAGTTCAGTCATGGGCTGCCGAGGTGTGTGGATGTGTGTGTGTGTGTGTGTGTGTGTGTGTGTGTGTATGTGTGAATAAGTCATTGGGAGGTAGATGGGAGGACAGACAAGAGATTGCTCAGCTTATTTTCCTCCTCGTTAAGTCTCACTCCCACCATCACCCTCCATCAGCCTCACACACAGACACACAACACACACACACACACACACACACACACGCACACACCTACATACACACACGCACACGCTCGTCCATCAGCCTCGTCTCGCTCGACTCGCATTAGTTTTCGCCCACTCCATTTTCCTCCAGGACACTTCCTCAAAGCACCACGGCGAGACCCCCTAAGATGAAGGGAGGCGAAGCGGCCACTCGTCAGTCTTCATCGAAAAGCCCTCAAATTGACACCTCTCTCTCTCACATACACACACACACACACACACACACACACACACACACACATACACACACATGCAACTGCACCAGAGGGATCTCATTCACATTCAAACACTAACAAAAGCACTCGCTTTTGAATGGATGCAAAAGTAGGCACATTAAATTATTTGCTTAGATATAGACGCAGATTCACTTATACACACAGCGCGCGCACACACACACACACGCTTACACAGCATACACACACAAACACTAGGCCGACTTTCATCACCTCCTCAAAGAGCCATCAGTCAAGCTACCGTTGACAGAACTCATCAGGGTAAATGAAATGAAGAGAGCTGAAAATAATTTAGTTACCTCTCAGGTGACCAAGGTGTCACCTTTATCCTCCTCTATCCAACTCCCATTATCTCTCACACACACACACAGACAGAGAGAGAGAGATACAGACACAGTTTCAGTGCTTTACACTCTTTACTGTAATCCAAAATCAAGTTCAACCACTCCACAGCTTTGGTTACACGTTACTGTAAAGTGTTCCTGTTCAGCATTTTAAAGCAGTTTCCATCCATTTTCCTCTGCTTATCCAGGGTCGGACACCATGGCAGCGGGCTAAGCAGGCCGTCTTTGAAAAAGCTCTCCGTGGCAACATTTTCAAGCCTGGGGGATCCCGAGGCATTCCCAGGCCAGATGAGATATGTCATTCCTCCAGCGAGTTCTGGGTCTACCCCGGGGTCTCCTCCCAGTTGGAAAACCTCCAGAGGAAGGAACCCAGGAGGCATCCTAATCAGATGCCCGGACGACTTCTGCTGGCTCCTCTCTGTGCGAACGACTCTTCACAGAGTTCCCTTCTAATGTCGAAGCTCCTCATCTTATCTATAAAGCTTAGGCCAGCCAACCTATGGAGGAAACTCTGCAGTATATGAACATTTAATTTAATTTTAGTTTATAATATAATATTGTTCTAAGTAACTATGAGGACATCATCTATAAATTTCTATAACATCTGTATTATATACATGCTTATAGCTGGTGCTACATTATAGTATGTTATTTGACATCTTATACATGCTTAAATATGTGCTACACGTGCAGTTTCTGGCACCCAAATGAGATGCAAAGACTTCAGTGCTGAAAGAAGCCAAGTAAAGTTTATGGAATCAGGCTGAAGTTAAAATTCATTTGACATTTTCCAGTAGCTGCAGATCATATTTGACAAGAGAGCTTAAAAGGGCAAGAAAAAGGGCCAATTTGTGGTGCCACATTAATCGGTTTACGTGAGAGGAAAGGTTTTTTTTTTTTTGGTCTGATTCTTTGATTCATCACTTTGATTCTAATTTAGAGACAAGCGTAAAGAAATAAAACATTTACACAAAAATATGACACTGTCTTTGACAGCTGGTCTCACTGTTTGTTGCTGATTGAACTTTGGAGTGTGTGCTCTCTGTCTCTCTCGTCTCTCATGCACCAACACAGATACCCAGAGTGCAAGTCTCACATGGAAATAAGGATAAGTGTGAACTTTTCAACAGGAAAACCACAGGCCACCACTGTCCTCCCTCTACAAGCACACAGATAGCCAACCGAGCCAGCCTCCACGGGGTTCAGCACAGAGACAGCCTTGATTTGTCATTATTTATAGCCCGAGTAAAGCCACTCTCTAAAAGTAATTAGACTTTAGAAGAAACAATGCAAAAGGGAGAAGAAAGGGAGAGAGAAAGAGATGGAGGGAGAGAGACAGAGAGAAAGAGATGCTAAATGTTCCCAGTCTCAGCCACAGCCTGCTGGGAATTGAATTAACCCTTTCCAATTTTCTGCTTATAAAGATAAAGTGGACCTGAGGAAAAGGCAAAGGGGAGCCGCGTGAGATCCACGAGCTCAGGATCACAAGCTCAGGAACCCCTTTCGCATCGGTTTACAAAAGAAAATAGACCACATTCAGAGGAGGAGCACATAAACTGCATACGCACACACATCTCGCTAAACAATGAGAGGGCTGCACAGTGGGGATGTATCGACATCATCCATCATTAAGACTCATTGATATGTTTGATTTTCTTTTTTGCTGCGATCTGTGGGTGTTTGTCTGGGTTCATTCGTCACCTCAGGGAGCTGATACCTGCCGTGTGTCTGTGGCTAATGAGGACGATGGGGACCGGGTCACCCTGAGCTGTGTGCAACAACAAACGATCACCAAACAGCAACTTTATCTAACTTTAACACATGTGCCTTAGCCTTTTTATTGTAATACATCTTCTAAAGGGAGGACTCACACACATTTCCACACGGGCACACGCATACACACAAATTCACAGACCAAAACACAGTATTTTTAGCACCTCAGAGAGACAAAGTGCCTTTACACTTGGCTAGCAGCTCAGCTCACGGCCAGCCAGCTCCTCAGATAGCCCTCGTCATAATTAGGCTGGCAGACACTCAGTAGCTACAGTAATGGTGATAAAGTTGGGCAATTAAATATTCTGCTGTTCCAACACAGGCCAGGCATTGGGCTGCGCGCACACACCTCCTTATGCACACAAAGGTGTGTATTTGCGTGTGAGTGGCAGATATAAAGAAACACAGAGGGAGAGAGCGCCCTGCCTTTTCACTGAGCGAACATGCAAATGAGAAGTGGAAAGCACTCAAGTACTGCTGACCTTTTAAAACAAAAGAGGCACAGCGACACAGCAGGGAGGGCAGTACACTCGATATTGATGTATTCTTCAACAATCTGTCGGTTGTCATAAATATGTGCACGTTCCCACTGCTCACTCCTCATCGCCGTGAAGTATGGATTGCACCGCCGGGCGTTTGCGGAGAGAAAAAGTGCTCCACGACCGCAGGAAACTGTTCACATCAGCACACAGAGAAACTTATATTGTAGTGAAGCAGGAGAATTGAACAAGGGGTGGAGATATAGCGAGAAAGACAAATGGACTTGTACACAGATGAAGGAGCAAAGGGAGAGAAAAAAAAAAACAAGCCCTTTGTGATTCTCAATGCAGCTGAGCAGTTCCATCTTCCGAGCTGCCTGCAATCTATCATTTTATCACCAGCCCAGATGAACACACAGTCTATTTTCTCCATCAGCATATTTAAGGTTTTCAAGGTCGTTCCTGCGTCAATATTCAAATATTCAAGATTCTCAATCAGTATTCATTTTGAACAAGACAAGCTTTCTGTTTGACGTCTGACAATGAGGCCTGATCCGGGTGCAGCTGCTAAGCAGAATATCACCTCTGATAGGGTCGTGTGCTACATGTCAGACTGCGCGTTGCTCCCAGCAACACCAGGCACGATCGGATCAGGGGATCAGACAGCAGGTAGGAAGGGGGGGGGGGGGGGGGGGGGGGGGGGCGCTGCCCTTTGTTTAGTCTCCGATCTACTCCATCCTCTCTCCTGGTTGTTTGCATCACTCTCCCTGACGGAGGGAGTCCTGAGTCCTAATTTGGCTCACAATATGCGGTCAGTAGCATCATGTCCTTTGTTCCCATCTATGTTGGGTTGCTTCTCTTAAATTGTAACTTTTGTCATTTGATGTCAAAATCTGAATCAGCTTTAACAACAATGGTCACCAATATCCAATGTCAATTTATTACATTACATCACAAAATTACTTTGTGTACATGCAGCAGGTGGTTTAAGTAGACCAATAGAGTCAAAACAGCTTCACAGGATTTCACTGTGAACACTTAAAACTCTAAATATCATAAACTACATTCTCTGTGTGTCTGTGTCAGTCATATTTGTGCACATTTGTGATACACCGGGCTCTTTGTGCATACGAAGATGTTCATGTTCAAAAAGATATTTGCTTACAGACCAAAAATAAAAACAAAGGCGCAAAGTTAAGGCTAAAAGTCTCATAGTTCAGTGTTGCAAACATTTTCCTGCTTTAAATATGTGGCGAGATACTGACAAACAGTTTTCTATCACCTAAATACTGAAATCATTTGTTCTCAGAATGTTTTTTTTAATTAACAGGTTCACAAAAAAAAGTGATACAAAGCGCAGGTTTGAAATTATTCCTGGCCATCATTTCGTAAGCTCAAAAGACCTTTATTTGAAATTTCACAACCAGCATTCACTCTGGCTCTGCTGTGCCCTGTTCAATAAAGAGTAATAATGGCAATAAAAATCTAATAAAAAAATGCACACTCTCACAGAGCAAATCTATTTGTGAATTTTATTTCACCTAGTCATGACTCCGTAAGCTCTAAATGTGATTTTTTTTTCTGCTGTGAGGCACCTCAGGGGTTGACTCAAGGCAAGAGAGTCGTGAAACATATTAGTTGCTTTCAACCACCTAAATCACTGATGCTGGCGTGCTGACAGGCGGCAAAAGAAACCACCTTTCTCGCCTGTTCACCACCTTAATCAACTCTGTCATATCTGACCATCATTTCCATCAATCCCTCTGTCATCACTTCCCTCTCCTCCCCCTATTTTTTCAACCTGTGTGAAAAAATATCAGCCCAGTCATATCCACCTACATCCTACATTTAATTCATAAAGCACTGGCATGAAATATTCACACAGTGATGAGGACGGAGGAGTCCCAGTGCGTAAGAAGAGGCAGGTCAGGGGTAGGTGGATGACTGTGTGACGATGACGATGAGTGAGTCAGAAACAAAAGTTTTATGTAAAGGATTATTCTGCTGTAATGGGGCAATAAAGAGGACTGGAGGTTAGTGCAAGTGAGCATGAGAACAGGCGCAAAGGCCGATCTAACCCTACAATTCACCCTGAAAAGACCCCCTGCTGCTGCTGCTGCTGCTGCTGCTGCTGCTGCATGATGGTTGGAGCTGGTGGTGAGGTGAGAGGATGTCAGATGAAAGATGAGGTAAGTTAAAGTAGAAGGGAAGAGGAGACAGAGCAGGAGAAAGGTGGAGAGCAAAACAGTAAACCCTATGATTCACGTCTGCATTCAGACGGAGCAGAGGTCAGCAGCCACCAGGGGAGCGTAGCAGGTCGAGAAGGAGGTGTGTGTGTGTGTGTGTGTGTGTGTGTGTGTGTGTGTGGTGTGTGTGTGTGTGTGTGTGTGCCTGTGGGGTGTGGTGGAGGGGCAGTATGGAGATGTCAGCACTCTTAAAGTCAGAGGACAGCACTTTCCTTCCATCAGGCAGCCATTCTGTCAAGTCCACGGGGGACAGAGCAGAGCCTGTGCCAGCCACGATGAAGGCCATATATATTACATGCCCTGCCCACACAACACTTGTTCAAAACCAAGGTGGCAGGACTTAGAGTCAGCATTAAAACAAAGTCTGAAACTTTGTTGTTGAAGTGAGATCGGAACAGCTCTGAGCCAGGATGTAAAACAATACTTTTCAGTCATCGCTGCAAGAACACATATGGCCCCACACCCAAGAATGTGGAAGTACAAAATCAGGGTGCGAACAAAGTCGACGGTTGAAGAAAGAGAAGAGCTTTAAATACTCAACAATGGCAAAGTGCTGATTCAAACAGTGGAGCTGAAATGACTTCACTCAGCAGGGTGCTGCTCAGTCTCTGATCCCCACCGACAATTGGAGCTACCAGTCGGACCCTTAAGCACGGATTAAACACACAGGAAAAGTCATCACAAAGACACGGGCATATCACCTTGCTGAAGTGAAGGTAGTCTGTTCAGCTGATTTGATTACTGAGCTAACAATGGAGAGAGAGAGGTGAGACCGGATGGGCGGGGGTGGTGGGCGGTGACGGGTGGCTCAAAGCCTTGCAGACCAGAAAAGGTAAGGCCAAACACATCTAGGGCAAAAGAAAGGAGATCTTATCTGCTCACTTTACTTCAGGGTCCATCAGCAGATTTCATTCCAATCAGTGAATTGGCTCTCTTCTAGTATTTCCAGACGAGTTAATAGACTGGGAGCTCCGCTGGGATCTGAGGCTCTGAGCTGAGATGGAGCAGGGACAATAAATCCTTGTGTCTGTTATCAAAGGGCCATAGATTATGAGGTTGATGAATATTTGATGGTTGATCTACAACAGGAAATCAAACCCGCCACATCTTCAAGGATCGCCTCACTCTCACTTGTCAAGGTTGAAGACCCATGAAGACTCCTCTACGTCCTCTGTATACTGAGACAGGAGTCATTTTCTACAGAAGCCGCTCCACCTTCCTGCTGCCGGCGTTCATGGGAGCAGAAGGGGCCTCTTTATGATACAGCAAATAGGATGTTTATGACCCTGTATGTGCTACATGTTGCCATATTATATAGAGCCAAATTGAATCACGCTCAGTGTGACATTGCTATTATTTCAGGAGCAATACAGTGAAGTGCCACAAAACGCACAGGTGATTTCTTGTTCCGCGCTTCACTGTGAGAAAGTCATTTGAGAGCTACATCATGAAATTTAAATTACGGCGATCAGAACGATGCAGAGACATTTTAGTTACTTTACCTCCTCACTCTGCACCTTCAAAACAAGGCCTGGACAATGTGATAAAGAATAGAGAATAAATTCTATAAGATATCAAATGTAATAACCCAGATTGGCAGTGACACGGTGAGACAGCTCTGTGATGAGCCTGATTCACTGATGTGCCCCATGTAATACTGTATATCCTGACAGGGGTGTTAGGAGGGCTTTGTAGGTAAACCCCCTCTCTGGTTTTCTCTTTCTTTTCCACCTCTCCTCTCATTACAGGTCATTACATGATGACACTGTCAGCTTCCTGCCGATCAGCATTACAGCGGCGTGCTGTGTATTTGTCACAAGTGGTAAACTGAGAGTGGGCAATAAGGAAAAGTGGCACACGCTAAATTTCATGTTTATTTATGAAGCCCTTAACATGCAGCTTCCCCTTGGTTTACTTTTGTGTGACAGTGACCCAAATACAGTGTTTTCCAATTCTTTCATTCAAAGAAAAAAAAATCAAACCAAAACTATTTTTAAATGATATATTTGATCTTTGAGCTTGGTGATTATTACAAACTTATAACAATATAGCAATGCACGGCATGTGCTTGTGTCCCACCAGAGGACTGCAGCTTGCTATGAGGTATTAGAGTAAAATTTCAGCCTTCGTCTGACCAATATAATAGACAGAATTCATCAAACACCCCAATGAAGTCTGTCTTTGCAGTTTTGTTTCTATAAAAACTCGAAGAAAATGAGAAAATTATGTGCAGCTACTAAACCTTATTGCAATGTAGCGTTCAGCAGCATGCAGTATACTTTGATGAGCATTCCTATTAATTTACATTCAAGCTGAGAGAGTCCAGTTCTCTCTTACATTTTTAATCTAAGAACAGCAGTGGAGTTCTCTCCCCTGTTCAACAACCTCCATCAGATTCCAGATACCAAAAAACTCAGATGAGATTACTCATTACGGTTAACAAGACGTGGTTAATTATTCAGCAGTTGTCACTGTAACGTGAGAATATACGGATGGGAGCAGCCACGAAGGCTGCGTCCAACGCCTGGCACAGATTTCATAGTCCTTGTGGGTAAATGATAAGGTGGAAGACAGTCCAAAGCCTACACCTCCATGGCCAGGAACCAGATCAAATGACAGAATAAGTGACAGGAGTCGATCATTGATAGTTAGTTTGGTCCTATCAGCATCAGTATAAAAGCTGAAGAGCAAATTCAAAAAATATGGGTACACTATAGTAAAGGTACACGAACTATGCATGAAAAAGCATGAATTGATGTATAAATTGATGTATTATTATGTCGTATGTAGTAATGAACTATCAGAAATGGACAGTATCTCAAGCATGACTTAATGCAAGAACAATATATAATTCATGCAACAACTGAGGCATTTGGATCATCGTTATTTCTGAGTTATTGATGATGTTAATCGTGGCTTTTTCATAGGCACGTGTGCATTTTTTCATGCATGAAGTCATGTATGAGTTCATAATAATTCACATATCCGTACTAAGTCCTACCAACATACATTATGAAGGGAAAATGAGATTTTTCTGTGAGTGACAGTTCTAAATTAAATTCACTTATACTGCTGCTCGCTGTTTAGAATGTATGCATCTCTGCTATCCTACTGACCTATGGAGGAGGGGGACGCCCGATCTCAGCACGATAATTCAATCCACATTTCCTGAAGGTACCTTGCTCAGGGCTAAAAGGGGGAGAAGGAATTCTGTCTTGCCACACAAGTATTGTCATAGTAATTTCATGGCACATTGGTCCATGATGTGGTAACCTGGTGGTCTGTGGTTTCAAATAAATCAAAGTGAGCCGGTTTGGTCAATCTCGAGACAAAGAGTATGATATGATGTTTATATCATAGTCTACAATAATTGCAACATTTGTTTTCCTGGTATTTTAAATTGCATCTCATCTCTAGCACTCCTGTGCATTTCCAGACCAACAAACAGAAGCATCTGATGCTGCTCTTTGGCAGCAGGTCTCCTGGTATCAGCTGGAAGTGGTTTTTCTTTAACTTAAACTGACAAGGCAGACTGCATTGGTCAACAGGAGAATAAAGCATCTGTAGCGAGGGGATAACTTCGAAAGTTTGACTCTAATCCAACGGGAATCGCTTTAAACTCACAGTACAGTATGTTAAACAGACACTAAAAGACATGCAAGTCATTCTCTACAGTATTTCGCGTCGCAATCTCCTATAAATCAATGTCAGGCGCGGACTTATCTTGCTTTCACTGTGCTGATTTTTTGTAACGCGGGCATCGCAAGCAGTGTGGTTGCAGATATTGGACAGAATATTGCACAAACCTGGTGAGATGTCCTGTACGTGTGTCCGCCGCAGCCTCAAACTTTGTGATGCGCTCGACGTGCCCCCTCCTCCTCTTCCTCCTCCTCCTGCTGCTGCTGCTGCTGCTGCTGCTGCTACTGAGCGTCGCTTAGCTGGGAGACACAACGGCAAGCAGGCACAGGCTCTTAAAGCTCCCCACCCACTCCAACCTCCCTGAGGGTGTACAGCCAATCACAAAGATGCCCTCAACGCAAAAATACATAATAATAAATGATACATAACACAATCGTCTATTGTCGTGAAAACATTTGCACATCGTCGGGTGTGTCCTGATGTTCTGCAAAACATGCAAGATATTAAACAAATATCTATCTGTCACAGCACAATGAACTTCCTAGGAATATTATAGTCTGTTAATGTGTAACTGTGTGGATAGTTGTGCTTCTCAGACACACAGTTAGTGGCTGTTCCTTGGGGTACAATTAGCTGACAATTAATTGAGCTTATAATATAAATTTGCTCAATAAGCACGCCTTTTGTCTTGCACGTTTGTTGAAACTGTTTACTGCGGCAGGCCTATAATATTTTGGTAATACTGCATCTGTGAAAACTAAAGAATATTAATAATACACTTTTTTTTATATGAGCGATTATGTTATAGCTGGGTATACCTCGCTGTGTCAGATTAATGTGACTTCACACTTTTCTTGTCCTCCAAACATACATACATCGTTCTGATCACCATAACATCCTCCTCTGCTGCTTCCTTCAAAGTCCTTCCATTAAGGGACCAATACAAATAGCTATGGCGGTCCTTAAAACTGTATGGAGAACTTTTCTCTGACTTCTTTATTAAGGTCTAATAGCCAAAGCATTTTTTTGCTTGTTTAAATTCATTTTACACACAGAGGTTTGTTTAAAAAAAGGGCAAATACAGGTAAAACAAAGAAAGAAGCCTGGATACTTCAACACAAACCTCCAGGTGTGCTCATACGACATCAGACAAATTAGAGAAGAGCAAATACAAACCTAACACTGTGAGCCAAACGACACGGGCTTTGGACTTGGCTCCATCTCAAAAATGTTAGCGTCGACCTGCTGCAGTAACATGTTGACTTAAAGATCAGGAAAAATGTTGATGTATTGCCTGGCAACCGTGCAGCCCCAGTCCAGTTGTGGAACTATTTGTGTTGGTGGGGCCAAATAAACGCTGATGTAGACCACCAATCACACTCGAGGTTGTGATGTTGTACTGTACATCAGCATGGCTGTCACTCCGTCAGGCAGGAGGCATCATGACCTCCAGTGTGATTACTTTTAGTCAACAGTTCTACAAGCAACATTTATTGATTGGTGTACAGTAACAAACATTATGATTGGTTTGTTTTATTCAACACTGCCAACAGAAATAGTACAGCAGCACTCCCACTCACATGATATTGCTTAAACAAAGCCTCTACAGGGAACCCAGGACTCCTCCATCTCTGTTCTTCTGCCATATTGGTCTCCTCATTCCTCTCCTCAACTCATTTTCTCCCAACTATACACCTCATTCCTTCTTCCTCCCTCCATTTCTTAAACTGCTCTTCCAGTCCATGTGGCGTCCATGTGGGGGAACCAGTGGCATCTGTGCAATCTGTGCCACCTGCTGCCATCCCACTGCCAGGTGCTACTGGTGCCAGTCACCTCACCTGTGTCCCCAGGAGAACGGGTCAGGGCTCGAGTGTCGTGGCAGGTGGGAAACGGTAGCAGGAAAGTGGTGGCAGATGGGTCGTACGTGCAGAGGGGTCTTAATTAGATTTATTGCTGTAGTTTTGGTCCACAGAGACTCACCTCCACAGTAGTTATGTAATTGTTGAGGGAAATTTGCCAACCTAATTCCTGGTACTAGTTTTTGCCAAGAGATAAGAGCTTATGTGATGCTCCATTTGGAAATATCCCCTTTTTACCTGTAACTATTACCGAACTAAATTAAGGGCAGAACATGAAAAAGTGTAACCTGTCAAGTTGGAAACGAACAAAGATTTATTTTTTTGTATTTCTTCAATATAAATTTCGTCTGTTTGATCTCAATTTCTGCCAACAAAGTGCGGGACGGACGTGTTCCTGAACAGTGTCAGATATTCCCCACTGGTTCATCTCATGATGGTGAGAGTGTGTGTGGTGCAGTGATCAAACCTTTGACAACCCAGCTGGATGTACATCTATTATCACTGTGCTAATTTTAATTAAAGCAATTTTCTCTCGGAACAAAATGGCAGCTTCGCATTAAGGGCTGAAATGTCCATGTATTTTAAAGTGTGCATAAGTGTGTGTTCATCCCCTGGTGGAGTGGCTGTGTGGGTGTGTGCGTGAGTACATTATGGACGTTGAGTGTGTCACTTTCCCAGGTGTATTTGGTCAAACGTGTGTGTGTGTGTTTGTGTGTAGGAGGCTGTGAATGTAGAGCCTTGATCTGTGTTGACTAAAATCTCCTGGCTTGTGAACCTGAAAGGGATACGTGTAGAATTGTGTGTGTGTGTGTGTGTGTGTGTGCAATATGAAAATTTTACCTTTTCTGGTTTTGTATCTGTTACTGTGTGTGTGTGTGTGTGTGTGTGTGTGTGTGTGTGTGTGTGTGTGTGTGTGTGGATGGAGGGGCAGGTGGCCATGACCAATCAATAAGCCTGATAATGAGATCTGAGGGGTGTCATTATGGTAGCCCCTCAGGCGTACAACGCCTCCTCTTCCGTAAAGAGCATCGTTGTCTCCTCTCCTCCAAGCAAACACGCACCTCATTAACCTTTTGAGCCAACACAACACCGACCAGACGCCATTTACTTTTCCCCAACATGTTGTTTGCCCTCATGATTAGGCAAATAAACCATTTTTTCCCCCTCTCTCTTTGGACCAAATACTGTAATTTCTCAATTCAAAAAAGAAAAAAGATCTGTTTGAATCTGTGTGGTGGTTTAGCAGCAGTTTGGTGGTCTTTCATAAGGCTGGAGGTTTAGTTTCCTCAACTTTGTGCTGGGATGTCAGCAGCATCATTTGCTTAGCCATTTGGAGTGTAAAACCTTTTTGAATATATTATCTGTTAATGCCAAATGAAGTCATTTCTGTCGTGCTGACAGACAAACCTCAGAGCTGTGTGTGTACCATTTTCGGATTGACAGCGGCGGAAAATTACTTCCCGACCCACCATCTTGCCAAAATAAATCTAATAAAGCTTCTATTTACAGTAGACGCTCAATTAGACATTACATCATATTTAAACTGTTTTTCAGGGGGTGAATTGTGCAGTTGTGACGACAAAGTATGCTTGAAGGGGGTTTTCTTGCCAAGCGTGAAAATCGTCTCCTTCTCCCTGACGCCAGTTGTCCCTCGTGGCAGTAATCCCTCCCATGTTGAACACCAGCGCTGGATGGATTATCACAATAATATGCAGAACAACCGGTGGCTGATGTTTTCAAAGTGAAAGTGGAAAAGTGAACAGGGTGCCTGAAAGTCATGTAAACCTCTGGGAATCAGAGCTGTTTTGTAGCCAGTGACCTTCAGAGCCATGTCAGTTCCCCTATGGTGTGTGTGTGTGTGGTGTGTGTGTGCACTTTACTGTAGGGGTTTGTCTGATTGAGTAGTACAGAGGAACCTTGCTAAATTGAGTGTAGAGAGGCTGTCCTAAAAGCAGAAGGACACAAGTCTGGTCCCCTAAAAGAAGCACTGTGGGTGCTTCAGCAGCCATGTGTGGCACTACAGATATTTAACTGCCTCATGCTCATCAACTATGATGAATGTTGAATGAAAACATTAATTGAACGGGGAAGAGATTCAGCAAACATGCTTTACTGGCTGGAAAAACAGAGTGCTGGTGCAGCACATTTTTCCAGCACGCATGAAAATATATTCTAAACAAGCAAAGGATTAGACATTTAATTACATGTAGCTATCAACATGGAATTTTAAACACTTGTACAGGATAATTCCACTTTTTGCATTCATTTGGTTCACAGATTTTTGTTGATATTTGCACATGTTTGATGTTTAAACCAGCAAGGATCAGGAAATGGACAAAAAAAAAATGCTGCTTAAATGTGCGTGCACGTGTGTGTGTGTCTTTGTGTGTCCTCTGCTGTTGGGGGTGCCGAGAGCAAAGGCTACATTCCCCCCGTGGTTTCATGCAGGCTGCAGGGGAGGTGATCGGTGAAAAGGTTTTAACCGTTCCCCCTCATTCTCGGTTATGGAGCAACATTCATCATACAGTTCAACAACTTCGCTCCGGATTGTCCCAGCGCCACCACTGTGCAAGATCACACACCCTGCTAGTAGTCCCTGACACACACACACACCTTCAGTCATCAGTCCCAAACCAACTCCTCCTCACTGACCCACACTTCGCGGTCCATTTGATATTCTATTTTTGTTTAATTACTCTAAAGTGTCTGGCCAGGTAGCTCCAAGGTCTTAGCATGCTGTGTGACTATGACTGAGTGTACAGTCACAGAGCAACCTTGTGACTAAGAATAACAAAGCAACTAAGCAATTTGATGGCACGCTTATCAAAGGAGTTGTGGCAGATCGACACACCGTCTGGCAGCTGATGTCCATTTTCGATTTTTTTGTTTCGTTTTTTTAAATGAGGATATCGATTTCAAAATCAGTCAAGCTTGACCTTTTGTTCTTTTTATTTACCTTTTCTTGCCTGTTTTTTATTCCATTCATTCTTTTTTGGCAAAATCTGGCATTGCAACTCAAATTGCGCACAGTTCAATCGGTGATTCAGTTGTGCTGATAGAAGTGATTTATGGTAAAGCATCAGGAACAGGCTACTTGCACTAAGTTCTTTCTAACTCAAAACTTTTTTTTTTTTCATTTTCAAACTTGTATTCCAAAACCAATCCTGACGTCACCTCGAGTCATGTTTTCACAGCTCCCTCTGGAGCAACAAAATCCTCGAAACCACGTTTTCCATATATGCGTTTGTACTCCCTAAGACTAGTAAACACATCTAAAAATGGGTGGAGTTCCTGTTTAAGAGCAACAACCTATATACCAATCAATACCTTGACGGTGTCCATCATTCCCCATTCACCCATATTGACATGATGGGAAAATGAGTTTTTAATGAGACGTTAGCTCAACCCCTGACCTTGGTAAGAGCATTCTGAGGATTTATTTGCTGTCCCAGGGGAGAGTGTGGTGTGGTGTAAATGCACGGTCTTAGTTATTCATAAGAGTTTTAATTATGCAAGTAAACAGCCCTCGTGTGGACAGACTTTTTAACTACTCTATGTCATTATGAGTCTGTGAACATTTATTACTCCAAAACGTAAACCGAAATGATTGATGGCTGTTTGATATCAGCTTTTGAAATTAAGTGTAATTCTGTAAAGGTCTGTGCACGCCGACGAAATAGACAGTGATTGGAGGAGTTTGTCACACGAGGCTGCCAAAATCATTTTGTACTGTGACTCACGGTGTAATTTTCCTTCTCAGAGAACAAGAGCGAGAGACGGGGGGGAGAGAGAGGGAGGGCGAGAGAGGGGGGAGGGCAAGAGAGGGGGGGAGGGAGGGGAGGCTGAATTAAATTAAAATGAGAGGACACTTGGTTCAGATAACAGAGTCTGATGGAGCCAGTTGACTGATGATGCACCGTTTCAAATTTTCTCCACACGATTAGCATCGCCAGAGGATTCATTCTGGCTACGTTTAAAGTGATTGATCATTTCTATAAATTAATGAAACAAATAATAAATATATTAATAACGAATGAGGGATAAGCCTTGCCAGAAAGGCAACCAGCCATGTTGCTACAATGCATCACTTTCAAATCATTTGCATTTTTTCTACAATATATGCTTACACAAACACACACACACACACTAACACACATACTTATGACTCTCTTCAACACTTAGAGTATTTTCTCACGGGGACTCACTCAGTGCACCGGAGTCGATGTGGCCTGTTTAACACTTCACTTCTCCACTTCAAAGCCAATAAGTCAATACGGCCTTCCTCTACCTGTGATTAAAGATGGCGAGGCAAGGGATCAATCTCCTCTCACCCATGAGGCACCTTGAGATGCTGAAGTTAAAAATGCCATGCAGAGTTAGTCCTACACCAATGAATATATCAGGTTTTGATCAGCTGAGTTATTGACTCGTTGCAACCTTCTGCCAATCGGTCAATGCCCCCTGACATTAAAGTAGAGTGCAGTATCCCCCCCGGACACAGAGCGCTCGACTACCAAGGAAATTATATGTGCGGATCTGCTTCACCATCAGCATCGGTGCTGTTCTGCATCCAGCCTGCATGAAACATGCACACTCATCACGCTGACATCACATCAGCACAGTGAAAAAGCAATTACTGTACTGAGCTTGTGATGACAGCTAACTAATGAAAATGGAGATTTCCATAAAATTATGACTATTTTCAAAAATGAAGTACTGGTAAAGTGGAGAATGAGAATATAAAAATAATTTATTAATATGTTTTTTCCCCAATGCTAATTATGGAATCGCCAAATTGATTAATTCATGGGTCTTTCATATAATTAATACATTAATAATCAAATTTTACAAATAATTTTAAACTTAATTGAATATTATTTCTGGTCATTTTGCAGTGCTCTGAGTCTAAAAGAACTTCCCAATGAACTTTTAAGTTCCTCTGAGTCTGTAGTCTGACTCAGTATCTGTAGTGATTCATGTCAGGAACAAAATCTACTATTCACAAAGTATGAGGCGAGCCCATAAGCACATCATTAATCAAACCTTCTCCACTCACGCAAAATTAAGTCTTCAAGCTAAATTCGTAAAAGGTGCTAACCTAATCTGGAGCCAGGAGAATATTTAACCAATATATGGATAAGGTACATTGAAATGAACCACAGCAGATTATGAATTGCTGCTGGACCACTTCTTGCCCTGGTGCAGTGACTTGACAAAAGACAGTAAACAAATATGATGCATTACTTAGTGCGTTTCAGAGGCACTAGTAGGCGGATTCTTCTGCTTTTGACAATGTTTTTGGTCTTATCGATGCTAACTACCTGCTTGCTGTGCTTTACATTTTCTCAAAAATAAGCAAGAACTCTAATATCAGGTAACTGCATGAGGCAATACGGATATTGCATTTCAATTCAAGTTGACTCATTCATCACCAGTAGTTTAAGAACATCTTGTAGTGAATATGCAGCTAAAACAGAAATAAATTCTTCTTTTGTTGGACAGAAAAATGATAACTGTTTGCTGGTTGTAGTTTGAACAGATTTAGAAACACTTCAGTGGCACATACAGTTCAGATAAATTTAACTGGCACTCATTCACGTATTTATGGGTCATGGGTAAAATCTGAATATTGCCTTTGGGAGCACACCTGAACTGTGTGAAGTGAAGCAAGTGCACAAGAACCGTTTTGCTGAGGCTAAGAGGCATACAAAAACCAGACATTGTGCTGCGGCCTAAAGAGGACTCATTAAAAATTCAAAATTGCCTCTGCTCTCTTCATCAGTCACTGGAAATGTAAGATAGAGTAGGGGGAGTGGGGTGCAAGTTTTGATATTTTTGTCTGGGATTTAATTTCCTCTCTTTACATATTTTATCAAAAGCCTTCTCCCCTACTTCCTTAATCCTCTCCCTTCTACCTTCCTCTCCCCCTTTCCTGCTGTCTTCTGCCTGCTATCCATCATGCAATCTGACTTTAATATGCTTTGCGGAGGAATATAAGTCATTCATCACACTGTGGTGAGGCCCAGGACACTGCCATGCTGCACATTTCATAGGCCAGTAAGCCTCAGCAGTAGCATGGGCCAGCTGTAGAGCTGCTAATGCCTCTATTTATTCCGCCAGGCAGGCCTGGTACAATCCGTCACTCCAGGCCCGACAACCCTGACTCTGTCATGCCTTTTATGGAGCTATGAGCTGCTCCTTAGTAAACATCTCTCTAGTCACCTGATTGGCCTTTGTAAGGATGGATGGATGGGAAGACAGATGCAGGGAGATCGAAATGATGCATGTGTGCGTGAGAGAGTGGGAGTATACAAGAAAGAGATGGAAAATAAGGAAGAAGAAAAATCAGGGACAGAGAATAAAATAAATAAAAGGGGCTTGAGTCAGCTAAGTCAGCTTGAGTTTTAGCTATGCTAGCAACATGGCTGTAACAATAGGAGTGTTGGTTGGTTAGTCCACCACTTTGGCCCAGTAACTATTGGATGACTCATCATGGAATTGGTAATGACACACAGAAGATGAACCCAATCCTGCTTTGATGATCCCTTGACTTTTCCTTTACCTCTAGGTACCTTTAGCTCCACCATTAGGGTAGCATTTGAGTGTCTTGACAACTAGTTCCCTTGACAATTTGTATTTGTCCAGTGATTAATTTAATGACCATGTACCTGCTAAACCAATGGCTGCTAATCTAATTTCCATCAGCCTTAGCTTGTGTTTGCTGCTAATCAGCAAAGATTAGTATGTAAACACACCATACTAAGCTTGGTGAACATTATACCCGCTAACAGCAGCATCAATGAAAGTATAAAGAATGGAGGTTGTATCTGTGAAGTCGCCTGTAGGTTTCTGAAGAGTCGTTTCTGAAGAGTGTGGTGGCTCAGTCCCCGGCGTGGAGACGTGGATCATCAGTGGAACTGAGAAGCCTGGTTGATCTGTAATGACATCCAACTCTCAGGCTCAATTCAGACTCAGTTTAGTTGTTATGAACAGGGAAATTAGCCATAGAGATGAAAGATGTTTTTTGTACCAGGCTGTAAACATGTGTACTTCTGCTGTGAAGTTGGGCATTATACTATGGGACTGCAGTTTTTGGCCCTTCTACATAGGGTTGCACTGCACAACCATGGAGGTTACCGCTTGGCCAGCATGTGTAAATATTAGCTCTTAGCTCAAAGTACCGCTGTGCTATGCAGATTCACAGAGCTGCTAGCATAACTGTCGACCCATGTGGACTTGGAAACCTGCAATTCAACTCAATAAGCCACCACTGTGATGGTAGACTTTAAATAGGTGACATTATGTTTCATTTAGCTTTATCTTAGCATTACCAACTGCTGCCTAAATAAAGATTTACACATACAGTAAAAGTTAGAGGTGTGACACGAAGGGAAAAGACTGCAGTCTCCTAGTATAAACATTCACAAGCAATCAGGAGACCCCAAAGAGTCCTTGCCACTGGCAAAAAGTAGGGTATGCAGGATCCCTGGGAAATGAGTCTGTGAGGAAAATGAACTCATATTATCAAACACCATTCACGCATTGCTTTTAAATGACTGCAATTATTCTTTGAAGCACGATTAGCCTGTGGAGGATTCTCATGAGAACAGCGTGGTGGATTAAATATGTCAGCGTGACACTTGTGTAATTTGACAGGGGGACTGCAAGGAAACACTGCAAGCTGAAGAACATACAAGGTATAGCATGTTAGTGCTGACTTGTATGCTAATTATAAATCTTCAATCAGTAAACTGAGTGATTAAAGTTAACCAGAAAGTGTTACGCAATAAATAAATAAAGTCATATGATAAGAAACAGACCTTTGGTCTAATTAGCAGTGCTGAACCATGACTTTATCACAGGTCATCCAAGTCCCAAATCCTCACATAATCTAACATCATTAATCCTTAATGAGAGGAATTTTTGATAAATTGTACAAGGAGGACATGTTAAACATACTTGATTAGCAGACACAAAATAAACCTATGACCTTTCTCTGTGTACGAACATCTGACTAACAGCTGAAGCGACTTGGGGGAACATCAAACTACACATCTGGCCTAAATCTAATTTAACTGCTGTAACATTTCCCAGTGCGTTGTGTCATGTATCGGTGTCTCTGCATTTTTGTCCTCGGATCAGTCGAATTGTTAGTTGATCTCTTTCCCCACTTCCCGTCTTTCACGCTCCACCTTCTGCCTCCAGTAATAAATCACCTTACCTGTCTGTTTCTCTGACCCTGACCTTGATAACTATTGATGAGATGATGAAACTCTTTATTCACAGCCTCATCTACCTGTCACACTGATGGAGAAAGAAGAGCGACACACACACTAAGAGGCAGAGAGTGAAAGAAGAAATTCATACAGCGACACTACATACAACTTCATACTACCTTAATCTCTATGGATCAGGGCTCTGTGTCCTGGACTGACCACTGACCACCCTGGACTGAGAACAGTCAGGTGAGCCTCCTTTTGGCAGGCTGTAATCTCCCTTATGCAAACGAATACCTTTGACAAGCTAACATTCCTCAGTCTGCTGTCTTTCATGACTGATAGGACATGGTAACAGTGTGGAAAGTTAATCTAACTGGTCCTGCATCATCATTAGAGTTATTGATAGGCCGTGGAGAACAGCAAGGGCCAGCAGACTAGCAGGGCAGTACCTGTAGCCCACTCCAACTGTCCTTTGGCCTCAGCCCCACTCTGATTTACTCTTATAGATTAGCTGTCGCTGGAGGTGAGGCTATCTGTCATTGTGTTTGCCCACTGGGTTCAGGAAAAAGTGAGCGTATGAAAGAAAACATATATATGAATCATGGTATACTCACTAAAAATGAGTCATTTTATTATGATCCTTATTGTGAACTCTGGCTAGCATGCCTCTTCCCTTCTCCACTTGTTGATCTGTCCGTCACCACATACTTTAATTTGAATCCTATGATATACAGCCCTCTGTGCTGTCTGCACTGTGTGGGCCAGACGATAATGGCCATGTTTGAAGCTTCTCCAGACAACTCACAAAGCTGCGTGGGTCTGGTTGAGGCGGCAGCCTGTATTTACAGCCACGCTGTCCTCTGCTCGTTTGCTGAAATTCTACCCGCAGAGGCTAATATGGGCACCGGGGCCACTAAATCTTATGACATATCAGACCTCTGAACAGGAACAGTAAACACAGTCGATTGGAGGGAGGACAGAGACACTGGCTGATCAATAGAAACAGCATTTGCTTCCATTGTTTTTCCTCTTCTCAGCAGAATCGCCATTCTCATAAAGAATCTGTTCCATACAATTAGGGTGGGCTCGCTGATGGTGTCCTGGGTGGACAGGGGATTAGATTTAGAAAAAGAGGGTGAGGGGGAGGGAGTGAGAGGTGATAATGGAATTGAAATAGTTAGAAACTGGCTAATGCAGGAGATGGGGGAGCATAACAAATGATCCAGGTATTAATGTATGGAGAAAACACTGTGAAATAATCAATATTTGTATGGTAACTTATGTTAGATGGAGAAAAAATGCATTTATATTGTAATATGTACAATATGGACTGTGGTTGAAGACTTATAGTATTTACATGGATGACAGAATTAGTATTATATATACAACAAAAAAAAGCCACTTGAGAGAACTTTTGGAAGACATTTCCAACATGTAGTGGTGCAAAAAAATCAATCCTCTGATGAAATATGTGTTTAATGTTTTATTCATATGTATATTAAAAAGCAGCTACAAAGAGCCACGCTCGAAACGTGATACAAAACTACAACGACTGGACAAAAAGCCTGCATGGACACACATACTGGCTGAAAAGCTTTGTGGTTTCCCCAGTTCCTCCAATTCCCTCCTGCTGTTCACCCATGACTCCCATATAAAGGCTATATGTTACTGTGATTACCTTCCAAAGTGATCAGGTGATCAGGTGCGCAGGTGACATAGCAACAACATTCACAATTTATCACATAAATGCACACAATTTACACAATTTATGGCACATATCAAAACTGGCTACAACACGTGCATTATATGAAATGAGAGATCTGATGATTGACTGTTTCAGTACAAAAACAGCAAATAGAAGATTGGGCTTTAATTTGTAAACAACAGTCACTGTGAAAGATTCACTTGCTGGTTGGAAGTGATGGTCAGATGGCATCAACATCAGAAACAGCATGCAAGAAAGAAAGAAATATTCTTCTATGTATGCAGAATAGGTTGATTTGGTTATTTCTGTTTTTTGTGTATGTCTGCATACTGTATATGTCTTCTTGTTTGGTGGCTGAAGCCAGACAGGAAAGGATGAGAGAAAGACATAAGGACTCTTGGTACATTGGGGCCTCGCACTACCAGCTAAGCAACCAGGGACAGTTTATTTGGTGAGCTACTATATCAGCCCCAATTGAAGTTGTTTCATAAAAATATAAAAGACTTTATATAACTTCTTTTTAAAATAAATGTAATGTAAAATAATGTGAACTTATTAGTGTGTAAAAAAAAAAAGAGTAGCAGAAAGGAAAAAAGCCTTGTACATCAAGGGAACTGAAGAGAATATGAGAAAGAGGAGTATGTACAAATCTATGCCTAAGTGTGATCCAGCCTGAGTGAGTATTTATCAGCACCAGCGCATGCAGACACACAGAGCTGTATCTGACACAGCCATACTGTATGAGCCATCGTTCCACATTTTTGATGTAATATCAGGCCTGGGAGTTCCAGCACGTCCGTCACGTCCTGCTGGTCCCTGGACGTGCATGGTTGGGTGAAACAGAGGGCCGGTTAGAGCAATCTCACTGCCTATTACTGCTGAACAGGCACACCTGACCTTCCATAAATTTGCCGCCTGCTTTGCCACTCATTTACAATGCTAAACGTGTACTGTCTGTGGGTCTTTCTACCTCTCCTTCCTTCCTGTCTCCCTCTTTCTCACTGACCACACTTCTCTCTTCACTCCCGTTTTTATTCAGGTAAAGTGATTTTTTCATAACACATGTCCAAAGTTGGCTCCTCTTCTCTGTTCGATATCACCGTCTTATCTTATGGGACTGGAGCGATATATGAAAATGAGATAAGGGTGTTGACCACTGACTTTCATAGGAAGACACAAAGCTCCTCAATATTAGATCCTGAATACTGTTAGAGTTGCAATAACAAGGGGGGCTTTATGAAAAGATGAAGAGGATAACCTTTAAAAGAAAAATGTAATTTTAATGTGAGGCAATATCCCCAAACAAAGCCTCAAATATTTATTATTTAACTATCCTCGGCCACGGGTACATAAGATACTAGAACCTGTCAGAGAGTGATTATGCCAGAGAAAGAAGAAATGGCATTGTTGAGGAAAACATTGTGTTCAGTCATCACATCACAAGATGGGTTTGGCTGTGTTGGTATCTAGTCATGCAGATGGCTTTAGTTTTATTAGATTTCGGCCACCCCACCCCAATGCAAAGGGAGTAAAGGGAAAAGCACAAATTGATCAACTGAGATTATAGATATCTACATTTTTTCAATGAGGGTATTTCTTAGATGTATTAAAAAAGCACACTGAGAATTGAATACAACATTGTATTGAAGTGGAAGCCGCAGTATCAGAAGAAGATCTCAAAACCTGGGCAAATAAAATCAAAACTGTCTGCATAGTCCACCCTATGGGGCATGGGGTTAATGGGAAGGGGAAAAAAAAGATTTATTTTTCATTTTGCATTGCAAATGTCAAAAATAAACTTGGCATTTCAATTTCATTTAGGTTTTTCATAATAAATCAAGCTACCCGCATGATGCATATGGCTCTATTGAATGCTTTGTGCAGACTTTCAAATTAAAAACTGTACTTCAGAAGAAACAAGGAAATGATTTCTCTTTCAGCGCATCAACAGTGTGGTAATGAGTTTTAGGACTTTGAAGAGATGAGCTGAAAATTGAGTCTATTGAGACTTGGTAGAAATGTCAGTCACTCTCTTTGTGAGTGCTCTTCGTTGTGCACCATTGCAATATAGGTATTTTTGTAATTTGGGGTTAGCTGCATTTAATAATTCCCACATTATTTTCCTGCAACACCAGAGTTGTGTTGACCCTGGAAGGTAGCATCCAGCAAGAAGGAGTAGATAATGTGATTGTGAAACTGTTACAAGCCCAGACAAGAACACAACAGTGCTGACATCCTGTGGGGTTAGCCGGTGGCCAGGACACTGTGATGTTGTACCTGGTTTTGAGACTACACACACAGAAGACAGAATGTCAGGAGTTTTTTTAATTTTTTTTTACGATAATTAAACCCGTGAGGCGCTCATTTCCAGTCTCTATACAAGAGGAAATGGAATCCCACCTGTCCTCTGACCAAGCAGTGCTCCTATCAGCTCCCTGACACACACGCACACATAATCTTTCTCTCACTGGGACAGCCACCCGACCTTCCCCTGCACTTCCCTGTCCGTTTGCTCACTTGTATGAATGTTGTGTATGTGTATGTATATGTGTGTATCCTGTGTGCCCATAAATTGACAGGCACAGTACCCCACTGCACTGGTGAATGAATCTGGGCCAGAGTGCACATCCATACATGCACACACACACACACACACACATACACTACAGACAGACACACACACTTTTGGTGACCTTCATTTCAGCTCTTTCCAAAAGACTTACTGTGCATCGCACACATCAGAGAGTTGTTGTAGCATCCTGTGCTCATCTTCAGATCAAGTAAGAACAATGTCATGTTGCATTAAGCCCATCTGAGATCATCTGATGCATAAAATTGTTTTGTTTCCGCTCAGAGGACTAAGATTGTTGCCTGCTAAACAGATACAGACAATCTTGAAGTTAACCTGTATAAATCTGCCTCAACAGCATTAAAAAAAAAAAAAAAAAAGATAATTAGATGGAAGAAGGGTTAGACAAAAGGACGATACTGGTAAAATTGTCCTTAAGGAGACTGGGTGCCAGGGGACTTCAAGGACAGCATAGTTAATGGGGCATCAGACAGATGACAGGGAAGAAAGGAAATGGGGCGGATGTAAAATAAAAGGATGACTGTCAAGTGTCTGATGCTTGACATGTGTTGGAAAATTTCCATTTGTGGTAACAGTACATGAAACCGCTGTGGAATAAAACAACCTTAGCCATAAGCGGTAGGGAAGTGAACATCACAGTCAGTTACTTTAATGGCAGCACTCCGAGCGCTTTTACAAGCAGTGATATTTGCCCTCATGCTGTTCTGTTTCTTTTACTGTTGTCTCGTTTCTGAATTCATAAAAAATGTCTGGAAATGTTTTTTTAATATCATTTTAACTGACTGAGATGTTTGCTAAATTCACATTGAACATGTGTGGGGTTTTTTTCCTTCTTTTTCTTGAGCTGTTGTCACTCAGCTTGTTAGTCCAGCTGCCAACCTGGATCCCGGGCCACAACAGGATGTCAGCACTCACCCATCAAGTGAGAGACTCTATGTGACACTTGCTGCCCCACTTCCTTGGGACTTGACCTAGCACCACTTCAGTGCGTGTCTGGGGAAAGACATATACAGTACATGTGAGAGTTGCCCCCGGTTGGCCAGCTGCATGACTGTTAACCTTCTCTGCTCTTCAAACACTGACATTTGTATTTTGTGTATATTGGTGAGTCAGAGAAAAAAAATCCCTGTGGAGTTCACAAGACAGTTAAATACCGATATGTGGATGTATGTATCCTGGCTGTGTGAACATAAAACGCCAAAGAGAAGACATTTATATAAGTAGAGGTTATTTCTGGGGCTAGTTTTAGAGCTGAGGCTATAGTTGCATCTATATGTATATACTTTACATTGCTACCAAGCATTTTTCAATCCACAACTTAGATTGTCATCCTAACTTGCAGGCATCTAATTTCAGTTCACAACACCATGAAAATCACTGAAATCAACCTGCAGAGACTTATGTATGTTATGTAACATGTCCATTTCACTGTTGACTTCATCTACTTGAGCAATAAAGGAAACTTAAAAGGCAAGAAAAAAAACAAATCATTTTTTACACAGTATCAAGGTTTTGCTACGTGCGTCTTTAGGTTTAATTTGCATATCCAAGGGCGATGATTTGCGGCACGCAACGTCATACTGTATGTCTGAGTACACCACCATACAAGAACACAATAAACTGTGACTTTAACAAAAACAAACAATAATAACTGATGATGCGGCGCTAGTGATGGATTGCCTGTAGCAAGCAAATTTGAAGACTCTGAAAGATGATTATTACACTTCTAGGGAGGTATATGAATCAATAACGAGTGAATTCATGCGGTGGAAACTCGGAAATGTGAGAGTCAGATTTTCTCTTGGTCAC
This sequence comes from Nibea albiflora, assembly GCA_014281875.1. NCBI lineage: Eukaryota > Metazoa > Chordata > Actinopteri > Sciaenidae > Nibea > Nibea albiflora. The sequence continues at coordinate 13,800,790 of CM024792.1, read as the reverse complement.
TTAGGTGTCTGACAGGATCCATCTGACCACATTCCCCAGTAGTGAATTCTCCAGAGTGGGTTCTATGAATACCTGTGTTGAGAGCTGTCTGTGCGCGAGGTGTGGGGGTGCATCCTGAGTGATGAGCACTACACTGAGGAGCTGCAACATCAGCACAGCTTAGCAACAGAGAGGATCCATCATCCAGGACAGCCTTGAAACAGTGGAGCTCCCGTTCTACATGTACAGGCAGACAGACATACAGTATGCAGACATACACATCATACAATCATGTTTTTAAAGCCACCCCCCGCCGTCCTCACCCAAGGCTGCTGTAATCAATCCTGCTGTGTGAAAACAGGCTAGTCTGAATTAATGCAACACTGCATGCTGCTCCACTGCCACGGACGATGAACAGCTACCGTAGTGTGATCGCACCTTCTCATCTGCCGCCTGCACACAAATGCATCTCAGACACACTGTGAAGTGAAGAACATGTCCTGCATGAAGCATGGAGGTTCTTCGGGCGGACATGGCCCTGAGTTTGACAGATTTCATTTGAACAGAACCGAACACAAAGTAATCTTCCAAAACGGACTGAAATAAGTGCACAAAAATGAGTGATAGCAATTCAGATATTTTAATTGAGGCGGTGACATCTTACAGAGTGGAAATGGGCAAAATGCAGCTATGGATGACAAGAGAAGAAAGCTCCATGTGTCGTAGCTTTGTTTGAAACCTACATTCTTTGACCTTATAGAAAATCAATTGTAAACTGGATGCCAACACAAAACTAACACCATAGAAATCCATACATAAGATACTTATAATGAGGGACAATTGTCTTTGAATCTAAATGACTTGTCAGTTGGAGGTATTCATAAAAAGGGGTTGTAGTAGAAGTTGCCCACAAAGCCAGCAGAGTTGATCTTCCGCTGGTATGCAGACTGTGTGCAGTGGCGACCTCTATCCCCATCATGTGATGACAAATTTGAGAGATTATTATTGAGATCTGATGAAACGGCTGCCAGCTAGTCTTCGCAAACTCTGTTTTCTTTTCTCCATCAGAGCATGTTTGGGTTGTTGACTGTAGGCCATATGGCTCTGGTGTCTAGGGCATCGACATGGCACATTGAACATATGTAGCAGTGACTTATAATCCCTCCGTAATACTGAAGGTCATGGGATTTGTCATCTGAAAGCTGCGAACAAAAGTGTACGGTGGAACGTGACGTTAATGTCAGGAGTGAAAGCTGAAAGCACACCGAGACAAACGATCCTGTGTGTTCCTGTGCGTCTCCCAGACCAAGAAAGCAGCCAAAATGGTCGCGTTTCGCTGCAATCTGGTTTACACGGGCAGCTAAATTTCACTCAAAGCAAATGAGTGCACTAGCCCTGCTCTGAAAATACACTGTGGAGGCAGCAATTCTTCCCGAAGGAAATATTACAGCAAACACTGAAATCCCACTTGAGGATTTAATTAAAAAAATAATTAGCAACTGCCCTAAAACGAATCACATGACATCATCCAGATCAGTGTAATCGTTGGCAGGGTGCGGTAAAAAAACATTGGATAGGAATTCATTTTCAAAAATATCTGCTAGTGTGAAAAACAGGGGTCATCTTTATTTTCCATAATAAATATAGACTTTAACAATTACAATGGAGGATTATCATACAAACGAGCATCTAGGAGAGCACTGATTGGCCATGAAGCCACCACCCACCAATACAACAACACTTCAGAGAGTAAGAAAGAGAGAATAAGGGCCTGTTGGGACAGATGAAGGCGGCAGAGACGGCTGAGATTGAGATTGACACCAACCTGATGTTCAGGACCTGGATTACAAATCAGCTCCCTTGATTCCCCCCCCTCAAATTCATAATTAAAGAGCTTCACATAAGTTACTTAACTTCCTTTACACAACATACAGTTTCAATTGGTGGACAGACGTGCAGCAGAGAGAGTTGTTTGCAGTCTACCGCCCCCTAGTGCGTGCCAAGAGAACGGTTAGAAATAACTTCCAGGTTTCACCCAGTGTGGTAAAAGAAAGTGAACCAGAGTGCATTTAGCAACACTACTCCACAATGTGACAAGTGAGCCCAGGTCCTGCTTGTCTGTCCCAGCATCTCCACACATAATTTCTCCCACCTACTTCCTTTCCAGCCAGCTCCGGGGCGTGTTCAGGTACAACATGTTCTCTCCCCGGGCGTGAGAGTGTTTTGTGCATATCAAAGAGTCTTAGAGGATCTGTTCGGTGCTAGAGGCAGAGATGTCCAGTAGTCTCCAGGCAGCATATGGGTTGAGCTCCTCCTGGTCTCGACACAGAGCCCACACATACATCATCCTGATCACTTTTTCCTGGAGGGAGAAAAACAGATGGGTGCAATTATTCCTAACGTTCGATTCTTCATAATCACTGGAAAACGGGGAAGACAGATACACGCTTTAAATTGAATTTTATCATCTGTTTTGTGGTTATGTAAGCCGTGTTGGAATTTATATTAGTCTGAATTGTGACAACGATCCCAGCCATGTCCCAGAGTGCTGACATTATTTCTGAGTAAGCTGTGTTTAGTCAATACCAGATGTCACATTTGTCTCTAAAACCTCTAAAGAAAGTTTGAAAGGATTTAAAATTCTGAGCCCAGTAAAAAAAAAAAAAAAACTGCAGTCCATGTAGTAGAGCTGCAGTCCATGAGGGCAGAGTCTGTCTGTCCTATGCCCAGACATTTGGATACAGCTGATAAAACAGGAGAGAACAGTACATCCACCATTAATCCTCCTGCAGTAGTCTTTTAATCTGAAGACTGGGCAAATGCCAACTGCATGGCACTGAGTGGATACCTTGACCTCTTTACCAATCGCAGGTGTCCCTGAGGAGCCCTGAGTGGACAACATAGCTGATTTACAGCCAATAAAGCTTTAGTCAGGGCCGTAGGTCTAAAGAAATAAAAAGCCATGAACAAATGGTAAAAAGTGTCTTAATGGTCTCATTCTGCTGGTGCCTCGTTTAGAAGACTTGTCTTTATATTTGAGGTTATAACAAAATGTCAGCTAAATCTTTGGTCTTTATTCCTTTAACATTGCATTGGCTATCAAAGTTACTGTTGGTGTGTGTGTGTGTGTGTGTGTGTGTAAAACTTACGGGGTCCCCCTCCACCACCTCTCCCTTGGTGTTTCGGATCACCATGACTAACTGAGCCTGGAAGGTGATAATAAGCACTGGACCCTGGTCCATCATCTTTCCCATAGCCAGCTGAGGAGAAGGATAAATACTTTACATACTTTAACTAAACCAAACAAACATGTTTTTTAGATTAGTATTGAAATACGTTTACTGAGGGTCATGAGTCATGCTGCAAGGACTTAAACTCAGAGAGTAATCGGAGAGTAAACAATGACTTGCCACTTTATCCCTCCAGATCATCGTACAGACTAGAACCACAGGCTCTTTGAGTCAAAGAAAAATCAATATTATGTATTAAAAGGCTCTTGTCTGTTAGCGTTGTTATTTTTCTGCAGCAAAAACAAAGCAGGAGCAAAGACAATTGAAATGCATGTTCCTGAAGAGTCAGAGCTAAACTAAAAACCTAAATATGCTCACCCTAACCCTCAATTATGCTAGTTCATTAGCATGGTAAATAAAATTTTGTCTAGAGTAACTTACATCAATACTGTCAATGTCCAGGATCTTAGAGTGGAACTGAAGTCCCATGGCCTTGGCTTGCTGAATTGGGTGTGCCAGCTGGCTGTATGTCTGCAGAGGAAGAAGATAAGATAACGTGATCAAACATTTAATAAAGAGCTGCCCACCGAAAGGCAATACGTGCTTCAATGTCACTGGTGTGCTCTGTGGTCAATCTAACTACTGTCTTTGCATATTAATAACAAAAGAAGCCCATCTATGGGATCTGTGTTCTTCGAGCTCAGAGTCGGTGGGTGAGAAGATTCGTACCGCTTCGTAACACCAGTCCTTCAGTACCTCCAGCTCGCCTCTGATCATCGCCTGCATGGAGACAAATACCAGATTAAAAACTTCAGCCGTCAATCTGTATCCAGTGTTTGTTGTCCTAGCATCATATAACGCTTTAAATGATTCGGTTACACAGACACTGGTGCCAGTGTTGCTTGCAGTAGCATACCTCCAGTATGTTGGGGATGATATCTCGTTCACACTGCTTGAGGAAAGAATCTTTGTCGAAAGACGGGTCCGCCTTCAAAATCTCTGTCAGTACTTCAGACATCTCTGTCTTAGAAAACAGCCCACCTGCACAAGAACACACATACATGAAGAAAAACACACAGTAACGCCAGTAACCCAGGAAATGTAGTAACTAAACATAGCCACTGTAGCAGAAACAATAAAGTATGCATATCTTTTGTATTTCCTCTGTTATACCTTAATTAGACCTCTCAGTGTGATTAATGCAAAGGTCTCTCACCTATGAGGTCAGTCATCTTGTCTGTGACAGCACGCGATGCTCTGATAAGGGCATTGTCGCTCTCATCGTACTTCATCTTCATCTCAAAGAACCCTGTGATGAACACGAGAACAATAATACATCACATCCTTAGTTGAAACCGGCGATCTCCTCCACACACACACATAGACACACACACCCTTATGCACACAGACAGGGGTGCGGGGAAAAGAAAACAAAATTCTCTCAGCTCAGCGAATCCTTTCAAACTCAGTTCATACACAGAGATTAGACATCATTATTCCTGTCAAAAACGTGAACTCCCACAGGACTTGCTGGTTAGACAATATGAGGAATGAAAAAGCTAAAAACTGAATCTCAGCAAAAGGCTGCTGTACGCCGCTGCCGGGTGATTGATGAATCATTGTATGATTCTAATACTTTTTCTGAAAAATAAACATAAACACACATCTCTTCGGTGCACAGAAACACACACGCACACCCAACATTTAAATGTATTCAGGAGATTTGGGAGATGGTGCAAAACCATCCCCCTGGACATATTCGCCCCTGCAGCAACTCTTGTACTGGAGTTCAAGAGGCAGCAGAGAGTCTGAGCTTCATGCTCCACTCTCTGCTGCATTACTGCATCTAAATACTGTCAGTCTACCGATGTATTAAAGCCTTTATAACAGAATATATACCATGTGATGTCACTACAGAGACACAGTGAAGTGCCGCAGGTTTTATGCTGAATCAAGTGCCATATTGCCAGTTCGAGGTGAGCTATCATTTTGCCGATTTAAATCAGCCAGAAAAGTTGTCCGCCTCAGATTTAGCCTACACCTGAAAACTGATGTACTGGTTCACTGCCCAACCCTAGAATTTAGAGTCAAGTAAAAAGTGCAGATGCTGCAATAACAGCTATGGAAATACACATAGCAGCAAATCTGTTGACTTTGTGCAATGTTCTACCTGTAACCCAGGTTAATTTTTTTCCCCCCACCTCCCCAAACATTATTAATGGTCAACATTGTATCCATTGTAACTAATGTACATAATATTGGCTAAATATACTCAATCAGCACAGTGATGTCATTTTATAAACCTCTCATTTTTCACACTCTCCACCTAATCCCATAGCAGCACCTTCTATTAACTGAATCTTTCAGCAAACTCTTATTAATGGACCCTCATAATTTTGAAGGTTAAAAAAAGTGCTCCAAGCCTGCCCAAGCCCAAACGTATCTTTTATCTTTGTCACTTGGAGAGTGAGAGTATCTCTTCAGACCTGTGGAACAACAGCAGTAGAACAACCAGGGCGATCTGAATTATGTGGTCTCTCCCAGATTCTTGCAAACTGTTAAACTAAGCCCACCATGCCTAGGATACAGAGAGGCAGACAGAAGGAGAGGTAAGTCCTTACGGTTGAAGACCATGTTGTTGTCTTTGAAGTCCTTCCACTGTTGGTACCATTTTGAGTCTTTGTGGAGCACCACACCCATAGCTTCCCTGAAAAACAAGAAGTAAAGATTTAAAAACAGTGTCCCTGTTGGATTACTGGAGTCATAATGATCAGCATATTTAACCATGTTAACTCAGAAATTAAAAACACTTCTTTATTTACAGAAAGAACAATTAGCTAAATGCAACAACCGTACCGCTACCAAGGTTCAGCTTAGAGAAATGCTATAATTATTCCAAAATTTACAAGCATTTTACAACAGTGTGCTTATCTCTGCACACTTTAGTTTCCACTAATAGTAGTTCAGATAAAGTTTCTTAGTAAAGTAGTCTCTTGGTACATGACGAGATCCCCCAATTTTTCTGGGTCTGTAATTTTTTTTTTTTATATTAAAGATTATACTGGCTATCTCGAAACCGCAGGCATGGCCCTCTCATTATCATGGCAAAGCAGAAGGCACTCACGTACTCATTTGCTTCGAAGACCTTTCTGTCATCCCCTGCTCCCTTAGAAGAGAACTCACTCCTCTTCCTGAGTCTGGCAGGAGGCCGATAAGGGCCAGTGTGACCCAGGTCCCCAATCTCTTTCTTCACACTCTCCATGCCCTGAAATCATGTGAACAGGTACATATTTACCTACCTGTAACCTTAATGGAACATGTCAAATTATCCCTCTAACAGTTGAACAGAGTGGGCCAGGACAAAGTCACTTTCTGGGAGTACGTGTAAAGGAGAACAGTGAGTGCTGACAGCTGTTAACAGTAACAAAAATGTCAAGAAAAAAAATGTTTTTGTCCCAAAACTGAGCAAGTTCACATTCATAAAATCACTTCGCATGACCTGCATAGCAATCAGCTAGCAGCTCATATGGATATATTTACAGAACAACAGTGAACAGTGTAACACTTCTGTGTTATGAGTGCTTTTAGTTCTTTATTTTGTACGTGCAATTACTCATTTTCATTCATCACTCAACGCCGGACTTTTACTTGTAACTAAGTGTTTTTATAGTGCACTATTGTTATGTTTCCCGGAGGAAAGGAACTGATATGTATAAATGATGAATGAATGAACATATTTGTGTCTAGCCATGTAGATTAATAGTTTTCTGTGTGCTCAGGCTTTTAGCCATGAAGGGATAATCCACACCCTGCGTGGTTATGCTGTACAGTATATTATTGTGTGTCTCATTTTATGGCTCCACCCTCTCTCACCTCTTTCTTTGTGACCTCCCTCCAGAGCATCTTGCACTTGAACCTCATCATGTCTCATTTTAAGGGAGAGGAACAGCCAGGCATGGTTCAAAACCCAAACTACGTCCCTGGGGACGAAGAATATTTGCCCTACCCAGCCGTGGCCCCCGTGGCGTTCTTTGGCTTAAAACAGACCACACGACCCCATAACTGGTTTCTGAAAGTTGCCTGTAGCGTATATCCTTTATTATTGCTAGAAGTCTATCATTGTCTGACGCCTGGTAAGACTAAATATGTGTCATAATTGACCAGGTCAAGGATTTCATGCTTGTGGTGTGGTCACATTGAGTCTACCTTAGAGAGATTTTAACTGTGCTCTCGGCCCAGTGTTGGATAGATCCACCCAAATGAAGGATCTACGATTACTTGAAGTTTGGAGAACCAAACAAAAGGGAATATTCTTGTTATTCAAGCTCATATACAACTCACTGATCACTTTTTAATTTCTGTTCAAATCAAAAACTGCTGCTACAACAGTTAGTAGCTACATTAGTAATTAGTGATCATGTAACAGTATGTACGGTGGGCTTAGTCTGATAAAACACTGTATGAATTTGGCCATTATTAGTCCAATCTGGTGCTTCTATCATGCAATCCTCGACCCTCTGTTGTCTGTTGACGATTCATTGCATGGTGTGTGACGTTTTGACTTAACGTCTTCCTTCACATGGTTGGATTATGGATCCAGACTGATGGCGCTGCTCAGCTGTGCCATTGTGTGCATGTACGAGCCCTTCATGGAGTCCTCAAACCTGCTTACGGTTAGTGTGATCTGCACATTCAGTTTGAACTGAAACAACCACAAAGTGTGACATTCTCTCCATGAAAACACGAGTTACACACTTTTCTGCCGGATGTTTAACTGTGTTTTTTTTCACGGTGCCTGTCCAGATCTTGGAGCGTCTGACGTTCAGCTTTTTCATGGTGGAGATGCTCGTGAAGATGGTGGCCCTGGGAGTCTTTGGCCATCCAGGAAGTTACCTAAGCAACAACTGGAACAAGTTTGAAGTCTTAATCAACACTGTGTAGTTAGTATCCCACAGTGCCTCACCCTCATGCAGACCACAGCAGTCCAATCTTACAAAACATCCTAATATAATATATGTTTTTGGGGTCATTTTCAGGGTTCGTATTTGAACGAACTCCTCCAAGGGCTTTCATCCTATTGACTTCAGACTTGGTAGGTGTGATTGTATAGATGTCCTGAGTAAAAGTTATGAAAATTATTACTATTGATGAAACGGTGTGGGCGTGGCACTCCGTCAGATTTGACCATTTGTCCCATTTCTGGCTAATGTGTGTGGTCAATTGAACAAAATGCTTTGAAAGCGTCGAAGGCTCGCGTGTTTTCTGACTGGTGCCTTCCGACGTGCCAGCCCGTCGAGTTGCGCGGGAGTGCGAGGGCCCGTCCAATGCTGCTTGCAGCTTTAATTTCTTCTTCTTCTTCTTTAATGACCTGCTTTATAAAATACTGAATTTGTTTTGTTGGAGGAACTTGGCCGGCTTGTGGTTTTGTGGTTAAACCTCAAACTGAACTCTCCTGTCCTCTTTTTCATTTTCTGTGCCACACAGGTGTCTGCTATATCTATAAGTGCAGACTGTAGAACAACCTTTTGAAATGTCTCTCAGTCGCTTCCACCGTATTTGGTTTGACTCTTAATTCAGCTTGAAGTGTAAAGATATTTTCAGTTCATTATGAAAGCGCGACAGGACAAATTAGACATTACTAGGTGATTCATGGGAAACACTGGTAATGTCTCTGCAGTTGCGGTCTTGAAATAAAATCCACAGTCCTCTTTGTCTGAGACAGAGTGAAAATGCAGTCGTTGCTGAGACAACCCAAGGCTTTCAAAAAGACCAGAGACCAAATGAAACACATGCTTTACTCCAAAGTGCCTTACTTTCAATCAAAGAGAAACAAAAGCCAACAAATGCTGTTGAACTTCTGGTAAAAAGAGAAGTATATCGGCTCCATGGGGAGCACGGTGATTTCATACCTGTGATATTGCTCTGAAGGCGCCGGTCTTCCCAACATCTCTCCACCCTTAGAGACGTTCTCTGCTGAGGTCTTGGCTGTTTTGGCTGCTTCCTCCATTCCCTCCTTGATTTTCTTTCCAATATCTGTGCGACTGACCTCCTCCAGCCCCTGTTCACACACACACATAACTTGTAAGTGTGGATGGATCATGTTGAATAGCATGCCCATCATATGACAATCAAAAGAAGGTCTGCATTTGGTTGAGATACCTTTCACATTTACCTCTTTAACTGTTTCGGAGAGGTTTCCCAACTTCTTTTTAAGAACCTCGGAGGTCTTCACTGTTTCAGACTCTATTGTTTTCTGGGATAGAGACAAGGGGTGTGAATTTAACACTTGTTTTTCACATTGACATGGATGGAAAGGCTGTGTGTGCGTGTGGCCAAATACTAACATATTTCCTTCGAGCTTGCTTCAGTGCATCTGACTCCTCCAGTTTCTTGGCTTCTTCCCTGAACTTCTTGATGTTTTCTTTCATTTCCTTATTCTTATTCAGCTCCTGCTTCAGGTTCTCCAAGAATTCACCCAGGAAACCTTTTCTGCCACCGCCTCTCTCCCCCGACAAATACCGTACCTGCAGGAGGGGTGACTGAGGCACCTTGTTGGTATAATTGAGAAACAACACATACAATTAATTTACTCCGAGCATGTAGTAGTTTAGTCAAATTTAAATTCATGTTCATATAGTTGTTTGTGTACTCAAACCTGCAGGAGGTGTGCCATACTACTCAAGACTTCTTGATTAAATTTAGGTAGGAAACAAGTTTAACAACTTGCAAAGACAGCAGGTGCACTTCAGAGTGATAGCTACACAGTTTAGTACACTTTTTCCTCAAGAGATGATGTTTCAGCAAAGTGCTTTCACTCAGGCTCTAAAAACATCACTGCAAGCATGATGTATCTGTCATTCTAATAGGCTCCTTTTTTTTTGGCAAGTTATTATGTTTGTTTTCTATCTAAATTTCAAACAGGCACAGAGTTGCCAGTTTATGTCAGGGGAAATGACTTCTGATGCAACAGTCATGTAATAAATCCTACTTTAATGGAGAAGATAATGTTTAGTAGTTTTTGAGGCTGTTTTGGAGAGGTGTTGTTTCATCTTCATGGTTATTTTTGGTGGCTGCAGTTTGTGGTGCTGACAGGTGATTTTTGTCCTTTACATTTATATGTGTGGGTGAGTAAGCACACTAAATAACACCACCACATAACGCAAAACAGTTCAACAGCACCACAAGTGCAGTGCATCTTCCAAAAATACCACAGTCAAATAACCTAAATAGCTATAAAAATGTCTCACTGAATCTAAATTATAACATTTAATAGATAATAAGACTTTTATATTAGACATATTTAGCTTTAGCTGTAATAACAAAACAAGTCACTCTTTTTCAAATTAAACTATGGTGAGGACAATCCAACCTAACATCAGTAAACTTCTTCACATACTGTGACACACAGTCTGCAAAGTACAGCTTCTAATTATGCATAAAGAGGTATAAACGTATCACGGGTCACGTGTTCGTACCTGTGAAGAGCATGTGAGGAACCCATGTATCCTGTAGACATTGGGTCTGTTGTGCCGAAGCAGATAAGAGGAAGGGAATGCCACCAAGCCTCTTCTGACACATATCTGGAGACAGACATACAAAATCACGCACATCAATCATAGTACACTAATCCACTGGTTCTCAAATTGTGGTACACAAGCTCCCTTGGGCGGTACTTGGAATCTTTGAAACATATTATTTTGATTAAATAAATAAATTTAGAAACACTTGACACCACTTTAATAATTGTTTAAAATGACAATAGTTAAATTAAATTAAAATAGGTTTTGCATTTCCTGTAATATTCAGTCATGCAATCATAGTCATACAGGTAGCTTGCAAATCCATGATTAGTTATGACCCAAGTAGCTCTGGTTCTGATCAGGATTCAGCAAAAGTCAACAACAATAATAAACAAGCAGCATTGGACGGGCCCTCGCACTCCCGTGCAACTCGACGGGCTGGCACGTCAGAAGGCACCACGCGGAAAACGCGCAAGCTTTCAAAGCATTTCGTTCAATTGACCACACACATTAGCCAGAATTGGGACAACGGTCAAATCTGAGGCAGTGCCACGCCCACACAGTTTCTCCAAGAGACTTTTTTGTAGGTCTTTCCATGTTCTACAATTCGGCTGAGGTTTCAAAATTCTGTGTCTAAAATTGTGGCAGGGCTGCTGTGAGAAAACATCAAGTGGGGCGCTATGGAGCAATTTCATCCCACCCCCTAATTAATGATGCAGCCGAACGTTGAAGCTTAATCGTCTTGATAACCACAAGAAGTTTCAGACAGCTCTGACAAAGTATCCGAAAGCCCAACAGTTTTGCCTGAAAATCAGCCAAAAAGTCAATGGAGTTCCATTTTTTATCGAAAAAATCGGCACGCTTGACTTTGACACGCCGTCACGGCCACGACGGCGCATCAAAGTCGCGGCCATGAAAAGTTGAAATTCTTTCTCAAATGTCAACCCCAAGGCCTTGACAACATCTACACCTAGTTTGAGGAGGATATGGTCAATATTTTCCGAGCTGGACGTCATCTCGTAAAAGCGGTCTTTTCTGTCGCCACTGGGGGGCGCTGTGAAAATCACCAAATATTTTTATGGAAATGTATTCTAGGCCAGACTACCACGATATATATCAGAGGTTTGGGGGAGATTTGAGCGTTTTTTGCAAAGTTATAGCACATTGAAATTTCATGACAACACGCGAAAATTCGTAGCCCTGCCCCTTTCACACAGTAAATCCAAAACTTACGATTTTGATAACTTTTCATCGTTGAAGCCTCAAGAACACACACGGCAAGTTTCAAACAGATAGGATGAAAGCCCTAGCCCTACGTTCAAATACGACCCCCGAAAATGACCCCAAAAACACGAAAACGCCAACTTTGAAACAAAGTGCACGCCGTACGCTTCGATATAGCCCAGGTCACCAAGAGACTTTTTTGTGTGTCTCACTACTTTACATACTCCCACTAAATTTCGTACACGTGGATCAAACCGTGTAGAGGGGCTCCTCCGACAACTGAAACGTAGGTGGCGCCGTAGAGCCATTTTTACACGTCCACGCCCCAAAATACGTAATTTTACGGCGGACTTTGGGGGGGGGGGTACGCAAATTTTCGCAAGTTTTCGAGTACATATAGGCCGTCGAAAATGCCATTTACGTTGCGGAAGAAAACGACCAAACGAAAACACTGTTCGTGCTTGGGCCCTAAAAAAAAACCCTCTTCTGGAGCTGAACAGGGCCAGTCCACGCTGTCGTGATGAGAGGCTAATATTCTCTGAGGTGGAGTAAAAACACTGCACTCATCCAATAACCAAACAGGTGCTGACAAACTCATTCATAAGTTTCTACCGCATGATACCTTGTTGTATTTAGCTTAAACTTGGGCGTAAAATACGAGAATGGCTTGTCATTCGTGCTCCGTGAGGTCAGGACATGCAGTTAAATACTCATGCTGACATTTAACTGCGCTTCAGAGTTCAAACACCGGCTGCACAGTCGAAGAGCTAACTTAGCTAACACCGAGTTAGCAGCCTGGTCATGGAGAAAAAACGAGTGACGCTTTCCAGAAGTAAAACTTACATTTCAAAACACCGAATGAGTTATTTGTCAATTATGTCGTGGTGTTTAAATGCTGATATTTAACAGACGGTTCTGCAAAACTCACCTGGTAACACTGACACAAGCGGGCCGCCATTTTGAATGTAATGACTGCGACCTTCTTCCGGTGGTGACCTTCCATATCCTTCCACGAGGAGGAAAAGGAGGGGGGGCTCGAGCTCATGCGTGCATCAAAGCATAACCTCACCTGAGCGCCTCACCTCCTCAAATATTCAAACTGGTGTCATGGATTAATCAAACTCTACACCATCATCATCCGGGTCGTAAATAAGTAAAATTGTCACTAGCAGCATTTCCATGTAAAATCACATGCAAGGTGTAAGTTTGATGTTCACGCAATTAACAATAACAAGGCAATAATGCAAAGAACCCAGAGCATTTCAAGTATTGAGTTTTATTTATCAAAACACCTTATAGAACAAAGGCAATGACAGGTGAAGCATGACAGAAAAAAAATTAAAATTTGGTCTCTAAAAAAAGTAAAATAAACTGTTGTTTAAACTAAAACAACACTTTCACGGTTACAAATTACTAAACAAACATTTTCACCAGTTACAAATACCTAACAAACCAAGTGAGTATGAATATGCTGATTCAGATCATACAGAGCGTATGGACATTAAAGACTAAAAAAATGTCAGATGTAATGCAAACAAATAACTTATGCATTTCTATCAATCCTAACATCAATTTCTCTTCCATTCAGCCGATAGCCATTCATGGTCCGGCAGACGCGCTCGGCGGTTTCAGGGTTGTCGAAGCGAACCACACCGCAGCCCTTGGACTTGCCATTCTCCATCTTAATATCAGCATACTGAACCATGCCTGCAGAGAGAAGAGTGCCAATGTGAGAAGTCATCTTAATGTAAAATAACAAACAATAACAGCTCATTTAAAAATCAGATTACATAACCAGGACTTCTCTTACCGCATGTATTGAAGGTGTCCTTCAGCATCTTCCAGGTGAAGTCAAAGGGCAGCTGAAAAACATCATTCATTTTAAATTCATTACAATTCTAAGTGAGAAGATATTGGTATGAATTAAGATACCCTGTTGATAAAAACTTACATTTCTGACAAAGATCTGGCATCCCTTCCTGACATTGCTTCCCCCGGTTCCAGGCCCTCCAGATCCTCCAAATGAATTGCCACCGAATCCACGATCCAAGTCAGAAGAGCGATCAAACTGACCGCCAACACCTCCAGACCCCATTCGATCCATGCCAGAGCTCATGCGGTCGAGGCCACCAGAGGGGAAGCGGTCAAGTCCTCCAGTGGTGCCGATGCGGTCAAAGCTGCTGGACATTCTGTCAAGCCCGGTGTTGCCCATGCGCTCCATACCCATCGGGGAGCCAAAGTCCATGCCGGAACCCATGCGATCTAAACCAGACGGGCCCAAGCGGTCAAACCCAGCTGGGCCAAGGCGGTCCATGCTGGAGCTCATACGGTCCAGGCCAGGTCCAAGCCTGTCCATACTGGGCCCCAGCCGGTCCATCCCTGAGCCCATCCGGTCAAACCCAGAACCCAGCCTGTCCAAGTCAGACACACGGTCCATCCTGTCCATGCCCATCCGGTCCATCCCTCCCATGCGATCCATGTTGCCTCCTCCCAGGCGGTCCATTCCAGAATTCATACGGTCCATACCGAGGGAGTTTCCTATAAAAGCAAGTAAACAACAACAAAACAAAAATAAACAAAAAGGACAAGTTACATAGACAGAGCTCAAGCTGAAGCGAGCATTACATCTGATGAGGCTCAGAGTAGTTATCAGAGGAATTTCAGACAAAATCCTGAAAATACTAACCCATTCCTCTTTCAAAGGAGTCCCCAAAACTACTGCGAGACATTCCCATTTCATTTCGCCCAAACTCCCTGTCAAAAGCACCACCAATCCCACGGTCCATCTCTGACAAGCAAGAGATGAAACCATTAGAAACGTCAAGCAAAACGTGAAAACGGTTCCACGCTTGCTTCAGAGTTTTCAATGTCACAAAACTCCTCCTTACCATTCATTCTGCCCATCCCTGAAGAACCAAAACGATCCATGTTGTTCATCCCTCCGAAGTTGTCCATTCCTAGAAAAGAGAAGAAAGTTGGAAAGATTTTAGAATTTGTTTAATTAAATAGAACGAAATGTAAATACAGTAAGGGCCCAAGACAGTTGAAAATCTTCAGTACGTACCTCCTCCACCACCTCCTCCCATACGACCGCCCATGTTGCCAAAGCCCATTCCATCCATTCCTACAAGAGAGGAGTGATGAATAAACCACTGATGTCTTACATCTTTTATTTAGAAAACAGAATAACAAAAACCCCCAAGCTAGTTACCTCCAGGGCCCATGTTGCCCATTCCTCCACCTCCACCACCACCTCCTCTGTTGAGTTGAGTAGCATCAATGGGCTGGCCACCAGGTCCCAGACCTAAACCAATACCACTCAGGCCACCTGGGAAGATAAAAAAACATTAAAAAGGTGTTTTCTAACCACAGAAAATGTTCTGTCTGTATAAATAAACCAGCTAAAAAGGAAATTATCCACAGTATCAGAAAAGTACTCAAACCACAGGGACCTGTGATCACTAAAATGATCAGTGTTAGTACTTGGGTGAGATTACTCACTAAAGGACAAAGATATCACAAATGCAGAGCTGTACTGAATTTAAGTAGCTACATTTAATTAGCTGATTATGTGTTATGGTCACACTTTTGAAACATCCAGAGCAACAATTGTCATCTAGGCCTCCTGCAATGCGAGTGGCTATGGATATTGGACTCGCAAGAAGAATTTTCAGATACATTTATAATACATTTGTTTATGAGACTAATTTATTTTCACCCCACTGAATGAAAGTTAAGTGTATGCTTACGGGGAAGAGCGGCAGCTCTGTCAGGTGGTCCAAAGTCTTTGGGAAGAGATTTCTCATCCTGAAAAAAAAAAGCCATAAAAGCACTCAGACTACATATTCCAATCATAATGTGATCATATGTACTGAAAGCTTTAAGCAACATACCAGTTTCACGTGCATGACTCTGTTGAACAACAGCTGCCCATTGAACATAGCTGTGAAAGCACTAAGGAAAGCACACCAGAGGCATTTTGAAACAATGCAGTTCTACTACTAAATAAATACACTTTAAAACCATTTGCCAACATTTTACAAAAAGGATACAGACAGCTTGGACTGCTTCAAGGGGCATATCAAATGTGACTGTGCCCATGCCTCTGCTTTTCCCATCCTTGTCCTCCAGAATGTCAGCTCTCATCACCATGCCGGCCATGCTGAAGACTTCTTTCAGCTTCTTCCAGCCCACTTTGTAGTCAAGCTACAGGCACAAGAAACAAATTAAGAAATGGTGATTTGCCAAACCATTAAATTTTACATCAAGTAAAATGTCAGTTTTCTCGCTACAGTTTCTCAAAAGTATTTGCTGCCCCATCACTTTCTGCAAACCATAGGATAACTCTGGAAGTCTTACATTAGCCACAAAGACAGTGCTGCCAATCCTGCCAGCCTGGAGGCCATGGATGATCTCATTGGGGATGTTCGGGTTGTTCATGAGGCTTGGAGGAATGTTGACCATGGGGCCATTTGGTCCAGGGCCCATTCGTTCCATGTTCATGCGATCCATTCCACCCATACCTCCCATTCCTCCATGACCTCCTGGTGGGCCTCCACCTTGGGCCTTGTTGATTTCTCTCTGAGCAATCACACCATCAGGGTCCTAAGAAAAAAAAAGGAAAAGAAATTAAGATTAGGAAAATCCACAACAACATTTTTGCCTCTTCGTTGCTCTTTTCTCACGGAGGCCTACCTCTTTCACTTTCAGGGGTCTTCCATTGAAGTTGTGCTTGTTGACCTTCTCCACTGCTTTCTTCATTAGCTCCTCAGTCCTAAACTCAACAACACTGACAGAAATACACAACACATCATGAGAGCAAGCAATAAAGAAATTCTTATAAATATTATGTTATCTTATAAAGGACCTTTTTAAAAACAGACAAACAATTGGGAAAAAAAATAAGCAGACTACTTACGCACAACCCTTTGTTGATGGAAGACATCAGAACAGGCCGCACACCAAGGAGTAAAGAATAATTAGAATTAGTAAAAGCAATGGTTATAATAGGAGTCTTTATTTGACACAATGTAAACAAAGAGAATTTCATGCACAATAAGAAGTTCAATATCACACAAGCCTACAGCCTTGGCCACAACTGTGCTTCCAAATGAAATTACAATGTTAAGATCTCACAATTTTCCAAGTCACTAACACAATGCAGGCAAGTCTGGTGAATATTTGAGTATTTTTCCAACATCCAAAGGGCAGAAAATCCACAGTGAGATAGGATTTCCCACTACTAAGATATTGGTGGTAACATTTCCAGTAGAACATCTCTACAGAATGAGTTATGTTTAACAACCATCTAACAGCCTTCTAACAACCTCTTGCAGAGAAGAGACCCCTTTAGTTCATGAGGAGCAAATCCAGCCACCAAAGGGACATTGTCAGCTACTGCAATCCCACATGATTGTCTACAAAGAAAGCTGAAGTCCTGTTGGAAGAGCATCAACCCTCGGGATGACCTCAAGTCAGTGCCACAGATGACACCAAATAAACACGCCTCCAGCATGTCACCATCTCACACACTCCACCAGGTTTCTGAGTCAGAACAACTCAGTGAAAATAAAGACACCAAATCTGACAAACACAGGTTTGTCTAGGATTATATTTTTTTTGATTTGTATGTATTTGCACTTACCCTCGATTTGCCTTCTGCGTCCATTAAGTGTTCCACGTACGTTACCTCACCCACTACAAATCAGATTCCAGAGACGACACACACCAAGGGGAGAGAAGCCGAGAGAACAATTGGGGTTTAGAGCAGAAACACAAGTAGGGCGGCCGGTGACAGTGAGCCCAGACTGCCAGTCCTGAGCCTTCCCCCAGCACCTCAGCAGCAGCACAATATGGTACAGGTCTACAAAAAGCAAGCTTTAGTCTTTTAAATAGACTTCTTAGCCTGTCCTTGTTGGATTTCTCCCGAAGCACCAAAAACAATCGACTGAGGACAACAACTGTTGAAATGGCCGTCGGCCTTCCTATGTGGATAGAATGCCGCGAACACCACCTTCTACCTGGAGATAATTGACCAAATAGTTTCAAGTAGGCAAACCCCATTCAATGCATCAGCCCATTTCATTGTCAAACCTGTGCATACTTTGTCAAATGTCGCCATATTACACCTCAGGTTTATGCATCAATACATTCGTCCATCAGCCGAGCCTAGGAGGAAACCTACGGCTAGAAAACTAACCATAATCTTAATGACGGCAAGCGCTTAAGGGGGAAAAAACGTCTGACTGCAAACATGTTCTTGAAGTGGCCCTGTTCCTGAAACGCACACTATCAGAATTTTTGATTTAGAGATGACCACAGCCATGCCTTCGTTCTGGATCACGTCTGTTCAACAAATGGACATCAGTGACCAAACCTCTGAGACAAGGACAGTGCCTAAGAAGTTGCTTCATTTTGTAGACCTGTACCCCAAAAAAGTCCCCAACGCATAGCTGTGTTTGGCACAACATGGAGATCTGCTGAGAAAACATTTGCTTGTCAAGGTCACACCTAAAAAAGAAAATGCAATTTAACTCCACAGTCAGTTGTCAAAGAACACGGACAGGCACTCCTTCAGAAAAAGGATTGTACCTTTAACACATGCTTTTACTTCAAGTAAATGCCAGTTTAGTGCATTACTTACGATACATCTATCGCTTTCCAATACCCCATAAGTACTTTCACATGAGTAACACATTTAAATCCATTGAGTAGATTTAAGAGAACCCTTGCTGAAATTCAAAGTTGCTGCATCAGAGATGATTTCATTTGACTTGTCTCCAAAATTTTGACATTTCTAGATCAAGAGTCCAGGTTTTACCTTTAATTACATGTTGCAACTAAGAGCAACTTGTTCCTCATTTTAGGGCAACAACGTTACATTATAGCTGTGTACCATATATTTCTCCCCCCCATATAAATTCTTGGGGGAAAAACATGTCAATGTGCTGCTCATGATCACAAGCCATTGGATTTTCACATTACGGGACCAGCTTTACACATGTAGAACTTCACAAACTTCACAAAAACCACAGAAGGTTTTAGTTATCTAAAAGGAGAGTAAATGTTCGGGATAACATCCGGGTTCACAGCACGTGTGCAAGTCTGCAGCAACCCCTTTGTTTACGGACAAATGACAAATAAGCGGGACACCGTCCAAGAACCTTTGTTCCAAAATAACTCCCACAAGATCTCAAGCAATCTTGTACAACTTAAGTCCCTGCACAAGTTC
The DNA here is from genome assembly GCA_014281875.1 of Nibea albiflora. Classification (NCBI taxonomy): domain Eukaryota; kingdom Metazoa; phylum Chordata; class Actinopteri; family Sciaenidae; genus Nibea; species Nibea albiflora. Next base: position 13,781,606 of record CM024792.1, on the reverse strand, counting down.
CCAAAATCCTTTCAAAGCTGCAGTGGTCAAACAAAATGACCCTGGATGCTGCAACATTTTGTTATGTCCAAAGGTGAGTCAATCCCTTAACCAAAACACCTTACCTTTTTCTTTCATCAGGTCTTTGAGGGCTTGCCATTTCACATCGTATGGGATGTTGCTGACAAAAACACGGTATCTTTTGTTCACATTCCCATAGGGCTCGTAGCGGCCTCCTCCACCTCTCTTCTGGGGCCTTTCCTTCCTGCTTGAGATGGACTCATGCTTGGCTTTCCCATTCACTTCTCTGTAGACAGAGGGAGTTGATAAAGATAGGAATAGTGAGTAAAAAAAAAAAAGAAGAAAAAATAGACTTCTTACATACACGCGAACATGCTTTTATAGGTGAGTCATAAGGTTACAGAGACTAGGGCCACAAGTAACTTAGTAAACACTATGTACTGTTAATTTTCTAGTAGTTTTTTCTTCTTTTTTTTTTAAGGGGAAAACCTTTTAATAAGTAGTTATGTTTTCAAGTGATAAGAAACAGGGTTATGGATACCATTAAAAAACGATAAATTGATTAGATACAACTGTAATGTTTGGCTGCAAGGGTTATCATTAACACCAGCCGCATGGTAAGGCCGCTCCTACTCTTACTGGGCCTGTATTGCAATTTTATTTTACAATATTGCAATGTCTAACATTTAAATCTAACTACAAAAGAATAGAAAAGGCGGGAAAAATACTCAGCAGTAACAAGTAGCTTAGCTGACTGCTAACGCTAAGGTAAGTTAGGTAACATTTTAAGTTACGTAAAAACGGACGGTTCCTCCCAACAAATAGACGGGGCCCAACACACGCAACTTAACAGTAGCTAAACGCATAATGCGATGAAATTTAAAATGTAGATCTTGTAAATGTAACGTCATGTAAAATATGCTACAACATGATGCATCTGAGGGAACACTTTCATTAAAGCACGGCATTACCGTGGAGCAGAACTATTACGGCTAACGACTTAGCTGATGAGCTAACAAAGAAACCCTGATGAATGGACTTACCCCTGCGGTGTTGGCGGCTGCTGCTGCTGCTGCTGCTGCTGCGGCGACGGCTGCTGCTGCTGGCCTACTTTCTCGGCGGTATTTTCTACCTGCTCGTTGGACATCTTCGTGCGCAGTTTAAGGTCTTGTTAAATTAAACTCTGCTGTCACAGACTATCTTCGTCGAGCGGCTTCAAAAAGCGACCTTACTGGGACAATTTTAATTGTTAGCTACGCCGACAACTCCTGCGACACTAACTATCGAAAATGGCGGAGAGCAGTCCGACAGGATGCTGGGAATTTTAAAACCAGTGACACATAGAACTGCATCCGGGGTCTGCTTTCCAAAATAAAAGTCACACGGCACAATGGAGATTTTCAGAATAATAGTGCCCAGACTGCAGACAGATAAACATACAAACACATTAAAATCTATATCAGTAATAATAAAAACATGTGAATGTGTGTTTTAATGTCACAGTTTATTTAGACTGGTAGGCTTTGGAGCTACACCTTTTTAACCCAACTTGTTAAAACATGCAAACTAACCTCACAGGTTAGTTCTATTTATAAAGTTATAAAGTAAGAAGAGGGGTTGATTGAATGCAAAATACACAGTATATCTGAGTTTCACAATAGTATAATCTCCATAAATGTAATTATATAATTAGAAATGTAATCAATTATCTTAATTCCTGCTAAACCACTGGTTTGAGATTGTTTGTTACTCTGATCAACTGAGTGAGAAATTCCCTTTAATGTGAAAAATAATATATGCCATTTTGTCATATTGGGTGACGAGAGAAGATCTTAGAAAACACGGTTAATATTATTCTGCTTTTCTCTAAAATGAACCAATTAATGAATGAGTGTGTTGTTACTAATTAATTAAATAAAACATATATTTGACTATTTTTTGCTGTGTATGGTCATCATGATTATGTGTTGCTCTCTGTCATTTTCTTTCAGTTTTAACTAGAAATATCTGTATTCCTTGATATTGCACTACTTTTCATAGTATTGCATCACGATACTATACTATAGTTCATTGTATTGTAAAAATGTGTTACTTGGTTTCTGCAACTGAAGCATAATTTAAGCGATGAATGCAGCTTTTCTTGTCCTGCAGATGTGACCCTTTACAAGGGTCAGCTGTGACGAACTGTTATTTAAATCTGTTTATTCATGAGGTTTCTTTGTTTCTAGTCATGAGAACCTCCTGTGAGAATTTTGTGTTGATAGCCTTCGTGGCTAAAATGAGGGGCAGATTCTTCATAATGTGAAGACTTCTGAGAGATCCAGGGCAGGATCTAATCTGCAACCAACTTATTCTCTGTTTGTCAGACTTTAAGCTAATTTGTGTGTAAGGGGCCTGTAATCTTCCACATGAAACACTTGTGACATCAGTACAAAGCTGTAATGATGTTTTACATATTACAGCTGTATACTCCTGTTGTCTTCTTAACCTTACTTATATTCTTTCTCTGTCGAATGAATCAAAGACAAAGACAATTTAAGTAAAAATAGAAATACTTCTTTTTATAGAAACAAGAAATAGCACTACAAATAGACATATAACTATATACAAATTGTGGAAATGCTCAAATGATTACATGTGTAATTGTATGTTTTATCCTAAAATGTTCATGATTTAGCTTGTAAAGGTTCACTGAGTTGTTATTACTGTATTAACCCTGCTGCTACTTTCAGTTGCTTTGTTATATTTGAAATAAAACAACAACAATCTGCAGTTCACCGTCGGACCACACGGGGGCGACGGTCAACTATTGAGTGGCTCCGTCTACACAACGACATCAGCGGGGACGGAAGTAGTGTCGGTTTAGGTGGCTAGTAGCTGCTCACCTAGCCTTAACAATAGCTTCTGAATACTCTTATTTAAGCGTCTTCATAGCTTCATGTAGTGTAGAAACGTTCACGGTAATATTACGAGAGCAAATCTTACAAACCCGTTAGGCTCTGGGTAAAGTTAACGTGACAAATAGGTTAGAAATGCTAGCGTTAGCGCTAGCCTTTAGCTAAGAGCGTATTCGCTGTACAGTAACCGCGTTACAGACTGGAAGCCCGTGAATGAATGAGCCGTCTCCGCGTTTGACAGGTTGTAAGACGCCTTAATTATCAACACATTGAACCATGGCTACCGGTGCAGACGTCAGGGATATTTTGGAGTTGACTGGAGGAGAAAATGACGGTCCCATCAGCAAGAAAGACCTCATTAACTCAGACAAGGTAAGAGATAATCCTGGATACACACAATGATGCTTGTATTCAGTGAACGATTGTACCCAATATTCAGAGAGTCTCAACAGCACAACACTGAGAAGATTATTTTGCTTATATTCTGTGCCTAAGAGTATTGCTATTTTCTATTTGCTATATTTCTAATAACCTGTTACTCCATCATCTGTCTCAGAAAAAAAGCAAGAAGACAACAGAAACTCTGACCTTCAAGAGACCGGAGGGGATGCACCGAGAGGTCTATGCTCTGCTATATTCAGATAAAAAGTATGTAACTCCATTTGAAATTAAATTTGTGTGTTGAATTACTATTGAGGGTTTTGATCCAAGACCTGTGTGTAATAACTTATTCTTAAAACTCTTGCTAACTTGCAAGAGGAAAGTATTGGGATAAAAGTGATCCATGGATATTCAGACCAATGACAGCCCTGCGAGCAGCTTATCCACCCATTATCTGTAATCGCTTACATTTATGATTATGTTCTCATATGTGTTGACTTTCCGCATACTTTGTGCTTTTGCTTTCATCTACAGAGATGCACCCCCTTTGCTGCCCAGTGATACTACTCAGGGCTATAGGACAGTGAAAGCCAAGCTGGGCTGTAAAAAGGTGCGTCCCTGGAAGTGGATGCCCTTTACCAATCCAGCTCGCAGGGATGGGGCTATATTCCACCACTGGAGACGCGTGGCAGAGGAGGGCAAGGACTACCCTTTTGCCCGCTTCAACAAGGTATGGATGACTACAATCTCCTCTTTAGTCTAATCATTTCAGTCCGTCCTTTTGTATACACCTCAGTTGCTCTTTTCAGTTATGCATACTGATTCACTGTATTCTGTCTGTTCTTCTGTCTCCATTTACAGACAGTGCAAGTACCAGTGTACTCGGAGCAGGAGTATCAGATGCATCTGCATGACGATGGCTGGACTAAAGCAGAGACAGACCATCTCTTTGACCTGTGCAAGCGCTTTGACCTGCGCTTCATAGTTGTCCACGATCGCTATGACCACCAACAATACAGAGTAATGACTCATCTACAGCGCTCGCTTTTCTTTTCACTCGGGATATATTCCGAAATTTATCACGCAAGAAGTGAAAACATGTTTGTAGTAACATTTATCAATTCATGCCTTTCAGAAACGATCCGTGGAGGACCTGAAAGAACGGTATTATAATATTTGTGGTAAGCTAACAAAGGTCCGCGCAGCTTCAGGGACGGAGCCCAAGATCTACATCTTTGATGCCGGCCATGAAAGGCGCCGTAAAGAGCAACTGGAGAAGCTCTTCAATCGCACACCTGAACAAGTTAGTAACTTTGTAATTTGCTGTTACACTGCATAACACTGAGTATTAACCAATTGCAGTTATTGATACAGTGATCATTTTTTTGTGGGGGGCAGGGGAAAGCAAACAATATTGCCAAAACGCGCGAGATGATGTTTTAAGATTGCACTTCTCATCTTTTTCCTGCAGGTGGCAGAAGAGGAATATCTTATACAAGAGCTCAGGAAGATTGAGACAAGGAAGAAAGAGCGCGAGAAGAAGGCTCAGGATCTGCAGAAACTCATTAAAGCAGCTGACACAACTACAGAGTTAAGACGAGCCGAAAAGAGGGTTTCAAAGAAGAAGCTCCCACAAAAAAGAGAAACAGAAAAACCGGTACGTTGCGCACTCATAAAAAAAATGAGCAAATGAATTCGTACCTGAGGTGTTTCGTACTATGTTTACCAGCGAATCAAAGCACTATTAGAGGCAGAAAAAAGAGAAATGTATAAGAACTTTATTAATCAGATAACTCGTTTGTCAACCTCTGTAAGGTGATTGTTGGAGGCAATAATATACTGAAATAATTACCAATCGGCTCAGTCTCAATATTTTGTAACTTCATTTTATATTAGTTTGAGAGCATCTGTGTCTGTCTCTAAGAAACCGAGGGGACTGCCGTGCCTTAGTTTGACTCATTAACTTACAAGGCTGATTTAACCACTAATAATTATTTATCTATATATCCAAAGTTTGTTTTTGTTTTTTTTAAATCCAGGTTTTCGGGTCATCTCTTATCAATTGTCAATTGTCAATTCTTTTTCTTTAGGCTGTTCCTGAGACAGCAGGCATCAAGTTCCCTGACTGCAAATCAGCAGGAGTCACACTGCGCAGCCATAGGGTGAGTAAAGCTATATCCTGTTGAGGTATTCAAACTACAAGAAGAGTACACTAAAACATATCTTCAAATTAAAACTTTGTTCTTCACATATCGGCGTGGAACATAAACACCACTCTGAAACACAGAACAAACCCAAAACTCTAGTAGTCAGGAATAATCCTATAGCTCTGTATTAAAACTGGATATTTCTCTGTGCTGGGGGGAAAAAACACATTAAATGTGCACTTTCCGAACTTGAATTTAAATTTAAAGTTTAGTTTGAACCACTTTTAATATCAAAGCCATTTTAGCGAAGCTTGACCCTGCAGTTGATGTATGTGAGAAACCAGGACGTCTGACTTGAGCCCGGCTATCTCTCATTAGCAGTGAGATGATTAATTCTGTTAGTGACTAGCTAATATCTGTAAGATCTAGCAAGGGGACTCTTATTCATCTTCAAGACTGATGAGGAGCTGCCGCTCTCTATGGAAAATGCATTAGCATGGCCAAAGGAGTGGAGTACCCCTCTAGCTAATCAGTCAGACAGAGTTCAGTGGATAAAGACATTTTGATCTGGCCCGCTGAAGTGCATTTCATATGAATTAAAATCCTTGAGGTGGGGCTGTTTATCCTAATATATCCGGCACCTTAAATCACACCCTTGTGCGTGTTGGTGTGTGTGTGTGTGTGTCTGTCTGTCTGTCTGTTTACGTGTCATTCAGATGAAACTGCCAAGCTCAGTAGGCCAGAAGAAGATCAAGGCTATTGAGCAGATCCTGATGGACCAAGGAGTGGGTAAGTGTGAATAAACATTAGCAGTCTGGTAACATTTGAGAGTTTTACATTTCCAACTCTCCTCTGTAACAGACTGATAATCTAAGGATCCTAAATGAAGTATTTAGTGATCGCAAAGGTCCTGTTCCCAAGTGAAGTTGTCTGATGACATTGAAATGGTTTTAAAGATATGGCTTCTCATTTGCATTTACCAAACCAAGGGTACTAATCATAATTGTAATAATAATGTGCAAATATAACTGTAAACTAGTTTTGTGGTGTTTTAATCAGTGTGTTTCAGAGTCAGTTTTACTCATCTTTGCCTCTGTGTCTGTCTGTGGATCCAGATCTTAACCCCATGCCCACAGAGGAGATCGTTCAGATGTTCAACGAGCTACGTAGCGACTTGGTGCTACTGTACGAGCTGAAGCAGGCTCACAGCAACTGTGAGTACGAACAGCAGATGTTGCGTCATCGCTACGAAGCCCTACTGAAGGCCGGCAGCGGAGGCGGGTGTGGTGGAATTGCAGCAGCAGGACTAGCCACCGCAGCACTGAGTGGGGAACTCAATTCCGCAAACAGCACCACAGCATCCACCCCCGGGGGCGACACTCAATCCTGGCCCAGCGCGGACGACATCAAGGTGGAAGCCAAGGAGCAGATTATTGATGTTGTAGGAGCACCACTTACCCCCAACTCAGTAAGTCTGCACAGCATGGACCCCAGACATCTTTCTGGTTTTAAGTCTTTTGAACAAAGTCAAATTTTCAAGTAGAAAAAAATAATAACAAATTGCTACAGCACGTCCGCTGCCTGGTTCACTTCTGCTGTTTTTGAACATGGTGATCGTGTCTTTTATTAAACAACATTCACCTTTTCTGGCAGTTTCGCACACATGTCCCAGAAATGACCACTGATTGTAAAGTGATAAAATGCTGTCATGGCTGTGGACAGGAGGAAATCCCTAACGTGAATATTCTGTGTATTGCAGCGCAAACGCAGAGAATCAGCATCCAGCTCGTCCTCGGTGAAAAAAGTAAAGAAGCCCTGACGAGGTCGAGAGCACCCGCTAGTACACGGTTGGAAGACAAGCGGCCGTGTGAGTTACTGTGGTCACGAGGGACAAAAGGGACACCATATTGCTGTCTATTAACGTAGAAAGCACCATGGACTAAATATACCCACACACACAACTTTTCACCTACCAACAAGACCTCTCCAACCCCTCCCCATCTTGCCTGCCCAGCATCTTTGCGACAAAGGCAACAACTGAGTGACATTTCATTCCATTACTGTTCGACTCCCTGCCTCCGCCATTGCTCAGCCTTAGATGAGGCAAGATCAACTGTAAATTGCCAGGCTGAGCTAATCGGGGCCGGGTGAAGAAGGTGGGAACGGGCTGAGTAATTGGAATGAATTGGAATGAAAGAAGAAACTCTGGGAGTGGGAGGACCTAGAGCTACAACGCTCATTTTTTTGGTAGTCTAATCATGCCATAGAGTTTACTGGAAATGTGTTTTTGTGTTAGCCTTTAGTAACCCACCGTAGCTCCCTCTCAACCCAGAGCGCGTCTCACTCTCTCATAGACGGTGTGCTCCATCTGCCGCCCGTGCTTGTTGGACCGGGCTGTGGCGTCTGATTTGTTGTTGTTTGTCCTCAGGTGACCTTGAAGATGCTTTAGTCAATGATTCAATAAACCTCATTGTTTTTTTTTGTTTTTTCTCGCCACGTGTCATACGTGTTTATTGCTCTCGCGGCTCCCTTTCACATTTCAAGCATGCGCCGCTCTTTCCCAGATGAGATCTTATCTCGGAGGTAATTAGTGTTGAATACACATTTGCCGCGGAAATTGTAAGATCATGACATTCTTACCTTACCTGTCATCTAAGTTAAGTGACAACTAATGACTTCATTAATATGATAATTAAGCAGTGATCATTCTCAGGTTGGCACAGCCACTGAAACTTCATTAGGTCTGCTCTCCATAATATTGCTAATTGCATGTCAATTATGTCATTTAGCCTACTTAGACATTAATTTCTATGCAAATTTTGAATACGTTTGCCCAGAAGAGGGGAGTACTGTGTGTATCTGGGCATATATCTGTGTTTATATATCCATATAAAAGTATAGTGTATAGTTTTTCTGGTACTGCTATCTGCATACCAGTCTAAATTACTTCAAATTACAGATTGCCTTTTTAGTGTGTTATGTTTGTTATCACATCCATATAACCAAGAACCTTTCAGTGGTTACTTGGATTACACACGTGATCTTAAATCCGGAAGTGATATTGTTGATTTCTACAACAGAAACAGTTTATTTAAAAAAAAAAAAAAAAAAGTAGGAACATAGCAAGGAAAAAAAGAAATGATTAAGTCTCAGTCTCCAACTTCAGAAGCTATCTTTCTTAGCTGTCATAGGTGAAAACACTCCAGTGAATGCTGCATCATCACCACAATCAAAACATCCTCATTTACGGCTCTAAAAGGCGCCGCTAAGGTTACGGGAGTGAAGCCATCCGCACACTGTATGCTGTTTGATTGAGAGAGAGGGAGAGAAAAAGAGTGAGAGAAGGCGAGTAAACATGGGTAAAATGGATTCTCAGTGTCTATATTTCATGTTGAAAATTGGCTCATAAATCCAGTGGTTTGATCTATGGAACCCGTCGTTGCTTGAAAAAACCTCCGTAAATGTGTAATTTCTCCCTTGACAGAACACAGCCGAAAGGCTATCTTTCTTTTGCTTCCTCCTCCCCTCTCTCCCTTTTTTCTCTGTCTCTCATTCTCACTCCCTCTCCCTACCAGACTGGTGTTGGATTAATGCTCTGCTCTCTTCCCCTCTCTCCTTTCATGCTCCTCTGATATCTTCTTTTCATCACTGCTCATCCATTTATCAAAACTGGGCTGGCTTCCCTCTCCCCTCCCTATCTCTCAATATCTAAACCCATCTTAAGTTATATGGCAGGTATCTTGTAAGATAGGCTTCAAGAAAGTGGAGGTTATTAATAAATACTAGTCTAAATTGAAAATAGGTGGGCAGGGATGCATCACCAGCCATGTGTAAATGATAAAGACCCCCCAGAAGCGTCACATCTTGCCATCTGCCAGGAGCTCCATCCAGGCTACAGTGTACGTTCTGCAACACTGATGTGAAAAGCATGAGGCAGAACACCACGGCAGAGTGTCTTATAATGTGGTTGTGATGGCATTGAGATGGGATCTCTTTATCAAGGCCGGGCTGAGGCTTTAATCACAGCCTAAGAGGTGCGCTGGCTGTTTATCATAATTGAACTGTATCCAGGCTAATCGCTGGCATACGTCACTGTCGAGGGGGTCACTCGGCCGCACCAGCGGACGATGCCGGTGGTGGTGATTGAACACACAGTTAAGAGAAAAGATGTGTACTGAGGGACATAAGGCAGGAAGAGGCAGGTAATGGCAGATGTGATAGAACCCAGTTCAAATACATCACGCCTTGAGGTAATCGCTGATGTGACAATGATTAGATTGTCGATGCCTCCTTGCTGTGGCACAGTGCTTTATACCCATCATGTCACATACAATCACTGATTACTACAAGGGAAAGAGGCAGGAATGGTGCAATAGGAGTGTAAGAACAGGGTCTGGATAATTTCCTTCCTAAGCTCAGGATGGAGCACTTATTATATGGGCCATAACAAATGTCCAAAACAGACTTTCACCTCCATGCCCCTCTCTCATCTCCATGTCTCTCTTTGACTTTCACCTCTTCCAGTATATGGGTCACCTTGAGGGAGAAAACTTTTAATCATTGCTCCACATCAAATTCACCTGAGCCCTCTGGGACACCGAGCTGCAACAAAGGGGAGGAGGGAGAGAGAGGGGGTGGTTGTTGAAACCGCAGGTTGGAAAAATCACCATTGCCCATAGGGCTGGACAGTGGAAGTCATTTCCACTGGATTTTTTGCTGGTGGGGGAAGGCTTGCTACTACACAAACCCAATCACTGGCGCTAAGCAGTGCTTACAGCTAGGCATTAACCCCACTGTCCACTCTCCACATTAAAGCCCTGGGGAGGCAGAAGAGAGTGGAGTGGAGTAGAGCGGAGAGAGTGGGACTAAATCTAGACTTCCTATTCCCCGGCACTGCGCTGCTCTCGGGAACATCTCCGGTCAGGTGTTGTTGTCTTTCAAGGTGTCCTACCTTGAAGAGAAGGAATGGGGCAGGATGGTGGGGAAATGGGGAAAAAATTCCTATAAAGTCCTATACACAAAGACACATCAGGTAACGTTATCCATAATCTATTAAGCAAAGAAACGTTATGCAGGCCCCAGAATAGAAACTCAAATTTACCTGTATATGCATATATGTTGTGAATGATGCTAAGGAAAATAAAAAAAATGGGATTTTGTAAGTAAGTAAGTAAAGTTTCATCATCAGTGCAACTTTTTAGAGTTTCCTAACTATACTCCATAGGTTTGCAAAACATAACCCTGACTCATAATATAGTCAAAACAAAGTGATCAAGAGTTGGGCTATAATTCTCTATGGGGTTTTCATACCGTATGTTTTCAAATAACGCACCTTCATTTGACACGTTAATTAGAAAACCTTTATTAGGGCAGCTTTAACAATTTCAGATATGTAAAGAAGCATCTGTAAATCACACAAAGATGGCGACACAAGGTTAACCTTAAAATTGTACAGCACATGGACTCTGTGCATGCTTTACTATGTGTGTATGAGTTTACTGAACTCAGTTCCCATATATTTTATTTTATTGTCCATCTTGGCTAACATGATGAAGAAAGGCGTGCACACAGGGGCGAGAAGAGTGTGGTCCGCTCAGGTCAGAGCTGTGATTGCATGCCGACTATAAACAAGATCAGGTCGGACAGATCAGCTCCACTGTGTTCTACCATCAGCCTTCAGAAACAAACCAGCTTGACTTGATTTGTCAGTGAGAGATAGAGAGGCCTCTGAACAATATGTGACAGAGTTACCTCTGCAAACCAGCGCTGCAAATGTCCCTCACTTCACCTGCACAAGCACATTTCTAACAAAGAAAAAAAAAAATCCAATTTACCATGCGGATCCACAGCTGTCACGGCAGGGGAATTAAACATTACCCATAACTCACTGGGGGTGTTGAGCAGGTCAGTGGATGGCAGGGATGGTAACATCACTCTGGGGTGCAATAACAAAGGATTTTAACCTCTGACTCTGTCACTAGTGCTGCTGGCAGAGCATCCTCCATCCTCACCAACAGCAGCTTTCACCGAGCTGGTTAACAATCTCTGGTCGAGTTGACGACTCAACTTACCTGTACACACTTCACCACTCGTCGCTCAAATTTCTGACTAACACAAACACGGAGACATGGGGGAAATGTCAGCATAAATGCAATGCTTTCCACCCCGCTGGGTCCTGGAGCAGTTCCTGTGATGCTTCATAGGGGGTTGCTGAGATCCTGTAGCTGCAAGCGTCCCGGTGTCATCACCCACACAGGCTGACTGCTTGCCTGGCTGGCCCGCCACCACCAGAGCCTCAATTACCTGACTGACGTTTCATTAGCGCCTGCAGCTGATCCCGTGGCTGAGAGGCAGTGGGGCGCAGAGGAGCATTGAGCGAAAGAGAGAAGGGGGGAAGAGAAGGAGGCTTCAGCGCATTACATTCTCATGCGCTGTCAGAGTCACAGCTCTGAGTACAGCCACACAGCCACTCATTACATTGCAGTCATTTAGTACATGCTCTTATTGAGCTGGACTGTGTATTCTAAAATAGAGCTGGCTGGGTTTTATCTGGTGACACCAATTCTGAGCTGACATTCATACATACCTGCCCTGGATTGTTGGAACAGCTGAGAAGTTGTAGGTGTATGTGTATGTGTGTGTGAGCACATGTGATATAAGGTAAAGGTGTCTATGAGACAAATCAATCTGGTGCAGTGTACTGATCAGAGGTTTCTTCTGTTTCTCTGTTTATGTGATGACACGTGTGGAGCCATATATGTGTCCTGTATACACACCTGGGTTTGTGTGTGATCTGTGTGGCCTCTCCATCCTCGAGGTTAGTGCAGGCCATGTCAGAGATGATCCAGGGCGGAGCTGAGGGGGCTTAGTGAGACCCTCGGCCTGAGCCTCTCCACAGAGCCCACGCTTGGCTGGCCTCTCCTTCCCATTTGTCATCCTGGGCCAGTAAGACCCCCGGAGAGATTAGGGCAGAGCAGAGAGACTGGAGGAGTAGCAGGAATAAGAGGATCAGTTAAGCTATAAACACAGACAAGTTTGTGTCTCTCACCCACTGTGGTGCAGTGACAGTTTGTAATGGCTGTCAAAAGTTCGCTCTGTGCCGTACATCTTGCTTTAAAGGACGCCGCGCTGCCTGAATGTGCCATACCTCTTGTGTCGGCAAACACAACAGGTGTAGGGACTTCTCTTGGCTTGATCAAACGCTGCGCATGGTGCGAGGAGCAGGCTCAAGTTGGACATTAAACAGAAGAGTTAACTGTATCGACCCATATTGACCTGAGCTAATGACCCAGTGCAGAACAGAAAATGCAAAGGTTTGCCTATAATTAGAATTCTGTGGCACAAAGACCATTAGTCAAATCCTGAGAGCTCCTTCATTTCCATATTTTTGAATATTCTACTTAATTATGCAAAGGGAATAGTGAGGTAGATGAGAAGTTTTAAGAAAGCCTCATAAAGTCCTTATTAAGAGCAGAGGGGATTAATGACAGTTAATATGAGGGCAATCAAACATTTAATGCAAAGGCCCTCCTGCAGGCAAACGGTATTTAAATGAGTCAATTAGACATTCATTATCTACAAGCCTATAAGTGGAGTCAGATCTGCATAAATGTTGGTGTAGAGAACTAATGAAATATTAAAAAAGTTAACAACTTAGGCATGGAAAATGTACAAATATTGATGGCTAGAGGGCTGGTTACATGTTGTCGTCAAATCAGGGGAGAATGCGTGATACCCAGTGGAGATTGGCTCATAAATCATAATTATCGAGTTAGCATGAGCTCTCCTCCCAATTAGCTGTATAGCATTGTTGAAGTAAAATGTGAGAGGGGGAACGGGGGAGCCCTCCGATTGTCCATTATAAAATCACATCAAATCCCATATGTGAATATTTCCAGTCTTACATAAAGTGTCTGTGAATTACTCATGCTAACAAACCACCTCAAAATAAGTAGATATACACACAAAACATACATATTGTGCACTGGATGACTTGAATAATGTACCAAACTATGCAGATATATCATTGTCAGGATCTCCTCCCTCCTCCTCCTCCTATCCTTCTTTCTTTCCCTCTCTCCATGTCTGAGCCTCCACTCTTGTCAGTTGCCCCAGCACACAATTACTGTGTGTGATTGCTATCAGGCGGGACGGTCGGGGAGGCTCCCAAATTAGGGCCTAAATAGGATTTCCTACATGGCGAAGGGCACAGGCCTGGACATGGTAATGAAAGCCTATACATCACAATCAGGCCGACAATCCTATTCATACTGCAACACATTACTCTCACTCCTCATAATTATAGAGGGGTGACAGACGGGCCTGTGAGGCATGGTGGAGGAGGCGCAAGAGCGAGGAGAAGGAGGAGGCGAATGTGGTGGGAAGGGGTGTGGGGGGGGTTGTTACTGGGAAGGTGGCTGAGCAGTGTCACAGTTAGTTTCGAGTGGCTTCTTCTCTCCACTTCTGTGATCTCTTGATACCTGGAGTGACCGGATTAGGAAGGAGTCCACTGGGTTCAATTCAACATGGTTCCAGCATGCGATCCAGCCGCCTATAGATCTGTGTAATTACAGAAAAGAGTTCTAATTTGGGCATTTTGTCCCAATGGGGAGATTCTTCCAATGGGACGCTGACCACATCTTCCATCAGACTGAGAGACACAGGCGCACACACACACACAAACAACTCTAACCTCACACAGAGCGATGTGATGAGATGTGAGAGGGACAGCTTTGCGATCAATACCATGAGCAGGAATCAGCGATGGGGAGAATAAGACAATGGCCTATCAGATTGAGGTTGACTTCTCCTTGTATGTGTGGCAGGCCTGTGACAATAGATTGGCCCAGAAATCCGATGGCACTCGCCAACAGGGGGGGAAAAAAGAGGAGACAGATGAAAAGAAAGATTGCTAATGCTCTCCAAGCAGGCATTTTAATCTGTGACAGAGGAGGGATTTGGTGAAAGCCATTATCACACAGCTAACCCACCCCACCACCCCATCCTCCCTCCCCTTTCTTTTCTGATAACACAACCTTATCAGACTGCTTGGGGGAGAATGTGTATGTGCATCTACGCGTCCGCACCTTTGCATGTGTTTGAGTTGCAAAATGGGATATTCCAAATGCGATTCACTGGACCACAGAAAGCCCCACTCTATCGATGTAAATCACCTTAAGAACTCAGTCAAACGTTAAGCGCTGCAAAGTCAATTCAGATCACAATAACCCACTTCACCAGGCAAAGGACACCCATGACAACAAGGTAACAGGAGGCGCATTGTTACATCTGTTCCCTGCTGAAGGCCCCGAGGGAAGAGGCCACCTTGATTTTGAGCGTGTGATTTGCTACCTCTCTTCTCATGATCACAAACTTCAAGAGAGAGATGAGATGATGATAGTGTCTGCCCACTCAGGTCACATATTCACCTCTGGAAGCTTCTCCACTCTGTCAGCTGGACCAGATGTAGTGTGTGTAGGAGTGTGTGTGTGTGTGTGTGGTTTTGTGTACACGTGCATGAGGCAGCAGATAGAAAGGTGTGCTGGTGATGACTCTTCCTGGTGTAATGGACTGATAGAGGTTAACTGTGTGTGTGTTTGTGTGTGTGTGTAGCTCGGTCAACAATTCATCTGAATGCTTGTATTGTACATGTGCTTACATGTCTGTGAACGTATGCCTGTGTGTGTGTGTGTGTGTGTATGCATATATTTGCATGTGTGTGTGTGTGTGTGTGTGTATGTGTGTGTGTTAGATAGCAGCTTATATCCCCACTTAGTGTGTGTGTGTGTGTGTGTATCTCTTCAACATGGTGTCCCTTCTGTGATCAGGACAATCCATCAGGCCTTGCCGCTCATTAATCACTAGACAGACACACACGCACGTAAACACACAGACAAACACGCACACACCTTTAGGATCAGGGCAGGCAGTGATGAACAGTAGGGTTAGTTTAGTGGAGCGCTCACACCTGCACCACAAAGAGCTAGTCGGCATCATGGGACACAACACATCTGCAGACAATGACCATGACCTCAGAGGGCTGCAGATACAAAATGCACCTCAAACATCTTTTTTTTTTTTAGCTTTTTCTGTTTTAGTGGCGACATTTATTCTTTTTCTATTTTCATGTGAAAGGAAACTCTATTTGACAGATCAACTTAAACGTAAAACCATGTGTATGAAGTCTTCTGTGTTTGGCAGGTACACATGATCTGTTACGGGAAGGTTAGGATCAAGTATTTTTGGTCAGGATATCTCACGTTCTGCTGCGTTGATTTTTGATTGGTCTTTTTTAAATGTCCCTCACGAGTGCTCCGACTTTATGGAAGTGCAATACTAAATCACTGCAGTGCTCTTTTGAGGGCTCTTAGATGTGGAATGTCATTATCATTGACTCAACCCTGATTACATGATTTTCAAATCTTTTTTTTTTTATGACGTGACAAATCTGTGGTTGAGATTTGGTTCGGTTTAGAGAACATGGACAGCGGTTTCCTACGTTAAGGTTCAATGTTTTGTCGACCAATCCACCCTGTCCTCCTCCCTACACTGATGTTTGGTTCTATAATTACTTCCTCCTTTGCTTCCAGTGGACAATATCACAATTCCTGAGGCCATTAAAGGTCTTTGTCACTACAATTTATAGTTGTGATGCTCTACATACAAAGTTTTTTCAAACTGAGGTCACCACTGGATAGTGGATGCCACCCTGAAGTCCTCTTGCCTGTGTGCTTGTCTCAAGTCTCCACTCGCGGCCTCTTACTATGGATCATCAGATCAGAGCTGAGCAGCCCTCCATAGAACCATCGTACTGGCTAATTCACTATTGATCCTGGCCCATAGACCAATTTCCACTTGTGTTTGGTTTGGGACTACAGTTTCGGTCATGCTCCGTCTCTCCCTTAGGGACCAGGGAGGAGCCCCTGCCACTCTCTTATCAGGCAGAGAGCACACACACAAAGAGTGTGTGGAATGGAGGGAGATGGGGAGTGAAAGGTGGGAGGGGAGCGCTACTAGCTTGCAGAAAAAGGGAGAGAGGTCATTAGTGGATGGTGATGAGTTCCAGAGTTTGAGGGAAAGCAGAGCGGCACTGGCTTTGTGCGAGGTCGCAGTGCGTTATGTAGCCGCATGACTCCAGAGGACCGGCTGGCATTGATTCCTTCGGCGCAGATTTCTTCTGCCGAGATAATGTGGATGTGTCGAAATTCAGACGACAGACAGACACAAAATACAGAGCAGGCCATGGTGCTGAAAGCAGGTAACATATTAAAAGACAAGCTGTCTCCCCCCCCCTCGTGCTTCCTTCCACACACCGAGGCCAGTTATTCCAGGAGGTCATTGGAGGTGTCTGTGTATGTGTGATGGGGTGATGTGACTGGGGAGATTCATTAGGATTGTGTCACTAAGTAAATGTGTGTTGACCTGGGCCACTGGCAGACGCACTCCCCTGATACGATGCCATGAGCCAATCTTCAGCGCACACACACATGTACAACGAGGGATGCTTCAGAGATCAAACCTGTCTACTCCTCACAATCCTCCTTTACCTTTCTCTATCTACTCACCTCTCACTCTCCATCGCTGCTGTCGCCGTGTGTCTTCTCACCCCCCCCCCCCCCCAAAACACACCTTCTCTCCTCTTTATCTACCCACCTCTCAGTCTCCATCTCTCCACCCTTTCCCTGCCTCTCTTCCTATGCCTGTCCCTCCTGCCACCCCCCCAGCCCCCTCTCCAGCTCCTCTCTGTCTCTCTTTTTCTTTCTCCCAGTAACAACATTCCCTGGACTAATTGCAATTCTGTCAGCAGGTAAATGCTTTGTGACCAGTGGCTGACAGTCACGCCAGCCAGCCCCCAGGTTGCCACTGACAGTCATTGTGGGGCAGACGGGGCAGACAGGACAGCCTCGGCAGCGTTGGCAGTCAGTTAGCAGGCAGTGTATATGGATGTGGCCTCTCAGCTGAATAGTGAGACTCCAACTGTCTTGCAGTGTGTGACACTCCCATTACCCCGCCACAGAAAAAGGTAGACAGCCACAGAACAGCTGGATAATGCACTGTCTGACTGACGATACACTCCACCTCTCACACACCACTCTGCTTCTCACCTCATCCTCGGGCCTATGACAACGCCATCTTGATACTGTCAGGTTAGCAGCCAGCCAGCGTGACATGTCAGCACTCACACAGTTGACTCCTGATGTACAATATTAAAGCGAAAAGAGGCTGGGTCGGAGGGGGGGGGGGGGATTGATGATGAATGATGGATTAGAGGAGATTCAGAGGTAACGCTCATGTTTTTATACACAACTGCAACGCTTGTCGTGCTTGAATTCTTTCGGTTGCCATCGATGAAAAGCCAATACGATGTTTTTGTAACAGTGCAGAACATATTCTCAGTAAACAGGACTTTGAATGTAGAGTCGGCCTTAGCATGGCTCCTTGATGACCAGGCTCAGCTAATTAAAGCAGGCTGTTGACAGTTGTCAGCCTGACCCTTAGCGCAGCACTCCCCCAGGGGTCCTGTTAGCATGCTAATGCTAATCCCCAGTGACGGGGGACAGGGCAGGGCTGTCCCCTGCAGCCCCTGCTGTTTTGACCACAGGATGTGTCAGGACAGGCACAGTGATGTGCTAACATGGAGACGTCCCCATGTGCATGTCACACATCTGTAATTAGACAGGAGGCAGGCAGCGGGAGAGCTGGAGGGGACAGTTGTTGTGGGACCACTTGATCCCTGTTCCAGACACGGCTCGGAAAAGAGCAATCTGCGCCTTAAACAGGCTTATAAAAGAGCAACTGATTTCACAGGCTTTAATGCGACGATTTGCCTCATGTAAGCTCGGGAGGCATGTTGGAGATTTGATGTGAGCAGATTCACAAAGAAAAGAGCAATACAGAGCTACACAAACGCAGTCTCCTACACCTGTCTGTCAGTCTATCTGTCTCTCTCTCTCTTCTCCTCTCCAAGGGAAGGTCAAGGACACATGCATATTCATGGAGGAGCCTGGCACAGGATCGATGGCTTTTAATTGTTTTCTCTTGGTTGGTGGAGGGACGTGCCAGTGTCTATTGATCTGTTTGAGCAGAGGCCACTCACAGAGCACGACTGAGAGACCTTTACCTGACTGAACACCGATAGACTGCGCGTGTGTGTGTGCGTGTGTGTTGAGGGGATGGGGAGTGTGTGGTGATTAGGATTTTGACACACACAAAATCAGAGGCTGCATGGAGGGGCCTCACGGGGCTTAGAGGTAGATAGATATGCACAAAGGTGACACACGACAGTAGCGACAAGGGAAACAGTGCAATGATTGCTACTCAGGAATTTGAATGACTCTGTAGGGAAAAACACAGAGAGTGAAATTATTAATGCATACTTTTATTCTAATGTCATACAATGAACCCACCTGGGTTCACAGGATTCTACTCTTATATTATACACAACAGCGAGAGGCCATTTACACGTTTATGTAATTATGTCATGTAATAATTTATTAGTAATATAAGTAAATATTTCTGCAGAATCAGTACTTTTAAAGTACATTTTGTGGATAATATATATATTTTTTACTTTTACTTAAATTGTAACAAATTAAAATTTCAGTATCATTTATACTATTTATATTGTTTTGATCTTTTTACTTTACCCGTGAAGTTCAGGGGCAACAGTAGCTCAGTCCTTAGGGACTTGGATTGGGAACCGGAGGGTGTCCGGTCCAGCATGGACCAAAGTATGGGTAACAAACCCGTAACTGCCCCCAAGATGCCACTACATGGCTGCCCATCACTTCACCATCTCTCCACATTTGCATGTCTATGAGCCCTTTTTGTGTATGTGGTTTCCAGGCCTATATACAAAACAAACAAACAAAAAAAAAACATGATGGATCAATAAAATATATATTATTTATTATTTATTAATATATATAAAACCAGAGGCAGGACGCTTGCATACACTGATGATGACAAACGTCTTTTTTGCATGAATCGTAGTCTAGATTCATTTAAGATGATAGTGGAATAAGTAGAATATAACATTCAACTCATAAAGAGTACATTTTCTTTTTGAAGACTGCATTGAAATGTATACAGATAACTGCAGGAAGCCATATCTTTAATTAACATTTTTTTTTATTAAATCATTTCCCTGTGCTTTAACTTTGACACAGTTTTATGGTTCTGAGAAACATTTACATGTGAATGTTTACATTGAATGCGTTCACCTGCCTGTCTCCCAGTCAACCAGATCTTTCCCTCTGCAAAGATTATCCCCTTCAGAGGCCTTTTCTCTCACTTCCATTTATTCTTTTGTAGCTGGTTGAATTTGTCAATTTGAACAGGCAAAGTTGGGAGATTGGCAGCAAAGCGGGGAGTAAAAGGAGGGTGCACAGAGAGGAACAGAGAGGAGGAGAGAGAGAGAGAGAGAGAGAGAGAGAGAGAAAGAAAGATGAAAAGATTGTGACAGTCATCCATTTGACCCAGGCTGTTGAGTGAGAGCAGTCTGGCTTGTCAAATCTCTGTGCTAACAGTGAATAGCCATATCTGTGCAGAGCATAGAAGGGTGTCATGCACTATGGTTTCATGGTTCAGGATAAGGCTGGATAAAGCCATTGGTTGGGTGACACGCAGACAGACACACTTTCACTTTCTCTCTAACTCCCTGTCTCTCGCTCTCAGTTAGCTGTCCTGACCTGAATGAGCAGCATGAACACTTGTTCCAGCCGGAATCTGCCTGTTTATGTGGAAACTGACTATCAATGAAAACCTCGGCTGTATTTTAAAAGAGAGGAAACAGTTTCTTGGTCAAAGATTAAACCTTGTACCCTCCGATTATTGAACAATGAGATCCCTCCACCCCTGCCCTCCTCCTCCTCCTCGTCCTCTTTCCACTACACTGTAATATCCTCCTCATCCACACACACACACACACGCAGGACCTATTACCAGCTCATTAGCCTGAATCATACAAGAATTAGACTCCAGCCCGCTGACAATAGCTCAGAGAACGGGCCTTTTTCTGCTCAGGAGTCAGGGGTTAAGTTACCAATCAAAATAGCCAGGCAGATGTATTGAGACATTTTAATATTGGCCATTGTGGGAGCTCTAAAAAATTTTAATCTCTCACTGGCACGGCTGCCCCCCAAGGCAACTCAAATAACGGTGTTCAGGAGGGGGGTTGGTGTTCAAAGAATTGATGTACCCTGTGGCATTTGGATAATTGTGTTGGAATTGCTGCCACCTTGAACAGTTTTGAGGCTGAGCGCCCTTTCTTCATTTTACCTCTTTGCTTACCTGGACCATAGATTTTTCTGCTCTATCACCTCCAAATGTTGGATTTCTCTTCAGGTGCCACTCCAGTGTCTCTCCTCCTTTAAATCCCTCAAACCCAAGCAGCTCCAGAGGGACACCACCCACACGAGGTACCAATGTACTGACTGCGTTAGCACTCTCCAGGACAAAGTGGGCCAGGTGATGCTGCCGTACCACAGTTAATATAATGTAAACCACCAGAGGGGGCCAATGATGAAGACTGAGCCAGAACAACTGGCTGTAACTCTGTTGGACAAACAAGCTCACAATCCTGTTTTACATGTTTTACAACTGGAAAGCAGATTTTATCCATCTCACCTGTCAGGTCTCCCTTCCTCTTCTTTATTTCCTCCTTCTACACATGGTATGGCCCCTCTCATCATCCACCACCCCCCCTCTTGGTGGTCCTGTCCTCTCCCAGGGTTCAGACTAATGACTAGTGACAGTCCACTGAGGGGAGCGAGCTGTTTGCAGTCAGCAGTGCGTTTGTTGGTAATTATTTTCCAGAGTGTCACATTAGTGTCAGCCTCGTGGCGGTGAGAGAGGATAGAAAGACGGGGGGCTCCGGCTGGCTGGATGGGTGAGGCAGAGAGCGAGGGGAGAGGAAATGGTGTGATGTTTGGTGGTGGGCAGCGTTGTGTTTATGTGTGTATATGTGTGTAAATTGAAGTGGTGGTAGGTTGACGACACAGGCTGTCAGCGCACTTTACTCTTTGCCTCGTGGCTACGTTAAGACTCCTGTTTCTGTCCTGAGAAGACACAATAGCCTTGAATACATATTTGTCTTTGGATAAAGCTGGTGATATTCTATATTTGTATTTCTGTCAACCCATCTTCCAAATCCAAATCCAATACCAGCAATACATGCGTCCCTATGACAAGTATTTTCTGTGTAGCCAAAGCCTGATACAGCTTATTTCTCCGTGTCACAGACCTCTGCTGTTGTATGGACACGAAATTAAATTTTGAGTCAGTCCCACATACCTTGTCCTGCTGCTATATTCGCATGCACATCAAGTGCGTCTTCATAAATAGTTCCACAACAAATGTCCTATATTCCTGCTCGCGTAATGCTTGAAAACATAGTGGCAGCCAACAAATAGCAGAACATGTCAGCGTGTAAATAAGAAACCTATTCTGCCTAGGCTATATTTTTAGCAAGTTTTTAAACTCAACCTTTGTGATCCACCTTTAAAGATCTTCACTAGACACAACGGGAAGGCTGATGGTTCTGGTCATGTCATGGGCTTTGTTGACAATAATTGGACAATATGTCACACAGTATGCATTGCTTATTCTCTATGCCCATTGAATATTTTACCTCTTTTACAACCACTTAAACCCACAGCATATTCAGTTCTGCAAATTTAACTTCAGCAGTGTTGCAACAAACTCGAGTACATGCAAACGGCCCGCTGACCAGGGGGTGTGCTGTGAATGTGTAAACATACAGGATACTGGTGTGTGTGTGTGTGTGAGTGTGTGTGATGGGGGGGGGCAGTCACCAGCCCCCTTGGGAGGAAGCGATCAATGATTGAGACCATAATGCACCTCTCTGTATTCCTGCTCACATTCACGCTCACTGGCTGCTTTGGGGAGCTGTCACACACACACACACACGCACACACACATTGTCACATGTTCGACAGCTCATCTCTCACACGTTCCCTTCCACTCCATCTTGTAGCTGTCTGGTCGATGGCCTCTCTCTCTGTCTCGCTTCTTTGGCAGACTGCTCTGCTCTGGCGCTGTCTCTCCCTATGTTAATATAGTAGCTAACCTCTCTCTCCATAGCACTGCTACCAGACAGTCTCTATGTTGATATACTGAGGAGTGTAGCACTGTGTCGCACAACTCCTACCCAACTGACTCCAGAGAACTGAGCACTCTTCATCTTCACCGCTGCTGCTGCCACTGCGAGGATCCTGCTGGGGCACTCTGTTGTCCTGTACACTTGTTCTTACAAATGCTGAAATGTTGAATCTGGGACATCTCTTTTCAGCTTTCCACATGGTACAAAGACAAAAAAAAAAATCTTTATTTCTTTATTTTTATACTCTTGTTTTTTGATTAGGGGAAATCATATGAAATTTGAATGCAATCTGGTGTAATTGGAGATTGTGAGTCTCACAGCAATAAGGTAATTACCAGTAATTGGTCTGTGGAAATGATTATAGCAGTAACTTAGTTTACTCCACACACCCCAAAAACAAGAACTGGGAACAAAATGAGGAGGTTGAAAAAAATAAAGACATGACTATTTACTGTTCGCCACTCCAATTAGGCATTGTGAAAGTTAAAAGACTCCACTGATGACCCCTGGCATCGTAATAAAAGAAGTGGAGGACTCTCATCATGTTGATTTAATTTGCCTTAACTCATCTTTTATTTGTTGGGAATTACACTGAAGACCACAGAAAGCAGCTGTAAAATTTAAATGTCGCTTGAAAACGATTCAAAAGTCCACGTAATGCCGAGGTAAGAAACAAACAGTGAGACAGAAACATGGCGATAAACATGACAAGCACCAAAAGAGCCCAAATAAAAGCATTAAACCTCATGCATTAAGACGTTATGCCCCATGTGTGTGTGTGTGCGCGCGCGCGCATGTACGTGTGTGACTGTCAAGAAGACACCCAAGTGACTCACCTCCTGCCAGAAAATGAAGACATACAATTAACATCGTATCCCATCATCCTCAGCTGAGCGAGCAGGCCTGTAATTGGCTGGCTGACCAGCCTGCGTGGCTTCGGGTGGCAATTTATTCTGGGAGCCATGTAGTTTACCCAGGGCGGCTAACGGCCCCTGTGCCATAACCTGGCTGAGGCAGCGGGGACATCATTAACACTTCACTGGGCCTGCAGGACACACACCCATCATGCACTATACACCATCCACAGCCACTAGCATGTGTGGGCAAATTGGGGGAACACGGTATAAATAATAATCATAATGACAATAGAGCCACTCGTGGTGAGTGTGTTCACTGATCAGCTTGCAAATTAGGACATTTTCGACATTTCTCAGTAAAGTAATAGAACACCGGTTTTCTAGATTTTTCTTGAATTATTCATTTGTAATCAAACAAAGGTTATCCTCACCCTCAGCAGATGTAATTCCCAGACCCATATTAGTTCGGTCTTGTCTAACCCCGGACTATGAGTTTGTCTGTTTGACAGAGTGTGCGGTGGCATGTGGTTGTCTAACCCCAAAACAATGTGTGAGGGAGAGTAATGACCTTGCCCTTGTCACGAGGAAGACATGTGTTACATGGTCCCATATTGGTCCGGGGGCAAGACTGTTGGAGTCAAGTCTGGACTCTGGTTTATGTGTCCATTTAAAGGTCTGCGTCTGCTGTCTGGCCCTCCACCTAGTCACCAAGCGGCTGTCTTTAGGTGTGAGAGGAAACGGCACGGAAATAAAGCCCCATCTCAGGAATCACATTATGGATGAGTGGGACAGATGAACTGTCCAGGATAAATTGCGGTTCTCTTCAGTCTTAGGTAATGTAGACGAGAGAGTCAATATTTATTTTTATATCCCAATTATCCGGTTTGATTTCAGGCTGAGTTTGCACGATGCAGCCCCTGATTTCCAGCTATGTCTCCCCACAAGGCTCGTGCTTGTGTCTTCTTCTCAGCTCTGATATTCCCAGTTCACTCATTTCCTATCTCAAGACTCTTTCTTGCTCTCTGATTACACACACACACACACCCACACACACACACACACACACACACAGACACTCACACACCCACACATGCACACACAGGCTCACAGCCAAATGGCTGTTCATTAAAGACAGGGACCTGAGGGGAAGCAATCGTCTGAGAGACGGAAATTGCGTGTCACATTAGATTAGCAGTGTAAAGCCTCTGGATTGGCTCGGGGGAATAAGGAATTATTTCAATTACATTATTTCAAAAAGTCTTTAAGCAATACCAATACCGATAAAAACAAATTAAGAGTGATTTGGGCTGATTTGTGGTGCTCTGAGCTGTGCTTTCTGACAATGTGCTGAAAATCAGATATGAATAATGTAGATATTAGGGTGTGTGTAACGTGTCAGAGTTGAAAGCAGATTATCTGTGACAAATAATACCATTGGTTTGCATTGTGTCTCATCAAAAGGGAATGTTCCCAAGTGTCAATCACCGCAGTGAGCCGCAGAGGAGAGGATAACTCTATCACCTGCCATTCCCAGGAAGAGCGCACACACACACACACACACGCACACACACGCAGTGAAAGTGAGCACTTGAGTTAACTTGTGTAAACCTAATCCACTGAATTTTAAGCTTTTTGCGGTAAAAAAAAAAAAAAAGAGTCTCCATACAGTGCAGGAGTGTGCTTTCTAATGGATGTTTGGTGGGTTTTCATGAAGAATCCAGATGTTCTTCCTCTGTGGCACAAAGTTCTGTCACTGTTTTCCTGAAAACAAAAAAAACAAAAAACTGTATTTTCCTTTTGACTCGATTTCACTCCAAAACATCAAACAAGGGCAAGAAATTGAATGTGTCCATCTCGGAGAGGGGGTGGTGGGGGGGAAAGAGGCTACAGAGAAAGAGGGCAGGGAAAGAGGGGGAGAGGAGGGGAGAGAGGGTGGGGGGGATTGTCGCGCAGAGCGCACGAAGGAGAGACCAACAGAGTCAGACCGACCCGCAGCCAGTCCACTCACCGATGCCCTGATCCTTCCCCAGAAACGCAGCGACTGTACCTCTCTGAGCTACACGCATCTCAGCGCTCAACTCGCTGTTCAACACTCGCAACATCTGGAGGAGGACTGGAAAAGCTGCCCGCAGCTGCACGTTTCCCCCCCACCCACCTTTTTTTTCTTGTTTCTTTTCTTTCTTTTTCGTGCGCGACCGGGAGAAAGTGCCGCGTCCGTGAAATTATAAGTTGAAAAGAGAGGGAGAGTGAGACAGCTGCTTGACGGGGAAAAAAGAAGTGTCGCTTTGCGTACGAGGTAAGGCTGATGCTGTATGATAACACAAGTCATTACAGCTTCATTTGTTTTAATTGGCTTAATTGGTGATTTGATTGCCATGTGTTGTCTCGGGTGTGGAGCTCTGTGGTAGTTTACGGAACTTGTGCGCTCTCGCCGGAAAACTGTTTTCGGTTTTGATGAACGATGTCAAATGTTTAAATTGTGGGGACCAAATCTTGACCTTTAAGCTTTCAGATTGCATATTGAATGTCATCTGAACTCCCTCACAGATTGTAATATTTGTTCTATTCTTTCTTCAGTTTGTTGAGCTGAAGTGTTTTTAAGTCGATCGAGTCTGTGCGCAAACTTTCATTCTCACCCCGGTTAATTTCAAGAACAGATGTTTTTGCTTCGTGAACTGTAAAAAAAAAAAAATGTAGTTAAAAAGAAAAAAAGGTGAATCAGTGGGCCCAAACTTTACTTTCTTATTTTGGCCTTTTCCAAAATGACTTAAATCTGTTTTGTTTTTACTAACTCTCATTTTAAGAAACAGGGTTTTTACTAATTTGACGAAGCAGTGTTTTTTCCAATTCTTATATATTATAGTTCAACCTTTTTCTTGTTATTTTAAAGAAACTACTAATTAATTAAACTCAATTAATCCTTTGATGTGTTTGTGCAAATTGTTGTGTTTGTGCCAAAAACTTTGATTTTATTGGACACAATCTGCATTTGCAATTTATTGATTTACTAAGACAACTGATTAATTAGAGAGAAGAAAAAAAGAGGACTTGTTCTTTTTTTTTCCGAACACGTTTAGAGGATTTTCCTAAATCTAATTGCTTATACCTCACTATTAAATTTATCTTTTGCGAGCTTCGTCTACGTGTGTGTTTTATTGGCAGTTTATTCCGTCGTAATTATTTACAGGCACAGTAGGCCTCCTCCAACCTTTTTCTATTGAAATTAGTCCAAAACTGTAATTGTAAAAATGCCTTGAGATTTGCAACTGGGTGTGTTTCACAAAATTAAGACATGAAAATTTTGGCATTTGGATCATAAAAGAAAATTCCCTGTAAAGTTAACAGAATGAAATTATCTTTTATTATTATTATTATTATTTCAGCCTAAATCAAAGTCATCATTCCTTCAAGAAGAAGATACGATAAGAAGATAGAAAGCTCAAATTAATTATTATAACCCACTAATGGCGTAGAGAAAATAATTTCTTTTTATGCGCCACATTTGAGAGAAAAATTGACCTTTTTAAACAATTTGTAATTTCTTTTCATTCCCTGTTGTAGCTCAGCCTTTATACTCCACCTCAACTCTTTCCTCTTACTCTTCTGTGTCGTCTCCCTCTCCTCAGGACCACTAACAGGGAGGTGAATGGACCTCCATCGCCCCTTCAAGATGGACAGCCCCTCCTACCTGCCAGCTCCACTGGCCTCCCCCGCCCTGATGGTCCTCGCCTCCACTGCCGAAGCTGGCCGCGATGCCTCTGTCCCCTGCCAGGCTCCCAGGCCCTTCGGGGTCCCTGCCTCCATGGAGAAAGACCTCCACCTCCCCTTCCCCTCAGCGTCTTACACGTTCACCTCCATGTATCAGCGCCAGGGCCCCATGTCAGGCACCTTTCCCTCCCGAGACTTCCCAGCCTCATTGCTCCACCTGCACCCCCAGTTCACGCCGCCAAACCTGGACTGCTCCACCCTGAGCATGCTCAACCACAGCGGGGTGGGCGCCTTCCGACCTTTCTCCTCCCCACAAGAGGAGAGGGAATCGGCGGTTTACCAGTCGGCATTCACCCCTGCTAAGAGGCTGAAAAGCTGTTTCCCGGAGGTGGAGGGGAAGGAGTTTGACTTCGGCTCCCCGGGAGGCTCCCTCAAAGCTGGGGAGGACTCAGGGAGAAAGCTGTTCTCCATGTCTGGCCTGCTGTCTGATGGAGAGGCTTCATCAAGCCCAGAGGAGCGCAAAGAGCACAGTGAGTACACACTCGACTCCCAGAAACACAGATCTGATGCACGTTTCAGTATGTAAACACACTCAGCTGTCCCTGCTCACATCTGAAGCTCACACACACACACACTCACCCGTCTCACATCTTTAAAGCGTGTGGTGAAATGTGCAGTTTAATTGGCACATCAAACACTTTGCTCACCTTGACACGACACGGCAGATGAGATTTACATATCCTCCGCAAGCTGCATCAACTAATGGTGACAAATTGAAAGGAGCCTTTGTCAGTAAAGACGTATCCGGAAAACATTTTTTGCCTTTTGCGCTCGTCTTTATCGTCTGGTTGGACAAAGTGTTACAGCGATCGGCTGTGACTGACTTTGACACAAATAAATTGAATGGTGTCACTTGTTCAGCTTAGTGATCATTAGCCACATATGACCATCAGGCCTATTGGAAGTCAGACTTTTCTTGGTGCCTGAGGAACACAAATACATCGGAGCGTGTGGAGGGTTGACACAGGAGGAGTGAGAGTTGGAACGAATGACACCCTGTCAGAGATAACGAGGTGGCAGAGATAGAGAGGAAGGGATGGAGGAGGATAGAGAAAAAGAGAGAGGGAGAGAGGGAGAGAGAGAGAGAGAGAAACGCGGCGATGCGCCTCAGCCTGAGCTTCCCAACGACAACCCTCAGCTCAATATGGCCGCCCACACCAGCCGTCTGATTTGTTGACAAATGAGTGGGAGAGGTGTCAGTCAGTGCGCCGCGGAGGGAGAGACGCTCCTCATTACTCCCGGGGATAATTGCCCAACGACGCGGGGGCACAACACTCGCCTCAGAGGGAGAGGAGGTGGGGAGAGAGGGAGCCCAAGTCAGGGAGGCAATGCTAGGCATGATGGGAAATCAAACCCCCTCAGTGGCGGTCGCCAAGGGGAGCGCCTGACAGATGAAAGGGACCAGAGAAAGACAGAGAGAGAGAGAGGAGAGAGAGCACCCAAAGGCTCGGCAGATCAGAGGGGGACACCATCGAAAATAATGACAATGAGAAAGGGGAGGGGGGGTGGTGCTGAGGAGGAGAAAGGCGAAGGCAGGAGAGGAGGGGGGGGGGGGCGCTGATACACGCTCTCATACATATCACCTAAAGGAAACTTTCATCCCACACATAAAGGGCGGGAGCAGGGACGAGTTGTCTTAAGAAAAGTTTGTGCCGTGTGTGTCTCTATGCATATGTGTGTGTCTTTGTTGAAACTTGCTGATTTTGTCGCTGGTTGGTGGCTGAGTGACAGGGCCAGGGAGGCGGAGTGGCAGGAAGGAATCTCAATATGGAATTTTAATAAGGACGGGAAAGGAAAGAGATGCCAGCCAGCATGCTGGTGTGAGAGGTGTGTCTGTCTGACAATGTTTGCTCTGTGCACCCGAGCATGCGTGCTCCCCTCACCTCCTGATTTTGGGAATCTCATTTGGGGAATGTTGACAAGGACAAAAGACGGGGTGGAATAGAACATGGGGAGCATCCCCTCACCCCCCCCAAAAAAAGATAAAAAAATGGATTCGTGCACATTGGAAGCTGCTTTTCCAGCTTTATCCAATTAGATTGGAGCTCAGGCAAACTAAGAGCTTTAATGCAATTGAGCTCCCGGCACTTTTCTAAGTCTGACATACACTTGTTCCTCTTGACTGGGTAACAGACAGTCACTTCAGGACCAAAAGTCTTAAGTGTTAAGCTTGAAATCTTCTTGGGTTCTGAGTGTATGTCTTCCCCTTGCATACTGCTGGTAATGCAAATACTCACTGAAGTACAAACGAAACCGTAGAAATCCACTTTTATACTTTTTATGTTTTCTTTATTGTTGAAATGACCCTGTGTGTTAGGTTTGCATGTTCTCCCTGTGTCTGTGTTGGTCTCTTCCAAGCGCTTCAGTCTCCCCTCGAGACATCCATGTTAGGCATAAGAATACTCCAGATGCTGCTTTAAAGCACTCAGCAGCGAACAGCGACCGTAATGTGGATGGATTTTCAGTCTAATCGAACTAAATTTGTTCAAGTATTTTTGAACACGAGGTGAAACCGTGACTCTTGTGTCGACTTCCCTCTGAGAAAAATCAAAAACTTTTTGCATTGACTTCTTTGAGGACTTTCCACGTAGTCTCTGGTTCAAAGCACAGGTGAGCAGGGTGTAGCAAGTCGTTCCCCTCATGGCGTCTCTGCACAGTATGCAGGTAGGACACGTCTTCCCATCTGCCTCGTGTATCACTGCCAGTGGACGTCTCCCTCTGTCCACTTAGTGTCTTTCTTCTGTCGATTTTCCCTCCCTGACTTTGCCTCTGTTTTATCAGGGAAGGTCTGAGACGCACGGTGTGCTCTGACAGCTGTTCAAACAGCCATGCTCGCTTTCAAAGGGCAGATGTCTTCACTGGAGCGAGCCATGCTTATTTTCCTCAGGGAGATGCTTTCCGCTCCAGGCCTGCGCTGAAACTAAAATGGCTCTTTACCAGAAACACGAGTTGGGAAACAGGAGGAGTGGAGTGGCAAAACACACCATGGCCAGACGCTGACGGAGTGTGTGTATGTGTGTGCGTCTGTATCTTACTGTGGTGGCAAAGCTTAGCGAGAGCTGTGATAACCGGAGCCAGATGTTTGAGAGCCCCTGTGTTGTGATACTTGTAACACGCCAAACTCCTGAAAGTGGCTGTCAGAAAAGTGAAAACCTCCACCTGTGGAGTGAACAAAGATAGTCAACTGTTGTCCGAAACACGCATCACATATTTTGTCCACCTTAAACCTTCTCTCACATCCTTCTTTTCTCTTCTTAAACAAATGCCTGGTGCCACTTTTACAAGAGTGATCCGCGAGCACTGCTTACACTCTGATATCACAAATGTGGCAACGTCACACTTCACAAATGTCTGCACGTCTCTCTTTTTATTTTCGCTAGTGAACAAAATTACGGGAAAGGAAATGATTGCATGATACAAATGTGGTGAAACTGCCTCTTTTTTTGCCTCCTTTTTATCAGCCATATTCATGCTGTTAGCATATATATGGACCATCACAACAGAGATACACACATCAGTAAATCGCAGTACTGTTTTCCATATTTGTCATGCATGTTAGTGACTAGCTGGCCGTTAGTTGTTTGTGACTTTCAATGAAAGATTCCAGGAAAGTCCTGTCCTCTCAAGACAGTCTCCAATCTGCCTATGGGTATCTTAACATGGGTAAAACTCTTCACCGAGACAAAAGTCTGTTCATCAGGTCTTTAAATCAGACACGGCCCGTTGAGGATTTCTCTCACTGGCATGAGGAGGCTCCCCAAAATCTTTACCTGAGTGCAAAGACATCCTGCAGGAAGTTGATAGAGGGGGAAACATCAGCGTGGCGCACACTGAGGATTCACCACCAGATGCGCTCAGAGCGCAAGTGCCCTCCACGGCTGGTTATTCATGGATTGTTAGTCGACTAGTGCGGTGCCCGAACAGAATCAATATGACATAGATTCATCTTAGATTTGGCACCTGGATTACATCTGCGGTGACGTCGGATGGGTTTGTTTCAGACACAGCTTACATACTTTCTGTGTGTGTGTGTGTGTGTGTGCCTGCATGTAAAACACTTTTAGCTTGAATGGTTTTAAGATCATTGCCTATTCATAAAACTGAATTTTCTGGAATGAACCCACCTATGAGTTCAATCATTAAATCATCAGGCCGTTACACCGTTTTAACACATGTATTTATGCATATACGCTCGTATATGCGGTTTATTGACGTTTATCTAAAGACACAAAAACATCCATACTCCATCTGTGTGTGCTGATTTGATAACGGGGCGCTGTGTTTTCTGTGCAGCAGTCGTTGATGGCTGCCTGTATTGAGTGGAGCTTCCTGTTGAAAGACACAGTGTTTACATCCCACTGGCAGACCACAGGAGATCAATAGCAACCACTCGATGCTCATGCATACACATATAGTCTCTGCTGCCCCGCTATTATTCCCAGGGTGTATACTCCTTATCAGGCAGACTTGCGTGTGCACTCAGCATACGTTGCTGTCAAGCTTGTAGTATGTTCCCCGTTTTTTTTCGCCGGTCGTGATTTCGTGTTTGTGCGATCTGTCACGGAGAAACGTTGGCCGGAGAACTGAAGTAATTTCGCAATATTAAGGTGCAAACATGAACAACGCAACTGGGGAATGCTGGTAGATGGAAGCAAAGAGGGGAAAATATGGGAGTGACAAACAAAAAGTTTTTGGTAAGTTGAATTCAGAGGGCAAAAACTCGAATCAAGTTTCCGACTAACAAGCATTAATCACTGATTTTTCATAAACTCCTGAAAGAAAAGCAAAGAAACCTGAAAGTCAAGATACCAAACTCTTGGTTCCTGATCCACAGTGTTGTTCTGTCTGTTTTAAAAGCTGCATCATCCCAGATAAGTGACATCTGCAGCCATCTCTCTTACTGACCACACTGGTAGTCTTTATTTCAAACACTCAGGGAGGAAGCATTACAATATTAATAGTGGCTGTGTTTGATGTGAGAGCACGCTGCGGTTGACTGTTCCCCCTCCTGTTGTGATGGTAGTTTGTTCTCCTAATGTTCTCCCAAGTAAAAGATGCTTTCATCCTGGCAGGAGGGAAAACTCTTCTCAGCTTTTTACCTCCCTCTGTTCGTCTTATAAGGGCTGGAGAAAAAGGGAGCGTGGAAGTATTTTCCTCTTGCGTTAAGATTTATGTGTTACTGCGTATTTGTGGAAGCAGACTGTATGTATCTGTGTGTGTCAAAGCTTCCATGCAGCCTGATGTATCTTCAGAAGTTTCAGCGCGTCAGGCTGGGGGACCACACGGCTTGTCGGAGACAGACAGGATTTCTATAAGTCTGGCAGTAGGCCTTTACAGTAGCATGGGGAAATGTATGTGTGTGTGTGTGTGTGTGTGTGTGTGTGTGTGTGTGCTGGTTTTGCGGTGACCGTCAGCACCTGTTAGACGGTCAACTGAATGCTCTGCTGAAACATGAGTCACAACACATCTTGTTGTCGCTGCATCTGCCTCCATCGCCTGCTGTGATCGGCCCACACCAACAGCGCTGTGCGCTTCTGTGCAAAGAAAGAGACAGACAGCGAGAGGGAGAGAGACGGAGAGAGAGGGTCATAATGAGTGCAAGGCCCAGGGGTCGTTAAAACAACAGCCCTCGTTTTAGCAGAGGCCATCTTTCCCTTTTCCCCCCTCTCTCTCCGTTTTCCCTCTTTCTACTTCTCTCTCTCTCTCTCTCTCTCTCTCTCTCTCTCTCTGTGCGCACCTGATCGACTTGCATCACGACTGCCTCTGATCTCAGATCAAAGACCCGGTTTGTGTGTGGATGTGTGTGTATAGGAAAGGCTTGGGGAAAAAGCGGAGGGGGTATTTCTGTAGATTGAATCGCGTGTTCCTAAGAAGTGGCACACACACACACGCAGCGCGTGCGAGCGAGCGAGCAAGCACAAACTCACATCCTCCGTCCTGTCCCCGGAGCCTAACAAATCAGTCAGCCAGATAGAGAGGGCAGGAAGGCCAAATGCCGGGGTTAAACACATGCTGCTGAGGTGCAGCGCAGACAGACAGCAAGACCACACCAATCCTGCACGGCTGGATGGCAGCCAGGAACCTACACAACACACACACACACACATATATATATAATGTACGGTATGTGTGTCTGCCTTGTGTCACACACAAACCTTATTACAGCATGTCACTTGTACTTCTTGCAAGTCTACCGTCTGTGGAGGAGCTTGACAAAAGCCAATATGTCAAAGGCATGTCAGGGGTGATCATTTTACCTCGCAAATACATGACGTCCCAACGTCATTTAGAGCAGGATTGGCATCAACTGTAGGTCGTTGGATGTGCAATTCTTTTGTAACATTTTTCGAATAAAAGGACGACATGTACAGGTAAGAAAAGAACGAAATATTAGACTCAGGCACACTTTTCCCTCGTCTCATTTACTAATCCTCTATGCTCAGCAGAAGCAGTTAGCACAAAGTCGTGTACTTGCCATGGACACATGAATGTCCTCCTAAAAAATGAGGAGAGGAAGTTAGCATTTTTTATCAATCAAATAATCACATGCGTGTGACAATCGAACATGTTAAACTGTGCAGATTACTTGCACGTGCGCCCTTAAAATCCACTGATCGATTCCGTCACTCCCACCGCCGCTTGGCTGTTCGCAAACTCCCATCGCTGCAGGAGCACCCCTGCCTTAAAGGTCAAAGTTTGCCAGCACTGACCCCCTCACCCCCGCTGTGTAGGGGTGTAAACACTCCCCCAATTCTCCTCAGAGAATAGCATTGAGTCAGAGCCATAAATCACTGGCCTGATAATTGATAGGAAAACAGCAGTCCAGCAGTATATAACCTTTTACGTGTCGTCTCAACTCTTTATTATGGTGCTAATGAGTGGCCGTGGATCAGGGTTAGAGCCGCGAGCAAAGAGTGTGGAAGGGAGGGGAGGGGGGGTTTACCTCAGTAAAATACAGGCTACTAGCAACTGGTAAGGCACACACACACACACACACACACACACACACACACACACACACACACACACACATAACTACATAAATAGGGGAACTAGACTACACCAGAGTGGCAGGGAGACGCTCAGCTACACACAGGAAGGCACTCACACTGAAGGATATGCGCGTATGCAAACATTCCCTCACATGCATATGCAAACACACAGGCGCACACACACACACACATACACACCACACACACAGAGTGGCTGGGAGGCTCAGCAGTGTCCATTACAGGCTGCCATTAGTATGGAGATTGTACTAATTGTCCCCACAGACCACACATGCAGCGCTCAGCAGGCCCGCTGTAAGTCTGTGAGGCAGAGTGAGGGCAGAGACTCTGCTTTACACATCCTATTGTCTCGGTCGTGACCCTATTAGTGCAATTACAAATCAATCACTGAATGATTGTGGGATACATGCTGTGGATTGTTTCAATGCAAATGACACCATTATAGCACCGTTAAGTGCTACTGTAGCTGAATTTCACATAAGAAAAGTCTGACAGGGTGAGAAAAAATAGTCACCATAATAATCCGGTTCAGAGTTGAAAATGTGTCCAGTGGGATCAAACAAGTTTCTAGAGAAGTTTTACCTACTTGAAGATTTTTAATAGAATTAAAATCGATCAGATTTTTTTTCAGGTGTAATAAATGCCCTATTGTGGCACCTTATCTAGTCTTGATTGAGGAAAAAATAGAAATATGGAAATTGTTTTAAACTGTACGATAGTGTAAAAGTGTAACTGGGATTAGGTTTGGTTTTGACAAGTGTCACATTCAAAAGTAAAATTAGATCAGTAATCAGTAGATCATTTTATCCATGATCTGGTATCAGCCTGTCAGCATCACACAGCTCTGATAGGACGAAAATGCTGCAGCGCTGACGCTTTACACCTGAAATGAGCTTGTTCTGATCCTTAAATCACAATATTAAAAAAAACATATTTATTGTTATGTTTTATGATCTTTTTTTTTTTTTATCATAATATAAGTTTTATGGAAACTTTAACACCCTAACATGTATAAATATACATTTCCCTTCTGCCATAAAAAACCCAAAACAACAAACATACAATACATATTATTTTTGGCATTGAAATGATCAAATTGATACAGTAGTTACATAATATCAACCAAAATATTATCTCACAACTACTTAAGTAATAGTTATATCATGCTGATCCATGGTTGCTCTTTAAGCTGATAGTATTTTGAAGATAATTACTTTAATTTACATATTTTAGTGTCAAATCCGTCACAGACAGTAGCAGTCTCTCTACTAAGTAACCTTTGATTATGAGGAGCTTCAATCTGTGTGGACTCGTGAGCTCTACATAGTTTTGCTCTGGGTGGGCTGGTTCACAGTCCTGCAGACTGGAGAGGGTCCAGTCTCATTAGTGGCAGCTCAAAGCTCCTGATCAGTCAAGTAGAGGAGATTGAACTATGAGCGGCTCCTGTGTGACCCCGCTGAGCGTGAACACAGGGGAGAAGATCTATACCCACTGGCGCTGCCACAGGCCTCTTTGTTCTCCTGTGTTTGCTGACAGGGAAGATCGGAGGGGCGTATCGATGAGGGGGCTCACACTGCGCTGCGCTCACCAGGGCTACACAGTGGTGTGTGTAAATGATATATACATGAGCACATACACACACAGTCAGAGATGTGTTTGTACACACACTTCTACCCTCCCTCTTTCTCACACACAAACAATGCGTGCACTTTCACTCGGTTTCACTTCACACTTTCGCTCTTTAATAAACACACAAATCCACCTACGCACCCAGACACACACACGCAATAAATCCATCAGCAGCAGTGATTTCTAGTCTGATGTGGAGGGTCGTCCACTCAGACGTTGTATTAAAGCTCGATATATCTTCCTCTCAACGAGGCTTCGGGGTTGGGAGAGTCAAGTCGGTGTGGTGCTGGGATACCACACACAGCATGCAGGGATGCTCTGCCCTTTATCCTCAAAAGAAAACATCAACAACTATAAAAGCATTACTTACTGCTCACTTTTGTTTGCAGTGCAATGCTTAAACCCCACAAAAGATTTCAGCATGCAGGCAACGAGACTGGAGATTCTTTCTTGCAGAATTAAAAGCATTTCATCACATGGACACAAGAGCATTGAACATTTGTCCTTGTATCTAATTAAATTCTTCTTCTTCTTCTTCCACTATTACTCAGAATTTAGTTACCAAGTTACCAGAAAAGTTTCATACATTATTCCTACTTTTATGTGAATCATACACAAAATATAACTTTGTCCTTGCAAAATGCAAATCTGAGACTGCAGGAAAATGACACATTCTGC
Organism: Nibea albiflora; assembly: GCA_014281875.1. Taxonomy (NCBI): domain Eukaryota; kingdom Metazoa; phylum Chordata; class Actinopteri; family Sciaenidae; genus Nibea; species Nibea albiflora. Next base: position 13,745,117 of record CM024792.1, on the reverse strand, counting down.
TAAAAATGTGAAGAAGGATTTCCATTTACACGAGTGCGTTACTAGATAATTTTCCTCCAAGAAATGAAGTAATCTTCAAAGTTGCTTTAAATGCTCCTAATTCCTCTCTCTCCTTTGTGCACGGGCGACTGAAGATAAGCTGCTCAATCATCTGTATCTTTCCACCATTTGAAGATAATACCATCGTCATCTGCCCTAATTGTTTGCTCATCCAGGCAGACACAATAACATCCTTTAGGAAGTGTGACTAACCCAAACACAGGTGTATCACAGAGCGCCAGGTGTTTGTGGTCCTCTCGTACCAGCAGCAGTCAGCTCAGTTTCTGACAGTATCAGATGTTATCTTAAGGAGAGGTGGGAGGGACAGATGGCTTATCTCTAATGATACCCGCTGATGAGGCCGGAGGGTGGGATGCTGTGAGGCTGGTGTCCGAAAATTACGACAAGTTCTGACTAGAGTTCCGCTCATGCTGCAATCAAGGCCAAATGCGGGGCTTTTTTTGGGTGGGGGGGTCGCAAACCTGGCATGTTGCACGGGAAAACACAACAATTGAGATTTTTGTTTGAAGCATACAGCCAGCTTTAAGGATCTGTCAGTCCCTGCAGAGTGCGGCACCCTAATGACCAGGGTTTCCGCTATTCACCTGCGCCGCTGCGTGCATGTGGGACAGGTGTGTGAGGGGAAAGTAGGTGGGTGTGTTTTCCTTGGTAGGGTAGGACAGTGTTTGTATGTGTGTGTGTGTGTGTGTCAGCTGCCCCACACTACCAGCTGAAAAGGAAAACGTGCAAACATGTTAACTACAAAAGAGAGGGATTGATGTGCCTTGCATTTTCTGTGGTGTTTGGTGATGTGTTTCCTTTTTTTTTTTAGTTAGAAGAACTGCTATAAAAGAAAAAACACAGCTATGGACTGTCTATAAATACAGACTTTCAAACTCAATTAAGAAAAGCATCTGCAAACTCAGAAGATTTTTAACAGAGATTTGAGTGTGTGGATGCTCGAACCACTAAAATCAAACAGAAAGACTTATCTCAGAACATCTGTCTTCCCTCCTATTCTTTCTCATTCCTTTCTTTTTTTGTCATGTGTTTGTATTGAAGCTGTGTTGGTTTTCACACAGTTCTATGTTTCAGTTTTTCGGGAAATAAAGCCAGCCCACACACACAGTCAACCCGGTGAAGGGTGCACAAGCTGACAAAACAAATCAAAAGAGAGTGAAATCAAATGATTTTGGACAAAACAAAACAAACTGTGACTCACATAGACGTCACTGCAGATGGATCCTCTAGAAACTCTGATAAAGAGTGAGATTTATCATTCACGCTCATCTGATTTTTCAGTGTTTTAAGGCATACCTTACTCTTTCAGTCATTCGGCCAATGTTTTACAGAAGGTGGTTTCTTTCTCTGAACCTTTTTACTCTTTCCTCCTTTCTTCTTTATTTTCCCGGCAAACTCATCTGGAGTCATAATGACAGGACTTATGTTCAGAACAGTATACCAGAGTGCCTTTTTTGTTACATGCAATAACTAATAAATGTCCCTTAAACCTCTCAGCACCATCTGGGAACCTCATCTGTTTTTAGAACGTGCCTCGTGCACCTGACAGCAGCAAGCAATGCAGAAAATCAAATAAGAAGAAGAAAAGCTGCTTGTGGGTGTGTTTTTTCACTTTGCCCAAACTATGGTGTGAGGTTTAGTGAGTTTAGGAGTGTGAGGCTGTGTTTTGGTGCGTGTGCCGAAAGTGTCAGAGTTGGCACCACAGTCACTTACTGGACGCAACAATTTCAGGCATGATGAGGGTTTTATTTCCAAGGCATGTTGGCAAACACGACGAAACGCAAAAAAAATCACAAAGTGCAAAATTGAAGCTGTGGTGCAGAGTTCGCTTTGGTGGATACTAAGTTGTCCTAACTGATCGAATAAATAGTAAGAACTTTGTAGCTGTTCTCGTGCTACTGATGAGTGCTCCGATACTTAAACTCTTCAGAGCGTTCCACACACTGTGACACACTGTTTGTCCCCGACTGTTTAGAAAAGTTGAGTGCTCGATGCAAGCAACAGAGCGATCGTCTCATTTTCTCCTTATTAACCGCTAATTGAGAGAAAGAGCGAGAGGGGAAAAGAAAATGAGAGCGAAGTGATGAGGGGACGATGGAATAATAAGAGAGAGACACACACAGAAAGAGAGACAGAGAGAGCGAGAGTATTAATGTGTATTAATCAGTGGTCCGGATAATGGTGATCTGTATTTTTAGAGCCAATCTAATTATCCTCTAATGAGGGATTGTGATCTGTTTATTAGCTTCTTGATGTCTCTCTCACACACACACACACACAAACACACAAAGTGGTTATGGTTGAGACCATCATGACAGGAATAATATATAGATTTGAATTAACGGACTGATACATGTTTGCTTCAAACCACACACATACAAAAGAAAGGAAAATGTATGGCAGCAATCACGCCGGTATATAAAACATAAATACCTCACAGCAGGTTTGCACATTTTCATGAGTTGCTCGCTTCCAGAGGAAGGCACTCATTGAAACCTTGCACAACCTGCACTTCTTTCTGTGCCAGTTTGTTTCATTATATTGCTAAACATGCTAACAAGTAGGCCGTTGCTGTCGTCATTACCCACAAAATGTTAAGCTTTCACAAGCTACCAGAAGCACCCCCGTGTTTTGCTTGAGTTAGTAGCTTGTAGCTTGATAACTACTTGTTGGTGTAAAAGTATTTACAAACTCAAATGTGCTAGATTATTTTAAACACATGCAAAACTGTATAATCGCTGAAATTAAAGTTCTCGCACAGCAACGGAAATGAAACGGAAATGAAATGAAATGATATATTAACTCAACTTGAACTGAATACAGCAATTTATTGCCTGAAGTGTGTTGAGAGAGGTTCAAGGCCTGATAGTATGATATAGTGTGACAGAGTTGGATCTCCATATATTTCCGTCTGTCTAGTGAGTGCAGGTTGATGGCATCAGAATGAGTGGCAGGCCACCTGTGAGCAGCTCTATCGCTGTCCGCTGTCACTGTCTTCTAGGTCCAACGTGACTGACAGACAGCAGTCAGCAAACGGATGTCAAAGTCTGGATTTGGTATTTGCTGCTCGAGGGTATGAGCTCGGTTACGTTTTAACTTTAGAGGATCGGAAATGCTGGGCTTTGTTGCTTCTTTCAATTTTTGGGGGGAGCATTTATATGTCTTATGTATTTTGGCAGTAGGGATAAGAGGGATGGGACCTTGAAACAAACCCAAAAATGTGTTAGAGAGATTAAAGATAATAAATCTATTAAAGAGATTTTAAAAGATCCGATCCCAAAAGACAATCAGAACTAAACTGATGCTCAAACAGGATCTGATCAGATCCACATGGAAAAAGAACAACAGCTGAAAAGAGAGGGTTTGTTTTACCTTTATTCTTCTTCCTCTGTGATGATCGTAACGCACCATGTGATCACAGCTGATATCAAGTTTGCTCAAATCCATTCGTGTAGTCGACTTATTGAAGCACAGTCTCCAAACTTGCAAAAATAAAATAGCTATCTGTAAGCACGGTTGCCACCAGAAAGCAGCCAAGTTGATGTTCTTCAAATGGCAGACATTTCACAACAAAACTCTTCGAATAGACCTGCAGATATTTTCCCATGAGGTGGCTTTTAAGCGGCCTCATATTACCTACAGATACCCAAGGACGGACCTAACTTTCCCCCCTGACTTCCACTCCCTCTCTTCAATCTCTAAGTCACTATCAAAGATCATTGAGCCATGCATCTCAATGAGACCCAGATTGATTGGTTGGAGCAAAGCGGAGGCAGGGTTCGATCTTTGCCCTCAGGTCCTGAGAGGGGAAATATGGACACAGGGATACAGTGGCACAGTCCACTCTCCATCAAGGAGATGATTGGAGACATACATGCTGAGCCACACCCGCACCTGATGGAACAATTGTAGTGACTAATGGAGAAGATGAGAGAGAGGAAGAAAGAGAGGGAGAGGGAGAGAAATTGTGGGTTTGTGTACTGATTGACCTGTGGTCAGAGAGGTTATGTCCATTGATCTGTAGGGCAGAAGAAAAGGGCTCTGGCCTGAGGTGCTTCAGAATGAGTCTATTCGGGGTTTAGGATTCCTGTCCATTCCCACCAGGAGCTTTTTCATCATCTGACTCCCCAGGACTTACAGCTGCCATCTCCCGCTGTCCGTGTAATGCACAAAGCACTACAGAGGCCAAAGGCCAATCAATGTTCTACAAGAGGTTGATACAGATCTTATTAGTCAATGAATGATCATTAGTGGTGTAACGAGGCATTGATTTGTGCAAGGGCCAAAGGTTGCGGTGGTTGTGGTGAGTGTCTTTAATACATTAAACACAATTGATTGCAGAGAAGGAGGGATATTTTTGAAGGATGCTGGAATTAGATTGGACAGTGAGAGATGTGAGGTCAAGCCGGGAGAGGAAGTGTACCTTGATCGGCCGTTGAATGTGGTTAGAATTGAACACGCATCCTAGAAGGACATTCGTTCTTTTATGTATTTACCGGTATAGCAATTCTGTAATTAATAAAAAGCAGATATCTAGAAGTACTAAGTCAAAGGCAACTGGACTTGCTGTTTCAAAGGCTGGAGCAGCAGCCTTTGAAAGCTGAGGAAATGACTCTGCTCATAGCAGATGTGTTACTACAGGGCCTATTATGTTGCTCATTAAATACCCAACCTCTCAATAGGCCATTATTTCCCCAATAAAAAACAAACGGCGGCCTGCATACTTTCCCCTCTCCCCCCTCCGCTTCAGAGGTTAGTTCTACCTCACAGACGGCAAAAAACCCTGACTAATATCCTGCATGTGATGCTTTTAAATAGGAAGCAGGCCGCGGGATAGGGTGGGGTACAGGTGTGGCAGGAGCCAATGGCTTTTATAGCCCTCCAACTCCTCTGAAAGTGTGCCAAGGACCTGCCTACACAACCCACCACTGCAGTGTTAGCCGCCAAGCGTTAACTTTACTCCCCCCGCCAATCTCTACATGCTTACTGGTTATATAGAGTCTGTGCTTGTTACGACTTTATAGAGGGATTTCTGATGTGCTTAGAGAATTGTTTGATGATTGGGATAATGATGCCAGTTGGACTGAGTTGTCTCAGCACTTTATCGCCAATGAACACAGAGAAAAACAGACCCAGCCGACGCAAAACAAGCTCCACATCCTCCACATCCTCCACGTCCTCCCCTGGATGCTTGCGTGTGCGTCTCCTGCCATTCAAAGCCGTCCAATCCTCCTCATGTCAATCAGAATTATACCACGTCCACAGGTTTGTCACCGGGGGGACGTTCGTCACCATGTCTCCCCTGCAGAACAGCCTTTTCATGCCCCAGCATAATGTCAGCGGGTGACATCCAGGCCTGATGTGATGTGGCATTCACTAAAGGTCACGTTAGGCATCTCCGCTCCGTCTGCATCAGCAGAACTGGCAGCCGTCATATGGGCGCTGGCATCGGCCATTACCCAGGCCCTTAGGGGGCCTCGATGCTTTGAGGATTTGTCAGCGGGATTCTGATCTCTCAGTTTCAGCGGCGAGCGCTGAACGTGAGACAGTCACAGTCCACGTCTTGATGCAGAACAACAGAAAGTGGATTCGACCATCAATCATACAAGGGGACAAGAAGGACGCTGATATCTTGTTTTGTTTCAAAACGTGAACTTTACTATCTCATGATGCTCTTGATAGCGGGGATGGGGCAGAGACATATCGCAGCGTTTTGATGGGTTATTCTCCCCTAGGGGTGTGTTCTCTTCAAATCCATGTGGAGATAAGATAGTGATTGTATCCAGGCACGTCTGTGTACGCCCGTCTGTGTGATCCTCCCTGAAAAGATGCTGTAGAAATGTATTTATTTCTATGACAATCTGTTTTTCAGGTTTTCCAGTTGTACGAAAAAGCACCATCGGAAACCGATTATGAAAATAGTTGATTCAATTTTCGAGGTGACCACAAAATAAGGTTAAAAATGATGTTGTGCCATTCTGATCCACACACTGTGTTTCAACGGAACAAGGCTTAAATATAGCCAAAGGAGCATCCTCCCAAGTGGGATCAGTAAGTGAAAAAGAGCAAATGGCAGCTGGACAAAGGCTAGACATCCAGGAAAGGAGGTCCTGAACTGGCGAGACACAAAGACAGAAAAAGGAAACAATCAGAGACACAGAGACAGTGAATCCATTTGGAGATGGGCCAGTCAGACTCAGCGCAGCCCCAGCGAAAGAGGGCCAATCCATCTGAGCCAGTTGCCGTAGTGAAGGAACAGTTAACAAGCCCCACAGGCAGGTTTTACAGCCCCGTTGTGTGTCTGAGACCCCCCAGGCTGAAGAGGAGCTGAGGCTGACTGATACTGACAGGGTTTATGTGGGCAGAGGCGCAGGGCAGCGGGGGATGGAGACGTGTAAAAAAGGTGGTCATGAACCAACAACTGTCACTTACGAGAGCGCGGCACAAGCGCCGAGTCAAGCCTCAGCAAAAGCATGTACACCCACACACACACACCCATCCATACATCCAAACACGCCCGCTCTCACACCATTAAATCTGATGTTTGTGTGGAGCAGAGGTGAAGAGTGGGGGAGAGGCTATAGTCGGCGAAGGGGGGGGGGGGCTTATCCAAAAAGTGGACCAATAAAAACACCTGAAAATCAAATCCCATTGCTCTTATCGCGGCGCCATTCAGAGACGTTATCTGTGCAGGTAATGTGGTTATAAATTCAATTTCAGCCCAGAGATTTCATTGTTTACTGATGCCTGCATGTTCCGGGCGGCAGAGCGCAGAAAGCCCGGGAACGTTCGATGCGTGTCGGGAAAAGTCATTTAGGCTTCCGCGAGGGGATGCAAAAAAGGTGAGAGAGGGAGAGAGCGAGAGAGAGAGAGGGGGGGGGATGAAACCAGGAGAGCTGTCACTCTCCCAAGGACACCCGACTCCGCTTTCTATTTTCCACCCCATGTTTTATTTAGAGGCCATTTTGTCCTATTTGGTTCCTCATTATGGGGGCTCATAGCTCAACTGATGTCAGGGGACGCCGCTCGCCGACACACATCGGAGTCAGAACTTGCCACGCCGCTGGTCATTTGGAGTGGAGCTGTTAGTCCGGTGTTTGAATCGGGTCCACGAGAAAGTTCAGTCCACTCTGCTCCTCAGCGAAGGGTCAAAGATCCTAATCTGTTTGTGATTAAACTGTTAAATTGTGTTTGCCAAGCACTGTCATTTGTTTTCTCTTGACTGTGCAGAGATGGGAAATTAGGTGCATCTTGCCTACTAGCTCTCTTCGTGTGATTGATGGCTTTCAGGAGTAAATCACCTCATCTACTAGGTAAAATCTTGATATAGTAGAGCTCCTCCAGCTCCCAGCTGGCTGCTTATGGCGGTAATCCATCAGTGGGGCCCAATGGGCCGAGTGGCCCTCCTGGGTAATGTTCCTATTGACAGCCTATGATGTCAACACACTGACAGCAGGGGGCCATAGCGGCGAGTCTGTGTGTTTATGTGTGTGTGTGTGTGTGTAACTCTACTCTCTCTACTGTCTGTCAATAGCACAGATGGGTCTACTGAACACACACAAACACACGCACGGTGAAAGGCTGTCCTCAACAACAAAAAACCTTTGAGGTGGAGTTTAAAGAGCAGAGGTGTCGTGGTGGTCCAGGTGTTTAAGATGATTACCATGTAATCCCAGCATCCCCACTTTGATTCCAGTTTAACAGCTTTTTTTTTTGCTCCCTCTTGCATGATTTACTCATTACCTCCCTACTGATACAAAACAAATCTGGTGGATTCATTTGATTATCTGAGCATCTGTACCTTCATGCAAACATGTGCAGCGAATTGATGTAGACCTTAGAGCTTATAGCTTGGACAAAGATGTAAAACACGTACAAAAACACACTTTCCTGACTGAAAGAAGCTAATTATCACCGTATTATCTCCCCGTAGTTTATCTGCAGCGCACATCATTTTCCATAACTTCAGTACAAGACCAACATGAAAAGTCGTGGTGCGACTTTCCTGTAACACCTCTTTTAACTCTCCCCTGTTATCCAGGCAAAGTGAAGGGTCTCTATGACGCTCAGGCCCCAGTGTGTCCGGTCTGTCAGGCTATCCTGCGACCGGGAGAGCTGCAGGACCACATGGAGCAGGAGCTGACCAAACTCGCCCAGCTGCAAATCAGGTATCAACATCTGGTCGCAAGTGATTTCACTTCATTCACAAATCTTTCTTCCACTGCGTTTATTGAACGTGGAGCCACCAAGTGCTCGTATTGTTGAGAATCGCATCTTCACGTCCTCCTTCTAGCCATTTTCTCCACTTATCCATTTGTCATTTTCTTCTTGTTTTGCAACCCAGACTTTCGATTCTGTTCAGCTTTCAGGTGATAATTAATGTTGACAGATTTCATAGCTCGAGGCCCCCCTCCCCCTGCTTCAGTTTCCCCAGGTGGTATCTCCCGTCTTCACTGTCACCTGCGTGCAGTGTTTACAAGCTGCCTCATTGTTCCCTACATATTTCATATTACAGCCTCTGGCTTCGAGGCGACAAATCATACAGCGGGTGGATAATGTCCTGCTAATGGCTGCTTTGAGCCCCACACACATGCACACTCAGTGTCTAAAACATACACAGGAGGACCAGAGGTGCACACACACACACACACACACACACACACACACACACACACACTCTCACACACATTACCTGCTGCTTAGACCAGAAGAATGATTCCTCCAATAAAGACATTACACTCCAAATCTGCTTAACGACCGCTCCGTGGACAGTAATGGTTTCAAATTGAACTTGGCCCACGGGGACACTGTGTGTGTGTGCGTGTGAAAGTGTGTGTGTGAGCATGAAAGTGTGTACAGTATCTGTGTGATAGACATAAAGTGTAAAATGAGGTTATACACAGACGGAGATACAAATTCAGACAAAGATAAAAACGGTTATTTACAAGGTGACATTTAAAAGACAATATTGTTTGTATATTTTATTGGAAATAGTGTAGTTGATTTCTGTGCGTGTATGTATGTGTGTGTGTGTGTGTGTGTGTTGGCTTTCCAAGCTTGTTTAACAGATACTGTGTTATTTGCATCTTTTCTCCGCAGTGCCGCTCCAGTGCAGCACGACCACCTCATAAGGACGCCAAAGGTAAAAAGTTGATATTGCTTATGAGTTTGCAGAGAACACGGTAGTTTTCATCCTGCCTTTGACTCTCTTTCTTTCTGTGCTTTTCTCCTGCTTCCGTCCAGTCTCTCTCGCTCTCTCTTCATATCAAGCGTGAAGGAGGCTCTCCCACCTCACCTCCACGACCGTCTGAGGACACCCACTCTGACCGATACCAGGTGAGGTTAAAAAAATAACACAAAACCAGTGTCAGTGCATTCCTACTGGGGGATCAGATTGAGAAGAATAAATGGATGGACTTTTTCAACATATGTGCAAAAACAACAGTGCATTTGTTAAACCGTAAGTCTTTGTCAGCTTTATACTGCAGGCAATTTCTTATTTCAGGTCATTTTTAGTCTGGCGTTTGCATGCATCACCTCTAAATGTGTGCGCTGATTAGTACACTAAAACAGCACAGGACAACTAGTAGTTAGCAACATCATAAAAACATTGTTTTCTTTCTTGGTGTGGTGCCAGTGACTCACCCATTTTACGGTCTGGGGTTGATGAAATGCTGCGCTCAACACCTCACTTAAAAGTAACTGGCTCATCAGGAGTCAAGTCCAGTCAATTTTATTTATAGAGCTCAAAAACACAGGTTTGTTTCAAAGGCCTTTACGACCTCAGCAATGTATTAACGCGCACCCAAGAGTTGGAAATTCCACACAAAAAATAAGTTAAGGAAAAGTCAGGAAAAATCCTCAAGACAGCGAGGGAGGAAACATCTTCCACGTACAGACAAGATGTCATATATACAGGGGAGACAGAAATAGAATGACAACATTAAGAGAAAAATATTGAAGAGGAAACACCCGCAAAGATGGCTCTTTAATAAATAAATAACTACAGGAAACAGGTTTTATCCATGACAAGCTAAGAAATGAAGATATCCAGTGTGTTAATATCTTACTGCTAGATATTGTGCTGCTATATAGTTTTAAAATTGACATGAGAAGAATATGAAACGTCCTGATGTTGTCCTCTGTGTTTGTTGCAGACGTTTCTCCGTGTGCGGGCGAACAGACACACCAGACTAAATGGTACGTTGATGCATGTAGAGTGGACTAACTGTTGTGTTTCATTGCTGCTGACTCGGTTTATCTCAGTGCCAAAGAGTCTGCCGGGTTGGCACTTTTAAATGACTTTGAATTTCTTAAAAAGTAAGGAGTCAGATTTTTTTAACAGAAAAAAACAAAAAACATTCTAGTTTCTTTTGTTCACACTGATGCGAGCAGTTATGTGTTTCGTCCAACCCCCTTCCACCCTCCCTCACCCGTCGTTCAGATATCACCCTTTTTCCCACCACATCTCCACCGGCCTAGCGCCCACACGAGCAGAGGAGCTATTAACCTTTCAACTTTGACCTCTTGATATGTTAACAGTCGATGACCTCTGCTGGTGCAGGTGCTACGTCAAATCTGCCCCATTACGCCCCCACAGCGCAGGAGCCCACCTAGACTGCACACAAGCTGGTAAGACACACCGAGAAGCACTTTCTTCATCATCAACCATAATGAGCCGCTGTTGAGTTTTTCTTCCAGTCTCTCAATTTAAAAATAAGGACGTGGTTTTCTAGTAAAGTTAAATTGTCTCCTGTTTTTTTTTTCTTCATAAAAGCAGGGTTCATGGTCCATGTTTCATGTTTCATGTGTGTGCTGGTGTTTATCCTCGTACGATGTCACTAATGAAGGGTTGTTACCATAATCAATCAAGTGACGATCTAAACAACCCTAACCAGGCAATGTGATTTTTCTCAACTCGAAACCATCAGTAAAGCGATTATTTACGATTTATAAACAGTGAATAAAGGTGCCTTATTAAAAAATGGTACCAATTAATAAAAGAAAAAATAAACAATAATAAAACAACAATCATATCGTCTGTCTCGAACCCCATTCAATGATATAATAGTGTCTCTGCATTGCTACAGACATGTAGACCTGCAGAGCGTCCTTAAAGCTGTGGCTGACATCTTACTACTGTTATTATTACCGCTGAGGTTCTCCGGCTCTTAGCTGACTCTTCAAACTGCCAGTGCTGTCGAGGTCTGTTAGCCTTTATTGGGCCTTATAACAGGACAGCATAATGAGCTTCTAAATACATGTCAGGGAGGCAAAAGAAGAGGGGACGAGGAGGAGGAGGAGGAGGAGGAGGAGGAGGAGGAGGAGGAGGGAGGCCCTCTGTTGATTAATCAACCTCTCTCTCTCCCCCTCTCTCCTCTCTCTGTTTGATGAGCTCTTCCTCATCTATGACCGTCTCTTTAACCCTCATTATGTTCGCTGGGATGGCGGCGATCGGGTCACGGCCACCAGCTCTGTGTGTGTGTTGTCCCCTTCCAGCTACCCCCCCTTCGGGGGCCACTGTCATCCAGTGGGAATTAGAGGGCCCTAAAACTTAATGTCCCCTTATGCAATCTGCAGTCAGTCAGGTCACAGTGGGAGAGGAGGTGCAGTTGGTGTTCTGCCATGTTAACTTTTATATCAAAGAGGAGAGTGGAGGGGGAGAAGGGCCGGGATCGCAGGATGGAGACGGGAGGAAAGGATTTGCATCCACTGTTGATAAAAAAATATATTAAAAAAATACCCTGCAGTTTAGCTCACATCTGTGATTTTCTGGCTCTTTTTTGAGTGTGAGTGTGGTCGATTCATTGTGTGATTGTGTTACAGTTCAATCCGCACGTAAACTTGAAAGGAACTCTAAGAAGTAAAGGTTTTATTTTTAAATGATGTTGCTGACAGATGAGCACCACCCATCATAATCAGAATATGTTTATTTAAACTGGATGTTATAACACACTTCTAATTATATAAAAGTGGAAATTCTTCCAATATATTTTGCATATAAGGCATAATAATCCTAAACCTGTCAATGTTTAGACTTTGTTTTTTTTTTTTTTTTAATGAGCAGAGCTACTCCACAATCTTTTACATACCCTCTCACGATCACAGTGATAGCGTTGGTTGGAAATCACTGTTGTGCTGTCAAAATGTAAAAAATAAATAAATAAAAAATGAGCTGAAACTCAAATTACGCTTACATGATTATATCATTATTCATGTTCATCACATAAAATGGTACAACTTGTTTTATAATGTACCTCATTTTGAAGCCTAATCTCTTAATGGAACTTTTAATGTTCATCACCAATGTTGACATGAATAAAACCCTGAAACAATGACAAAACATTTGTGGCACCAGTGAAAGTGTGTTTTTGATGTAAAAATGAATGTAACTATTAACTATTAATTACATTGCAAATGAACATAAAATATAAGTTTAGGATGGCAAAGAAAAGACACCGAAAGACGATCGTCCCCTCAGCAAACTGAAACATTTCAATACACTCCCCCTTTTCTGACCGCCTCTCTGCCTTAATAATTTTCATACAGTCCTTTACTTTTTCCTGCGTGACTTCCATCAGAAACTGCTTCCCGTTTCTATTCTCCTTAATGCTGTTTTTTCATGGAAGGAACACACGTTCCTATCACACTGAAAATGTTTCGGTTTTAAGACACAAAGCCCGTGTCCAAAAGCCCTTACTCATCTGTACTCATTCATAACTGCAGAATGTTTGTATGAGAGTTAGAAAGTAAGACAAGAGCTCCCAACCTGATAAAAAGAAAAACTCATCATAGTTGAACCAACTATATTGACTGTGTTCTGATATTAAAGCATCTGTATCTTCTGTCTGTTCACAGTCAGGATTGGGAAGCTGAAGAGGAGGAAACCAGAAGACGGACAGGTGCGTGTTTTATTTATCTATTTTTTTTTCCAAGACGACATATGAAAATGTTTGAATACTTGATGTTTTTATTATAACCAGAGAATAATAAATAGCCAGTAGACCTCAGGTTGAGAGAATGCTTGCTGGTCCAAACCCCCCCATAACACCTGGTGCCTGCTTTTGTTCACGTAGCATCAGGATCACTGTCAGCTCACTGTGTATCCATGTGAAAACACTGCCGGCGTTGGTTCACAGCTATGAAAACACCGAAGCAGATATGTAGCTCGAGGCTGTGGGAGGCATATGGACATATTCACCGAGACAGTGATTTTGTGTACTTTATGTGTGTGTGTGTGCGTGCGCGTGTGTGTGTTTTAGGAGGGTTCAGCAGAGTTGGCTCCGTTGGAGGACGAGTGGAATGAGAGGAGAAGGATACAGATGACATCTATTGTCGGAGGGTTTAAAGGTAAGCATGAATCTCTGTGTGTGTGAGAGCCATCGAGGTACCCGTGTGTATGATGTTGCTCAGTGTAGGGTGAATAATGTGACTGAGTGACAGTTGAAAAACCACTGAACTTTTCAGTCCAGATTACAGCGGAGCAGGATGCCTTGAAGGTTATCTTAAAAGTAATGCTTTTCTTTACCCGAGAAAGAAGCTCTGACCTGCAAAGTTGTTTCACTCTGACTGACAGACAAATTTGGGTTAGGGCGTAGAAAGACAGCGCAACATAACATTTTGTGATTTGAATATTCACCTTCTTGTGACCTTAGAAATATGAACAGAGCTTTGCCTTTTTACAAACAACTTCATACGCCACGGCATCAACGTTTTGAAATGTCTCCTCAGGTGCAGTCCTGGTGAGCACGACTTCTAAGGAGTGTCGAGACAGCGATGCAGACCTGGATGTGGATGGAGATGATACTCTGGAGTATGGCAGGGCGCAGTATCCTTTACACTGTACATTTAAGTTTCAGAATCTGGTACAGAGTGACCAAAAAGTGTCAATAAACAAAAGAAAGAGAGAATAAATGTGATTAATTAACATCTATTTTCAGATTGCTTTTCATCATTTACAGGTTAGATAAGTTGTTGTCTTGTGTTGTTCTGTTTCCTGACCTTTGTCCTCAGATACACAGAGACAGATGTCATCCCCTGCTCAGGAGAAAGCTCCAAGGAGACAGCAGTGAGGTATGTATCCCACCCGATAGGCTCTCGATTCGATTAGATATCAAAAAAATCATCTTTTATCACAGGTGATCTTTTATGTTTATTGCCTTTTAAAGATTTTTATTTTTATCTTCTTTTTCAGCAGCGGCAGCAGCAGCACGTTGCCTGACTCCAGAGTCAACCTAGAGTTTTCCAAATGGTCAAATGACGGTGAGTTCAGCAAATTCTGAACAAGTAAACTGATTACAAAAGAGGGGGAAAAAAAAAGAACAGTATAAAAATAGGAATTCTTTTTTCATTCAGGGAGTCCATCTACCAGCAGCGGAGAGAAAGTGGACGGCAGCATAGCCGGTCTCCCCAAAACCTGCAAAAACACTGACATAGAGACGTAAGTTTGTACAACAGGTTTCTGCGTCACTTACATACATACACTCACACGTCTCAGTCATAGAGACATCCTCGCTGTTAATGATCTTTTACATTTTGATGATATAACATGCTTTAGGTTGTGATTTTTAGTTTTATTCAAAGTTTTGCAACAGCTAAAATAGTTCAGGTTTTGGACGTATCATTTAAAGAAACAATAAAAAACGTTTTTTAAAAATAAATTGTAATACCATTATTATAACACAATAAAAATCTATTTTCTTCTCCTAATAAATTAATTTTTTCCTGCCCAGCCTCCTTTGTCTGGTCCTTTTTGTTAGTAATTTTGGACATCGTTGCATACTGTTCAAGACGTTTTGTCTTTTTTGTGTAAAAAGTTTGACGTAGAAGTTTTTTTTATTTTTCTGTAAACCCCCGTGGTCATAAATCATGGATCATACTGGTGAGAGCGAGGTAGGTTAGATGTGGTGTGAATCAGCCAATCAGAGTGGAGGAAGTATAAAGTGTATTTAGGCGGCCCGGCCTGTGTTGTATCCTAACGCTGCTCCGACCAGCGTGATACACAATACTATATCAATGTGATGATATCATCAATCAAGGTCACAGCATGCATGTACATGTTAACGTGTCGCAGGCCATCCCCGCCTTGCTGTACAGTATGTTTGCACATATACTCGCTGCTGTAATTGTCTATCTCTGTGAGGACCCTGACGCCTCACCTCACACCCCCCCCCCACCCCCCTCCTCCACCCTCTGCCTATGATAAATGAGACAGCGAATGCAGGCAATGTGATTGCTGATAAATTTCATGCTCAGTGTCCATGTTGGCCAGCGAATAATTTAATCTGTCTTCGATTTATAAATTACTCTCCAGTGTCTCTCTGCCTAACTCTACCGTCTCCCGTCCTGTTACCGTCCATCTGTGTGTGTGTGTGTGTGTGTGTGTGTGTGTGTGTGTGTGTGTGTGTGTGTGTGTGTGTGTGTGTGTTTGTGTGCGCAGGCTCTCGGAGGACTCCACACTGACAACTCTGGATGCACTTAAAGCTCGGATACGGGATTTGGAAAAACAGTTGTCTAAAGGAGACAGATTTAAATGCCTCATCTGCATGGTGAGTACGGAGGCAAATTAAATTGACGGAGCAGACGTGCAAAATAGAGACAACAGTGCAGTAATGCAGGAAGTTGTGATATTCCTGGAGGGACTCGTGTTAACGTGTCAACATCATGCTCTCTCAGTGGAATATAAATGTGGTGATGATGATATTTTGATCTGCTCACATAGATTTGCATTTAAATTACTTTCAGTTAAAGACCTATGGAAACATATCGATCAGTAAGGCATGCTATACTGTCAGTTTTCTATTGTGTTATATATTATATAGTTTGATAAATAAAACAAACTTGAAAACTATCGCTGACATTATTTTTACTCTCATCAATTATTCAGAAAGAAGACTTTTTTGAGCAGAAATCTGCAGGATTCTGAGAACTTTTGTTCACTTTATTTACATTTTATAAAGCAGATAAATAACTGGTTAATAGGAAAGAAAGGACTTTAGCAAATAGTGATATTTGTTAAAGCCCTTTTTCTGCACAAACATATCTCTGAATATGAATCTAAGAATGTTGCGTCCATACTTGAAGGAGACGAGTCAGAGTGATTTTATAGAGATGGACTTTTGATCTTATGTAGAGTCACATTAAGTATTTGATCATATTAAAGCTACAGTCACATTGGCTTCATTGGATTTAACATTTAAACCATCTTGTAGTTTCGCATGGACATCTAGTGGTAGGTGTGAGTACTACAGGTGAAGAATCATCATGTCTTCTCTCTGCAGGACACGTACACGACTCCTCTGACCTCCATCCAGTGCTGGCATGTTCACTGTGAGGAGTGTTGGCTTCGAACGCTGGTAAATCATTGCGTTGATTCATATAAGCACAAAAGTGAAGCATGAACCGGAGTATGTTTGATCAAAGCCTCATTTTTTTTGGGTTTGTTTTTTCTCTTTTCAGGGAGCAAAGAAGTTGTGTCCTCAGTGCAACACCATCACTTCACCTGGCGACCTGAGGCGGGTCTTCCTGTGACGCAGCCGCTCACAAAACGAACGGAGGGGCTTCTTCTATTTCAACCAATCAGGGGTGGACTTGTGGGCAGCTGGCCTGTCATAGACTCCCACCCTCCTCTTCCTCCTCACACCTTCCTGGTCCTAACTGTTTGTCAGCGTATTCCTAACATCCACTAACCTCTGAAGAACAGCAAGCGTGACCTTTGACCTTTCCTTCACAGCCCTGTACGATATCCATGTTCCTTGCTGCGACGCAGACCAGATCAGAAGAAGCATCTAAAAACCAACTAAGAGCTCAGGCACTGAAAAGTAATTTGAGTTTTTAAAAAAAAAAAAAAACGCTTTGGGACAATATTTATCGATTTTGTAATCTTTTTTTTTTTCTGTTTTATGAGGGAAAAAAATTAGTCTTATCACATGCAAAGCACATGTACATAGTTTTGTGTATGTCTGGATTGGTGTGTGTGTGTATATGACGTTGACTAGCAGAACAACCCGACTGTATTTACTGTACAGAGTTTGACTTTGCTTAGATCATTTATTATTTGTTTAGCTCTGGTAGGTTGGAAACATTTACAATAATCTCATCACATTCAGGCTCATTTTGTCTTTGTCATTGATGTGTTTCTTTGTACAGGAGCATTAAATCTAATTTTATCAATGTTACTACAATAAAACGTGTGTCTAAAAAGCTGCGGCGTCACAACATGTTTTAACGTCAGCGTTCACCTGTTGAGTTCAAGGTGTGAATGGACTTGTTTGGGACCATGTTGTGATCACTCCATGTGGTGTGCACGCCCGTTAAGAAGTGGGTCGGTGCAGGATTAGCCAGGCAGAGCCCATTGCAGCTCATCCGGAGCTGTCGAGGGACACTTAACCCTGCTATTCTGAGCTTTTACCCTGTGGGGGAGAGAAGACCGCTCAGGCCTATACAAGGTTCAGTCACACAGAGGAGGAAAACAACACAAAAAAAAGGAGGATAAAAGGATAATGTCAGTTAGAGTCAGACAGCAGTGAGTCAGTCAGCAATTTAATTTCAGTTCCCAAAATGTTATTGAACGATGGGAGGATGTTTCCCTCATTTCCACCACTTTGACCTCCGGTTACTCTCATAAAGCTGCTTAGTAGACTGTGTACTGGGTTATACGGAGTATGTATAACTTTCTGAAAGAGTAAAACAGTCCTCAATTTGAAAAATTATAATGCTTCTTCCAGAGCAACAAGTTCTGTTTGATTTTTACAATCATACAGGACATGCTGGTGGCATTTATATTTACCTCTGCAACCTGACTTTTACTTTCAAAGCGAAAATCCTCAGATCCAGTGCTTAAGCAACAAGTCTCTTGATTCACTAGCAGAGGCAGATTGCAGTACGTTACACTGCACCTCAGCAGTGACCTGATCGTTTGTTTAAAAAATCTTCTACCTTGTGCACGCGGCCTTGTGAGCTGTATAAAAACTGCGCCTGTGAGCGCACATGTGATTGGCCACTGAGCTGAAGAGAGGTGGTGGTAATTCAGATTGACAGTGAGCTGCTTCTGTGAAGCAGTCTGACAACACACACGCACACACACACACATACATACACTGTACACACTCTCTGTACACAGTCCATTAAGAAGCCTGACTGAAGAATCGTCTGCTGTTGAAGATCTCGACTTACAGAGAGAAGGTAAGGTGGAACTTCTAACTTCTTAAATCATGGAGATGATTTTTAAAAAAAGAAGTAAATTACTATATTAAAACATTTAATATAGCACTTAAACAATAAACCTGCATTCAATCCCTAATAGTGAGTAATGTTTGCACAGTATTTGCTGCTTAGTAAATGGATGAAAGAGTTATTTGACTCCTTTAGTTGATTACAAATATTTATAATTTTGTGAAGTTTGTGAATAAGAAGCAAAAAATAATAGTTTGGGATTTTATTGATCTTTTGTTTTAATGTACACATGCAGGTGAAGCCTGTGAGTAATTTGTAGAACGACGATGTTGAAGGGAGATGCTGGATGTATTTGTTTGTTTGACTCCTGGCTGTATTATTAAGTAATTATCTTAATGGGGATTCTAAATGAATTGATTCAAAAGTGTCCCAGAAACATTGTCCTCTCTTTGCGCAGCAGGTAAACGGGTCACCTGTCATGGCCCCCTTTCGTGCCTCCCGGTACAGAACCAATTAGTCCTGCTCACTGACCTGCCATGACTTCATTAACAGGCATTCTTAACATTAACCTCAGGGCCTCTGGCTGTCTAATGAGTCAGCAATTAGGACACGGACGTGTTTCAATATTTTAATTAAAGGAAATGGGAGGGAGAATTTCCGAGGTGTCAATTAATTATTAGAGGAGATTAAAAAGATTAAAAAGAAGATTAAAAAGACAATAACATAAGAGCATGGATGTTTCATCCTGACAGTGTAGTGATTAAGAGAGGCTTGGATCAGAGGATTAGCCTTACTTCACATTACACCTGTTAACAGGAGAGTGCAGTGGAGTAGTTAAATACACGTAGAAAAGATGCAAATGGTGTTGTAACCAAAAGGTCAAAACTCCAAACCACCTTCAGAATAAAATAATTCACCCCAAGACGCCCTGTATCCCATTCAACGCTAGATTTTGGCAGGAAAAGTTCAGATTTTAATCTGCTCTTGGCACAAACCTGAGCTCGCTCCGTCCCCGTCTGTCCATCTGTCTCAGAACAATGTCAGGACCAAGGCCTGTGGTGCTGAGCGGCCCCTCTGGAGCAGGGAAGAGCACTCTGATGAAGAGGTTGATGAAGGAGCACGAGGACGTCTTTGGATTCAGTGTGTCACGTACGTTTGTGTGCCAACTGGTGTCCATCGCAAAAAAAAAAAAAAAAAATCATCCTGTCTGAGGAGGAAGTGTGTGTCACAGTGTCTAATAGATTCTGTACTGAGGTTCACTTTAATATCAAAACATTTCTGATGATTCATTTCCTTATTTGTGGGTTTCCATAATGTAATGTAATCCTCTCTTCACAGACACAACAAGAAACCCTCGACCGGGAGAGGAAGATGGCAAAGGTACAGTAGCTCTGGCTCAGACTTGTTGATGACACTTTGTAGTATCTGCACAAGTATTACAAGTGGGCGGTTGATGTTTTTATCACCCTCGCAGGAGCCCTGGACTCGGATTTGAATCTGTATAACTGTGTTATAAGTTACATTGCTTTTTGTTTCTGCACATTTATTAGCCTTCCCTTCCTGCCTGCTCTAAAATAACACCCAACACTTCTTACTCCCAAGTGAACTGCAGAAATGGTTTTGTCCCCCTGTATAGCTCCGCTTACATAAAAGGGATAAACCTTTCTCTGTGCCTTTTTTGCTTTCTCCATAGGGCTGAACAAGCTCCCCATGCTTCTGGGGGCTACTTTACTGCCCGTAGCAGACGTCTTTTCCTCTGAAGACTTAGAAAACTCATTTTCGTGTCCAAACGAATCAGAAACCACAGATAAAGGTGACCTCAGTGTGTTTCCTGAGTTTTTAAGACAGAGGGATGGGGGTTACTTTCATCATCCTGGCACACTGTCATTGGATTCGTAGGAAATGTGCAAAAACAAAACAAAAGAACAAAAAAAAAGAAAAATGAAGGAATCAGGATCAGTCTACACTTTGGAGTAAAAAGCTTTTGAAAATAGCCCCCTGTTATGCCTCGGTAGTAATTCCCATTTCCAGTCCTGTGATGTTTCATGTCCCAAAACTGTCCCTGGCTATTTCCCGCTGTGGCTGTAGCATTATCAAACTATTAGCATTAAAGGAGTACGTAAATAAACTGGAAAATACTTCTGACATGTCCTTATAACATGTAAAAAGGCCAGGAAATTACTCTAACAGACAGCCAGATACTGCTTTTATTAGTACCAACAATATTGGACACTAAATTGTTTTTATTAGTCCAAAATGTGACCCATCATTTCAGGAACACAATAATGGTTTTGCTTTTTGTGCCAAAATGAGGTTTTGATCTCACATATTTTATTTTTTTTTCTGAGCACTGTTTAAAAGTAATTCTGCTCTGATATAAGGCAATTTCTCTATTTGTTTACAGCACAGCCACTTCTTCATCTATCCAGCGTTCAGATTGTTACTGCAGTCTGAGCGGACTCCTTCATGTCATCATGCTGATGACTTTGTTTTGTGCTATTACAGTGCCCGTTAGTGGTAGGATGTAGTAACGTGTTTGTTTCTAAGACTCTTTTAGATCTCCAGAGGTTTTTGGAACTGGTGTGATATAATATTGTTGTTATAGTTGTTGTTTTTTGCAGTTTCACAGTCTCATATTTAGCTCAGAGGAGAACATCATACACTTGAACACACACACAAGGTTGGCCTCTGTTTTCATTCAGGGAGTTTTCACGGCCGAGCTAGATTCATTGTGTGTGTTGCATCTTGCAGACTACCACTTCACAACGAGAGAGGCCATGCAGGAGGGAATCGACAAAGGAGATTTCATTGAAAATGCTGAGTTTTCTGGCAACATGTATGGAACAAGGTAAATATTTGCATCTCTGCGTGAACGCCACCATATTTTTAATCAAGAGCAACCTAAGAAGACAGTCCAGTTTCAATAATAATTTAAGTATTTTTTTTTTGTGAGAAGGAAACAGTTAAAATATAATGTATATATAAAGTTAAAATATAATTCTCACTGATATCGTCAATAGAAATTAAAGCTGTTTTCTTATACAAGAGAAACTGTCAGCCTTAACCACAGGGATCAAGAGGATATGTAATAGTCTGGTCACAGATGGCGCTTTAACCCCATTACGTCAAAAAGAGCAGCGCTGCAGCACACCACCTTGTGTGTCAAGTGTAATCTCTTCCTCTTATTCTGAAGATAACACACACACACTCATTGCAGAACAAGTCCGAGCAGCTTGGATCGATGAGGCGATCCTCTTACCTTAGTCACTATGTGTGAGGAGCACAAAATAACATGATTACACTCTCAATACCTGGTTGGACATTGTCACACCCTTGCATGTTCAAATGTATATTCCTGGCTCTTGTTTAATATAATTTTAAAATGTAACTTTGATTCTCTAGTAAAGCTGCCATAGAGGACGTGCAGGCCCAGAACCTAATCTGCATCTTAGATGTGGACATCCAGGGGGTGAAGAGGATTAAAGAGACTGACCTGAACCCCATCTACATCTCCATCCAGCCTCCCTCCATGGAGATCCTGGTAAATGTCCAGCTTGATGCATTAATGTAATATATTGCAATATTTCAATATGCTTTTCAGCAAAGAAAGCTGTCACAGAGAGACAAAGTGCTAATTTATGATGTTTATTTATTTTATTATTATTATTTATTACTTCATTGTGTTTGTGAATATCTAGATTTCCTTTAAAAAAAAACCCAAATCCTGAGAGACAGAATGAGATTAATATGATCAAATTGGGAAAAAATAAAATAAAATACAACTTTAAAATGTGCAGACATGACTGATATTTTATTACTTGATGGCGCAACTCTGGTTTTCAAAGATGGCATTGTGTTTCACAGGAAAAACGTCTCAGGGACAGACAGACAGAAACAGAGGAGAGTTTACAGAAACGCCTGGAGGCGGCACGCATCGATATGGAGCTCAGTAAGTTTCTCTGCAGTTCTACTTGGACATGACGCGGAAACAAAGACAACCAGTGGCGCTGATTAAATTCTCTTTTCTAGGCAAGGAGCCTGGAGTGTTTGATGTTGTTATCATCAATGACGACCTAGAGAGAGCCTACGAGGAGCTGAAAGACATCCTCAATGAAGTGAGTGAAACCATAAAATAGCTTTGCTCTTATTTATTGAACAAATATTTTACCTCTGTTATCTGACAGCTGTTGCGTAGACTCCTTATATTCACAATGCTGGACGGGACCATTGTTTAAATACACAAAATGATCGCTAATCTCTCTTCATACAGGAAATCCAAAAAGTTCAGGAAGCCAAATCATAAGAGGAGAACGTCATCCGCTGTCTTTCTGCTGCTGGACAGAAGGACCCAATGCTCGTGACTCACGCAAACTTTGACGACATGCGGTCCGAGGTTTCATGCTTGATGACGCTCAGATGGAAAAGTGGGAATGGAAATTGTTTGTGACTAAGAGAGACCTGGTTTATGTTAGATTTAGTCAAATCACTGATTGATATTTAGCTATAACAAATCTATAATAAATCCTAAAAAAATCTCTCAGGAATTCTAAGAAAGTAGAATTCAGTACAAATAAATACACTAATTTTTAAGTGAAAATGTCAATTCATATTCATATAAATATTCATATAAATATTGTTATTGTTATTTAATTAAATGCGGGAAGTCTGTGCATCTGAGACAAAATCACTGCATGTATGTTTGTGTACAAATGAGACTAAATAAAGAATGTGAGGACAATGACTGACCACTTTTGTCTCATTCAATTTTAATATTTAAGTATTAACTTAGAAGCGTCCAGTAAAACCCATAAATCTAATCGATTTTCCATTTATACAATGCAACCTTAAGGCAAAATGTGAACATCTCTAAATAAAATCTGTCACTCTGAAAGAAAAATACAGAAAACATTTTTCACTTTAAGGTCTAACGTGTGTATCTGTCTGATACTGACGAGCAGAGCAACACTTTTACTCTTACAACCCATGCACTCGTGTGCTGAGACTAAACCTTATCCCTGATATGTTTCCATATAAACCAAAGCACACACACAAAAAAAAGCAGCCCACGCACATATACAAACTAATACGCTCTGAAAACTCATTAAGACGTATCACATTTCACAAAATCAGAAGAAATCTGACCTGGCTCCAGCTAGCCAGAAAAGAGCCACACGGGAAACATTCAGCTGAAGTGAAATATGCTGTTTACTGTATAAGGTGATGAAAGAGACCCCCACAGCATTGCCTTACTGGAAGAAGGGACCTTGAAGCTTGGTGCGGACCTGGTCTCGTTTCTCCTCCTTCTGCTTGAGGTAATCTTTAAGCTTGTCTGTGGAGAAACACACTTTGGAGTGTCGGCCTTTGTATGCAGCACGATGGGCACGCAGCCAGGGGTTTTGGAGACACTCGGCCGTGGTGGGTCTCCCCCTAATTTCATATCACAATATACACATTCAAGTTACTACTTCACTTTCACACAAATAATTGTATTATTATATAAATTATATGTTTAGACTCACCAGGATTTGTTATTCAGGCTGCTCTTCATGAAGTTTAAAGCTCCCTCTGACAGACCCGGGTAACAGCATCCAAACTGGATCTTCCCTTTCTTGATGTTTCTGTCTTGCTCCCAGCCGAGCTCTGCATGGAACGGGCTGTCAGCACTCAGCCTAGTGAAGAAGAAAAAACAATACATATAATGAAAAGAATATTAAATGAAAAATGTTAATTTCTCTCCCAGTGTCACAAAGATTTTAATCCAAAAAACATACTACATTAAAAACATAAATACTTTAAGTACTCTCTTTCAATAAAATACTTTATGTAAGTACATACCACCTGTAGCTTTATACTTACATGATGAACGACAAAACTCCAATAGCCCAAATGTCAGTTTCAGGCCCGACACCTTGACCTTCCAGGATTTCCGGAGCTTTGGGAAGCACAATATAAACTGACAAAACAGACAGACACGGGACAGTGTTCATGGAAGAATAGTCCTCTTTCTTGCACTGCCACTATGATTTACATGCTTCATTTTCTGAATTAGGAAAATTAATCAAACCAGAAAGAACTGCATAATAAAACGATAGGAAAATGAACTTGGGTTTGTTAGGTTATGGTAGCTAGGATCAGGTGAGGTGGATGAAGTTAGGTTGAATCATTTCCATCCACCAATCCGTCCTCCCTTAAAGAACGTGTACCTTTGCCGCGGCAGTCTGTTGAAGGCCATGACAGTCAAAGGTTTAGTACATTAGAAGAGTCTACAACAATGTAAGCATCAAAATCTTTTGGTCATTGGTCTTTTGGAATGAAACAAGAAGTACCTTTGCTCTCTGACAGGCCCTGGATGTGCTCGATGTTGAGCGGCTGACCGGGTGTGAAGGACTGAGCCGAGCCCAGGTCAACTATCTTCAGGTGGTTACAATCATCCACCAGCATGTTGTCAGACTTCAGGTCAAGGTGGATGACTCGACGGCTGTGAAGGTAGTCGACTGCACTGAGGATCTGAACCAGCAGCTCTGCAACATGAGACTCTGCATACAAATCTCTGAGAGGGCGCAGACACAGACAGACTTTTTTACTTCATATTGTCCCTCTGCCTATAAGTCTATACATATACAAGCTGGTGAAGCCGTCCTGCACCTCATTGCCAGACTGTAGAGCAGCTCTTTGCCGGGACAGAGCTCCTCCACTAATACCATGTAGCAGGGGGTCATGTAGGCAGAGTGCAGCTGCACCAGATGGGGGTGATGAAGCCTCTTCAGCAGCTGGTACTCCCTCAGCACCAGCTGCCTCTGCTCTGCTTGGTAAGAGGTGATTTTTGCAGCAAACACTTGGCTGGTCTCAACATCCCTGCATAGGCTTATGACACTGAAACGACCCCTGAGAGCGAAGGAAACAAACGATGAAGCGGTACAGAAAACGGCCGTACTGTATGGCAAAAGATGAAGAGGGAGACACAAGATGGCTCCAGTCCTCTGCGACACAGTTAAAAAACTGCTACTTGAAAAATACTTGAACACCAGCACAAAATATGCGGTTTAATTCAGAAATATTTGACTTGAGGAACGTCAAAATCACATCTCCATTTCCAAAATAAAGTTAGGAAAACATGTTCATGTGCTAACAAACAGATGTAAATATTACAGCAAATGAAAAAAATACAATCTTAATTTGATCATTCATAATAAAATCAAAGTTACTATCAATGTTACTTTCTGGATGCAGGTTCTACTTAAAATTCCCACCTGTTGATCTCAGAGAGGAAACTATAGTTCCTCTGTGCTGTCTGTTGTTCTGACCGGATGACCTTTGACCCCAGAGACTCCGTCTGGATGAGAGGAATGTGAGTCTCTGTACAACAAGAGTGAATGCAAGTGAAAACACAGAAACCCTCCATGTAGTAGTGGTTTGTACATTACACAGTTAATATACACGATTACTGTAAATCTTCATATCAAAACAGTGAGGCAAATTCCTGCTATATTTATGGTCCGGTCTCAGATAAAACCCTGAATGTGCAAACATGCAACATCAGGTTTAGGAGTATTGCTCTTACCTTCAGGATGAGTAGCCATAACAACAGGCGCTGAAGCGTCACTGAAAGGTCCCGCTCCTGTCTTGGTGACGTTGCCCACCCTGAACACGTAAGAAGCTCCTCTGGGTAAATCTTTCACCACGTAGCAGCTGTCTGTCACCTCTGACAGAACCGTCCATTCACCGCCTGTGGAGGTGCAATTGGAAAGTAGCATGTATCAGCTGTTAAGATGCAGAAAAACGGCTTATACACTTTCTTGTTTTCAAATCTATTTTGTTATAATAAGATTATTCATCACTGTATGTTTTAAGGACACTTGACAAAAAGAGTCACACTGCAGTTCAATAAATTAGAATAATACAGTAAAATTGTGATTGAACAAACGCATATTTGGAATTAGCGTGACGATGCACACGCATGCGTGCAAACACTTGGTCAGTTTCATCCTACAAGGACAAAAACTGTCCACGTTTCCAAGGTACCAGCCGACAGATCACACTAAAGAGCTGCTGGTGTCAGCTAAAAATATCTAATGCCTCGTTTTAATCTCTGAGTGACTGATGTTAGTCCAAGAATGTAATTCAAAATGTTTTTTTCCAATGCTAAAGCTAAAGTTAATTCATTTCGTTTTCATCTTTAAACATTTCGACCACAGTTTCTGTGCTGCTGGATCATCTCTGTGAACCCACCATCTGTACAGTACTGCACACAGTAGGTGACGGGGTCGCTAGACTGGGCTGGTCTCCAAAACAGCAGGAATCCACCTCCATCTAACTGGAGCACTTCAGGCTTGTTGGGGCGTACTGTCAGATCTGGAGATTATGAAGTAGAACAAGCATACACAACCAAAATGATGACAGCAGGACTCGGACGAGAAAAACATAATCCAAAGAATGAAGTTCGTTTTATTCACGTTTTGACTTTCTGAACGTAGGTATTTTAAAAGAAGGCATGAGTTTGGAGGTCCTCTTTTTTGGACTCTCAAGACCAGAGCGATGCTCCCTTTCAGGTGAGCTGGGAGCTGATCCTTTTACTATCGGTCCTGTTACAATAAGACAAACAATGCCAAAGTAAAATGACTGTCAGTTTTATTTTTCACTTTTTCCTTAATATGGATGACATATGTATTTATTCTTAATGATAAAACTCACCTCTGCTCACATCCTCCTTACTGGAAGACCTGGAAAACAGTTTGGTTAGGCTGGAGGCTGAAGCTCTCATTTTCTTCCTTAGAGACATGGTGGGAGTATCCGGCTTCATGATCTCTCCTAGTGTGGGTCCTAACTCTGTGTCATCCAAGTGGGAGTACGAGTGGCCAGTCCAGGACTGCCTGCGGAAGATCTTTAGCAGTCCCAGCTTGGGTGATTTTCCTGTAGGTTGCTGGGCTTCAAGGGCTGGAGCGGATGCATGCCTCTGGAGGCCATAGCTTTCCTTCTTGTCCCTGGCTCTGGGAGGCCTCTCTGGAGCCTGGAGGGAAGAGAGACTGGGACTGGGGCTCGCTGTTAGTGGGGTCCCTGGTTGACTTATAGATAAGTTGGGGTTGGAGCGGGTGCGGTTACGAGGCGGTGCCTGGGGAATCAAGCTACTGGGTTTAACTTCTTGGAATGAGCGAGAGGATGGTGGTTCCCCTGGATCATCATACCCTTCGCTCTCTCCTGATCTGTATCTTCCTCTGAAGTGACCACGACTCAGCTCCTCACAGGAGTCGAGTCTACTTGAAGACTCAGAGCCACCATGCTCCAGAATAGAGGACTCGGCCAGTGATCCCTGGGAGCCTGCAAAGGTGTCTCCCTCTGTCTGCTCCTGATCTAACCTGGAGCTCATTCGGTCTCCAGCAAGGAGGCTTGAGGGAACAGATGATGCACCCAGCACATGTGTCCCTTGTACTGGAGCCACAGAGCCTCTTCTCCTTGTTGGTCGTGGAGGGCTCGGGATGGCCAACAAGTTTCTACCCTGCCACTTCATCATCTGTGAAATCTTCCTTCAGACTTTGAGAGCCCTCTTCTTCACCTGACTTTGTGCGCTTGGGTGAGCTGGGAGATCGCCGTGAATACTCGTCAAGAGACCTGCTCCTCCTGTGAGGGGGTATATTGGTGTGGACGAGGCCAACGCCGCTGTCAAAGGAACAGGACTTCTGCATTGTAGGCTGAATGGATCCCCGCCTCTGGCCACGATTGGTCTCCGTCTCATCCTCCACATATTCAATAAGAGGCCTCATTGAGACGTCCAGAAAAGCTTCTACGGAGTGGTTTGCGGCCTCTTTCCTGCTTTTTGGCCTGGAATTTGTCCCGTAGAGTCATGTGTCTGGCAGACATGGGTGAAAGCTGATGAGAGGTGTTTGTAGAAAAGTGCTCCGGATGACGCTGCCACGAGGGATACGACCTCCGTCGCTTCCGGACCCCTCATCCCCATCAGACAGGTAGAGAGATGGACTACTGTCCTTGCTGAACCTGCGCTCCCCTCTGAGGTGTCTGTTGGCACGACACGTCTGATGATGCAACTGACTGCCTGCTTATACTCCTCTCCAGCACACTCCTCCTTCCTATCAGCTCCCCGTCCTCTTCCTCCCCTAATGTCACTTCCTCTTCCTCTTCTGCATAAATGTGGAGCTTGGCAAAAGGCTCTGGGATCTGCGCTCGCTCCACTAAAGGATCGTAATCTTCCTCTGTTTCTTCCTCTTCCTCAGTCTGGCTGCAGTGCTGAAAAAAGTCCCAGGAGTCAGCTTCATCATACTCAGATGAGGAGCCACTGCTCAGAGAAGAGCTGCTGTGTTCCTGGGGTTCACGGGGAACCGTCACTGCAGTGTCTCTGAGAGGAGCGTCCAGCAGTTCAGGGATGGGCCTCAGCGTGAGAACTGACCCGATACAAGTCAAAGAACGCTGAAAGGATAGATGGGAAAGATACTGGTGAAATGTGAAACTTCAAGATCCTCAACTTTACAAGAAACCAGTTATGAGGAGAGGCTGTGATTTCAATTAATGACACGAGACAAGACACGAGGAAACTCACCCTGCCATTTCCTTTTTGACATGAAGATTTTCAAACTCTTTGTGTTGATTTCA
Organism: Nibea albiflora; assembly: GCA_014281875.1. Lineage (NCBI taxonomy): Eukaryota > Metazoa > Chordata > Actinopteri > Sciaenidae > Nibea > Nibea albiflora. The sequence goes on along the minus strand of CM024792.1, from coordinate 13,716,281 downwards.
TCAGTGTCTTCTGCTGCATGTTCGTCCTGAACACAGTTACAAATTTAGATGTGTTACAGTTACAGTTCTGGAATACAGTAAAGCTTGTGCTCATCTCACCTGGAACCATACGTGACTCAGACACTCAAAGGCAGATGGCCGCTTCCTAGATAGAGGAAAGTAGTGAGATGTTTATTGCATCTGATGTATTGTATGATGTATGATGTATTATTTCTAGAGCAAATAAATATATAAATGTTATATTATTTTGTTCTTTATCTTTTGATATTAAACGTTAAATGCAGCTTTCAGCAACGTTTCCATCGTTCTCACAGTCTCACAGAAACTTCTACCTAAATATCTTCATTTATGAATTGATGTGTAAGCAACACTAAAACGGGTTCCCTACTCTGGATCTGGCTGAAGGAGCATGTGAAGAAAGTTCTGGGCCTCCGGGCTTCTGTACATCAGATCAGGGGCGTCCCAATTCAGGGTTCCCTCTCCAATCCTGAGCAGTGTAGCACGGTCTGTTTCAACCCACAAAAGGGCATCGGCACACCAGACTGTCAACACAAAGAGAAAGAAAACTATAAACAGTCGAAAGAAACTGGCACAAGCTTTTATATATATAGTGTATATTGAAATCTTTGACAATAATACATACCATACATAGGCTATAACACCTACAGACCTAACAGAGAGAAAAAGAAATATTCATGTAATGCCTTATTTTACTCAAATAATTTTTTGTTTTTTATTTAAATATCCTTGTAATACTGGAGGAGTGGGTCTACAGCATCTGGAAATTCTGAAAAGTTGAGCTCACCAAATATCAGTGGCCACTGTGACTGGCTCTAGGTGAACAATCTCAGGGGCAACAAACTCTGGTGTACCAATCATGCTGTATTGGTGTCTGGACGTGTCTATTTCTTGACAGAAGCCAAAGTCACAGATCTTGATCTCATCTCTGGGTGGATACACCATGAGGATATTATCAGGCTGAAGAAAAAAATCATTTAAAAAAAAAAGAGTTAAGAACTACATTAAAAAAAATTATTACACAGTCAGTAATACAGTGTTGACTAGGCCTGAAATCTCACTTTAATGTCCAGATGCAAAATATTCATGCTGTGAATGTGACCAAGTCCTTCAAGGATTTGCTGGATGTATGACTGGACCTGAAATGAAATGTATAATATCATTCATTCATCAAGAGCCATGCATAATATTAATAATAATAGAAAAAATGACTTTGTAGGGGATAAACGTAAGCTTGTACTTCTCTTTCTGAGACAGATCCTTTCAGTAATAAATGGTCCAGAAGTCCGTGAGAACAGCACCTAGAAATGTTGTTAAAGACATTTTAACTGAATACAAACCTGTATCCACTGTAATGAAAAAGGGCTGATCGTATTGTAGCATTTAACAAGGAGGATACATCTCTGTGATCAGCACTAGAGTGCGTCTGGTGCAGAAGAAGTCCAGCAGACAGGCCACTCTGGGGTGAGCGAGACGGGACAGCAAGTCCCTTTCCTGGAAGGCTCTGGTCCGAGTGCTGCTCCGCAGAGGCAGAAACTTGGCAGCAAACACTTCACCCGTCCTTCTGTGAACTACACGCTTCACTACCGCAAAGGTTCCCCTAAAACACAGAGGTGATGCTGATCATGATAAATCTTAATAGGGTCAGGGGCAGTTTGGACGACATCAATATAAAGTACAAATTCACCGTCCAATTTCCTCATGGACATCATAGACAGAGAATAACTTCCTTCTCTTCCCCAGCTCCACCTCTCTCTCCTGACACTCCAGTGGACCTAAAACGAAAACAAAACCTTTGAATGAAGCAGGTGCTACAATATAATTGTGTGTAGATCTGATTATCATCTGTAGATCTCTATTGGACTAAAATAACGATGCATAGCAGGATGCTGTTGTCTCAACCTTCCTCCACTGTCAGCTGAGCCTCGCATGAGGCATGGCCAGAGTCATTGGAGGCGAAGCAGATGTATATGCCACTGTCCTCACCCTCAGGGCAAACTATGGTCAGTGAGCAGCGGGCACCGTGCTGTACCATCTCCACGTTCTCATTGGCTGCAAGCTCCTCTCCATCCTCCAGTCACAGAAGAAAGAGTAAGGTTTTAAATGGGACAAATTCTGGTCAAACATTCATGAGGTGCATGTCATGTCACAACTCAGCTTTTATTGCAACCGATCCTTCAGGATCTGCAGTGCTCCTACCTTGTACCACTGTATCTTCGGAGTAGGTCTTCCTGTGATGATGGCAATAAATGTAGCTGGCTGGCCAGGCTCTACACACAGGTCCTCAGTGGGTACCTGGACGGAGGGAGGAGCTGAACAGGCGATCAGATCAGTTAGTAGATCAGTCAGGAATCGCACAAAGTCTGACAGAAGTCATACTCTGGAGACAAGAATACCATCTGTAATTTCCTGCAATGACTCTGAGATGTAGATCTCCTCCTCTTCATCCTCTAGGTAACATGGTGTCTGACCTATGGATGTGGAGGCAGGAACGGCCTCTTCAGTACCACATTCAGCTCTGGAGACGAAGATAAGATGAAAGGAAAAGGTAATTAGCAAATAGTACTGATCAGTCGAGGGAAATAACTCGTTTTTAAATCTATTTACTAAACTACAATTGTAAGTAAATTGAGACATCTACCAACACGGTCAAACTGATGCTTAATTCAACAAATTTAAAAGAAATTAAATGATAGAACTGAAACAATACACCCTTGTTGGTGATACTAAACTTACTGTTCGGCGTGTTCAGAAGGGAAGAGCATCTTAGCAATAGAGGTAGGGCTGAAATCTGTCTGTAACCATTTCTTCACAAAGGCAGTGGTCCAGCCCTCCGAGTCTGCATCTACAAAAACCAAAATGCCACTCAGCAGGAATTTATGGGTCAGACACTTAAATATTTTTTGGATTTTATCATCTTGATTTGACTGTACTGTCACTATTTAGAATCACTAGAAAAAGAAAGTGAAAAAGTACATTACCTTACTTACCGGATGCGGCACTAATGCATTTCTTACCTCGATACTTGAGGGTTTAACCCCACTAACCCAACACACCAAGAGGACATGGGCGTATGCCCACTCCTGTATGGGGGTAAAGTGGACACCTGCCCAGCACATGACCATCTTGTTGTTCGTTGAAGTGAAGAGTTAGCTGGGCATGCGTTGGCAAGAGGAGAAAGGGGAATGTCGGGTGGTTATTTGTTATTATGACAATGATGACTTACATGGAACGGTCCATGTGAGGAACTTCCTGCTTTAGGACTAGTAGAGGGAAGATGGAAAAACAAGTGGGTTATGGAAAATGGAGGCGCACACATGGTGAACTGGTGTCAGAGAAACTGTAGAGAAGATATATATGTGAGTGAGACAGTTTTATAGCCCATATAAAGAATATCATGTGTCATACTTACAGTAGATTTCATCAACATCTAATAATTCTATCGAATCAGCTGAATAACAATCTACCATATTCTACTTTTATTCCTTACCTTGCTGACCCAACGCGATAGCAACTGTGGTAAATGAATAGATACTACAGTTGGCAAATCACTGCCTAACATGACAGTAATGGTTGTACTTTAAAAAAATACAAGTTTTTTTATTTTTTTTATGGCATCTTTTGGAGGAATGGAGGAAGTTGAACTAGTCTGTTCCAACTCATGCAATCTGTGGAAAGTGGAAACATGATGAAAAACACAAAAACATTCCATACAATAAATGTATCGATGTCTTTTCATCGGTGAAGATGCTGGGAGGTGCAGTATGGTGTCTATGGTGAATGGTAGCCACTAGATCCTGCTGGGTTATGGCAATAGAAGCTTGTCAGAAGTAGTTATCGTTAGGTATTAAGATCAACATATAGAAGTGCTTTGGACTTCTGTATGAACAGATGAGGTGAGCAGTGAAACGTATTCAACACTAAAAAAAATATTTGTTATTTTGTTATACAGATATTAGGTCACAGATGGTTTTGATTAGATTTAATGTCATTAAAGTCAATGTAGCGACCTGGGATAGAGGTTATCCATGGATATTTTGGACATTCAGCAGAAACAAAGTTTGCACTTATGATGTATACATTAGTCATCACATGCTGCAATTTAGATCACTTAACTCAAATGGCAATATTAGTAATGGAAAATGAAAAATGGAAAAAAAACGTGTAGGTGTGGTTGTATTTCATCATATGATGCTTAATAGTTATAGTTAATACTGTTAATAGCTGTGAATCCACATTTTCTGTGCATGAATCTTTTTATGCAGGTACAGACTGCACTTCATGCTATAATCCCTGGGGATCTAGTGACAACTGGCATGGTAGTTGGAACTGCTTATGATGTGAGTGTGTTTGAAATGGGGAAAAGGAAACTGTGAGTAAAATCTCAAAATGGCATCACCCGGATAGAATGGATGAATGGTAGTGGTTGATTTGTTGCTGTTTGTTGTGAAGTAATGTCATATGATGTGATGCAAAAAGGGTGAACGGGATCAGAAGTGAGGAACTGAAGGGAAACCGGTCAATGGCATGTGCTTCATCCTTTCTCGGACACAGCTGAACTAGTGAAGGTGTGGAGCGTCCACATACCTTTAGGAGGTAAGTCTTGTGGTTGGTTGTTCTCGATGTCAATCGGCGGCACATAAGCGGGGCAAAGCCCTGCTCTGCACTTGACACAGCCGAACTCATTCCAAAGCTGAATAAAACAAAACATTTGAAGTACTGCATCTTAAATCAATGTTGCTAACTCTATCTTGATAAGCTGTACAGTTGACTTTATTGGTCTTATACCTCACACTGGTACTGTCCAATATCTGCCTCTGTTGCGCTGATGACCGTTAGAGACAAGATACCACTGCGAGCATCATTCAGGATGTAGTATTTTTGCTGGTCAGTCAACTCTCTGCCATCTTTCAACCACCTGCCAAACCCAAAAATGGATGTGTCTGACAAACGACTAGAAAAAAATTTACATATTCACTGTGGGCACATTCGTTATGTGTTTCCATACCTGATTCGTGGCAAGGGAGTAGTCTGTGTGGAGCAGGTAAACAGTATATCCTCTCCCTCTATCAGACAAGCACTCTCCAGCCGACACACAAATCTGGGGGGAGCTGGAGAGGAGAACAAACACATGAATGTGTCATCTGTGCCCTTAGTAAATTAGTAAAACACCAATGTCAGTTTTAGTAATTATGATTAGCAGTATAATAATGATAACAATAAATAGTAATAGTAGATCTAAGAGTAGGTAGTAAGTAGTAGGAGTGATTAAAATAATGGGTGTAGTGTAATGTGGTGGGTGTATTGATAGTAGCACTATCTATAGGTAGAGGTAATACTAGGGTTAGAAACCACAGTTTCTATCCACAGACTCACCTTGCACCACCACCTTAGCCAGAGTACCAGCACTGCCCATGAAGCTGTTAGCATAGCAAGCATACTGTCCAGAGTCCTGTGCAGTAAGGCTGTCCAGGATCAGACTACAGGTGCCTGAGCGGTCTGCTGTGATGATGTGACGTGGGTCATCCTCTAAAGGAAGGCCATCTAAGAGGTGGACAACAGATTTTAACTACGAAACTAGCATTGCAGCCAAACCACACAATGCATGTGTGCAAAACATTGTGCCGATAAGGAAATCACACTACTAAAAGCATTGCTTTGTATAACACTATGGCACAATATACACAGTATATACTGTAGATATTTTGATAAGATTTAATATTTCTGACCTTTGAGCCAGCTGACCACTGGTTTTGGCGATCCTGTGACTTTACAGGTCAGTTTGATTGTCTGTCCTATCTTTGTTGTGCAGTCAGACAACAGTGACTCAAACACCGGTGGACCTGTTGACAGTCACAAACACAAATACAGAAATCGCTCATCAGGCATTTAATGAAAATATTGGAATTTACTTCCATTCCCAAAGAAACCCACTTACTGTTAGTGGGCAGGCTGGATTGTTGCTGTAGTTCCTTCAGGTCTTTCAGCCAGGAGAGTTTGACCAGGGAGGAGCGCCCCTGCAGCGTGTACCGCCGCAATGAGCCCCTGTGCTCATGCCACAACCCCCAGGACTTGTCATCTCCACCCACAGTCTCCTTTATTTCAACATCATTCAGCTGGATAGAGTGAGAATGAGAAAGACAAATGAGTGGGAAGATGGGGTCGCGTTGAAAAAAGCTTTGATAGCACACCCAAGTACTGGAATTGTCATCACAAGTGGCTAAATGTGGTAATAAATGGTTTATTTATTGTGTTGCTTCAGTAGAATAAGTGAGAAAACAGGAGAATAGATCTTACCTTCATTTTGTTCTTGAAGGTGTAGGTGTCATTGTTCACACTGGTGTCCTTTTTCAGTTTACACAGTACAATGCATTCCTTAAAGAGAAAGACTTGTCTCTGATGCCCCCTAGAGGTGGTCTTAATTTCTGGCGTTTCCTCCCACACTGTGAAGACTCCCTGAGGGGGATTAACAGCAAAATTAATCAGACTGCATGTTTAATGCTGCTGCATTTGTGGTAATAGGAAAGTCTTACACACTGTAATTTTCTGATCAATTTAACTACAACAGATTAATTTCAGCTGAGATCAAACTTCACACACAGGAAACATCATTTTCACTAGTTGTGACAAAAACTGATACAGGATAACATGTCAAATATCTGTAGTTACCTGTCGCACAGGCTCGCCCAGGGCGCTAAGAGGAGCTGGGTAGCTCTCGATGAGGGACACTTGATGCAGGTTGTCAGACCTCCAGGGTAGACAGGACACCATGGAGAAGGCATCCTCCAAAAGACAGCAGCTCTGGCCACTTTTGGCTTTGTTTTTTATTAACTCCTGCCAATAACATTTTTATTTACATCCTAAGCTTAACCATCTGCTGTTAAGTTAATATAAATATTCAATATGCAAATATTTCAATATAATTAAAAAATATATATTTCATCTCTCTATTCCTTTGTGATCAAGGAAACAGCCAAATATAAATATACTATTTAGTCTATGAATAATATACTTCAGTTATTGCCTCTATCTCATTGACATTAATCGTTAAGGTTTCACACATATATTTGTAAAAGTAAAACTGTGCCCTCACCTTCAGTAAAGCCTGGTAGGTTTGAATCCTCTCCACTGGTTGCTGGAGGAAGGTAAGGACATCCATGACAGGAGCCTCAGGATTACCAGACTCTATTAACTCCTGAAGAGTAACATATTAACAAAATAAAACACATTAGATCAGTATAATAATCTTGCTAATTAGCGCACAGTTTTCACAGTGTTAAATGTTTAAAAGCAAACAGATTTTGTGAGTACTTTGAAATACTGCTGGATAGCCTTGTCTGTGATGCAGGCCTCTGCTTGGGCTTGTCCCACGATGTAGACAAGATACTTCTCAAAGTCCTCGGTCTGTTTGATCAGATGCATGGCCACATCGTCGTCTGTGGCACACTCTCTCAGACCGGGAAGGAGAGTCCTGCAAAGACACATTATTTTATTGTTTATCATTCAGCAACATTCAGATGAGCTTTTAGTTACTTATGTTAGTTATGTATAATACAGTCCAAGTACAATTCATTTCCGGTGTGTGTGTGTGTGTGTGTGTGCATGTATTACCTCTCATGCAGGCATACAATGTCCTTGATATTTCTGAAAATGATCTCTTTCTGGTTGAGGACATTAATCGGGACGTTCTGACTGGAGTCCAAATTATTTAGCATTTCGGTGAACATCTTCATCTCCTTTACAAACTCATCTTCTCCATCAATCAGACCTTGGATCAGTTGGCTAGAGATAAAGGGAACTTAATGAAGATCTGTAGCAATGTAGCAGCGTTTGTTTTTAACAGTTTACATCCGAGATTTATGACGAGAATAAATAAGTTCTTCGTAATCACAAAAGCCAAGTTATCAGGATGCTTCAGTGTAGGAAGAAATGTGTGCAGGAAACAATCAAACAGTGGAAATGTGTAGTTTAAAAATATCGGTCATTATATAACTGCAGTGTGACAGACCTCAGTGCTCTCCTGTACTCTTCTCCTGTTGATCCAATTCCATCAAGATCTTCTTGTGGTGCTCTTAATTGTGGGAAGGTCTCCTGTTCAAAACATCATTATGTATTTATCATTTAAAGCCTTTTAATTTCTCATTACTAAGCACTGAAAACAGGACATGATTAATGTTTCATAATATAACACTTTCTGACATCTGGACTTAGCCCCCCTACCTTCCTCTTCTTCTCCAGGTAGGCTGGACACACCCACCCCTGTCGAGCAGGGTTGGTTTTGGTTGGTTTGGTCCTCACTAGCCATCTGTCAGGATGAACAGAATCCAGGACCTCTACAAACTGGCCCTCCTTCAGGACAAAACTGTCCTTATTTCCACTGTTTGGACTGTAGTCAGCTCGAGCCACGTACATTTCAAATGTCTCACGGGGGCAAAAAAAAAAAAACATAGTTTAAGGCATATACAATTAAATGTTACTAAATTAAATTATTGCATGAACGTTTACAGAGCATAAGTCTATAAATACAGTGCATATACCCAAGATGAAACAAAATACATAAAAGTACCTCTCGTCGATCCTCCTCCCCTTCTGACTCTGATCCAGAGACAGTACTAGTTAAGGGTGTGTGAGCACGATGGTGTTTAGGAGATGGTGTCCTCAGTCGACTTTCATGAGGCCCTACAAATCAGAGAGGAAGACAGCATAAATATACCTGATAGGAATTTTAATAAGAACAGTGGCATACAGCAACAAAATAAAAGCAGCACTGCTGACCTTTGACCTTTAGTAGTTTCTTTGGAGGTTGCGGAGGAGCTATCTGTTCTTTATCATCTTTTGGAGGCACTTGGTCCACTGCTTTTGTCACTTCCCTGTAAAAATATAGATATATGGAGATATTTTGTGCATCTGAATGAACAAAATCAAAAAGGTTAGATATTATATTTATATAGCAAAATTAAAGTATCCTCTCTGCCCTCTGACCTCGGTACGGCTGGGCAAGTCTCAACAGGTTCCATCATGTCTGGAGCTGTTTCATAATCAGAGGGACTCGACACTGTTGAAAGCAGAAAATCATGTGTACTATACTGTAAATATAAGGCCAAGAAAAATCCAAATTTTGTGATTGGACTATACAGAGAATACATATGTTACTCACTGGAGCTGGTAGCAATGAGTGAACCTCTCCTCTCTTGCAGAGTCATCTGAGCGTCCTGCTGCTCAGTCAGATTGTAGGCTTCCCACAGAGAGACACTTATACTTTCCACATAGTTTGCAGCATCTGTGGCTGAGGTGGCTGTCTGGGTTTCAGTCTGAGGTAGACTCTGAATCTGTGTTTTGTTTCCAGCCTCTGGTTTTGGCAGAGCGAGTTGCAGAGGAGTTATGGCTGCAAGCGGTGGGTGCACGGGCTTCTGAACTATCGGAGCAGGCTTCTGAGGCTGTACTGTTATGTTTCCATTGTAGGAGGTCACACCAAATTTATTCACCACTTCACATGTATAGATTCCACTATCACTGGTGGTCAGGTTTTTGATCACCAGTGTGCATACACCATTCTCTGTGGTCTTAATTCGGCATCGATGGTCCATAGTGATTTGTTGGCCGTTTTTCAGCCAGCGCACCGTGCTGGGTTTTCCTTCTACGATACACACTAGATTGACTGTACCATGAAGATCTGCGCTCTGGTTCTTAAACACCTCTTTAAAGACAGGTCGCATGTCTTTCCGGGTTTTGTAGCCTTTGAAGGCAGCCTGGATCTTGACTGCTGCCTCTTGCAGTTCTGGTTCGTCCTCAATGCTGATGTCAACCTCTGGTGGTGCATTGTTTGGTGGTTGTGCACTCTTGGGTTCATGAATTAAAGGAAGAGTAGAGGGTTGGGTTAAACCCTCAACAAAAGAGCCAGGGGGTTGGACATCACCGGGTTTTGCTGGTATGTCAGTCAAAGCCTCTAAGAAAGTTTCATCTTCAGAAATGTAAAGGAGAGGAATATCTTCTGTCATCTTTGTTGTTTGTGGTTCTTCCTGCCTTCTCATTGGCTCGACCACAAGTTTCGCTTCCTGGTCCACTTCAGGTTCTTTTCTCATTGGTTTAACTGGTTGTCTGATTGGTTGTTTGGTGTTTGTGTCTTTCTCTGCAGCTTTAACCGGTTGCTTAATTTTCTCAACTATCTCAGAGGCTTTTGTTAATGACTGTTTCCTCTCAAATCTTGGCTGCTCTTCAACCTCTTTTTTTGAAGACCCAACTGACTGTTTAATTGTCTGATCTTCCATTACTTTCACCGCAAGTCTTGTCACCTGTTGATCATCCTGATCTGTCTCTGTGTCCCTTGAACATTGTTTTTCCATTCCTCCCTTTGTTTTGCTTTTTATCCTCGCAGGTGGTTTTGGAGGGGCGAATTCAGCCTTCTTTTCTAAAATCCTTTCTGGTTGTTCTACTGACTCTTTGTCTTCTTTGTCTTTGTCCTGGCTCTCTGCCTCTTGTTGTTTAACTAGGTCTCTCTGTTTATGGTCCTTTTCTGAATCATTTACTGTAGACTTTACTGAGTGGACAAGTATCTTTTCAGTTTCCTTTGAAACTAATTTAAGTGGTTCCTTTCCCTCTGTCACCTTCCCTTTCGATCCTATTAGTAGTTTAAAAGGTTCCTCTTCTGACTGGTCTACTTCAGCCTCCTTTACTGTTGACTTTTCTTCTTTTTCCTTTATTGTCTCTTTCATGAACTTTTCTACTGGTTTCACAGATTTTTTATCCTCACTCTTCTTCCACAGGACCGTTCCTGGAAGGTTTTCTTTCCTCTCCACTTCACTAGTTTTCTCTGAAGGCTTTCCTGGTTGTTTTGACCTCTGTTCAACTTCTTTTTTATTTTCCGGACATATTAATGGCTGTTTCTTTTGTTCAGATGCAGTGCCTCCTAGAACCCTGTCTGACTGACCTGTGTTATGGTCAGTCTTGACTATTTTCTCTAGCTTCCTCCCTGGATGCTTGGTCTCCATGAAAACGTCTTTCTCTGTTTCCAAAGTCCTTGGTTGCTCTTTTAACTCCTTGTCAACCCCATCATCCTTTTCCAGTAGTCTCACTGTCCTATCAACCTTCTTGTACACCTCACTTTCCTTCTCTTTATGCGTGTCCAGTTGCATTACACCCTGTGCAACATCAAAGTTCAGCTCCGTAGACCTTGCAGGTTGGGTGCTCTTTTGGTCTTCATTATTTTCCCTCAGCATAGACTGTTTTAGGTCAAACAATGGCTCCACATCTTTGTCTGTGTTTGTAATAGATGCTTTCCTATTTGTTCTCTTTTTGGGCTCTGGAGGAACAGGCTTCTCGTTCTCTGCAGAAGGCGAATCTTTGGAAACAGTGGCCTTTGTCCGAGGCAGTATTGTAGGCGGTTCTACCTTTGGTGCAGTGGATTGTACTGCTAGACAAAAAAAAAAGAACAATGATTTGTTGACAACTGGTTTATGCGTTGTGGAGTTTGGACAGAAAAAGAACGCGAGTAGACCTATTTTTGTTCCTGAAACTTTTCCAATTAGGTATTAAGATGTACACACCTTTCACTGATACTGTTGCAGTGGTCTCTGCACTTCCTGCGTGACATGTGTAGCTGCCACTGTCCTCAGGTTTGAGCTCCTTGATGTGGAGCTGGAGGAGGCAGCCATCCTGAGTCATGTCATACTTTTTGCTGGCTCTCAGTGGCAGCTTGTTCTTCTTCCATTGCACAGGCACTCCGGGCTTAGACAGTTCACAGCACAGTGAGGCTGTAGCTCCTTCCTCAACCTCCACACTTTGTAAATCTTTGTTGAAAAATGGGGCAAGTTCTAGGTAGATGGGACAGACCAGATCAAAACTACCGTTTGAGACAGAACTGGACAAGGTGTCAAATTTGTTTTTGTAAATATCTTTTGTTTTCACTGTTCCAGACAGTTCACACAATCCTATTTAAGTATTTGAACATTGTAGACCGCCTCCCTGTAACTGAGAACTTGAGAGATGATACAATGAGATTTCCCATGCATGCACCACACACACCTTTCACTGATACAGTTGCAGTGGTCTCTGCACTTCCTGCTTGACATGTGTAACTTCCACTGTCCTCCGGTCTGAGCTCTTTGATATTGAGCTGGAGCAAGCAGCCATCTTGCTTCATCTCGTACTTCCTGTTAACTATCAGTGGCAGCTTGTTCTTCTTCCACTGCACTGACACTCCAGGTTTAGACAGCTCACAGCACAGAGAGGCTTCACCTCCCTCATCAGCCTTCACATTTTGTAAGTCTTTCTTGAAAAATGGTGGGAGCTCTGTAAAACAGTGTCATAAAGAGGGGGGGTGTCTTATATTTAACAGAAATTGTGCTTGAGAGTTGAAATGAAGATGATAATTCTTGGAAATAAATGTAACATTTTTGTCTAGACAAACTACATATACTGCCTTACGTTGACTGATGAAAATTGCTATTTGGGGAATTACAATGAGCCCCAGATCACAAAAATATATCAACATTGCAGGGCTTTTCTGTGGCATTAAAGTATGCTATTATAGAAAACTTTGCCATTCACCAAATGCACACACCTTTCACTGATAAAGTTGCACTGGTCTCTACACTTCCTGCTTGACACGTGTAGCTGCCACTGTCCTCTGGTTTGAGCTCCTTGATGTGGAGCTGGAGGAGGCAGCCATCTTGTTTCATGTCATACTTTCTGCTAGCACTCAGTGGCAGATTGTTCTTCTTCCATTGCACTGACACTCCAGCCTTAGACAGTTCACAGCACAGGGAGGCTGTAGCTCCCTCCTCAGCCTCCATACTTACTAAGTCTTTCTTGAAGAATGGAGGGAGCTCTGGTATACAGGCAAGAAAAACAGAAATGTACAACTATATATGTAATGGGAATATCACCAAGTCGGTAGGTTTACCAAATACAGCGTAGTAATATAATCTAAGGACTATTGGATAGACCTTAGCTGTACACAAAAGTATTATACAATAAAATATGTGTAGGTCTCATTTTAAATTTTAAATTTGAATTTTCTAATTAAGTCATAACTCTCCAAACATGCACAAACCTTTCACTGATACAGCTGCAGTGGTCTCTGCACTTCCTGTTTGACATGTGTAGCTTCCACTGTCCTCAGGTTTAAGATCCTTGATGTGGAGCTGCAGGAGGCAGCCATCCTGCTTCATTTCATACTTCCTGTTAGCTCTCAGTGGCAGCTTGTTCTTCCTCCACTGTACTGACGCTCCAGGTTTAGACACCTCACAGCTCAGGGAGGCTGTAGATCCCTCATCAGCCTCCACACTTTGTAATTCTCTGTTGAAGAATGGTGTGACTTCTGCAAAGATGGGTATGGATTGGAAATTAACAGAAATATATATTTCCAGTGGAATCGGAAAAGGCCATATAGAGCAGACATCAAATTGTACATTTTCAAATGCACACACCTTTCACGGTCACAGCTGCAGTGGTCTCTGCACTTCCTGCTTTACACGTGTAGCTGCCACTGTCCTCGGGTTTGAGCTCCTTGATGTGGAGCTGGTGGAGGCAGCCATCCTGTTTCATGTCATACTTCCTGTTAGCTCTCAGTGGCAGATTGTTCTTCCTCCATTGCACAGACACTCCAGGTTTAGACAGCTCACAGAACAGGGAGGCTGTACCTCCCTCCTCAGCCTCCACACTTTGTAATTCTCTGTTAAAGAGTGGTGGGAGCTCTGCAAAGATTGGCATGGATTGGTAAAAAACACATAGACACTGGAATTGGAGAATATGTGATGATTTGACATTTAAAACTATTTAAAATGTAGATAGTGTATTGCAATAATAGTAGTTTAAAATATTCAGAAAACTTCAGACAGTCTTTAGAAAGTACACTGAATTATGTTGAATCATTCATGCAGGGCAAACACTCAATTGAACACTGTCAGATGTACACACCTTTCACTGATACAGTTGCAGTGGTCTCTGCACTTCCTGTTTGACATGTGTAACTTCCACTGTCCTCAGGTTTGAGCTCCTTGATGAGGAGCTGCACGAGACAGCCATCCTGTTTCATGTCATACTTCCTGTTCGCTCTTAGTGGCAGCTTGTTTTTCTTCCATTGCACTGACACTCCAGGCTTAGACAATTCGCAATATAGACAAGCTGTCGCTCCCTCCTCAGCCTCAACACTTACTAAGTCTTTTTTGAAGAATGGAAGAAGCTCTGGGGGAAAAAAGTGGGTGGATTTACCATATACAGTAGAGTAGGAAATCACATCGACAAGCGGATAGACCAGGAAAGTACATGAATGCATTGTACAATAAAATGCATGTAGTTCTACTGCTAAAATGTTCCGATACAGTCAAAATTCTCCAAACATGCACAGACCTTTCACTGATACAGCTGCAGTGGTCTCTGCACTTCCTGTTTGACATGTGTAGCTGCCACTGTCCTCGGGTTTAAGATCCTTGATGAGGAGCTGCAGGAGGCAGCCATCCTGCTTCATCTCGTACTTCCTGCTGGCTCTCAGTGGCAGATTGTTCTTCTTCCACTGTACTGACAGGCCAGGTTTGGACAGCTCACAGCACAGGGAGGCTGTAGCTCCCTCCTCAGCCTTCACATTCTGCAGTTCTTCTTTGAAAAATGGTGGGAGCTCTGTGAAAGATAGAATATTTAAGCATGCTATGTTTAACGTAACATAGCAGGATGTGTTAGTATAACAGAAAAAAACATTTAAGACATATACGTTAAGGCTAAATAAGGTGGATAAAAGATTTTTGATGTTTGCTCCATTAGGAAATAGTTTCAGCAAATTCAGATCAGAACGAGTAATTATTTAAAAATATTTTTCCATGATTTAAATCTTACTGACACTATAAAACTTGCAGATTATGCAGATTCACAAATGCACAAACCTTTCACCGATACAGCTGCAGTGGTCTCTGTATTTCCTGTTTGACATGTGTAGCTTCCACTGTCCTCAGGCTTTAGATCCTTGATGTGGAGCTGGAGAAGGCAACCATCCTGCTTCATCTCGTATTTCCTGTTCGCTCTTAGTGGCAGATTGTTCTTCCTCCATTGTACTGACACTCCAGGCTTAGATAGTTCACAGCACAGTGAGGCTGTAGCTCCCTCATCAACCTCCACATTTTGTAATTCTCTGCTGAAGAATGGTACAAGCTCTGCAAAAATGGGTATGGATAAAAAACGCATAATTATACATCTTTAAGGATATGTATGTAATTTACATACAACATACAAACCTTTCACTGATACAGCTGCAGTGGTCTCTACACTTCCTGTTTGACATGTGTAACTTCCACTGTCCTCAGATTTAAGATCCTTGATGAGGAGCTGGAGGAGGCAGCCATCCTGCTTCATCTCATACTTCCTGTTAGCTCTCAGTGGCAGCTTGTTCTTCTTCCATTGTACTGATAGGCCAGGTTTGGACAGCTCACAACACAGAGAGGCTGTCCCTCCCTCATCAACCTCCACATTTTGTAATTCTTCTTTGAAAAACGGTAAGAGCTCTGTGAAATATAAAATGTTTAGGGATGTTTTAGTATAACATACTTTGTGATAGATGAATGATGTTTGCTCCACTAGGAAGTAGTTTCAGAAAACTGAGAGCAATTATTATTATATAAATTATACATTATTTAAAAATGAACAAACCTTTCACTGATACAGTCGCAGTGGTCTCTGTATTTCCTGCTTGACATGTGTAGCTTCCACTGTCTTCAGGTTTTAGATCCTTGATGTGGAGTTGGAGAAGGCAACCATCCTGCTTCATCTCGTATTTCCTGTTCGCTCTTAGTGACAGATTGTTCTTCCTCCATTGTACTGACACTCCAGGCTTAGATAGTTCACAGCACAGTGAGGCTGTACCTCCCTCATCAACCTCCACACTTTGTAATTCTCCGTTGAAGAATGGTGTGACTTCTGCAAAGACGGATTGGAAAAAAGGAGAAAAGCAGAAAATACATTTAGTAATGCAGACAATATCAAGACTTTTTAACCAACTTACAATGTAGACAGTGGAATTATAATTTAACACATTCAAGAAACTTCAGACAAACTCAAGAAAGTATATTCAATTTTGTTGTCTGGTTAATTGTATGGTGAGTAGATACTCAAATGTACAATCTCAAATGCACAGACCTTTCACTGATACAGTTGCACTGGTCTCTGCACTTCCTGCTCGACATGTGTAGCTTCCACTGTCATCAGGGTTGAGATCCTTGATGAGGAGCTCGAGGAAGCAGCCGTCCTGTTTTATCTCATACTTCCTGCTGGCCCTCAGCGGCAGCTTGTTCTTCTTCCACTGTACTGATAGGCCAGGTTTGGACAGCTCACAGCACAGGGAGGCAGTACCTCCCTCGTCAACCTTCATGTTCTGCAATTCTTCTTTGAAAAATGGAGGGAGTTCTGTGAAATATAAAATATTAGTAGAATAGAGTAACTGGTGGGATGTTATAGTTAAACAACAATAACATTTAAGACCATGTAAGTTGAGGCTGAATAAGTTTGCTGCAAATAGTGAGTTCAGTTAAGAACAAGTAATTATTTAAAAATGCTTTTCCATAATTTAAAGCTTGACTGTGCAGATTCACAAGTGCACACACCTTTCACTGATAAAGTCGCAGTGGTCTCTGCACTTTCTGTTTGACACGTGTAACTGCCACTGTCTTCAGGTTTGAGCTCGTTGATGAGGAGCTGGAGGAGGCAGCCATCTTCTTTCATCTCATACTTCCTGCTGGCTCTCAGCGGCAGATTGTTCTTCTTCCATATCACTGACACTCTGGGCTTGGACAGCTCACAGCACAGGGAGGCTGTGCCTCCCTCCACAACTTTCACATTTCGTAATTCTGCTTTGAAAAATGGCGGGAGCTCTGGGAAAGATATGAGGGTAAGAGATATGAAATGAAATGGATAATATACCTAAGCGGAATAAACAGAAGAAATATGTTCATGTTTTTGTAACCTAAATATGAGAAGTGGGGTTTGCTCCATATCATATCATATTTTTAAATCATAGAGTTTCAGGAAGTTTAGATTATTTATTATAAAAAAATGCACAAACCTTTCACTGATACAGTTGCAGTGGTCTCTGCATTTCCTGTTTGACACGTGTAGCTTCCACTGTCTTCAGGTTGAAGCTCATTGATGTGGAGCTGGAGGAGGCAGCCATCTTGCTTCATCTCGTACTTTCTGCTCGCTCTCAGCGGCAGCTTGTTCTTCTTCCATTGCACTGACACTCTGGGTTTAGACAACTCACAGTGCAGGGAGGCTGTACCTCCCTCTTCAGCCTCCACACTTCTTAATTCTTTCTTGAAGAATGGAGGGAGCTCTGAGAAATGGGGACGGCACAAAAAGTCACAACAGCAATAATAACATATAATAATATGTAATATAATATGCAGTATTTGCAGATTCACACAATTACAAGGAATTACTTGAAAGTCTATATACCTGACACAAGTATGTGCACTACACTGCATCCAGTACGGACAACCAAATTGACTAATTAATTTACATTTGGTTGGACATTTTTATGTCGGAAAGTTGTTACTTCGTTCAGAAAGACCAGAATTTGTGACTGACAAACTTTTCTGTGAGATACAGTAAAAATACAGTAAGCTGTTTACTGGTTAAATGCATGCAGAGTAAACAGGGCAGTTGTTCAAATGTACACACCTGTCACTAACACAGTTGCAGTGGACTCTGCACTCCCTGCTTGACACGTGTAGCTGCCACTGTCCTCAAGTTTCAGCTCCTTGATGTGCAGCTGGAGGAAGCAGCCGTCCTGCCTTATCTCATACTTTCTGCCGGGTCTCAGTGTCAGATTGTCCTTCTTCCACTGAATCGGCACTCCAAGTTTAGACAGTTCACAGTATAAAGAGGCTGAACCTCCCTCCTCTACTTCCACACTCTGTAATTCCTCTTGGAAGAATGGAGGGAGCTCTGGAAGAGAAATAATTGAGATATGTGGTGTGATACATTCGAAAACAGGTACAGCAGAGAGCATTCCAAGTGAAACTTACCTGTTACGGTAAGTTTGGCACTGCTCTGCACATCCCCTGTGTCACAGGAGTATATTCCAGTATCCAGGGGATCCACATTATGGATGAGCAAGAGGTTAAGTTTTCCCTCCTTACGTATCTCATATTTATCACCATTTCGGAGAGGGATGTGGTTGCGCCTCCAGGTGACCGGAGAGGTAAAATCAGAGGTCGTGCAGGACAAAGTGGCAGTCTCTCCTTCCATTATCACAAGGTCTTTAGGCTTCTCCTCAAATAAAACTAGTATTTGAAAGCAAATAGAATGGTCTGGTTCAGAGGAGAGCATTACTACGGAATAATACATTTAAAATTACACTTTTGTTTCTGTTTACCTTTGGGCTTAGGAACAACTACCAGACATGCAGAGGTCCTCTCCTCCCCAATCACAAATGCCACAGTGCCTGTCTCCTCAGGCGTCGTCATAGTGAGGACCAGTCTGTGCTCACGACCCTGATATGTCATCTGGTTCATCTCGTTCTTCTGTAGAGGACTGGAGCCAAGCCACCAGACCCCCTCGCTCACGTCTGCATGGCTCAGCTCACACACAAACTCCGCATCCTCACCCGCTCTCACCGTTATGTCTTGCAGCTTGGTCACAATCTTCACGCGCTCTGTGGAGGAAGAAGAAGCTATATACAGCTGGCTTTTTAGAGATGGAGATGGAGATGGATTGTGACATATTTTACAACAACTTAGGTGAGAATGGCCTGGTGATTTTATTCATGCCCCATTTCTTGTACTGTAAATGAATTAGCCAAATATATCAATAAAAAACAGAAAAATATCAGTGAAATTGTATTGTAATGTCCACCTACCCCTCACAATCAACTTGGCAGTGGTCTTCTTGCCTCTGGTGATACAGCAGTACTCTCCAGCATCCTCTAGGCACAGTTTCTTGATCTCCAGAGTGTGTGTGGGGCCTTTCTTCTTTAAAATGCATCGCCCCCCTTCTTCCACGACAGTGTCGTCCTTTTTCCAAGTGACAGGGACATTAGCACTGGAAATTTCACAAGACAGCAGCAAAGATTTTCCTTCCATCACAGCTTGGCTCTCCAGTTCCTTCTCAAAGAACACAGATGCTGCCGCTGGTAAAAGAATAAAAGGAGGCAATGTGTTACGAAAGTTCAATTCACGTCTAAAATAATAATAATAAATACTGATGGAGCCTACAAGTGTATGTTGAGGTCTATGAAATACTCTACAACAGTAATTTCATGTACAAGCACCGGCAGTGGAGTAAGGACTGAGTAGAGCATCATGATCTTAGATAAACCACCTTATTGCAAACGGTCTTTTGAATAAAGTGTATGTCGCTGTAAGTAATGAGAATTCACGTGTTAATCGCCGCTTTGTGTGAGAAACGCAAAATGACAGCAGGTCGTGTACCTCTCACGTTCACTTCGGCCGTTGTCTTCTGCTCTCCTAAGACGCAGCTGTACTCCCCGACATCCTCAGGCTGAACGTTTTTGATGTACAACTCCGCTGTCTTCCCTTTCTGTGTCATTCGATATCTTCCTCCATGACAGAGCTGGTCCTCGGCCTTCCACCACTGCACAGGCACCCCAGCCCTGGACAGTTCACAGCGAAGGATCACGTTGCCTCCTTCGGCGGCCTCCTGGTTCTTCAGACCCGTTTTAAATGAGAGGGGGATAGCTGTGGACAAATCAAGTTTAAATACATGTTAACCTGCCTCAGACTGTTACATGGTTTAAGATGTTTCTAGGTGTAGGGCACTATAACATCCTGCTATTTTCTGGCCTGACATTCAAACCTGAATAACCACAAATCGAAATACATGTCAGTTTTCCTCATTTTTTAAAAGAGAGTAATAAAGTTTAAAACATGCTCGCATCTACAAGCTGCCCTTACGTGTGATGGTGACGTTGGATGTGGTCTTGATGTCACTGTATATACAGCTGTAAAGCCCGCTGTCCTCCAGCTGTGTGGTTTTGATGGTCAGCTCCATGATGCTGTTTCGATTTTTAATCTGGTACTTGAAATTATTCTTCAGCACCTCTTGCCCTTTCCTCCACTCCACGGCAAGGCCAGGCTTAGACAGCTCACAGCTCAGTGTCACACTGTTCTCCTCCTCCACCTGCTCATTCTTTAACTTTGTCTTGAATGTGATGGGAGGAGCTGCAAGGACAACAACCAGCGCGTGGTTATTTTCTAAAAAAGGAGAAGTTTAGATATTTGTTATGTCATCGGCGTGGGATCTCTCTCTTACCTTTAACGGTAAGCTCAGCAGTTGACTGGCAGTCGTTGGTCTTGCAGGTGTATTTTCCAGCATCGCTCTCCTCTATGTTGTTGATGATCAGTTTGGTGAGACGTCCCTCCTGTTTCATCTCATATTTGTATCCAGGTTTGAGGATGACTCTGCCTTTTCTCCAGTCCACTGGAGCCCCTGGTTTGGAGAGCTCACAGCAGAAAACTCCACTGTCCCCTTCCCTCACCTCCAAATTCTCCACCTCTTGTTTAAATGTCACAGGAATCGCTGACAAAAACAACCAAACAGCAACTTAGGCAAAATCTGAAATTGCAATAGCGCACTCTCGCTCTCATTTTTCCTTACTTTGTAAGAAATACAGGACAGTCTGTCTCACTGTGGTTAAGAAACAAATTCACCCACTCAGTAGTGTATTTCCATGTAATGGCTGTAGTGCTACTTACCTCTTACTTTGATGTCAGCTGAAGTCACAACAGTGCCAACTGAACAGCTGTACTCCCCAGCATCTGAGAGAATTAGATTTTTGATCATCATCTCAGCCACCCTGCCTTCTTGCTTCATCTCGTATTTTTGCCCCTCTTTCAGCAGTTGAGTATCTTTCCTCCACTCCACTGAGACTCCAGGTTTGGAAAGCTCACACCGCAGAGTCACGCTGCCCTCCTCCACAGCCTCCTGGTTCCTCAGCTTCTGTTTGAAAGTCACTGGGATGCCTGAGCAGTGATAACCCAGAGAGACAACACAAACAAACTGTATAAGATGGGCCAAATCGTGTCGTATCTATGTTAGATAATGTGTAGGTGCTCTCACCGGTGATGATGATGGTGGCTGTAGTTTTTATGTCATCACAAACACAGCTGTATGTGCCACTGTCCTCAGGCTGGCTTTTCCTGATGAGCAGCTCCACGGTGGAGCCGCTCTGCTTCATCTGGTATTTCTCCGTGTTGGTTAACACATTATCTCCTTTTTTCCACTGCACCGGAGTGCCAGATTTAGAGAGCGCACAGCTGAGTGTCACTCCATTGCCCTCTTGCACCTGAATATTCTTCAGTTCTTGAAGGAATTTCATGGGCCGTTCTAGAGGAGGGCAAATATCAAAATGAGGTAAAAACATTTTCATATGGAGAGGAATGTCTTCTGGTCTCTAGTCCTGATTAATAAGTCAAACAAAGTGACATTCATGAAGATCTTTTTAGGTAACACACCCGTGGTATTTGTGTTCCCAGACATTAAAACAGCGTCGCCTCTATCAGTCAACTGACAGTTGGATTTGCTTTGTCTCATTACTTCATTTGGTGATAGATAGTGAGAGACATTTATCTAAATAAATTTTTACTTTAACCTTAAACCATGACCCCGATGGTTTCTCAGGTGCCCCTCTAGCCCAAGATGCAAGAAAATGTGGTGACATACCCTTTTTTTTTTTTTTTTTACCCCCGTCTGAGGGATCTGGATCTGTGTTGTAACCCAGAGCATATACCATGTAATCATGAGCTCTTTAGTACATTCAAAAGAACACAAGAAAAACATAATAAATAAATGTAATTTACTGTTATGTGCGCACTCACCATTCACAATGACCTTAGCTGTTGTCATCTGTTCTCCACATACACATGTATAATCTCCATTGTCGTCCAGGCTCACGTCCGTGATCTTGAGCTCCACCTGCAGATCCTTCTTCCTCATCTGATATTTGTCTCCGTTTTTCAGCAGCTCTCTTCCTCTCCTCCACTCCACAGAAGAGGCCGGTTTGTCAAGCTCACAGCGCAGAATCACACTGTTGCCCTCCATCACCTCCTGGTTGACTAGTGGCATCTTAAAACTTGGTGGTAAACCTGTCAATTAGAGAAACTCTTGCTTGTGAAGGTGTTTGCCTGACCATCGGCAGCTATTTGGGGTTTGGGCTCAAATCACCAACCCTGTGATTAGTGGCCAAATTTAAAAATCAACTAAAAACACTGGGCAAATAAGACTGGGTCGAAGTCTAGTTGGTCAATGTGCTCCTGAGGACAGAATTCAGGACTTCCCACGCCTCACTGTAAAAGTCTCATGAGGATGTACATGGTTCTTCATTTTGAAAGAACAATGTGGAAAGCTTGTCCTTCTTTGCTGAAGTCAGGGTCAAATAAAAGATAGAAAATAATCCAAGCAAATCTTTTCTGAACCAAAAAAGCTATAAAAAAAAACATGGTAACAATTATCTGATATCTACTGAATTCCACATTTTCAGTATAGCAAAGAACATAATACATATTACATGGAAGTTACAATGTACCGATGATGTTAGCAACACGGCAGGTATGCTCACTGTCATGCTCATCATCCGTTTTCTAGCTAATCATTCAGTTAAAGCTGAATCGTGGAATGGATTAAATACAGAGCCCTGAGACAAAAAACAAAAAACAACAACTGGTGAGCCATTTTCTAAGCAGAAATGAGTCTAGACTTAGTCTAGAGTCTAGTTTGTTTTCTGTCTGTTTATGGTTTAAGTGGCCTGTGAAACAGGTGGGTTTCTTTTAGGTTACTCTCTTTTCATCTTCTCGCTTGATCCTGATAAAAATAAATAAACTTTTGTTCTTACAGAGGAGAAAACAATTTATATCAGACTTGGAAAATGGATCACAAGAATCCTTTTTTCCTCACATGACTCTCAGGGATTCTGTAACTATATGATAATCCATTATAGGATTACACTAATACTAGAATTTAGTAGAGAACTGTTGGAATGTGTCTAATTGCAAGTTAAACACATCAATATAACGCGACTCTACATCCCATCTATTGTATCTTTCCACCCAACTACTAATTGGGTGACAACATATGAAAAAATAATCTCTCCATTGACCTTAAGTGAAATGAATAATGGTGCTCACACAGTGCTGATACCCACTGGATCTATTTTGTTTTTGTACTAAATCAGAGCTGACCTCTTTGACGTCTGTGCTCAGGTGATTCTGTTGAATACATTAGGAGAATTTAAAAAAGAGGAAGACACGTTTAACCGGATAAAGAACCCAAAATACGTTATGTGAGGGAACTTTGACTGAAATGTCTCTTACCTCGGACAGTGAGCTCAGCGGTCGATTGGCTGTCTTTGGTCTTGCAGGTGTATTTCCCAGCGTCACTCTCCTCTATGTTGTTGATGATTAGCTTACTGAGACGTCCCTCCTGCTTCATCTCATATTTTCTCCCAGGCTTCAAGATCACCCTGCCTTTCCTCCACTCCACTGGAGCTCCAGGTCTGGAAAGCTCACAGCAGAAAACTCCACCATCGCCTTCTTTCACCACCAGGGACTGGATCTCTCGTTTGAACATCACAGGAAGTGCTGTTGTGGATATATAATAGGTAATCATGTATTCACTGAATGCATTCATTTGCAACCTGCCAAGTTCACTCTTCTTCTTTTGTCGCAATACAAGGAGCAGGCACCTACATTTTTATTCTCCTACTCTCCTCAAAGCCATAAAAAAATTGGGAATGAAGTCAGAGGTACACGACATAAGTAAATAACAGCTATATGGAGACATATCCAGCGGCGGTACCCATAAGCTTTTAAGATATTATCATCAAAATGATTTAAAGATTACATCAACCATATAATCACTATTCTAAATATACTGCAAAGATAATATTGGAAACAGGTATGAAATCCTATTCATGGGTCTTCAAACTTACGTTTCACTTTGACTTCAGCTGTGGTTTTCTCATCTCCTGTGATGCAGCTGTACTTCCCGGCATCCTCTGGTTGGACGTTGAGAATGGTCATCTGAGCCACCTTTCCTTCTACCTTCATCTGATACTTTCCCCGAAACATCTCCTCAGTCAGCACCTGAGCCTCCCTCTGCCACTGAACCAGGATTCCCTTCTTGGACAGCTCACAGCGTAAAGTCACACTGTTCCCTTCTTCAGCCTCCTGGCTCTTTAGGCTCACTCTGAATGTGGCGGGAACAGCTGTTGAACCAAACACAGATACCGTTTTACATGTAAAGCAGAACACGAGCAAGAACATGTGTGCTTCTCAGGTAACTCAATGCACTCCTGACACGCATCTCACACAATAGACATACCGATGACTTTAACAGTGGCCTTTGTCCTCTGCTCTCTACACATACAGGTGTAGACGCCGCTGTCCTCTGGATCAGCATCTTTGATGATCAACTCCAGGGCTGAGTCCCTCTGCTTTATTTGGTACTTCTCTCCATTCTCCAAGAGATCTCCACCAAGCCTCCACTCAACTGGGACACCAGGCTTAGAGATCTCACAATACAGCGTGATGTTGTGTCCTTCCTCCACTTGGATATTCTTCAGTTTTTGCTTGAAGGTGATGGGAAGAGCTGAAAGATAAAGTTAGATTCACTGGGAAAAAAGGATATAAATCAAGAATTTGGTGATCAGACACGATCAGTTTTTCTATTGTAAAATTATACATTTTGCAAAATGATGGAGAGTTAAAGTACCTACTATTGATGCATGTTATGATTCTAATTGACTTCAAACAGTTGTGACAATTCAATTAATCACTCTGTATTGTTTTTTAAGTGTGCTTTGTTGTGTTTTAATGTCTATGTCCATGTGTATGACTTCCTACAAAGTAAAGTAGTAGACCATAACTGAAACACTGTCAATAACAAACAGTTACCATTAACAGTCAGAGTCGCGGTGGTCTCTATGTTTCCGCAGATGCACGTGTAGATATCGCTGTCCTCAGGCGTTACATCAAAGATCCTCAGTTCAATCAGCGTGTCTCTCTGCCGCATGTGATATTTTTCTCCATTCCTGATAGGTTCATTCCCTCTCTTCCTCCACTCCACATTGTGACCAGGTTTGGACAGCTCACAGCGGAAAGCCGCTATGTTGCCCTCCTCGATCAGGACATTCCTCATCTTATGCTTAAAGGTGACCGGGAGAGCTGAGGAGTCATGGGTGACACAAAATGATTATTGATGATGCATTATTGATAATTATCAACATCAGCCTATAAGTATGTCCTACCAGAGATTCTGACAGTGGCAGATGTCGTCTGATCAGCGCACACACAGCTGTAGACCCCACTGTCCTCAGGCACAGGCTTCCATATCAGAAGCTCCAAGTTGGTCTCCCGTCTCCTTATCTGGTACTTAACCCCATTCTTCAACAGCACATTATCCTTCCTCCATTCTACTGGGAACCCGGGTTTAGACAGCTCACAGCGCAGTATGACATTATTTCCTTCCTCTGCTTGCATGTTCTTTAACTGCTGTATGAAGGTAATGGGGATAGCTGGAAAACAGGAGGTGACACTTGTTAATAAATTCAGTTAGGAGCAAGGTGAGAATAGTAAATTGGTGAAACAATTCTATGCATGGGCATAAATACATAAATAATATCCCAGCCTGTCAGCAACTTGTCATAGAGATATGAGACAAAATGACAACACAGCACCCAATAAAAATTGTTAACACTCCATAACAGAATACATTATCTTTTTGCATAATGGAGCTATGCAACAAGCAAAACATTTCATGATACAGACAAATCAGAGAAGAGAATCAAGTATCTAAAATATAGTGACATTTATTCTGGAAGGTAAAAACCTTTTGCTGTGCTGATTTTGTAACTGAAATGCTCTTGCTCTTATTTATAAGGATGGTTAAATGCACATGACAGTAAGGAGTTAATGTCATACCGTGAACTTTGAGGCTTGCTGTTGTGCAGTGATCTCTGCACTGACAGGTATATTCTCCCGAGTCGCTGGGCTTCAGGGCTTTGATGGTTAGGGAATTGACTGTCTTCCTCTGTTTCATTGTGTACTTATCCCCAGGCCTGATACTCTCAAAACCTTTCCTCCAGTGGTACTGGACCCCAGGCAGAGAGTATTCACAGGTCAGGGTCAGGGTCTCACCCTCTTTGGCCTCCACAGGCTTTAGTGGCTGGATGAACTCCGCTGGAATAGCTAAGAAATACAACAAAAAGTAAAAACAAGGGGGTAATGCATAATTCTCAATAATCCAATATAGAAACCTGTCTGATACCTAGGTCAAAGGCAGCAGGCAACAGTAAAATATCCTTGCCTAAACTGAGTATCAACTAGGAATTACAATACCTTTGACAGTCACGACGGCCCTGGTTGTAACAGATCCAGCGCTGCACTCATAGACTCCAGCATCATTGTTGCAGACCTCCCGAATCGTCAGCCAGGCCTCACAGCCAGAACGACTGGCAAAATACTTTGAGGAGTGCCACATCAGGCAGCCATCTTTGTACCACAGGATGTGACATGGCTTGGAGGTCACACAAGACAAAACCAAAGCACCTCCTTCAATAGCCTCACAGTCTTGCAGCGCCTTAATGATGGTGGGACGTCTCTCTGGGAACGTGACGAAGATGAAGCCAAATCAAGATCAAATCAAAGGTGACTTAAAAATACACAAAATAATTGCAGATGAAAGCCTCACCTCTAACCAACAGTGAGGCATAGGATCTTTTGTTCCCTGCTGAAAACGAGATAGTGCCAGTATCTTTGCGGGCAAGCTGTCTGAATGTGAGCGTGTGGTAGCCTCCGGGCACCATCTGGATCTCATTGAGGTCATTGGTGTACAGTAGAGTCTCATCCAGATACCACTTGACCCCGATGTAGTCACTGGGACAAATTCGACACCTGAATGTGACTGTGTCACCCTCCAGACACTCAACATCCTCCAGTTCATCCAGGATCAACACTTTTTGACCTGACAGATGAAAAAGTCAAAAATCCCATAATCATCATTTACAGTAGCTATTAGAATCTTGAGACGCCTAAATACGTCAGCTATTGCATGTGCATTCCTTCAATTTATTGTTGAGTATTTACTTTGAATTATATCAGTTTATCATTCAGTTAAAAGGGATAAAAAAGAAATTCAATTAGTCATAAACCTTTATCCCAAACACCATTTGAACCCAGTTAAATTTAAACCACAGTGATGCAATGTTCAGTGTCTGCGGTCTCACCCTGCACAGTCAGCTGTGCCCGGCTCTGCATTGTACCGACGTCACACACGTAAATATCTGTGTCCGATTTCTCCAGACATGTGATGGTGAGGGACAGCACCACGCCCTTCTGCCTCATGACGTACTTCCTACCGGACCTTAGCTCCAAAATGCCCCTCAGCCAAGTCACCTGCTTGGCTGGCCGCCTGGTCTCACACTCCAAGGTCACTTTACCTTTTTCATCTGCTTGTGTGTCCCTTAACTCCCTTGCAAAACGTGTGCTGGAGTTCTGAAAGGAATGATGACGTTTAGAAAACTAAGTCAAGCTTCACATTTGGTGCTGAACTTGAGAGCAGCATTGATTTTCATACCACCACAGTAAAGAGCACTACATTGTGCAGTACATGTTCATCTCCTAACATTTGCAAAGCCCTCACCTACCTCTGATCTCCAGCTTGGCACGTGAGGAAACACCTTCAGCCTCACAGCAGTACTCTCCAGAGTCTCTGATGGTGGAATTCTTGATCACCAGTCTCGCCAGATTCTTCTCCACACTCATCTCATACTTAGGGCCCTGCCTAATCAAATGGCCGTTTTTCAACCAATGAATGGTGACATCTGGATTGCTTATCTCACAGCTCAGCTCTGCGTCTTCACCCGGCACTGCTTTGACATTCAACAGGTCCCTGAAGATGTGCACTGGCTTCTCTGTAAGGAGGAAGAATGAACATTCACTCACATTCAGGCTTTTTTTTTGTCACATAAATCCATCTACCCAAAGGCATATTTCAAAATAATATACAGTATCAGATAAAGTGCATTTATTCACCTTTAACAAAGAGCATAGTCCTACAGCTCAGGTCTTTAATTGTGAAGACAACGTCTCCAGCGTCAGTCAGCATAGCATCTCTAATGGTCATCTTATACTTGCAGCCATTGTTGATAACCTGGATACGGCTATTGGTGACCACCGCCTGCCCATTGATGGTCCAAGAAGGCTCATCATCGAGATCATGAGAGAGGTGACAATCAAAAGTGCAGCTTTCGCCTTCGAGGACAGATGTTGTCTTGATACGCTGAACAATAGTGACGTGTAAGTCTGCAAATAAGGTATTAAAAACAAAGCAGCTTTATTACAGGAAATATATCTCAGCGGTGCTTGGTGTGAGTTTTCTCATTCCATCAATCATTTGGTGGCACCGCTGTCAAATTACCACCGATTTATTCCTACTACTCACCATGTACAGTCACTTTAGCTTTGGTCTGGCTCGTGCCCAGGTCACAGGTGTACTGTCCAGCGTCATCCTTGCTCAGTGAATGGATGATCAGTGCCATGGACTTCCCAAATTGGAGTATCTCATATTTATCATCAGCAGTCAGGACCATGCCATCCTTCCTCCAAACAGGGGTCACTGTCTCTTTGGAAATTTCACACTGCAAGCAAACTTCTCCTTGCTCTTCTCCTGCTGCGTCTTCTAGAGACCTCAGGAACACTGCTGGGCGCTCTGCAGCAACATCATTCACATATATTCAGATACAAGCATCGGATAAATCATACACATTAGTTATTCCCTCAGCTCACCTTTGACCTTTAAGGCGGTTGTCTCAGAGAGAGGGCCTGTTTTGAAGGTGACCCTGCTCTCCTGGGGCCGCAGCTTCTTGATTGTGAGGCTGTGCATAGTGCCCATGTGCTGGATCCTGTTGATGGCATTGGAATAGAGGCGAACATTGTTGAGGAGCCACTCCACATTGGCCACCACATAGTTGAGCTCACAAGAGTATGTGGCAATGCCATCCTCCTCAATTTCCACCGGCTCAAGGTGTTTAACCAACTTCAGCGTTCGCACTACAATGAAAGAGGGGATACATTATTTATTATAAAGATGTAGTGAATATCCAGTACAGAAAGTTATTACTCAACCATGTTTAACCTACCTTCCACCTCCACATGCGCTGTGCTCTGCGAACCTCCAGCAATGCAGCGGTACTTTCCTGCATCCATTCCTGTCAGGCCATGTATGGTCAGCTGTGCCCGTTTCCCTTCCCTCTTCATGCTGTACTTGTTTGAGCTCTTCAGAGCCGTACGACCTTTAAACCACCGCACCAGCCTGGGAGAGGGGGCAAACCCACAGCTCAGTGTCACAGAGCTGTTCTCCTTGGCTTCTACATCGTCCAAGTGGTTGGCGACCTGAAGGGGTCGTTCTAGAGAGGTGAAATATAAAGCAGCTTAGTGAGACATTGTTTTTACAAATTCAGTTCAATGATAAATGCTACCCAAACTGCACTGAACATGGTTCCTACTAACTTTCGTATCCTACAGTAAGAGATAGAAAGAGAAGTCTTTCTTCCGGTTTAAGCAACTCACCCTTGACAGTAAGCTGAGCAGTAGAACGACTCTTGCCTGCTACAAAGAGCACAGGGCCAGACATGGAGCTTTCTGTGGAGTTGAGACAGAGGCTGTGGATGGTTCCCTCCCTGTCAATGTTAACTGCTGCACTGGGTTCCAACACCTCACCGTTCAGGGTCCACCGAGGCGGCCTCCCTGATTTTAGGTTGGTCTCCACTTGGAACAGAGCGGGTTCTGGCTCCATCACTGCCACTGATTTCATCCCCCGTACTATGCTGATAGCCTGCTCTGCATGTGCAGCAATAATACACCATCATCACTACTACTGACACAACTCCTGACTTATACAGTGTCATTACAAAACACACTCTCGATTGTATAGTTTGCACATTACGAACACATGAACATTAAGGAATTACCCATAGATACTCAAATGAGGGTGCATGAATGCAAGACATACATTGAGACTGATATGATTAATGTGACAGCAGGCGTCTCACCCTCCACCAGAAGCTGACAAGAGGTTTTGTCATCTCCTGCATCACAGGTGTAGGTGTCCTCATCTGAAGAGCAGACGTCATCGATCGTCAGCTGCCTGTAGATATCTTGGCTGATTAGTTGGTACTTCTTACTGGGCAGGAGCTCCTTCCTGTCCTTGTACCACTTGACCTGAGCGTTAGGCCTCGACACCTGGCACTCCAGCAAACCCCGGTGGCGATACATTGCTATCTTGACCCTCAAAGGACGCACTATTTGGACAGGGAGTTCTGAAGAAGAGAGGAACGGGCTGTAAATCTCCTGTGACCGGATGTGGTCAGACAGAATTTCCTCCATAGATTTGTTAAACTTGCAACTGATGGCTCACCTTTCACTGTGAGAGTTGCATATGATGAGACGCGCTCTGCGGTGAACCTGATCTCTCCGGCATGCTCTGGTCTGACTGACTTGAAGAACAGGGTGTGAGTTTTACCTGCAATCAGCAAAATGTACTGCATTTAACCTGTTGTGTATATCATTTGTGTATTTCTCGGTAACGTTGAATGCACAATGAAACAAACACCGGGGTGTATTTAGGTTGAGTAGAACCCATGTGGCTGGTCTCTTACCCTGATGTCTGATCTTGATGTTGTCCCCAGGTCGAATTCGGCAGTCATCCCTGTACCACCGACCATCGACATCCACCTGATTGACCTCACACAAGAAGTTCACAGTTTGACGCTCCATGGTGTCAACGTCGTCCAGCTCCTTCAATATCTGGATGTCCCTAGCTGGCAGAGGATAACCAAACCATGACTGTAAACTTAAAACTTAAAGTTAAAGCAGCTAAACTGGTTTTTATGAATCTGCTTGTCACTTTTGATTGCCTTAATATAAGTGTTTGAATGTTCTTTTATTCATAAAGGCAACATGGCTCTAATGTAGCTCTTAAAACCACTAAAAGACTGTGAGTCTAGAGTCATGCCAGCAGCAACTTAGGCACAACAGTACATCGACTTAAATCAGCCTGCCATCTTACCATCTTACCTCTGACAGTGAGTCTGCCTGATGTCTGAATGCCACTGGCCTGAAAAGAGAACAGGCCTGCATCTACCAAAGACACCCTGTTCAGTATGAGGGAGTGTTTCTTCCCATGCGTGCTGATGCGACAGCTGGGCTTGGACTTGACTTGCATCCCATCTCTCATCCACACACCCTCAATATAGGCCAGGTTGAGGGTCACCTCAAAAGAGCAGCTCTCACACTCGGACACCTCCACATCCTCCAATCCCTTCACCACCTGCAGACGGTTCTCTGGCGCACAAACACGTGCAGAAAAAGTATTAGAGATTCAAAATCTCATTGCATGGACTACACTGAAATGTACAACTCGGTGCGAGAAGAAAACTTACTTGCAGCAGCTACTATTCCTCCAGGTATAGTGTCTCCCATGCTTCTTGCTCTCTTTCAGTGTGATTGTGGAATCTTGTTTGCTTTTTACCACAGTTATCACAGAAGGCCTACAACTGTAATATGAAGAAATATATATTGGGTGATAATCTGATTCAGAAAATGACTCATAATTGTTGTTATTATAAAGGATACTTGGTACGTTTCACAGAAACCTCTCAGCCTAATAACGATATAAATCTTCACTTCCAAAATGGAAACATTGTCAAAATGGATACACATGGCATCACCCTCATATGGTTGATGGCATGTGATGGCATGCCAGTCCTCCACAGTAATGAAGAGCAGAGAAATCTCTGTCACCTCACTTGGCTGAGCTCAGCACCACCGATATAGACTCAGCTGTGTCGCCACCTCTATGAGGCTGCACGCACTGAACTGAGAAGCTTTAAAAAAACAAACGCAAAGCCAAATGAGATCTGACAATTACTAAACTCATTGATATGATATTTGAGATCATGAAACACTCTCCAGAGGCTGGCTCCTCCCACCATTACACGAGGCATGAGGTTGTTCAAGCACTCCAAGAGGAGGGTCGGTCTATCTTGTTACCTTCTGTACCAAAAACACTTCATAATGTGTCACACAATGACAATAAATTTGATTTGAACTAGATTAACTCTAGATTAACTCTCTATTAACACTAGAGGCCTAAAAAATTCAAAGTAAAAGTAAAGTCCAATGTAATGCTCCCCAAGATGGCATGTGAAATGAACAAATACTATGCAAATAAAAAAAATCCTTTAAAATAAGTTGAAATAAAGCTGAGAGTGAAATACAGTATACAGTACAGATTTTGACAGTACATGAAATTTGCATGTCTATAACTGCACGGTGTATTTTTGTATTTATATCCGCATTCAATAGTGACGCGTCGTTTGGTTCTATAAAGTTTATGCAAGGGCTAGAAAAAAATCCCCACCATAGTAACACCAAGAAGTCAAGATATCACATCAAGATGCAGCAACGCACCCACCTTCAATGTAGACAGGTGTTTACTAGAAAGAATAAATCCATGCATGCCCTCTTGCTGCTTCCATGGAAAAGAATCAAAACACTTTCACCGGAAAAAGCGCCTAACAAAAGATCCAACATGGCAACCCATCTATACAAGTCTTGTCTTGTGTCTCACAAAGACTCCAAACAACAAACATCTAGCCAAAGGAGAGCATGCCCAGGTTTGAAAGCTGCTTCCCAGTCCCCAAAGCAGGGAGCCTATAGCCTTTTCCCTTTTTTTCTTGCTTTGATGGAGAGTAGTGCTGAACAGCTGACATATCTCTCCCCACATACTAACCTCCAAAATAGCCTTCTGTCAGTATGAGGGCAAAGATAGCTTTGGCTTTATTGGTTAGAGCCAACTCATGCCCAGCATCAGTAGAACTATAAAAAAAACAAAAAACATTCAAAATGTATACAACAGGCTCAGTGTGGTTGATGGTTTTCTAGTGTGCATGAATGAGTGAGAGACAAGCTTAGTGCAAATTACTCAAAGGCATCCCAGGAAGTGAAAGTTATCTTCGTGTAGCATGAGGATGTAGATGACCGGTCGACACAGTTTGTACTGTCTGCACGCGAATGTGTTTTGCAAATAACCAAATTCCAAGATAGAAGTGCATCATTCCACGTATTAGAAGGCTGATGTAGTTTAATCACATGCCCTATAAAATACTGACCCAATATCCGTCGCTGTGTTGAACCTCAGGTTAGAGAGATCATGGATCACCACAGGGAGTTTCCACCACTGCTGCAGCTGAAAGGTCACAAAAGGTTAAACGATATAAAGACACACCTTTCTTATATAACACAGATCAGCATTCCCTTGTGGGGTGGGTTATTCAGAGTAAGTGATGATTTGGTTTTTGACCCATGATGGCTCAATTCTCAATACTCATGACTCAATGGACACCAGATTGAAAAAACACAGAAAAGATTAAAAGAAACAAAGCAGCCATGCAACAGAGATATTGATTCCACATAGTGGGTGAACACCGGTGTACCCACCTCTCGCTCCTCCTATCCGAGCTATGTTAGGCTCAGGTGTTTCTGTTTACATTCACGAGGTTGAGATTTTGGGGTTCCCTCATCCAGATAAAGACAGAAGAAAGCCAGCACTACCCTTCATTGTGTTCCCCTCAATTTGATAGACAGTTCCATGTGCCACCGACTGCTCCAGTGAAACCCGCCCGGATAATCTCTGTGTATCCCTGCTGGGACACAAAAACAACTTGTCGTCACTGACAGGGGAACGACAGACAGAAGCTAACCATCTCATTTTACATTTCAGCAGGCCATTCATTACAATGCTCTTAACAGATTTCTTGTGGCATGTGAGAAAGAAAGGATACAGAGTCAGACTTTTTGCTTAAGCAAACTTCAAAACAGGATGTAAACTCCCCTGAAGATTGGCGTCAGAAATGACTCAAAACTGTGTCGCGCCGCAGTGAAGATGGCCGACAGTCTTGAAATGTGGGTCTTCACGTGTGTAACATCCCGTCGATGGCGCACATAGGCTAAAAATAGAGTAATGTTAAAGGAACCAAAGCAATGTGAGGATGTGTTGAGTGACTTTAGAACTCGACAAAACAGCTGAACAGTTCACCTAAGCCTCTGGATCCTTGTTTGGAAACACTCCCCCCTTGTGTGTGTCACATTTCCTTTGGTCCAGACTCTCTACACCTGACAGCAGTCATAATAGATAATAGTTCAACATACAGTATATTCAGCCTACAGTAGTCATCTAATCATCAACCCAGTCAGCTAAAATGCCATTTCATCCAGGTGTTGTGAGCAACACATAGTGTTAGTGTGTTATCATTCCAACATAAATTCATAACTGTGTCATAGTCAGGCAGCTATAGTCATACAGTAGAACAACCTTAGATGCCCTTGACTGAAGAAAGTAAACGAGACAGTCTTGGCATGTCTAATTACAGCATGGCCTTGAGTCTGATGACTACAGCCATAGGGGTCCGTCCACCCATGCCAATGTATTTCAGATCATATTTATATAGAATATGTAGCGTGGTTGGCTGCATACTGAGGTAAATATTTCGACCAGACCAGTCATCCAGTAGATCAACTCCAAACATAATCACATGCAAGAGGTATTACACGGTTTAAAGTGTACATAACACACAAATGGAACACAATGCTGAGGTTTTATTAGTGGTAAGAGCAGAAATAGAAGGACTATTTATGTTCTTATCTTTGGACAAAATCATCGTTGATACCTGCTTAAACTTTAATATGATGGTCTTAAGGCAGGAATTATCACCCTCCCTTATAGGCCATGCAAGCCCTACATGAAATGTGTGTGGTATGGCTCTCTCACATTTTCTAACATGAACTAGTAAAAGCATTTCACTGCTTAATATTTCTGTCACATCCTGAAAAAACGTTCCTGATAGTCCCAGTTAACAAAAACAAAATGACTGCTTTTAATTGGATTCCTTTTTATTTATTATTATTTAGAAGATAGCCATCAGAAGACATTTCACATATTTAACAACATTCAGTTGTGATAAAAACATGAAGACAAACTTATTTTTTCCCTTTCTTCTTTGCACTTTTGCCTTTTTTGCCTTTATCTTTAACTGGCGCCTCCCCTTCTTCTTCTTCCTTTCCTGTGGCAGCTTTAATTCTCTTCTTTCCAAGGGGTGTCTTTGCATACCAGTTCTGCAGATATGAAAGAAAGGGGAAAAAAACATATACTATGATTATAATAATAAAATGAATGAGTCACAATTTGAATGAAAATGCAGTATAAATATATGAGATATCCACTGTACTTTAAGAGACTCTTCTTCTTCCTGAAACACAGGGTCAATCTTGGCTAATGGAACGACAAACTCATCAGCAGTGAGTGGTCTGTTTGCCTGCTGTAGGATGCGACGCTTGGTGATAACGCTCTGGATCACTTGGACGATGTGACCAGGCGTGTAGCCATCAGAAATCTTCGCAAGACAGCTGAGCTCCAGTGCCTCCAACTCACCGCCTTGATTTTTGATCAGTTGCTTCCACAAGACTGGAGGCAAAAGTCATTAAAAAAGTAATTTTAAAGACATCATTAACATCATATTAAAACTTTTAATTGTTTCTATACTTACTGCGTCTTGAGCCATAGTCAGGTCTTGGGATGAGGATGATTTTGCTGTACATTTTACACAGTGACTTGATATCAGCACTTAGTGGGTCTTTAGTTGTTCCTATTATCAGAACACGATCCTCCCCTTTGATCAGCTTGAGAGACTTGGGCAAGTCTTTCTTCAGACGTTTTGGTTCTAACTGCGTACACATACAAAATGGTTTCAATGACCAACTGAAACGTTTAATAACATAATAATGCTATTCAACCTTTGCACTTGCACTCAGAAATACCTCTTTTTCTTCCTTGGGAACTTTCTTGTAGAACATTTTTTCTGCATCTTCAATCCATATTACAGAAGGCTGCAGCAATCTTGCAACCTGTGTAAAGATGGTAATGAAGAAATGCGGACGAGTCATCTATCTATCTATCTATCTATCTATCTATCTATCTATCTATCTATCTATCTACCTTTAACACCATGTGAAGCATCATTGCGAGGCCACTCTTGCCTGGGTACTTTCCTGCTGTGTTCAGAGGTGACAGATCAAACAGGTTGGCGCCGATCTCCTGACAGATTGCATGGACCAACATCTTCTTACCTACACCAGCCGGCCCTACCAGTAGGATGGCCTTAATCAGAGGTGCCTTCTCATGTACCACCTGAGAGCCTGCAGACATCATCTTATTTACAAATCACAAGAAACATTTTCAGTTCAATTTATTTTGAATATGACTTGAATAACGTTCTTACCTAATGGTAGAACTGCATACAGAGATAAGACCTGCCGCACATCTGACAATGATGGCATGGGCTCAATGTCATTTTGTCTCAGTGTGGTCCCAAGGTAGCTATAGTCACCTAGGAACAAGAGGACTATTAGATTACCATCAGTTATTAATCTGCAAAGTGAATTATTTTGTTGAATTTTGAAAAACGTTTTAGCAATCACAAACCAGAAGAGGGCAGCACATCACCACTAAATAGTTTATAGTGGCCGCGACCATTACAAAGTAGTGTATTGTAAAAGTTTTGTGCTATATCTATGTATTGATTTCTGTCGGATTAAAAGTCCACATATAGTTGTGATCATTAAAACACAAAGAATTAGGAAAGATGACACAGCAGTTAACACAAACAATTTACAAAGTCTTACCCAAGTAATCCTGCATCCTAACATTATTTGCCTGTTTCAACAGGCCTTGTTCCACCAGCTCCTGACACAGGGACTCAAGAGTCCTAGCAGATGTGAATAAATGATGTAATTGTTTTTCTCCAGTTTTCTTCCAATTAGCATTCACAAATTTATTGATTTCATACAACTTAATGCTTTTCAGGAAAATCATATATTCCACATGTGCATCCTCTGTGTGACCTCACCTGTCAGATGTCAGATCTTTCTCCTTTTTTTTCTTCTTTCCACTCTTAGATCCTTTCTTTTTCTGCGCAGTGTTATCAGGACACAGTTCAAGATAATCAATGTCAACTGTGTGTGAATTGGCATTTGTTGTTCATTTATTACCTTGGTATTTCCTTTGGTTTTACCACCCTTGTCTTTATCCACAGCTAGCTTCCATTCAGCTAGCTCTTGTCTCATCTGCTCATCGACCTGACACAAGCAGAACAGACTAATGAACACAGGTGGTGGCGTGAGACACTGAACTGTTAGAATTACAACATTGCCCAATTTCCTGTTAGTTTTACTTGTGAAACTTCTAACATGTTGTTTGAATATGTAGCATTTTAATGTGTTTCGTATTCTGTTGTTGTTTTGCAGAAAGCATCACCTGTAGTCGAATCTGTGCCTCAAGGACTTTCCTCTTTTCTTCCTTGATCAGCTCCACCTCGTGCCTCTGGTTGAAGTTTGTGGTCTCATTGCGATTTTGCCAAAAATCTGATGACAAACAATAATTCAGGCTTTATTTTTGTGAATGAGAAGCTATAACATTACTCTCCCATTGCCATCTAAACAACATGAACTGAATGTGAACTTGCAAGTGTTGAGGAGATAGACTCTAAATAATCTGGACAGTGGAAAACCTTAACCTTTCTTCGATTTAAACATACCTAGATAGGTTTTGTGTCCCATTTCTAAGTCTGGAAGAAAAGCCGAAGGTAGCATCTTTAATCCTGCCTCCTCTTCCTGTAGTTCAACATAAAGTTGCATTGGTTCATTGACTGTGCAGCATTTTTGGATTGGTTTAAATACGTGACCAACACATACAGTGATGAACCCTTACTTCTTCATCACCCTTCCCTTTGTCCTTTTTCCCTTTTTCTTTCTTCTCCTCCTTCCCTTTTGGTTTGTTGTTGGACTCCTCCTCTTCCTTTTCAGCAATTTCTTTCATTAACTGAAAGAAATGAGTACACAAGTCATCATTCTCCTTCTGCAAACTGCTGTAAAAATGTGGAACAAATCAATACTTTTGCCTAAGAGTATAATTTACTTGCTGAGGGTCCTTTTCAGAAAAAATGAGGGCTGAGCCTCCCTCCTCTTCATCCGGGTAGTCTGGGAACGATCCCGTAGCATCACTATTCAAAAAATAAGCAAACAGCGGAAAATACAATTACTTGATTAATATTACTAAATGTGTAAATTCTCCACTGAAATGACCAAAATCACAACAGCCTCCTTTATGCCACCTTACCGGCATTCAATGAACCACTGTCGGATCTGGTCTTTCATGGTCATGCACATGTCTTGACCCTCCACTTCCTGCAGTTGGTTTGTGATAGCCACGACAGACTTCTGATAGTCTTCCTCATACTCTTCCTGTTTAGTCCGTGTGTAAGCTTCATTGGCCCGGGCAGAGATTTCTGCGGGGCACGGTGCCTGGTATTTTGGATCCATGATCTAACACAGGAGTGACCAAACATACTTCATATGTTAAAAACTGGCAGTAGTTCATTTTTGCAAGCGCTCAGAAGGAAATTACAATCGAGGGAAAGAAAAGTTTAAGTGAAAAGATCACTTGAACAAAGTGGAATATTGATTTTAAATATTACAAGCAAGTATGTCTGGCTTAATCTCAAGCTATACAATAGATGACATAAGCTCTTAAATTCACATGTTATTAAGCTTTTAGATTTGTATCATGTACTGGTGGTTTTGTAAAACAGTGTGGGTGTATTTTTACAGTTTAAGATGAATAGTAAGACTGATGGCCCAATTTACTTACCATCCCCAAAAAAATCATCTCTTCTATGCGAGCAATCTTTGTCTTCTTCCTCTGTATATAGCCCCTCCACATCTGCAAATCACATTCAACCAAATGCCATTAAATACTGTATGACACAAGACAAAGGGGAAGTGGAAAAAGAGGCGTGTAGGTTTATGTTGGTAATGAGAACCTTCTGAATGCAGATCGCAGCTGACTCAATGTCACCTCTTTCAGGGTCTCTGGTCGTGTACATCCAGTTCATTTTTCGGCTCTCTTCGTTCAACTTTGCCCTCAGGCGTCCTTGGCGCGCTCTCTCCGCCACTTGAATGATCTTTATGGCCTCTTCTTGACTCATGTCCTTGGCCATTAGAGGCTGTAAGGACCGTAAAAAGAAGTACAAAGACAAAATAACAAATACTTTTCTGCTTTTCATTAATTCGTTAAATCTAACAATTAACAAACAAAACTAAAACTTAACTAATTCACAGTTGTTCGCCATATGTGG
This sequence comes from Nibea albiflora, assembly GCA_014281875.1. Taxonomy (NCBI): domain Eukaryota; kingdom Metazoa; phylum Chordata; class Actinopteri; family Sciaenidae; genus Nibea; species Nibea albiflora. Next base: position 13,677,022 of record CM024792.1, on the reverse strand, counting down.
TTAACCTCTGTCCTGATAAGTTTTGTATGCAACAAAATAAAATATCTTCTAAACTCACAATTTCAATAGCCACCGCCATTTTGAGGATATCTGTCACCATCATCTTTCGTTGTTGGAGTGCTTTGCTGCAATCGCTGATGAAGTATCGAGGGATAGGGATCTCAAGGTCTACCTAGAGTGACAACAAAGAATATAGCTGTTCAGTTTTGTCATCCCAGATAATGCCAATGCCTGCAGTGAATACGTCAAGACAGGTTTGTTCAGGTCATTTCATTATTGGTGCTCAGAAAAAATGAAACTCACAGGTTTAAGCTTCAAGTCTTGAAGGACGTCATCCATGTAGTGGTACTCAGAAAACTCCTTTTCCACCATTTCATTCTTCAGCTCCAACACCCTCCCAATCACCGTCAAGAACTGTACGAATAAGTCGTCTCTTCTGAGGGTGGACCAGCTGATCATACACCTCCTCCAGCTGTCTGAACACCTGGATGTAGCGCACGTAAAGCATGGCAAGACGCTGGAAGAACACCACCCGGTCCTTTTCTGGGCGAGGGGGCTCAGCAGGAAGCTCCTCAGTCAGCAAACGGCTCAGCTCTAACTGGGCATCTGCCCACATCTGGTTGTATGTCCTGCGAACAGCGAAAACAATGATGAGCTGAGGTTAAGACTGGTAAAATGGCATTTTTAATTAATATTAGGTAAGTAGTAGTAGTCCATAGGAAATACATTATAATTTATGCAGGCCATACCTTATTCACTGAAAAATGATCAAACACAGGAATAATGACAACATAGAAGATATGATTTTTGTTCCTGTTGATGTTTTTGGTAAAGTTGTCCAGAGCTTCTCCTCAGGCAGTGGAGTATCTGACATTTAGCCAGCAGGATAACATACTGAAGAGCCATTCATTCAGTAGCAGTTTTGCACGTTGCATTTATGTCCCCTTATTGTTAGCTACTGCTACGACCCTGCTACCACGAACCAGGTCTGGAAAAACACTTTTTTGGGGTATTATTTACATATATTGCTTTCTGTCCTGTTCCTGATCATTCTTTTTTAAATATATATTTTACAAGTAACATGACAAAGTGTTACAAAATGTCTGCCAGCATGTCTGCACAACTTTGCTCAAACATTCCTAGGAGCTAACGTTAAAGTTAACAAGCTAACGTCTAGGTTCAACTGACAGCTGCAATGGAGTTTACCTTTGCGACATGTCGCTGCCTCCAGAGAGGGAAAACAATGTTTTTCAGAGTTTCTTAACAAGTAACGAAACGAGTTACAGAGTGCACAAACAGTAACGGTAGCTACAGCGGGCTCAGTTGACACGGTGCTCATGCCGTCTCCATAGTAACAGGCACTACGGAAGTAGCGTACCCTCTTTGAAGCAGAGGAAATCATGGCGGAAACTGACGTTATATGACATTATGATATCTGCTGCGAATAAAAACAATAACACTCACAGAAAACAGTGATTTTATCTTTTTAAAGTGGGAGTATGTGCACTTAAAACATCGACAGACTTGAAATATAGGCCTACAGCTCTTTTTTTAAAACTTCATCAGCTCTTCGCTCGACAAGTGATGCGCCACTAGGTGACGTCCTTCCTGTGAATTTATTTTACAGACGCTTAAATGTCTGTCAGGAAAGATGCAGTTTGTATCAATCTAATTCACTGTATAATTGCATGCAAACTGCAAATGCTGTTTACGGCTGCCAGTGCTAGATTACATTTAATTAAAGATATAAAGGAGGCTGTTGTCTACTAAATTTCCATTATAAATGACAGATGAAAATATGAACCAATCTGCAGACTTCGTGGATTAATTCATCATTACACTGCTTTAGGTTGCGCTTGAACTATTGTCTTAGAAAGAAGGCTTATAATTCAGATATCTTAGCCGGCAGTGCACAAACTTTCTGGACTCTCATTTAAATGCATTTCAGTACCATAAATGTACTGTTTCATGTTTCACACTTATAAGGGTTAGAGAACAGCCGCATGGCTGCTCCCGGAGGCGCATTCTCTGGAGCGCTTAGGCGGTCACAAGACTTGGACATCGGTGAACAAAAACATCGACACGCTGACAGGTCAGCTAGAAGCTTACAGGCCCACAGATTCTTCCCTTCTCCGCATCCAACATCCAACAAGTTGGTCCATTTGGAAAACTACTTTCATGCGCGCTGCCGCGCCTCAGGTCCTTGTGGTTTATGTTTTTATGTTTTATTTTTTTAATGAAAATGTCAGAGGAGCTCTTTTTTTAGATGTTAACCCTCTAGTGTGTCTGGAAAGGGTCATTTTTATTTGGAGTTAACCAGTGATGTTTTGGTGCGTAAAGGAGGGGCGCGTGCCAAAGTGAGCGAATGCCACTGGAAGAAATTGCAAGATGTCAACATTGCTTTGCCACCCACTCGAAATCGATTGTATTACCTTCAAGAAGGTGGCTCCTCATATAAATACGGACGCATTATTTCAAGAAAGACGGTGGTGAGCACAATCTACTGGCTGTTCTCTCTCTCCTGTCGGGAACACAGACAACGCCTGGAAGAATTTGCTCAAGACAACTGTGTCCACTCTCCAGGACATAAGCATCTTTAACTCCTAAACTAGTAAGTCTAAAGTTAGATTGACTATACTTGCTTTATTCTTGTATTAAACTAGAAGAAACGCGACTGCTGCGTAAAGTGGATTGCATCAGAACATTTCTGGCGATTAATTCCACTTTTAGAGGCTGTGCATGTTACCTCTGGCGTTTTGTGAATGTGAAGATATAGCAATGCTGATCCATCTGTTTTGAGTTAAGCATGATGCAAAGTATGCACTTTTTTTTTAATTTATTTTTTTTACAGTTGAATTACCTTACAGAAGCAAACCCTGTGTAACAAAAACTTGTTTGTATGCTTTCAGACAGTGAAGTCATGCAGGTGGAGAGGAAATGGCACATACTGTTGACTATCTTCTTTCTGCTCATCACCTCGGGCCAGTGTATGGACAGCAAGGATGTCAAGCAAAAAGAAAGAAGAACCCTGTTGGATCTAATCTTACAGGTTATCAGAGATAGCCAGCAACGGGACAAAGCTGCCTCCAGGCGCTGTAGCAGTGGACTCTTCACTTCAGCCCAAGACATGAAGTTCTCCTCCCGTGAAAAGCCTTTCTATGTTCCTAGGCTGGATAACAGTAGACTCATAGGTAAGCTGATAAGATTTATTTTTAGATCCTGATAATGAAAGCGTAATCCTCATTTTACTGTGGGAGACAGCTGTCATTGGTCTAGTCTGTGTTGCACATCTTATTTAGTTTGGCTGAACAGAGCAGCAAATGAAATTTGCCTGTTCACGTTTCATGTTTTTCTGTTCTCAAATGTCAAACTAAATTTAAAGTTAGTATAACAAGTTTAAAGCAGGTATGCGTCATTTTTGTTGGACAAAATGATTAAGGCATATTTATCAAACTTACTTATTCACCCCATAAATGAGAGTCTGATACATACAGTCTCATTCTCTCATTCAAACTGTCAATTGATGACGGAGACGTGGCTAGGTACTATGAATTCATGTAGGTGGAGCATCGTCATGCCAAACCCGTGAATGATTCATTGAGTATGATTCATTGTTGAATCTTAAACATGAATGATGACCACCCTGCATGCAGACTGTGATGTGCCAGAAAGCATCTCCGATCGAGAGCTTCTCTGCATGACGTATCAGACAGAGCAGAGAAACAAAATTGGCTGTGTTGTGTCATATTAATGTAATGTACAGCACTGCAGCAAAGTCACTGTTACGCCAGCACTCCTTTTGATTGTGGCTATCCAAGATCCAAGCCAGACTGTGATTAAGAAAAGGTACCCACAAAATCCTTTTTTATACAGCAACTGTTTTTATTGCCACAACAGGCATACTTAACTTTAAGTTCAGTCTGGGACTGTGCTTCATTGGTATGTGCAGTGGGAGTTTATGCAGTGCAGGGTGAGCACAGTCTGTTGTTTATCTTCAATTTTCTGATTCTCCCTTCTATCACTATCAATTAGATTATGTTTTAGAGACATTGCACAGGCATCACGAAGCTCAAAGTCCTGGCCCCAGCTTATGCAATTGGAAAAGTACCTTTTCTCAGACCACTGGCTGGATGGAATTTATCTTTTGAGGATATTAAACGCAGCATATTAGCAACTGGTGCGTGTCACTCTACCAGAGATCCATGGTCACGCAAGGATGGATGTCTTGAACACAATAAGGAAAGGAGGAGAAACAGCTGTAAACCCACTGATTTGTTTACCTTTACAGTAATTGTCCTTGTGTGTTCCTCAAAAGCCGTGCCCGTGTCATCAGAATGACAGATATGGTGAGGCAGACTTAATATAAAGGAACTATTTTATTTTTACAACTGCTTTTATCTGTCTATTTTCAAATGTGTGGCACCAGGAACACATTTCAGACAGGCAGCCTTAGACATTTGTATTTTATCCTTGTTGACATGCATTATTAAACTCCAGGTAATACAGTACACATCCAGACTGTCCATTTTCACTCTTCACATCAGGGGTTTGGCATAACAGTTGGCTCTTGAATGTCCATAACTCTTTTTAGAATACTTAAACATCTAGATGTGTTTATTCTTTTAATCATTGTAGATTGGGTGGTTTGTTTTGGCTTTACTGTATATCTGGATTGTAAATGTTTTAAAAATGACTTCATGTGTTGGGTTCAAAGAGTCATCTTTCATTCTCCTCCTGCATTTCCAGCATTGCATATTCCTGGGTCTGGGGGTTAACATAATGTTAGGCCCAGTAACTACTGACATGGACTTATTGTGATGAGCATTAAACTCCAATACAATAATCTCTTTAGCCTGTTAGCATGGACACCTACATGTGTTGCCTGCGTTGACATAGAGTAGATAGGGGGGTGCTTGATGCCCTTATCCCCACCTAGGCTTTTGAAATTCCCCAGATGTCCAGTGAGAATAATATAAAGGTACAGATTGATCGCATAAATACAACATTTTAAGTACTGCTGATGAACAAATTTCACAATAAATAATAATAAAAAAGTATATTTATATAAGTTGTAATGAGTGCAGTGAAATACTTGATTTTTAAGGGTAATGAATAATAATGGTGCAGCCTCGTGTTGAACTGAATCATAATTTTTTTCCTTAAAGTGGTGACATTGACAATGATAGATGCAGGGGAGGGTGACTTTGACAGTGACAAATATATTAATCATGACAACATTTGGCTAGTGCTCACTCGATGCAAAATGACTATACTAACAGTGATTTTCTTTTCCAGAAGTTGTTCCTAGAGACGTAAACATGAAAGGCAAATTCATTCAGCACTTCACAGGTAAGAAAATTGCCACCAAAGACAACATCATAAGTGAAAAGTCTTGTCCTCTCCAAACATTGCAAAACTATTTTATCTGGCAGCATCTTTTAGAACATAGTTGGCACTTTTCCCATGCAACTTCTGGCTGGAAATGATTTGTTTTTGCCCTTTTGAGAACATAATTTTCTGTAACCTGTAACAGTGTTCATACAGGGTTCTTAAGTCATAGAAAGCTTTTCGAACACTGGCACTGCTGTGGGTCAGAAGAAGCTTGGCTGGCTTAGCTGTACGGCAGCAGTGCAGAGAAGCTGACAGAATTAAGTTGAAGGCAGTGCAAGGTTAAGCTGATTATTCGTCTCAGAACCTATAGTAGACTTAATTTTTGGTGTGAAAATCTGGAAGTTTAAATGTTGGTGCAGGAACTCTTAGAGGTGATTATAAGTGAGGACTCAGTTTACTTGAACCCTGACTCCTTAACCAGGTCACCGTTTTACCTCTGTGGTATGCCTCCTGTTTTTTTTCTGTTGATTATTCGCAAATTTCACTGTAGGCAAATTTGAAGGGGAGGGAAAATAATGAAGCCCTTGAAATCTTTTTCTCATTTTGCCTGACAAGACCTTTTCCATTAAGCAGGACCAGTCAAGTTCTCGTCGGAGTGCAGAACACACTTTCATAGACTTTATCACAACACAAGGGATTGCTCAAGACCAGCATGTACGTATGCCTTTTTCCTCTCATGTTGCTCTTTTTAAAAAAATAATGTATTCTATGCCTATTTTGCATTTTAATCATCACAAGTATTATGCTTTAACTGCCCTAAAACTCAGTGTTTTCAATTATCATGTTTTTGTGAGTGATTTGTTCCTTAATGAACAAAACATTGGCTGTTGGAACAGTTTTGCAGAAATTTCTGTCTGTGCGGTTTGTTTTGTTTTGTTTTTTTCATCTTTTTCTGCTTATTACTGGTTTTAAGTGGGTGGCGTTTGGCTGGAAAACCTTGATGTTACATACTAACACACACCAGTCAGGATTTAGCAATATTTGAGTCGATATCTATGCTCTATGCTTACAGTGGGTGGGCTGTGTTTCAGTGTCACAGTGGATCAAACCACACCCAAACAATCCTGAAAAGGCATATTAATTGACTAATTAGATTAAAGTGCTAAACTAATAAATAAGTAACTTTTTTTTGGTATGTTTCATTTTTCTATTTATTGTTTAATATTGAGTCATAAATCTGATATTAAAATCAAGTTATTGGGGTAAAATACCTTTCAATCATGGAAAAGCATTTTCATTAATGATCCATACTAAAATATGTAAGATTCCTAGTGAATGTAAACATGACTGATTTTAATACTGTACATGATTTGACAACATGAAAACAGCAGCTTTGACATCTGGCACTTTAAGAAAGAGCTATGTCTATTTCTGACCCCCTGGTCATGTAACACCTTGCATAATTCTGTGTTTTGCAAGCCCTTCAAAGAGTGATGTTTACTTCACTTCACGCTTCACTTTTCTTTGAATAGCTTTTAGAGTCATGAAGACGTGAATCTATCCAGTAATTCATAATTTAAAAAAAAAAGATAACTTGTTAATCAACCCCTGCAACCCCTTGGATTTATCCTGCAACCCCTTGGAATGTCGTGAACTTCAGGCAGGGAACCGCTGATACAGAAGCACCCAGAGCTATAACCATGGTTTTGCAAACTGAAGGATCCATCCTTCTTCTGGGATGACGTCAAGCAGACATCAGAGAATGACTGCAGACAGTGCTCCCTTGTCACAGATGAATATCTGTTTAGCTACACTTGCTTTCATTGTGGACAGAATGCATTTGTGATGCAGTCAAGTAAGCATCAAATCAGACTTTATGTCCTGTTGTGATGTACAGTAGGTAGTTGGTTCGCTATCAGGATTCATGATGAGGCAGAGTATTGTTGACTGCAAACAAACACACTGCATAGCTAATTTCTCATGCTTATGTTGCTGATAGTGTCATTAGAAAACGTGAGTGATTGCGTACTTAACATGCAGAGCTGCTCTGTTCAAGTAACACTGCAACTTGCTCAGACAATAATTACCATATTGCAACACTTCTGACATCAGTACTGCCTCTAACATCTTTTTTCATTGGTATGAACAATTTTCTTTCCTCTCACTTTGACACTATTATGAATTGAGCACTAGTATGTATTGTGATTAAAGGACTGGAAGTGTCTGAGTACTTGAAAACAAACATCAGCGTTAAAAGTATCTGACCTGGATTAAAATTTATGTTATTCGAACCTTTTAACTAAAAAAAGTAAGCTTATTTTTTATCATTTGTTTCCAGTGCTGAAGAATTCACCTATTTAAAGTGGCAACTTATATGATGATTTAATCTGGTAGTATGATGTTAACATATTCATGGCTCTTGACCCCACTGTTTTGTTTTTCAGATTACAAAAGATGTGCAAGATTGCTAACACGATTAGCAATGAGTCCACTCTGCATGCAATCGTAAATACTGCATGTGAGTAAAAGTGTTTTTCTCATTCATACATGATTACTCTAATCCCCTGTCAGCATCCTCTAATGTGTCAAAGTACGAATGGCTAATTAAGACATACACATGTTGATTTTGTGTGTTTTGATTTATATAACATCCTCTCAGTGTGACACTTTGTTTGTTGCTCGTGGTCAGATTTATTGTAATGTGTCTGATGTGAAACAGAAGAAGAAGAATGCTCACATAATCAGAGACATGTGTGCCGTGCATCTGTTCAACATTTGTATGATTTAAGAATATTGTATTTCTTGGTGTGGGACACAACACTGTCCTGTCGAAAAGAAACTCATATGTATTTAATAATTAATTTAACCATGATTTAAGGTTGGTGCGGATTGGCCCCATAAATCTATTCCATCACAAGTAGGAAAGTGATATAGTGTAAATTACAAAACTTAATTAATCTTGTTGAGCAAATGTGGGAAATGAGCATGTGATGCGAAAACTCCATGCTCTAGAATCTCCATGTTCTAGACCCAGTGTCTCCTGTATCCTTCTGCGAGAACATCAAAGGGGCACATTAAAAACTATTTGAGTAGAACATTTAAATGCTGCTACTTTTATGTCCGTCTTGATTTTTTTGTTTGTTCATTTTATTATATGTTGTTTTTATGATCTTGTTCACTGGTTGTTCATTGGAAAAATGCCCTTTGAGAAATAGCTTGCGTGGTCATTGGTGACAGCTCTGTTATTGTATGCAAACATAACCATAAATATATTTAGGGATGCAACAAAGAAAATTTCTATTATGGATTAATCTGTGGATAGCTTTTTACAATTTTATCTGCAAAATTTCAGAAAATAGTGAAAATTTTCCATGACAGTTTCCCAGAGTCTGAGATGAAGTCTTCGATCCAACAGCTCAGTGGAATTATGTGGTAAACAAGAAAAGTGTAAACAAAGCAAAACATGTTTCAGGTTTTAGATTCTTCAAAGTATCCACCTTTTGCTTTGATGACATTTTTGCATACTCTTGGCATACCCTCAATCAGCTTTGTGAGGTCGTCACCTGGAATGATTTTCCAACTGTCATGAAGAACTTGCACTCCAAATGATCCGAAACCATCTCAACTAGGTTTAGTTCGGATGATTGTGGAGGCCAAGTCATCTCACTTTGTCAAATAGCCCTTAAATAGCTTAGCATGTGTTTTGGGTCATTTTTTTGTCGAGAAACCAATAATGGTCCCTAAAAGTGCAAACCAGATGGGATGGTATGTCCCTGCAGGATACTACAGTAGCAATGCTGATTATTATTGTAATTATTAGAATTACTGATTGAATCTTGACTAAATCACCGACAGTGTCACCAGCAAAGCAGCACCATGCCATCACAATTTCACCTCTTTGTTTCACGGTGGGAACCACACATGCGGATAACATCCGTTCACCTTCTCTGCATCTCACAGACATGGTGGTTGGAACCAAAAAATCTCAAATTCGGATTTATCAGACCATAGTACAGATTTTTATTGATCTAATGTCCATTCCTTGGGTTTCTTGCCCAGGCAATTCTCTTCTTCTTCTTGTTAGGCTCCCTCAGCAGAGCTTTCTTTAATTCGACCACCAAGGCCTGACTCACACAGCTTCATCTGAGCAGTTGACGGTTGATGGCTACTTGAACTCTAAAGCATTTATGGGAGCTCTAATCTGAGGTGCCGTTAATTGGCGATTTCAGAGGCTGTGGTCACTGTAATGAACCCGTCATCTACAGCAGCAGTAACTCTTGGTTCTCCTTTCCTGGGGCTGCCAGCATTTAATTTTGCAACTGCACTTGAAGACACATCCAAAGTTCTTGAGATATTTTGCACTGACTGATCTTTATGTGATGAAAAGTAGTGATGGACTGTTGTTTCTCTGTGCTTAGTTTAGAGTTTCTTGCAATAATATGGGTTATTACAGTAGTTAAAAACTGTATACTATCATTACATCTGAACAACACAGCTGATGGTCTGAAACACATTAAGAAGGCAAGGAGATTCACTAATTAACTTTTTACAAGGCACTGTAAAGAAAACCAACTCAGGAGACAATCCCATGAAGCTTTTGAGAAAATTCCGAGTGCATCAAAGCAAAAGGTGGCTATCTTAAAGAATCTAAAATATAAAACATGTTATGTTATGTCATTATATATTAATGTCTTCAGTGTTGATCTACATTTTAGAAAGTAAGAGAAATAAAGAAAAAACATTGAATGAGAAGGTGTGTTCAAATGTTTAACCAGTACTGTATAACAGTAGTGATTTAAAACCAAACATTGTATAAGAAGAAATGCGCACATCAGGGTGGATTTCTTATGAATAGATTGTTTTTGCCAGAAACATACTTCTTACGCTAATCCTAAACATAGCCATTCTCAAGACAAAGGCAGGACTCAGACTATCGTCAGTGGAGTAATTTTGGACGTAGTCATAGTCATCTCTTTGTTAAGGTGCTCTTGGATGACAGCAGGTCTGATGTGTTCGCTGTCGTCTAGTCGTAAATCCAATCCAATGGGTAAAAGCATGTCCTCTCAGCAAAGAATTAGCAATTAGGTCTAGCTGGTGACTGATTGCTGTAGGAGTTCATCTACACAAATGGTCATTTCAGTTCATTTGAGTTGTTCGCAGTATAGCACTGGTGATTATAAAATTGAGGAGGCTGACACATCCTCAGGTATTCAGTTTCTCCAGTGGATCAGATAATAAGATCCTGTCTGCACTGTTCTGAGAAATCTGACAAATGTATATCACAGGGTGGGACTTTTTAAGATGATTCATTATTTAGTCATCCTGATCATTGCCGAATGAGCTTAGACATAACATGGAGAAATGCCAGTAATGGAAGACCAGTAATGACCCTCTTTAGAAGCTGACAACACGACTTCCTCAGAAAGGCCAAGATGTCAAGATGTGTCTTTATAAATCTAAAAAACAGCAGTTTGCAGAAACTGAAGATGTTTTAACTCTAATAATCTTTTTCTCATTTCAGGTCCCAAAATAATGGAAGAGGGATCAATGTGTTGCCAAGGAAGTGCCTTCAAATCCACAGCAGTCATACGAACATTGTTGTGTTTATAGTATTTCTATTTTTGTTGTTCTTGTTGTCAATACTGAAATTGCTGGTGGACATTGTTGGTTGTTTCTGAATGGATTTGCTTTTTATTTACATGTCTGTACCCTGTATTTGCAAGAAAACATTAATTTAATATTAAATACACCTATTTATTGAAAGGGTATGTATATAATAATTTCACAGTCATTCAAAATCAGATTATTTTGGTTATAAATGTTATATCTGATGGAGAGGAATCTTCTTCTTCTCCTTATATATGAATTCCTCTTCCAGTATTGGTCTGAAAGATATGTCATGCTTCGTCATTGTCTTCATTATGTTTTATTTGGCACTTGAGTGATTGCTGAGAGTGAGAACATATGGAATGACAACAGTGGTGATGCGCTGCACTGCAGTACTGAACAATAAAGAATATTGAAGCACAGCATATTTTGCTATTATTGAAGATGACTGGAATGAGGGGCAATATGGAGAGTTGGATCAGCCCTATAACGGGAGATAGTGTGATGGGTGTGACCACAAATGGCGCCTAAGGGAGTGGGACTACCGATTATTGAACAAAAAATGTGTTACATCTTTTGATGACGACACACCATTTAACCCAGCCAGAATGTCTGGCAGATTCTCGTGTTTGTCTCTGGCAATCACGCTTTCACTCATAGCTGTCACATATCTTGGACTCTTGGACTGAACAGGATGTTGAGCAATTCCAGCTCAACAGAATCAGATATACTGGATAAGACCAGCAAAAGCTTAGCAAACCCTTTAAGTAATCACATGTGCAAGGTATTTTAAACATTTGCAATTTACTATGGAGATTATTGATGATTATTTCTGTTATTTATTTGAGTGTAAGTGGATAATAATCATTTGATCTGCTCCTTGAGATTTCCTTTTTGCCTTTTGGAAGGCTTAACAAATTGTTTTGACTAGAGTACATTTACAAAATGTAGTTTAGGAAGCAAGCAAACAATTTCAAGCTAACTCAATCCCAGTCATCATGATCCAATAAATGAAGTGCGCCTGCTATTGTAGATCTGGCCTAGCCCACTTGCTACATGTTTCAACTGAATGAAATGTGATTCACACCAAACGAAACTTGACGTTGTCTTGGTGCCAGACAAGAAAATTGTCCATTTTGTCTCCAACGAGCCTGCTTATTTTCCTTTTAGGTTTCATAAAAGCAAAACAGCAAACACTGTATACGAGACTTGAAACAATCAAAGCCGGCTGTCATTTCCTCACAGCGACGTTTTAATGGTAGATGAGAGAGTTTAAATTACCTACCCTTACAGTAACACTATAAAGTCTTGACAAAATAAACCAGGATCCAACATTCTTCACATTCGTCATGTTGTATCATTATGCACTGTGATGTGTGCCTGGGGAATAGTTGCAAGTGTTTGCTGTTTTTATTGGATTGGTGAAATAAATATTGAACCGCGCACACATAGGGACGCTGATAGACAAGGTTCTGAAGAAAACATATGCTAAGCCAAAGATTACAACAGCTGGGTTCTCACGCCAGCATGTCTCTATAGACTGAGCAGGAATGTTTGTTACATTGGATCATGCATTATTCGACAAAGTTTGGCTTGTTTGCGAGCTCATTAAGCAATCATCCACAGAAGCTGTCAGTTCAAAAGGTTGAGGACTGGAAGTAGACTGGAAGAACATGTTTTCTTTGGCTGTACAGATCCTGCAAGTGTGATAGAGATCCTAATCCAACCGTGCAACATGTTTCCATCTTAAAATTAGATGGTCTTGTTCTGAAGGGCCACAAAATGGAAGACTGTCTCCCCTCTACAAATCACAGCTTCCTCAGGAACAGAAGAGCTTAGAAATTTATCCCCCATCAAATGTCTGAATGTTGTCAAACCTGCAATAGACCCCCCCAAAAAAAGAAAAAAAAAAGAAGAAGAAGAAGTAAAGTACTTCCTCACTGGCATTTGGTGCCATGATTAGCTTGGACAATTAATGGAAAGCAGTAATGTTTTCTGCCTGAGCTATAAAAGGATTAAGCAGCTAAAAATACAGCTCGCACCTCAAGGGGACGCACAGGAGATCCCTTTCTCTCCGGGTGGGCAGGGCGGGGACACCGGATCCTAATCTGAGGAGGATATCACTTATCTGGAGACAAACAGCACAGATTAGGAGAGGAGACAGAAGATGCACTGGGGACAGCATGTGGGAGGGCTCTAACACAATTACACACAAGCACCAAATCCCCCTTCTGATACCTCTGAGAAATGCCGGTGCGATAAATAGTAAATAGAGACTAAAGACGGGCCATTTCCTTCCTGTCAGACAACATCCTGCTGTACCAAAGATCAGCAGCAGAAGAAATACCTTAATGATTTAACCAAGAACAAGTCACCTTCAACGGCACTGTTGTGACGGAGACAGTAACACCAGTGTTGCAGACCTTTAAAGCAACTCCCAATTCTGAGTTAATACCGGCTCACCAAATAAACAGATTGCCCCCATTCCTGTCTTCAACTTACTTTGAAATCGTAAACACACATTTGCTACTTGGCACTTACTTAAATGTTTCACGCGCCGACTATTCAAGGAACATTATGACTAGCATATAACCTAGAACCTAAACATGGATCCTTATGACGTATATAAAACTCCCCCCATCCACAGAAGAATTTTGTGGCAAAAGTAAATACTTTAATCCAATTTCTTAGACCCCAAGGCCTCATTAAAGCAAGCCACCTTATTTATAGTGATCGCAGTATCGTGATGGCTGTAAAATTGTGGGTACATTGATTTACTCCATCTCTCATGATTAATTCATGACTCTTTCTATGTCTTTTGTAGAATGCATAAATTCCTACATATGAGTCACCAATAATATACATTCACGTAATACAGCCTCCATTAGGAATTTGACAGCTGAGAGATGAATGCATTGTCATTACTACAGTGAACTCTTCTCCAGCATTTGCATTCGCTAAAATAGAAATGGATATGATTGCCTTTGACAGATTTAATAACAAAAGCAGCTTTTATTGTTCTATTGTGTGTGGTTGCCAAGGTGGCTTCAATATGTTCTGACCCCCAAATCACACTTCCAAGACCGTCCACGTTGCACAAGACATTTCAATGGGTTGAGAGTTGCCGTAGCTCTGTCTGTGCGCCAGCTGCAGTGTCTTTGATCCCATGTGCTGGAGGTGTTGGCACAGGTCTCTCCCTGCCACCCCCTCTGCATGCCCCACACTGTGTTCTCTGACGCCTACCATGGCTAATACTAAACACAGATTAACTGCAAGGCATCTTTCAGCTGAATCTGTTTTTTTCCCGCCCTGACACGCGACATAGTTAAGAGTTAATTCACAATTAGCTTCAGGTTTGTTTTCTTTATTTGGAAAAAAAAGTATTATAAATGTTCATTTATCAAATGCAGTACAAAATAAATGCCTCAAACGCACAGAAGTTTACCACTTCACCTTTCTTATAACTGTACTACCAAGCATAGTGATATTTCTAGTAATTTATATGTCTGTCCATTTTATTTATTGTTCAGCAGTTCCTAATTTAAATAATATCGAGACATAACAACTAAAAATTGGTGCATCATTGACATTTGACAGTTCAACGGCTTTGAAAATTTGGGAGCTGCATAACCTTACACAAGGTTACATTATTACAAATACAATATTTTCTACGCCTTGCATTTGTTTGTTTACTCAGGATTTATTTTCCTTTCAAATAGAAAAGAAACATTAGCAGGGCATTTTCACATGACGTGGCCCGGTCTATTGTAGACGACTCCATGATGTTTTCTCAACAATATACAATGAAATTATACTCAAGTGACATGATAGGAGTTTAGTCGGTTTGGTTTTCAGTTAAAATTAAGTTTCATGAAAAAACAACCATCACTGTGTGGAGACAGTTGAGGTACTGAATGATTCATTTATTTTCTGTTCCAGATGAGAGGTCTGTCAAAAGTGAAAATTCATCTGAGCAATTACAAGCAGTTTAGTATAATGTTCACTCTCTTTGACTGACTGTCATGCACGCACGCATGCACGCACGCACGCACGCACGCACCACACACACATAATTGCAGCAGTCTGCAATTATTGAATTTAATCTCTTTAACAGATTATCTCATTTAAATTGTGCACATGTAACAAAAGGCAATTTTGATTTCTGGCCATTTCGAAATCAAACTGTAATACAAGGTATTACAAGTAACATACAACAAAAGTCAACTATTTTCTTGATTAAAAATATCACATAATTACTTAATCTCTAATAGACAGGCAGGGCAGTGCTAATAATTTAATATAAAATGTGGATCAGTTATTTCTGTATGTAAAATGTACAGGTCAAGAGTAAAAGGCCGCTGTGGTCAATACGCTATCTGTACGATATATACATTTCACCAACAAGTATTTCTCCAGACATGTACATTTTAAGGTTACCTCAAGTATATTGCTAAACCTTTTAAAACCACGGTCATCTCTCTGATATAATTTTGCAGACAATGAAGGCAGTGTTTATGGATGAAATGATATACCATATTCCAGTATGGTCTCAAAGTAAACATACACTGTGTGATGTATAACTTACAGGCACTCGTGAACCATGGTTGTGCTAAAATATATGGCTAAATATGAAGACATAAGAATATAATATGCTGAAAACTTGTTTCAAAATTTCAAAATGTTTGTTGTTTAATTGTCCTTGCTGTACAGTCACCAAACCGTGTCAGAGAATAGGCTCAGTGTCATTCCAACTGACTGATGCATCTTTCCACCTGAAAAAACAAAAACAAAAACAAAACAGTTTAAGTCATTTACAGCTGACCGAGATACTACATGATCCTGTACAGCGGTAAACTGTCTTCAGAGTGTGCAACATATTTGAACTCCTTTGATTAACGTCACAAAACGTCATTAGATTTTAATGTTTTAATGTGTCCTTACCTTGTTCGAATACAGTGCTCCAGAGGAGGAATGAGATCAGTGTCGCTCTCCTGACAGCTCAGGGCCGATTTGCCAACAGCTAAAAATACAAACATACGTACGTACGTACAGTTAGTATATAATAAAACAATACTCAAGCATTAACACCCAAGCAGGACGCAGATCATTTAGATTACTATGAAAACAAGACTGCATCATGGTTATAGAAATTATCCCCTGATGTATGTTATTATGAGTGCTCATTTCCTGAGGTGACTGGATTATAGGAAACACGGTGATCAAAGAAGAAAAGACGTGCTCTCAAAGAGCAGGACAAATTTTGTTACATACAGATGGTGAGGCGGATCTCCTCCTGCTGATTGGCCAATCCATCGTAATAGTAGAGGTCAAACTCCAGACCTTTGTCCTGATTGGTCAACAGCTCCCTCTGCAGGCCAAACAGCACACTGAAGTGGCTTTCACTGCACACCACCCAGATAGGGAAACAGGGAGTCTTCAGATAAGCTCCAACCTTAAATACAGAGAAGAGAGCACACGGGTCCATTAAATACCAAGACCCTTTTATTCATTTCCAATTGAATAGAACCCTGAAGACACAATCATTACAAATACCAGGAAAAAATCTGCTACCGATCACTGTATCCTGGCTGGAAGAGTCTTACATCATGCATGCCTCAGCACACTATGTTTCTTATCAAAACACATCCACATAACCATGGTGCAATTATTGACCCTCTCGTTACATTTTACTTTACATGATCAGTGTGATGTGTTACTACGCCACTGCTGGGGATAACCACAGAGTCTGTTCTTTTTTCAGTCATCTTTTTCTTCTGTATGGGAATGTAAATATTTTCAGGCAGTGTGTGTGAACTATCATGTAAAAAAAACCCCCAAAAAACCTAATAGTCTTAAGAGATTTCTTTGCTGTGATTATGGGCACATCTGTGCTGCTGGTGTGTCCATAATCACAGTAAAGAATGCTTCCTGAGCTCTTGTGTTTTCACTTGAATCTGAGTAACATCTGGCTCTTCAGTAGCAGGGTGACAAAAGAGTTACGCGCTCACCTTGCAGATGTTATAATGTTCAAATAACGACAGCAGGCCAATGTCACACTGGCCTTTGATTCCTTTGAGCAGAGTTATGTTGCCATTGCCGGAGTCCAACTGCATGTCATTGTCGAAGACGTTGGAAACTGCTTTTCCACAGAGCAACAGGTTGACCAGCTCCTGGAGAATAAATAAATGTAGAGAAACAATCTTAGTAACCAGAATATTTTGTGTTAGTTAGTTTAACACCACTTTAAACATTTTAAAACATTTTAAAGCTTATGTCCCTAAACCACAACACAACACAATACCAAGTACTCTGAACCAATTTAGCAATGTCTAGTTTTCTGCCAAACCTGAGTACAGTAGCCATGAGCTCCGATGAGTGTGGTGGTGGGCACATCCATATCCTCTCTTACTCTAAAGAAAAATAAAGAGAAACCACCAAAAGAGTGATTTATCACATCAGTCAGCTAATCATGATTTTACACATCTTGCTCAGTTGCTGAATGATGATGATGATGATGATGATGAAGTTGTGCTAACTCAACATACTTGTCAATGGATCGAGAGAGAACGGCAGATACGGTCAGCAGTATACATCCCAAGACCCCGGACTCAAACTGTGGAAAAGACAGACGGATAAGACAAAATGTTTGACAGTCCGTTATATAACTCTGCAGTCTGAGTCTCACCTGCTCAATATGCTGCTCCAGAAGCAACTGCAGGTCATTGATGTTATCCACGGTGAAACATGTGACCTAAAACAAAAGGTGGTTATAAAACTTCCACAGTGCACAGTGCAAATCACAGCCTTCTTATGAGTTACGTAGCGAGAGAACATGCAGTGTAAACAAAACTGTTCAAAAGTTCATGGTTTAAAGTAAAAAGTTCATTATGCTAATGAATACAGTTACAATTCATTTATTACACACTACTAAATTCATTCCAAATAAAAACGACAAATGTGTTTTTCCATATCCAAAATATTGCTACATCCCACACATTGAAAGCCATAAAATAGCTCAATGAAATACTGGTGAGTGAAGCTTGTCTGATGTGGAGAATTCTGGGACATTTTTTTGAATATAAAACCTCTCTTCTATATGCTGCTAAATCCAACTGGATTCCATTTAGTCAACCTTGGCATAACTTTCTTGCCCAAATTTCAGCGGCAGTGTGAGCAGTGGCATCAGCTATACCTTTTCAAGCACTCCTTGAGACCTGTAGTGTGCACTTGGGGTGAAATGATTTCTCCCTGAATTTCTGTGAGGTAAAAAACAAGAACATACACGGTTTAAACCAATGCTGCACAGACAGCAGGTATTTCTGAGGTCAGCGGCTCTGAGAGCAGATATCGACAAGCATCTGTAGTGTATTTTGCTCATGACACTGACACCCAGAACCACTCCAATGTTCAAATTGTAAGCCAGGTATTTACAAGCATTTGACCTATTTCGATCCTGGTAACGAGGTTCTGTGTATTCTGGACGTCTGGGTGTAGAGGATTAAGTGGATACAATATGATCTTACATCGCGAATGTGGCTTGTTTTTCTTCTCCAGCCCTCCACAGGATTTCAGCCACAGCTAAAACAAGACACTTTCTTCTGGTATTGTTGGAAGGTCTTAACCTCCTGAGAACAAAGCAGCATTTGAATGAAAAGCAGGTTGTCTGGGGTTATAGTGTAGTTAATACTATAATGCAGAGGTCAACACTTAACAAAGCATGCCTTGATGTGAAGTAATGACTGTAAGAGCATCCAAGTGATTACAATGGGGTGAACAGAGGTTAATGATAAAGGCCAAAGCTGTGAATTGAAGGGTAACATACTGAAGGCCTGTGCCACTGCTTTTGATGTTTTCAAACAGTAGTTTCTTCAGAACAAAAGCTTGAATGGATGCCAGAACTCCACAAGGACCACCCTAGAAAACACACAAAGTGAATAATAACACAAATAAATGAATCAAATTTGAAAATAGTTTTCTAGATTTTTGAGTTTTAGCAGAATGGCAACCTTTTTCTGCACAATTCCGTATCTCAGGTCATGCGTTTCTGAGAATGTGAAACCCTGATTTCTCCACTCAACACTGAAACAATTTAGGCTGGAACCAAGAAGAACCGCTTTCAATTCCTGGAAGAAAACAGAAAACAAATAGAAAATCAAAGGCAACCACAGAAACTTTTCCCCAGTTTTTCTAAAGAAATGCTGGCATAAACCACCAACCATGGCAGTGTTTTGGTCCATTGGACGACCAGCAAAGCTGTGCTCTGTGATGGTTTTCTGAAAGGACACTTTGGAGAGTTCTTGTAGCTCGTCGTCATCGTCAACATCATCTGGAAATCGATGAACTCACCATCAGCTTTGACAACACAAAGCAACGGAAAAAAAAGGCAAAGACAATGGACACTCTCTTTTTCTCTTTTTGTATATAAACTGTTCTTACCTAAAACCATCTCAGACACATCCAGATCAGCCACGTTTGGGCTGGGCAAAGACTTCACCCTAAGACACAGAGCCGATTTACACAATTTACAAAAACAAAACTTGGTATGAAAGCAATTAAAAACTGTGAAGTTGCCACAGACACGTGACTATGAGCATCTTATAGCTATTTACTTTCTAGTCTTCAGTAGGTCTTGTCCCACTTTTTCAAAGCCGTTTTCCCCCTGCAGTCTTTCAGGAGCACTCCACATCTCCCGTCGCCCTCTTGCACGATCAGTGGAGCTGATTTCAGTTAGGCCACTCTCTAAGCTTTTCTGATTTAAGCCAGTCACTAACAGTCCATCCTTAGACTGTCTGTTTTCCTTCGTCTCTTATGAGCAGCGGCTGGGACACTTCTAGCCGTCGATTCTGTCTTTTTTTGTTTGATTCCTGAAAGGACAAACATCAGTGATGGAACA
This sequence comes from Nibea albiflora, assembly GCA_014281875.1. Lineage (NCBI taxonomy): Eukaryota > Metazoa > Chordata > Actinopteri > Sciaenidae > Nibea > Nibea albiflora. The sequence goes on along the minus strand of CM024792.1, from coordinate 13,657,191 downwards.
GAATATGATGAATATGAGTAACATGAAAAATATGGGATCAATACATGTTTAAGAAGTGTATCAGAAGTTCATTACCTGAGGTGTGCTAGCTATTGGTCCAGCCATCATGCCACGTCTCATGCGATTTGTTCTGCTCTTCTGGGTGCTCTCAGTGACAGAGAGTTTTTCTGGCTCTCTTCTGATGGAACTCTTGGAGTCGTGCAGGGTATCCACCAGTCGCTGGTCTTTTGGGTCTCCAGCCCAGAAACCTGTTTGACTACAACCAGACAGCCTGTCTGTCTCTGGCAATAATGGTGCAAATATAGGCTGAGGAGGGTAGATTTCTTCTATATCAGACCTGTGGAAGGAATACGTCCCATATAAGTTAAAAAACAAAAGTCAAAACAGCACAAATAATGAATCAGAGGTCACTTGTGAAATACCTTAATTTGGCGTGTTTGCTGACAAAAAAAGCTGTTGTACTCTGCTCTGTGTCATTCATTGCTGTTGGTGTGACTGCAGGAGAGCTGGTGGTTCGTTCCGACTTCGGGGGTTCATATTCGTTGCTTGTGACCTTGTCATTGTTAAGGTCCTTGATGCAATACTTTACAATAATCTCAAGCAATGTCTTCAAAGGGGCGTTCTGAACCTGCAATCACAGAGAAGTCAGCTACTAACTTTAATGTCCACCTGCACGGCCAACCTCCAGCTCCAAGACTTACTTTATTCTTTCTGTAGAGACCCTCCATGTTGAGAATCTGCCTCAAGTGTGACCTGTTGTTGATACTGGCCTCTGTGCGTGGATGTTCTTCATCCATACAGGCAATTGTCCTCTTGAGTCCCTGCACATCAACACAGTGTTTTATGTGACCTATCAGACCTGCAACTGACACTGCAGCATTGAATCTTAGCCAAAGTGGTGAGGGTAGCAGCCATAATAAGGTGACTATCTTAAAATAATAACTTTTTACACATGCTCAGTAACAACAGAAACTGGTTTCAAAGTTGAATTTCTCCGGTCAGAGGCAAAGAAACCTATGAATCAGATATTTTCGTTGAAACGCCCCAATAAGCCAGCTAAACTCATAACCATTGCTGGGCCCGGTGTTTCGGTTTAACGAGCGACCCAGTAAACTGGTGTCCTTGAGCCGAATGCGTCTGTGGTTGACGTAGTAACGACGGACGTTGAAACAAGAAGAGTATACGTAACTGTCAAATAAAACACCAAAGACGAATCAGGTATATTTCTGTCCATTGCAAAAGTAAATAAGTAAACCAGAAAGGCATCCATTAGCATTCCGCAACGCGTCTTCCCGTTTCGACATCTGTCGTAACTAACCGCAAACGCATTCGGCTAACGGTCACCAGTTAACATGGTCACTCGTTACACCGAAACACTAGCTAAGCTAGTCGGTCAGCTCTGTTAGCAGTTCGTAGTCACCGCCTACCGTTAGACAACTTACCTTTCGACTCAGAAATTCCCGTACAAGGGACGAAGAAACCTCCTCTACTGATACGGCCATGGTGATGGGAACGTGTCCTTCTTGTAACATAGATAATCAACAAGAAGCTGTTCGGACGATAGCCTCTAGCTAACCGTGTAGCGGACCATAACAAGGTTGTGGGGTATGCTGAGCCCCACGCAGCACAGATGTGCACTCGTATAGGTGGATAACAGGCCCCTGACTCTTCACAGACCGTCCATGTGTGCTGTAAATTGGTGTAACTGCGTGTGTCTTTCACAGTTGAGGTTCGGCTATGTGCGTTTCCATGGAGATGCTAGTTGCTCCGCTCTCGCGCGATACTTACAGTAGATGAATAAGGTAAACAAATATGGCGGCCTATTCTTTTGAATGAGGACGCTCACCCGGCGCAAGCTTATTATGTCGCTGCCTGCCCAACGCATGCGCAATAGGTTCAAAACATGGGGTCTGGATATAAACAAATAGGGGCCACAAGATAAATCTCTGCAACACAAAACCTTCTATCTGTTTTTTAGATGTATGTGTTATAATCTTTACTTTTTGCAGTGAACCAGGGACCTGTTATCCCAGGATGGTAACCCTGGGGTCCCAACAAAACATAGCTTTGTTTTAAAGGACCAGTGTGCCATATCAAAAGCCAGCGTTTGGATGATCTGTTATGCGATATTGGGTTACAGATCAAGGGACGAAGACTTGTTACAGTGCAGCAAGGGAGGACTCACACACATAGAGCAAAAAAAAAGATTCATATTGAAGGTTTGATCTGAAATAATTCAAATGGGAGTGATACGAAATGTTGTCTTGATTGGCCCTTTAAATCTGATCCCTGGGCCTTGTCATGGTTTAAAAACATCCAGGTTTATGAGAATACAAGGATGATGTATACATGGGTTATACTTACTTTACATTATTAAGGGACAGTCAAGTCTTTCCCACACAACCATTAAGAGAGCACAAGAAATCTGTTATTTTTATTCATTTTATTAAAACATTTTCATTTATAATATATGACAAATATTCAGGCTAGCCTATGTTTTTTTTCATTAACAAACCATAAAACGGTTACCTACTGTCCAGCACAACTGAATTATGATAACTGTATCAAGAGTATTACATTAAACTCAAAAAAGGGTGTTTGGTACATGAAAAATCAACATATTAAACTTTTTTAGATGCTGCAGTTTATACATTCAATCTGGACCTAACGTGAAGTTTCAAATAGTTTTGTTCCTGTGATATGCAACTGCGATTACAACGTCATATCATTTTCAACAGGTTTTCCAATTAAGTGACAACTAACATGTTACACCTCGATATAATACCAGCTAAGTATCATAATAGCCTTTACTAATATGGCAGAGAGAGGACAGAAAACTACATGCTGGTTAATACTGATGAAGTTGAGCAATAGTAAAATACCCAAGCAAGCATGTAAGATGTTTTACTGATGTTCTTGTGTCTTGTCCTTTAGAATTAGCATAAAATGACATCTTATTTTTTTTATATTTCAGTGACTCAAAACGTAATGTTTGCCATGTATGGACCATAAAGTGTGATATTTACAACACAGTACTATGATACTTAAAAAATGCTGGTGTCACAGATATCATAAGGGCCTCACGGCGAAGATAGTTCTGAGCAAGAATGAATAAGAATCTTGTATGTTTTTGGCACAGGTATCATGCTACTCTAACAGGGAGTGCAGCTTTACAATTGAGTAATAAGTAAACAACATCTTGCAATTTTTTTTGTGTTGTGTATCCCTCCCTTAGGAATGCCAAGCATACTGCTATTTTCTTCCCTCTGCTGTTTGACCATACCATGAGGGATGAAGTTTTACAAAAGGAGTGAGAGACAACAGGGAAAGTATCCAGAACATGGAAGGGCATCAGTAGTCATAAGCTGCAAGAAAGAAACAGGAGAGCAGTTATCCACATCTGCTGTTGCTTGAGCTTGAGTTCATGAGGAAGAGGAGCATGCGATCCACTTCATGGAAAGACGGTTTCATGCAGGCATGCAGTCACACCAATGTGGCCTTACTTTCTATTGTGAGGATGCAGGTACTTGCTGCTGTGCCTCTGCTGTTCACAGCCTTGCACATGTACTCTCCCTCATCCTCAGGGAAGGTCTCTGGCAGGTAGAGGCAGTACGTCTCTCCTCTCTCTATATACTGATAGTCCTCACAGTCCTGGAGCATCTCTCCCTCAAACCACCAGGTCACCTCCGGCTTGGGCTCCCCGGTGATCTTAACGGTGAACCGCACTGGCTCCGAATCCACCACTGATTGATTTTTAAGTGGCTTCTTAAACCACGGAGCCCCCGATCTGGCATGATCATCCTCATCTTCATAGGCTGCAGAGCCGTTGATGACGCTACCTTCGTCATCCACATCATCCTCCTTCTGCAAACAGATGACAAAAAAAAATCATAAACTGTTGCCAGGGTCAAAGCAACCTTAAACCAACAACCATCATGCACAAGGAATGATCTCACATAAACGGTCATGAACATGAGATATTTACTTTCTGGAGGGCAGCATCAATCTCTTGCTGTTCAAACTGCATCCTCTGCAGCTTCTGCTCCTCTATCCTCCTCCTCTCCTCATCTTCTCTGGCTTTGGCCATCTGTTGATATCGGGCTCGCATATCCACCTTCTGTTTGAATGGTGACTCCTCGGCCTTCGCTTGAGTTGTTTCTCCCTCCTCATCCTCCTCGAAAAAACAGCAGTTATAAAATGTGACAATGAGATAGCCCCCACTTTTTAGTTATTTTAGCTAATGAAACTTGTTGAATTATCAATGTTTGAGTGTAGACTCTTACCTCTTGGAACCTCTCAGCTTCTCTCTCTTTAATTTCATCATCAATGGCCTTCCTCCGTGCTCTCTCCATCTCAATCTTTTTCTGAATTTCCTCTTCAGTCAGCTGCTTGATCTTCTCAAATTTGGACTTGAGGTTCTTGGCCTGGATGGAGCCAGTCCTCTTGAGCTTGGTCAGTTCTTCATATTCTTTGCTTACAACATCTGTGCTTTCATTCACTTCGTCCTTTGAGATGGAAGCCAATTTATTTTGCATGAGAGCTTACACTTGTCATTGCAATGAGATATGATAGACAGATAGGAAGATGGGAATTCAAAATATGTATTTGGAAACACTCAAGCTGTATTCTCAGGCATAGTTGGCTGAGGAAGTTGTATAGTATGTGATCGACATAAATGCTCATCTGTTCCATACTGACCTCGCCCATCTCTTGTCTGAGTTGTTCAAATTCCTGCTTCTCCTGCTCCATTTTCTTCTTGCGCTCCTCTGCCTTGCGTCTTTTCTCGGCCTCCTGCTTTTCTTTCAGAAGCTCTTCAAAGTTCATCTCCAGCTTCCTAGGGTGCAGTGCCTCCTGTGATTCGCTCTTCACCATCACTTCTTCCTCATCTACCTATACACACAGTAGCAGAGATTTCTGATTAGGAGTGAACAGACTGACTGGATAGAGTATTACATCCATGTTCTAGATGTCGGTATTGGGTTCAGCTTATAATAGAGCAAAGCAGCTATAGTCCAACTACTTACCCAGCATTAAATAAACTCCAGCGACAACTAAGCAGCAGCCATTCTTCTTGTTGCACATTTAAGGGCATCATGCATCATCTGTAAACCTTATTTGCTTGTCCTATGCATTCATAATAGTATACTCTATGAACAACTGTTGTTTCCTCAGGAAAATCTCCTGTGATGAATATACATTTGAAATTGAAAATATCTTACTGTTTTATCTCCATATGCAGACCTTTCCTGATCCAGGCCAGGGCTCTTAAAGAAATAATTTGACAAAGGAACAGCAATGCAGGTGTACCATATGAGCCCAGCAGAATGATATACAATAACAAAAATGATTCATCTTCATCCAATTTGAATGCAATAATAGATGACATAGACAGAGTCGTGGAAAAAAATTAAAACAGGTGTTTGATGTTGGACTAATGTTTTTTTGGTCATATTATTATAAATCCTGCGTACAATACACAATACAATATAGATAAAGTGTATGTATGTGCTGTTTAAATGTGTGTTTTGTTGTATTGCAGATATCCCCTTTGCAGCCTCTGCAGCAGCAAATTAAGTTAATGCCCAAGCAACAACAACTGCCATTCTCTGGCATGTTAATGATCAGAAAAATGCATGCAGAGTATATTTTTTGGTCATGTAGACTTACCATGCTCTTGCGGGCCTCAGCAAAGAGCCTCTTCTCCTCTTCCAGCCTCCTCTTGGCCTCCTCCTCTGCCTTCCTCTGCTCCTCCTCTCTTCTCTGACGTTCCAGATCCTCAAAACTGGCGCAGATCTTTCCAGGCTTACTGCCTTCCAGGTTGAGCAAGGCCATCAGCGCCTCATCATCCTCATCTACAAGCTAGAGTAACAACACAGCAAGGTAAGCTTTGATAACTGTAGATAAAAGAAAAGTTTTTACAGTTTTAGGCGACCTTTGAGGGACAAAGTTTGGGGTTATATGCTTATTTGCTTTCTGGTGGAGAATTAGATGAGAAGATTAATTTTACTTTTATATCTGTTCAATACATATAAAACTACAGCCAGTTAGCACAAATACTGGAAACAGGGAAATGTTTTTTCCGGCTAGCAAAGTCCATCCACCAGCACCTCTAACACTCACTAACATGATATATCTAAATGTGTATAATCTGTACTGGAACTGAAGTATAGAAGCAACAATTATGGAGTCTTTTCATCTAACTCTCCACCAGAGAGTGAACCATTACCCTAAATGTCTCCTTCAAGGTGTTACCACAACACAGATAAATAAATTATGATGATATTACCACCTCAGATATTTGCATTGTAAGACAATATTCAGAGTGTATTTTTCTGTACTGAATTTTGGATTTATTTAACAAAGGCATATTGACCATGCTCTTCCTGGCTTCAGCAAAAGCTCTTCTCTCCTCCTCCATTCGTCTCTTGGCTTCATCCTCTGCTTTCTTGCGCTCTTCTTCAACCCTCTGCCTTTCTAGCTCTTCAAAGCTCAGCCTCAATTTTCTAGGTCGGTACTCTTCTTTATCTTCCTGAGCTGGCTGACCGTCCTCCTCATCTTCCTCCTATTAACACAAGGAACAAGGTGATTGTAATTATCTAATAAAGTTCTCCTTACTATTTTGTTGGCTGACGTGTTTTGTTTTTTACCAGTCCCAGCCTGGCCTCGTCAAAAGCTTTCTTCTCCTCTAGCAGGCGGCGTTTAGCTTCCTCCTCAGCCTGCTTCCTCCTCTGCTCCTGCCTTTCCTTCTCCAGCTCCTCAAATGTCATCTTCAGCTTGCCAGGAGTCACCTGAGACTTCTCTGCGGGCTTCTCATCTTCATCCTAAATCCAAATGAGTATGATGATGCAATAGGTTTTATTTAACTGTCATGCATCATTAACGTGTTTGCAAAAAGCCCAACGCAAGATGTCTTTTTAGCAAAAATGTTCATTTCTTCGTATTCCCACCTGTTGAGCAACCGAGCGTCGCTTGGCATCCCTGAAGGAGCGTTTGTTTTCATCGTATCGCCTCTTCTTCTCTTCCTCTGCCTTCTTCTGCAGCTCCTCCTCTCGATTCTTCTCCATGTCTTCAAAGTTCATCTTGATTCTGCCTGGGGGTCGTGACGACTTCGCTGGAACCACCCGTACCAGGATTGTGTCATCTCCTTCCTAAAAGGTGTTTAATAATGTAAGATTATCACAGATATTACAAAGACACTGAATCAGAAACAAAGTAATTTACTTGTATGATGATAAACAGGCCACACTGGCAAATTATGTGCAAGAGGTTGACAGCGGTGTATCGTAACTAAGCAGCACTGTACTTACATACAATTTTGAGTATTACTCTTGTACTTTTCTTTTAGTATGTCTGACAGCCGCAAAGAGACATTTCTCCTTTAAACTTCTCAGATGGTTTAAATTAGATAACTGTTCACAGTAAAAGTATCCAGTGTTCACAAAAACGATTAGACGAGTCAGGAAAATCATCCAAACAAAATAAACTGCAGAATGAGTTCATTTTGCTTGCAAAGCAAGCAATGCCTGATTTAAATTATACTTGTAAAGGAGATTCTTATACATTGTTATGGATCTCCAAACTTACTACTACTCAGGCTCGAGCTCTAGATAGTATGACACACTAACGACTCAGTGGTAGTGAGAAAAATAAATTCAGGTCAATGTCAGTGCATACCGACACAAACGGGCAGGAAACAAGTGGGTAAGTAGGGGGCAACTCTATTGGCCTAATGTCACCATTTGCAGTAGGTCAGAGTATGGGTGTCAGTCTAAGATAGCAAAGTCTAATTTAGTCACAGTAAGGAGGTCTAGAGCTAATTTAGCTGCTTGGAGGTGTGGGAAACAGTTGCCAGTCATATGCTGTCTGCACCTGGCAGTGCTGTAAGTGCACTGCTCCAGTTGTTTCGAGATCATTAGGTCAGTGCTTCCTTACGTTTAATCATTTTTGTGTTTCTGATAAAACCTCTAAAGGATAATTCTGTTCATAGAGTATATGGGCAACAAAGAAAGTAGTACAAAACATAGTGAAGTAACTACACATATAAGCACTGTAGTTCATGCAATTATAGATATTTTGAAATTGATGAGTCACTCTTTATAAGATACATTTGTAGGGAACAGTATTGCTGATGATTTTGACCAGGGCTGTAGTCAAGATTTAGATATACAATGGCCCCAGTTACTCTCCACACACAATCAAAAAGATAGTAATAATTGCTACTGATTTCAAGAAAACCAACTAACCTAAATCTAAAACTGACTCACCACTTTGTCTCCATTTCCCCCAAAAAATATTCTATAAATGAAGCAAAAAGAAAGTCTCAAATTTTAAAACAAAGCATTACAGTTTTCTTTCCCATCAGAGACATTTTATGTTGATACAAAGCCTGGAGGAATATAATTCAGGGTGAGAAATATTAGTTCCCAGTGAAATACTGGGTCCAAAAACAGTGAAATCAGCCTAAATAGTGCCTAAGTTGTTAACTGTAAATGTATTGAAACTGCCCGCCACATAACAACATGACCTCAGCTTCCTCTGTGGTAAATATGCCTCTGATTATTACAGATGATGATAAAGGCAGACTTAAAATCACTGAATAAAATCACTGCTGTTACAACAGTGTCCTGACAAAGCTGTCGAACACATACAGCATTGTTAATGTCATTATACGTTCGACTGAGCAGAATTAGGGCAAAGAAGTAGCAGGTAATTGCCTGTAATTGCCTATCTGGCACACGAATACTTAGCTCTGTCTGAAGGTAGTCCTGGAACGTAATGTAAAGTAATGATTGGAAATATCCTGATTGAAATGATTTCTATTACATCATCTTTCCACGAGCACAAAGATGAAATAAATGTGACACATTTACCATGAGTTCACACGCTGGTCATGTCAACAATGCTACCGGTGGTTTCAGACCTATATCCAGCCCCTGCCAACTGTTTGGCTCTCAAATGCCACTTAAAATAACTCATCCGAGTGGCAGCTGAGGATTACCTGAATCGTTACAGAGTACAAGTACATTCTCATCACAAAGGCAGTGCGAAACTATCTAAACCTGCTTTTCCCAGTGAGACGCCGTACAAGGAGTTCAGCCCTGGTTTACTCACCTCAGCTGCTTTCTGAGCCAGTTCCTTCTTTATTTTAGCTTTTTCCATGTTGTCCTGGGCTTCCCTCTTCTTCCTCTCTCCTTCCATCCTCTTCCTTTCTACCTCTTGTCTTTGTTTTTCCATTTCTGCAAACTTCCCCTTCACACTACCTGAGGATTTCACAGAGCACAACACAAGCCTTCAGCCTCCTCGTCCTCTCACATCCTTCACTGATTATACATCTTTCCTAACCCTTTGCATCCCTTTGCGTGTCTTACCTGTGATTTTGGGGACGTAGGATTTTTCTACCTTTCCTGGCTTCACCTCTTCTTCCTCATCGCTGGAAGCAAGCAGTTCTTTTATCTGTGGCGGATCAGATGGAGAGTGTTGGTGAGGTTACGGTTTAGCTGGGATCATCTCCTTTGCCACTCAGGAGCCATGCTGGTCCCAGCAAGCACAAGGACTTAATCCCTTCTAATAGCTGGGTCATGTGACCTGCAGGTGGATCTCTGATTGGACTATGGTGTTCTTGCACGGACAGGAGATGAGCGTAGGTGTCCGAGCCTGGCCAGCTATGGCACGACTGTACACAGGGAGGTTGTTCTGTCTCGCTGAGTCTCGCTGATAATCCACTCACATAACACCACATCACTGCATGTATCAATCAAATTAATTATGCCAAGTATTTTTGGTATGGGTAAAGTTTAGCATCTGGATTACAATTTAAAAAATGAAGTTCAGTGAGCTGAAAAATGCTTGATTGCGCAACATGCATTTAGGATTGTGTAGGATCCACCAGAAGACCACTTGGGTTCAGGCCTTTACTGTTATTTGTGCACATTGAAAAGGTTAAAATTGCATTTTGGTTTTTAAAGAAGACGGTGAATTCTCACTCAAGCTGGCAGCCTTGTCACCCCGTCATGCCTCATCATGCCATGCAGGTCACGGTCGGAGGTTAGTGGGGTTATCTGTCTTTGACCTGCTGCTTCCTGCGAATCCGCTCTCTCTCCTTGACGTACTGATCCCTCCTCTTCTGCTGCTCCTCGTTGTTCCTCTGCCTGCTGCGCTCCTCCCTGGCCTTCTGCATGGCCTCAAACTTGTTCGACACATCCCCCTTTTCTTTGTTCAGCTTTGGCACGTAGGTTCTGGCCACCGGCTTTCTAGATCGGAGGAGTTTCTGTGGTTTGACAGTGAAAGGGAAGTTAAGATCAAATTATTTGTGCACCTGAGGTAAATGGTTCCTTTAAATGGCAATATCTTAACTTATCAGCTCACCTCTTTCTTAAATGCCAAATCAGAAACACTCTGTTCTTCCTTTGTCTCTGTGTTCTGTGCTACACCATTGACAGCTTCTGATTTTTCCTCTTTCTCATTGGCTGTGTCGTTGTCTTCGTGTCCCATGCCATTCATACGCATCTCGTCAGTCTCCTCACTCGCATCCTCCTTGGGTGACGTGTTCTCACTTTTCTCCTCTTCATCGTCTTCCTCGTGTGTCTTATCATTTTCCTTGTTTTCTGCATCGTTCATGCTGTGCTCGTCTTCGTTTGTGACATCATCAATGTCCTGGGCGACTACAGCCGCTACCTGCGCCACCTCAGTCATGTTTGCAGCACAGTGACAAGTTGACAAACAGGCTCTGTTGAAACGTTACCTGCAAAGCAAAGGTGGAAACTTCTTTCACTAAGTGATAATCTTCTGTAAACATCCCAAAAGTTAGGTCTACAGAAATGAGAAAATGTCATGTGACATTTTCATGATTGCAAAATAGAAAGAAAACCATAATTAAACATTTTATTTTACTGCTTATAATCCCAGCTACCAGTTTACAGTCATTTGCAATACTAATGAACCTCAACTTTTCTTAATTACTGTATGATTCTTTAATGACTTTTTTCCTTGTCTGGTGCTGGGATTTATATATGTGGCAATCATTTCTTGACTACAAAGTTAGGCTGCTCCACTTCTCAGTATGTTAAGAAAGAGTGCAATGGAGGCTTGCTGACCTCTATTTATAGCCCACTGGTGGGTCCAGGACATGTGATCATGGCTATTTTTGTTGAGTGATAGGCAGTTGAACAGAGCTCAAGTTGGCACCCACATGTCGCCCCACAGACCCTTGACAAAATGGCCAGACTAGGAGCTAGACAACTGGATGAATGAGAGCTGTTTGGACTCTTAGTCATCCAACACTAAAACTGTTGCTGTTTATCAGTGTCCTCAAATACTGTTTCTATTCAGGTATGAAGAGCATAATGTGACGTGATGCTGCTAATAAGGAGGTTGATTTCAGTGTTGAATGAAAGTAGAAATGTAGAATTATGTACCACTGTCTATCTTATATTTTAGTCAGAAATCTGTGTGTGTGTGCTTTATTGTAATCAGTCTGCAACCACTGTAGGCTTCACAGGTGTGGACCACAACCTGTGACATAAGAGTCTTCTGCCCAGCTTTACAACACAAAGTAGAATAAAACTTACATTTTATTTGCGGTGGAAATGAATTAGCTGCATTTCCCAATTTAGCACACCTATATTAACGTCTCACGCTATACAAACATAAAGGACAAACATTTGCAAACAAGACTGAGCTTGACATTAACATCAGAACATTTATAGGTAGGCCAGCACATCCATTTTTGCTAAATATTCATTATGAAAGCTTGTTTGTTGATTGCCGTCATTTTGATTCCCTTTATCTCTCATGTTTTAATGAGATGAATGTCAGGGGGTTAAGCCGACAACTGTTTTAGATTCTCACCTGCCAGTTTTAAACTACAGCCCATGAGAGGTTCTTATGTTGTTCATTGATAAACAACATTTTCGGACTCATAATATACAACTGCATGATATGACTTGTAGCGTATTAACTTTCTATTTGAGCTCATGTTGGAAAACTGTGCAAAAAACGACGCTGACCTAAATGAAAATCAAGTTACAAGAAAAATTGAAGTTTGGGTGGTGATACTGGTCCTATTTCTGTACTCAGCTGGCAGAAGATATCATGACAGTGTGTGTCAGAAAAAAATACTTTGACACATTCACAGAGAAATGTATATATGCTATTTAATGCAGCCTGTTAGAATATTTGTTTCAGTTCCTACATGTCTCATCACATATTGTGGACAGGAATTATAACTACTAGGCTACATGTAACTGTAACTAACCACAGTTCAATTAAGAGCCGTGATTTACACTTTAAGATACTTGATGCCTAAATGATCTGTTTTCGCTTTTCATTAAGCTTTGACCTTGCTACACAATGCTGAACAGACTTTAACTGTTTCACAGACCTCCTTTTCCTCCATCACCTATAATAAAGGGGGGCAGTTTACCTCTTTAGCGCGCGGTGGTCCTCCTGTTTTTAAATAATAATAATAAAAAAAAATCCTTTGTGCAGATAATAAACCAGAAGAAGTGAAACGCAGGCAAAGCGAGACAATCCGAGATGCGACCACACGGTGAACCAACTCGACTGGTTGCTGGTTCGCCGTTTCCATAAAAGTACCGTTACTTTCTACCGGATACTGCATTCCGCACGCGCCTGCCGCAGGTTCAGCTGTCGCCTCGCGCGCGCGCGCGCACATACACACATGCGCGGAGTCATCCTGATCATTTGCGGGCGCAGCTGCATAAATACTTATTAATGTACTTTAACTATTTTGTACTGATGAATGGGGCCGTTATATTGTGTTTTTAATGGTTAATTTGTTATCCAGAGATTAACTGCATTTATTCCAATATCAGATTATTGACTAAAGAGGTTATAATGAGCTGACTGATATATTTATATTCTGTGTTATCACTTGGATATCTCCAAAATAGCCATAATACAGTCTGACAGTGTGTTTGCAACAATTAAGTTGTTATGGCTGTAGCTCTCACTGAGTTTATTCCTATAGAATAATGTGTTTGTTGTTTGATTGTTTGAGGACTAATGTACTAATGTATCTCTATTTTAAAGCAGTCTAAACAAATATTAAAGCAAACTCCTTAAGGTATATTTGCTGTTTATACACTCATCTCTTTGCCTTTTTTTCTTTTATTATTGCTCAGCTAAATAATGTTGATAACCTTATCCACAGTCCATTATCTTACACATTCATTTTCAGGAATGGACCACCAAGATAGCTGTGTTGTCTGGTACAAGAGAAACTGGACACTGTCTGTTTGGGAGGCCTACAAACTAAATTGAGACAGACTTTATCATTATGCTTGTTGGCCTGTTAGAGCCAGGATTCCCGACTTATCAGTTAAGAGGGACACCAGCTTGCCCTTTGTTTTGCCGCCTAACCTAGATGTTGCAGCTCATATCATCATGCCAAGAGTGCTTTCCACATCTAGTCAGAACCGTGAATTCACATAGGAAATATAGGCCACAGTATAAAGCGTTGAGTTCCAAAAAACTACCCGATGGGTGAGTCTTCCTTTAAACTAAGATGAGAAAGTGGTTCTCTCGCTGTGGGTGGATGTAAATAGAAACCATGCAGCAGACACATTTTGTCTGCCCTAATGGCTCCAAGCACAGCTGCTGACTCACTGACCAAACAGGCCTCAGGCAGAAAACCCACCAAGTAAAGTCCCCACTCGAGTATTTAAGGAATGTTATAGAAATTTTTGAGAGGTGGTCCACCAAAGTCTTTAATGATCTTCGGTCAGATATTTTAAAGCACTGCCTAAATGATCATAGTATTTGTGTAATATTGGGAAAAAAAAACATATCAGAGGATTCGCTTGAAAATGATCATGTGAAACCACTATTTTGCAGGTTAATGGTAAATGTCACATTAGGTTACATAATTGTACCGCATCTGGTTAGATGTTGAGGCTTTGGGAAACCCCCCCACAAGAGGGCCAAAGCTCCAGTTAATACTGTACTTAGAAGTGAAATCCGAGAGCAGCTGGAAGAGAAATAAAAGGAAAATTTGGAGGTTCTTTGGATGAAAGAGCTTAACGACTACATTACGAGAACTAAGTTCTTTGCTTGCAAAAACTAAAACTGTTACCCACAATACATGTAAAAACGTTAAGTGTGCACAACTGCTTGGGATTTCTAACTAAAGTTTGAACATTACATGAAAATTAAGCAGGGCTCTTTTCAACCTGTCATTTATTCATTTCCTTCTCAGACTAAGGCATAAGTCATGTCGGGGTTTGTTCTGTGAACTCTCAAAGGGGCTCCATCCGCCTCTGTTCAAAGTCCTGCAGGGCATCAGGGACAACAAGGGGACTGCTTTAAATAGCACCACAGTTGTGGCAACTAATCAACACTGTAAGGACAGCTAACCTGAGTCAGACTGGGCCTTACCCTCAGCTGCTGCAGCTCAGCCCTGACACCCCTATGAATATTTTTGCGGTGGTACAGCCTGCACCCCCTGCAGAAGCCCGAGTACACTGGCTCAGCAGGTCAACCATAGGCTGGTGGACAGACACACCAGTGCCAGCTGTCCACACCTCTACCGACACAGCTTCAGTTCATAATAAATATGAGACCACCACCTGCTTTTTGTGTGAACAATGACCCCATCTCCACTTTTATACACTGATCACACTACACAAACTGTCAACAAATCATCAGAGACTTCAGGCTTCTTCCCTCTAATAAACCAAACTGCTGTTACTATCTGGTGAAGTCATCTCTGACTCATGTCAGTTTTCTCACTAATGTACCTTACTGAGGAGGTGTGACAGCTTCCTGCCCAGCACATCCTGATGCCACGACGATAAGAGGTGCAGAAAATGTACATGTTTTGTAAGATGTTGTGCTGAGAGCTTCCGTGTAGACTAGACTGTGACCACATAGGTGACGAACTCTGACACTTTGCCCCTCTCTTTTGCCCTGCAGCGGCCCAGTCATTGAGGTTAGAATAGTGCTGAAATGAGTGACCACAGTCTCCTGAGTATATTGAGGACAAGCAAACTGCAATATGTAGAGTCAGACTCATTCCTTGTGTTGAAATACGAATGCATTAATTTCTGTGAGATTTGCCCTTTGGTTGTTTCTCTCTTGAACTACACGAGCAGTGAATACATGTCATCATTTCCCAGCTGTGAGTGCAGAGTGCTTAGCTGTTACATGGAGAAAAAGCAACTTCAACACACAACAGGTGCCACCTGTGAACAGAGAAGGCCACGCTCATACTGAGCTGCTTTAAAAGCACACAGTGAGCTTCTTTTTTTTTTTATATGAGAATAGTTCTTTCTCAAAAGTCAATTTTGCAGTAAAAGTACAATAAAAGTAAATGATAATGAATTGCAAGATTGCGATTAAAAGTAATAATTTGGTCTACAGGTAGATTGTGGTCTGAAATGGTCCTGTGTTCTTCCGCTCCGCTGTATTAAAAAACCTAATGTCAGCCCTATCAACTAACAGGCATTGGCATAAGCAAGACATTACTCTGAATTACTGGCCTGTTGACAACGCTACCATGCAGAGACTGTTGGATAGTGGTGCTATCCATGACTGACTACAATCCCTTAAAAGCACCAACAGCTGCATTCTTGAGGATTCCTATATAACTATGCACCAGTGGACCTTTGTTCACATGTTCTGGTCTCACATATTATTTAAATAACAAGGGAGGATGCATGCGTTTTGTCTCCTCAACTGTTAAACCAATTAAGACATTAACGTACATTTTCCTCCAGAAAAAAAACATCCAAGCTCCTTCCTGTTATTGTCTCTGAAGTGTGGTGTGGTGCAGAATTCATGAATCTCTTACTGCCCTCTAGTGACAACACACAGACAATCACTTCTGACACAAATCCTGGCTTTGCTGTAAGTATTTAATTATATGCCCTGTTGATCCCTCTGCTAACAACCAAAACCAGCAACACAGTAAATCTTTTACTGATTCACTTTCAACATACTGAACTTCAGCATTGCTTTGAAGAAAAAGCTGTTCTTAGACTAAAAAATAATCTTGAAGAAAATAAACAGAAGTAGAGCAACAAGGCTACTTCTTCCATTTCACAAAGGCTGTTTTTTTTCTATCTGTCTACTATATTTTGAGTTTACATTCATGTCAGCGGGCCAGAATTATCAAGTCATGCAAAATGAATGTACATCAGATGACCTTCTTCTCTTCTCTTCTCTTCTCTTCTCTTCTCTTCTCTTCTCTTCTCTTCTCTTCTCTTCTCACTTATGTGGGCTGCAGACTCACACAAGCATGTGAAGTACGACATATGATATTGTTGGTGAAACGCACAGCACTGAAGTGGATGGGCTTTCCTTTTTAATAACGAAACTGAGAGCTCACCCTCCATCCATGTTGCACATTAAAACTTAAAACTGGCTCAGTACCAGAGTGTGAATGTTTGAGTTCCTTCCTGCCTTTTCAACCAGGAAATATTTAATCACTTATTTAATACGGAGTAATTTGCAAGTATTTTAAAAAAGAGAAAAATGTATTGCATACTTATATCCTGATCCTTCTGCCTTTTTGTGAAGCACTCTGTAACATCTTGAACGTTTTGAAATAAATGTTAAAAGTTTAAAGTTGTGTTTAAACTTCCTTGTTGATCTGAGTATATAGTTGCACATCATCTGAATGTTTGATGATAACCTTCTGTATTGGTATGAAAGACGTGGACCATATGGTTGCACATTAATTTCACCATTCATACCTGTCTCTGTTTTACACTGTGAACCGTCATATTCATGCATTACATTTTGGATAAGATCCAGTTTTTTTTTTACTCAGTTATATACTGCATCTTTGCGTGCCTGCCATGGATTAACGATGATTCTGCTGTAATTGGCAGCAATCATCACAGACTAACTTTGTTATTCTTTTATTGAGACTATGACAAAGAAGTGTTGATTAAGTGTAAATGACCATCATTTGGCCACATTCTTGTTGGCATATTTTATTTGAGACTTTCACCCAAGCCCTGTCCGTTTGACCTCTTTGACTTGTTGTGTTGTCTTGTGATCCATACCGTCAGACTTCTTCTTCTTCTGCAATCATCACATGCCAACTTTGTTACACATTTATTTAGACTGTGACAAAAAGTTTTACATGTATGATGTTTAATGTAAAACCCTAATTGCGTTATTAATGATATTTAAATTACAGGCCGGACAGATTAAAGAGTAGGTGTAGAAATGCGTGTCTGTTTGGTAGTAATTGTAGAGATAAAACTGAATGGAGCTCTGCCACATGACCGCCTTCGGATGGGGCAAGGCATGCAGACATGCGCACTGTTGACAGCGTCCATCCAGCCGATTTGAACAGCTTCCTGGTCCGGGCTGATCTGACATTATCGCGATAGACGGCTTGTTCGCAGCGGTTCGGCGGCGGGGACAGCGGCCTGGCGCTGGAATGCGAAACTACAAGTTATTTAACCAAAACAAAAAATTGACAAACCTCGGAGTGCCGTTTCAGACATTTCACAGCTGTCCTCGGGACACAGCTCCGGTCCGAGACATGAAGGAGACTCTGAACCTGTGGTAAGTTTTTTTTTTTTTTTAATGAAGCCGTTAGTGGCTAACGCTCGCTGACTTTAGCATGGTTAGCTAAGCTAATCCATCAACACCCAGGCTTGTGACAGCTGACCAGCCAACAGCACCGAGCTACGGTTAGCATTAGCGACGTTAGCCGCACTGAGTTAATCTTATTTGAGCTGTTGACTTGTTTAGGAGCCCGTGTTGCTGATTCAGTTGAGGGTCAGTGTCTCCGGAAGGGTTGTGTTGTTTTCCGCCGTACAGCCGCACAGCCACACCGGTGTGGTTGTTTGTTTGAGTGATGCACACAGCGGGCTAACTGATGCTGATAACTAGCCTGCTAGCTAGCGATGGTATGTCGTCGTTGCTTGGTGCAACAGTATGGCTAAACAAACAACAACAGACTGACAGGCGCACTGCTAGCACTCCTGTGCTAATGTGAATGAATAGCAGCAACGCTGGCCTGTTGTCTCTGTGTTCTTGTGTTATATTCACAGCTGTTTCACCTCCCTTGCTAAGTTTTGAACGCTCTGTTTGATTTAATTGGTCTATTCGCAGTAATTACTGCTGACACATTGGGTGTGTGTGTGTGTGTGTGTGTGTGTGTGTGTGTGTGTCTGCGTGTGTGTGTGTTGTGACTGACATTTGGCCGACCTAATAACGCTAATGGGATTATTGCGAGCAACTCCCCATGACATTTAAAGTATTGTCTGTCATCTCTGCATCTTCAGGGGATGAGACGAGATCGGTTGTTCGAGCGTTTGCAGCTTTGGGCTCGTTGAGTCTCAGTGTTGGCTGAGGATGGCGCAGGGGGGCTCTCAGCTCGACTACCACATCCTGCAGGACCTCAAGCAGCGTTTCCCCGAGATCCCAGAAGGGGTAGTGTCACAGTGCCTTCTGCAGGTATACACACACAGACACATATAATCTCTGCATATTCTCAGAAAAGCTGTGAGAATATTGGAAAATAGTGATTGATTTTGATGAGTTGTTTTATTGTAGGGTATCTCGTAATGTTTATATTACCCTACCTGTAACCTCTGTGTCATCCTTTATGATGTATATCAGACAGTAAGGCAGCCAGATGACCCACACTGCATAACGCTCTTCTCTATTGCTGTCTCAGAACAACAATAACCTGGATCTCTGCTGCCACCTCCTGGCTCAGGAGAGCAATCGATACCTGTATGGAGAGTTCCATCACAGTCCAGAGGAGGGGCGACTCAGCCGGAACCACATGCTGCACATTAGCCTGGGCTACCCAGGCTCTGAGGCAAACAAGGCAAATGGAGGAGTGGCAGGACGCTCCCTTGTGCACAGCACCAGTGACAGTCATATCGAACCTCAGCGGCCCAGCTACCCTGAGCCGCTGTCAGCACCTGCCACCATGGCTCCCTCCCCAAGTTTTAATCCTTTCTTTATGAACGATCAGGGTCGGTCGGCTAGCACTCCCACCCCTCCACCCACGATGCAGGGCATGTCTCCCACGTACTCCCCTGTCCCACGTTATACTATGAACCCAATAACTGTCACACTTTCGCAAAGTATACCCAATGCCCCGCAGGCCCTGCAGATACCTGGGCACTATGGTAACAGTACAGCCAACACCACCCTGTATATTCGACCCTCGCCCTCCCAAAGCCCGCAGCCACCACCTTGGTCCTCCCCGGGGGCACCTGTGTATCAGCATCAGCAGTCCCCCTACAGTACTCCCACATATGGCTCGCCTTACAGCTCTCCGCAGCATCAGGTACAGCCACCGCAACCACAGCCCCAGCCGCAACCCCAGCACCAGCAATATGTCTTCCTCCCTATTAGCTCCCCGACCCTTCCCAGCATGCCCTACCATCACCAGCAGCAACCCCAGCAACCAGCAGTTTTTAGGCCGTATCACACAAAAAGTTCTCTCAAGAACCAGATAGAGATTACCCTGGAGGGTCCTCGACCTCGCAGCAACTCACCTGTGCACAACCCCCACCCCCAAGGAGCGCTTTACATGGCCACGAGCCCCTCGCCCAGCTCCCCTTCCAGGGGCATCACTATGAGTGGACCTCCAGGCCCGGCATCCTACCACCCTGGGATGTACCTGCATCAGGGTGCTGCAAGGCCTCGGCCAGCTTCCTCTCCTCAGCCGGGCCAGTCAGCCTACACCTTCAAAATCAAAGTGTCCCCAGGCGGCCAGGCGCAGAGGCCGCCCAGCTCACCTCCGGTGGCTGAAGCGGAGTCTCTTCTCAATATAGTAGACCAAGGGGCACACAACGCTGCCCCTGCACCAATCCTGCCCATCTCCGCTCTCCCGGGGAATATTGCCAGCCAGTTACAGCAAATGCCCCGACGTTCAAGCTCAGGCTCTGATGACTATGCCTACACGCAAGGTAAGAGGTTCTTGTGTATATATTTTGAAGCCATTGCTCTGAATGTGTGTGACTTTCTATCAGCAGTGTTTTCAGAGATGGCGTTGATGTTGGATGTGTGTTTGGGGCAGTATTGTGTAAATTTAAGACTACACTCAAGAGATTAGCTGACCCCACCTTAGAAGACATTTAGTTTCCTACTTCCTTGCTGATCTGAATATATAGGTGTACATCGTCTGAGGATCTGATGATAACCTTCTGTATGGGTACTTGAGGTGTGGACCATGTGATTACAACATCCCTGGTTTAATGTCATCATTCATACCTGTCTCTCTTTTACACTGTAAACCGTCATATTCATGCATACATTTTGGACAATATCCAGCTTTTTTTTACCCAGTTATACGCTGCACTACTGTCACCACAGCTATATACACTACATGCTGCGGCATCTTTGTGTCCGTTTAACCTCTTTAACTTGTTTTGTTGTGCTCCAAACTGGTGACGGCCAGACTTGATGATTTGCCTTTTTTAGTATTTATTTTTGATAGTGCTTGTTCAGCTTGTACCTTTTTAATGTCAGTATTGTATATTGGTATGGAGTAGTAAAATAGCACTAAAACAAGAGGTTTTGTTTTAAACTGGGTTTGGTTTGTCTTCCTCCAGCTCTCTTGCTCCACCAGCGGGCCAGGATGGAGCGTCTATTGAAGGAGCTGCGGCTGGAGAAGCAGAAATTAGAGCATCTGAAGGCAGAAGTCAACAATATGGAATATGACGCGCTTCAAAGACGCTTTCGACGAGTCAACTCTACGAGTCTTATACCCAGAGTAAGCACTGGACACATACGTGGACTCGCATTCTTTATTTGTTAACAACATTCTGTCACCTCAAATCTTTCTCATACTTTTCACACACTCACAAAAGGTAAAGCACAATCATAGTCTATAACATTATTTACTATTCAGGAGTTAAGTTCAGGAATATTTTAGACTCCTGTCTTTAGTCTGTAATAAATAATATCCTAGGTATGAATCTGGCCTTGGATTTAGCTATGTGTGCTGTGTAAGAGTCAGAAAAGAATTGAATTCATCTTTAACGCAAACTTTCTTAACTTAGTCGTCCAGGGTCAGCTAAAATGCAGCAGTAATGATAAGAAACGGCACAATCGTATCATGCAAACTGAACAAGTTCTTACTCCTCTTCACTAGTTCTTCTAAGAAAAAAGTTTGAAAGGAGGGACGTGGAATATTTGGTTGTCTATTTTTGTCTAATCTAACTGGGTTGTATGTATTTGCACCGGCTGCAGCCTGAAGAGATGACCCGATTGCGGAGTCTGAACAGACAGCTTCAGATTGATATCGACTGTACCCTGAAGGAGACGGATCTACTGCAGTCTAGAGGTATACATACACACAAGCGACACACACACACACGCACACACACGAGCGACACGCACACACATAAATGCGCATTCCTGCTCATGAACCTTTGAAGTGTGTCTCTGATTTATTTGAAAGGATTGATCTTGAAAGAGCCAAGCCCAGAAGCAGACCGAGTTGGGTCCAAAGTGATGGATGAGGCTCCATCTCACTGCATACAGATGCAGCGTTCTAAAATGACCGGCTGGTCCGTGACAGGACAACGGCCGATCCAGGGTTGACCCTTTGTGGGCCCGTGTTTGGCTGGTACATGATCCTTGTTGATTACATAATTGTTAACGGCATTGCATCAAAATGGCCCGAATCCCAGTGTGCGGAAATGAGTTGCAGTGCAATAATTATGTATTCACCCGAACTTGTATTTTTGGAAGCTGAAGCAGTCTAACTGTCAGAAAGCTCAAGAGAATGAGCAATTAACTGCAATCAGCACAGTGCCACCAATCGTTTGGGCTGTGGTCTTCCTGGAAAATTCCCGCAGCTTTCTTCTGCTTAGTTTCTGTCTTCCAAATGCCGTTAAACAAACACTAGCCGCGATGACGTGTGCAAGTTGTTTTTTGTTTTTTTTTGTTTTGTTTTTTTTTCATTCCATAAAGCTGCAAATGGGGAAGCATCTGGGCAGCTCTTGTTTTATGTACATTGTCTCTCTTCTGAGCCTTTGAACCTTGGCTTCCCTCACCGGTGCCCTTCTTACATTCTTCTCGGAGGATGGCTGTGCCAATGAACTGGCAGCCAAAAAAAAAAGCATTTTCTGGTCAGTTAAATATCAGTTAAACAGGTGTAACTATTTATTAATGTTCCTGTTATTTAGTTAGAAATATTCCTTTAACTTTGTGTGTGTTAAAGTTGTTTTTTAATTTTTGGGGCTGTGACGCTTTTCATTGGCCGAAATTCACAGTTGTTGCAGAGCACAGTCGAACAGATAGATGCTGCTATAAGGCTCTGAAAAATGGTGTTAATTGTGGTCTTTGTTGTGACAGCTTGTGTTTTTTGCATGTCTCTTGGTGGCCACAATCAGAAAGCATCTTATTGACTTCAAGAGCTTACAGAAAACAAGTTGACATCTGACTGTAAGGCTGTAGCTGTTAGACCTGTATTTCTTTTGTTGGTAAAACTACGTGCAGCCTACTAAGCAGATCCCAAGTTCACATTGTCATAAATTGGTTATATAGACATTCAAGAAAGAGTTGCCATCCTTATATCATGTTGAAGTTTACATAGAAATGTCCATTTCCTGTCCAAAAGTGAAGCTCTCCCTGAAAAAGCAAGCCCCCCCCCCCATCTCCTGGCAAAAATCCTGTAAATGTGTGAATAGAGCTTGAATGGGCTTATTTATTGTAGTATCAGCGATTGTGCTAGCAGCTGGTCTAACCAAATGCAGCTCCTCATTAAAAAAAGCCATGGGGTGTGTGGCTTCGGGTGCCAGTGAGATGATTAAATACAACCCAGGCTGATCAGCAAGCGAGCACTGGGCCCATCAATTTTATGGCTTTTTGGATGCACTGTTGTTTCTTATGCTGTGGGACATGATTTTACAACTCTGGTCTAACCAGATGACATTTCATTACTTTACTGCAAATGCATTTTTTTTTGCCTGTTGACCCTGTGTTTTGTTTTTGCTGGAGTTCCGTGTTGCAGTGAATGTGGCAGCTTTTATTGTCGGTCTGAACACGAGAGTCGAGAGGCTCAAGGATAATGCCTGGAAACTGATTTGACTGATTGGAGCTTAGGTTGGGATGGGCACTTCTAAACAATCCTCCATATCTGGTTTCTGTTTTCCTCCACAGGGAAGTTTGACCCAAAAGCAATGAACAACTTTTATGACAATATTCAACCCGGTCCAGTAGTGCCACCCAAGCCCGGAAGGAAAGGTGAGAATTGTCCACTGTGGTTTTGCATGACATAAAAGTGAGTCATTTAGATGTAAGGTTACATTAAAGAAAAGAAGAAAGCTGGATGTTCTGTGGCATCAAATCATTAATAACTAATAGTCTTGCCAAAAGTTTTAATGCAAGGCCATTCAGGTCATTACTCACGTTACAGTATTTGTCTTATTTGGCTTCAGAGACTAAAAGCTTAACTGGCTTTGGTCTGTGTTGGTCTCCACAAATCAGTTGGCATGGAAACTAGACGGGAGACTTTGCTTTTTAGTGAATGCCCATGTCTGTCAACATTTATACTGAATGGTTGATGCGTGAATGCATGCCTGGCACATCTGTAGAGTGACAGCCATGGCTAATTCCTGCCCTGAATTGAAGACACTTTGACAAATTGTCGTTGTGTTATGCATTTTGTCACATGAACAAACAGGCTTTTTTTTTTAACGGAGTGCTTCTCTGTTTTTGTTAGACGGGGAGCAGGGCTCTAAGCCAGCGCCAGGGCCACAGAGGGATGAAGATTTTGAAGGCGCCCAGTGGAACTGTGAAAGCTGCACCTTCCTCAACCACCCTGCACTCAACCGCTGTGAACAGTGCGAGATGCCGCGCTACACCTGAGCTTAGCGCTGCGCTGTATTGCCCACCCCTGCCCCGTCTCCTGCCAATCCTTGGATAGTATAAGCCCCACCCCTCCAAAATCTGCGGGATCTGTCTAGAGGCCTTCCCCCTGTCAATCAATATATAAGCCCCTCTTACCTGCTGAGGAAGAGCCACCGTCCCTCTGTGCCCACTTGTCCTGCTCCCATCTACTACTCCTGTGCACTTTGACCCTTGTTTCCCCATTGGCGGATGATGATGATTCTTTTAAAGACAGCTGGAGACTGATCTGATCATGTCAAATGTATATAAGAAGGAGTGACACATTGCGACTGTGGCAGTGGGTGGGTCGGGGCTTCGGAGAGGTCCAAGCGAACCGAGGTTTGAGGAGGAGAAGCTACGATTTAGCTAGAGAACATTCCACGCAGAATGAATGACTGCCCTGTTTACACAAAACTGCGCCCATTCCTGAACTCATAATGGAGGCACGTCCACTTTAATCCAAGATCTGTAACTCCGTCACTGACAGTGGGACAATGGAAGCAATGGTATATACGTTCTGACAAATGCGAAATGTAGACTGTACACTGTATCTGGCTCTGTATAAGAGCTCATTTCACTGAAAGAAGAACACTAAAGACACTTGCATATAAGTATATTCCTGGTACTTTTATGCATATTATGCCACCCTGTATTATGTGTTCAAATGATGTTGATTTCCTGTGCAAATGCCTCAACTTGCTGTACTTAATAAAGGAGCTGATTCTATGTGACTTGACCATGCACAGCTGGCACGTCCGCATAGTTTTTGTTTGTTTTTTATAAATCACAGATGCTCCCCTCCACCCCCCAAAATGAATCAAACACAATTTTTTTTCCCCCAGTACATGTTTATTATGTTAGTAAGCAAACCAGTGGGAATCAGAAACACAGCAGCAAATGGTAGTGGCATGCACACACTCACTCACTCACTCACTAATGTTCCAAGAGGGAGCTGGAGATGTTTCTGACCACCCCGAATGAGGTTTGAGAAGACGGTTTTTACCAGAGCAGATCGGTGCAGGTGTTCTCACCTCTCGCGACCACGCCAGTCCTCCTTTTCGGTCAGAAAACTTTCCATGCTCGCTTTGATTGATCCCATAGTCCTCATAACACTACTCATGCACGGCACATTGCACTCTGGCATCTCCTAACGTACTTTACTGCACTTGGATGCAAAAACTAAAAAGTATGCAGGCTTTTTCAAGAACTTTTTTTCTTCCTGCCTGGAGCTGAAAAACCTACTGTTGTATTTTTAATGGTGCTTTCTTTTAGTGAGAGCGTTACCATTCCCTACTGACTCAGAAGATAAGGAGGCATCACATGGGTAGAAGTGTAAGCACATGCTGGGTGATATGATCATGCGGACATGCACACGCACTCGGCCTGACATGGTCATTTGCCATCTTCCTTCCCACTGGTCTCTTCTTGGAATGATTATTACTGTATCAAGCTCACTCCATATACTTACATATAATACAACTTAATCAAAAAAAAAGCAGGTATAGCTTGGATTAAGCTGCAGGTTTACATTAGCAGCCAAAGGTTTTACCGCTGTTTACATGTGACTGTGCTATTCATTAACCAGTAAATGTTCCTCTCACCAGCATGAGATCATTTAGAAGGTGGCTGTGGAATGTTTTTTACCGTCTTGGGTAACTTCTGTTTATTATGACTATCACTGAGACTTTTAGTAGACCCAAATAGGACAGGAAAAGCCAGTCCTTTGGAGCTTTATGGACATGCTTTCGCCGAGCTATTACACTCTACAGGAGGAAGGAGCCAAGTTCCAGATGTTGTGACTCTCTGGGGAAATGCAGCATGTTGCATTTCCTTAGGTGTGCCCTTGTCTTCCTCACTTTGTCATCCTCAGGATATCACTTCAAAAAGGACATTCTCTTCTCTGGATCTGTTTCTTTCCCCAAATGGCCCGAGTCTGTATCATTCTTTGACTTCTCTGCTCTGATTGGTCGATTAGTCCACCGATTCGTCCTGGCATGGGGTCAGTGAATCCATCTGTTCTCCCTAGATTTTCTGCCCAAATCTAAGACCTACTGGAGTTCCCCTTAAAGGGGAACTAGACTTATTCGAGTAGTCACATTCTTTGTCTAATTAAACTGGTTTGGGTTTCTTTTCACGGCTGGGTTTGGTGCCAAAAAAAACAGATCACTGGGGCTGATGGGTCCAATGAATGAGGATAGTCTTAGAGATGATGATCAAGTTCACAGTATCAAATGGAAGAGCTCATTTCCAGCCCTGAAACTAACAATAAGCGTTTCTTTATTCCTATTTTTCTAGTTTGTGGTTGTGCAATGTAACTGATAGAGAGTCCTATTACTGAGAGGACACAGGGTGAAACAGAGAGTCTTTCTCTTCCTTCCTGTCTTGTGTGTTTTAGTAGTAGTCTTCATAGTTCTTGGGGTTCAGGCAGTAGAGGATGGCTCCTCCAAAAGAGAAAATGGTGGATCCCCAAGCCAGGCCGTAGCCCCAGTTAAACTCATGGTACATCCTCAGCCTGATCGTCTCTATGAACTTGATGGGGAACAGGACCAAGCTGCACACCTGGAGCACCACTGCATGGAAAAGAGGAAAGAGAGAGAAGGTACCAACATCAAAATACTTTTGGCAAATGTGAATCTGGCAGGGGGGAAGTGTAGGGCACTGTAATGGCCACTAAAATCCTAGATTCAAACTTGGAATAAATATGATTTTAGCACCTTGGATCTTTCCCTTGACAGCCAACCTACCATGGACTTTTTTTTAGAATCTGCACAGTCATGTTTTTTATTTTATTTTTGGACTATCCTTCAGTTCTTCCTTCTTGTTTTTTTCCTCTTTACGTACCTGCAGAGAACAGTATGACAGCCACGGGCTTGTAGCAGCGACCCCTGGAGCTGATGCACAGGGATATCAGGGCCATAAGGAAGGCGAGCACGATGAGGGATGCTCCCCCCAACAACAGGGCCAGTGTGGCGATCTGCCAGTCTGAGACAAACACACACACACACAAGGACAGAGGGAGGGAGGAGGGCAGGGGGGGTGAGGGAGGAAAGGCATGAATTCACACCGCGGCAGAGAGTGACATAGGTAGCTAAAATGGGGTTACTCTGGAGAGCCGTGTCTGTGCTGTTGACAGGAGGCAGGGAAGTGGATACATAGGAGGAGGAGGGATAAAAGGAAGAGGGAGGCAGCAGAACAGGTCACAGGCCATGTTGGTGAGCCACAGCAACACTGTCATGCTCAATCTCTCACAAAGAGAAAAATGAGTCCTCCCACTGAAGTTTGTGGTGAATTACCGCAGTGTAAACAAACTATTTGTGGTTCAGAGGCTGAGACAGCTCCTCGTGCATATTCTAAGAAGCAATCGCTCGTAATGTTTTTGCTGTGAGCCACAGGGGAACCATGGCCAGTGGCAGAAGAAGAAGAAGAAGAAGAAGAATGTGAACCATGCGGTGAATAACCCCTCGAACAGAGCACAGCAGTTTCTGGCTGACAAGAAACAAACACACACACACACACACACACGCCTGGCTACACACACGGATCAGTTCGGTGATGGATCCTAATGCAGCAAAAAGGCAAAGTGAATCTGTGAGGTGACTCAGATAATGAGCATCTCTCCCTCTTGATGCAAGCTCAGCAGCATTCTCAGCATTTCATCCAGATTCGCTCCAGAAACACTCAACTGGAAATAACTGCCGCCTCAATCTCGCTTCTCTATCCTTACTGGAAAGTGGAGACAAAACGGGCCGAAGAAAAAATAAGAGAGAGAGAGAAAGAAAGTTGAAAGATTTTCGTTTGCCTCGTGTGACAAAATCACGTCGGCAGAAGAGTGCCTTTGAGAATTTTTTTTTTTTACAGACTTAATTAGCCATGGGACGTGAACTGAAACACACTATGTTATTGTTTAGAGTCTTTTTTTGTTGCTTTACTGTGTACTTGCGGAAACAGGAGGTCTATATGTAAACAGGCAGAGGATATTATGATAAAGCATTTGATTACACGGGAGGAAATAATTTGGAGTACAGAAAAAATAAATAACATCAAAGCATATAGGGGGCTCAGTATAATTGATTTAATGAATGGAAAATTCACATTGAAAGGCCTTAATTTCAAATATATTTTGTCTTTTTTTGTATAAGTATACATGTTATTGTCTATGATGGAGTATAGGGGATAAGAAGGATAAACATTACTAAGAATATTTCCTCTCTCTTGAGGCTGAAAATCATTAAAACATTCACCAGCGGAGAGAAAGTGACGGACCATAAGCTGCTTAAAATACAGTTCCCACTCGTGTTGGAGGGAAACTTTATTCCAGGGGCCAAGCAGCTCAAATATAAACAAACATCAACTACTTTTGACCAAATATGGCTCAGGATTTAGAGTTTAAAAATGGGCCCTGTCACCACAGGATGTTGGAAAGAGCCCACAAAAAGCAGAACACCCGCTCCCTCCAGGCTCCAGCTTACACAACTCGAGGCCCCCTTAAAGATCGACCCCTTAACTTTCTCTGCCACTGCCTCGCTGGCTGCCTCTCAGCAAAAGGGCCTGAGTGGCTTGACCTGTAGTTGTCAAAGCTCGTCGTTTGTGAGATATCCTCTCTAGGAGTGCGGTGCCTTTAGCCCGGCAAGTATGCAACCAAAAGCCTTATCAGTGCATGCACAAGGCAGCAGGATGCAGAGAGTTAGCTCATTTCAGATTTGGAACAAACCCTGTATGCTGCGCAAGAAAAACACAGCCAGAGGTTGAAGTGCTTAAAGGCTTTGATGAGCAGGAAGCGCCAAACTATTAATTGAAGCCCGGCATGATGACAGATGCAAAATGAGATACAGTACACAAGATCCAATCTGAGCATTAATTATGGTCCAGTGTGTATGTTAGGGGCTGCTGATCATAAAAAATCCTCCAGGGCTCCAATTCTGTTCCTTTGTCTGAGACAAGAGTGGAAGATCTGTGTCACAGCAGAGCCTCCAGTAGCTCTCTCGCAGTCACTCAGTCTCAGGCAGGAAGCTCTTCAACCAGAGGTTACTGGTTGGCGACCGCAGGGACTGTGAGCGAGACCCGAACCTTTATAATCCATCTGTATCCAACTTTGTGCTGTGACCTCCCTCAAAGAGAAGCCAGTTACCCAAATACGGAATCAATACTGTATTACATTATTAATATGCTTTGCCACCACTGTGTCTGACTGAGCTGGACCCGCTCACACCCTGGCTCCACATTGCACCGACTTGGCATCCACACACGCTGCTCTTGCATGACCGTTCCACATTCCTAGCTCTGTCAGGTCCGAATCTTTTATACTTGACCCCCGACCCTCTGTTTAAGTTTGTGTGTGTGCGTGAGCAAGAGAGAGAGACACAGACACAGAGGCATTTTGTCTCTGCGCATTTTTAAAAAAACGTAATGAGCGTGTAACAAGGCAATAAATCACGCCTACTTTTTAATTCTTTCTGCTTATTATTGCGCTTTTCCCCCCAACACACACACACACACACACACACACACACTCACACACACACACTCACATGAAAGCCTTGCAAAACAAGCTAAAAACATCTGAGCGGCCAGCTGGTGTTTCAAACTAACAGGATTTATTTAATGCCCAGAGCATGACACTGAGGAAATATTGGGGGGCTGAAGGAGGGGGCAGAAACTGATTACTGGGATTCAAATCAATAAGCCCAGCCAAGCACAAGCCTGAGGAAATGGGCAGTTTGCTGTGTGCATTTACTGTGGTATGCTGCTGCCGCTGCTGCTGAGAGCTGACACAGAGACTGCATGTCTTTATATGGCACCAGAGTGCACTTTGTCTGCGCTGACAGAGGAGGACCGGGGCCAGCGTTGACCCACAGTTACTCATCTCTCAGACAGAAAGAAAACATTTTGTCTGACTAACAAAAACACAATTCACCACTCAGCACACAGGAGCAGGTCAGAGGCAGCAAAAAAAAGTATTAAAAATATAGTATATATATATTTATATGGCGGCACAGCACAGTGTGACACAAACCTACATAAGCTTTTGCCCACATTTTACAGTTGCAGAACAGACTTTAGACAACTTTATTGAAAATAAAATAAAATAAAGGTTCAGGATATATCACCTAAAAAAATAAAAATAAACGGTGCAACCTCATAAAAAAACCCTGCAGTAAATTCCACCTTTAAGAAGACTTGGACTTTTAGTTTTTCTCATAATTTTTATGAGGCTTTAGTTTGTGGTGTTTGTACTGGACTGTATTATACCTTCCAGTGTTTATCTTATTTTGTCCACCTTACAATTCAGAGTAACCTAACACGGCGTATGCACAAACCGTGGCCGAAAGATCAATAAAAATGAACATTACAAGCTTCACAAATTGCAAGGCTGTTGTATTGGATTACATTATTTTATGCAACAAAGCATAAATAAATGCTTTCCTGGTTGTTGTTGTTGTTTTTTTGGTTTGTTTTTTATCAATGCTGTTCATACACTGACCTATTTTCAACCATCCTCTTTTATTTCTTTTTATCACTGAATGAGCAGCTGTGACGGAAATATGAAAAAAAAAAAAAAACCTCATGGGGACTCCGAAAAGAAGTTTCCTTAATAGAGAAACTCCACATTTCTGGAGTGCTTCACTTGTTTCCCTGGTTACTAATCTCCAGGCATCTGGATCTCTGGGGAGTTCTCTGCTCTGAGTTGCCCCAGCTCCTTGGCCGGTGAAGAAACCCACACAAAGGCTCATTTTGTGCGCAACAAAAGGCCAAATGAAACCCCAGCTGGACCGCTTCTGGCGAGGCAGAATTCCCACATCTTTCAGTGGCGCACTGGACAAATGTTTTACACAAAGTTAACTAGTCTGGATAGAAAAACCAAAGGTGTCTTATTCAGACTGTGAGGCACAAGGGCAGTTCTTCCTATAGTTATTTCCAACTTTGATGTGCAGCCCATTGTTATCTTATTTCATTTAATAAAGTTCTGCAGTTTAAATTAAGCAGAAAATATCTAATTATAAAGTAATTAACATTTAGCACCCTCCTGGGTGATGCTTTGTAATTCTCACGCACATAACAGATTGGTTCATCAGTGTTACGTCTGCAGGGATCCTTTGTTTTCCCTGAGCGCAGTGCATCTGACTTTCATTTGAATATGAATGTGGGTGTCTGTCTGCACCCCCATATTCTGCCATTTCAAGGGCGAAACATCCCTAAAACTACAACACCCAACTGGTTTAAAACTTCCAAAACAACATGGTGGAGCATCACCTCACCAGTAAAAGGCACATGAGCGTCTGTCTCACCAGTGTTCAGCGCGAAGTTGCAGAACCACTTCGCGGAGCTGGCGGGCTTCCAGCAGGACATCCACAAGGACAAGTAGTACTGGCCATCCGCCGTGACCCACGCCGGGCTCAGCACAGCTCCGACATCCAGGCACAGGGCGAGAAAGACGCACACCAGTCCCACCAACT
Organism: Nibea albiflora; assembly: GCA_014281875.1. Taxonomy (NCBI): domain Eukaryota; kingdom Metazoa; phylum Chordata; class Actinopteri; family Sciaenidae; genus Nibea; species Nibea albiflora. Next base: position 13,625,899 of record CM024792.1, on the reverse strand, counting down.
TCAGGGGCGTCAACGCCGACACCCGGACCTCCTCTGTGCCGCTCACGGATGGACTCATACCTAAAGTGTCTTATTCATTAAAACAAAAACACGGGGAAAAAAGAAAATGTGTGTTTTCCTGTTGGGGTTTGTGTTGTTTGTTCAAATCCACAAAATAAGTCAGGTTAAAGTTGTGGTTGTCCCCTCCTGCTCCGTGCCGGTTCTGTGGGTAGCAGGATGGGGAGCCTCCGCTCACTCCGCGTCCTGAGTGCAGAGGACGCTGCTGCCGCTGCTGTAGACCCAGCGCTCTGCAGACAGGACTGTGCTGCAAATCACTAAAATAACACGGTGCTGCACCTGCTGGGTCCTAGTGCCTAATACTACTCTTACACAGCATGTCTCTGTCTGTGTTTCTCTCTGTTAGGAGGAGAAAACTGAAGCCAGATGACTTAGATGTATTTAAATGGTGCCTGACAATCAGGCAGTGTCATAGTAGAATTACAATGCAACTTTCAAAAAAGGCACTATTAATATTGTTGTTGTTGTTATATATTTTTATTGTTTTAAGTGCCTTTTTTCTCCCAACAGATTTTAGCAGACCAGATTCTTCAGCTCCAAATGACTCAAAGGCGATATGTTACTGAAATGTGGAGTTAGAGGTTAAAACAGTTTTTCACCAGTTTTCAGTCCAGGATTTTTGGGGCGGTCCTAAAGGGTGGCTTGATGACACGCTGAGGCCACCGTGAGCATACCGCTGCACCCCTAGAGATGAATCCATCTCACTCAGAGCGTTTCAAAGTTACTCGTGTAATTTTCTGAACTCATCCGACACGTTTCAGTAGCTTCAAAATTGCTGCTTGACTGCTCGCCCAAGTGGGCAGGACCTTCAGCGGACACGCCCCCACAGTCCTGGAGCTGAGAACACTGCTCATTTTTACCCGATTTCGACACCTAATTTCATAAATTTGTCTGGGTGGTTAATAACACTTTGGTCCGCCAAACACATTTCTTCTTACTTTACACAGACTTTAATGATGTAAATTACAGTAACTGAACATCACAAAGTCTCACACACACACATGCACACAAACACACACTGTGCTGAGGGAAGCTTACACTGCTCATTTTGCTCCTAATTGAACGTAGCTAATCCTTTGTCCTTCGGGGAGAATCACAGAATTAATTCATATTGATTAACACACACATGATAAAACATGCATGCAAACAACCCCCCCCCCCCCCCCCCCCCCCCCACACACACACACATTGTTAATTCACCGTAAGTTGAAATAAAAGATTAATGGTCAGATAATACAATTTTAATTTCATTAACCTATATATAGTATGTACTTTTGTAGATACACGTTTATATTATGATAGCCGTTTTGATTTGACTGTGTGTGTGTGTGTGTGTGTGTCAGTCTTTGAGTTACAGGAGTGCAGGACAACTGTTCCCGGTGGCAAACTCTTTCCGCATCATTACTACTGATTACAGATTGTAATCGGTAGAGACTCGGCGTGTACAGACACACACACACACAGAATACACACACCTACTGGTCTAACAACAAAACTCATCATAACATGTATAATCTGTATCATGTCAGTGGGCACATAAAGTCACTGTAATGCTCCAATTTCTGCAGTCAAAAATGTAATGTGAAGGTGCTGATTTTAGATATACAACTTTTTACACTTTAAATGAACTTTTTATATCTACAGTGGGAACGGGTCCTCTTCCATGGAGGCTGCCATGTTACAACACAATGTTCCCAGAACAGACAAGCTAAATAGTGACCCTAGATAGAGCCCTTTTAAATGTTGTTATACCAGGTAGGCAAAGGTGATGTGAGGAGGTTGCAATGTTTACACCAATGAATGCAATGCACACAAAATGTAATTTCTTTTATAATCATTAGTAAATCTGTAAATCAGTCATGTGACTGAAAAAGATCACGTGCAATCAAAATGAGAAACATGAAACAACAATAACTTTGCTTATGTAGCTCAGTGCAGTTATAAAAAACGAATATAAAATATGATGAGAACAAAAGAAACAGCTGACTTTGATTTACAGGATTATCTGAACATAATAGGGACAGAAATCAGCAATATTTATTTTTTATTTCAAGTTCATGACAAATGTCACGTGTAACTACTGATATTGCACAGCTAACATGAATAGCCAAGTGCAACTTGTGGCAGTCTTAAAGTCACTTGCAAAGGATAAATCCTTCTTTCCATTTTAATTTGAAGCAGTTGAAGCTTTGTTGCATTAACACCTTGTGTTAAACCCCTCAAACTGACCTCATTTATAAGAGGACTTCACTGTGACGAGCGCTCGTCTCTGGACTGTCCCTTTAACTCAGGGGAAGGGGCAGTTCATGGAACCGCTGTACGCAACAGCGCTGTGCGCCTGCGCACCGTGCATAGCAACACTTTTAGGGGCAGCAGGAGAAGACGAGGGATCGTTTATGCGCATTTTGGGGACGAAAAAAGGTGAGTTGAAGTGACAAAGTTTATTTCTATCCGAGCAGACAGCAGTAAAATAAAAAAAAAGGCCTGTAATACAGAGCGGAGGTCCTTCTTTCCACCTCTGTGTCCGGTTAATCCGACCGTTTGAATCATATGTCGCCCGTTAAATCGCATCCGCCGCTGAGGGCTCTCTGATCCTACAAATCATTCCCGCTTGTCAATACACACTGGGCGCTAACCGACACGTAACGACGCTCATGCGGACGAAAATAACAGACCTTTTAAAGCTGTGATATTGTTGCAGTTTTACGTCGTTTGTTTAGTCTCTCGTGTGATACGTGTGTCTGGGCGGCGGCGGCGGGGCTTTGTTTGGGATGTTTCCCCTGCTGGTTAATCTATTTCGGGCAGCTACGCGCAGGATTCCCGTAACATGTGTAACGCTGGTCAGGAGCCGCCATTGGTCCCTGTCACCAGTCAAGGATGTTTCACATCTACACCAACACAACGCCCTTTAACGCCTTGAAACAACTCGTATCTGTTTATTTTGCCTAGGTAGCAAAGTCTCATTCCCCTTAAAGTGTGGGGGGACATCTGTGACAAAGGGATGTGATGATTTCTTATGATTGTGTCATGGTTATTTCTGCTTTTGGCTCATAGTTTCCTTTTTTCAAAGTGAGAAATGTTTGTCTTTTTAATAGATTGTAGAAATGTGTGACATGACCTCCCTCTTCAGTCTTGGTCTTTTGTTGCTGTGTAGGATTCAGGGGATTACTTTAAAATAGCTGTTTATGTTTTGAGAAAGAAACAAAGGGGTCGGTGTAGTTTCCTGAGAGGGAGTTTTGCTTAATTACTGTGTGAGCCATAATGTAGGTTCAAAAGCTGTGCGTTAACGTGTGTGTGTATGGTTTTTCTACAGATAAAGCACCTTAAGCAGAAACAGGCAGGAATCATGGGGAGCGGTAAGTTCACTGACACTATACGGGGTGAGGGGGGGGGTTTCACATGATCTTCATCACTCCTCCGGTTTCTTGTTTTTGTGTGTGTGTGTGTGTTGTCTATTGTGTTGATTTTCAACGCTGTTTGTCAAACACACGCTGGAATGTGACTCTTCGGGTTTTTTTTTTTTCCCCGTTTGCACACAATTTCAGTTCAATCCTAGCACAGTTTCCTGTTTTTCCTTTTTATTTCTTTTCTTTGCCGTTTTTACTTTTTTGTCTCGCGCTGATCACATCCCTGAATTTATGAGTCACATGGACGCCATTACTTTGTAATTCAGCAGCTTTCATCGGACATGCCGAGGGCATGTTGTGGCAACTTTGTGTTGCAGTTTCTGCTGAGGAGTTTATGTTCTTATCCTGGATGTGTGAAACAGAGGGCAGCTCTGTCTCTCTAAGTTCATTCCCCCAGTTTCTCTTATGTGGCCCAGGGATGGATGCCTAAATCAAAGGAGCTTTTGTTTTTATGCAGAAATGTGGGCACTGGGCAGCGCTCTGCTCTGCTCTACAGCCTTTGTTTCAGTCCCCACCTCTCTCCCTCTCCCTTTTTTGGCATCGTTTTCCCTCTTCTGCCTCCTCTCTCTTTTGCTAATATTCCCCCCTTTCTTGCTTCTTCCCTCATGCTGTTCCGCTTACTGACTCACCCCTACTTTCGTCTCTTTCCCTCTCATTTTCTTGTCTCCTCTTGTTATCTTGATTCATTTTTTTTTCTCACACGTCTCTCGACGTAACATCACTACCCTTGTGTTTGCCCCCCCCCCCCCTCTCCTACCGCCCATCTCAGTGTTCCTGCCGGCGGACGCGGCCCACTCAGTGCTGCGACGGCTGCGCAGGGCAAACTTCTTGCTGGAGGAGATGAAGCAGGGTAACATCCAGCGGGAGTGCCGCGAGGAGATCTGCACATACGAGGAGGCCCGCGAGGCTTTTGAGAACGACGAGAAGACGGTGAGAGAGGGAATGAGAGACAAATCGTGTCAGACCTACAATTTCTCCTTTCGTCAAGGCCAAATACACACAGGAATAGAAAAGTAGAACACATGAAGACACTTGCCACACATTGCACATAGCTATAGGTGGCCACCCGCATAAACTACATGAAGGTAGTAGGATAGTACTTTATTTTTAGCATTAGGTCACTTGCTGTAATATTTAGAGATTTCCTAGCCTGCCTACAAAAATAACGACATAATGAACAAGAGCACACGCTAAGACAAAAATGTCATTATCCTTCTGCTGCTTGATTCTCATTATTAAATCTTATTGACTTGTAGCTGGCTGGCTGGAAACCTCAGGACACAGGACACCCAGCTGGAGTTAAAATCCACAAATCAATATTATACTACTGCTGAGTAACTCATACCAGCTGCACGATGTAAAAACATCCAACACATCCATTTTCAAGAGCTTTTGTAGGGTTCATGTGTCCAGCAATGAAATCCTACGCTCGGCGTGGTAACTTGTGGAATGTGGGTGTTTTTTCAGGAAGTGATCATTATCAGCAGGAAGAACAGCCGAGTGTATGCTAGAGAGCCGGGCGCATTTGTAAAACTATTGTGAGAGGCCAGAGAGCAAAGTCACGCATATTGATGCTCACAGTCATGTGGTCGCTTTTTGTTCGGGTGTTGCTGGATACTTCCTTTGTGTTGCAGATAAAAAAGTATTCATACAGTGGACACCTTGTGTCCGGTGACCCCGTGATTTGGAAACAATTTCGTGTCATCATGATTGCACTGCACCCTGCATGAAATGTGTTTGATCCTGTATTGATCATGACAACGTGTGTATGTTGTCTGTTTGGCTGTAGAAACGGTTCTGGGAAGAATATGTGCAGGAGAGCAGTCCACCCGGAGGGCTGGAGACCGTGGTTGGAGGAGTCCACTCTCTCTACTTGATCGTGCCATTGCTACTGGTTGTTTTCATCATTGCCGCCGTTGCCATCACCGTGTGGCGATGCCAATCCCGCAAGCGCTCGCAGCGCAGCCCCAGCCTGGGACACTCGCATCACGACCACGTCCTGTCAGTGGTCTCTATGGACCATTGGGGGAGGGATTACCACCACGGTGACCAATCTGAACTCAGCGTCCACAGCAGCCCAGCTTATCCAGGCTCAGAGCTCACCTCAGGGAGAGGAAGCGCTGGAGACCCGCCACCATCTTATGAAGAGGCTGTGGGCCACACAGACGTCCAAATAGAGACGGAGCCACCTCCACAGTACGAGGATATAGTCAACACCAGCTCTTCCAGTGTCAACGGTGGCCATGGGAAGTAAACCTGTCTCTCACTACCACCCCAACAAACCCTCTAACTCACAACTAAGACCATCTTATCATTTAGCAGTGCCACTGTGGTGGCATCACCAGCCTTCCCCATTCAACACGTACAGAAACACTCTTAACTGTCTGGTCAATGGACTAATGCAATCTTTGCCGGAGCCAGCGCTGTTGAAATTTGCACTAACCCTTTCATCAATGAGGTGAAGTGATCGTAGGAAGGAGCGAATGATATTGCAATACCAAAACCAACCAACACCTCTGCTGATCGTCCTCAAGTTGCATCTATGCTGTCACACTGTAGCAAACCATTAACTCAGAAGGCATAACAAGTGATGCATGTGGCGAGAAGAAAAAAAAAAGAGAAAGGGTTCTTATTGCCATAATGAAGGACAACTATACACACACATTAAGTGTATATGGGGTTGGACCGATGCTTTGTCGAAGGTTAGTGCCAATTTTTAAAATGTAAGTGGTCAGTAGTGTATATGATCTGTTTTTCATTCCTTCACATTTCATGTCTTCTTGCTCAAAAATAGGCATTTATTGTTTCTGCCTGGAATTTTGTGTCTTGCATGGTTTTGCAAAACTTTTCTTTGAAACTTTCAGAAACAGCATTTGCAGACAAAGTTGCATTAAAAGGTTTTTAAAAGGGAACAATATTAATCAATCACAAAATTCACTTTTTTTCTTTAAGGCTAACCTTTTAAGAACACAAGCATCTCACTGGAGTTTCATCCATCTGTTTGTGACAGTTGAGCCCAATATGTACTTCAGCTGTTTTGGCTGATCAACTCCTGAGAGAAATATCTGCTATCTTTAGCTTGTTAAAAATGTCTTCAGTAATAACTTGTTACTTCCGTTCACTGCAGGTTTGTGTTGAGAGAGGAGTGGACGTTTGGCTCGTGTGGGCTTGTTAAAGTAACACTATGTAAGAGTTGGCATTTTTTTGCAAATCGGCAGTTATAGCCCAAAAACCTTGACAGGTTCAAAACTCCTTTTGCAAGTGGTGTAAAAACTAATGGAGCACGGATGGAGCTGACTGGCAAACATCAGCTACAGGTGGCAGTTATTTAGACGCAAGTAATGCTATCTGCCCATCATGAATGCTCTGTAAATCGCAGAGTTGAGGTGGAGCTCCCGGGAAAAAAAAAAAACATTTTTTATGATCCAGTTTCATCAAAATCAGTGATATTGATAGTGGTTGAGTGTGATGTAGTGCCATAAAGCGGTGTGCACTTTTCACAGGAGATGGTACCTGTTCAACCAGAGTTAAAAGAGAGCGGCACCATTCATCCTATTACAAAGCCCAGTGTGTGTGTAAGATATACAAGGTTCTATTCACAGAAAAAGGCAGGAATATAATAATAAATAATAATAAAGCTTTGTTTTCATTAGTGTATAATCACCTGAAAATGAGTCTTTATATTTTTGTTATCTAAGAATGAGCCTTTATATCTACAGACACTGTGCATACTCTTCCACAGAGTCTGCCATGTTTTGAACTGCCATGTTTCTACAGCAGCCCAGAGCGGACAAACTGAACACTGGCTCTGGACACGGCCTTTGAGACCGTTTTAATACATGATCAGGCCACAGAACCAAAACAATTTGTCCACACTGATGGAGCCTCTGTGCTGTTCGTTCTCTGTGGGTTCGGCACTACAAGTGGCCCTTCCACTTTAGATCAGTACTTTTGATTTATTGTTTAGCAAAAATATGACTTACTGCAGGTTTAATAGTCGAGTTGCCAAATGAATGCATCGGTCCAACTTCAGTTTACACTTGTGAATGTTTTAAATTTCAAACGATTACATTTCAATCAGTTCTAAAAAGGGGTGCTGAACTGTGTTTTGTGTATGTGTGTGTCTCATGTACGTATATATTTTGATAATGCATGCAGCTTGGTCTGTACACCTGAGGTTGGATCTGGCTCTGCACTGTTTGTTGATGGTCAGCGCTTTGCTGGCCCACGTCCACCTCTGGGCCTGTTGACAGTTGCTCAGAGCCCGCTTTAACTGTGAAAATCCCTCTCTAACCTTTCCCCCTAAAGCAAATGTAACCATGTCGGATATGACTACAGACTTCTGCTGTGCCACTTTCACTAATAGTACACTGAGGATCCTTCAAATAGATTTGCAGCTACACCATAAATGTAAGTTGTGGAGTGACTTGCACAGGAATGTAGGACAGAACCCAATAGAAACAACAGCGGCAAGAAGTTCTGTATTTACCGCCACTATGGACATGTTTAGCATGTGTATTGTACCTGTATATAAATCTATATATAGTCTGTAAGTGTGAAAGTAAGTTACAGTGAGATTGTTTTTACTGCATAGGAATGCAGTGGTCGCATTGATGCTAGTGTAACTATTATACAGTAAGTTGTGAAGAAATGAAGGCACTTTGTGTTTAAGCTCAAAACGAGCTGTTCAACGGAAACTAGGACAGGTCTGGCTTGACGAATTCAGCGTCACTCTCAGCCATAACGATGTCACTGTAATCCTCTGGAGAAAAAAAAAAGTGCTCATACTCTATATGCAATGTTGCTGCATACACTAAAAACCAAATATATCTGTCTAATGTTGAGTTACTGATAAATGTCACATTTCCTGTCTACACCTCACAGACTTTGAGCACTGACTATTATTATTCTTTTTTTTTGTGAGTTGACCTGTGAACCTCAGCACTTGCTATGACCTTGAAATGAGTTGTGCTGGTCGGGGTAGCCATTTTGGTTAGGTCAGTTGTCGTACTGTTACTTGCAGAGCCCTTTTTTTACAATGCCTTATCAAACAAAATGTTATATAACATTAAATGCAAGGAAACTTGTTATAAATCCTTTATGTGCAGAAGCTTGAATTAATTTGTAATAAAACATTAAAAGCGTGCAACGTGTTTCTCTTAGTTTCACTCGGCGCCTTGTGAATGTAGTCTGGAGGGTGCAAATGTTGATTTTTGTGGGTGTTTAAACGTCTGAAGAGCCTTTATTTTACAAACATACATCGCAAAACTTTGGTCAGTCTCACTAATGGACGGAAAAGATTCAAACGGCACATTAAAGGGTGAATTACAGGTAAAATACATAAACGAACAGTTGTGAATGAAACCATAAAAATAAAGTATTGGATATAAGTGTTAAAAAAAGATGATAGAGTGAAAAAAAATCAAAGTTTGATGTGGAACATTAGGGTCATTAGTACAAAGAATGTGTGTATGTATCTATAAACTATTTTTACATTTCAAATGACATTTGTTTTTCAGATTCTTTCTTTAGTGAGCCACCTGGCCTGTGATTCACTTTCATCCCGTCCGTGGAAAATCTAAAAAAGTACTGCTTGTGCTGCTCAAACAAACCACTAAGTGACTCATTAACCATGAACGAAGGACAAACCAGGTTAACAGGGCTTAAGAGGGATCGGCCTGTTAATATTGTTTGGCTTTGATAAGTTAAAAATAACCCATTGTTGTGAGCAGATGCACTGAAACATCAAAAACAGATTTATTAACATTTGATAAAAGTGGTAGCGCACACATACATGCAGTGGCTCGGTTTGTTCCTCTTTTTTTTAAATTTTACTTTCAGTGCTTTGTTTAAAAAAAGAGGAGGAGGAGAGGAGAGCTGTGACAGCTTCAAGTAGAGCAATCCCCATTTAGCCCAGGCATGGAAAAAAAAAAAAAAATACACACAGCTAGTGTTTGACACAAACGCTTCTTAAAAAAAAAGCTGGTACAATGGCCCCCTGTGAAGGTAGATGATTTCGTCTGACAGTTTAGTTTGCCAGGCAGTAAGCGGTGGCACAAAGCACAGTCATAAGGATTCAAAACAAGACGTCTTTTCATGAGTAGCATGCAATCCCAGTGTGATTAAGGCGATTTGACAAAACATCAATGAACAAGAAATCATATCAATGCAGATTTAAAGCAGATTCAGAGTACAATGTGACTTCACATTATTTTGGTAAAGACGGTCGTTACTTCTGCCGACCTTTAGACTTTTAGAAAATCTTCGAAAATACAGCAAAGGCCGTTTCCTGAATGTTTTGTTCATACTGACACATAAACCCGTGAACGCCGCGATCACACCCACTCCTTTGGGTTTCGTAACACATCCAGCATCTCTGCCTCCTGGGTCCCTTTGGCAGGCTCGTGCATGTATTCCCACCTGAGGACCAAGGGGGGAGTTTGTTACCGGGCAACAGAGACAGCTCATTACTGTTATACAAGAGCGGCGCTAGCGCTGCTTGAGACCAGCGTTACCTTACCTGGCAGTGAGCGGGAGGGACATGAGGATGCTCTCAATTCTGGAGCCAGGCGTGGCCAAGCCAAACTTCACTCCCCTGTCGTACACCAGGTTGAACTCCACATATCTACAGCACAGACAAGCAAAGTTTAGCTTGTGTAGGGAATACTGTTAAAGTGACATTATAGTATATTTCAACCTGGATGCTATTTTGGCATTTCTCTTTAATGCAGCCGACAATTTTTGACATTGAACGAGAACCAGCTTCAGTGTGTAATCCTTTGCACACCATTAGCATACACTAAACGTGTTTGTTTTTGCCGCTGACAGGCTGCTAACATTATGGAAAAGACCCTGCAGGTATGGATGTAAGAAGAGTAAGATCCTTTTTGTTTAACCAGGAACAGCTGTTACAGACTGACACAGCCTCTGCCTCACTTATTTTGTGACTTTGGCGCCACTATGAAAAATACTAAAGTTACCCTTTAGACCGCTTGCAAATCAAGAATGTTTAGATTTTTTTTTAACAAGGACTCACTGAAAGTATGGAGGTAATCCAACGCATTTATTATGAGTTATTGGGGCATTTGTGTGCTGATGAGCAGCTCTAAGTTGTAACCTGTAGTGCACGACAGTTCAAGTTAATCTGGATTTTCAGCCACATGACTTTAATGCAAATGAAGGCAAATAAAAGTAAAAGTTAACTTAAGTTCATTGATGAGACTCGGTGAGGGCTCGTTCACTCCAAGTCCTCCTTTATCTCACCCATTCTGTGCCTGTCCGAGGTTCTATAGCCCCCATCACCCTTCTTCCCATTCATAAACTAGCTCTCTAGCTCATTCTCTCTCACACTGAACGTCTCAAGACGGAGTCTCTGCTGGGCCAGAGAACTCTGCCAGGCTGTGCTCCATTGTTGCCCACATCAAAACGTTTTCATGAAGCGTTTTGCATGAATGGGTGTCAATGTTTTACAAAATAAAGAAAACTAAATGTGAACCGCGATGTGTTACCCATCATAAGCAAGCACGATGTTTGTATGAGTATATAGCTGATGAAGTCATAGTCGATTTGGATGAATGGTTATGTATGTGCTCTATGGAGAAAAGCAATCTTAACGTGCTCCCATGCAGAAGGTACTGTACATGTGTATTATTCATCACCATCCACGGATCCTTTGGTGCATCTTTTACTCACCTTCCTCTTCGTACTTGCTGCCAGTCCTTCTCCTCATCAGTAAAGCTGTCGTTGAGGTGTTTGTACACGATGGGGAGATAGCAGGGCACCACGGTACGGGCGCAGCTCTTGACAAATTGGAACGCCTCCTCCTGGTTTGGGGTGTCCAGGTCATCAAAGAAGATGCCGCCTATGCCCCGGGTCTCTCCTCTGTGCTTGATGTGGAAATATCTGTCACACCTAGACACCAGAAGGATTGGAAAGAAAACTCATTTAATGTCCACGTTTATGGGCAGACTATGGATTTAATTTGTGGAGAGTGCAGCCTGCATTAGACAGCGTCAGACGTCTTAGACAGCGGACCTTTAAAATGAAAGTTAACACAAACTTGGTAAACTTTACTTATTACAAGCCACATCAGATAGACCACACCCGTCCCTTTCATGCCTGACGGTCAATCACTGGCTAACATCATAGCTCAACGGTTTTTCTGCAACTGCAGAGTTTACGCAGACACCTTCTTATCATCATCTGACAGTCAGGATACACCCATTGTAATCCACACGCACTAATACAAAAAAAAAAAATCAGGCCTGTAGATGCATACGTGCTGAGGCGCACACACACACACACAGACACATGACTATTCTTGAGTTAAACCGTACCATTTCTTAAAGTCAGGGTAGTACTGTGGGTGGTGCTTGTCACAGGCCTCCTTCAGGGTGTTGTGGAAGTGAAACCCGTCTTCTTTGTTAATATAAACTGGCGTCAAGTCTGTGCCTCCACCAAACCACCACTGTTTACTGCCTGGAACACACACACACACACACACGCGCACAGACAATGAAGAAGGAAACACGGGTTATTATTCATTCCTTTACTCAATAGTGTCACTGACACCAAGACACGACAGACGTCACACACTCACCATCTTCCTCCTCGATCTCAAAGTATCTGTAGTTGAAGTGCACTGTGGGGATGTGGGGGTTCTTGGGGTGGATAACAGAGCTCACACCCATGGCACAAAACGGCAGCTTACCTGCAAGACAGGCATGAAACTTACACTATATATCACTCTGGTCCAAAGCTGTATCAAGCTCTAAGGCTGCATACAAATGATCAACTTACCATCTTTCCCTTTGAGGACTTTCCCTCTGCTCCTCATCTGTTTGGCAGCCTCCTCGGTCAGGTGTCCAAACACCACTGACACATTGACCCCTGCCTTCTCAAACACCTTTCCATCCTGCATCACACAGCTGATTCCTCCGCCACCTGAAACACACACAAGGAAACCGATAGCATTGACCTGAGGTCGGTTCATTTGCTGTGCCATCACCATATCAGGTGAGCATCTTCTCACCTTCTTTCCTCTGCCACTGATCCACCTTGAATTTCCCACCGTCCACCTTCTCCAGCGCCTTGCAGAACTCGGCCTGCGTCTCCATGATCAGCATCTCCATCCTTGTGCTCATCTCGCCTTTCCTCTCCTGCAGCACACGGACGTCGGTGACCGGAGAAGCCATGAAGCCTCTGCATCTCTCTAAGATATCCCCCTCTTCCTCCTTCTCCGCCTCCACAGCGGCTTGGGGTACTTTTGTTGCCATTTCGGCGCGCTGGAAGTGGTTAGCGTTGGCTAGAAATCCCGCTACGGCCGCTGCAGCTGTCACCGCCGCGGCTCCACTGAGCGCCAGGGCTCCCCTTCTGGTTCGCCCGGCTGAGGCTCTGCCTGCGGTCCCCTGGGACATGAACCGCACGCTGGAACCTCTAGAAAACATCCTCGTTCCCGGAAGAAAAGTCGGTGCCGGGCTATGAATGGAGGATAACGGCGACTCACCTGCAAGCCCCTTTGAATGTAAAGTCAAACATCGTCTGGCGGCAATACGAGCCGCTTTGTTTACAGAGTAAAAGACGATGGTCGCCATTTGCTCTTCTCTCGCTGCGTGGCGGCCGTTGGAAGTTGAGTTACTTACGAAAACATTATCGTAACTATCTTCGCCTACGTGCTATCAGTCATGCCATTAACGCGTTAGTGGGCGTGCATTTCCTCCATAGTAACAGTGCACCATGGGAAACGTCGTTCTCTGACAGGAGCGAAAGGTGAAAGAGGACGGCGAACTTCAAGACCCAGAATGCAGTGCGCCTCGTTGCATTAGTTGTCGTCTCACATGCTCCGTATTTTTGAGACAACTTCACCAACTGAGCGAGTACGAGTACATTTTGTATTATACGTATATTTACATTTTTCTCATATTATATTGTAGTATATTTTAAATTTTGTATTTATTATTTTTTCTTAGCTCATCTGTTACACACACAATGATAAGCGGTTCCTGTTGTCCAACACATTTCATTGTATTGTTGACCATGTGTTAACCCGCATAATGATAAATGAACCTGAAAACTTGAAGCTAATCATATCTTTTGTCCATAGAACAATCTCAAAGATCCATTACATGTCTCAGTGTGGAAGTTTTTACATGTTTGATTTGTATAAAATCATTATTATATATATATATATATATATATATATATATATATATATATATATATATATATATATATATATATATTATCATATTATATGTTTATCGTGTTCTTATCTGAAATAAAGTTATTCGACTAACTGACTAGTACCACTGTGCAGTCTTGTCGGCTATAGTATTCCTATGTAATATTCCGGTGGTTACCAGCACAGTCATGCTTTCAAGGAAATGAAAAGTGGAAGTTGCAGGTGAAAGAGGAAGTACAAAATAAAGCAGGGTGGGTAAGATATAGTGAAAGTAACAGAAAAGGGCAAGTGATTACGAGTACATAAAGAAAAGATCACAGCAACTTGAATGGTCTTTATTATAGGGAGCCATCCAACAGGCCACTGCAATTACTGTGAAGAAAACGAGGCGGTGGAGCATGTCCTCATATCATGCAGGAAGTATGAAACAGAAGGAAGGGCTGTAATCTCAGATCTACAGAGGTTAGGAGGAGTGGAGGCCAGGATCAAAGTTGTGCTTGAATGAGGGGACTCCAGGGAGGGGAGAAAATGGATATTTAGTTCCTGGACTAATTACAAGATTGTAGGAAACAGAGGAAGAGTGAAGACCAGAAGGAGAAATGCAAGAAAAAGGATGCCATCTTCCCCAAAACCCCAAGGAAGAAAAAGAGATTACTTGGTTAAACATTTATTTATAAATTCAAGATTCAAAATTATATGGCTTTGTTAAATGCCTCTCAGTTTATTTGAGCATTATGTGGTTATGTTGTTCATCATTGCAACAACAACAATAATAATAATAAATCACTTTGATATTATACTTTAGTGATGCATACTCCAGAACAAATAAAAAAATTATATTCTAGCACGGACATGTTTCATTTAATGCTTTAAATCTCATAGAAGGAGCTGGAGAACGTTGGTTAAATTCATTTGAATTAAATTTCATAGGCCTACATTTTTAATATGCTATGATACTGCAACTGGCTACTCATGTTAAACAAACACAGACACGGTGCTGTTATTATTTTAACGGTGACCTTGTTAAATTCGCTACAACTTTACATTTCTGTTATTTGAAGTGCTCTGGTGGTGTCTCCTCTTGTTTATAGGTGTGTACATGGAGGTTTTATTACTTGCGAGCGAGTTTTTGCTGTGTACGCGTCCCGTATGCGCATGCGCAAGTAGTAAAGCGTGTTGTAGGTCTCTATGACGACGGGTCTAATAAACCTTTTAGAGCTGTGGAGGGACTAGAAGAAGATTATGTGGACAGGTGTTGCTCCGCCTGAGACTGTCAGACACTATGTGGGCCAGTTAGATGGTCTGGTAGTCTCAAAACAACCCGGCTGGATGTGTTCTTTCACCGCTCTTTAACTCAAGAGGAATACTACGCCAGAACCAGCTGCTGGTGAGTTTACTAATCATATTAACACAAATGATGCTGTTATTTCAAGCAACAACATTTGATAAACATGACTCCTGCAAGCATGAACTGTGCCCTGACTCACCTCTTAATACTGTCTCAGTCCTGTTTATTTTTATAACAGATGTAAAAATAAATTGGATTACGGTGTGTGTTTGTCTGTCTGTCTTGTAGCCAGTGGATTTGGTGCTGGGTCACAACAGAACCATAGTTACGGTAAACATAATCTACAGGCGAGCAGGCAGACAGAGTATATTTGTGACAAAAACATGATAAATACTTTATCGGTAACCGTGTAGTGCTAATTTCTGTCCAGCAGGTGACGACCAAAGCCTATAACACACAATACAGTACAGTGTAACCCATACAGTATATAACCACGGGACATAATGCTGATATGATGATCTAGCAGGTACTGAGGGTGGATTAATGGCGACAGTAATCTAAAAACTCAAGTGCTCTTCAATGCATGTTATTCTGTCGTATTGCGTGATTATCCAAACAGATGGAGCTGGATACCCTGATCTGTACTGCACTCTACTGTAGTCTATGTACTATATGTATTTTAACATCCTCAGTTCAGGTCATAGGATGTCTGGATAGCGTGTTTCTCATATTTCCCCTTTTTGGAATAAACTGTGTTTTATTTGCTTCAGAATATTAAATCCTGTCCCAACAGGATTTTTTATTTACACCAAAGTTGAAATTTAGAGCAAACATTTTTAACACATGACAAAAATAGATTTTTTTCAATGGCAATATCCTCAGTTTTCTAAATTTCATGCAGCTGTAATATTGTTGTTATGAACAGCTACTAAATATTAGCAACTCTCACATACATACTATGGTTCTTTTGGCCCATAATTATGATTTTAAAATTAAATTAAACATAAAAAACCCTTTAAAATAGGTCAGTAGTGACTTTTCAGGATCTGCAGTCATGGTTATATCTCTGTACTAGCAAAGAAAGCTTTGTCTGTAGAGGACAAATACAATATGTCAAAAACATTTGGACTCTTCAGGGGACAATGAATATCCAAATCAGTTTTCGAGAGTGTGAATCAAGTGAATATTTTGGCGTCATTACCTGCCTAAAAGTCGTCCTTTTGAGACCATGAATATCCAGAAGACATTTCTAGTTAGTAGATGAAGATATCTTGCTCATATCACTTACTGATATGATGTCGGCACTACTGCTAGTGTGGCAATAATCATACCTGAGATATATCTCTGATGTTCTTTCAGTGACGATTATGAGTGAGGTAACTTGCACAAAGTCCCAGGAGGAATATGAGGACGACTTTGAGAAGGATCTGGACTGGCTGATCAGTGAGGAAAGCCGGAGCGAGGACCAGGTAGGTTAGGCCTCGCTGCACAAAGTGTGTACAGACTGACTGCATCTCCTCTTTCTACTTCATGATTTTATTTATCATCTCGCTTCTTTCGTTTTCATTGTGTAAAAGTTTGGAGTGCTGGTCGACATACTGCAGACTCTGTGCTGCTCCGTGAAAGTGTAACAGTGAGTAGTGTTGAGTTACCTGAGCTGGCACATTTCCCTATTTGCATGTGAAACCTACTCTGTTGACATACAGTGACATACTTTCACTGTGCCACTGCGGATTGCAATATTCATGACCGCACTTATACATGTCTGTTATCACACCAGCACACCTATCACCTGCAAAGTATTGATGATGCTCATTCAATTACTTTAAAACCTAATTAATGGACGCAGAGTGTCTGCCTTTCCGCCCCACAGGGCCCCGACTATGATGATATTGAAGCGGAAATTGACAAAGAACTGGAAGAAGATGACAAACAAAAGGGAATGAAAATAAAACCGAAAAGCCCCAACGAGGAGAACAGAGGCAATAAAACGGAGGAGTTGGAAGAGGATGAAGAGAGATGGCCTTCTCCTATGGACCCTCTAGAGTATGACTCTGACAGAGACAGCCCCAGTAAATCATCAACGACAGCACCACCTGCTCCAGGGATGGATGACCAGACAGATGAGGAGAAGAAGTATATTTTGGATAAGATCGAGCAGGCTAATCGGGAGCTGCAGGACCAGGAGGCTCCGGATATGTCAAGGCGCAGACGCCTGCATTTTAAAGAGAAGCTGGTGGACCTGGTGGTGCCACCACTGCAGTTTGAGAAAGATGGCAACAGTGGTGAGCCGGAAGGGGGAATGGACAACAAGGATAGAGCCAAGGATTCAGCAGCAGAGATTGAAGTGTCAGGGAAGCTTTCTGAGCTAAAACTTTCCCCTCGGGAGGAAAGCGAAGGATCTGGAGAATCTGGCAGGACTGGGAAGAGCTCTGAGGGAGGGCAGGGGATGAAGGAGGGCAGAGTCCTTGTAGAAAGGGATGGCAAGTTTGACCTTGTCAGCCTGAACGAGGTGGAGAATCAAGGACTTCTCCCTCCTATAGCAAACAACTACAGCGACCACTCTTCCCGACGTCCCCAGGAGCAGACTGTGACCTCCACTAAGATTCACAGGTCCTCATCCTCTCCTCGTCCTTGTGCCGACTCTTCCCACTTACAGCAAGGCGTTGATCACCACCGTGCCCCGAGACCTCCAGCTCAGCCCAGGTGCAGGCCCAGCTCAGCCAGCCACAGCCAGAGAAACAGCCAGAGAAACAGCGGCAAGCGGCGGGTACAGTCCGCCACTGGGTCACCTTGCCAGGGCACCTACACCCTCTCCCCCCAGCAGAAAGAGCTGCTGCAAAGGATCCAAGAGAGGAAAGAGAAGCTGGCGAGGGAGGTAGGAAAGAAGTGACATAGTTATGGTCAGATAATATTTATATTTATTATTTCCACTTTGAGGCTTGTTGTTAATGATTTCAGTCGCTTGTTTCCAACATCAGGCAGAGCAGAGGAAACGCGAGGAAGAAGAACAGAGGAGGCAAGATAACGAGATCGCATTTAAGGCCTGGATGATGAGGAAGAGAGAGCAGTTTCTGGAGGAGAAAAGGATCCACCGAGCTCAGGAGATGGAGAGGATGAATTCTAGGGTACGACCACAAGGGGGCAGTGATTGGGGCTTTGCAATAGTGTGTTTATTCAGTGGTAGGACTTTTAATAACTATGTTTATAGTGCACACCAAGCCTTTTTTGACACGTTATAACAGAGCAGTGAATATCTAGAAAATATCCTCTTCTGCAAAGTTGCAAAATTATTAGTAAAAAACCCGTAAACTTATACACAGAAAATTCAAGGAACAGCAAATCACAGCTCTCGTCCAGGTAATTTAAAAACCATTGCTAAAAATATAAATGTTGCCATTTTCACTTTATTACTTGAAGTGTAATGGTCGTTCCTCACACAGAGAGACACCAGTGACCCAGAGGAAGCCTTCAGGCTGTGGCTTCAGACGAAGCAGGAGCAACAGCAGAAAGAGAAACAGCTGGTGGAGATGAAGAGGCTGGAGGAGGACACTAGTTACCTCTTACGCAGCCGCGAGGAGTGTGAACGTGCCTTCAAACTGTGAGTTCACCTTTAGCCCGTCAAGGCCCGCATAACATCTTTAAACTAACACATATTGTAGTTTATTTCTTGGTGAAGACATAACAGACATGACAGAAAGTAGTGTGACAGAACAATTGAAGTCCTCTTATATGCAGTAAAAAAAAAAAAAAGGCATGTTCATCTTCATCCTTTTCCCATCCCTCAGATGGCTGAAGCGGAAACGGGCGGAGAAGCGAGCAGAGCAGCAGGCGGCTCGAGAACGCTCACGCAGGTTGGTGCTGGAGGAGCGACGGGCACGGCGCATGAGGGACCTGATGTGCACTGTCAATGACACCAAGCCATTCAGATTCAGCGAACAGCTGGCACACCGCTTCTGAACCCAGTAAACCCAACATGTCATTAGATCATCAGATCCTTTTTGGACGCTACAGATCTCTTCGTACAGTAACCTCAGACTGGATGACACAAGAGTTGGTGTGGAGCATAACATAGTTTATCCTGTGTTCAATTTGGTTTTATTATTCATATTTATGTGCTGTGTTAAAAAAAAAAAAAAGTTTACCGCTGTGACCTCTACTCAGTAAATGGGTAAATAATTCCTCTAAAGTCAGTTAAAGTGTGATTGAGTCAATGTTATTTTTTACTGTATTTATTCAGTGGCAGACGCACTTTACTTTAAATGGAGCTCTTCATAAATACAAGAGGGGAAGCGTATGCCTTTTGTCAGACTGTTTCACAACAGGTTACTCGAGTGGATGAAGCGTAAAGGATTTGTATGTATAAATATATACATATGAATAAAATATTATTGGTAAATATGCCTGGCTGTTTGAAAGACATGAAACACTTTCTTCATATAAAAGATATTCCAAATTTCTTCATACAAATGATTCCTGATGTCAATTTCACGCCGAACAGTATGACACAAAACAATAAAGCAAAAGTACACAATTAAATATAGATATGGAATATTATATTTTTAATTTATTGTCATGTACACATACATTTGTGTGCTACAGCATTTCAGAATTAAATATCAGTGAAACAAAAGTGACTAACCTCACAAAATGACAGGATTAAGTTTCTGGTTAGCAGTTTGAATCGATCTAATATAACAACAACAAAAAAAAAAGCTACTCTTTGTATGTTTCTTCCCATTGGATTTACAGTGCACGACTCGGCCTATCACCTGTATCATCAACACAAATATAAAGACATAACAAAGACAAGACCAAACAAATATGTATTCCTTGAAACAGGAACGATTGACATCTTTTATGTCGATTGACATCTTTTATGAATAAAAGTTCCTCATATTAAATGCCGACAGTCACGACAGCAGCTGTCTATTATTAAAAAAAAACCCACATAAATTAAAGTAAACCTCAAACACATAGACCATGTTCTCATGTCAGCGAACATGTAAACCAGTATTCTGCTCTGTGTGCCCAGAAGAGGAGGAGAGTGAGCCGTCGCGCCAACAACAAGAAGCAAAGTGGACAAAAGAAGTGACAAAAGACATTTTCACGTTCAGACTTGACAAACAGAGGAAGACAGAGTGCATGATCATTAAATATTCAGCATATTAGAACATATCTCTTTAAACTAAACTGTTTGTATGAGAGCTATTTGAAGAGAACAGTGCACTGCCTACATTGAAAATAATTATTACTGGCACTGAAATAAAGAAAACATGACTGAATAACATGTAGTTAGTAATAGCATATGTAACAGTACCACGTGAAGGCAGAATCTAAATTATTTTTTGTAACTACTGACCACTGAATTAAGGTATTAATATCTGTACATAGTGTTTTTGATAACTGAAAATGTCGTCAAGAACAAGAACGACTAAAAGCAAAGAAAAAAGAAAGAAAAAATGTCAACCACCAGTTCTTCTCTTTGGCTTCTTCACAGTTCAGACAGATTACAGGTATGAACAGGTCTTACATGAAACTTTGCCAACTCACCAGGTGCAAGAAAACAATGTGAATTAGATTCTTTCTCTACTAGAGGTTGTTACTGGAAGGAAGGATAAAGAACTGAAGGTAAACTCAAGTACTGGTGTGTAGAGAAATACGAGTGACAACACAAAAAAAAAAAATGACAATATTATTAATCTTGCACTTCAAACAGTACAAAAATAGAAATGTTCTGATCCAAAGGTCAATTCAATAAATAGTTAAAATATATAGAACCATTTGATAGAAGGACATGGGGCGGGGTGAAGCTGTTTTTCGGCTTCTACAGTTCATCTTTAGGGTTGATGTTGAGGCCTTGACCCCACACAGCCTGTACGTCCAACTCCTGGATCACCTCATCTGCCTGCAGTCTCTCCTGGGAGGGAAAGAGAAAAAGAACTGAGGATCGAGGAAGGTCGGAAGAGTCAGAGAAGATTTCGAAACAAAACAAAACACAGCTACACTCCGTTTTCTGTAGGAAAGTTCATACTCAAGGTTGGGCAATAGTGGTACTCAAGTTAGTCGAGGCATAGGGATTTCTAAAGAATTCATCAGATGGGATTTTGCAAGAGGTGACCTCTGGCTCAACACTTTCTCAGGAGGAACTGGGAGGTCCATCGTTTTCTGCTGGTCTGACGTGTCCCACAGCAGAGAAGGAGAAACGCTCTCCAGAGTTTATGATTTCAAAACACACATGACTGAATACTTAAAGCTGCATGTTGTGTTGACTGAGACTGTGGAAGAGAAATTATGCCTCCTTTAGTTTCTTGAAATAACCTCTCCCTCTGCATAAACAGGCTTTGCTATACATCCAGTGGAAGGTAAAGAATAAAAGTATCCCTTGCCATTCTTCTCAGAGCAAACACATTTACTATCTAATGATAGTCATCACAATTTATTCCCCTACAGACCAAGAGTCTACAGCCATGCTAAATCCTAGTCTAATTAACGTTAACGCAAAATAGAGCTGAAACCGAGGTGAATGTCATTCATTTAGTGTTTTAACAGAAGTATTGAGCAAATTTAAACTTTGACCTAACAGTGATGTTAAAATCAATTTGAGTCAGAGGATCATCGAAGTTATTAAAATTCATCTTGAGGCTGTCTGAACCAGTTTCATGGTTAAAACAAAAAAACAAAGAAAAAAAATTTAGAGCTAAAACTCAGAGGATCACCAGTGAAACATGTTATGTCATTACCAGTTCTCTGAAGAGTGGGTCCAGGGTGAACCACAGAGCGACAGCACACCTCTGCCCGTTGGTGACAGCCCTGACGCCGTGTGGATTCTCCCCCCCTGATGAGAAACCCACCATCCTGCCGCATCTAGGCTTCACTGATGCCTGAAAAAAAAAATGTGACAGGAACAAATTACCATTATGTGTTCATATTAGCCGATCAGTTCATTTCTAAACTATCTATACATTATTTAACGGACTGCTTAAGAGGAGAGTGTGAGATGTTATTTCAGACAAATCTCTATAATAGGCCTCAACGAGACCCAGGTCAGTTTTGTAAAAAAAAAGCACCATCTTACCGTCACTGTTTTGGCATCCATTTCTGTGAATATGAACTCCCCTCCATCAAAATCTCCGTTTAGATATAACAGTGCACTGAAAATTAAAAAAAAAAAGTAAAAGAAGTTTTAGCACAGACTCAACATTTATTATTCATTATTTCTAATCGTTTTGACAGCGGCAGCCTCATACCTGTAGTCTCTGTATGTATATGCTGGTGGTTCTTTCCAGCACTCATTGGCCTCGGGGTCCAGCAGACAGTTGTCAGCGTGGATGGGATGGCTTAGGTCATTCCTGTGATCTTGCTGACCTTTGAACGGACAACCAACACACAAAATACGTTAATACTTAAATCAACACAGAGAACATCTTTGTATTTTCCTTCCTTCTCTAAACCTACCACTACCCCATCATACTGTCAACCATAAAGGATTTCCTGCTGCGATATTTCGCTTTTGTTTTGACCGTAAAGAACAGGGACTGAGCTGAGCTTGTGCAACGTATCGTATCTGTGTGTGGGTGACCTGTGATGGCTGTCCGGCACACCAGGTGTGTGTAGGAGAAGTGCAGGGTGGAGTTGAGCTGGAAGTAAGACTCGATAATCCGTCTCGCTCGCTCACTGACATCGTAGAAGAGACGAGCGCTCTTCATTGGCACTCTGCCCTCGTAAGCGTACTGGAGGAAAAACGCGTAGAGTCAATCAGTAAATCAAGACAGACAGCCTACAGGTAAACTGTGACACGTATTAACAAACACGCTATGTGATGAAGTGACTGACTTTGACTTCAGACTGATTACACTGATTTCTGGCAACCTTGACTATGTGGGTGGATGCAGTCTGTGTAAATCATGCAGTGGGACATTTGATTATGCTTAGTGGTTACTGTACCTGCAGCGTCTTGAGGACAGTGGCTCCTTCAAACTTCTCATTAGGCGTGTGTGGAGACATCCTCCCTCTGTAACCATCTCCTGCCATGGTGACAGCCTGAGAGACGAGCAACCAAGCCAGCATTAAGCTTCAAATAATATTTAAAGTTAGCACAGGAATAAACAGTCTGATGGCCAGGAGTAAGCCTGCAATGGTAAGATTTAATGTCGTCCATGACGCGATTTAAAATTCTTATTCATTAACATTGGCTAATGTCCTTACATGTGCCAGGTGCCTGAGGTCTGAACACTCATCATCAGATATAACATGATCCAGCAGCACTCGCTGGGTCCCGTTCAAGGCCGCAGAATTCTGCACCAGCTGCACACTGTCATACAGCAAGGAGCCACCTACGCAGATCACAGAGCAGTATTTAAAGGATGGAACATGTTATCTCAACCGTGGTGGCCAGAGAAGCTCTAACTGAACACGAATCTTTTAGCCGCTTATCTCCTCTTCATCTCTGTTTGCAGTCAGGATTTACCTTCTTTGAGATGCTGTGGGGCAGCGACTGTGACGTTCTTCCTCTCTGAGATGGGAACATACTCCATCCAGCCGTCTGTACCAGAGGGAATCCTGAGAAAACAACACTGACATATTATCCTCTCTCTCTTTAGTTCTCTTTTTGATCGCCACCAACTCCTGAAGGAAACGTTTGACTCTTTCGCTACTAAATGGTAGCTAACCACCAACCTATGGAGCCAGTGGCACACCGATCAAACATACCTAAACAAACTTAACAGGTTTAGAAGTTCACACAAAAAAAGACCTCAAGATGGAGAGGGAAGAGGATATCTTCTGTAATTCTACTAATCTGAAGCAAGCAGTCATTATTTGGATGATAACACAGGGGAGTATTTCATCTTTGTGTGAGCTGGAAAGTGAAGACATATCTCGTTTTCATAATCTTCTCTTGAGCTGCACCAGAGTGCCTTCTGGAAAAGGTTACACCACCTTAAAACAGACTGTAAAATACTAATTACAGGGAATGCATCTCCCATTTACTGCTAATACAGCATGTGCTACAGTACATGTGTACTTTTGTGGTAATTGTCTGTTTGAGAGCGCGGCAGACTGACTTCATCGAACACAGGCAAAACTGGATTAAACATGTCAAATCTGACCAAACAAGGAGAGACAGCCACGGCACACCAAACAAACATGTCTGATTGGTGTGACAGGACCGGTCTGTCTGCTGCTGTGCTGAGCAGATAAAGTTTTTTATGTATTATTTATTCATCACTGAAAACATCAGCGGCCAAAAAAAGTGAGAGTGAACTAAAACAATAAGCTGTGGCTAAATAATGAGCTGAAATAAGATCTCTCTTTTCTTACAAAAATATTGGTTGTAGCTGGTCAGGTAATGAGGGAACTGCAAAAAAAAACGTATCACGGCATCAAGTTTTCCAGATGCTGAGCTCTTTACCTGTTTGAGTCATCTCTTCCACCTGTGCTGCTCCAGTAAATCTGCAACAAAGACAAAAAGAAATCAATAATTTGCACAAAAATGTGAAAGATGACACACATGTTTGGCCAGCAGGTGTCGCTGTTGGTTGAAAGGACAGTAGTGCACACTGGCCGTGCCAAACACCTGTTACCCTTCTGAGTGAGCCAGGCAGCGGGGGCACATTAATGGTTTACACAACCAGCAGATCTGCTCTGCATCAGAGACATGTGGAGAGGCTTACGGACAACTGCCTGTTAAATTATACAATCTATTTTCATTTCTGGGCAAAACTGAGAATTAAAGGCCGCTGGTCCGTCAATAAATACTTACGGTCTGCTTTGAGTTACGTATGAAAGGGGAAACAGATTCGGGATAATGTTGTTTTCTATTAACTCACCCCTTCAGTAAATTCCACACCCATGGTTTTACTGCCAATCAGGAGGAGCTCCAGTTCCTGTTTGTGCCTCCTTAGGTACCATGCAGCTTTCTGCAGACACAAAGGTTTACGTTAAACCGTTTCCTGAGTTATTAAGGCCAGTGCATGCTTCCTGCCAGATGCCGGTGGGAAGAAAATGGTTTAAATAAATCATATTCTGAACAGTACCATAAATAAATGTTCCTGCCAATGTTTGAGTTGAGATAATCGTCTTGTAAATCTCTCTTTGCTTTGAGTGTGCAGTCACAGACTCTTGTCCCTCTGCTGTTTTTCTTGGTACACTTCTGCTAAACATTTATCTGTCATCCATCAGAGCCTATCAACACAACTATTCCAAACTCTAAAAGGCGACAGTTTGCCCTCGTCCTGACCTGGGAACCAGAAAGACTTTTTCTTTTGCTTGGCTCTCTTCGCCTCAGTGCCAGACTAATGGAGTGTGATGGCCTCTCTTTTTCTTTGAATCCTGACCAGTTTTACTAGTGTTTCCTGCCTTGAGTAAAAATCTGAATGGCTGCACAGTCAGCCTAAAATAGTACAGTAATAATGGACGCTGGATCTAAAAAAGGTTTTACAGGAGGTCAATATCGAAAAGATATATCAAGGTTTAATAATAATAATAAGGTTTAATAGGCCTAATAATTGACAGTCTTTCCTGAAGATCTTTGATAAAGTTGTAGTTATTTAAGGCACGATGACCTGATACGCACTGAGTCTGACATTTACCAGTGAAGAAACAGTCAGTGCTCTCTGGTGGACAAGCTATGTATTGGAATGTTTGACATACAGTATGTTCGATACAGACATATGAACAGTAACAGCTGTTTTATTGGCCTAGTTGTTGATGTGTATGTATGTGCGTGTTACAAAAAGAGTGTGTGAGTACAGTTTTGAGCGTAAATGTGCTATACGGCTACGTGCACTTCTGGATTTCTTTTTAGTCTGTGTGAGAAGGAGGGAGGTGGGGTTTCATGAGGGAGCCTGTGATGATGAATATTATGAAACCTGACCATCCAGTAGCATTTTTGTTGCAGTTGCTTTAAAAAAAAAAAGAAAAGCGATGCCCTTTTTTTCCCCACCACCCAATACAAACAGGCCACAAATTGTTCCAGAGACTTCTGTGGGCACTCTGACATGACTTTTCCTCCTCCTCCACCGTTCCTGAAAGGCCAGATTCTTTGGCAAGGAGGCAGATCAGGCCTGGCACTGAGATCTAGGGCTCTGTAAATGAGCTCCCCGAGGCTTGAGGAAGGAGAGAGGACGTAGGGAGGAGAGGCGATCTGTCAGCCAAGGACTGTACTGTAAACTGACGGGACTGGAAAGACTTGAGGGCTACAAAAATGTAAGCTATGAGTAGAAAAACATAAGCATGAGCTGTAACACGTCGACTCTCAGCCTCTCTTTATCACACACACACACACACACACATGTGCAATGTCAACCACACACTCACACATCCACACAGTCCTGCTGGGAGCCTCGCTCGCACTAATGAGTACCAGGCTTTCTAGGAAAAAGAAGTTGTGGAACTGGGACTTAAACAAGGTGCTGTTTGACTTTTTCTGAGCAGCTGATGAGAGTTTGAGAAGGGCAACTTCTGAATCTGAAGCGGCCGACGAGTAGCCAGTCTTAAGAAATTTAATTTTCTGTAGCGGGCAGACATTCAGACAGATTATGGATACCAGGGGGGCAAGAAAATAAAAACAAGCGTGTCCAGAGGAAAAAATATGCTGTCATAAACACATTGACGTAGCAAGATTTGTTTAATACATCCAGCTGGAAGGAGAAAAGCAAAGTTAAAGAGGCGGTTGCTGCCAAAGTGCGAGTAGCAAGTTCATCCAAGAAATACAGCAAAAGGACGGCTGCTCTACTCCTTTTCACTCAAATCCATGCTTTTCCTCTCCACTCTCTTTCCCCGCATGTCTTTTCCCCTTCACTCTCCTCTTCTCAAGTCTCCCCCGACACCGCCGCTCATGTTATTGTAATGCTTTTTCTGCTCAGTTTTCTCAGTCTTGGAAGGAGTCACCCGCATCTCACGTAAGTATCGTGCCAGACCTCAGTGGTCTTCTCACATTAATGCAGTTTTATGCTCATTAGACTAGATCTGATTTTAAAATTTCTGCGAATAATCTAAATATTTAAAGCTCGGTCTACTTTTTTTTTTTAAATCTGACATTAATGAGTCCAACATTTTTCTTTCTTTTAATCATTTCAGTCTGTTTTATTTTATTTTATGCCTTTCTCTGTTTTTATTCTGCTACTGGAAAGCACAATCTGGATGACTTAAATTATTCTTACAACTGTCCAATCTCCTTTTTATTCCTCATTTTAAACTCCTGGTTCAGTCGTTCACCCGGTCGTTGATGATGACCCGCAGACACATTGATCCAGCCATCCTTCAAAATATCCCCATGATGGTTTCCTTCTCAAAGGAATGAAACATCCATTTAGAAAAAAATCATCCATCCACTTTCACCCATTATTTAGTGTACCTTCAATCTACCCGTCTCCCACCGCACACTAACAGCAGATTCTGACCTCTCTTGGCTTGCCATCGTGTCCGAGCACCTCTCTGTAGTAATCCACATTTTCCATAACAAACTCCTCTTCCTCGTGGAACAATTGGTACGTCAGCGCACACTGTAAGGCCTCCCCCAGCTTCTCCACTGCAGAGAGAAAGAAAGCAGTTAAAGTGAGTTACATGTGAACGCAATTAACCCGGGGTAACCCGGAGGAGTTTTTGACCTCTAGTAGCACTCTGGAGCTATTCATTCATGAGCGAGCACCCACTCATCAATAGGTGGCGGTAATACACCAAGACATTGACATTGTCCTGAATGACACACAGTGCATTTTGGTGAATAAAAGTAAATGAAACATCAACAGGACACCTTTAAGGAGCTGAAATCACACACACACACGCAAAGATCCTGGAAGGTGCAGATGAGCTGCTTTGGGTTCCTACTGTTTTCTACAAAGCTGCTGAGCCATCTACAGGATGTCCAGTGTGTGTGTGCATGTGTGTGTAATGTGGAAATGTATCTATCACGGATGACATTCCAATACCATTACCACAATGGAGCAAGAGCTGCTCTCTGGTTGACATAGTGGAAAAAGCCTGCACACAAATACACACACACTCGCACACACACGTCATTGTCAGTGATGAAGTCAGACAAACATACAGCAGGACTGTCCGGGACTCTTCCTGGTACTGAACAAATGCAAACAGACTTTTAAAAAAAATTCAAACAAATCCACAAACTCTCAAATACACACTGTCTGCTCTACACGACTGCTGCTAAGTGCACACACACACACACACACACAAACACACACACAAACATTTTTATTTTTACTAGCTTGTAAAAATGCAGGGTTAACCAAAGACTTCCTGTCTTGGCCGAGGCTGAGGCAGCGTATCTGCTGTGTGTTCCCAGGTCAACACAAGTCTGGAGGTTTAATCTCAGTCAAACAGTAAAACGTCACTGTGGATTTATTTAGGAAACTTAAAGTACAATGAAATGCCGCTGAGTGATGGCAAGTGTCCATTGCGGCAGTGTGGTGTGGAGCCACTGAGGAGTGTAAAACACAGCAGGCCACAGTGCTGCTGGGTGTTAGAGGACTCAGATTACTGACGTGTGGTGAGTGGTGACTGACGCAGATTTCTAATTTTGACAGCAAAAATGCTGGTACCTAAAAAGGAAAGCGCTGCATGTCCTTTGTGTTAGCAGCCTTGTATTCCCCATTTAAAACATTACTGCCAACATAAAATTATTTAATGAGTCCTTACTTAACATAACAAATTCTTACTTTTAGTAAATTAAGGGTGGTTAAGAAATGTAACTGACTAAATAAATGACCGAAAATGGCCGTAAAAATATGCCCCCTGCGGAAATGCAGCATCGTAACAGGTGTACCCCCCACACACACAAAAAATATATCTTCTTTGAACACTATCCTTTAGATTTCAGTGCTGCCTGATTTAGAGATGGTAATGAATCCTAATTCAGTTGTAGCAGTGATGCCAGAGTTCAATTTGAAGCGACTCTGCGTAATGAATCCTGGAAATACAACAGAAGAAGAGCAATTGGTGTATTTGTTTACAGCACACCCCAGCAAACTGTGGGCTGAGGATTCACTGAACCTTGCTTTAATGAAGAGGACTAAAAAGAGTCATACAAAGCGATAATTTAAGAACAAGTTACACCTCCATCTGTCTCGCCCAATGCATGCATGCATCTCTTCCTGAGGGTACGCAATGAGAAGTCTACAGTACGGGCAGAATATAGTGAACGGTCACAGCCATCCAGCCTTCCACAGACAAAACACATCCATCAGCCGATGTGAGGCATCAAAGCCGGCTCTCTCGGTGTATTTGCACAGACTCAGTGATTCACTTTGCTTTATACGAGCCACATGCTTATGGGTCATTAAGTATAATCTGGTGATCTCACAGCCATTCAGCACACTGTCTTCCCCAACTAGGCCTTGTTGTAGCGCCAACACCCTTGACTACTATTTTATCAGCAACAGAAGACTTGAGGCTATTCATTCTGACACACACACACTCGCACAGAAACACACCTGAGAGGCCTCACATCAGACTGGATACACCCATATAAAGTTTGCCCAGACAGATGCACAAACGCTTGCTAGATAATGCCATTAATACTTGTGAGAAAATGTGAACCTCCAAACAGGGTGCGGCCATCTGTTGATTGATTTTGCCGCAGCTCTTTGTGGTCACCACAAGTTCTTGTATGTGCATGCACTATGTGTGTGTGTGTGTGTGTGTGTGTGTTTGCGTGCATGACCTATGGGTGTATCCATCTCCTTTGTTCATAATTACACCAAGCATACTCAGATAGTTGGTCACGTTTTGTTCCCTGCTCCACACAGTGTATAACTCACCCTGGTAGTAGGCAAACTGGAGGTAGTCGTAGTGCAGAGGCAGGTAGTTCTCCATTGGGGAGAGGCGGCCTGGGCGGGTGGCGAGGTCTCGAACACACTCGTGTTCACAGTGCAGCACCTGAGTGAAATGGTCTGCAACAAAATGAGATCATTAGCACAACTTTGAGACAAACATCCTGTTCTTGGATTTTGTGTTTGACTTATTTGGCAGTAAGTAAGTGGATCGTGTCTGATCGTGTCGAATCTGACTTTACACAAAACATCAGTCTATTAATACTGGAAGAACTGTATATACCACCTTAAAAAGGTGGATAGAGTCATGGAGTTGGGATCCAGAAATCTGTCTGCTCTGTCTTGCGTCCAGATAAGACAGAAATGGAGGGTCCAGTCCCACGTAGGTCAAACCAGTAAATGATTTTCATCAAAAGAAGCATTTATACTCCAGTTACAGTGTGTGATGTGACCATACCGCTGCGCCCGTTGACTCAGACTCTGTGTGGTCTGCTGTAAATTGAATGCACTGATGCAATATGGTCACTGTTAACAGAGTGATCTCATGTTCACAGCCATCGACTCTGCTGAGATCATCAGTGGGTTGACGGATCGCTCTGATTTACACATTTGAAAACCAGCTGAAAGTTATTTACTACTTGCTCGCATTACGGACAAGAACCAACAGCAGCTGATCTCCAGGTCAAGCCAGATACGGACTCATTATCCACAGTTTCCACAGACAAACCTGTTTGGCATCAAGGCCTGATGACTGACGATAACAGAGCGTGTAAAAGTAGAAAAAAAGGAGACTAATAAGACATCTAAGCTGTATCAATTACAAAAGCTGGTAACGTTTTATTTTTCTAATATATAGATCCCCATTGACTGTCATTATAACATACCCCAATGGTGAAATTAATAAAAAGGGATATATAAAACAGATGTTCAAAATTGCTCTGAAGGTGTTTCAGTGTTGGTAAATGTTCTGGATTCATCTAAGTACGTATTTATGAGGGGGGAAAAAACCCGTTGGAGTGAGTCCGACACGATGAGCTGTAACAAATCAAATACAACCACTCCAACATGATGTCGTTCCCCGTTGCTGTGATCACATAACTGTTGTCCTCCTTTCAACAGTACAGTGCTTTCATGTCTTTGTTGTTCCTCAGGTGGTGATGAATCCTGTTGTCTGTTTTCACACGGCCCTACATATCATTTCCTCATGTCGAAGCCAGCGCTGTAGATGCTTGTGTGTTTTTGTGTGTGTGTGTGAGCATGAATGTATAGTGAGGTCACTCTTGAGCAGCTGCAGCACTACTTTCCTCACCCTCAGACAGCAGAGTCGTGGCCTGTTTCAATCTCTTCAAGAGCCTCAGAGGAGGATAGATCTGAAGCGTGTTAGGCCAAGTCATGCAGTTCTGCAGAGGGATGCAGTTTCTTGGACGGAATATATTTTCCGCTGAAAATTGAACCACTACGCGAGAAAATAATTCTATGAGATCCTTTCACTTTTATGAAACTCACATAACAGACTGTATTACCCTCAAAAACTAGATACAGTACATACATCTTAACACAAATAAACATCATAATCACAGGCTCAACTATAGCGGTGCTATGGAAAATAATCCTCTGATTGTAAGGAAAACAAAGCACGGCCAAAACTAATTGGCTGTCTTTTCTGTGTTTACATTTCAGACAAAGCACACTTGTCAGCAATTAAGCTGCGGCTACTGCACAAAACTCGCCTCAATTTCCAAGAGAAAGGCCAGACTTGTGTCAACAAAAGCACCACTGACCAAAGTTGATGTATATGCGTAACAGTGTAATCGCATAATTACGATCTGGTGCAAGAGTTTTGCTGTGGATACACGCATCTCTCCACATCAAACGCCTCCTCCGAGTCCTATTGCCTGCACGGCATGCCGTAAACAAACTGAAATAATTACACGGTACATCCAAGTGTGAGCTTATTTATGAAGCTCGTTAAAACTGTGTGAGTAATGCTTGGTGAGGAAATAACGCTGCAAGTTCTCTGCTCTGTGAGTGTCAGTTTGATGAATGCCGGCGGCTGCTCCGCTGAGCTGTCTTACAGTGACCTCTGTTGTTGAACTGCTCGTGTTTAGTTTTGAATTAATTCCATAGGGTATTATCCTGCTATCCCGTTACTCCGAATAAACCAATAATTATCTTCTTTGGTCGTTATGTACTGACTAAAATGCACTGAAAGTTGAGAAGCTCAGCTTAGGTGGAGTCTTCAGGTGTGCTAGCAGAAAGATCTGAAACTTGCAAACCTTGCAAAAACCTAGCAAACAGACTTACATTAAGGAGACATGCTGTCTGAAAATGTAACTAAAACAATAAGAGAGCACAGATACTGGGACAAGAAAATATTAAAAAGGTTTGCTGTTCAGCAGCCAACACTCGCTGTCATGCGAGGAAGCCTCTGAACCAGAAAACTGAGAGTGCCAAACCGGACTGAAAAACTCCCCGAAACATTTTCAAATGAAATTCCACACAACAATAACATTGAAAATTTGTTATAAGGAAGTGGAAACATAACGAGAGTCGCCAAGAAGAAGTCCTCAAGTTGCAGTAAAGAAACCAGGTCAAGTGAGGTTAAAGAGAAGCAATGAAGAAGAGAAAGGGGGACAGAGAGCGATCTTGTAGTCTCAGGAGCATTCGGCCCACTATCCTGGCCCTGGTTCAAGCTGTTTTCCTGGACTGTAACGGATGTTAATAGAGCATGTCTACCAAATCCCACGACTGGAAATGAACTCAGTTCTGTTTAGAGCAGCAGAGAATTTCATGTATTTATCGTCAACACTAACGAGGGCTTGGATTGATCTTTCAGTCTTGTTACTGACTGTGCTTTCCAGTGCATTGAGTTAGCGGAGAGCTACTTTTCCTCTGTTATCTAACGTAAAATGGTTGCTTAACCAGTCCAAGCTCAGCTTTAAAATCAATATATGATCTGGGTAGTCAGTTCAGATTGGCAGGTATGTGGCCATGAGTCTTCTACACCCTGGCTTAATACACATTAATGGCGTCATAAGTAGGGTTCACTGACCCTCACTGGTCTGTAATGTAGTATCATGTGGCCTCACCTCTTAAATTTATGCCAACAATCAGATTACTTACATATGCAGAACTGTAAACTTTCAAATCTGTAATCTGCGGTGGCTTCAGAAGAGCTGCTCCAATCTCCTTCCAGCTTTCAACAAACCTAGCTGCTGTGATTAACCACACGCAAGTGAAAAACAGTGAAAAGGTTTCTAGGACAATCTTATAAAATCTGCAGGGAGCCTGTTGCTACACTGTGCCTGATCTGCTCCAATCTGTTCCACTGACATATAAATCACTGTATTTCAACATGTCACGTGCCAGAAAAAGCTTGCATGGCCACCAATGAAAACACATATTGATAAAATAAGTTGAAGCTTAACTGTAACCAACAGCCCATGTTTCTTTCTTTTGGCCATTTTCTTTTCAAAGATAGGCAGCACAGAGATCGGGAATGACAGGCGGCAAATCAAAACGGAGAAGTTTCCATTATTAAAATATTAGAAGCATGTCAGGAAAATATTCCTGAAGTATTAGAAGTAAAATACTAAATGCATTAATATAAAGCAGGTTGATTTGAGCTAGTTATTATTCTAAGTAATCATTATTTTCATTATGAATTAATCTTCTGATACAGTACTTGAGTAAATTTACATTCCACCACTGTTTTAAATGTGTTTTCATTGCCATTATTATGGCTATGGAAGTAACTCCAGGAGCCTAAAGTAACATTGCTGATATCAGTTATCTGTCCTTTGACCCAGTGCCAGCTTCCATCCAGTGCCAAGCCACTGCCAGGAAAATTTGATCACTTAGTGAGCATGAAGGGTGTTGTTTGGCCTTGCCTAAGCCTCCTCTGTGCTCTCTGTCAGAACAACAAAACCCAGCTGGTGCTCAGGGCCGCGCAGCACAGACGGACGCGCTGGTGGAGGAGTCACAATAAGTTGAAAAAATGCTCCACTCCACATGCTAAACAAACAGCCTCATTCCTTTCATCTACCACTGACTCTGAGAATCAGAATCTACTCAAGACAAGATTTATGAAGCCACTGTCAGAGCGCTGGGTGTCCAAAAATCAAAGTGGTATTTACACAAAAACACCAGACGCACAAACACAAATTAGACGCCGCTTTGCTCGAGCACTAAAATATGACAATATGCTACGACGCTAAAGGGAAATTAAAAGTACAAATAGTTTACTGTTTACTTTGGCACTGCATGTTCATGGTTTTTAAATAAGTCCCAAGCGTCATATGAACATCTATCCGACATCAACATGTTGTTGTGGATGTAACACACAAATATGAATATGAAAGGTTCTAATTAAAAACACAGTGTAACAGTAAATACTGCAGATTGCACCAATTAGTCATATTTACATCCTGCCTATCCTCATGCTGGGATTCTATTGTAATATGTATTGTTGTTATTGTGTTATGTGTATCAAATATGCAACTCTTGAGCATGTTTTGTGTCCGCTGAGGGTAAATGTGGGGATGCAAGAAGCGTGTCAACTACTGTTTTTCTGTCTGAGTAAATATATTCAGATGTTGGCTCTTACCTGATATGACTTCATAGAGGCTGTAACGGTACCGGAGGTAATCATAACCCTCAAACCTCTGCGGCCATTGACACAGCGCCCGGCACTCCACGTCTGCTTTATAGTACTCCACCAGAGCCTCCTCAAACAGAGCGATGGCTCCTTCGTAGTCGCCTTTGTCGTACAACCTCACCGCCGCTGTGAAGGAGTGCTACAATGGAGGAGAGACAGAGAGGAGTGATGGGTGAAGTTTTTATGACCTTTGGTGTTCAGCGGAGCTCTTTATGAATTGTTGGTGTATTCAAGTATTTATCTTGTAAAGTTTTTACAAGTCCTCTGGTGCAGATCACGCTTTCTGCAGCAGCAATGATCGTTTGTTTGGGATAGAGAAGGATAGCTGGGTGGATTAGCTAACAGTTTCTAGATAGGATTCCCATCGGCACTTTTTTTATGAATACATTTCAGAAAATGGAAAGAATATATCTACACCAACAGAGTAAGTCACAGAGACACAACACTTATCAGACAAAGGTAGTTAGATTTGTACTGAGTAAGTAGTTTCTCAGAGAAGGCGCTGCAGGAACTTGTGCGAGCTTGATCTGTGAATAAAGAGAGAACGGATGGGCAGAGAGGGGAATGAGAGAGGCGGTGAGAAAGGGTGAAAAACTGTAAACGAATCAGTGCACAAGGGATCCAAAACTCTTCGGCATTCAGGGCTTCACCACAACCAGCACAAAAAAGGCCTAAATGAGTTTCCAGTCATTAAACTGCAAGGGCGATTAACACAAAAGGCCTTTTCATTTCAGCGACAACAGCTTTCAGTTTTCCTTTTAGGAAAGAGGCGAGGTAGAAGGCGACAGACCTTTGGGCCAGGATTGAAAAAGAAAAGGGTGAAAGGCAACAGGTGCCACTGATGATCTGAAACATGTTCAGACAGAAACATCAAAAAAGAAAAAGAAAAAGAAAAAGAAAAAGAAAAAGAAAAAGAAAAAGAAAAAGAAAAAGAAAAAGAAAAAACAAAACGAAGCTAACCAAAAAGTGTACCCGTGTCTACATCCAAATCTATATATTGTGATTTTCTGGCTTACCTGATGAGGCCGGGCTTCACGGTCCACAAAGTGTTCCTCCTCAACACCCTCCACGTTTTTGTACTGCTCCAGATTCTGACCCATCTCCACATGTTCTGGGTTGGCCTGGAAGTAGGTGTGAGCTGCCGCTGCCGCCTTGTCAGGCTGCTTCAGCTAAAGAGAGACACAGAGACAAAGAAAGAGTGATGTTATTAAAATAATAATAATATCAGAAAGCTCTTATGAAAAGCACAAATTCGCCGGTGTAAGTCAAATTTAACTGCAAGAGGATTTTTCTGTTACATCAATCTTTCATGAGTGCTGAAATATGTCAAACTAGATTCTCTGATTTAAACAGAAACAGGTGGACATGTTTCCATTATTAAAAGTTGATGAAGTACAAAGTTCATATGCAACTCTGAAGTTTAGGTGTTTTTAGATGATCTGCAGGCCCTCTGCTGAAGCTGCTCCTGAAGGAAAAGAACAGACTACTTGGCAAAACACGATGGCGTATTTAAGCCTTTCCTAAAAATCGATTCATCAAGTCATTTAGGAATCCACTTGAAGTGAGTAATATTTCTGAATTTCTTCTGAACGGAGAAGAAGTCGGCAGATTTACAGGGGTGCGCTGTTCTCATCCATATCCTGTCATTACGGAGAACTGTCAGCATTAAAGCTAATGTGATGGACGAGGTCTGTGCACCCAAAGCACATGAACTTAATAAATGTTGGGAGTATTACAATAAAACAATCACCCCATGTATCCTATCCTTTTCCAAAAAAAAAAAAAGTATCTAAAACAAAAACAGCAGAAAAGACACAGTTCACTGTGGTTAGTTGTGGGTTAGATAAGGGAAACAGTGAGTGGAAGGGAAGTCTATGTTAATGATACTGATTCAGTGCAGACCATGCCCTGCATGAGTGACACAAAAATTAAAACAATCACGGCAGCTGTTGTATATCAACGTTGGCAGCAATTTTTTTCTTCTTGAGTATGCAGTGACAGACCAGATGAGCTTATTATGCCAAAATTATTATACAAGAATATCAATGTGGCACATTTTTACCTTACACTTTCATCAGACTAAACGTATGTTTGCCCACAGGAGCCCACAGTACCATCTTTAAATGGTAAAACCAAGGTATACTGAGTTTATGGTGATGTGCTTAGTTTCACTCAGTTCCTTGATAAAGGCTGAACATAACGTCAGATTACACCACATACTTAGTAATGTACCTCTGAACCGTCACACCACAATCACACACACTTTTGGGCTATTCTAGGTGATCTCCTTTTGATAATCAATCCAGCACGTCACTTCCAATCACTTCAATTCAGGAGGCCCCTTAGGGAGGACCATCTCCCATTAACTTCTCCCAAACGAGAAGTTAGCATGAAAGTAATACCCGCCTTCCCCACAATGACCCCTGCAGCACGCTATACATGCCTTACTTTAACATCAAAGGTAACATACAGCGCCTGTGGATAACGTCTCAGCAACAAAAACACAAAGCTCAGTTCAAAGAGGAAGATCCAAGATGCCTGGTGCAAGCTGGTTGCTTAAAGATGTAGGACGCTCTTTTATCCCTGAAAAAAAATGTCATTTTGGAAGAACTCAACCATCAGAACATGTCTGGTTCCTATCAGATAAGATCCCAATCGTGCTCAAACCTTAACACAGGTTAGGTTTCTCCCTGGGGCACCACCACCTTACACAATAGCCCTCACAATAGCCAGATTGCGTTTCAATCTGCCCTCTCCCCTATTTCCATTCATTCTGCAAAGCATATAGTGCTAACTAACAAAGCAAGACACTTATAACAAGTATAGCCATAGCTGTGTTTGACGGCGACCTGGGTAAGTAGAACAGAGAGGGGAAGAGTAAGGCAGTAAACAGAAGCAGGAAGACATGCTGAGAAAATAAAAGACAGATACCAAAAATAGACAAAATTGGAGACAGAGCTCGCTCTCTTGTGAAGGATTCAATATCTCGGTCACAGCTTTGCGCAGATAACTGACAGCATTTGTTTAAATCCTTCATGTTCCCAACAGGTGCAAACATAAAGCAGATTCTAGTGTTTCACAGCTTCTCTCCTGAGTTGAGAAGGTCAGTCCGGCCTCGCAGCCAAAAACACAACCGGCTGAGAGGGCTTCTCAGCACACTCACCCCTCTGTTTTGCCACTCAGCGCGGATTCATGCTTGCCAGGAAAGGCATTTGTTATAACAAAAACCTTTGTACTTGTTGTATTGATATTGTTCTCACTGGGTGACTTATCAAGATAAAGCTCAGGAATTCTCACATTTACCCAAGATTTGAGAAATACTGTATGTAGTTCAAGAGTAGAATGACCCATGGACACAGAAAACAAAACACAAAGTGTTGTTAGTGGGGGAGGCAAACAGTTTCCACACAGTCTGCACAATACATCAAAAAAGACAAACTGAACTGCTCTGATAGAAGAAGCAGAAATTCCTCTTCCCCACAAAAAGCCCACTTCTTTATGAAGAACGACTCCCCTGTCAGATAAAATTGGGTCTCTTTCATGTGGGAGAAGAAGAGGCAGGAGAGAAAAGCCCAGCTGGACATGCGTGGTTACCCCTGAAAGGCCAAAGACTGAGGTGGCGTCAAGCACATTCCTGATCAGATCACCTGGCTGGAGACAGCTTCCAGCTGCCTGATGAAACAACCATGAGGAGAAGAGAGCTATGGCCAGTTGAGTGGCACGTATTAGATCTTATATTTGGGTACCGTATGTAACAACTAAAGAAAGACTGAAAAACAAGTTCAGATTAAAAAAAAAAAAAAAAGTTGCTGATTTTTGACAGATGATTTTGACAGAACCATTTCCTCTGAGAATGATGCCTCAAATTCAAAGTACAGATCTAAAAACAAGTTAAAGCCAATCCGCTGGCAGGTGTCACAGGAGTTCATACGAAATATGTAAAGTAGCGAAGCAAAAAGAGAAAAGTAAAAACAGCTGTGCAGTCTCATTGAGGAAACCTGAGGACACCAAAAGCTAAACTGCAACACTTGAGCGCACAGTAAGACATAGAGTGCATTAAACACTGATAAAATCAATGTAAGTGTATCTAGGAGTGGCTTTTTCCTCTAACTGATGGTGCAATCTCAAGCACATAACCCAGCTCTGTCATGTGTCCTCTGCTGCTGCATTCCTGATAAAATCTCTCCAAGATGTTACAGGGAGTAAATCCTCCTAAAAGACACTATTGTTGCCTTGGTTTTTATTGCATTTAACGTGCGTCTGTGATATGTTTTGTCCAGATTGATGGAGACTAAATGGCGAAGATCACAGCGGATGTGGTGTACCTGTCTCCACCTCCTCTTGCCCTGGCTGCCCTCAGCCCCATGGGGAGAACCTGGCTCAGGCCAGAGGGTCAACTGGAGGAAGGGGGAAATTCCTCCAGTACACCATCCCAGCACAAACACAGCTGTGGTCAGCCACTGCCAGATCTACTGTCCTGAGACTAGACATGCCAAAACCTGGGGAAGCCTTGGGAAACTTACTGTATTTTTCCTTTTTTTATCATAAGGTTTCAAGGTCGTTGCTCACATTTCTAAGAGATATAGCACTATGGTAGAGCTGTGATTTAAAAGGAACGAAAAAGTTGTCCTGCGGCCAAAACCTTAAATTTCCACTTCGTCTCCAGGACTTATCTGGAACTGAAGGAAAATTTGCTGAGTTCACACACACAAGATGGTCACTGCTACATTGTAGGAACAGATAATTCAACATGGAAGATTTCTGGGAGTCAGAGTACTGTATCAAACTATGAAAAATACAAATGTGTCCATGCTCGGAGATTCTGAAAATAAAAACACATGTTCATATATCAAGCGGAGTGAAAGGTTAAAACACCCCCTTAGGATGACAGAGCGGTAATCAATCATGGGTTTAAAGTGAGATGGCCGTTATACTAAAGAGTGTAATGGAAAACAATACAGCCTGGAAACCACCATGTATGGGTAAATCAAAATGACTTGTCTCTGCTGTGTTCTGCCACAGAGGAGAAAGTGCATACTAAGAAAGTAAGTAACATTTCTATGAAAACCTTAGCCACTGTTAGCCATTGTTCTACTTCTCTACTTCTCTTCCTATGGCAGCGTGTATGAAATCGTTGTATTGTGTCATAAAGTATATTTTCTAAGACATGGGTAGAGAAACTAAGGTCCAAAATGGTCTAATATGACCAGAGATATTACAGGAATTAAAGGGCAGGCTAACCAGCTGCTGTTGGCGCTGTCATATATACCATGAAGTAAGCGAGTGTCTTTTCCTAAAATGTTCACAAATTCATATCATCTCATGGTATGGCTTGCCGTATCGTGCAAACCGATCTCTCCCTTTAAGTAACTGTTTTTCCAGGTTTTTGCCCGAGGATGTTTGCGAGGATCTGACTGGAAAGATGTGTACTGTGTGATATAGAACTAATTCGCTGCTACAAGCTGCACAAATTAAACCACAGTGTTGAGGCGACTCTCGAAGAGCTGCTGTTTGGCAAGGGAAAATCTTCACGAGTCGGAATAACTCAACAGAAATATTTAATCTGAATTTGATTAGTTAATTCCGAAATGAAACTGAACATGATTTAAAAACACAGCAACACTCTGCCATTAAAAGCAAATGTTTGAACACATTCAGAAGTGTACATCTTGTCCCGCATGAGTGCATTTTTCCTCGCACATGAATTTCAAAGGAGCACCTGTAGAGGTGAATAACTACCACTCAGTCTAAGCCCTCAGTTTGCCCTCCTCATTAAAGAGCAACCTGTGTTAGAGCTGCTGGACCGCCCTGCCACTCTGAGAGATGTGCTCTTGATGTGGGCACCAAGTAGCGCCAAGACAAACCTACATTTGCATGCTTTTCTCCGCTGGGCCTCGTGCTGGATTCACAGGTATGCAAATAGGCTTGGGCTGGCGCCACAGCTGCAGGGGTGATGTTGTGACAAAAAGCACGTATCCAGATGCCGCAAAGAAGCCTGCGGACAGTTACACAGATGGCTCGTCAGAAGCAGAACTACCACCCAACAAATTAGAGAGGAGCTGGCAACCAGTGGCCAACGAGTGGTCAGATCTGGCAACCACAGCACTGAATAGTTGAGGACAAGCCTTTTCAAAGAGTCTCTAGGGTTCCCAAGAGGATAGTAAACTGTAGTGAAGTAGACAGAGGTTAGTGTTCAGGTTAATACTGGACACAAGAACAGCTGCAATAGATCAGATGAAGTTCACATGCAATGAGGTTAAAGAGCGTCCTTCAGACCTCCTGGTGCACATCAGTATGCTCCAACCGAAATGCTGGTCTCACAACGTCTTTTTGTGTGTTGAAACCAACATTAGAATTGATTAAAAAAGACTACTGCAGTGCCACAGTATGGCTGTCACTGTGCACAATTGAGCGTGTATCAGTAAGTGCAGTTTTTGCAGTGAGGCAACGGAGTCATCTGACAACTCAAGGTCAATCTAATGTGTACAATGGACATTCCTGGTAAATTACAAATGCTGCACATCTACTGTTCACCTCGTGACCCTCAAGATGGAGGATAAAATGGAGAGTTCTGGCGTCTGAGAAGCTCTAAAAGTGGACTCAATGCTTTCCTTTTTGCTGCATGTTGCCCACTCTCATCTCCCCCCTCTTTTTTTTTTTTCGTAAAACAAAATTGTAAAACACTGATGTATTGCTCAACATAGAAGATAAGATGCAGGAACACAACTCTGCATCTTATCTTCTCACCTGTAAGAATACAGCCACACCATTCCAGCCACTTACAGTCTGAACATGGGACTGAACGTATTCCAGCTGAAACATCTGTGGGCGTGATGACAGTGTCCTTATACAGCCAATAACAGTTTTAAAGTCTGTGAAGGAGAGAGGTTGTGCCTGCTTTAGAAAGGTCGATGTGATACAGCTGTTTAGGGATGTACTGAGAAACTGTCACAAACAATATCCAACAGAAACCCGTCCATTACTTCGGGAGAGGGTGAGGAAGTGTCCTTCCATGTCATCAGACATAAACAACAGGATGGTAAAGATGAGATTTAGGCCGAAAGGCCTCATCTCCCTGGTGACGTCTCTTTAAACACAAACAAAAAAATGACTTCAGCTAAACCTGGACTTGTAAAAAACTCTTATTGGAAGAAAAAATGTCCTTAAATCACATTAAAGTTGAACTCTTCCTAACACTGTATTAGAACGTAAACAGGCACTATTTAACTTCCAAGAGCTTTAACCAATCTACTCCTGAATCTATGGGCTCATAAACAGAAAGAAAGACATCTCTGGATCACAGCACGCCCCTAAATATTCCAGCCATAGATAGACAGATACTTTATTGTCCTTTACAGGAAGGAGAGAGGAGTTACCACATCCTGTACGTGCCCTTCATACATACATAAATGCTGTACCGAGAGCTCTGCGTGCTATGTCTGAAGAGCAATGAGTTTGTTTGTATCCAACCAGAGAATGTTTTAACGGGGAGAATATTTACTCCGCTGTAAACATGGTCGTGATTTTCCTAAGCAGACCAACAGAAAGCTTACTGTCACTAAACTA
This sequence comes from Nibea albiflora, assembly GCA_014281875.1. Classification (NCBI taxonomy): domain Eukaryota; kingdom Metazoa; phylum Chordata; class Actinopteri; family Sciaenidae; genus Nibea; species Nibea albiflora. The sequence goes on along the minus strand of CM024792.1, from coordinate 13,583,952 downwards.
AACCAATATTTGTGTCATGAGGTGGACGGTTTGACGCATACTTGTCTCCTGGCATTTACCCCCCAAAACAAGCAAGTAAACCACATAATTATCTGTCTTTGGTGTGGCAGCAAATTACGAGTGCAGATGTTCCAAAGGGAGACACAACAAAGCCAGACATTTCAGCAGTTTAGACACAACATGATAAGCGAGTTTGAGTTCAGCTGGATTGTTGAAGTTTATTAGAAGTTCTGGGTATCAAACCTTAACCTTACTGGTACCAACTGTGTCCATGGCACAGACTAGTGGAAACTGTCACGTACTGAAAGCTGATATCTATTTGGTTAGATTTGAACTCTTCTCACCTTGTTCTTCTATCAGACAGACTTTTTCCATTTAGTTCTCCTACATCTGCTTATGTTTAGACAAACCGTTTTGAAAAAATTAAGACAAATTTGAGAATCCTGGCTTTAGTTAAATGAAAAGGTGCTATTTATTATCATTATTATCAACGTAAGGTGTCAGAAAAGGATTGTTTTGGCGTTGAATCTTGTAGAATCTCAGGTATCTTATAAATGAGAGCTGCAAGTCAATAAAAAGAAAACAAATTAGAAACTAGTTGGAAGTAATTTTTCAAGCATACATTTAAAAATCCAGGTTCTAAAATATGAGAGTTCACTGCTTTTTTTGGTCTTGCATCATAGTAAGTGGAATAGTTTGGGGTTTTGGACTGTTGGTCTTGGATATGTTGAACATCTTTCACTCATTTCTGATATTTTACAAAACAATTAACTTCAAATCAATTGTACAGTATACTTACATTTAGCCATTTAGCTGATGCCTTTATCCAGAGCTACATACAAACAATCGAAGCACAGAGCGACAAGGACATGTCAACGCAGCGATAAATAATACTCACAAAGGCCAGTTGTTGGTTATGCTAAGGGAGGAGGTACTCTTGAAGAGCCGAGTCTCTTGAGAGCTGAGACGGGAAAAGTGCAGTGAGTGTAAGAGTGGCACTGCCAGCCGTCGTTTATTGGGGCATTCATGTAAGGGGATGCAGAACTGGAGACTACTTTGTAGGTAAACATTTGCAGTTTGAATTTAATGTGGGCTGCTACGGGTAGCCAGGATCTCACTGAGCAGCGGGGTAATGTGCCCTTTTGGGTTGATTGAAGACCAGGCGCACCGCACAGCCTGCATCGGGAGTTGGACAATCTGCGGTATAAATGAGAACGAACTTCAGCTGTTGGTTGCAGCACTTGTTTAATAAAAGCCAATATCCAGCTCTTTGAAATAGAAATCCATCTATCCGAAGAACTTATTAAATACTGATATCGAATGCACAGTAGTCTTTCTATTCGTACATCAACAATGGGGTCTTTATGGTTTTCACCGCTGAGGTCCATTTAATTAATGAGTTTCAAGCTTGAGAAAACATGTGGCACTCCAAGAGGCTGGCAAATGAACATCAGCATCTGGTATGAATAGAAGATTGAGAATGTTTCACAATACTTGTAAATCATTAACAAATGGGAGCAGGAATGGGATTACATTTGTCTGGCGAGGAGAGCTGCATACACCCACAAAACGAGCGTTTTATTGCTGGTTATAGCCGTAGCAGCTACTCCTGGGGGAAGGTATTGGCACCAATGCCCGGCATGACTAACTCACAATAGGAAAGTTTGTCTAAATGGCTGATTAGCTCCCCATGAGACGAACGCCTCACTTCCTCCCACTGTGGATCGTTCAAGAGACACAGCGAGCACTTTGATTGACGATTCGAGGAACCTCAGAAATTCTTGGAAGCCTGGAAAACAACTTATGTCTGGTTTTGAGTGTTTTCACTGGAAGATTCACTACTGTAAGGGAATATGTAGACCTCCTGTGCAATCTGGACTCGGGCAGGGTTTGACAAGACAAGGATGAAAGATATTACATGTCCACACTCAGCCGACGAAATATACAGAGGTGAAGGGTGCTCACGATGTATGTGTGACACTAATTGGAGAGGAAAACATTACAGCCTCTACAAATTAACCTCTCCATCTTGAACCCTTAAGTCTTTCGTATCATTAACTGAGTAGCTTTGATGGACAAAAAACTGCTTCACAGGCCGCATAATGTCTTTACTGTACACTGAATGTGTGAAATAGTCGCTTGATAATCTCCGCTAAATGAACCAGGCAAGGGTTTGTTTTCGCTCTGCTGCTAAATCAAATAACACATTAACACAAGATCTGGACTGCAACTCGGATTTTTTGCCGTGCTAGTCAGGAAATCAGCCAGCCAGTCAAGGTGTACGTTACATCCAGTGTGGCTAACACGTTAAGCACATGCTGTGGAAAAAAAAAAAGCATGAAGGGGGCTTTTCCTCTTAGTGATGTCATGGGTAAAAGTTGTCCACCTTGATGTCCTCCCTCCCTCTCTTCCTTGCTCTCTCCATCACACCACACTTCTTTCTCTCATCTGTCCATCCCGCTGACAGCTCCGCACAGTGGCCTCTTTCTGTCCTGTCCTCGCCCCACCCTGGGCCAGAGCGTGTTCCTCCTATAAGGTCATGTCAAAGGAATGCCTGAAAAAGCCTCACTGCTCCTAAAAAGCCTCTTTCATTACCCCACGAAGACACGGGAGACATGACGAGCCGGAAAAAGACGGCCGCCGCTCCTACCTCCACCGGCCTCCACCCGTCATCTTTCTTAAATGTCCCTGGCAGGCAAAGTGCAGAGACTGTACATCAAAAAGAAAACAGTGGTAGAATAATAATAATGCTACTGTGCAAGGGAAAACCTTGACTTTGGCTCAGTGTTGCGTGCCCGAGCTGTGCGCTCTGAAGCTGCTGGCTTTGATTAGGGGGGAAAATGAGTGAACATACTTGACCACAATGGCCTGAACTCATAAGGAACCCAGAATGTGGAACAGACGCACATGGCCCAGGATCTATTAGTTATAAAAACACAGTTTGTGTCCATTATGAGCTAATCTGGATCAGGCGACTTGAATTGAAGTGTCTGTTGTACAGTCCTGTCTGCCCTGTGGCTGACATCATTTGGCTGCAGAGGGAAATGACTGCCTCCATTATCCTCTCCATCTCCAGTGACAGGCTCAGTTTAGCTTTCCGGGTGCTAACAATGAGAGACTACACAACTTTTTTCTCAAGTTATCTTTCGGGCCACCTGACACCACATCAGCTACTGTATCCTCAGTCAACCATCACATGCTTTCCCATGTCGGATCTCGCTTCCTGGGCAGTTTTAGGACACACAAGGCCAGCTTTGTGTGGAAGGTGTGTATGTTTTAAGTAGTGCAGGCGGGGTGGAAAATCACCTATAATGTCTTCCTCCTCCCCTGCTGCCCTCATGCCCTCCTCACAACACGTCTCTCACGTTGCCTCCTGCCTGAAATACAGTAGCACACCCGCATACACTTTTCTCTCAGGAACTTCTAAAAACAGGCCTGGTTAGCCGTCGTCTTATTTTTACGCTACAATCCTGATTTTACACTCCACCGGTTTCCATTCACATAAAGGTGCCTTTTTCAAGACTGGAAAAAAAAAAAAAAAAACCACACACACTCTTACTTGTCCCAGAAATCTGAAATGTGGCTAACAGTTGTGTTTTGTCTCTTTGCCTTTGGTCAAGGATGTGGTGTGTGTATCGAAGGTGTATACAGACTGGAACTAGAGCCCACACATGGCATGCCACAGATACTAGCAGTCAGGCTTTTCCCTAGCAACCTCTACTGTGTTGCAATAGCTTACAGGAATAGTTGGTCATTTTGGGAAATACACCAATACTTGATTTATTGCGACTAAGCCAGGTTATGTTGTGATCACGCAAGAGGTGTTTTAGCTGTCCATCACACATGTTTTACTTGTGTTGTATGCAACCACTAACATAAGTCAGACCAGACAGGTCTATTTTTTCCCCGTTTTACACACATAAATCCTATTCGTGCGTTCTAGGCTCACCTGTGGATCTGCTCATCAAGGAAGTCGATGAACTGATCCTACATCATGCAATGGTGGGAAGTTTTTTCCTTTCCTTTTTTAAGTTCAGGAATATATTTAAATATAGAACCGCCGCAAATGATCATAAGAAACTAAAATCTAAAATCAAAGCAGTTAGTTTTGCTCCCCATCTTGTCTTTCTCTGTTCATTTAGGCCGTTAATGTAAAATATTGTTGTCTATACTGTCACCACAGTGAAAATGACTTCTTTATTTCATTACATTGTGGTTCACTAAAGGCGATACTGATTTCCAGTGGACATGATGCGTTACAGATACTGTACAAGTCTAAATTTTTATGTGCGGCCTGGACCAGCTTATCTTAGCAAGAAAGCAAATAGGCGTGTTTCCCCAAACTTGTGTGTCTCAGAAGCCACCGCTATCTCAGAGGAGATAACAAAACACCAAACTGCTTCAGAGATTTTTACAGACCTTTCACTCTGTTTCCCCATAAAGCTTCAGAGATGAGGGGATTTCCCGTCTGAAAGGAAAGTTACAAGGAACAGCACATTTGAAGGAAACATTTACGGGGAACACCACTCCGGGTCACAGGTCACCCTCTCGGATGAGCGCGGGCACAGTCGCATTTTCCACTGCGCCTGTAAAGGCAGGCTGGAAAAATATGAAAAGGTGAGCGTGATGTGGCGTTTAAATCTAAAGCAGGCAAATGTTTAGCTCAACACAACACGGTCTTCAAGGAAGCACAAAGGAGGACGCTATGGGGAATTGTGTGTAGGTGTGTGTGTGAGAGAGAGAGAGAGGCAGTGAGAATGTGTGTCCCAGCAGACAATGCCAGCATTCATCCAGCTACTCAGTTCTCACCCTGTCCGGCCCCCACATACCCCAGAGAAATATAAAATATATTTGTTCATGTTGAAATCAATCTGGTGTTGTAGCAATGAGCAGCTTTTAAAAGACAAAGGGCATTACACAACGCCCCCAAAACACTCAACAGCGGGGGCTGAAAAGCATGTGAGAACCAATCACGGACGCGAAGATCACTAATATGCAAAACTTTAACAGAAGAGTTATAAATTAGGAAACTTTTGAAAGCTGCCAAACGAGTCCCTTTAATTTGATACATATCTACACACACTGTTGTTTTGCGTGCTAAATGTGTACTTAAGAGCAACTTCCCATGTCAGCAAAAAATGTTAAATTGGTTGATGATGAGTGAGTCAGCTGCCAAGACAGAAACATCGTCTAAAAGACTCTCTAAGCGTTGAGTGTCAGAAGTTTTTTTCCCCCTTCATTAGAGCATGAAAGGTTCAAGTGCCCTGAAGGAGTACGTCCTGATTCAAACTTCAAATGTGGTTCGACATCACTCTCTCGTGAAGTAATGGATACACCTTTTTCTGGAGGCTAAATCAAACAGTGACAGAGCAGTCCTGTTCCAATGGTTTCATCACAAAATCAGCCCATCAATCAAGTCGCTGCCGCCTGAGCCCCCGGAAAAAGAAAACCTCCCCAGGTCGACAATTTCACGGAGAAGGTCAAGAAATAGCCCAGAAAGTAGCAAGAAAAAAAAAAAGTCCTGCATGATTTAAGGATTACCTAAAGGAGAGAAGAATGCACCCCCTTTGGACTCCCTCTAAAGCTGGTTGTGGTATGCAAGCTGAGACTAAGCTACCCAGATCCACAGCAGAACATGACACCCAGAGAGAGACCAGTATTCCATTATATAAAGTGTTTTTAATGATAAAATGGTCTTGTAACTGGCCCCCTCACCTGTTAAATAAAGCTCCTCTTCCTTGCACTCAACAGATAAGACGGTGTGGGGTTTACAGAAAGCGTCTCTTCTTCCCTCCTCTGGTGTTACACACTTTCTCTACCGAGACCACCACTACAGAGGATGCAACCGGATCCAGGGTATGCTCCCTCCGGGGAGTTTAAAAGTCAGACTTTCAGGGGGCAGAAGAGCTTAGTGCTCGGCTGAAAAAGGGAGGCAGGCTGAGGTTGGTCATGTAAACACTCAGCGGGAGGCAAAAGGCAGATTCCAGTTCAGAAAATATAAGCAGTGTGATTTTTGGCCGTGAGAGATGAACTTGATAGTCCTTTTAATTTCATGTTTTTGTCTTACAAGTCCCTTCTCTTCCTACACAAACATAAAGGGCACTCGTTATCTACTTTTCTTGACTTTTTCTCCAATCATCCCGTCTTTATGAAGGTCATCACATCAACACATCCCTAAAACTGGACAGGTGGTCATTCGCATCATTTCACAGATGAGGAGGAAAGCATCCATCACAAGCTAATCTAACATCTTATTTAAGCCTGACTGCCGCTGGCTTCTTATAAATCTGGGACAATAGTTGGCAGCTTTCTGCACTGAGCTGTCCAACAACAAAAAAAAAAATGGTTCAAGAGAATGAAAAAATAATCTCTATTATGAGGGTAAACATATCAAGCCACAGTAAATTGTGTGAGGCTACTTAAACCTGATATAAAGAAGCAGTGCTGGCTGTAAATTGCACTGACAGGGTGGAACCATTATTGTGGATAGAAGAAATTCTTGACATAGTTTAAGATCACACACTTGGGGTGTGCACACTTTTACATTCACCCACTGGGAAATCTTGGCACAGGCTACATGCGTATGACAACAACAATAACTCAAATTTATTGTAAGCATTAACAGTCAACATGCACTCGGCACACAATGAGATGATACAGAAAGCAAATAAATCTTCGGTGGAGGCGTTGGGAGAAAAAGCTGACAAGGCCTCATTTCAGACATTTTCTCAGCCCGTCACGACTTCTCTCTGGGGTGCTGTTTCAAAAACCCGGCCACGCTGCCGTGTCACGGGGTCAACACGCCGCCGCATTTCATCTGGATTTTTTTTTTTTTTTTTTTACACACGTTCGCTGCGAGGTGGGAGTGTGTGGACGCATGTGTGAGAACACTCAAAACTTGTGAATTAGTTTGCATGTTCGAGAGGCCGCGTCTGAAGGCTGGTGTGTGAGCGTGCGGCCGTAACTCTCACAAGGACGTGAGGTGAATTATTTACTGCAGAGAGGCTGAATTAATGGCACTGTTCCCTTGTTGAGTTGAGTTGAGTGAGTTGTAGCGAGAAAAGTGAAACACACGTGAAAGAAAAAGCTGGAAAGTGGCATGAAGTCTACCACACAATATTTAGATTTTCATGAAAAATGAAAACGATGAATGCATTGAGATGAACTTTTATGATGAAGTTTAACGAGAGCTTCAAAACCTGCTGCGGAGACATCAGGGAGTTTCAGAATCAGACAAAACTTTTATGGGCTTCATAGTATTTTAATGAAATACTTGAGTATTGAGTGCTGTATTTTTTCATTATTTCTATTTACATTCAAGCCATCTTTCCCCATGTCATTGCTCTTATTTCATGTTATCCTCAATTCTTTGCAAAGTCTGTTTTAATATGAGTACTATCAATTAATCATCGAACATCCTTCTGATGTTTAATAATGATGATGTCCTGACATCATGATGCACACCATGTTTCCAGATATAGAAAAAGAAAATCTGCAAAGGAACGGTTCCTTTTCATCAAATAAACACATGACTGTTTAAGGACGCATAAAACTGAGGAACAAAAATCTACCGGAGGATCCAATCAGTTGACATCCAATCAGTTTTTCTTTTTTTAAACTTTTTGAGATATCTTACCGACTCTTCAGCTTAATTAGTGGAAGTAATTAAGAGCCACGCACGGGGTGATGGAGGTAAATCTCTTCAAAGGCTTCTGAGTGATTTGTACTCCCTTCACAAACATGACATGTCCCTGTTGCTGCTGTCACATTACACAGATCTAGCATTCTTGACACGCAGCATGCTGGCTGGAATTCAGTCCAAATAAACTGTCTCTCACACACACACGCACACACACACACACACACACACACTTAAGATCACAGACATTTCTCTAAAATCCAATAAGCGGACGATATGGGGACATACAAATGTGTGTGCGCCTATCTCTATGTCATGTTCATATGAGCAGATGTTTTCCACCACAGTAAAATCTAAATAATCAGTTTGTCCTCCGTCAGGGGAAATGTTCTGGTTTTACAGACTCGGGGATAAACAAGCGTTGCGTTAAAGAATTAAGTGTTTAAGCAAGCAAGTCTGCGCCTGTCCACCTCTTCCTGTCTGCAGCTGAACCCTCTGCAGAGGCAGGGCCTCCTTTGATGTGACTGGCTGTGAGCGGCTGGACAGCGCTGAGGTCAGGGGGTCGTGCGGGTGCCAGGTTGATGACTCAGTGGTGAGACTTCCCAGGAACCAGCATGCCTCACATTCTCAGGCAGTGACCGAGGAGCCATGGTGTTCAGACAAGACACACAAGGCTCGAGGCCACGACAGCCCACCGACAAATGAAGAGAAACTCTGATGTGTCAGTTCAGTGACCGTTGACCTTTCAGTATGAAAAGTTCTGGAAATGTTGGTAAGTCCATCACTTCGGTCTGGAATAAATATCTCACACATCCATGTCCCCCTCAGGATGAATTGTAAAAACCTTGGCGATTAACTGACCTGATGACACGTCAAACTAAGGTGGAGAAAAATGTTTTATTATACAAGCTTCAATCATCATGAGCATGCTTTAGTGACCCTTACTAGTGTCCAAGACAGACAAATGCTTGGAACATTTCACAACACTGTTACTGTGACTTTAGGACTCTGTTGACTCAAGTCTCACAGCCTCACCTCATAATAAGTATGAGCAGCCAAGATCTTTACTGAGGAGTTTCCTCCTTTCCTGTACTTGATGAGTTTTACTGTCCTGGAAATCTGGATGTAAAAGGGATGTTATCAAAAACCTCACCAGGGCCAAAGTGTGTTTAAGAAGTGAGTAGTGACAGTGGAACAGCCCAGTACTTCATGAAAGAGACTCAGGGTGGGACTGCTTCACTGCACCATATAATCATGGTTGCGGTTTTGTACGACATGAATGAAATGGTGATGAGTTGGATCCTGCTTGTAATTTCAGCTATGCTGCTGGCTCATCTGCAACTTCATCGGCTCAGCATGTGTAGAACACGCAGTATTTTATGTAGAAGATACCGCGAATCGACAAAATCGGAAGACGCCGCAGTCAAAATCTTACCTTGGAATAAAAACATACAACACTAAAGCCATGCTAATCTCGTGCAATCATAACTTCCAACCTGGGAATAATATGCTCCATGTGTTTTTTTCCTTGAGGCCTTAAATATGGTTCCAGCAAGGATTTCCACCCTTCATTATGAAAAGCTGCTTCCACTTTGCTTGCTCTTACCCTCCATTGTTCTTTGTTACAAGGGCAACCCTTGTATGCCTGCACTGCTAGAGACACTGGGACCACTAGCGATGTGGCTTACGGAAAACAATTGACCCCAGTTTAGTCTGTTTGATTTTTATTCCATGCCAAATTAAAGACAGAGTGTGCCTGCATGATTGGGCTTCTTTAGCCAAAGAAACTAAATCCAGGCCTCAATTCTCCACAGTGTCATAGGTAAAAAAAAAAGAGAGAGGGACAGAGGAGAGAGCTGGTCCAGATGTGGGCAGTATGTTTACAATCTTACACTATTTGCTTGTCTGTTGATAACATCGCTCAGGTTCCATTTCCTGTTGCAGCAAATCCTGCGTGACCACACACCGAGAGTCCCAGCGTCTTTGTGTGTCTGTGTCAGTTTGCGTATGAGAAAATGTGTTGCACTCTACATCGTAGACTCAACAAGTCGTTGTTTTTTTTTAATCAGTGGGACTCGGAAGAAAGCATGAAAAAAATCTGTGCAGCAAGACAGAACAGCAACAACAACGTGAGATTTTGCTATAAAAAAATATGACTACCACAATCTCAGACTTAGACCAGCACTCCACTGTCAGAGGCCACTGTCAGAGGACAGTACGATGTAAAAAAAAAAAAATCACCTCCATCTCTCTGAAAAAGATCTCACATCCTGTGGAGACAGAGCCTTGGACGTCCCTTGAGAATGACTTTCAGATGAGGCATATAATTAACGGACCTCAGATACAATCAAGCAGGAAAGTGATATTTTCCATTTCCGACATTTTCCTGCAAAGTTTTTGAAGCAGATATCTGAACTATTTCTCTCACAGCTCTCACAGCTGACAACACGTTTATAACTGCTGGTGATTTGTACACTTAAATTAAAGTAAGCATATAAAGCGCCAATCTAGAGTTTTAACTTTTCATACCTCTCCCAGAGTCACACCATAAATCTGCTGCAGGTAATGAGTTTGGATTTCTCAGTGGCGTTTTCCTATACAGAAATAATGACTGATGACTCACAGAGCTGATATGGCTCTATATTTAAGAGCGCGCAAGACTGACACGTGATTTACTGTCTGAAAACACAAGAGTAGGGTTAACCTAGCCAAGCCACAGTCTTTGTTCACAGTAAACAAGGTAGCTGTCTCAGCTGTTACTGTAACATGGTGCTTACAAATGTTGGTACAGGGCAGTATGTGTGTGTTAAGTAACTGAAATACAGTACAGTTCAAAGGGTCACATAGGTTACATAAGTCACACAGTGCGGCTCTGTGAGGCTGCTCTTGGGTACAGCGCTCCTCATGTTGATGTTTATCAGGTAATATTTACCACCTTCACCGTGTTGGTTGAACATCAAGGTCTCGACAAATCATCCCGAGGCGGGCATGCATGTACGTCTGTACTAAATCAACCGGTTTAATACTTGCAGAGGCATTTTTACCCCCAGATGTCAACCTCATGGTGGCACTAGAGGAGAAGTCAGGAAATGACCAAACTCAGCAAGCTTAAAACTGTCATGATCATCAATGTCTGTAAAAAAAAAAAAAATCATAGCAATGCATCCACTAGTTGTTGAGATATTTCAGTCTGGACCAGAGCAGTGGTCCGACTGACCGACTGCCCTGGAGCCATGCTGCTAGCGTGTCTAAAAATTGATGTCTTCTTTTTTTTAAATTGTTACTCATTAAATCTTTATTGCTTTTGGTTCGTGCTGTTAGCAGATGGATTTTTCAACCTCAGGGTAAATATAAACAGTTTAAAAAACAGTAAACATTCAAAGGCCTTGAATACTGAGAGGCTGCTGTTTGAACGCAGTTTCACTGACTGATGGACAGGCTGTCAGCTGACTATCTATGGTAACCAAACCACAGCACGCAATTGATCCTGACACTATCTCAACAACAAAACCACCAGCAGCACCAGACTCCATTTGGAATAAGTGTTTCTATATGTGTTTTTTTTTTTTGTTCTGTAAGCGCTGCCCCCCGACAGTGAATGACTGACAGCAGCTAATGCCCCCACAACGGCCATCCTGAAACACTTAGAGACAGAGATATCCATCAGCATCCCTCAGTCTGCATGGCGGAGCAGCCCACCTGGCAATGGTTTCTGCTGCGGTCATGCTGGGTCGCGGGCAATAAAATCAACACACTTTTTTACTGTGTGATCGAACAGCGGCCCCTTCCTCCAAACGCCACCTCTGGAAATAAAAGCATATGCTGAGATTACCTGTGGAGGTTAGACTGAGTATGAGATCGGGAGATTGGAAAGGTTGTGTGTGGGCAGGAGGACGCACGTGTTGAGTTGTTGCCTGTTGATGTGCCCCACCTGCATAGACTTCCCCGCCTGTGTGTGCAGTCTTGGCATGTGCACACCTCAGGCAGAGGTTTGTTTGAGGATCGGAGCGCTCAGGCATGAATGTGTGTATCCGCACGTCCACCCACGTGTGCTTCAGTCTCCCTGCTGGGGTTGAGAGCTTACAGACTCTTCGCTCTAATTGAGCAGGGAGAATAAATAATGATGAGCACCGACCCTCAAAACGGCACAGATGCTCTCTCATAGCTTCCCAGCAATGCCCAAAAGCAGACAGAGACAAACTGTCCCTGGGTTTCTTCTGCCAAACACCACAACACAGGCTAAGAGGATTTTAAATGTTCAGACTCTGGCTACTCTAAAACTCCCTGCTCAGTTAACAACTTCTTTTCAGGGCTGTGACACTGGCAGGAAACAATGCAAACAATGTATTTTGAGTGGCAAAGCTGCCACTTAAAATATTTCCCAGAGAGGCTTCTGGACTTCAGCGACTATTAAACTCGGGTGAGTATTTTGAGACGTTTTTTGGATGGATGTCACCTGTAAATACAGAGGTGAGAGGCTCAAAGGTCTGAAATTTCAGGTCTGGACGCTGCTGTGTTAAACTACTGTGAGGAAGTGGTTTGGCAAAGAGGGGCACACAGGAGGTCTGGAATTAGACATCTGTTCATTATAAGACGTCTGCTTCTCTTCTGCAGAGATATCTTGGTTGCAGCTGGCAGACTGGTCAGCACAGGCCCTCCAACATCTGACTTTGTTTCAAAAACAAAAAAACGCCTCCGTCATGAAGATGGAATTGTGAAATAATCTATATAACGTATAAAAACATGTTAACTGATCTGATTGTGGAAGAAAAACTGAAAACAGAGCTCAAAAAGTCTATAAATACCTGAGCTCAAAGTACCACAGGTTCCACGCGATTACTTCTGAAATCAGAGATTCGCTGCAAGGAAGGTTTCCTATCAACTCACCGACAGACCCCAAAACAGTATTAAAACAGGCTAATTAGAGCTGAGTCATGTTAAGCACTGAAGCAAACACAGCACAGGGGTTGGAGACATTCTGCCATTGAGAAGGTGAAAAAGCAGGTTTTGTAGCGTTGCCCATAATTGAATTACTTCCGTGTTTCTCCTCCATGATGTGGTTGGTCACTCACACTTGTAAACCCATCAAAATTCATTGAAGTCATTAGAAAGTCATTTTGTCAGCGTCTGCCAAATCTCTCCCTTCGGTGTAAAAAGGTAAGCCACAATTCATGCTGTCCCGGTGCTCCGATTAAATCAAGGATCTTGGACGTTGTTCAGCTCCGCGAGTTTCTTGGAAGAGGTTTTTGGACAGTAGGACATTCTTTCCCAACCTTGGGCTCAGCTGATTGAGCTGTCACGCTAACAGAGAGGTTTCGTTCTAGACAAAGAAGGGCAGCAAAAACCCGGCGCTGAACACGTTAACGCGTCAACACCTTTTTTGTTGATATACTGTTATCAAAAAGTTGCTTACGGGGTAGGGTCCTCGCCCCACATGCAAAGCCTCGGTCCTCAAATCCCTCTTCAGCTCCTACTATTCGATAACGCCCAAAAATATCGCCTGAAATACTGATTATGTCTGTTACTAGGCTCCGCCAACACCTGAGGGAAATATCTGGCTCTTTACCTGCTAAATGCTCCAGTGCATTCACCAACTAGTAATTAACTGTGTCTTTCTGCTCTTTGGTGCTGAGCAGGTAGTGTACAGTGGGAGCTTTTTCGAGCTTTTTAACTGAAAACAGCAGCCAATGAGAGTGATGAAAGCTAATTATCATATAATACATAATAAATTACAACATAGATTACAGCTGCTTCAAAATACCTCAATTAAAAACGGAATATATAACAGATAATAATGTAATTTAATATAAATATTGTTCACAAACAAAATCTTAAGTAGTAGTACTTTGAAGGTGAGGCCACTGTGAAGAGAATAGAAAAACCTGTTGACAGGAAATGATTCAAAGCCTGTCTTTGATGAATAAATATGCCTCGTTTGAAGCCAGATGAGGATTAATTCCTAAATTCCAGACTCACAACCTTCACACACTCAGACAAGCAGATCCCGTCATCCTGATCCAGATCTTAAAGTGAAAGGAGGAAATGAAGAGAGGAAAATGTCTGATACTGAACTTGAACAGGATTCAAACTATGAGTCAGGAGGCACAGGAACACAAGTCCTCTTATAAAACTGCGAGTTTTTGAACAAGAAGAAGGTAAATAAGGTGCAAATAGCCGTAACGCTGATTTTGGCGTCGAGATGTCGGTGCCTCGTTCTGTTTAATGAAATGCAGTTTTGCCTTCAGCTTTTATTGGATGCACGAATCCCCAAATCCCAATGATGTCAGCGTGAAATGATCAGTAATTTGAAATTTTATGACTTTATCTTTCACAACAGCTTTCATAGAGACTACAAACCTCATCTGGTACAGTACGAATGCACATTTTGGGCGTGTCACTGCATTAATTAAGAGTCTTTCCAGGGAGGAACAGAAAATGACATAGTAACATGTTAACCCAAGTATGGGCCAGGGAGGCCAGAGTTCACCCCACCCAGCTGTTTAACAGCAGGCCCTCGGGCACAGCTAGCCTATTTCTATCAGTCTCCTTGCTTCTATAACTCTCAGGAGAAACCTTGTGTGACACAAAGCAGGCTCGAGCAAAGTGCTGTCAGGATGTCTAATTAATGAGGGCTGGATGCTGAGGGCAAACGGGCATTAACACTGGACAAAGGTCAACAAAGTTGTTTTTACCGAGGTGTACTTTAGGGACCGTTTCTTGAATTCTACATAGAAAACATCAGAATCTCATAAGATAGTTTGGATTCATCTGGTTTGGTCATATCAAAAATAATGGAACCATCTATACAGTCATTTCTGACCTGACAGGGAATCAAAGAGGATTATGAGCTTATTGGGATCTAATGAACATGTTACACAGAGTAAATACACTGTGTTAGCATCATCGCAAAGTACAGCTGTTTGAAAAAGGCTGGACGTTGGAAGTTTTGGTCTGTTGGTGGTGAAAAGAAAAATGAGCGTCCTCTGGGGACCAAGAATGTTTTTATCTCCATTGTTCCAAGATATTTCACTTTGGCTAAGAAAATGTTGAATGTTGAATATTGTTACAATTGTTCCATAACCTTAACCCTTTTTTATTAATGTCAGTATGATAATAAAGCACCTGCTAAGTTAACAAAGTGCTTATCTGAACACAAAAAACAAACTTTAACTTAACCACAGTGTTGTCATCATAAAACAATTCTTTTCCTTTTGGTGGACAGACAAATGACCAGATTAAAAAAGCAACGTATTTTATTGTTTAATTTGGAGGACTTGCTGACTGGCCTATTAAGTTTGCTTGAATATTTTTTTACTTCTGCGAAGTTGAGCTGGTAATTCCAGTATTAATCCTTCAAACTACATCTGGCTTTACTTTTACTGATTTTATGTACTATGTGTATTATGTCCATAAAAATGAGCCATCTGAACAGATGAACTTTGAATTTTCAACCCTCTTATATTTTCTTGAACTACGGAGCATGCTTTCACAAGTAAATTTTTCCTATCTCCCAAAAAAAAAAAAAAAAAAAATCTTAGAGTTAGAGCTGTTATATTAATTTACCCTTTAAAACGCTTTTCCTTTTCTCCAAACCTGAGTCATCCCACAAGCAGCTGCTAAAGTTATAGTAGAGCATGATTGATCCATATTCATTTCCTTTTGAGAATGTCAATTGGAGAACTTAATAGTCAGATTTCCTAACCTGGTTAAATATGCATGAAGTGGAACCAAGGTATTAAATGGTAGAAGAGGTTTTCGGTTAAAAAAACAAAACAACCTAAATCAATCAATTGTAGTAATTTAGAGGGAAAAAAAGGTCCAGCCACTGAAAGGAGGTTTTTCCACTGAGTCAGAGCTCAGATAACAGGATGTCCCTGGGGGAGGAGAGGAAATCCCCAACAATCAGGAGGGGAAAAAACTCCCAAGACCTCCCAAAACAAAAGCTTTCTGGAGAGCTTGACCACCACAACTACTACTACTACAACCAGGTGGCGTTTCTCCCCAACAAGTGCCCCGTATAAATGTACTTCAGTACGCGGAGATGATGAAAAGAGCTGAAGAAATACATCATCATTACTGGCAATGTGTGCATGGGGGCGGTTCCAGAAATGTAACTCCCTAAGTGTGGACTGACCTCATTTCCTCCCTGTTCACAGCTGGCTCACACCGAGCCCCTGAGAATGAAAGCAGCCACATCTTCCCTGGTCTCGTCTTCCTGCCTCCATTCACCCCGAACGGAGATGTGACACGGCATCCAACCACACAACTGCTGTTTCCATTAACTTCATTAGCTGCGGACCACAGTCCACAGACACAATATTCTGATGACAGCTCTTTTGTTTTGGTTTTATTGTGGGGGTGGGGAGGGGGCTGCGATGCCAGGAATGACTGTGATCTCTATTATGTGTGGCACTCTGAGGAAGAGTAATAGTTGGAAACAGGCAGAAAATGAAATAATCACAGTCATAAAATCTGAACTTCACATTCTTCGGCATCACGTCATTGGAAAATGGGACTCACTTGATGATTGTGATAGCCTGAGGAGGCACAGAGGCTACCGAATGCATGTGTTAGCAGCTGAAAACATCATAATAACATGCTTACAAAATAAGGGTAATTCCCAAAACACTAAAATTACAAAGCGGGGGGGGGTTTCAGGTATGTGCCTACACTTTCACTGAACAACCCACAAAAGATGTACCAACATTTGCATGCCACAAGTGTTGGAATAAGCCACTTGCAAGGCAGTTAATAATACCTACTGTAGTCTTCCTAAGGCCTGCAGGATAACCGAGGATGAAGGCTTGTTTTGAGTGTAAATTTCTACACTAAGCCGTGGCAGCTGTAAGCGGTGGGATTGACAAAAACAAACCAGACCTACGCTGTTTCTCAAGACCGTACGCGGCTTAAAGGAGACAATGGAAAGCAGATCCCTAACCCTCATTTAAGTGTGATTTTCTTCTTACATCACAGAAGGAGGCAAAGCACTAGAAAGCCACGACCAGCACCATTATCCAGAGCTCTCCAGAGAGGATGATATAGGACTCTTGACCTGTGTGTACGCTTGCCTCAGGACATAGATGAGAGGTTGAAGCGAGGTTGAGGGTAATTTAGAGAAAGAGCTGCCATGATTGAAAACACACACGGCAGGGGTTATTTTTGGACACTGGTGATCCACTAACAGACCACTTTAATGAAGGAGACAAAAACAGATTTGCACAGAAGCTTTTTCCATTCCAGAGCTAATACCTCATCTTCAGGTACCGGATACTGTGAGTATTTAGTGTCATGGCTCATGCCACTTAAAGCGAGAGCTAGACCAACTGTAAAGCTTGCGAGCATGAAAAAATGAACATGAAAAAGGTTATGAAAATGTTTGTGTACGTCGTGTTCATGTAAAAACTAGAAGTTACTATCGGCTAATATATCATGACCATAAATCGAGCATTGGCTCACTTTGAGTTTGGCATTGTGGACTTCTTTCTGACATCTTAGTTTTTCTGAGCCAGAAGTGACCGTATTCGGACAAGAGTGTGGAGCCGATGGGTGACGTACTGCGAGTTGGTCATTTTCAAGTAGGAAAACATGGCAGACATGAAAACATTTGAGGAGAGAAATCGGCAACATAGTAGCATGATTCATATTTGATCAGCGCTGTCTAGTTTGAGTCTCTTGAGGTCGGCGTGACTCACTGAGAAAGACTTGTCAATCACAAGGTAGTCACACGCTAAAGTCACACCCTGCTTTATTGTTTATTTCACTCTAAATGGGACCATAATTTACAAAATTAAAATCATGCTGAGGAGAAGAAGACTTCAAACTAGCGATCAGGAAACTATTTACTGAGGTCATAAATCAAGGGGTAATCTTTTCTATAAAGCTCAATACATACTATACAGGTTTGAAACACTTACAGACCAGGAGCTCTGTCCACTAACTATACTGTACTGTGGTTCATGTCTGCTGACACATAATGGACTTAAGAAATAAAGCGCTCCAGTTTAACGTATGGTGTGAATGTGGGACACTTGTCTGAATAAGAAGAGCCTTGATCCCAGGCAGAATTCATGTTGGGAAAACTATGACTGCACGACACGCATCATTAATTCCACATTTCAATTCATTCTATTGTAGCACCACTAATTCACATGAGCTCATCCTGCCCTGGCAACAATACGATGTCTGAGGCAAAGCTATGCCTCTAACGCCACACATGTAGCCTGAGCTGGAGCTTCCTACAGGCTGACGGTGCAATAAAACCTCAATGACTCGACCATAAACCACAACCCAGGCAGCGCAGCAGACGCAAAGTAGCTCATGGAAAACATGAAACACGGAGGCCTCGCTGTATGTACGACATGCCTGCACGTTACTAAAAACCACACGGCAGCTAGCAAGTAAGAGGACATAAAGGACTGTGTTATTGTTGGCTGTGATGGAGCTACTACGAGCACAGGCCCACACAAGACTTAAAGAGTGAGGAGGTGGAGAGGATGAAGGGACTGCTTCATACGGAGAGCATCATCAGCAGTGGCAGACTAAGACTAAGATGAAAACAAGGGTGGCCTGTAAAGTGCAGTCTAGGATGCCCTCCTAGTGGAGAAAACAGATAAAATATCCTTTAGGGTGCCCTTCCAGTGAAAAAAACACAATAAATTGCCATCTAGGGTCCCATTCCAGTAATGAAGTACCCACTCGGGTGCTTTCCCAGTGGACAAACACAACAAAGTCTCCTCTACGGAGTCCTTCCAGTGGAGAAAACATGATGAAGCGTCCCATTCCAGTGACGTGCTCACCCTTAACCTGACGGCTTTACAGCTTAACTGTAAGTGCATCATAATTTTCTGCACACTGGTGCCCCCCCCTTCAAAAAGTAGAGCTATTTGAAAAGATCTGGCGATGAAGATTATTTGTTTTTCATGACAGTGAGTCAAACTAGTACCAGCTGTGGCCTGATGTATATTAAAGGCTGTCAAGATAAGGTGACAAACTGCCAGTAGTAAAACCAATAAGACTTCAGAAAAACTAAACTATGGAATTCCAATAACCTGTAGCAGGACTTTCCCACTCGGAGTATAACAAAGAATAGCTGTTTACTGTCCAACATCTACGTGATGTCATGAAGCAATTTCTGTACAATGCTACAATGGCTCTACTGTACAGAAAGTCATATTCCTCTCTTCACTCCCAATCTGAGTCCATATTACAGACTCGCTTGGGGAATTAACCACTCATTTCCTCAGTATGACACAGTCTTCGAGATTCCACTTTCTGCCCAAACGATGTAAAAATTCCTCTTTGATGAAGAGATGCTATTGGCCACCAAGCCACAAAGCAGCAAGTCTCTAATAGACTCTGTTTGTATCCCTGCTGCTGCTTAGAAACGAGCCCACAAGGTGAGCTCCCGCCCTAGGTTTAATGAATAAGTAGCCTTCCTCTGTGGGGAAGAAGCAACAAAACAATGGCGGACATGTTTCCCCCACGACACTGTTGCGCATTCAAACATCATAATGAGCTGTGGTTCGGTTTGTGTGAACCGCAGTTAAAGTAAGGAATTCACTTAATTACAGTACACAGTTTATGATTTATTTCAGCTGTGCCAAGGACCTCAACACATCACACTCTCGCAAACATATGCCATAAACGTGCAAGATATTCTTAGACCTTAGCGCCTATAATTAACGGAAACCGCTTTTACTGCCATGCTAAGCCTTATTTATACCATTAAAAGCAAACATTTGGGTCTCACTTTACAAGAGGTTGAGGTTTACCGGTAAAAACAACATGAAAGGAAATATCTGATACGTCAGCCCTGTAACACTTCCACGGAAAACTGTACGCTCCTCCGAGAAAACCAAATGGAGCTCAGCGTGTTTCGACTGTCTGTACTGACGAGAGGAAGCTGTTTTGGTATTTATGTTTCATTGTCTGGTTAAATTTAAGAGCTCAGAGGAATCATCCAGATGTCGAGAGACTTATCACACAGAGCAACTGGTGGGTTTGCTGTACATGTGTCCTGACGGGGAGGCGATGCATGTCATGAAGCTGCTTGTGTGCAAGAGATGAATTGTCAGCAGCGCACGGCCTCTGCAAGGTTATCTGCTGCACCGTTATTTCGCAATAGTGCAATCGTTTAGGACGGAGACACAGTGGGGGGTGTTGCCAGTGGCATTAAAGATTAAAATGTCATCATCGGTTCTGAATGCAATGGTGTAATTATTATAACAAGATAACAGTTATTCTGTCAAATAGAAGGAGTTTTATAATTGAGTCAGTGCACTTTGATATCAACTGTTTATTCACTGTGATTAGAAGCTATCCTTGTAACTCTAGCGACAGTAAACACAGTATCCCCTACCTCCGAGTCTAAACACTGCCTCAAATGAACTCATCGCGTGATACAGTAATGCTGAATTAGACAAGTTGGTAACTAACTAAATATGAACACAGACGCAATTCATGATCAGCAAATCACGCCTGATCATGTCAGCTTTAATTGCCTCATGAGAAGAGATGTACTGCCAGATTTAGCACCACCCCAACCAGCATGGGAGGTTAAACAAACACACTACAGTACACACAAGTGTAAGGCAGGAAGAGTCAAAGATCAGCAGCTAAGATTAAATGTGAGGGACGTGCAAATACTTGTGCAAGTGGGAATTCACAAGGGGGGCAATGAGCGATACACTTTTTCATGCTGATTATTATTGATGGCCTGGGAGACAAAAGCAGCCTGTATCAACCTGCTGTGTTTCGTCCTCCTAGCACTCACAGTAGAGGCCTGATGGCTTGAGACAAAACTCTTTGCACAGGTCAGGACAGTCAAGGATGGCCGCCGTCTTTCAGCGGACTCACATTCTGTGAATACCTCTGAGCTGGGCCTAAAGAATCCACTGTAGTTTGCTGCTAAATTAAGAGGACTGCAGAGTCAATTTTACTGGCCATGTGTAAATCCTATCATACCAGACAACAATAAAAGAGGGTAATCCCATTTCTATTAAATTCCTATGAGCCAGAGCTGTCACTGCAGGAAAAAAAAAAGAGGTTAATTTTCCTCCAGGAGGAAAGACGCAGCTGCCCTTGGTTAAATCACATCTATGTTAGAATCAAAGAGCAGCTACATATTTATAGTGTTCCTCCAGCTTCGTTCTCCTCACATTATAGGAGTCGAACTCGTATCTCACCTTTCATCACACATGAAACCAGAGCAACAACAACAACCGATGAGATGGATGAATATTATATTTGCTAAAACTTTAAGGAATGCAGGACTAACATTCAGGCCATAAGCGCCAAAAACTAGTCACTAAACAGAAGAATGAAAATAAGGATTGAGCAGAACAAGGAATTATCTTCCTTTTTGTTTATATCACTGTGAAGTACATTTCCCCTTTCTTTCTGAGGGCCTCTCCGATGAACACTAATATTCCGTGTCTACAACAACAGAACTCGGGCTTTAGCAAACAGGAACCAGAGATGGAACAACAAAAGCGCTTCAAGGACAAAACAATAAATGATTGTAAATGTGCCACACCATTATACAAAGCAGGCATATTAAGGATGACACTGGATACTCTCGGCATGAATACCAAACAGCCTGTGAACTTTCTGGAAGTGTCTTTTCTCCAGAAGTGAACGGATCTCGGGCCTTGGCTGTGTCATAATGATTGTGATTACAGCAAGAGGAAGCGTTTATTTTCCTGTATTCCTCTGTCTCCCCAAGTTAAATGATTACTTCTTCATGTAGACATTCAAGAAGACTGATGCTTCCCTCCTTCGTTGAGGGCATGTGGCCACAGGGTAATACATCGTCTTGAAGTGGCAGCGCTGAGGTTGTTTTCTCTCAAAATCACAACCAAAAGTTTACATTCTTTGCGGGGACTCTCCCGCTGGGTGACATCACAATCCTCTGGATGCGTTACACAAAATGAACTTCCAAATCTTCCCTTCACTGACTTATTACAAAGTTGGCAAACAGAGCTAAACATAAACACTACAGTCAAGCAGGAGCCAGCTGTAAAAATCTGTTATAAAATAAACATGATATGAGGTGTTAGCTAAAGGCAGTCTACAGGGATTTCATCAGGTTATAGTTATAGTTGAGGATGGGCCTTTATAAGTAAATCACTTACATCCATCCTGAATATTTTACTGTGACAGTGTTATTGTAATAAATACCTACAGGGTGAATAAACAGAAAGTTGCATGTCTGTGATAATAAATATATATTTTTGGCTAACCACAAAACAAAAACAAATCATTATTATTCCATAAAACCATTATTTGTTTGCATACGCTGCAGCTGTGTCAGAGGCTTGTTTTTCCTTTGTGCACTTACCGCACCAATCGCTTGGCGTTGAATCGTCACAAATACTTTGAAATACACACAGCATTCTTAAAACTGTGCTGTGAACAACTTTTGCAATACTGGGCAGGACACACTGCACAGGTCAACTCTGTAGGTACGCTACGTTACTCTGAATGCCAAATGCATTTGTTAGCGTGATGCTTTCTGCAGCCCGTTCTGAAGTTAGTTTGAAGTTTGCGAGCAGGTTTACAATTTAATCCCAATTAAAATTTTGACAATCACACACGACTTCTCAGATGTGAAATTGGTCAACTGTCGTGACAAACTCACTAAGAATTAGCAGGTGATAATGGCTGCAGATTCACAGCAACTTTGAGCTCGTTATTTTGGTTTTAACGGAGCGCAACTTTGCTCTGCTTTGGTTCACTCATGCTGCGCTCGTAGCGTCGTCTTTGGCAGCCGCAGGCATCTGTTTTTAGTGAACAAAGTTGACGTTACCCTGACCTGTACAACACTTAACAGCAGACAGACAAAGTTAGAGACTAGCTGGTGAACATGGTGGAGCATTTAGCGTAGGAGTACTCAACTTATTGCTGCGTTGGGGCCACTTTTCTTTTCAAGAAGAAGACAACTTCAAAGCTGTAATCTTCTTTTTACTTGCAGTGCTATCAGGCAGGAACGCTGCACTGAAGCTAGCATGTGATGACTTGTGATGGCGCCTGATATTAGCTGTGCTTTAACTGGTATGATGTGGTAAAAATAAAGGCAAAATTCTTTATTCGCTGAATTGCCAGTTTTCATTGTCAATCTTTGCTGTCCTCACTCATCTTTGCCAAGGGGCAATAATACCAACAATAATGTATCTTTTCCAGTAAGTGCCAAAGGGCATTACTGAACATTTGTTAATTGGTATAAACTTGAGTTGAGAGCCAGATATTTCACTCAGAAGTTGGTGAAGACGAAAACAGAGGAGAGTTATTACTGGACTGGTTTGCCAGGCGGACAGAAACATGACTCAAAATGAATGATGATACGATTCTGTAACCGCTAGTTCACAGCTTGTTTACACTACCCCCCCAAAGTGGATTATTGCAAGTTTAAGCTGGCAGATAATTTCTAGAGTAATCATAAGTACGGATTTGCCAAGATATTCATTTGTTACAGCCCTGCTTTAAGCAGATGGGTAGTAACTCTATTAGACAAACGATTCATTTTAACTGTTTTATTTTCCAAGCCAGAGAGCTGTCAGAGATTTTCAGTCCTGAGTAACTTCTTCTGTCTCATTTTTGGCCTCATTAGTCAGTTCAGCTCATGTTTAAAGCACGCTGTAGAAGAATGATAAAGAATGTTTTAACTTTTTGCAGATGATATACTCCTGCTGCTTGAATTTACAACAAAGGTTCTTCAAGGACATTTGGCTCTGGGAGTTTGTGAGGGAAGATCGACACATAGACACTCTGTCACCTCTGGAAGTCATGAGGTTTCACCGGTTCCATATTTTGAGAGTCCAAATCTACTTTTAGGATTTATTGGGGATTTATTTTAGAAACAGCAGCACATTTAAGCACCATGGTAAATCAATCTGTAGACAGGTTGAGCACTGTGGAATAAAGGCCATTAGTGTTTAGATAAGTAATTCATTGTCTCATTACCTGAACCAGCTGAGAGGGACCTCTAACTGGCTAGAGATGAAGAATAAGCACAACCTAAATTTCACTTTCCCATGTCGCACTACTTTGTTGAAGGCCTGTCTGTGGCTCCTTGTGCCTAACACTGTTTAGCACTGTTATTAGCTGCAATTCAGTGAGATCTGAACCAGATGTGGAGACGCTGCGAGGTCAGGGGTCAGGTCAACATGGGATCATGAAAACTACTTTCTCCGGTCCTCTGAGTAGGTGTAATACTACCTGTTTCCCTGCAGGGGATAACCTTCATGGGAGAGATGGAGATCTAACGACAAAGATAAGCAGGTCATAGAGCGACGGGGGATAATAGTTGGAAATAGTTGTGTAATGCACTGCTAAGATGAATTATTCTTTGGCAATCGGGGGGGAGACGGAGGAGGACAGGGTGTGTGCAAATAGTCCCTTTCTTTAGCCAGCTGTCAAACTTAACTTATTGATGTGTAACATGAGGTGGATTTAGAGAGCTGTGATGTCTTTTCATGGTGTGAAAGACACCAGCAGTGAAATATTTATTGTACACAAGACAGGCAGGGCATAGTTGAAGTGTATCTCATGCCTGATCGTATTGACCTTGTGACATATAACATATTCTTATGTTGAAGTATACAAATCTTAGTTTATCACACACATAAACAGCACCATATAAGCACACATTTACTACGAAGTCACCATGGGACCATTGCCCTGGAGGCTGATGACAGCAGACTGGGCCTGGATAAACAATCAACACTGCTAATGGAATTTTACAGGAAACAGCTGTGGGGTCAAAAAGGCGAACTGTCCTCAAAATATGAATGAAGGAAACCAGGAGGATCCATGATTTGATCATTAACCGTCTTTTTCCGGAGAAGACGCAACTTTGATTTACTTTAGTTTGCTCTGTGTTATGTTACCATAAACAACATTAACACCTGAGCCTCACTTGACCCCAAAACATTTAACAACACAGCTGCTTCTATCCTGCAGGATCCAAGTTCATGTTGATCCGGCCAATGTCACGGCTCGGCTGAGGGCGGAGACTGTTACTGCTTTGGCCCATGATATCAAAATATCAGTTCCCCCTGTTGTGAGGGCACGGTGGAAATGCATATGATCACATGAGTAAGCCAGTGGAAAAATGGACACAGGAGACATGTGACCCTGCTGTGGCTCTGAATAGGCTTCCTGCTACTGAGACCACATGACAGCAGCCACATACCAAATACCACAAAGCTCTTGCCAAAGAAGACTTAATGAAATCTTACCAATTTACAAGAGGAGCTCTCATTTCAATACATGACTGGGCACCTCGGAATAAATATTTATTAAAACTATACTGTGTACATTTAAGCCGTTGAAAGACAAACGGTTACAAACCTTTTGTACTGTAACTTGAAATAAAACTACTAACCTAAAAAATGAATTCATTTTCCACTGTTTCGCAGAACGGATTTGTCTTCCAGTACCTCTACCCGCTATGTGGTTTCTATCCAGAAGCCCACAGCCCTCTCACTGTATGAAACGATCTGCTGAGGACAGAAGCAACTTTAGACATGAGCACAATTTATAGCTCAGGGTTGTGCAGAACAAGCTGTGAGGTGGATATAGGATACCTAAGAAAAACCTGAAGAACACTTTACTTACTGTAGACTAAAAAGGTTGGCGTAAATCTGTGCCAGCACCTCTGTGAAAGCCAAATATGTGTTTAATCACAGTGCGCTAAGACAGAATAGATCTTGAACTGGCTACTGGTTTCATGTGAATAAAGAAAATTAACACCACCACCAGTCAGTCTGCACTGGTCCTTTCCATCTCCCCTGTTTTTTTTAACAGCTATGTTCACAGTACATGCAACACCCATGAGTGTTTGAATAAGCAAAGATCGGAGATCATTGTATATTCTTTCTCTCCAGCATCACCCATGAATCTAAAAAAAAAAAGGTTCCTCCTCTCTGTCGCAACCGCCGCAGGATTTACAGCGAACTGTCGATAGATGTTCCGTCTGAAGCGGCGCATCCTCCAAAATTCTCGGAAAGCTCAGCACGTTCAAGGAAAAAGTCGTGCAAACGCGCGTGTGTGTATTGTGGGTATCACACTTGACCACGGTTTGATGGAAAACAAAAAGTGATTCTGGCTGTTGTTGCGTAAAAGATAATATGACAGACAGAAGTGTTTTTTTTTCTGCCTGCACCCCTGCAGCAGCCAACACATCCAAGTCACCAGTGAAGCTGAACAGATGCTTGGCACACTCTGGTTTTTCCATCCCAGCCCTGATTTCTCTTCATTCAAACACACAGGAGTCTTTGGCCAGACTGAATATCACCAAACACAAAGAATAATATGCACATACAACAATTCTATGGTAGCAATAACTTTCCTTGCTGCCAGCTTGAGTTACTGAAATAGAGAAATCCACATACACATATACGTGTTTCTAAGTGGTATTTTCAAGCTGGTTGGATCTACAGTAGGCAGTGAATATTGGTCCAAATCATCCCTTTTGTGACTAGAGGGATTGAGATCTTTCATAAATTGAGAACAGAATGTGGTCAGACACTGTGATAAATATTTCAATTAATTAGGAGTGAAGGTTTGGCGCTTGATTCAAAAATGTTCCCGATTGCAGTCAGCTCCTGCTTCTGGATGGTTTTGCTGTTTTATTTGGACTCAGCTACACATTTGCAGATGCCAGCGTTCGACAAAGTCACCTCCAAGCCAAATCCAGCTCCCTTCCACAACCTGCCGCCGTCTCATCCCAGGGCTCAAACCACTGCTGCGTTTTGAGCCATGATACTTAACCAGCCTCCCGCCTCCTTCTCCCCAGGGGCCGTTTAATTGTTAATTAGGGTGAGAACAATATCGGTGTTTTACGCTACAGCATGCCCCCACATTCCTGTGGTCCGTTATCCGCTCAAATCCAGTCATGCAGAAGGCCTTTGGCACAGCCAAGTGCCACAATGTCTGGATGTCTGGGCAAAGCACAGCACTGAACGGTAAGCTAGGAGGGCCAGAAGAGCAGCATGATGGCACTGTGCAAAGAAGGTGATTATTACTAAGACGGTTATTTACATATACGTAAAGTATCTGTTTACGATCCTTCATCCATTATCAGTATGATTGGTCTTAATATTTTACTGCCCAGGAAGTACAAGAAGAAGATGTACACCTATGAAAACATGCTTAATGCCATTTTTTCTACGACAGGCGAGTGAAATAAAACAGATTTTTCTGCTCTGCCTTCTCGTGCATCTGTTCCTTCACCTCAGGGTTGAGTCTTTTTTATTATGTCACACAAAGTCAGCGTCACTGAAATGTGTCACCAGCAGTGGTGTAAGATATGCTACCTTTGTTTTGTAGAAAGTTTAAGACATAAAGGATTGGTTTGTCGATCTAGTACTTGCATTTGCTTTCTTCAGTTAGAGTTTGAAGTTTAGCTTGACACCATCATCAGGTCTGTCAGTCAGCAAGTTAGCTTAGCTCAGCACAGCACAGCACAGCTAGCCTGGCTCTGTCCAAATATAACACGATCCAACTGCCAGCAGCTTTAAGGCTCAATAATCAGCATAAAAACAATATGTTGTGGTTTTATGGAGAGTTATTAGGCTTCTTCTTATAACTAGGCTTCTTCATGGAGTCTTGCCATCACACTGAGCTTGCCAGTGCATGCTCAGGTGCCAAAATATTGAAGTACTCCTTTAAAGTACAGAACTGAACCACTTACTGACTTAAATACTAAAATTTGTTAGTGTATTATCGGTTTTTGCCACTTTATACTGAGCAACTCTAAATGGGCAGTCTTGCAGTTTTCATTTCCTTCAGGCGAGCATACACACAATGAGGGCCAGTTGGAGAGCTGATCTGCGTCAGGCTCCAAGTCACTTTAGCAAAAAAGATAACCGCAGAACGACCCTGTGGATACATCAAACACAGAAATCTGACTTGGCTACAAACAACCTGCCTGCCTCTGAGCAAATGGCAGCTTTACTGCACGATTTAACCAAGCCAAGCTCACTCTCACTCTGTCTAAACTCTTTAATCTCTCTATTATCATCTGCAGATGACAATAACATCATCTTTGATTCCCATCTAAGACACAAACGCTTCCATCCACTCTGCTTGTGCAAAAATCTCTCATTTTCCACTCGGATGTTCAATGCGTCCCGCATTCCTCGCTGGGGTTCAAGCTGATGTGGGAGCTGGAAAGCTGAAAAGAAGACAAGAAGACATATCCCCCCAATGCTGCGGCTTCATTCTGTCAGTTTCTTTCAATAAGGTGAAAGGGGAATGGATGCACTCAAGAATTCACAAAGTGATCACTAGCAGCCCTTCAGACCACTCACGCAAACACCTAAACAATGAAAGGCAGCAGATTCCATTGGAGGACTGTACTTGAGCCGTGAGCTTCCTGCTGCTGTGCTGTAACCAAACTGACGTGTTCACAGTTGAATCATGAATGCATTAGACTTTAAAGAAAAAATTCCGGAGGAGGCTGAAAATCAGCGGGCTTCAGAGACCGCTCTGAGACCCACGGTCACCTTTTAATATCATGCTGAGAGACACGGAGGGGGAGTTCTCAAAACAAAATGACGAAGGGATGAATATTGAGTTATGTGTCCCAATTCCCAAGACAAATTGACTTAATCAGCTCATGGGAAAGTTGCCTCCTTCACTATTATGTCAGTGCGGTTGGAAGAAATGTCAGAGTGTGTGTGAGTGTGTAAATCCCAACAGTGATGACTCCAAATGTCCCCAGAGCTGGGATTTAACTGGGCACACAGGATGAGCACTTCAACAGGGTCATTATGGATCATCACCAAAATCATCTGAGACGTAGACATCATTATCATCGTGGATGTATTTGTTGGCAGCCTTGTAAAGCGAGCTGTCAAGCAAACCAATTACGGCCCGGTCATATGAGTAGTAATGTATCGTAAGATGAGCAGACGCTAGATGACTTCTTGTTACATCCCAGACGAGTCACCCCTGATTCTGATTGGACTAGTGTTCAGATAGTTGTCCCCTCAGCATACCTCCAGCACATCTTGTCTGCAGCCCATGAAAGCAAGTGGTCAGGACATTTAGGCATTAGAAAACAAACATTTCTTCTGCCCTGTGGTTAAAGAGTTGCCACAGTTGCCATGTTGATTACCGGCAAACCAAACCAAATGATCCCTCCATCCCTGCGGCACTCTATACCTGCGACAGGAGAGCCATGTGGTATTAGTGGATTGTGTTGGACCCTTGCGAAACCATAACACTTCGAAATATTTGGATGGGTCATGTGCAGAGGACACATTTCTCCACAGGTATTAATAATGGATCTTTATTTGCGCATAATATTTCACATGCCCAAGGCAAGAATTTCATTTTGGCCAAGAGGGTGAAGTTGGGGAGTTTGGACCAGAAGAGATGACACAGTGTTCACTGGCCTCGCCTTGTGATTGAGAAAGATTCTAAGATAGTTTTACATGAAAGTGGCACATGCCTTCTGTGTTTTTTTCCAACTCTTCATTAAAACCATACAATGTTGAATATTCAGACCGAAAATTCCATGCTTTTTATGGCACAACCAAACTTTGTACACACACGCACACACACACATATATGGTATTTTTTGGAAACTTTGGTATCTCCACTACAAATTAAAATAAAGTTTTGTAAGTTAAATAGAAAAAAAGTTTGTAACAGACAGTGAAAAGAAAAAAAAGGGAAAATATGCAATGAGTTCATTCTAGTAAAATAAATGTGTTTGTAACTAATACCCGTATTAGATTGTCCGATTTTCATTCATTGTTTCAGAATTAAAATAAACACTGATAAATTCTACTACTACTTTCACAATCACTTCTTGGAATCGTGGCGCTGCGAGACCGATCATATTAATTCAGTGGCTGGAGATACAATCTCTTCTTGCCCCCTGAGGGCAGTTCAGGGCCTTTGATCATGACTGTATAGCCAGAGCTGCGGCCAGCGGATCGCTGGAGGCCATCGGGGTCCAGCCCAGTGGCAGCTACAGAAGTCTCCCTTTAATACCTGCAGAAGGTGGCGTGTCTCTCTTTTTTTAGAAAAGCAAACAGACCACAACAGGAAAATAAAATATTTGCCAGGCTAAACGATGGGCGAGCTGGGGACATACGGCCTGAGTGAGGAGAACAGGCGGTGACTGTGGAGCCTCTTCTAACAGGCCCAATGGCAGCATTATGCCAGAGGCTGTCAGGAGGAGGGTGTGTGACGCTGGAATGTTAAATACTGCAGGAATGTTGTTTATTTTCACAAACACCACCAAGTACCCCCATACCAACACATGTGAGGGTGCCTGCACACATATACACACAGAAGATTCAGATACTAATGTGCATATGTACACACACTCACTGGTCTGATGTGCTCTGGTCGGCCGGGCCAATAGGAAGGCTCCGGCTTGGCCTCTCCTTACCTGTGGCAAGCTCAGAGCTCTCAGCCTTGATGTGCTGCCATGTACTCAGTTCATAAAGACGTCAACATGCTAGGAGACACGGAGCAACACGGGGAGGCAAAATAAAGATCTGCTCAAACATTCATGAGAGCTTCAGTTTCGCCTTTGTTGTAAAAGACACGATGTTCCGCTTTTTCCCCCCAAACAGATGTTTGAGAAATCATAATTCTTTTCACAAAAGATTAGTTATATTTTTACAGCTGGGTGAGGATCTGTGTATGAGGCTGTGTCTATGCTCGTGTCTAGACAGGAGTGTGCACTTTTATGAGAGGATCACATCGGCTCTTGGGTTTCTCTGTGCTGATTCAGAAAAGAAACCATTCGCCCGCAGACAGTGACAGGGCCGATTAACTTCCCACCACTTCTGAGCAGTGGAAGCTGTGTGTCATCAGCGTGGCATTTTCTGAGCCGGTCTGCAGTAAGCAGGGGCAGGAAGTCGACTGGGTCTCAGGTTCATGTGAGGAGATAGTGCCAGCTTCCTGACTGAGCTCCAACTAGGTTAAAATGCCACCAACATGAGGATAAAAACACATAGTTGTATGTACCATAGTTACACTTCAAGCAAATGAAACCGCGAGTATCTGTGTCCTGAGGTCAACCTTTGTGTGACGGATGCAGAGTGACAAGACTCATTGTTGCACGTCCACATGTTGTGTGCCTGCATCTTGAACTATCCTGGACTGAATCAAAGCCTAAGAAGGAAGGTCCTTCTCTCTAAAGAGGCATCTGAATCAAAGCATCCATCTAATTGGTGCTGTTCATATGTTTGTAATACTAAACATAAAGACTCATGGGCAAATATTCTTAGAATAGACACATCAAACTTATTTGCTCCCGGGAGACAAATACAGTTCACAGAGTCGCGCAGAGTCTGAATGAGCACTTTGTTCCTTGCTCTCCCGTTTTATGTGTCTGTGTCTTCCCACGCCTAGCAGTGCTCAACATCATCCCAGCCAAAACATGGACCTCATGGGAAATGCTGTTCTGGAAATCTGTATGAATATAGAGCGAAAAAACAAGATTTGTAACGTGCGGAGAGTTGAGGACCAGGCGTGATCTTAGAGGTGCGGCTGCAATGTAAAAGTAAATCTTTTATCTGATAGCACTTAGGAACATCTTAGGGTTACGCGCCGTACTCTAGCGTGTGTGTTTCTACTACTGTGGGATGAAACGGGGAAGAGAAAGAAAGCGCTGGCGGTGCCAGAACAGAAAAACACACAAACATTTGTTCAAAAATAACACAGCGGCACACGGAGGAGCCATAAAACACCAAGCGCGGGTTATAGACAAACGGACTGAGACAAGTGCACAGAGTCAACCTGCTGTATTTGGGCTGCTGCTGCTGCTGCTGCTGCTGCCTTGATCTACCTGTGAGTGGGCCTAAACATCAACAACAAAGCAGTCTTTGATATATGCGCATGATGGACATGATGTAACATCACACGGCCGTACTGTATATTGCTGCTATCAGGGCTTAAAACATCACCTTTCTATCTTGACAGCCGTGTTCCAGTTACAGGCCAGCAGCCTCTCTGATAACAGGATGTAGCGAGTTACAGCTGTCCTTGTCAAGTTTGCTTCACATTAAGTTACTGCTAAAAAGCACAACATCATAAATATCAGGAGCTGAAAAAAAAAACCCAAACATGTTCGGCTCTGCAGAGGTGGAACTCTGAAGATAGTTGCAGAATCTTTTGAGGCCGTGTGTTGTAGCAAGTCCTACAGTGTCTCCTACATATGCAGCTGTATTGCAAAAGAGGTGCATGAACTTTGTGTGTACTCCTGAAGTCTACATGTGAGCTGTGCAGCTCTCCTCTCATCGCTCTGCGTCACGTTGCCGGGCAGCAGCAGCAACAGCTGATGAAGACTGTCCGGAGGAGGTAACGTGGTGGAGCAGGGCAGAACCGGTTTAAGTGTGATTCACATGCAGACCTCAGTGCCCCCCCCTCCCTTACCTTCTGATAAGCCATCTGAAGATAGTTGTAGGGGATCCTCCTGTGGAAGTCCTGCACTACATCCTCGCTGACTTTGTGCATCGACTGCGAGCCAAGTTTCTCCTCGATGCATTGGTTCATACACGCCGCTCTGTGAAGGACCACGTCGGGGAAGCGCAGGTCCGAGAAGGTCTCATCAAACGGATGCTGATCTTGGCACCTCAGCCGGCACCGGACTTTGGTGCGCCGGACTTGAGTGTAGCTGTTGAGCGCTCCCTCCATGTAGCGCACCACGCCGTCATAGTCGCTGTCGGAAAACGCCTGCACCGCATTGTCGTATAAGAGGTCGAAAGGCTCCAGAGAAGCTATGGAGGATGACAACGCGACGGCCAGCAGGACTACTGATAAGATAGCAGCCGGTGAAAAGTTTCCATCCATCCTCTGCTTCGGTTCAGACGGTGAGGAGCGACAGACTGTCAGTCACGACTATCAGCTCAGCCTCGTTTGAAAGTCCATTTAAAAAAAAAGAGGCTCCTCGCAGAGATGTTCAGGACAGCACCGGACCTGGGCGGAAATAATGTTGCTTTAGTCGGGGACACACATTTTGTTATGACCCCCTCTCTGGCTCCGCTAACTCCGCCCCTCCAAGAAATGAATGGGCAGAAAACAATCGCAGCTCGCCTCGCGCTCCTCTTCCAGCCTCCTCGAGGCTCGGAGAGACGCGCGGGGGTCCTTCAGTCCCGTGACCCAAACATAGAAATATAATACTTCAGTTTCACCACACGGTCACTCACGCACAGTCGTGCTTTTCTTTAAAACAAGTTGTTCAAGTTAAATCTTCAAAGGCTCAGCTGCAGATCTGAAGGAAACAAAAATGTGTGGGCTTCTTCCAGACAAAGTGACTGCAAGCATGCCTGAAAAAAACAACCTTTGAACCAAATAATTATAATAATAATAGTTCGTAAAAGTTCACTTCATAAAACTGGTAGATATGGATCAAATGAAAATGTGACTATTTAAAATAAGTTTGATCAAACAATCGTCAGTTTAACCCAAACTGCAAATAAGTTAAATGATAAAAACAATATGTTTATAATATTAAGCTTATATTCTCTATTATGCCCAGTGATTACATATGAAAGCCTCTTTGTCTCTGCTGATAAACAATAAATGATATAGAAATAAACAACAAGTGATTGACAGGTTCGGATATTTGAGTTGCTTAATAGACATTAGTTTTTCCTCTTTACAAATTGCTTCCCCCTCACACCCACACCCCCAATAAATTATGATGCGATATGTCTTCCACATGTGCTCATGGCTGCTCTCTTTTAGTGGACGTGTCTCCAGTGTCTGTCCACCTACAGTGGAGTGTCTCCCTCTGCAGGCCTTTTCTGTTATGAGCAGGAATTTGTTTGAATTTTTAAGTTCAGTACACGTGAACTCAAATAAACGATGAAACAATATATGACACACATGCAGTGAAGACTTTGTTCCTAAGCTTCTGTTTCACCTGGTGTGTGTAGATAAATGTGGGAACGACCACG
This sequence comes from Nibea albiflora, assembly GCA_014281875.1. Taxonomy (NCBI): domain Eukaryota; kingdom Metazoa; phylum Chordata; class Actinopteri; family Sciaenidae; genus Nibea; species Nibea albiflora. Next base: position 13,550,385 of record CM024792.1, on the reverse strand, counting down.
GTACGTTTTGACAGCCCCCCCCTGTTTCTGCAGCTGACCCACGAAGAAACAGTTTTTTGGTTGTCGGTTTGTTTTTTTTTTAAAGTTTTTTTTTTTTTAAACTTTATTTCTTGTTTTGTGTTCTTACTGATTAAACAAATTCTCGATGATTAAAGTGACAGGGAACAGTCAAGCAAGCCAAAAGTAGTTACAGAGAATGACCAGCAAGTGTCGCACTGTGTGAACCTCCTCATTTGTAGGATTGTACACTGTAGAAATGTTAACAACTCCTCGTGTTCGGACTGAAAGGAGTTAAAAAGCATTCCGTTTCTCTTCCCCCCGTGCTTGGACTGCCCTCCAATCTGAACTGAAAATGTCAACGTGTTTCACTGGAAGCCTTCCTGTACCCACAACTTTTTCTCGCATCTTAATATTTTAATATTTTCATGTTTAATTTGTTTTGGTTTTGTTGTTGTCTGTCTAGATCACTATGACGTGGCTGCTGCCTTTTTTGGCCAGGTCACCCTTGTGAAAGTGGTCTTGATCTCAGTGAGTTTTTATCTGGTCAGGTTATAATAATTATTATAATAATGTCAAATGTGTCAATGAAAAATGTATAAATGAATGCATGCTTATGAATGAAAGGACTATGAACGCATTCAAACCATAAAATATCTATTCAATATAATTCAATTAAGTGTTTATTAATATAGCACCAAATCATAACAGGAATGATCTTATGGCAGTTTCCCACAATGAGCAGATGTAGACTGTCTTTATCATATTATTTAGAGACACAGCAAATCCCACCATAAGCAATCACTTGGTGATGCTGGTAAGGGAAATTGGGCTTGTTCACCTGTAGTGGGCCAGATAGGGTAAATATACAGGAAGTCACAGAAATATTTACATCCCTTAGGTCACTGTTACAGTTCAGAGGCGGATGATGTGAGGATCTAATAGTACCATGTAATATTTTAAACAACAATTTGCAATGAACTGCCTCTACATCATCGAATCTTCCGCTGTGCCTCAGCTCTTGGAAACTGGGTGGTAAGGACACGGGCAATATCAGCAGTGGATCTAGAAGAATCAGCGGTCCCGGTGGCGGAGGCGGTTATTTAATTGTGAATGTAAACCAGCCAACAACTGCCCCCTTTGTGGAGTTTCAGCTTCTTTATGAGATTTATCAAAAAAGACAGACCATAATTCAATTTACATTAGCTTAGGTTCATAACAGTGATTCATTCATTGTTCAGTGATTCAGTGGAAAAGGTGCAGGGTATAATGGACACAACAGACTACTGTAGTACCTCAAAGATGACCGCACAGTCAATTCATCAGCTCCAATGTTTGCTGCTTGTATTATTATTAATTATTGCCCACATTTATTTGATATATTATGAGCCAAAGCAATCTATATGTAAATGATGTGAAAAGGTGTGCACAGTGTTCATCTCTGTGATTGTTATGGAAACTAGTTGGTTGAACTTGTAAGTCATTTTTAATCTTTTTTCCTCTGCCTTCAGGGCGGGACATATCCACTCGTCTCACTGGGTACTTTGTGTAGTTCCTATGAAACCTGAAAAACATGGAGTAAGTTTAGTTCCGCTTCTTTTTAGAAAAGTCCAGGAAGATGTGTCATAATCTGAGCACCAATATGTTCCTGTTATTTGTTGTCTTTTGACTCAAAAATGTGATAATTACTTTTAACATATCAACAAACTCTTCTCTTTTTTTTTTAGATAAACAAATACTCACATGTACAAGCATACTGAACTCACACAAACATTATGCCACATTCTCCCCCAACCGTTTTCCCCTTTCTCTTCCAACATCCTCTGAGACATTCAAAAAGAAAAAATAAACAATTTAATTAGGCAAATTACCAGATAAGTACATAAATAAATAAAAAAAAATAGACATGTAGACATAGATAGAGAATAAATGAAGAACCAAAAGTCAATGTAAACATTATCTAATACATTAAATAGAAGAAGAACATCAGTCAGGTGGCATCCGAGAGTAAATCCCTTTACATATTCCATCCATTTATCCATTTCCTGTAACCGCTTATCCTTATCTGGGCTGTATGGGGTTGGAGTCTATCCCAGCTGGGTATACCCTGGTCACGTCCCTTTACATGCTCCGCAAATTAATAATAATTCAACTTTAACAAACTTGGGGTCACGCTGGATGGGTCGTTCAATCTATGCCTCATTTTCTCAAGCTGGAGCAGCACCTCCTCTATCATCATATCTGCATGCTATGAAGCTAATAAAAGCCGATGCTTTCTTTAGCACATTTGCGGTAATGGTTTCCACTGGCGTTAGGCCAAAGATGGTGGTGATTACGTTGGTTCAAGAGTTGAATTAGTCCACATAGAGTTGAGAGGCAATTGAATGTTGAGGGCCAAAAATTGAGTAGGGAGGGACCGGAGCAGAGCATGCGGCCTAATGAATTTGGGTTACTGAATCTAGGGCAAAACAAACTGACAGTATATTTTTGTGTCTAACAACAGCCCGTGCCAGGAAACAGCGTGGGGGTGAAACGACAGCAGACATGAAAGGAAGGAAACTGTTACAGTGTCAGGAAAGCCCTAATTACTGGAACACAGTTTGTCCTCAACCAAAGCAAAGAAATTTTAATATAAGATGAATGGAAATGTGCTCAATCTCTGCTAAAATTGGATCAGATCACTGTTGGATTAAATAAGTTTAACCACTAACTACAAATGAGTGGGTAATGTTATGTTATGTAATGTTAGAAAGCCGGCTTCATTAATCACACAGACTACGTCACTGAAGTTGCTTTCATTGTCATTTTCCTTCCATACGTCACTTGACACAATAACAAAGAACATTTTAATCAAGTACTGTTTTTGTACTTTACTTGAGTAATTCCATTTTAAGTTTCTTTATACCTCCAGCCAATTACATTCTAGAGGAAATATTGTACTCTTTATTCTACATTCATTTGATTTATTTAGTATTTTCATAGATTATGCTACCCAGCAGCTCTTTAAACTTTAAAATGATGCTCACACATGAATGCGTCACTAATGACAGAGGATAAATTAATATAGATGATAATAGGCCAGTTGCAAAACTTGAAGAATATTTTGATGCAAATACTGCACTTCTGTAGTTTCGCTTCTGAAATTTGGATGCAGGACTGCAGAAATACAAACTGAATACAAATTAATTTTATTTTCCTTCTCAAAATGTACAAACATCTTTGCAAACTGAGACAGCAACAATAAAAACAAATTACATGACAATACAAAAAACATCAACATCATACAATCAACAACGTACAAACAAATTCATATTAACACCAGTGCTCAATAGAGGAGGCAAAGGGAATGACTTGTGCACCAGTGTACACTGAAAAAGTTCAGAAGTCTTGCTCCAGAGAGTCAAGACATTCTGTCCGTACTGTAAACTATCATTATAGAACAAATGTTGCATGATTTCATACTTACCTACAAACAGCCTGGAAAAGTTCATTGTGTGTAAACTGAAGTAATTTGAAAATCAATCCTTATTTATATATTTTAAAAAACCATAAACAGTCAGCTGAAGGCAGCAGAAACTGCTGCAGCAACTGCACCCAACAAACACACAGGAAGTGTCGTACTGAATCAGAAAAATGAACCTAAAAAATGGGACTCAAGCTTATTAAACACAGTCTGGCCTGGTGTGTCATACTGATCCTGGTTACCGTCTCGATGATCAGTGTGTAGTATTTATAATTTTGCAGTGGGACGCTTCTTCCTCGTGGAAACAACCACCTGCTCCAGTTTTTAATTTCACTGCTGGACTGAGTGTATCGAGGCCTCTCCTGGGCCTTCCCCAGCTCTCCTCTGCTAGACGTAGTTAGAGCTTTGGTTGGAAGCAGGGAAGAGGCGGTTTCCACTTATGGATTCACTCGATGTGGTCCGCCGGCATCTCCGACAGCCAAGTAAAGCACCACCAGCCATACTGAGGAGGCCACCAGTCCAGCTGACATACGCCGCGATACCAAACTCAAAGCTACGGAGAAAAAACAACAAAGAAACATTTAGATGCACACGTACGTTCAAAATCAACTGCTTATGTAACCCCACTGTGTGTGTGTGTGTGTGTTCGTACCTTTTCATGTGATGAGAATGATGGTACTCATCAACAATCTTTTTGACAAACCAGGAAGTAACTGAGACGGCCAGTAAACCTGAACAACAAAAAACAAAAACAAAAAAAACATATTGTTCATTACAAAAGTTCTGGGATCACTGAGATGCTGATGTTCAGGTTGGTCAAGAAGCCAATCACAGTTTCGTTACATTACAATAATGAATGCTGGAGCATTGTGGTTCCTCAGTGCAATGTTGTGAGTCCAATTTTACTTTGTCTTTCATGTTGGATTCCTAAAATAAATAATAATAACTTTGCAATAACTGCTTGTACCATTAACCAAAAAAGGAATTGGAAAAGTGTGGCGGTTGTACAGTTTTATAGTTCTCATCATCAAAACAGTCAATAAGTGAGGCTTAGATGAGCATTCCCGTCAAATCATCTTCAGACCATCAGATGCTCCTTCGTGTCATGACTTTCTGAGGGGAAACTAGAACTTGATTCGCCGAGTTATCCACATTATACCTGAAGCGGTTAGAGATGCATATGAATTTATAGTAAATTATCTCGTACAAGATAAAAGTAGCACCCTTTGGCACTTTAGGGGCTCTGTTACTTCTGTCTATGTTTTGTCTTGTATTGCTTTTGATTTCATATTTTTAATGACTGCCCGGAGAACAGATGGAGGACAAACAGATGTGAAATGAGGAACTTCCCTTATACCACTACATTTTCAGAGAATTACTAGTTTGAATTTTTGAAGGGAACTTTGGGTACGTTGTATGTTAGGATACTGATGTGTTATTGTCTTTGACTGGTCTTTATTTTTATGGTTTCACAGTGCTCTCATGTTGGTTAAAACTGCAATTTTCTTTTGTTTTCACAAGATTTTATAATTGCATTTCTGTTTTTTTTTTCTTTCGACTGATCATTGTAATTTCATTGTAATTCATCATTATTACTGCCTCTTGAACAGGAAAAAGGAGACCAAAAGGCTTTAAATCTAACTGAGGGGGGGAAAAAGAAAGAAATTTGACCAAACATGATGAACGAGGAGTCACAGTTATGTCACTGAACAAACCTGCAATCATGAACAAGATGCCTCCGGCCATAGCTGTGCAAGACTTGCCCTCTGGTTTGCCATCCATGAAGTGGGTGCACTTCATTCCCACGATGGAGATCAACACCGCCACAGAGGAGACCAAGATGCTGAACAGCATCACCACCCTGGTAATCTGGAACTTAGCTAGAGGACAAGAAGAGAGAATGTTGATATGCAGTAAGCATCTTAGTGATTGTCGGTGGTTTATCCTGCAGGCTTAACCTTGACAAAATAATCACAATTAAAGCAAGAAATAAAAAATATATATCATTCAAAAATATATTAACAGATTGTCATAACTTAAAAAAAACCCCAATATGAATAACAGACTAATTCGAAAAAGTGAGATGAGGGCAATCCAAAGAAAAACAAAGAGCCACTTCTGGTTAATTATAGAAGCTTATTTCCAGTGGAAGGTATCCCAGCAAGCAGCGTCTGGTTTTCAGGGGAGACGCAGATAAAAACTTACTGTGCAGCTCCAGGACGGAATGGTGCCATTCACAGGTTACTCTCTGGTGGCCACCGCAGCTAGCCCACAAGCCCTCATAGATGTGGTCCGCCTTTCCCTGGGACACTTTCTTCCATTCAACCATAAAAGTAGCGCCAAGAGTGGCAGCTAGACCGACTAGTGCCAAGAAGAAGCCGAGGAGCTGCAGTCCGGAGCTGGCCATGGTATCCAAACAACAACAGGAAGAGTTCAATTAATAATAATTAATAATAATAATAAGAATAAAATATATATTAAATGTTCCCTGGTTTGAAAGTGATGTCCTAATGTCTCACAGCTTTTCAGTCCGTTCTGTGCGCTCTCTTCTGCAGCCTCTATTTAAAGTCAGAGACGCGTGACGCAGATCTCAACTCCACCTGCGGGCGGATGATGGGAAGTCTTCTCAGGAGCCGTAGTAAATTGTGGTAAATGCAGCCCTTTCTCAATAAGATGCACGATATAATACAAAACGTGACGTTATTATATTGTTCCTTTACCCCCCCCCCCCTTTTTTTAAGTTTTGATGGGCTGTCGGGAAAAGGAGTCGTCCAGATTTGCACTTGGATGGGTCTATGTGTTGGTTACCACGTGGAGTGAGCGTGGATAGTGCAGGGTACCGGTCAGGTATGGATGGACACGTTTGCATGAAGGTGTCCATCCATCCCAAACACACTTTTTGGGATGTGTTTTATTTGCAGTTTACTTGAGGTTTTACATTTTATAGTCCATTTAATATGCGTATAGAAGTTCACATTACTATAAAGAAGTAATATAATATATAATTATAATATTGTAATGAATAATAATAAGTGGCCTGTAATGTAAATTATAAATAAATCATTACGGTTTAAACGGAGTATTTGATCCATTTTAATCTGAATAAACTTGCTAAAGAACAACGTGCAGCAACAACAAATGAAACTATTGACAAATTCATACAAAGAAATAGTTCCACATCATCATTGATTTACAACACTATCACATATTCAGTGATGCAGACTAGAATCGTGTTTCATTTTAAACCTGCGTGTGCATGTTATGTCAAATCACTGCAGGACAGAGCCTGATTCAACAATTGTCTGTCATTATTTCATATTGAGTTTAATGCAGTTGTCACTAACAACAGCAATAATGAGAAACAAAAAGACAAAACCAGTAAACAGTAAAAGAGGAGGTCTTTCACCAAACAACGAATGGTTTGTCAGTTCAATTGTCATTCCTTTTCCTCGGCAATTAACAGCAGAAAGCTTGTGTTTACATTGACAAGCGCTCTTAATTTTACCCAGACAATTACCAAATTACTTGACCATATTTGGTGAAGGAGATGCCAGTTTGTAAACACTCTGCATTCATCTGTTAGATTGAATCAGTCGCCGCCCTTCCCTGAAATAAGCCGGCATCAAAACATTTTGCAGCAATTAAAGCCACAGCTCCCATCTGAATTTGCCCAAAGCAAGTGGTTTTGTATCCTTTCCCCACAAACATCGAGCTTTCGCTCCCCATTGTTTGATATCGCTACCCAAGTGCTTCCCATGTCAAACTTTATTTTGAAAGAATTCCTATTGTATGTTTGCAGACTGCAAGCAAAAACAGATGTTGGTGACAATATCTGGAAAAGCATGCTACTTTCCTGAATATTAGACTAGTGTCAGAATACAGACAGACTTCCTTTTATGGCACGCTCGGGGCCAGACAACTGTGGAGGTGAACTTTAGAGAAAAATCATGTCACCTCTAATCCCGGCAGTCTGTCCTTCCACAATCAGCTGTGTTATCAGGGAAAGCAGCTGTGTGTCATTACTCACATCCTAGGAGGATGTTGTATGTAATATATGTGTGCTGGTGTGTGTACCAACCTTTACTCTGTTGGACTCTACAGGACTTTATGTGTATGTTTACTAGATTAAGTAAAGATTTTGTACTTTCACTTTCTAGGTGATGTGCTTCAACCAAAAACAAACTGTTTACAGAAATGTAATTCGACTATTTACAGCAAAGCATGGGTGGATAGGCACAGTGGATGCAAAATTTCACAGAGGATGTCTCTGGCTAGAATACGGCTAAACTGCAATGCAGAGTTCAGTGTGTCAGACAGATTCCACAGAGGTTCCTGTCAAATTCACAACAAATACGTAATGGTGACAACAGTTTTCACGACACATTGTGATGTAATGTAATGACACGCGCTCCATTAAGTGAGTGCATCCTTACAGTAGGCAGTGTTATTGAATCACTGTAGCTTGGAGACACCCCGTACTTCCTGCAGACAAATGATTACTACAGTCATACTTCAACTGCTCGCTCAGTGAGTCAGTAGCACGTTTACTCACGGCAACTGATTGTTCAGGAAGTGATTCAGTTCATTCACTCGAAAGATTCACGTTTTGCGAGACATAATCAACAATAACAGAAATAATAACTGTTATAATTCCACTTATTTTTATGCTTGTGGCGACTCCCTGTCTTCAAGCTTTATTAGTAGTGTGTTTACCTCATTGCATGCCTTTATTTTACACCGATTATTCGCTTTCATTCAGCACTTGAAATTTCAATAACCCATCCCCGATGCCTTTTGTATAACTTCATGATTTTTTTAAACGCGATCTTTATGGTGGTCCGCTGGTTAACACTGTTGCCTCAAAAGGGTTCCTGATTTGAACCCCACATTTGTCTGGGGCCTTCCTATGTGGAGTTTAGTTTACATGTTCTGTGTCTGTGGCGTTCTCTCCTAGTACTCCACCTTCCTGCCACGGCTCAAGACACGCATTTTAATTGCTGACTCCAAATTGCGCATAGGCGTGAATGTGAAAGTGAAAGTTTGTGTAAGTGTCAGCTCTGTGATGATCTGAGGACTTGTCCAGAGTGTGCCACGCCTCTTGCCCAATGCCAGCAGGGATCAGCTCGAGCCCCCCGCGACCCTGATAAGGATAAGCTGTTATGGAAAACGGAATGGATCTTCATGAACATCTTTGAACTGTGGGAGGAAACTCATTTAGCCATAAGAAAAACAAACAAACTCCACAAAGGCACTGTGTTTGAACCCAGGACCTTCTTTTGCGATAACCAATGCACCGCTGCACCTTGAGTTCCTTCTTTTTATATTCTGTATGAGTGCTTGCATGCATCTATATGCTGAACCCCAACGAATCACTAAAAGTATATGATTTCATCATTTAAAAAAAAAAAACATTAATTTGCAGGAAAATGTTTGTTCCTCCTCCTCATCATTCATGCATTTGTGCTCATAGCTTGCGAGTTGATAAAGGCACATGGTACGATAACTACCTGGGGGGGAAAAAACAGCTTTCTCTGATTTGCTGTCTCACCGAAAGGTGACGAGGTCACAGAGTGGGTACAAAATGAGGCTGCAACTCTAAGTATAACAAATTTTGTGGTGTGATTAACAACAGGGGAGGGGTTTCTGCGTATTCCTGCTGAGATAATGGACGAGTTGGTCATCATGACGATGATTCTGGTGTCTGATCAGCAGATACACCCACTCCCCATAGACAGAGTCATGTAGAGTCATCTGTAGCTGCCCGAGGAGAAGAACTTTGGAGAAAATCCAACGTGACAACAAGAGATACAAAGACATCAAGGACCTCGGATACTGATTATAAGTGTCACAATCTAATCACAAATCTGGTTGTAAGAGTTTTACGAAAAAGTGATACATGTAAAATAAAAGAGAGAAAAACTTATATTTATATAAAAGACTTTTTCAGACTATTTTATACTCTAAGAATGATGAAATTGATGATGAAAACTGTTCTTAACTAGTTTTTGGCAGTAGAAGACCAAATCCACACTACCTAACTACCTAACTATCAGCTGGGAAAGTTGGTTAAAACTGAACTACTGGATGGATTGCTACACCATATTGTGCAGATATTCATGGTTCCCAGAGGATGCCTCTTAATTAGAATATTTTTTCTCTAACACCACCAGGAGATTGACGTGTTTGGCTGACGTTCATGTTCCCATCAGGATATACTGTCGTAACTTTGCCAATCCTTTATCTCTTCATCACCACCTGATCAACATTATTATTACTCAATTCAATACTTTGGTTTATTTTTTCCCATGTGCCTCGGCTGTACTGTGTGTACCGATGTTAGCACACAAACAGTCTAAACTAAGATTGTGTTCGTAGTAAACACTGGTCCGCATGTTAGCACAGTCATTGTGAGCATATTAGCATTTAAGCTCAAATCAGTCTATACAGCCTCATGCAGATGCTAGCATGGACTGTTATAGTCTTGTTACAGATGAATTAATTGATTTGGTCTGTTCTTCACACCCCAAATGAATAGTGGGCAACTTTTAGCCAATGCAAAGGGCAGATAACAGCACATAATAATACTTAGATTTGGAAAAATTGACTCCTCTCTGAAGGAAAATAACAAAACCTTATCACACACTCACAAACACGTCCCCTGAATTGACCTACTAAACACAGAAAGAGGCAGTTTTCCCAGTCTTTATCAAAAAGCAGCAGGTTGAGATTGTTTCCTCTAACAAATACACGTTGGGGTGTTTATGTACATATAAAATATAGAATGGCCAGAAAGTGTAAATGTGGTATTTTCTCAGGAAATTCAAGTCCTTTGAGATCAGTTGTAAACTGATTGTTTTCTATTAAAGCTTTGTGGCCATTTTATGCTCTGGTGCTCTGCTGGGGTAAAAACATTACTTCAATAAAACAAGCTCAAGTCAAATCGCATGCCCCATAAAACCTTTTATACACTGAGCTGCATATTTCAACTCTTTTACTGTATTTTTTTGTATTCGTGATTCTCCATCCGGATGATTTGTTGTGTAAGCCTTGACAGGCGGTAGATTGCCCCCAAATACTCTTTCAACACAGACATCCTCCAGTTATCAGATCCTTCTCAGAAATGTTATTTGAGTATTTACAGGAAAACGAGCATGGGTGGATAAGCACAGTGGATACAAAATTTCACAGAGGATGTCTCTGGCTAAAAGTCAGCTTTGTGTGTCAGACAGATTCCATAGAACTTCCTGTCAAATCCACATCTAATTTTCTACATTGATTCTCTATTAAAATTCCAGAGAAAAGGATGAATGTGTGGCCATTTCACTGCCTGGCCTCTCAGACATTCTCCGGGCAGTTGCCTGATTTCCTGCTAATTCTGTCTAACGTGCTCTGTTATCACACAAAAGGAGGAAGTCACCATAGTTATTGCAGTGTTCAGTGTAATCCTGCTTATGGGAACAGCTCTTGGCGTTAATTACTTCCAAATATTTATTTAGTTGCTGACTTCAGTGGATGGAATTGAAAGTAGGTTATAGCCATGTGACTTATGGTGGGCTGAACACGCCGACCAAAAACTAATACAATGTCTGAACATCTGCTAAGGCTACAGCAAACCCCACACAAGCAAAGCCCAAAGAGTTTCTCAGGTATTGAAGTGTTTGTAAAGGTTCAGCTCATGCTGGAAAACGTGTGACGAAGGTGCCATCTAGTGGCAGGACAACCACCAAGAGCAGAAGTGCCCGAGGACACACGCTGACACACCTGTTATAATTCTTGATCCTGACTGCATTGTCTCTGTAGATTATAGTTTGACCTCGCACCTGCTCCATTATCAGAATATGGTTGCACAAAATGCGTTCAGTAAAGCAGCATAATCCACCCGCATGTTTGAAAGCAAGCACAGAAAATTGCTGAGATCTACTTGTAAACATGCCCTTTTTTTATATGCATATAATATATTAAATAATACTTTGCATGTAATATCTATCCTATTGGACTTCTTTGCAATACTTACACTGAAATATCAAACTGGTGTGCGGACACAAAGTCAAGTTCTTTTACATATTGTATGTTTTATCTCATTCTGTTTCGTGTGATGAGTCACAAAAGGGAGGAGGAGGGAGGCAAGGTTAGACTAGTCAAACAGAGGTGTAACTAATAAGACTACTGTAATAAGGCCTGCACGCTCTAGTACTGTAGAAAAACACCATACCTGTACTTTGCCTGTAACATCATATTGTCTGCTGTCAGGGAGGTCTATAAGAGTGTGTTAGTGTTAGGGAATTTTCTATCCGAGGTTACACAAGGTCACGTGTGGGCCTTGAGCTCTTCGGCAGTCTTAATTGTTTGGCTTTGACTGGCAACAGTAAGTGCCAGTCTATCTCGACACTGCGGTGGCCAAGGTCGAAGAAATCTGGTGCTGCCTTCCTAGACATAATAGATAGCTTGCCGTTGACGTTCCAATCTGCGTAAACAGACATCTGTGTCTCCAGACTAGTATATGTTGACAATGACACCTTTCTTGGTAAAAACTTTCTCTTTGTCTCATTTGGGGCGTATAGTATTTGTGGTGTTATCTGTAGGGGTTTAAAGTCTATCCACCAGCACGAGTTGGGCAGAATGTGAGACCGACTCAGGCACTTCTGATGTACTTTGAGGGTGTCTCTAATTCTCCTTGGCCAAGCGTCAATAATACATAAGACATGAGAGACTCCTGGACACTTTCTTCCTTCCTGACCTCACCGTTGACCTTTGACTTCAGCAATTTCTCCAGAACAGTTAGCATGCTTGAACTTTATTGTGTGTTAGTAGAATAACGTGTTAAATTAATTAAAATAAATTAAAAATAAATAAGTACAAAACAATAAGCTACTCCTAGACACATATTTGAAGTTGGCTTCAAATCATTTTATACATATTTACCTGATTTTGATTCTTGCTGGTGGAGATAAGAGAGGCACTGATGAAATTTGTTGATGTACAGCTTTACTGGAACACTGATCCTCAAACAGTGGGAGATGTACCATTGGTGGTATGAATCCTCCCTCTAGTGGTCCATAGAGGAATGTCTCTCTGTAGATTGTTCAAAAATAATAAAGTCATTGAAAAACTACTACCATAAAAATGCTGCAAATTTCAAATCGTAAGATTCCTGACATGTAATCTAGTCTCTGTAATGTTTTGTTTCAATATCAGCCTGCTACAAAGTCACATTTGTGCATGTAAAATATACATATGCATTCATGATGAATTATAAGCTAAAATGTGATGGCAAGATAGTAACTGAAGGTCCAAAAACCCTCACAATCATGGACGAGAATAAAAAATATCAGGAAAGAACTGCAGATCAGGGTTAACTTTTCCACCAAATTAGCTCTGGTTCTTGAATTGGTTCTGTTCAGAACAATAAATAATCTTCATATTTCTCAAAATAACTCCGCCTCTTGTATAAACTGCCTGTATCTGAATAGATTTGGCCTATTTTAAGGCTGTCTGCCATCAGGGTAGTGCTTGGAGATCTCACGGTTTTCTGAGGTGGAGCAGTGATGTAAAAAGTTTGAGAAACAATGGGCTAGAGGACAGAGGCAACTTTTTACGTGAGGCGCTCGGAAAAAGTTCTACCATTTAGGTCCAGTGTGTAGGACTTAGGGGCAACTAGGATTGACCAACTGAATACACATCTCACCTTACACTAAAAACTATAGTTGCCATGAAACCTGCAGAACGTCCCAAAATGTTTCACACTGGACCTTCAGTGCTCCTCAGGATCCTCAAAGGTGACAGAGTGAGCCAGCATTGCTGGACCCCTAAACTTAATTTTTATGTATTTATTACTAACACCTGCTTTTACATGTCAAAATGTCTTCCATGAAAAAATACCTGTTACAGGTGTGCTACCCGTCGCAACTATACATGACTGAAACCAAGCAAACTGCGCCTTAGTTGCCTGAAAAGCTGGTTGTAGTCTTTTACCGTAACTAAAACTAAATGTAACATTCCTACATTGGTGCTTCATCTTTGCAGCTGTTCCGGTGGATCAATACCCTAAAATAATTTCAGTAGTACTCTCAAGTGTCTCTTTGTGCAAGCTTAAACAAAGCGCCTAAGGATTGCCTTGGCATGCATACATGGGTGACTCCCTGCACTGATGGGCCTAGGTGGTGCTACAAACCAGTCGGTTGTCATTCCTGCATCAGGCACAGCTCAGAGTGCCTCAGGCCAAACGGCCTGCTTAATTTTTACACCTCATGATGAGAATGCTCGCTTTTGTGCACATGCCAGAAGTCAGGAGCCATCACCCTTTGCAACCCCAATTTTAACCTTTAAAATATGCCAGATACTCCTCCCTGACTGTGAGAATCATTCCTCACTTGGTTCATGTAGTGAGCCATTAAGCACATGAACACAAATATGAATAACGTATGATCTCTCACATTCATTTGATACTACAGGGCTACTATCAAACGACTTGGATTTGAGCTAATAAATACTGGACATTATGTGCTGGCTCACGGTGAACCATCAGCTCTATTCTGCAAATGCAAAGCAGATCGAGTTTCAGTAAGTGACAGTAAAACTCTCTGTTATAAGCACTTGTTACTGATTTAGGAGCAGCTCGTGGCTGAAGGTGTGGCAGCTGCGCTGATGCAACTGTGCCAGCGTAGGATTAATACCTGACAGAGTGAGAGAGGGGATTACAGAAACTATAAAATGCTCAGCTTAAAAAGCAAAACATGGAAATCTTCAAATAATCTGTTTGCTTAAAGAGTTTGGAGGCTCAACTTAAGTTTCTGTTTCACATTTTAATCTGTGTGCGGCTGCTTGCAAAGATTCCCTCGTATGAAACAAACAAACAAGACGGGGGCAGAGCTTGGCTTCCTTCTGTTCTAGGTTGGATCAGTTTAAAGTCTGACAAAATAGTTCTCTGACCACCTCCACCGGTTTTTCCTGAAGATGTGCCCCAGGCTGCAGCATGACAGAGAGAGAGAGAGAGAGAGAGAGAGAGAGAGAGAGAGAGAGAGAGAGAGAGAGATACATGTATTGGATTATAGATGACTGCAGCTTTTTTAAAATTGTATATCAAAGAGTTGTGGGTGGAGGGAGCGCATGTTTTTATTGTCTCTCTCTTGCGAGATTTACGTTTTGATAAAGATCTGGATAGACAGAAACCTACTGTATACAGGGTTTAATTGCTCTCTCTCTCTCTCTCTCTCTCTCTCCTCTCTCTCCACACACACTCACTAATAAGTGGGTGTGTCTTCGTGTCTCAACACGGCGTGCTCCAGTTCATAGACACCTGTACTCACCGTTTTACCTGCCAGGTGAGACACGGAACAGCCTTCAGTCCTCCAGAGTTCATTTCACTCACTCGGTGAATACAGCAGCTCAGTCATCCCACTCAGGCCGGACAGGTGAGTTCATTTACCTGGAAACACATAGTGTTCTGTTTTATCTACGGGGGTTATGCAACACTGAACAAGCAGTGCTAGTTATGATGGTGTGTTCTTTTCAGTTTTCATTGCAAACACCTGTCTCAGGCCTGTAGCACACACACACACACACACACTGATGAATCCATTTAATAAGATAACCTCTGAGACGAGTTTGAGCTTGAACGTTTGCTGCAGCAGGGAGGATTATGATGTGTATTTTGTGATATATGAGCAAAGGAAGGGCGAGATCAAACATGTACTACACAGTTCTACCCGCAGACGACTGCCCGTCCTTGTTGATATACAAAACAATAATGTCTTGTTTGTCATTCGCAGGGCTACTTTGCAGCATTTCTGTTACACGCTCAGCTGGAAACTTTGCCTGGGAATTTGTGTGCTCAAAAATTTCAGTCATTGTTTCTGGTCGTGCGTGTAATGTGCATCCAAGGTTCAGCGGTACCCCGATGGAGGTTTTGGATTCAGAAAACTGAGGTGCAAACTTATTCGCCTCAGGAAACAAAACATTTGTAAAACAACCTAAAACGCTGCTGAGCTCAGCTGTCTGAAACCTGCATCATCACTGTAGAATCTGTTAAAAGCAGCACTGGGGATTACAAACTAAAGGTTTCATGTCTTATCTTTATTTTAATAGGTCAGATAAGCAATCCGTCTGAGGAGAGTTTCAGCAGAGCTTCAAACTCAACAGATACTTAAAGCCACTGGGAGTGCAACAGGAGGCCTGTCTTAAATCAGCCTAGAGCACCAGCAGCAGCCGCCTTTCTGGTTCTGGAGGTGCAGCTTCCAGTGGTTTAGTTGTGACATATCCCACTGAGGGCATGGCAGTGGTGTTATCACATGCAGACGAGGCATCAGTATGCGAGGTATGTTGGTGAACCAGCTCCACTCAAGCGTTCTCATAGGATGGGTGTAACTGTGCTTTACTTGAGAGTGGCATGATTTATTAAATATGTTGGCAATAAAAGACTACCTGCCAGTCAGTGACGGAAAGCACTTCACACAAGGAAATGGGTTGCACAATGATTACACTGATCAAAGCACTTGTACAGGTATGCATGTTTTCCATAAATGCTTGTGTATGTGTTCCTACAAAAATAAACCTGACACTAACTTCACAGCAGTTACTGTACTGTATATAGCTCTGTTTTCTTGTCCTAATACTCTACTTAGATGTGGTGTGGTTAATATTTGTATGCGCAAACAGCTGGAGGTCTAGTTCACCTCTGCTCCCTTTCCTTAACCTGTGAGAGTCTTACCCGACGCATTGCGAGCCAGACATTATGTAATATTCAAAATTCATTCGATACATTCACGGAACTGGGTGTCACCTGAACCTTTTGCACAATTTTGCTATGCAGTTTTCCCCATCTAGTCCAGGCGTTTCAGCAGGTCAGTGGCTGGGGGAAGCGAAGCCCGAGATGACAGAGCAAATGTTTTTTCTTGGCTGCTGTGGGCAGGGTTTGTCTTGCTTGCGGAGCTTAAAACCTGCTGTGCAGGTAGTCAGTGTGTCATCTTTGTGGTGAGGTGACATTCTGGCAATAAAAGGGATGGTAAAGAAATGACTTAGAGGAGCTTTGAGGTTTGTTTTAAACAAGGTTATCTGAGGCCTGAGCTTCTGTTCTAAACACCGAGCAGCGTCATGTGTTTCAATGAACGACTCGTATTCATAAACAGCGGAAATGCTGAGACAGTTTATTACACTTCGAGATGCTATAGGTCAAAGCAACTTGTTAATTCATTTCACTTTTAAAAAAAAAAGTTCTGTTACAGCAAGTGCCGACACATGTATTGACTCATGATTGGTAGATTGCATACAAGCCCCGGATTAAAGAAAATTTAAAAACATAACACTCCATGTTTGATGGAGACAACGCTCGATTCCGATGTCTGATGCACAACATTCACAAATACACAAAGACGCATCCAGATCAGATCAATTTTGCACTTTTTTTTCCTTCAACTGTCAACATGTCCACAAGGTGGTGCTCTCACCAAAGAATAAATTACAAGTCCCACCGTGGTGGGTGTGGCACCTCTGCTACAACCACAATGAAGCTTTTCCCCATTTTACGGTCCCTGGAAAAAAAAAAACAACCCAAAAAAAACATATGGCACAAATTTCATTCTGTCCACAACAATTAGCACATATCATAACACCTGCATGTTTGCCCTCAGCGATACAAACATCTCTCACTTGAGTAAAGATCACCGCTCATCGTCTCTGAACATGGAGGGAATCATTTTGGACACTGATTAAATAATTTCAGCAACATTTATTACAACATGAAAACCTGCAAGTTTTCACAGAGGGAACATCAAAAGCCCGAATGTGCTTTTCACTTTCCTTATTCAATATGAACAGAAAGTAACGGATCACAGAGCAGTAAAACTGTTAAAATAGGTCCCTTTGAGCACTAATACATATATGTTACGTTCTGTGATCCTGTGACTGGTTTCCCTCCATCCAGATGCACGTCTATTGTGGGAATGTTTGTCTTTTCTGCAGGCAGGAAGTGACGTCTGCCTTTGAGTTTTGAGACAAAGCAAATAGGAGTGGATGTGGCGGCAGGAAAGCTTGAAAGAATAAGGAAGGATCTGAGGAAAGGACCAACAGAATAATGTCTGAAAATAAAATATAACGCTCCCTTTCTGAACAAAGATTTCCACGATGGGGAACATGATTTGGTAGCACAGGTTAAAAAAGAAAGAAAGAAAAAAATTGGATATTTACATTTAAATAAAACAAAACAAATATTCGACGTGCCATAAGCACAAGCATGACGGCAGAAAAGTAATGTACATGCACTTCATTTTGAGACTGGCTCTTTTATGCGGCAGTCTGGTTTCTAAATGACAAGCGGATATGAAATAGTGGCAGGAAAGTGATAAATTGTACAGTAGTATATGAGCTAACATCTTATTCATTCACAAAGAGAAGATTATTGGCTTTTTGTGGCTTTAGCCCTTTCCCATGACAAAGAGAGAGCCAGATAGTTTGATAGAGAGATTGAAATGCATGTACACAGTTGTACACTTTCAGTAAGCATGCACATAGAAACAGTGAGTCTTAGACAGAATAACATCCACTCAACGTTCAGTTTAAGGGTCGTAGGGTTTAAAAAAAAAAGATAAAGTGCCCCTCACGAGCAGAAAGAGACAGCCTACAGCCAATTAAATGTCCATGGATCATCACAAAGCTCCAGCTCCTCTGCACTGGAACACGATGGTAAACATGTCGAAGCCAAAACTACCAGCATCATGATAAAGGCTTATTGTTGTTTGTTTGAATACAGCAACGGAAAGGTTTTTTTAATTTTTTTTTCCTGCAGTCATTCACTGTGTGGCACATGGATCGGGCCTGTGTAGCCTCATTGCACAGCATGACGAGAGAACGGAACAGCAGCATGGGTGTACAAAGCAGCTGCCGGGTTGGTATCTAAGACACTGTAGCAGCCATGTTGCAGCAGACAGGCACGTCTCATGAAGAGTCATGAGGAAATCTGAGATTGCACGGTTATATCCAGCAGAGGCCTTGAGCCCTTGTGATGGCATGGTCCGCAAGATGGGACGAATATCAGCACATGACGACCACAGCAGGCGAGGAGCCGATTCCTCGATTTCGACAGCAAAGAAACGGGGGACGTTTATGCCGCAGGGCTGATATTTTGGCTTGTCTTGATGTCAAGTCAGTTAAAACAAATGATAACATTAAATCACAATTTACAAATAATAAAAAAATAAAATAAAAAAAAGGAAAAGATGAGTGTGGTTCCAGCACTCACTGATCCACTTCCTTGACTTGGCCCATCTTTAAAAAAAATCCCATTGCCAACTCATTAGATTGTCCCAAGACTTTTGGTCAACAGAGTATGAACGGTTGAAAACAAAGATTAAAAAAAAAGGACGAAGGAGAACTGACAGCATGTCTGGACATGGTAGAGAGCCTGAGTCACCGCTTGTAATAGGCACCTGGACAAGATGGAGAGAAGAAGAGACAGATCCATCAACAGCTTGATACAACGCACTGCACTTTAAAATTGTCTTGTCCTCGTGGTGTTTTTCAGCTTCTTTAGTTTTTATTCTTTTACACTAATGACATCTACTTTTCTAGTTATGGGAAAGAAGCACCGTTTATGCTTCAGTAAAATATAGCACTTCCCAGGGGGGCCCTGGTGGCCCTGGGGGTTAAGGCGCAGAGCTGTGGTTCTTTCCCCGTCTCTACCCCCCCTCATTTCCTGTCATCTCTCAACTGTCAACTCACGAAGAAGACACAAAGCTCCCGAAAACCCAGAAACATCTGTGTGCCACTGGTCTTTTCTACCCGGAATCTATCCGATACTGGGTGTTAAAAACAAAGTGGACATTAGCTGAACATGGACTGATTTTGTTTACAAAAAAAACCCCCAAAACTCCTGCAACTTCTGCAAAAATCTGAAACTACTTTGAACAAAATGCTTTGCAAATACGAGGATTTTCTCTGGGATAGATAATGCATAATGTTTGGGTTTGAACTGATGCGTGGACATTGTCTTATGACATTTTATAAACTACATGACTAATCTATTTGAATAATTAGTGGATTAATCAATAATAAGTAAAAACTGAATGAAGATTTCTCAATTATTGAGATAATGTTTTTCTTCCTACGTGCAGTCATTCTTTCTGGATGTACAAAGCTCGGAGCGCCAAGTAAAGAATGATCAACCTATAAGAACTGATCAAAGAAGAAACATCTGATAGCAGTCTGACTGTAAGTAAGCGCTAATGTTAACAATATGCAATTTGGAGTTAATAAGCTACACTGAGACAGCACAAACACTATGCAGTCCTTTAACAGGGGATACATTCTTATATTATTAGTTAACTACACAGTATGTTAATATAGCCACCCTGTCACACAGACCTCTGGAAGCAGCCTCAGGTCTGGTGGGTGCACGATGGGGTGCAGGATGCTCCGAGTAGCCATAGTTCACATTCTCATAGTCGTGTGCGCGAGGCTGAGGAGGCCTGAGACTGGACAGAGTTAAAAATGAAGACAGATTAATGAAATTCCTGAGGTTTCTGCTTCTTGACTGGCTGGAAATATTTGGTTTTAAGAAGCAGTCTTGTGGGGAGTCTTGTACCTGGCAGGCTTGTTGTGGTTCCTCTGCCTCTGGTATTCATACTCATCCCGTGTTCTGGGCCGGACGACATCCTCCGAATTTGGCTGGAAACCAACAAAAATTATAGTTCCCTGAAATTATGGTTCGAGTACCGCAGTGGAAATATGCTCTTATATAAAATGAAGTCACAGGCTGCAAAAAATATTTAACCACAAAGCACATATTTTAAAATCAGTATGGTTACAGAAAATTACCCTCAAGTCTCCCTCTTGACGCCTCCTTTCTATTGCCATCCTCTCCATGGCCAACCTCTCCCTCTCCCGCTCCTTCTCTTTCTCCCGCTCTCTCTCATTCTCTCGCTCTCGATTCTTCCTGTACTCTTTTTTCTCTTGTTCCATCATCAGCCGGGCAATTTCCTGCCAAGGCAAGACATTAGGCACATCAATACCTCTGAAACCTCCACATCTTACACGATTCCATGTGTGGGCAACTAGTTGATTGTGTTTTTAATGTCAGTACGGATTTGTATTCTGAAAACATGCTGTTCAGTTACATATGCGTTAAATAAGTGATGCCACTCACACAGTAGCAGGTTACTTCTTACATAATATTGAGCCAGAAAGTGTCTCGGGGTTATAAAGCTGATTTAATTGGCTGAGCTCAGGATGCCCACTCACCTCATCCTGTGCCACTTGGGCTGCACGCACATGAATCTTACTTGCCTGGACAATCAAAAGAGAACAATCAAAAAGTTACATTCTTCCCCAGAGTGGAAGGCTTTGTTCCAACATTACGTTACGAGACGCTGATGTGACACACAGTAGTCATGTTTATTTACTTGCCAACACAAAAGTAGACCTTGCACATTCTAATCATCTAAAGCAAAGCTTTTCATGTTACGACACCCAAAAACCTTGTTCTATAGAAAGCTGAAAAACCCTCCACACACAAGTCCAGTAGTGGTCTTGAGTTCTTGAGTGTTCTCATTTCCTTTTTGATATCAGATTTATTTTAAGTTGTCGCATCATCTGGATATGTCTGTATTCTGTTCTTCCTCTTTGTAGCTTCAGTAATACCGAATTGAAGTGCTTGATGTTGGCTTTCAGTATTTATGACCAGGTATTAATGTCTGCATCTCTCAGCAGATCTTAGCAGCTTAATGGGGGAAGAGTTGCTACATGTATAAAACTTATGAACCATAAAATATCAACATATTATCTTGTCACGCTTGGTTTTAATCTTGCTCATAAAAATGTTCCACCTTTTATATGCGCAGATAAACAAAATCCAATACTTCTCTAGTCTCACTTTGATTTCCTCCTCTTGCAGCTTCCTGGCTACTTCCATGTCCTTGAGCTCCTGCTCACGGAGGTCGAGCTTCGTCAACCCCTTCGTGGCCTCGCTCAGTCCGTACTCCATTTCTTGCACTACGGCGCCGCTCCCTCGGTGCACAATGCGACCTGCAGATGCCGGCATTATAGTAACAATGGATTAGGACTACGACGCTCTCATTTTGAGTTATTCTTTAAAAATAACTTATTTAGTGTTAAAGACATCCGAAAAGTGGAAGAGCCCAGGGTGATGTCTTAATTAATGTCTTGATTTTTTTTTGTTTTTGTGGCATTTCTCTTGATAAATAATTAAAAAAAAACAAAACAAACAAACATTAAAACAATCAAATAATTTTCTGCCTGATTGAAAAGTAATTTCAACTCTAGATACAAGCATAGTTGGATTAAAGCACCTAAAAGGCACCTAAAAGGGCTGCAATGCATCTCCACTGGTGTTTTTAATGTCTTTAACAGCTTTGGGACAAAAACACAACCAGCTCACCAGCCCTGAAGCCCTTTGTGAATGCCAAAACTCTAACTCATCAATATCCTGTGAAGCTAGTGTACTAAGAAAAGAAAAAAATCACAGCACACATTTCGCTCCCAGCACATCATTTTCTTGCTTAATGCAACAATCCAGCAGACAATGCAAGAATGAGCGATCCCCACAGCAGAACAGCAACAAATTCATCCATCTCAAACCTTCAAAGTCACATCAGCTGTCAGAAATTATTGTGAAATCGTCGTCCTCCTCATGAGAACAGAGAAAATTAATGTCTTCATTAGTGATTGCAGTGTTAGATCAACCCACCACCTGAGATTGTCACAGCAAAAAAAAAAGAGAAGAAAAAAGCAACTCCAGCACACCACACAAACACCCCCACAGAGCCCAGAGGGGGGCTCAGGGTGGTACCTGTCTCTTCGTCGGGGTGAGTATGACTGCGTTTTCTGCTGGGACCCTCCCCCTGTCGGGTGTCCCAGACCTCTCTGGTGTCCCCTCTCCCTTCGTTGCTCCTGAGCTCTTCAAACACCTCTTCGGGGCCGGAGGGGACGCGCTGCCGGCCCCTGGCCCTCCACTCCCTCTCATCATTCCCTTCCTCCTCCCAAGAAGCCCTGCCTCCCCTCGACCAGTCCCTGCTGTGCCCCGGCTCCTCTTCAAGTCCTCTCTCCCTGCTTACTGGTCCTTGCTCGTTGTCTGTCTTTGTCTTTCTGTCTCTGTCTCTCTCCTTCTCTGTGTCTGTCCGAGCTCTGTCCTCTATCTCGGGATCGTTCCCTGTCTCTCGCCCTCCTGTGGTCCTGCTCCCTGTCTCTCCTCTGTTCTTTTCCCATATGCCTCTCCCATTCTAGATCTCTGTCCCTGTCTCGGTCACGTTGTCTGTTCCTTTCTCTGTCCCAGGCCATGTCTCTCTCTATGGGGCTCTGTGGTGGAGGTGGCCTGCCTGGTCTCTCCTTCCTCCTAACCACTCTCTCTGTGTCCTCCACGCTTAGGCCCCTGGTTCTGCCAGTCTCTGTGGGCTCATAATCTGGGTACCTGTCCCCATGCTTGCCTCTGGATGGCAGCAGGTGTTCCGGATATGGATCTGCCTGCCTACTTCGCCCTCCTTCTGCCACTAGGTGATGCTCAGGGTATCTTGAGCGGCTGTGGGGTGCTGCCGGGTCCTGTCTTGGGTACCTGCTCCTTTTGGGCTCTGTTGACCTATATTCTGGGGAGTTGTCACGGTATGAGCTCACTGGAGCGTAGGGGTCGTGTCGCCCTGGGGACGTCGATTTGTGACGGGTGGGTTTGTCCAAGTCGAGAGGCCTTCTTGAAGCTGAACAGGGCAGAGACGAAGGAGTGTGGGTGGGAGGAGGCCGGCGTGGAGAGAATGATGAAGATGGTGGTTGATGAAAACATGGAAACGTGAAAAATAACACAGACAGGGATTACATAAGCTGAGGTGGTTAGTAAGCGATGAGTTAGACAGCACCTGTGAGGAGACAAAGCAACATGCAACAGATGTAAAGAGTGTATGTGTTAGCTGCACCCAAAAGGTCCAGAGGTGTGGTTATTACTGTGGGAAAAGTAAAATGACATAAGGTAAGTGTTTGGAGCCTTAGTGAGTATATAAAATATGAATTAATAAATATTAAGGATGGAAAAACTTAATTGTGTGTGCTGTTTGATGGACAATACAAATATAACCAGAGCATGATCGACTTAAAAAAAAAAAAAAAAAGAAGAGCAACCTGATTGTGAACAGCAAATTCTTCTCTGAGAAAACAGTCATGCTGGGAGTTGTCCTGTGACTGACTGAAGTCTGAATGAAAACTAATGAGTTGAAAAGCGCGTTGAGGAAGCACACAGCAGAGGCCAGCGCTCTGAGCACGGAGAGTCAGCACAATGGAATTCACTTATCTAACCGGCTGTTGAACATCTACTCCGCAGGAATTGTTGACATTTTTGAAAAAGCAGGGCAGGTACAGAGACGGGTACCTGCTCAGAGTGACTGGGCTAGTTGAGGTTTTTCCTACTCGCTGCCTCATCTCACTTTTAAATACACATTCTCATCTCGCTCTCTTCCTCCTCCAAATTTTTTCACAGCCTGTCAAGCAGAGACCGGTTCTGCCCCCATGCTGGCTTGTGCGGAACGGTAATCCGCTGGATTAAGACAAACACAGCCAGCAGCACCTTATTTTCTGTGAGGAGCAGCCAATTACATGACCTGACGAAAAGCAAACATAATTTTACACTGGCGTGCATGAGGAGGATATAAAAACGGAGTTGAAGAATATCCACATACAAGCACGATGGCGGCTTTTTTCGGAGTCTCAAAACAAAACCCGTTTGAGCACAGTGACGATCTTAAAGTATCCGATTACTCACTGTGTCACCGGTCACGCAGCCTAAGGTGCTGAATCTTTGTTCTGCTGTGTGTACATTCACACTGCGACAGTTGTGCGCACACACTGAGCTGGGACATATGCAGGTGAGTGGTTACGTAACGTGCAAGCCAATACTGCAAACATAGTGAGCCTGGCAGTGGCACAAATATTGTAAGTGTGAAGAGAGCAGGCAGCAAGGACGTACTGCGGTTTCATCCTAACCACCTGTAATGTGTGACAGCTTTAGAAAAGCACTGGGACAGCTGGTGATCCATACAGACACAACAGGACAGGTAGACTCACACCTGGAGACGCTAGCTCAGGCGTGTTTATGTCAACAAAGTGCAGGCGCAGACACAGTAGCATCTAAATAACGCCTTTATAGCAGCTACTCTTTGTTCACAGTTGTCCTCCACCCTCTGCCCTGTTTTGCATCTCGTGTTTGATTTCCATGCACATCCAGAGAGCCGAAAGGAGTGGAATAAAATAAGACTCCTTCGTAAGCACCAAATAGAAACCCGAAGGGTTAACATTAATTCCACCTGTACTTTTCCTGCTTTGACAAGTTGAAATGTCTGCTGTGCGAAGGTTCTATTGTGTGAAATATACGTGCATCGCAGTGGATACAAAGGTGCTGGCAATGGAAAAGAACAAGGCAGACCAAGTTGAGACTGCTAACTAAAAATATCATCTTGGAATGACACGAGTGCAGTGGTGCACGCTAAATGTGAAACTGAGAAGACAAAAATCCAAAAAGACGACATGTCCGTGGTTTCAGGCAGGAAATCTGAGTGTCAATCTGCTGGATTTGATCCAGCAGGCTGAGAAAGCTGCAGAGAGATTTTACGAGCTGGGGCGGAAACGTGAAGAAGAAATGTGTGAAATATAGTTCTCCTTTATACTCAAAGTCACACCTATGGCTCAAGAGCTCAGGCCTTGTCACGCTAATGTCAGATAGCTGATACATTTCTGCAGTGGCAACATTTCTCAGTCTGACAAACTGATAGCCTCTCACTATTAAAAAGGACCCGAGTTCGAAACTGCTTTTCTCCGCCGTGGCGATGACGCAGGTTGTGGGATTAGCCCTGATCTTGAGGTGAACTGTCTACACAAGTTACTGAATGAGTCAAAGATGAATGAGATGCTGCTGAAAACGAGCAGACGTTCTGTGAGGTGAATCACGCAGCGGGGTGATGTGCATGAAAAGACTTGAAACAGGTTCCAGCACATGACACTGCGATGCTCACCAATATGTTATGGAAGTGGTTACGTGATGTTTGTTGGTAAATCTAAATGCTTTTCTTAATGCAGTCACTCACCAACTGGAGAGTCGTATAATATCTGAGGTAAAGTCAGATATCAAAGCACATTTAAGCTGGATCTTAAAACTGGAGCATTGTTACAGCGATTTACAGAGGTAGTTGCCCTCGGATGGGAGAGAAATGACAAATTTCATCTCTGCAGGAACATGTAAGCCTCCCTTCAAAGTTAATTATGAGCTTATGAATGCATTCCTAAATCTTTGCCTCGTGTCAGAAACAATCTCCAGCACCGCGCGGCATCAAAAGAACACCCTCACCCATCCGCAACTAGAATGAAAAGCATATCGCCTCATGTCCTCGCACACAAACAGCCACGCTTTGACATGAATCACTGGCGCTTGCTCCCACCTCCGTGATCCTCAAAGTACTCCTCCTCAAAGTTTGCTTCCAGCTGCTTCTGTCTTCTCCTTTCCTCTTTCATCTCCTTCTCCTGCAGTTTACGAGCTATGGCCTAAAAAAAAAAAAGGAAAAAAAAGGAAACAAACAAAGAAAAAGGCCACGGTAAACACATTGTCCCACATGAACATGACAAAGTCTCTTTTTGAGCCGCTCTGTAACAAACATGTCGCTTTGTTTGGAGATGTAGTTTTTCCCTTCTGTCAGTTGGTGTACTTTCAAACAGTTTACAGTGGTGAGGTGCGTCTTTCTCTGATGTTTCAAACAAGTGAGAACATACCGTGGCGCCCTAACTCACGCCATTTCGTGCCTCGTTTCCCTTGAACGATGGAACAATGAGACTCATCGTTCCCACAAGTTAAAGATTTACTGACAATTTACCCTTTAGGGCAAAACGTGTAATACCAGAGATGTCAGAAAGGAAACGGTCATGATGGATGGACCAAAGCTGAACCAGAGGCCTTTGTCTAATCTCATCATGAGGGTAAAACACAGTCACTGATCTCGGAAATTATTTATCATGGAAAAACATTTATGGAAATTTAGCATTTAGTATCAGAACAAATGTAAAGCCCTACTCTTTATGTGGAGCCAAGCACTGTGATTAAAGGTCCGATCACTCCTTTAGTGCAATGGGAAGGCACAAACAAGAGGATGATTCAGGTGGAATGACCCACCTGTGACAACACAGTCAGATCGTTGATGGGTGGATGTAAATCGGCATTGTGCTCGAATGGATAAAATGAATGAAAATGTCTGCGAGTGTTTTCTTACCGCATCCTTCTCTTCCTGCTGCCGCTGCTGTTCCGCCTGTCGGACCAGTTCTTCCTGAATCTCCTGGGCGATCTCAATATCTTGGCGCTCACTGAGGTCCCCAAAGGTTGGCGTGTTCGCGAGTACGTGGAGAGGGGTTTGAAAAACATTCACACATTAATGACAGCTAAACACCCGTTAGTAGCTTTAGGGCTGAGACACAATCAAACAATGTTAGTGTTTGTAATCGCAAAGGATGTAGATGATGATGAGAAATGGTCAGTACAGTTTCAGACAGTAAAGACACCTTCAGGGTATGTCTGTATCTAGCTTTTTCTGACCCTCCTCACGTCTATCTTGCTTTCCTCGATGCATTTCATCCAGACCTCTCACGAATTCACTATAGAAATTCACCTGTAAATCACGAAAATATAAACTGAATGTATAGAAGAGCTGCGCACAACGGTAGAACTCATCCATCACAACAGAGAAAGTTAAGTTATTATGCAACATGTTGTGAGCGATTGTGAGAGCTTCAGACACGGGCAGAAATACCTTCATTGTTGATCTCGACAGCTCACTTTGGCTCACACACATTTTGACAACAACACCATCTGCCCCAAGGGCTGCTAAGCAAGATCATCACTCTGTTTTTGTGTGTAGAAATACATGAGTTTGTAATGCTTTACTTAAAAAAAAAAAAGCAACAACTTAACTGCTCTGCGCTGCAACTTTAAATGACCCGAGCAGCCCACAGCTCAGGAGGACATGGAAAAAGTAAACAGCCCGCGGCGCCGCGTCTTCCTCGGTGTGTACTAAGAAACAAGTGATGCATTCTTTTGTGTGTGTGTGTGTGTGTGTGTGTGTGTGTGTGTGTGTTCAGTCAAATGTCTCAGAGTGGGTGTAGATGAAGTGGCATTGGCAAGTGCAGGGCTATACGGCAGTGTGAGCTCCCAGCTGGCGAGCGGCATTGGCCTGCCTGTGTAGATGGAGGAGCATCTGGTCTCTCCATGGGGGTGCGATCCTACCACTGGAGCTTTCAATGACTGTGTTTGAAACAACATCTCACTGAGCTGTGAGTCAGCAATTTTATGTTAATAAACAGCAATAGAGAGGTGGGTGGGTTGGGGGGGGCTCCTGTTGCATCTCCTGGTCTGGACTAAAGCAGAGGCAACAGAACACTTGGCTGTGTTTAGGAGCTGTTGTTGTCCACTTTGCGGGGAGGCTGAATGGCTCTGGACGTGCAACTGGAGCTGCACGCCGTAAAAATGATAATGATATATCAGGGCCATGGCGAGACCACGAGAACTGTGAATCCTTGTGCTTTCTACTACATGTTTATGATCTTGGAAGCAGTGGCCGAAAACAGCTATCAAACTGGAAACAGGCTTTATTTTCTCTTTCAGCAAAACTAGAGGTAACGGCTATATGCCAAAAGATTTCTTAAAATCAAACGTATGATTAAATGCCAATGATGAACCGCTTCAGGTGAGTTGTACCCAGTATAATAAGTCTATTGTCCTGGCAGCAGTTACACTCATTTTCCAGTTCTCTCCTCTCTTCTTCGGGCATTACTTAACACTGACACACCTGCTTACCTTTATCCTTAACCTGCTTAGTGGCTAGCTACAAAGTCACACCTCGCCTACATTGCTGCAACATCGCCGCTCCTCTAGCACAAACTGAATTAAAGAGCGCTCACACATTTGTTTCTGGTAATGAATGCAAGATATGCCATACTAATTTAGGTGAACCATAAATCAACTGCTGCTGAGGTTCTGTTCGGAGAGTGCTGGATCACTTCTCTGTATGTATAAATCTGTCTTAGGTGCAGAGTTTAGGAGTAATTACGCCAACTTGAAAAAGAGATGCCATCAATAGTTGGGCACAGCTATGACGGCAAATTATGGTGAGATCTTTGAGGGGGCACAGGCATTCAACTTCAGGCAAAAAATGTAGCCAGTGCAGGTGCATGATCGTAACGCTCTACTGAACAAACATGAATGATAAAAAAAAAAAAAAAAAAATGAAAGTGAGAGACACCTACATGTCAACATGCTGCTTCTGGTTCTGCACCTTGGCCCTCTTATCCTCCTCCTCCTGCAGCTTCTTGGCCACCTGTAGGTCCTTCTGCACCAGACGGCTCTTATTGACATTGGACGCCAAGTGGCTCTCAACTGTAGACACAAACACATAAGCACAGCTCTTAAAGCTGCGTACACAGAAACCGGAGTAGGTCAGCTGGCGGGACGGCACCAGTGATGAGGAATTTGATGAGTGATGAGTGTTGGGGAGTTTATTTACAGATCAACACGTTCTCAATGGTTTTTCTCTCTGAGGAGCAGTAGCATTGTTTAGATGGTCTGTAGAGAACAAGATTAACGTTGAGGACGCAGACGCTCCGGTCTCTGGTAATAAACAGAGAAATGAATGTTTGCAGCTGAGGTGCCGCTCCAAGGTTATGTGATGACACGTTGTGGGCCATAACAGATGATAAATCCTACTTGCTGACGCACTCCTGGCACTTAGTAAGCATGGAGAGCATCACTCACCCCCTCAGCTCTCGCTCACCTGGCTATCGATCTGTTCCCAGCTTTCGCGTGAAAAGGACCAAATTACGTTTGGCAATTTACCCGTGACAGGCTCCATAAAGTTTCTGCTTTCTGACTGGTGGGACTGAAAGAGGAAACTGTGACTCACAGCTGTGGCAATTTGATAAAAAGTCAAGGGGTTGACATTGATTTCTTTGGATGACGCTGATCGATTGTTTAAGTTTATGACATCGTACAAAAAAATATTTGAAGGCAAAACTGGTGTCAGAGCCCAACACGAGGCTATCATTTATCCACTGCCACGTTTGATTCATCTTTCGAGGCAGCGCAAGAAAAACATGACCGGACCTTGTGACATTCGTTCATTCAAAACGTCACTCAGAAAGAGGGGAGACAGGGGTGTGAAAGCTGGACCTATCTGCACCACAGACGTGTCAGTGTCGAGCTGTATGCTGAAAAAGAGCAAACGCATTCCAAAAACAAAGACGCCAAGTGCTGACACAGCTATAACGAAATGTTTTCCATGCAGCATTTGGACGCTTCAGCGTTCTGAGCGCTCACGATTTTCGATGGAAATAAAAGCCAGCTGTAGCTCCACATTAAGCTGAAGTGAAAGTGCTAAAAAGCTCCTTTTGGGACGGCCATCTGCGCTCCAGGAAAAAAAAAAAAAAAAAAACTGTGTCCGACTGTCTGACTACGTCAGCCAGCATTCTGCTCAGTAACCTCGCGGGTCAAAGGTGAAACAAACATTTTGCCAGCTCAAACCAGATCAGTTAGTGTGGCAACAAAGACAGCTAAGAGAGGACGGCCTTGGTTATGGATCACTAAGCCTTTAAAGGGGTTAATGACAACACAAGGACAGGCCAGCCAAATACAAAATTAATTACAGCTAAACCAGAGCTTAATCTGCACTTAGGGTATGGCGCCATGACATCTGGCCTTCTTTCTAGCTTGTTGCATATTTCATCCTTTTATGGTAATAAAAGTGACATGTTTACAGAAACAAACTACAACTAAGAAGTAAAAGCGTTTCTAAATTTATCCCTCCCTTCAAAGTAAAAGCTAACCAAAGAAATTAAAAACAGCAACCAACCCATTTCCTGTGTTCTAAAAGCAGTCACCTCTTCATGTTGGTTGCTGTCATATTTCTTTGTGAATGAGTGCAGGTGAAGGATATGAGGGGACGTAGTGGCCATTAGTTATTTGTGTTGGATGAAAGGAAGGCCTTGTTGTGTCTGTGTCTGTGTTTGTCGGTGCCTCAAACTCAGTGGGAGAACTTAACCTCCAGTGCGGGGCCAGGAGTTCCTGAGAGTATTTCTACTGGAAACACCGAACAATAGAGAAAATCATGAGTTGCTGATTGCGCTTAGTGACACATGAGAAAAAAAGATGATGGCTAATAACACACGCGTGACCACACTAATCTAATGAGGCATGCGGGGACACAGCTAAGGACAACAAACACACAGTGTACACACAAAACGATCCGTACAACGACCCTTGTTTCCTCCAACTTCAGATCCAGAGTCAGGACTTTAGCTGAAGCACGCACAAATCGATGTCACCCAGACGAACTACGTGCTCCGGTCCACTATAGCCTGTCTCAGCCCTGCCCTGAACCAGTATTGTTTGTGGCATCCTGCACCATTCACGCTGTTAACTGTGTGGCACAAGCAGGGTTTATGTAGGCTTTGACCGTCTGCGGCCACTGACGCTGCAGTTCACAGCGTAGGACTTGGACAAATTTTCCAAAAGGGAGAAGAGAAGCGTGTTGGACTGCATTCATTTTTCTACTGCTCCGCTCATCCTTCATAGATTGTTTGTTTTTTGTTTTTTTGCAGAGTAAGCATTAAGTAAACTATTGTAAGAATGTCGCAGGGCAGCTTGACAAGAACAGTCCACAGTGACTAGTGACGGGTCGAATGCAGAAAACTTAACAAAAATAAATGGCTTAAGTGTTTAAACAGACTGTCTGGGAAAAGGGACTTGACCTCTGTCTGTATGAACAGGATCCATCAAAGGAAGCCAAGCTTTTCTCAGGGGCCAAATCAGGAACATTAAAGGCAGAGAAGCAGAAGACGTCCCATGTTCGAAATAAATAGCGGTTATATCTCTTAAAGCAAACGCATGTGGGCTGAGGGGGAACAAATCCGTTTCTTACTCTCTTGTTCCTGGAGGTTGTAGGCCAGGCAGTGGTCCTCCAGCACAGCAAAGTCTCGACACACTGAAGAAAAAAAACAAAACAAGAAACAGAAACAGTGAAATTGAAGAAAGAATACAGATACAGCTTTCTGAAACGTACTTTCAACTACGGTATGTCGTATCTGAGACCTCTGGGATGTTTAGATCTCTGACATTCATGATTTCAGATGTTAAACATCTGGCCCATCTGCCTTTACACAATCATGGACGGAAAGCCAAGTTTAATTCAACAAGAACAAACAAGCAAGGGGATTCAATGTATCGTCAATATAACAAAAGGAGAGATTGGATCTGTAACGTTTTAGAGCAGAATGAATGGAAAGCAGCAACATACCAAGTATTATTATTTGTACTGATGCAATTTTTCAATGTGACGGAGCTGAAGCAAAAAAGATCCTTCTAACAGGGAATGCCCAGCTTGACGAGACATTTAAAAACTTTCACAGAGTAGAAAGTGGGACAAACGCCGTTTCTCGGTCTGATAACGGGTTTGCCCATCCAGCACGCGGTGTTTTTTTTCTAGCTGCAGAGCTGTGATGTGAAACTGAGAATGAGGAACCATTCTGTGTCCTCGGTCTGTTCAAAACTAAATTAAGGACGACTAAAAAAAAATAAATAAAAAAAGATGACGTTTTTTGGAGGCAAGCTTAATAAGTGAGAAGTGCATCGGTTTATCAAAGTTCTAGCCTAAATTAGAAATTAGAAGCCGAGATCTGAAAAGCTGGTAATCATTATAAACGAAGCCATTCAGCCGTCACATTTGTGTCAGCTCAGTTTTGACAGCAATCTATAATTTATATTCAGTCTATTCTCTTCTCAAGGACTAAAACGGCACATGTATGATTTAAATCATGATCTCAATGATCTTTATGAAGCCTATGATAACATTTTTTTTCAAAAGATAAAAGATTTTCCTGAAAAAATACTATACTGCTCATTTTTCATCTCACATTGCATCTCCACAACAAATCTAAACGACAGCAGACTTTCCGTTCCAGTTTTATAAGACACTGCCAAAATGCTGCGAACATTCATTCTGGAAACAATTGTGCAAACTGCTGTGGGAGGGGAGTTTTCCTCATAAAAAAAAACAAAAACCCGA
Source organism: Nibea albiflora (assembly GCA_014281875.1). Classification (NCBI taxonomy): domain Eukaryota; kingdom Metazoa; phylum Chordata; class Actinopteri; family Sciaenidae; genus Nibea; species Nibea albiflora. The sequence continues at coordinate 13,517,853 of CM024792.1, read as the reverse complement.
TACCATCACCACACATCTATCTCAACTGTTCTGAAACGAGGCTTTTCTTCCTTTGAATATTCAGGATTCAGCAGTCTTCAAATGTTGACACTTTCCTGTGGAGGAAACAGAAGAAACTAAAAGGGACCTTTGTCACAGCCTCGGCTAGGATGAGGAACTTAAAGCACAGGCTGTATCTTACAGCATCTGCTTCTACGGTTCAGTAAACGTAGATTTAACTACCCGCTAACATATATGGTGAAGTGCAGGAGGAAACTTCCTCAGCTGAAAAAGCTGTGTAAACCTGTGTCAAATATAGAAGGATAAAATTAAGCCATGATTTCATCTTACAAGAAGCCATGCATCACTCTGCTCAGTGGCTCCGTTCAGTGAAGACCAAAGTAAAGAACAGGAGTATTTCCTTTACCTACGCTTGCTTCAGGCCGAGCATTATTCATATCATACTAGTACATCATATATTCAGTCATATTAATTGTTTCTTTGACTTCTCTTCCAAGCCTTCATTACAGAACTGAGCCACCCTCAATAACCTCACACTACCAGGCTCACAGCCCATCATCTGCTCGCACAAAGATGACTTCATCCACGTAAATGATTAATAACACGCAGTAGTCTGTGACTATGTGTTAGGGTGCATTAGAGATAGCACTGGGAAAACGAATCATTTGCCGTTATTATTGATAAGCGCAAATCGCCTGGGACCCAGAGCACTGACGAGTGGTCCAGATTGTCTGGTTGAATTAGATTAGAAGAGGTGAACGGCCGGGTTTAAACAGATGCTGCGAAGAGGAGGGCAAGATCTCCACAAATCTCCCCCCACTACCCCTGAGCAGTATGGGATTTGATTAACACAGACCATTTTTCAACCATATGCTTAATCTTCTTAGCCAAGAAACATGAGATTAATTCTGGCTCGTATAGCTGCATACACTAGGCGTTTTAAGTACTGTAAGAATTTAGGCTTATATGACAGCTCTTCAGAAAACAGTTTCTAACTGAGTCTAGGTTTAAAAAAAAAAAAAGAAGAAGACACCGCCAAGCAACAAGTGACTGACAGACGGACAGACATGACACCACGGCACACAAAGACCAAAAGAGTCGAGCGTTTGTGACTTCATGTGCAAGTGGGAAATGTCAAAATACAAGCACGGTTTATCCAGGAGTTACGGCAACTGGACAGTGCATTATTTATTACAGCGTCCCCCCCCCCCCCCCCCAAACATGAGGGATGAAATTTTAACTTTTCCAGCAGCTTTCTCAGTATTTTTTTTCCCCTCTGCTGACTGGGCAAGCGGTGGAGATGCACGTCCCTTCTCTCTCTCTGACCAGAATAACAAGCATCCTGCTGGGCAGCTGCTTCACACTAACAGGACCGGTCCTTTCCACCAACACGGCGTCCCATCCAAGACCTGCCTCAGTGTTAAGAAGCACCAGCCAAGTTTTTGGTCGTGTGTAAAGTTATGGAGGGAGGAGGGCTGTTGTTGCCTTTCTTTCTTTCTTTTTTAGGATAATGTTTCAAAGCAGTGATAGATTGTAGAGCCACAAGCAAAATGTAAGTGGATATGTCAGATATGAAATACCAAAGAGTGGACTGTCCATGCTGACTTCATCACATCTGTCCCCAGAGCTCTGGATGAATTACAGACTTCACAACATCTCCATGTGAGCTGTATTTAGGCTACAAATCCACTGATTGTGTACATACACGAAGATATGATGGGAACACAGCGTGCCAAAGCATGAAAGAGATAAAATAAATCACAATCACAGTTTTCCTTCTAACCTTGACTCAAGACACACTTGAACCGGATTACAAAACCTGGCACGTCGCCTGCAACCGGGCTAAGAAGTCTAAATAATCAGTGCTCGGCTACCTGACTTCAACCTCCAGGTCCACTGCGCTAGCATCAAATAGCAAAGCTGTGCTAACCAGCATAATAAGCAGTATGTCTATGTGTGTGTGTGCGTGTGTGTGTGTGTGTGTGTGTGTGTGTGAGAGAGAGAGATAGAGAGAGAGAGAGAGAGCAATAAGAAACACCTGTGTTAAAACATTAGCCTCACTGCAGTCACCTAGCTATGATACGTGTGATGCTAAAACAGCATATAGCCGGCGTAAGTATGTGGTGGACGTTACCCTCTTTCACTCCAGGTAGTTTATTCTTGTCGATGCTAACGTTACATTCAGCCATGTTGTCACCGATAATAAGTCACCAAAAAAAAAAAAAAAAGCCTTTAAAAAAAAAAACAACAACAAACAGTTGACGTTGAATTACACTTCCGCGTTTCTTCCGAAGGTTAACCGCAGGCTGATTGATCGCCTTTACTCATAAACCCGATTGATGGTTGGTTCAGGTGCTGGACGGCCCTTTTTGATTAGTTTCGGTAGCCTCCCTCCCTCGATACGTCGCTGCTGTAATTGCCTGGCAGCTACTCTGCTGAAGCTAGCGTGTCAGGAGGGGTTTCTACGAGCATCGCTCCCTCCCAGGTCCTTCCGACAAACAACCAGCCCGCCAAGTCACATCACGCTACAACGCACCAGTTCCGCTTTGAAATGTCAAAATAAAAGACTCGGACTGTCACATTCAACGTTCAGTGAGTGCATCGCAGTAAAATATATCAACATTAGGTGTTGTTTATTGAGGTTTTAACACAGTTAATCTGCTTTATCGGCACAGCGTGGGTGTGGTTTGATCGGATGTGACTAACAATGACTGAAGTGACACCAACTGTCATCAGATCAATAGATACATTTGCTGAATCCTGATTGGTCCACAGAAGTACAGTACGTGACGTACGTGGCATTTCCCCTGCAGCTCCAAACTATATACAGACACATTATACATAGAGAGAGAGAGAGAGAGAAAACAGTACGGTGGCTCATAGTAATAAGTTTGTTCAGTGCCGTTCACTGTGATTCATTCAACATTTTACAATTAAGCATTTCAGGACACACAAATGATTTAAATAATTGAGAGAAGGGGTGTACATACAGTTGGCCACATGAAGACAGTTACATTTGCTGCAGAAAGCAGTGCGACGTGATGATAAATGAACCTCAATATTTCAACTTTTTACAATAAAGGGCCAGTGTGTAGGACTTAGCGACGTGTAGTGATCTAGCAGCAGCTGACTGCAACCCCCCTAGTTTCACTCTCTCCTTCTTAGCATGAAGCAGAAACTCTGGATAGATGCAAAAAGGCCTAACCAGAGCCAGTGTTTCATTTCTCTCTCCTTGACCACTGCACAAACATAGCAACATGGTTGAACTGTAGATATAAAAGACTCATTATAAGGTACCAAAAACATGTTGGTTTTTTTTGTGATTATACATGAATGAAAACCTAGTTTCGCATATTATATGTCATTTCTGCTATATTCTATAAACAAGAGACTTCTATATCTGACACACTGGGCCTTTAGGTGCTTTACGTGTTATTAGATTACATATATTTATAAACTGACAGCAGCAGTTTGTTAAAAACATTAGCAGATAATGAATGAAATGAAGTTTTATTGCGGGCTGAGTATTCACAGCAACCACGTGCACTTATGTGCAATAATAATAGACAGGCCACATGATCGGTGCAAACACTATCACACATACACATTTTGACACTGAACTATCACACTTCCGGTGCAATTTTATCTACATCTGGTTAACTTGACACATCTCATTCCGCAAGCTTCAGTGACTGTGGACATCTGCAGCTGCAGCTGCACGGAGACTTCACCACGAGGCCAGATATACCACCCTCAGCTTAATCCAGGATGCGAATGAATGACGATGGCTCAAGGCTGCGTATGAGGTCGATATACAGGCAAAGAAGAAGAAGTAGACTGACTACACACGCGTTTGTTTGAATAAATTGGACACACATAGAAGTGACAGCGTTTGAAGCACTCTCAGGGCTCCTAGTGGTCTCTCATTTGCGCAAACAAATACACACGTGTCACGTGATCTGACAGAAGCTGGTATTCCCATTATGTTAATGTGATCGCTCCCTCTAGTGTTCAGCATTTCCACCTGCAGGTGCCCACCCCACCTGCCGTCAGCCTGAGCCCATTTCATTTTCTTTACCGAGTGCACACGGCAGTTATAATGAAATAGTATTAGTGGTGCATTTACTGGTCAGTCAATAACACCATTAGGACTGTGTCCACACTCAATGCTGAAATATTTAGTCTTACTGTTTATTTTTTTTTCATTGACACATTATAGGGTCGACACGGCCCTGACCTCTTTCATTAGTGATGCAGTAGACTGGTTAAGAGCAGAGACAGGATTGATGGTCGCACGGCTTTGGCACACGTTACACACATTTCTTACATTCGTAGAGACGCAGGACTGGTTTAGCTGTGCGCAAAATCTTTGAACTATATTAACATTTGGGGGGGAGTAAGGTCTTACAGAATTTACTTGATATGAACACTTAAAAAGTCCTCCCTCTGTTATTTGTTAATCATATCTAGGTTTGTCTATATTTGTGGTTTCAGTTGTCTTCCATTTTACGTGATAAGACTAAAACTACAGGTTTACTGATCCCCTAAACAGAAACTCAGAACTCTTTTAAGGTTCTTCCACATTGCTACTTGTATTCTTCATTGTGTCCTTGAGCTGCTGTGCATTCAAAAGCTGAATGACTGAAGTGATGGATGCATGAAAGGTTCTTGGATGAGCGACATCAGACGTCAAGTGGCTCCTCAGTCAATCTGAAGGGGTGCAAGGTGGACCTTTTATGATCCCCTCACCAGCCAAATTCAGTATGTGCCAGCTAGCTCATTTCCCTAAAACTGCACAAGCACAATGGCTAGTCCTCTGGCAGAGGGAAGAGATGTGATTTCTTTGATGCACAAAATAGACCACAGCGACTTAGGAGGTGTTGGCTAGTTGGCTTGGCCACATTGATGGATACTCCTTCAGCTCCAAAACAGCCCTGAAGCCAAGACTGAGGAGCTCATCTCTGGCTATGATGCACTTAGAGACTGAATCAATTTACTTTCCCCCTCTTTCCCCCAGACCAACGCAATCTCATGTACCTATTTAAAGAAGCAATTAATGTAAAAGAAAAAGACGCACAAGTGCCAAGAACATCTAATTCTGGTCTCTCATAACCAGCAGGCTGATTGATAACTTCCGCTCTCTGCTTGATTTGCCCATGTCAGCGTGATGTAGGGTTTCTGGCCTTGCTTGCAACGTCAGATCACCGTATTTCATTCAGATGCTTCACGGGCCACGTGAAAAGGTAGCCTATTGACGAAACTCACTATGACTATTGATTTAATACGCAAGGGGCTGACTGGCCCCTCCTCCTGGCCCCTGAAAGGATAAATATATTGACGGGATGGACCCAAGGCAGTGGATTGCTTGCCTTGCTTGAGGGTGGGTCATAGTGCGGACTTAGTTTGGGACCATACAATCAGTACTATGGACAGGGTTTCAGTTGTGAACTACTGCTTAGGACTCCTGGGTTTGTTGCTACTGCAGGGAGTGCTAAACGTGGAGGGAAGGAGCATATTTAACCCTGGTAAGTGTGCCATTTTTTCTTATGTTAGTATACAATGACAATGCTGCTGAATTTGCTGCATGCAAGTACTGCACCGATTAAATTGTAGCCATTTATGGTTGAATAGCTGAAATGCAACAGGTTAAGGAAAGATGCCTCACTTTGGATTTTGGTGGATGTGACTTCATTTTCTGTGTATGTTTTCTGATTCATATGATGCTTAAAGTTGCATTTTTATTTGCTTTGTATATGCAGGAAACCATGTTTTTAATCCAAAAGACGATACAGATCCCCAGAGCAAGATTCTGGCACTGTTACTACACAAGAGCTTAATCCCCGTTGAAAAGGATGATCCTCTTGGTGAGAGAAGAAAAATAAAATCGTCAGACTAATCCAAGTAACACATATGTATTCTAGCTATAAAGATGACTGGTTTTCCTATCTGCAGGTCTTGAGCTGGCCAGGAAATTAGCTGAATTAGAGGAGGTAAGGATATTTACAGATTCAGCTTCAAGCAACTACGGAAGAAATGAGGATGGGCAGAAAACCATCATTATCAGTATTATGTTCCTGTATAATTATCTTGTTCCAGTTTTGGAAAAAAAAGTGAATTAATTACATCTTGTTAAGAGGCATTGAAAGAAAAGCTGTTACACCACCTCCTAGAGAGATGGTGTATTAATACTGAGATGACGGCTACATGTCTTGCTGTGTTTAATCACTCTGATCTCTTCTTCTAGCTGCGGGCGCTCAGGGAGGACCTGGAACTGGAGAGGGAAATCACAGCCAATTTGGCAGAAAGCAAATCCATAAGCAGGAAGAGGGGTGAACGTAAGCTGATACTAATATTTATTTGTAGTTAATGATATCATTTGCAATATCATTATTTTGCATGTAAGGCGTCATTCTACAAGTTCTCCTTCTGTCTGCAGCTTGCTTTTGGAAGTACTGTGTCTGATGTCGATGCAAGAGGAGGAGGACCACTGTGAAATCTTGCTGCAAAGCCCAACATAGCCTTAAGACTCAAAACACCAGTAATATAGTCACACTGTATTTATCCCAGCAATATAGAGTTGTTACATAATCAAAATCATCAATAAACATTGGATTTCCACTGCACTGTAGTGCTCTCATGTGAGATCTGAGGTCTGTGGCCGTACATCATTAATCTGTGAAAAATCAGCTACTCACTGGAAATACCTGAGGGTCAGATGTGATGACATGTACTTGACTGCAAAGACATATTAGTTTAGCAGGGATTTTATTTGCCTACCGGTTGTTTATGTCGCCCTCTTGTGGCAGAATTGGGCACTGACAACATTTTTTTTGTAACACTGCCAACAACAAACATCCATCACTGCTGCTCATTTTACAAAATAAATGAAATTATGATGTGAATCTGTCTGTCGTTGTCGTTTCAAAAGAAAACAATTAAAGACGACTCGGTCACTGAGTATGAAAGAAGACTGACCAGCATGTCAGTACATTTAACCCTACGTATATTTATTCTTTGTCTAATTTTGGGACTCAGGCTTAGTCTAAACAATGGGACATGTGATGTGAACATCTGAATCACACTATGAACAGAGGAAGTTTCTGGGAAACCACACTGAATGTGGCGCTGAGCTGCATTTCAGAAAGTGTTGACTTTCTGCTGAGTGAGTGATGTTATCATACACCGGATATGCACGCAGACTTGTGTATGTGTATACATGGGCATAATGGATCCAGTTGCAGTTGGATCCATTCTCTTGTGTAAGCAGGGATAATATTTTGAATAAGGAACAGTTTAAATGCACAGAATTAGCTTTTCTAATTTTCAGAATATTACAAAGGAAACAACAAAGAGCACTTTTACACATTATGTTGCAAGATAATAGCGAGTAAGATGTAACTGAAATAAATACAGTGTGATTTAATCTACTTATAAAATTCCATATCAGATCATTATTAGGCCTATTTCCTATGAAAATATTAATGAAAATATTCTTTTAAATATAGGACTTTAATGAAGCTGCAGATGCAGATGCAGCTTACAGCAACACCCTCACTCACACTGTCTCCACCACTATGAGCTCTCTGAAGACTTGAAAAAGAGAGAAAATAAAAAGATTTAAAAAATCATATAATGAAATATTTAATTGGTTTCCCTTCTCATATGATTATTTCTCAGAATGACTCAGAATGTATTATAAATTCATACCTTCTGCACAGTAAGAGGTTGATGAAAAACCCACTGAAGAAGTGCTGGCTTTACTAGTTTTATTTCTTTATCAATGTGTCGTTATCGGCAGTTAAGTTAATACAGTTATTTTATGTCACTTTAACACCACAGGCAATCAGACAGAAAACACCCTGAATGACTTGATACAGAAAAATAAGTTGTTGTTGGTCTCAGTTCAGTTTCCAGACTAGCAATCAGGCACAATGGCATCCAACATCCTGTCAAGATAAACTGAAACAGGAAATAGGCGTACATCCTCTGTGATGCTAAAAAAAATAATAATCAAGAAGAGTAAAAAAAAAAAAACACTGAGCAAATATTCCTAGTTCTACATAAACTGTCAAAATCCTTCTTGAATTATGTGAAAACTACATAGTCAAGCTGAAAACTGGTGATCTGATGATGATTTTATAGATGTTGATGCATGGCCTCTGGTTAAATTACCCAACAGTATCTAAGGTAGTTAAATGAGCTCAGACTTAAACAACAAACAACAGTAAAATGCAGCATACACATTAATGCAGCACTAAATCTGATATCTATATAGTCACTGACTGTTGTACTCCATAATGAGTACTTTTACTCTTGAAACTTTAACCAATTTCTATTAATATTTACAGTACATAGGTTTAGTAAGATTGTGAATGCATGATATTTTTATTTTCACTCAAGTAAAGGATCTGAATGCTCTTTCACTGGTGGACGTTTTTTGGGGCGGGAATTTTGGTGGAGCAGAGGGCAGGGACGCTTGATAGACAAGGTGCCCTGCTCTTTAAGACAGTCATACAAAGAATAGCAGCACAGCTGCTTGATCATATTGTCAAACAGACAATGATGGATTCTTACTTCAGAGGTTGGTAGAATAACTTGTTTTGTTTTTTTTCAGAGAAAAATAATATCAATGCAAAATATATCAATATAATGAAGTTATTTTGCTTTATTTATATTGATTGTTTTTTGTAGAATTACAGTATGTCAAGAAATAAGTTGCACATTTCCATTAAAACCTGTTTTTTTATTACATTATTACCGTGAAAGATCATTACTATACACTGCTTCTTAGTGATATCAATTTAATTTCCTGTTTGATCTGATGTGTCACCATTGGTTTTTATTTTAACTATGCAGGCACCATGTGGATGATACTTGTCGTCTTCACACTGCCACATCTCAACTGTGTAGAAGTCTGTCCCAACAGCTGCATGTGTAATTTTATGGGTGCTGTCAAGTGTGTTGGCTACACCATCACAGATATACCAAAGCAGCTGCCTGTCCACACATACCTGTTGCAACTTAATGGCACAAACATGAACGTCATCTATGAGCAGAGCTTGGCAAATATGGACCTCCTGTTGCGTTTTGGTCTGACTCACAGCCACCTACATACTATCCATCCCAGGGCTTTCCAAGTTGCTCCACAGCTCAAGTCTGTCAAGCTGTCGTCCAATGATCTATCAACTCTTCCTGTTCGAGTTTTCAGTCCTCTCAGCACTCTGGATCAGCTGCATTTAGATGGGAACAAGTTGGAGACCATAGCTCCGGATATGTTTGAAGGACTTGTTGGGTTGATGGATCTGGACCTGAGCCGGAACAAACTGAGTAGTCCTCCTTCAGATATTTTTGATGGACTGACCAACCTCACCTTTCTGAACATTGGCAGGAACTCCATAAGGAAGCTTCATCCTACCATCTTTCACTCCTTGACCAAACTTGCATATCTTTATATCTATAACAATGAGTTAGAGGTGCTAGAAACTGGGATCTTCGATGGACTTGTCAACCTTGAGGAGCTAAAATTACACCAAAACCATATTACCAGCCTTCCACCTCAGGTGTTCTGGTCACTGAAGAACCTAAAGATCCTCACTCTGTCCTCCAATCGACTTAAGGCAATCCCAGAAAAGAGCTTCTACAACATGCCCAAGATAAGAAAACTCACTATTTACAACAACCCGCTCTTATCTCTACCAGATCAGTTAATGGGTCACATGCCTGACATAAAGGAGTTTTATCTATATGCCACTAACCTCACCACTGTTCCTGGAAATTTGTTCAGCAACATGTCTGGACTTCTGACCCTTAACTTTCATTTAAATGACTGGCTATATGAATTGCCTTCAGACCTCTTCTGTTGCCTTCCCAAGCTTTACAAGCTCTCATTGAAAGCCAACAAGCTTGTTTATCTACATCCTCAACTGTTTTCCAGACTAACCACACTGGACATACTGCTGCTTGCTGATAATAAACTGCAGAGCCTACCAGAAGAGATCTTTCGGGGCCTTGGAGAGCTTGTGTTAATTAATTTGAGTAATAACAAACTCAAGACTCTCCCAGGAAACATTTTCTCGTCAAATACAGATTTGAACTCTGTTGCTCTGAGTGGCAACCCTTGGAACTGTACCTGTACTATCAGAGGTATTGCAAAATGGATAAGACATAACGAGCATGTAGTTTCTGACAGAGATGGTGTCCTATGCCATAGTCCAGCGAAACATCTGCACCGTACCATTGGCTCGCTATCTGATGAAGAGTTTAACCTTTGCAATACTACATACAAAAGTTATTCTCCTATACCCAGTGTCTTGCTTGAGCCAACAACACCATTCTACACAACTATTTCTACTAGTGAACAAACATCACTCGCTGTGGGTGGTGTAGGTGCTTCAACAACCACACCACCCACAACAACATCGATCACCACTCAAGGAGCTATCCGACAAGCCACCATCCAAACAAGCAACAAACAAGCTCCAATTACGAAACCACCTGTCTTACCCACTACAGTCCCATCAACATCTCTCAAAACTTTCACTACCAACCCTCCTAACAGCGCTCCTTTCTATGACACGTTGGTGATTGAACAGGGACCCGAGTTTGTTCACCATGTTGTTCACAAAGACTGGGTCTCTGTGTGGACTCTGCCCTCTAATACGGCTTTGGTTGGAGTCCTCATGTTTTGTCACATCCTCCTTGTGGTCACAGGCTTGTTTCTCATTTTTGCTGCCATGTATGGTATGTATCGCCTCAACAAGACTGCGGATGGGCTAAAAGCTGAGTGTGCACATATTCTAGAGTAACAAAACATGTTATCAAGCCTTGTGCACAAGAGACCAGGATGAACTGTCTTTTCCCAGCGGTTGCAGTTTATAAAAAGTCTTCTTCAAGTTTCACTGTAGGACAGTCAGGCTTGGATTATGGGATTAAAAACACTGGGAACAAAATAAAGCAGATTTTTTTTTAAAGATAAAATATACAGCTTTTGACATTATGTAATGCAGTACAGTATATAATCCAGTGTGGAAGCTTCACAAACTGAGCTATGCTAATGCCAAGCATTTTTACAACGGAGTATTAAAAATAATGTGCTTTTTTGTTGTTGTTCATAATTGTATATACTTTATATAGAGCTGCAATATTTTTTTTATGTCTTAAAGTTGGTTGCTAAATGTAATACATACATATAACACACCTATGCTTCACACTGCATGAAGATATCACAACTGAAGAACATTGTTTACTGTCACGTTTGAGTGGTTACACAATACTTTCCTAAATAAATGAATACATCCAAATGTCTTTCTGTTTCTCAGCATATTGGCAGAAATACTTGTCCATCTGTAAAAGATCTGCGTTCCTTAATAATGACATTACTCCTGCCTCTCCCATCAGTGATTAGGCAAGGAATAATGTACAGTGGGCTGGACATAATAAGATAAAACTCGACAGGTTGATGCAGTATGCGTAGGTAGTGAAGTAGTAACTTATAATCAAATTAGAATGAACCATAACAGTAATTATAATGCACTTGTCTACACATATCTGTGGTCTTATGAGAAGGCAATTTGAGAGGACTGCTTCTGTAAACGTCCCTTATCTCTCATCACTTTATCTGGATGTGGAAAGGTGGGATAAATGTTATTCATCCTAAGATGAATCATCTTAGTAAACGGGAATACTCCTTAAAAACAGGAAGTTGAGTCATTTTTTAAATTTCACAAGTTCAGGGGGCAAAACAACCTTTGAGATGAGTCTTTCCTTCTAAGAAGTGCCCCTGTAATTTCACAATCCTCCATGAGGAAACAAAACCAGGAAATAACGCGCACACAATTTCTCTCTCTCTTTTTTTTTTGCCTAAGATATAACATAACTTACATTATAGCCAAGAGAGGGAAATTAGTTTCATACAAATGTTTTTACACAAGACCTTTAGAGAGGATTAAAAACCAGCTGTGTTGACAGTTGCACATGGGACTAATAAAACTATTTAATATTGTTCTTTGGAGGTGAAACAATTCAGAATGTTCGACTGCTTTCAAAGCTTTGAGAGCTCCACAAAATGACAGCGGGTGCCACAAATTCCACGAGAAGTGATTGGACTTTAAAACAAACAGCAAACAAAAGAGGATGAATTGGTGAACAGCACCCAAGTTCATTGCTATGACAACGCATGATTAGGCCTTTCCAGTACGCTGAGCTCACACAACAGTCGGCAAACACACTCCCACACACACACAGAGTGTGTCAGACAGGGAGAGAGGGTGAGTCTGGAAAGAGGAAATTATCCTGCAGGGGTCATAAGGAATATTCAAGTGGTCACAAATTGTTACTTTTTCCAATGTCTAACCTGTATTGTGTCTGTGATGAACTTATTTTGACCTGTTGTTCACTGGGATTTTCAAAAGTTTGTTCCACATTTGTAATTCTGGTTTTAGCAGACTCTTGGCCATGGGGTAGAGTGATAATCCTCTTACCGTAAGTCCAATAATTAACTGTTAGATAGCATTTTGAAATGAACAAAGTCTAGTTTTAACATTTTGCCCAAAACAATACGTTATTGTAATGTTTTTCTCTTTAGTCTTTCAATGGTTTCCTTCTAAATTTTGTTATAAAGATCTAAGTAACTAATTTAGCTATGTAAACATCGGTCTAGTGCCATTACTACCTTTAATCGATGACAACAATACCAGAGCAAATTCAGTTTTTGCTATTGAAAAACTATTCAAATGATGCATGTGATATAAAAAATATGGGAAATGAGAAAACCACTATATTCAGAATATGAATTTTTCGCGCTGAAACAACTGACTGTCTATACGTTAACTCCACCCTCGCTATCTCCTTTCTGTGGTGTGGAGGGAGATTGCCATGTTACTCAACAGATGGTTTCACTTACAACACAGGAATGTTAAATGCTGCAGAACACTCCCCTGCTCAACCTTTTTTCTTCACTGATTTATTGAAGAATAAACCACATTTTAGCACCAAAGCTCAATCACGCTGTTTATGTGAACATACTGAGAAAAACAAAACACTCTATATTTCCAAAAAAACATTTTCAGAAGAAAGTCTCATCACATAATTTAGTACAGAACTATGAAATATTAATAGCTGTTTATTAATTTTCCTGAACATACCTGCACAGGGTTTCATTACGCCAGAAAATGATGATTAAAATTATGATAAAAATCAGGATTAATGAAAAACTAGTGAGATATTTACACGTACGTTTTTTTTTTGTTTTGTTTTTTTAATCATCTTGCAATGGTAATCCCCTAACATTGGATTACAATGTGAACATCCAAGACTGCCAAGTGCCCAAACCATCAGTTTACAAGCATACCATGGACGTCATACCAAAGATATGTGCAGCTGATACTTAAATTTGCACACCCAAACAGGGAGGGACAAGCACACAAAACAATGCTACAAACAAAAACACACGAAACCAACATCACTGTCTTTAAGCCAACAAAAGAGAGAATGTATATGTTGAAGATGTATGGATCCCCCAAGATGAAGCACAGCTGACGCATCCTTTACATTCATTTAAGCACGCACAGAGACTAAACATACACACAAAGAGGGTGGGGCCTTGTTTGATCCCCCACTTCCACATTTAGCAAAAATGAGAGTGTGACAGGGTGGGAGGAACAGATGGGGGCAGGGGGAAAGCCAGAGCGCTGAACAGTGCCACTAATGCCTCAGAAAAAGGAACTACAGATTACGTGAGCTCAGGGAAAAATAATAAAATGATTTGTGGGAACCAAGTGATGACGAAGAGCAGGAAAATGTGATGGTGTGAAAGTTCAGACAGTGCTGAAAGCTTTCATCAGAGGATTTGTGAAGCTGAAGAGGAAGGAAAGGCAGACATAAAAGATCAACACTTATCCACCACATCAACTCTCTCTGTGTTCACTCAATCATCAGCCACGACGAAGACGGTAAGTTCTACAGAACAGCATGCTGTCCTGCTTTGAAGAGTTCTGACTGCTATTTACTTGTAGATTTGAACTGAAGTAAGTTTTAATCAGTACTGTATGGTCTATTACTATCTTAAAGTGTTTATTTGAGCTTTGATTTTGCTAAATATGATGTGTATTCATGTGTAAACAAAAATTCTGTCTAGGATAGAGGATAGAGGATAGGACCCTTACTTTGCACTGAATATAGTTTGTAATGAACAGTTTCTGCCCAAAAACATGCTTTATTTATTTATGTCATTAAGTCAGATAGAGTGGTAATCAAAAACCACAAACACACATATGTGTAAGGTGAATGAACGTCTGTGCTTTGATTACTGGTCCCTGGTAGTACAGTTCCCCACTTTGTTGGTTCTGTCTTTTCTGCGCAGACAAAGTGCTGATCCATGGCAAGGGAGGAAAAAAAAATCAAAGCAATTAATGGTGAACTGGAAATGCCTTAGCTATTACACTGTTCTGTAGACCATTCCAGGTTGTCCCAGTCCAGAACAGACAGTTGTTTTGGTTGGACTGGGATGTTATAATATACACCAGAGAAGAAACACAGAGCTGAATTCATACTTGTTACAACGGACACATAGGCTGCAGAGTTGAAAGCAGCTTGAATCCCTGAAAGCTACTAAAATTGTTCCCAACAGCATTTTCTATGTATGTATGTATGTAGCAATGTTTACATTGCAACACATTAGGCTATGGATAGATAAAAAGAAAGAAAGAAAGAAAGAAAGAAAGAAAGAAAGAAAGAAAGAAAGAAAGAAAGAAAGAAAGAAAGAAAGAAAGAAAGAATCTGGGGTGCCTGTGTTCATATTAAGGGACATACTGCTCTCTTTAGAAAGCAACTTCCTCGGAAAGACTCCTTCTGCACCCTAAAACACCTCAGCCAGTGAGAAACAACTCATGCTTGCCAACCTTAAGTTGCAGAACTTTAAATGGATTTGTATTGGGAAGCAGGTCATTATGTTGGCACAGCTTTGCCTTTGGAGAGTCCTGTGCCATTACAAACAGTGAGCACAGCCTCTTCACAGCGCAGACATGTGCAGACAGTCATGTTGAAATGTACTGTAGACACAGTGTTTGGCAGTGTACCATGTCCATATTCAGTGAGGATACATTGATTGATTGATTGATGATTGACTGATTGATTGCATTTTGGAAATGTACTTATAAACACATTCTACATTCAGATCTGTCAAGCATATATGAGCTCCAAAATTGTGGTTGCAAATCCTGAACAAACGGTTTTAATGCCAAAAGGCTGGTAAGCATGGTGATTTACCAGCCAATTCTGCTAAGAATGCTGAGAGCAACGCTTCTAGCTACAGGCAACAAACAAACACTGGATCACTTTATGCAAATCTCTCCTTTTTGGTTAAAGCAAGAATGCTGAGGCTGCAACATTTAGGGACTGTTACTAATTAGAATTACCTCAACATAGAAGTGCAGAGAATCTCCTTTGTGCCTGTTTTCTCAATAAGTGGATAAAAAAAACAGACAAACAAAAAAAACAGGACAGTAAAAAACTTTTACTGTTCTGATAACCAACAGCAATAAAAATGCAAGGGTAGACTGTATTATTGTAATACATGGACTATAGATAATTTGTATAATATTTACTTTATAGAGCTGCAAACGTTCATGGTTTGTGATAGATATCTTTGCACTTTGATAAATTTGGTCCCCCCTGCCTGGTCTTTGAAACACCTGAACATGACCTGTTCACAATGCCCTTAGCTAACCATGTAAGTCTGGTGTACGATTCATAACCATTCTTGCCTTTAATATAGCTGTTTCTTCTTTTCTAGGGAAAAATGGATTTGCCTTTGAATCTTCGAGTGCTTCTACTTTTTTGTTTCCTCAACACTGTTGTTTGGTCCAGATGTCCAGATGAATGCAGATGTCAAGAATATGATGTCCTCTGCAATGGTATCTCTGACTTCCCTACATCTGTGCCCTCATCTACCATTGCCCTCTACTTCTCCAATTGCAGTATTTACTTTCTAAAGCCAGATGACCTGACTAATTTCTCCAATAGCCTTAGTATCTTTGTGATTAAAGACACAGTTTTGAGGGAAGTGCGCCATGGCACATTTAATCCCACTAGGAACCTACGTGTCTTGGGTTTTATTGACACTGAATTGCAAGATCTCCCGGCAGCTTTGTTCCAAAATCTGCAGAAGCTTGAAAATCTGCAACTGAAGAGCAACAAGCTCCTGGTACTCCGCCCTGAATGGTTTTCAGTGTTGACAAGTCTGAAAATCCTTGACCTCAGTTGGAACCTTTTCACTTCTGTGCCTGTTGAAACTTTTCATCCTCTTTCTGATCTGCAGTATCTTTTTCTTGCTGGAAACAATATCAGTCAACTATCTAAAGAGACATTCAGGGGTCTCTCTGAGCTGAAAATCTTACGGCTTCACAAAAACCAGCTACAGGAACTCCCCATTGGGAGCCTGGATGACCTTTCAAACCTGGAGGAACTATCTCTACAAGACAATTTAATTACTCATCTCCCTCATGACCTTTTCTCTAAGACTTTGAAACTCCGGAAACTGTTCCTGTCCCACAACAGGCTCACATCTCTTCCACAAGGGATCTTCTTAAACCTGCCACTTCTTTCGCATATCTCCCTGTATGAAAACCAGCTGGAAAGTCTGGAGCCAGGAATATTTGGGCCCATGGCCCTGCAGGAATTGTGGCTGTATGACAACAAGCTAAGCAGAGTGGAAGATGACACATTCAGGAACCTGACTCAACTGCGTCTCCTGGTCCTTAGTCGCAACCGGATCAACTATGTATCTACCAAGGCCTTTAGAGGGTTGGAGCAGGTGGGAGAGGTATCACTTCACACCAATCTACTCACAACCCTGCAAGCTGGGACTTTCCAAGGTCTGTCCAGTCTGGTCAACATTTCCTTGGAGCACAACTTCATCAGCTCCCTTCCACTGGGTTTTCTCCAGGGTCTGAGCAATCTGGGGCAGATAGACCTGCGGAATAACTCTCTTCCCAACCTGCCACAGAAGAGTCTAGATGACCTCAGTGCAGCAACAGAAATACTCCTGCAGCAGAACCCCTGGAGATGTGACAAGGATATTTTGCCACTTAGGGACTGGCTGAGGCAGCACCCATCCAAAGTTAACCAAACCACAGGTGGTCTGTGAAACACCTTTCAGTCTTGATGGTGAGGTAATTGCCCTGCTGTCAGATGAGAACTTGATGCCTCTCATCTCAACTGTGGAGCCTGTGTTGACATCAACAGAGAAGAGGAGGAAACCCCATACCCCTCCAACCAGACGAAGCACTTCCTCACCTGCTTTCAAGACAACCCCCACGTCAGAGTATGAGGAGGTCACCAGCAGTGGACAAGGGGAGAAAGAAACAGTCTCTAATCACACTTTGATCATCATTGCAGTAGTGTCTACTGTTGTCATCATCACTGTCATCACCATATGCGTGTTCTGGAGGAGGAACAAGAGAGGCAGGGGAAACATAGGTCGCAGAAATAAGAACTCTGTGTTGTAAACCATCCAACACGCAAGCAACCCAAGAACTGTTAAAGCCAAGGAAAATTGCTCACTGATTACTGTGGTTTATTTGGAAAATATGAAGGCTATTGCAGATTTTAGAGCCTCAGATGCAACAACCACTTCAACTCCTTTCAGATGTACCAGCTAAAATAGACAAGTGAAGTTTTGAATTCATTAGCTCTCTGTTTTTAATGATGAAAATCACCAGCCATTATTCCTTTCATGTGTGCTGCAAAAAGAGAACAGACATTGTATGTATTAACTGTAAAAACACTTACTGCCATCTTGTGGGCATCCTGGATATTTTGGTGCATGTAACCTCACATGGACTCAAAGACTTTGCAGTGCATTCAGTATTTTCTCTTCAAACAATTTTCTACTTTTGAGTACTAATAATTGCATTTTTGCTTTTTTGCTAACAACAATACATTAGGAAACCGTTTTAATTTTGGCAAACAGTTGTTCATCATTTTGACTTCACTGTAACACAATTCATCCTTTGATTTTCACCTTTGAAATGCAAAATGCTACTATTCATTCAATAAACGCACTACATTTAGTGGGAGCAATTTTACCTTGTGTTTATTATTTACTGAAGTGAGTGGTATTACAACTTCATCTTCTTGAATCTGTTAACAGGTCATCACTTTTCCACACATTATTCAGGATTGTAGGATAAAACACCACCGATGCTTGTGAAAAACAAATACAGGTTCAGTCGTGAAAACAGGAACAAGTATTACACTGACATTATTTATGATTGATAAGACAAAAAAATTTAAAAATTGAGAAAAAAGAGAAAAACATAAAGGGACGTTGTGGAGAAAACTCTTATATATAGAATACTTCATGAAAGAAAGACATGGAGACAGCTGCTTGCGAATCTGAACTCCTTTACTTACAAACCTCATAACTTTTTATAACCATTCTTACATCATTGTTTCATAACCAAACCATCAAATATGGACCCAAACATCCTGAACTTTATTATGCTCACGTAGTCAATGTTCTGAGTATCTCCAAGGGTTCCTAGAGATGTTCCCAGAAATGTGTGTGTCCCCTGTAACTGAGTATGTGTGCATGACTTCTCCTTGATCTGATCAAGGAAACCTGACAAAACAAGTCAGTACTAGCGATGAACCTATCTGGCAGAACAGAATTAATTCTGGCAGTCGTCCCAGAACACGATATTGTTGATGCCAAAACCTGCTATGAATGTGGTTCCCCACCTGTGTGATTGTGTACCCATGTGTGTGCCTATGCAATTCTATGTTTGTTCTTCTACTATATTACGTGTAAAAGTATATATGTATCACTCTGAACATGACAGAGACGGAAAGAAACTCTTGCAGCAGGGAGAGCCAGAGATCCAATAGACTTACCTCTCTGACTCATTTACCAAAAACAAGAGGAGCTTAGTTAATTTTATGCTCTTTTATTTAAAAAAAAAAAAAAAGAAAAGAAAAGAAAGAAAAGAAAAAATCATGAATGCTGCAGGGTAGTGCAGTAGCTGGCTGAAACATTAAAAACCTTATGTTATTGCTCTTATCTGAAGGTGCAGAAGTGTGCTATGCCACGCCTCACATGGGATGTAACACCCTCGAGGACTTCTGGCCAATATTGATATTTAAGTAATGACATTGAGCTTGTTGGTGTCTCCTCACTCCTGTAACACCCTGTTCCCCAAAATAATAAGGTAAGCAAATGATTTTATGACATTTAACTCTAATAATATAACAATAAATATAATATCATATATATGAGGTAACATAACTACTAAAGTAATGTACAGAACTACTTCTAAACTGTATACAAAGTCTCAATATCAATTTTATATGCTACACATTTGTACATTATGGCATTTCTTTTCTTTTTATAGTGAACAATCATGTCAAGAAGAAAAGTCATCATTCTTTTTGTGTTTTTACTGTTTGAGTCTTTGAAGACAGGTAGCTGCTCCAAAGATATCGTCAGTGATAAAACTATAACAGAAATCCCAGAAGTCCTGAAACCAGGTGTGACGGAGGTTCACTTTCTGGATGTCCCTATTGAAACAATCCGCAAAGCAGCCTTTGTTAAAAACCCCCAGCTTGAAAAAGTGTTCTTTACAAACACTATTACGACATCTATTGAGCCAGGAGCCTTTGAAGGTTTGGTAGACCTCAAGCATCTTGAGATCTCCGGCACTCAATTAACGTCAATTCCAGTGGGAGTCTTCAAGGACCTCAGCAACCTAGATAATCTTATATTAAAGTCTAATAAGCTCCACAGTCTGCAGAAAGGCCTGTTTGATGGCCTTAAAAAAGTAAGAAATCTCCAGTTACATATGAACAAGATTGACTCGATTGAAGATGGGACCTTTGACGATCTTGAGAGCCTTACATCCCTCCATTTAGCAAAAAACAATCTCTCCTATGTGTCTGCCTGCTGGTTCTCAAACCTAACCAAACTGCAAACACTACGACTTTCCGGGAATCAGCTGACCACCATTCCTGAGGATATTTTTCAGAATTTGACAGACTTGAAGGAAATTGGCTTGCAAGAAAACAAAATAGCAGAATTATCGCCGAATCTTATTCCACATAAAGCCAAACTAGGTAAACTGTTTTTGGACAGTAATGTTCTGACAGGTTTACCTCCAGGATTTCTTGTTGGCTTTCCTCTGCTTAAAATATTGACCCTTCATAAGAATCACCTGACGAGTCTACCACCAGGCCTTTTTGGAGACATGCCTAAATTAACTGACTTAAGCCTCAGTGAAAATGAGCTCAGCACTCTTCCTATAGGAGTATTCAGCCCTCTGAAGAAACTCAAAAAACTAGATCTGTCTAAAAATCACTTTGTTACCTTGAATGCTGAGTACTTTGAAGGACTTGAGAAGGTCACGGACCTGCAACTACAGAACAACACGATAAATTCACTGGATGCAGGTGTGTTTGAAAAGCTACCATCACTGACAACCATCAACTTAGCTTACAACAACCTTGAGATGCTTCCCAAGGATATTTTTCAGCCTTTAACAAAGCTCAAAAAACTTTCCCTCAACCACAACCCTTGGCGCTGTGACTGTAATCTGATACATCTTCACTCCTGGATAAAGACGAACTCTGAAAAAAATCCGGTTCCTGTGAATATGCCTCCTGTGGTCTGTCGATATCCAGAGGCTCGACAAGGGCAGCAATTGAAATCACTAACAGAGGATCAACTCATTTGCCCCACCCTTCCCCCCACAACCACTACCACGACAACCACAACATTCCCAACTACAGAACAAACAACCATTCTTACTACTACACCAACTCTTTCTACAACACCAACTACCACTACACCTTCCACAACCCCCACACCCATCACTACACTTCCAACTATCACCATCCTTACTACCACAACACCAACAACCACTTTGCCAACAACCACCACTGTCTCCACCACACCAATAGCCACAACCACCACAACAACACCACTAACCACCACTATAAAAACAACTATACCCACAACCACTATAAAAACAACTACACCCACAACCACTATTACAACAACTACACCCACAACCACTATTACAACAACTACACCCACAACCACTATTACAACAACTACACCCACAACCACTATTACAACAACTACACCCACAACCACTATGAAAACAACTACACCCACAACCACTATTACAACAACTACACCCACAACCACTATAAAAACAACTACACCCACAACCACTATAAAAACAACTACACCCACAACCACTATTACAACAACTACACCCACAACCACTATAAAAACAACTACACCCACAACCACTATTACAACAACTATAGCCACAACCACTATAACAACAACCACACCAACAATAACTACACCCACAACCACTATTACAACAACTACACCCACAACCACTATAACAACAACTACACCCACGACCACAATAACAACAACTACACCCACGACCACGATAACAACAACTACACCCACGACCACGATAACAACAACTACACCCACAACCACGATAACAACAACTACACCCACAACCACGATAACAACAACTAAGCCCATAACCACCACCCTCAGCACTACCCAACCGACCACCCCAATGATGACGATTCCTCCACAAACCACTCCAGAGATCTTCACCTGTCCAGTGGAGCCAGCCACTCAGGAGCCGTCATCTTACATCACATCCCAGCACAGAAACAAAGTCCATCAGTGCAAATCTCAAATGATGATCTACACTGCACTGCTGGTGGTGGAGATCACCTGCACATTGGTGCTGGCTCAGTTCACCCTGTCGCTTTACCGGCTGCTGCAGCACAGGGAAAGGTTGTACCACAGGATCAAACTCACTCATTTCTCCTACAGGAGAGAGGTCATTCTCAGGCCTCTACAAAAGACAGAAACTCACAGACTTTAAACAACAGCACTAAAAGAGCCATAATCTGATATAATTGTATCAAATGACAAGGTGAAAACATTGTGGTTTGTGAAAAAGGAGCTGGCAGAGCATCTACGTACAGCCCTGTTTGGCTTTGGAAATTGTATCCAAAACAACGACAATATGATATATATATGATTTGTTATGAAGACAATGGTTTGTACAAAGATTAA
Organism: Nibea albiflora; assembly: GCA_014281875.1. Lineage (NCBI taxonomy): Eukaryota > Metazoa > Chordata > Actinopteri > Sciaenidae > Nibea > Nibea albiflora. The sequence continues at coordinate 13,495,745 of CM024792.1, read as the reverse complement.
ATGATTAAAATGTTTCCCTGGACATCTGTTTGACTTGGTATGACTTAAATCCACCACTTGACCAGAATAGATACACTCTTACACCAGGGGGAGCCAGAGATCCAAGAAACCTACCTCTCTGACTCATTCACTAAAAGCACAAGGAGTTTAGTCAATTTTATCTAAGATAATCTAGAATTTAGATGACATCCTAATAGGATTTTTTTTCATTGGTGGGTTTCTATTAAAGTAGCAATCCGCAGATTCTCAAAATAAAACTAAAACTAAAATAAATACAGTAATTCCTGCACTTTTTCCACAGGGTCAAAACAGATCTTTACAGCAAAACAAATGAATCCCTTAGGTCATAAATTCATGAAGTAGAAATCACTGAGTACTGGGATTTGTGTTTGGTGGGGTTGTCTGCATGATAATTAAAGGTTAAATGCATTAATTAGGGCTTTTATTAGACAGTAGCACAGGAACAGAACAGTAGGCCAGATTCATTAACCCAGTCTGTGTGAACACGTGAGTGTGTGTGTGTGTGTGTGTGTGTGTGTGTGTGCATGTGTGTGAGTGAGAGAGAGATAATAACAGACAATTCACCTTAGTTTGCCTGCTGTCTGCTCTTGAAATATAGCACAGTAAAATAATGACTAAGACACTGAGCAGTAAGGTTAAATGTTAGTGCGAACTTTAATTTGAGTTTTTATACATGCCTTATGTACCCATTATCCTTTCACTATCTCCACCCTCAGACTGCCTCAAATAATGAGAAGGATACACTGTCTTCACATTTACACACTTACTTATATTACTTTTATATTACTATTATTACTATATATGTATTCATATTATGTCCAATTGGGGTTCTCTCACTCTAACACACACTGTTTCTTTTTTTTATTAAGCTTTCAGGCCAATTCCGTCAAGATTGAGTGGAGGAAGAAACAACCTAACATAAAATTAATAAAATTTCTGTTCAGGAGTTCACTGGACTGATAGCACATTAAGGTCAGACCCATTGGTGGACTTATCGTGGGCTAAATGAAGCTTGGGTGCTGAAACAAGCCCCTTGTAATCAATCAAAGTGACTTTTAATTAGGCATACCTTTAAGCCTTACATAAAATAGAAAAAATCAGACTCAGTACAGTTGTCATGGTTAGCTATAGAGACCAAAACTGTTTTTTGTACCAGGCTGTAAACATATTTATTTGTGCTGTGAGGTTGAGCGTTTTAATACTGGGCCTTATGGAGCTTGTTTCGTTGCCAGTCTCAAGTGGCCATTTGAGGAACTGCAGTTTTTGGCCTCACTTCACAGTGATTTTAGGTTGCTGTCTGATATCACCAGCGGACATTATATGTTTTGGACTATTTTAAAGTTTACAGCCTTCTATTACCTGGGTTGGAAGACTAGAAAGGCGCTATGGAAGTACAGCCCATTTACCATGTACCTTTTATTCAGGATATCATCTATTTGCCATCAATAAATTGACATGTTGTAAACAACTGTGGACATTTAGTTTCTGTATATGAAGATTTTCACTATTTTTTGTTTTGTGTGTTGTACTTGTCGTTTGCTGTGCAAAGAAGAAACTCAAGAATGTAGTGATATTCATCTCTTCCACTAGAGGGTACATCCGTGTTGGATAACAGCACAAAGACTTCAGGAGAAAAAAATGCATTTAACAGTTTCACTTCTTGAAATGTTTCCAGCGGTGCTTCTCCCTCTGTCAAACTGCTGCATTGAACCACAGAGTAGGTTCTTGCTGAAATCAAGTGACACAGTCAAGAGAATCAAGTTTCAAGTAAAATAAAATACTGTGTTCATATTTAATCAGATGGGATCCAAAATGAGACCATTCCACGCCGACTTGCACAAATCTCTCTGGAGGAGCCTTCGGTGAAGGAAGAAGTGTTATGTAGTTGTGCCAGACAGCAATACTACTGTGTAAAGAGACTGAATGAGGGTAACATAACGTTGCTTTATTTACCTCTGGGCTAGATGGAGAAACAATCACACACAGATGAAGATGACACGATTAGATCATTAATGGGCCTTCTAATGCTGTCTTGACCAATTAAGCACAAACGAGCACCAACATGCTGCATAACTCAACTGAAAGATAACGAGAAACCCAGAGAGTTGCGTTGCTAAATATTTCATACTTTATTTACATGCTTAAGTAATCCTCTCCTGTGATGTTGCATCACAAAGCTATCCTTGTCTACACATGACGTAAACAGCCTGATAACTTTATCATTTCTCCAAATTTGAGTGACTGTTCTCGTGAATGTCCAAAATGAAATCATAAAACTCTGAGGGGAAAATGTTGAAAGTTTATTTATTTGTTGGTCTATCAGTAGTCAGATTATCTCATACAATAGGCCTATTAAGTGTTTAATTGTAAACTCCATGTTACTAAATTACATATAAAAACAATACTCAATAAATAACTTCACTGTCATCTGTGATAGCACAGTCCTGCACAACACTGTAATGTGGAAGCACCGGAGCATATGAGTGTAACTGTTCAAAGTCAATCTCTTGTTTTCATTTTGTGAGTCTAGGGTATGTCTGTTATGACAAAAATGTGCTCATGGAGACACCGCTGAGGTGTTTATCAGTACTTTCGGAAGTGTTTAGATGTCTGTCTGTGGATGGATTTTATTTTAAACATTTAGTCACGAACTTTTGCATGACTCACCACGTGTGATGAATTTCCATGCTCTTCTTTTAATGACTGAGTTTTATCTTACCACACTAAGATGTACATATTATTGCTCATTGTTCCTCTATTTCCTTAGTATGTCTTAAAGTGTCCATTGACATAAATGGTCCACAACATCCGCCTGCTCAACAGGAAGGATCCCAAAAGGAAAAGCAGTGGTTTTCAAACTACTCTGAAAGTCAAGACGATTAAATGTGATAAATAAGGAAAAGCATTATTTCTGTGTCACGTTTACTTCTGAAATACTAGATACTGTAACTTCTTTCATAGGGCTCAAATGATCTGAATCTGGATGGGGAAATTTGCTTCTCACCATTCGTGACCACGCTAAAGGAGAACCCAAAACAGCATCTCATCATCATGAAGCTTAAGGTCCTAAATAAGATCTATAAGATAAGATCTTTGTCATTATATACTTTCAATTAATCTCTCCAACTCCTCAAGTTCTGCGTTCAAAATGTGCATCAATTAAAGTGTCCTCCAGTGCTTCCCTAATATGCACTACAAAAACAACCATACATATCCTTGAATTAAGTAACAATCCAAACTCGAACAACTCCAAACTCCAAATGTGAACAGACTAAACACTTCAAATTCTCTTTTCTTCAAAGAATGCCACATTATGACCGGCAATTTCCTCTTAAAAAAACAAAACAACTTTTCTCAAAATGATACAAAATACAACTTAACGTTATTTTTCTTAAACCTCATAGTGCAAATATGCATGGTGTAGCTGAGATTCAGAGGCCAAAATATCAGCAGCAAAAGGTCAGTTCTATCTAACATGGTATCAGGTGACCTTGCCATGAGGCACTACTGGCTATCGTGACTATAATGACTTGCTGGAGCTATTTGCTGACTATGGAGTTTCATGACCTGCTGTAAAGGTTATCTGCACCTGAACGTTTCCGGAAGAATGCAATTCAGCCGCAGCTACATGGGCTTACATTTGCCATTAAGCAGCTGACCCTTTTTTAACAGAAACATGCAATGAGATACTTGTTCATAAACATCTTGAAAGGTCGCATAGAAGGATCAAACCTCTAAAAGCCTGTCTCGTATCTCAAATATGGAGGATTCTGCAGCAGAAATTCTTCTCAGTGGCTAAAGTAAGAAAGTTAATATGATAACTTCAAACTCGTTTATCTTCCCTCAGTTATAATTTCCATTACCACACAGGTCTACCTTAACAAAACATGTGCTCAGTTTAACTTCCCACTTGAAATTCAATGGCTTTCCAGGTCTACAGTTTTAGATGAGCTAAATGATCCTCTTCCAGGAGCAGAAGAACTTGTCATGTCCCTTGAAGCCTCTGCTTTTCGGGTAGGATAAGCCTGCAAGTCCTGCTAATGAGCCTGAAATGGAGCTGAGGAGGTAATTGTGTGTGAAAAGGGCAATGTGCTGAATAACATAAGAGGCCATAAAATGAGGAAGAGCCCATTACAGCCAAACTAAGACATTTCAACTGGAAAATAGTTTGCAGTAAGCATGCAGATTTTCAGCTGGGATGGTACAGCTGATTACCTGGGGTTAATGACCAACATAGGCCTGTTATAGAGAATATGTGGAACATACGATGGAGCTGTGGCTGACTGCTTTTTGGGCACTAGCATGCATGCTTCACAGTATTTTTCTTGCTTGTCATGAGTAAAGCTGAGACGAAGCTCTTGTGGGAGATACAATTGTGACAAAAAAAAAAAAATAGAAATCTTAAAGTTCATCTTAAAGTTAAAGTAATATTCAGAAAATCTGAGTGCTCTTGCACTCGGCCATCATCACGAGCATCAGCCATATATAAAAGACTGAGCACTGAAATGAACACTGAACGCTAAAAAAATAATTACAATCATCTTCAGAATAATTTAGAACTGTGTTACTAATGTTGCTATCTGTAAACATTTCACCGTTTTATTTGGAAAATAAAATTTAGCTCCATGATACTAACTAGCATGCTGTTTGTAAACCATGCCATCAGCCAACACCTTGAAGGAACCAATGCAAAACCAGTCACCTGATGAACCCCAGCTTATCTTTGGTTACAGTTACAGTCCCTGCCTTGCATCATTTAGCTAGTAGAAAGCAATCTTAATTATACACCTTTGCTTTGTTACGTAATGCTTTTGGCTTAAATCAACCACTGGTCTTCATAAATTAGTATCCCAACATGTTTCACATATTATGCAGTAATGATAGCTTGTAGCTAGTAATGATAGAACTGTGACGTTTGTTGACGTTAGCAGAGCTCATTTCATAGCCAATAACTGTTGACACTGGAGAGAAGCTAATGATATGATGGTGATATGATGATACACCGCGGAGAAAATGTGAGCTGGCGTTTGAAGAGACATTTTGTAGGACGACGAGGACTCAAACAAGATGTTCTGTAACTGCTGGAGGCTTGTAAATGCTTTGTTCTGAGTTTGTTCTGGACTCTTTGGTCATCATATGCAGCTTTTACCACTGCCTATGGAAACATAGAAAATTCAACAGTGAGTTCAAGCTGCTAAATCCATATGGTGTTTTATTTTCTGCTATGCTCACAAACATGTTTTCTTTTGCAGTGTTGCATTCAATTGTGTTGCCTTTGTTTTCAGTTACTGCACATTTTTGCAAATGAATTAAGCTATTATTGCCTTAAGCTTTCAATGACTCCTCAACTAGTCATGTCTGACACACAGACAAACAGACTCTCTTGGCTCAGTGGACTTGCTCCTACAGCTGCCCTCCCGCCTCCAGAAACCTCCTAATGGTGCATCTGCAACCTGCTGTTGTGAATAAAAAATATCGGACACACACACAAACACACTGAAAAACAATAAGCTGTTTTTTATTTATTTTTTTAACAGTTAGCGAACTTGCCTTAACCTGCCCTAAAAGCACAGATGAGGTAAAATGAAAAAACAAAAAAAAATTCATGACAATTATTTGAGCCACAAATTATTATCTCCCTTAAGTAAAAGCTCCCCTAGGGCTTTGTTGTGTTCCTCTGTACGGTGGGAACAAAGACACCCTGGAACAAACTGTCCAATCGTGAGGTCCATCAAATGCTTTAGATTACTACCTCCCTGATATTGGCAGCATTAAAATGTGATCTGTAATGGCTCAATTTGCATAAAAACACAACATTTACTCAGTGCCATATTTCATAAAGACACAGAACACCTGCCAGCCTTCTGCTGCTCTTGCTTTGACTTTTAATCCTCTATTTTTACAACTGCGTTTCATCGGCACTCTGTATAATAAGCAAAATGAAAACAATGTTGCTTTCATCGATTTTTCAAATACAAAGCCTCTGTTTGCATTTTTCGTTTGAGGCAAATGAAGCAAATATTACACTTGAATAAACAGTTCATATCACATTTCACACAACTTAATCTAATGAAAAATATTCTGAGTCTAGTGCGTTTCAGACTCTAAGTGTCACCTTCAACTCCATTTAATCATGGTCCTAAATCTAATCCTAATTTTTACACCAAGTTGAGGTCCAGCGCATTGCACTTGCAGAACAGCTTCCTCATCATTGTACTGTATTTTTTGATGGTAATGGTCATTATAAATATAGCAAAACAGTGTCACGCAGGCAGACAGTGCTAAGGGGCAGTTTTGGCCTCTGGCGCTAAAAAACACAGCCGTCTTGGCTTTGGTGTCTCACGCTTCTGCTCCCCGAACACTGCCTCCCACCAGAAGAGTCTCCAGCATTGCCAGCTGAGTCCAATCTCTCCCTGCCAGCTGCACTCCCCCAGGCAGGCTGCAGCAACATGGAGCTGGGGTCACCATGACACCTTCTCTCTCACTGCTAAAAAAGGAAACTGTCAGGTGCTGAAACCTGTCATGTTGTTACATGGTGGCACAGTCCAGACACACGTCATACAAAATACTTATTTTCCATTAAATAATTCCCTCAAGACAATCTACACAAATGATGTAGCCCTCGGGGATTGAATAAATTATTAAATCTTCTCCAGAGTTGTAAATAAAGTAGCAGTGACATTTTTCCAGGGGGAATATTTAACCTCTAACCAGTGTATGTAGATGTTTACATTTACAGATCTGATTAATCTTTTACAAGGATCTGGTAGATAGTGATATAGTAGTTAGGGATGATCACTGTGGTGCGAGTCTTCAGCCACGCTAGAGGCTCTTAGAGGGGGTACAGTTGCACTTTGAGCTAAATTTTATTCCCGATGGGAATGTAATTTTGAAGACATTTATTCAAAGTATTGGCGCCCTTCTAATTTTGATCAGATGGTGTTGCTGTGACAAAAATGATTACATTTCATCCCGAGTTGGAGATGAACGTCTCATGATGGCATTGGAGATTGCCAAAGTCGTTAAGATTCAATGTCTGAGGATCACCAATGTCTGTGCAGAATGTCAAGGCAATCCAAACGAATCCAACCAAAGTCAGGGACAGACCAACAGGCCGACACTGCCAAACATTAGAGCCAGCAACAGCACCACCCGCAGAAACTCAAACTGCATCAACTACAATGAAAAATCTAGGCAAGTCAGGCATGATTATTGTTATTTATATCAACAGACTGCTTTCCACAAATATGTCACCATAAATCCAAGAGTAAAAAATCTAAACTTTGAATCTTGCAGCACCAATGAATTGTGACAGAAGATGACAGTTTTCAGGCATACAGAGAGAATATTTCTCATTATTGCATAATGAAATCCTGAGAAACCCACTATTGACTCTCATGATGTCTTCTTGACTCAGAGGCCAATATTCAGATGTTGATTGGAAGCAAAGTGCCATCAAAGCTTTTATCCGACTTATTTGGTCAGTGGTAGTTGGCATATCAGCTAAGAAAAGTGAAAGAACTCCTCTTGATAAAATATTATAAATTGAAACACACAATATCAAAACAACTGAATCATAGAAAAGTTAAATCTGCTTCATAGTTTCAGCCTTTATCTACAGAGATCTCAGCATTAGTAACTACAGTACATTACATATATTATTTGTTAGTCCCTGGAGGAAAAAAGGAAGGGAAAAATGTTCAAGCCTCTGAGCTGATGAGAAGATGAATCTTGGATGATACTTTGAATAACGATGTCAACGACCCAGCTGTCAAAACAAGAAGAAATAATGGCTTCAAATAATGACTTGTCGGGATTTGTACGAGGAAATGAGACAGAAATAGCTCTGCTTGGAAAAAAAAAAGAAAGACGTGCCTATTTTTACCCTGTCCTCTTCTCCTTTGTCTAATTTTAGTTAAGAATTACTCTTGCTGGCTGCCCAGGCAGAGGTCTCATCCATCTGAACAAGGGTGCTGCAAATATTAGAGGAACAACTCTGAGACTGATGAAAATCTCTGACGTCCACATTGAAACACCTGGATTCACATGCACACACGATCGCAAACACTTAGTTCTCAAAGTCACATCATTTTGCTCCTTTCAAGGTCAATTTGAGTCACTACATTAGACAGAAGTTTGAGATATTTTGGGATCTTTAGGACTATGATGTCATCCTAAAACACACCAGTCATAATGGTGTCATTGACTTAATGAGATGTTTCACCTCTACTATACCCCAAGTAGATGGCGAGGCATTAGCCTCAGCGTACAGGACACAAGAGAACACTTTGCCATTCAACTTCCAGATTCATGGGCAAAGAATTTGGCTCTTAATTGGCCATTTGCAATTAGAGTGATTCTTTCTCCTCTGTTCTCCTGCCCCTCAGGAGTAGGTCCAAAACTGACTAAAGGTTTGGGGTTTAATCAGAAGAAAATTAAGCATTGCAATTTTCAACATGACCTATAGATATGCAGCCACCCAGCAATTCTATATCAAATTGTGCTACGACTGAATGGCTGGTTCGTTCCATACTGTGCTGCACTCACACTGAAACTCACCCACTTTGAGATTAAGACAGCAAACAGGGACTTGCCAACATCTTTTTTTAATTGGGTATCAAACAAATATGTTACGCAATGAAAAACTACAGTACAGCTTTGTATTCTTCTTTTATATTTCTGTGCTTTGTTGTGTGGTTTCTACACCCTGTTTAAAGCCTCTTATCGGGTCTCCAAAGATAAAATTAAAGACTCGACTGACAGAAACATAAGTCATGTTTAATGTGCTTAAAGATGACCACTGACCAGGAAATTGAGAAACTGCAGAGAGACTAATAGCATCAAACTCATACATTAAAGTCATTAAATCTTAATTTCTTAATTTCTTTTTTTTTTAAAACCTGCCACATTAAATGAATCTTAGAACTACTTGAATTAAACCTGTACTCTATTAGCCCATTTATTTTATATAACATTAAATCAAACAGCCCTGAAATGTGAAATGAGCTGTTAATGAAGGCTTAGCCCCCAAGTCTGCAGCTCTACGGTGCTTTTTCTGCCTGTTTTAACTCATTTGTTTTGGTTTTACGACCCACATTTTTGCTGCTCGGTTGAACCCGAGTGACTGTCTCCCACCGAAGGCATCTTTTCCCAGAAAATCAGTCCTGACATACTCAGGTTTGTCCTCATACTGGAGCTAAAAAGGAAGGTGAATATTAGTAATACATTTGCCATGTGGACACCGACATGACTCCAAATGTTAATGTCTGCTGAAGGTGACACTTCAGTCACAAGAATTGCCTAAGTCAGAGATGTGGTAGTGACTGTGACTTCCTGCCCCCTAGTGGTCAAAATGTGATTACTGCAGCTGTGTCAACAAATTAACACATTATTTATAATTGATTAATAATTGATTTAACCAGCAGAACATACAGTAAATTATTCAAATGATACAAAAACATCTGGGCAGTTTTACTTTACATAAATTTAGAAGCACAATAAGATAATTCAATTTGCGATTTACACGCAGTCTCTGTTTGCCCTTATTTGCACTGCCCTTGTTTCGTGTTCAAAGTGAACACTGGATATTTTTAGATTAGAGTATCACCATTCTGTCAGATTAGTCAAACATTATGAGACAGCCAATGAAATCTTCAAAACATTCCAACGACAAAGTCTCATCAACTGAACTTCCTTGGATAGGACAGCCAACGCAGCTGATTACATGACACTGGTGTAGGAATATTTTCACGTATAATATCAACACAATTTATCAAATCTATTAAATCTTTGAAAAAAATGTTTTTTTTCTACAACTACAGTAAACAAACAAACTTAACCTTGAAGGACAGAGTGAATCAATGGCCACCAACATGTGACTGCTGCTGCTCAGAGCTCTCTGTTTCTTACATCTAAGTTTGAACATTTCATATTTGCATTTTGCCGGCTCAGCAAAGTACTGTACTGACCAAGCAGCTAAGCTAATGATGGAGCCATTTGCTTTACCCACTGTAAAAAAAGAAAGAAAGGCATTTGTGTTGGGGTTGAAGGCAGAGTCCGACCTGTTTCAAATCCAGAGTCGATTTATGTTCAGCTGCTCCATCTTTTATCACGATAAACCGCTCTTTTGTGACAATGTGATAATGACTTGAACTACTATTCGTAGGTCTCATTAGCAGTTATCCATCTCCAACCACACAGTTTATTTTCCACACAAAACTTTATAGATATTTTCATTACCCGTTCATCTGATGATAATTTTCAGTCAGTTCAGTTCTCAGTTAATCGATTAATCGATTAATTGATCGATTAATCATGTGACATGCTGATCATGTGATCAGCATAGGATGCTGTACTCAGATTACTGTATTGTCCAGACGAGCAGCCTTAAATCCAAATGTATTCAGTTTATTATCATACTTGACAGAGAAAATCAACTTACAAAATGAAAACAGCAAATGTTGAAAGCCGTAGCAAATTCATTTTCTGTCACTCGACTCATTGATTTGTCAGCTTGTTTCAGCTCTATAGGACACACAGCACCAGTGGACTCCCTCTACATCTTGACTTTATGCTTTTTGTTCACGTTGCACAGCTCGTATTAAATTCACCATGAAGCCAGCGACCTGTGTGCTGCCTGAATCTGCAAAAATCTGTTTTCTATGACTTATTTATTATTTATTTTTTTGCCTCTATTGTTGTTTTATTTAATGTATCCACCCTGAGGCACCTATCAATCACCCGGAGCTAAAGTATTTTGAACAAAACAATAACAAACAGCACTGGTGAGGAAGGTGCCTCTTAGGTTCTACAGTCAGAGCTTAGAGGACGCTGCTGCCTTCACTGTCACTGTGAGTGCACCTGTGCAGATGTGGCGAGGTGTCACCTCAGCCAGAAATCAATTACAATCACCTTCCACCCTCCTCTAGTTTCCCGGGAACTGGTTATACCTCCACCCTGCAGTGCCCAAGCAGCACTGAGGATGAAGACTGCTTGCTGTATTTGGACGCAATTACATGCCTGTACCATTGATATTTTTAGTGATGGTACATAGAATATAAACTAGTATCAAGGTATCAAAAAAAGCTCATACAAGAGTGTTGTGTGAAAAGTACTTGTTATGATGAAGACATCCAGTCCCTCACCCAGTGTGTATTTCACAGTGTCGCTCAGTCACTGTGAAGTGATATTGCAGGGTGAGATGGAACAGCAGGTGATTTAGAGCCCAGCGTGCAGCCGTCATCAGACAGATTTACACTTTGGACAATAACAGCAAGCACATGATTTGTCTCTGCACACAAAATCCCCTGTCAAGGTCCCAATAAACTGAGTTTGATTGTCAGATTAGAAGAGGTTTATTTCAGACATCACCTTAAAACATCGGATGGAAGAATGTTTAATTTAGACATCCTTCAAGTTAAATAAACATCCAATAAGCTTTAGTCAGGGTTAGCTGAGTAGTATTTCTATCTATATTTTAGAGAATAGATTCAACCGGAAGGAAATCTTGAATGTAAAATGCATCTATGACACATAAACTCCTCTTGTTCTCTTGGATTCTCCATATTTTGCAGAGCTGGATAAGTTATGATAGTTATTTATGAAAGCTGCGCATGCAACCTTTCTGAATACTGCAGTTTTGGTGTAAGGCTCACATGTTGCCACTCATCAGTCTTGGTTTTTATCGAATATTTTGTGCAGAATGGCCCTTATTGAATAATGTGTATGTGGAATCAAAAAAGATTTGAGTGGCACTTTTATTCTGTTCCTTTGGTTGAACAGCAACGTTTGCTGAAATCACAAACTATTTGACGAAAATCATTTCATTACTCACCGAATTCTGGTGCCAAACGTCAGCTCCTCAGGAAACTGTGAAGAAGTCTGATAATAAAAAAACAATGAATCGACGCCGGCATAATGCTCTTAATCTTATCTTCAACTGAAAAACCTGAAAACAAACTGAAAAGAGCCTCATTAAAAGAAAAAAAAAGTTCGATTTGTTTTGATCTCATAAATCCAAGCAGTAAAACATTTAAATACACACTATAATCAAGTTTATTGATTTATTATTACTCAGTTATCAGACACTTGTTTACTCCTGATTACTAAAGTAAACAGCGGTTAGCAGATTAAAATGATTTGTTTCAGATTTTGTGGTGAGACCAATGAACAAGGATTTTTTTTGCCCGGTCATTCTATTTGAAACATGAAAACATCACACACTTTACTTCATGTGTCTTTTCTTCGTTTTCTTGTTCCATCCAACTGAGGGGAGGGACGGTGACATGAATAATTCCTCCCTTGCTGCAAAATGGACAATAAAATAAAAAATAAAAAAACTGCTATTCAGTCTGTTGTTTAAAGGGCTGTCAAACAATCACATATGCCAATAAACTAAACGTGCACATACTAAAATACTAAACTCTAGCACAACATCCATCCTGCTATCTTCGAGGCCACACCGCTCACAGACTCACTCTCTCTCCCTACTTGACCCTGTCTTCTTACTGACATTCAGTTGACCTGCGAGCAGTCATCTCAGTGCACACATCAGCTGTTTTGGCCCCAGCGAGGGGCCTGTCTGCTGTGTCAGGGTGCTCCCTGAGTTAACCACACAATGAGAGACTGTGATCATTAAGTAGCAATATAAATGGAAATTAGTCCCACCAATGTAGAGACGATAGAGCGCGAAGGAAACAATATATGTTGCCTGATAGGAAAGAATAATAAAGAAGCCACAGGAATGACTGTTTGGATTACTCCTTGTTGTGAGGACATAATCCTCAGGGTGAATGCCTCATTGAAGAGTTGTCTATTATTGATTTATTTATGTCTATTAAAATTACTAATACATTTGTCTTGTACTAATGGAATTTTTATTTTTCATTTATTTTTTTATTTTTTTTACCTGAGGTTGGTGCAAACTCACTCAGTCACAGAAATAATTCTCTTTCTCTTTCTGCTGCAACAATTTCCAATTTCGGTGAACCTTTGATGATTTTGCTGGATGCAGAAAAGGGAAAAATTCTGACGTAATTATCAACCTGGTGAACAACCAAAACTGTTTAAACCTCCTTCCACGACTCTGCTTCTCTAACCCTGTCTTAACTTTTTGTACTTCAAACTGTGCGCCAAATATAGCCGGGCTGGTAAAGATAAGAGACTTAGATCTGTGTGGGAAGCTTTGAGCATCTCAATCATTTTTTATGCTGCCACTGGGGGCACCAAAGTTGCACATACTGGCTTTGAACACACTCAACCCAGAGTCTGTGGTTTTGCATATGCCTTATGGACTTATATAAAGCTACCATGGTGAGCCCCCGTGACAAGCTGGGAAAAGTTCAACAGTCATCAGTTCAGACAGCAGTAGCAAAGAGCTGTTCATGAGAGTGGCAGTCACCCTCTCTGTCCCTGCCGCTTAGCAACCACTTCCAGTTTGTAAGTACCTTCAGACGCAGACATTCATCTGAGCATTTTACCAGTTACAGTTACTGTGTGTAGTTCAGGTATTTGTCATATTTTTCCGTGTTATATACATAAACATGAAAGTATTCAGATACAAGAAAGAAACTGTCAGTGCAGTACAAAAGGAGAATAGGCTGCACAATGATGAGCTCCAGGAAACATTTTATCCTCTTTTTGAGGATACATAATGTTCCCTTATTCGTGTCTTTATACAAGGCAACAATTTCAGTTGAATTGGCTTATTTCCATTTGCATTCATTTTCATTATCTGTCTGGTTTTAAACAATTATTTGCGCCTTGCACTTCTTATTACTCTACTGATCTTATGGCTCCTATGTTCAGGGCTCCTTCCAATGGTTTTGCATAATTTACCCGTATGTTATTTGTATTATTGTGTTTTCGGCTTGCTCTTCTCACTATATATTTTGCACTCTCTTGAAAACAAGACATTTCAAGGTGTTTGTCCTGAGTCCTGAATCAATCTGAGTTGACTTATATGACACTCTGTTATGGCTATGTGTATTTATGGAGGTCCCAAAAGATGATACAGATTTTTTTTAATTTTGTGTATACAAGATGACACTTTGTCTGATCAAGTAATTATCACATGAAACAAGACAAAACATAATTTTGGATGGATTTCACAGGCTAACTTGTTTCAGGGGCTACATGATGATGACCTCACAAAAATGCCTACGTAGTTCAAGTCTGAGCACCAACAACGCCGTAAGAGAATGTGGGCCGATTAATCTATAACAATGCATCATGTTTACTAATTAAATCATTTATTTTGTATGCAAAATCAATGTAAGTTGCAACTATAGCAGCTGAACGAAGTGAAGTAACAAGTACAATATTTTCCTCTGAAGTGCAGTAGAGTAAGTATGAAGTGAATCTATGATTAATGATCATAGGTGAACTTATATGGCCGTGGTGAATGTCAAGGTTGAAACTTGCCTCTCACACAGCGTGTGCTGGGATATGCTCCAGCTCTCTGTGACCCTGTACAGAATAAGCAGGTATAGAAAGTGGATAGATGGATGTTTGCTGTTGCTTGTGTGGAGAGGGAGCATGACTCAGCGGTCAACCACTGGGACTGGGACCGGCAGGTTAGAGGGGAACAGTTTGTTTTATCAGAGCTCTCAAACGTCACATAACAATCTCACATCCCAGCCAGCCTGCCACATTTCATCTGGTATTTGTTCATCAGGCTCGGGTCTTACACCTCCTCCTCCCTAAATCTAAATACACAAGCCTAGTATTTTTCAAGGCAAGGTACTTGGAACAATACAAAGTTCCAACAAATAGTTGCAGCTCAACGAAAGAACTCTGCAAATGCTGCTTGCTGAATTATGCAAATCATTCATCACAGCGAGACTCGGGGAAAAAAAACAAAAGAAAAAAAATGATGCATATGAATAAAACACAAGTGCTGATAAACAGAGAGGTTTAGACATGAATAAAGAAAATGGCTGAGTGTTCATACAATACCAAAATATTCCATCAATGAAAGCGGGAACACGTGGAATAAAAACATAACACAAAGTTTCAAAGAAGTATAAAGGACATAATCAAATGCCAATGTAAATATTTACCTTGCAGTAAATATAAAACTATAATGCAGTGCAAATTCAGATGCACATGTCCAAATGTGACGTAAAAATAGCGCACTTGTGATGTATAAATCATGCAGTGGTTCATTAGAAGCCTTTGAATTTATGAGTCTTCCTAAGAAGAGCAGTGTGCTCTGCTCTCTCTTGTGCTGCAGTGTCTCACGCTGGCAGATTTGTTAGTTGTTGATGCACTCATAATGTCTCTTCAACAGTGACGGATTTAAATCCGGCCTTGCTCCATTCAAATCTACATCAGTAGGTAAGCCCGTCCTCCAGACAACACTGTTTAGAGAGATGAGAGGAGGAGAAGAGGGGGACCAGAGAAATTACCTGATGGCCTTTTTGATTTCAAAAGTAAACCTCCTACACACTTTGCCAAATTAATAAATATAGCAGCAGCGAGTGTGTGCAGGAGTGTTTTCATTTTTATTCAAGCCGTGCTGTCCTCCGACGCACCTGTCACATGTTCAGGTGTGCAGACTTTTGAATTTACTTCAAGTGACTGAAGCTGATTGAACCTTCTTTCAGAGTTCTACATTTATCGGCATGCTTTCTGTTCTGTTTGCCTTCACTAAATTGAGCTGAAAGAATCATTTTTGAGGCAGTTTTTTAGGTTGCAGCCATGTGCCAGCTATTTCCCTCACATTTCACATTTCACACATTCCTCATATTTAGATTCGCATCTTAACAATTCACGCTGCGAGTCTAATTACCTGAAATAATGAGTAAGAAACACAGGTTGGTGCCAGCTCGCTGACTGAAGAGTTGCTTAGAGTTGGCAGGGGTGTAACAGTAAAGTGACACAGAAGTCTTCATGCGTGAGGAGTTCTCAAGAGTCGGCGCACCATGATGCAGGAAACTGCAGTCCAAACAGCCTGATTGTATTAAAATTCAGTTTGAACTCCTCAGATATTAAACTCTTTCAGCTCAAGTGATCCACGCCCATGTTAGGCATGATTACCCTACTTCAAATTCATACCGAATACCAAATTTCAATCTTTTGCAACTCTTTTTTTTTGAGAGTTTCTGATTGAGACACTCGTCTCACAACCAGCAGCTTCATAAGTGGTGAAGGTTTCTTCCATCATTGTGTATGGCTTGCATTAATCTCCAGAGGAAAGGAAATGCAAATCAAGTGCAGCGACATCTTGAGACCTTTCAGGCAAGTGGCTTCAAGGTCACACCGGCTGGTGGTAAGTGGCCTACTTGAATTTCCATGAAGTGAACAAATTACTGATGTGAGGTCAGAGGGTTTCTCACTGGTTTTTAGTGCGTGCTATGAGGATAGCGTTTTGATATTTAGTGTGCTCAAGGTGACTACTGTAGCCAGTTGGCAAACTTGTGTCCACAGTGCTCGTTGTTTTACTATCAGATGTCTATATGTTTTTGACATTTCATCCATGTAGAAACCAATATGTACATGTATGCACACATGAGCAGCTTGATGCTGGCTGTAAAACCTTTTTTGGATCACACAAATGAACCCAGTGGCAGAAAGAAGACCTGAGGTGGCCCACATTTATCTGCACAGAATAGCTGTCTTTGTGTATATGTGGATGTTTGTTGTTGCTCACACAGGAGACTTGTTCAAAATGAAAAAGAAAAGAAATGTGAACTCCCCTGGAAGCAATATAGCGGACTTGCCAGTGTTACGTAAGTTAGTGATTGCTCCTTTTAAAGACAGCGGCACCTCTGTGATTTTCCCAACTCCCGGCTCACATTTTTCTATAGTGGCAAAGATTGGATCTATTACTTGTCGGTAGTTTGGTTCAGACTTCAAACACAATGGAATTAATGGGACGAATTTAACACAGATTTCTTAGTTCTTAAGGAAAGAAGGAAAGTAAGGACATTTGATTCAAATCTCTAAGAGGCTTAACCTGCTCCTGTGAGAGGAAGTAACGTTGTATAATCCCGAAAGACGCAAGTTTATCAAAGTTGTGGATTTAGCAATGAGAGATCTTCCCGACACTGTTCTTCATCAAAATCAGTTCAGACTAGTTTAAAAGAAAACCCACCCACCCTCAGATGTTGACATACAGCTCAATAATCAATGATGTATCACTGAAGAAAAAACTAGTCGTGTTCCTTGATTTGTCTCATTGGCTTATACTTGTTCTGGCATTTTCTTGATTTCCAGCATGAGTACTGGTTATGTATGGTTATCATGTGTAGAGAGTTGTTAAAGAAATGAGTGAAAAGTAATAGAACAACTCCTACTCAAGATCCATGTCCAAATCCAGTAACATCAACCCCAACCGTATTTCACCACAATAAAAAGATACAGATTATATTTCTTTCATCTCCAGTCTTAAGTATAGCCATTCATTTTTAATCTTCAATGACTTACACAAAGAAAGGGCAAAATTCTGTGTTATCAACTATGTGCATTACTGGTAATAAATTATCTAGAAATTAAATAGCCAGCACATCCATCGTCCGCCATGTCCTGTCCTCCACAGGCCTAAAACATGCACTACACTTAATAAGCTGCCTTGTGCAATGAGGCTTTCTTTTATTATTGCATTTTGCAGCAGCTTTCTGCGCTACTCTTTCTGCAGCTTTGTCACACCGTTATGTAACATAGTCATTTTAAGTCAAAGAAGCAAAGCAAGTTAATCACAATTTGATCCTCTAAAAACAGACGACATAAATATAGAAAAAACCCCCAGAAAAACAGCCTCATTCACTTTAATCCTCGACACCGACTCAACACGAGGATGACTGTAAGCTATTAAATAGAGTGGTGGGTTCAAGTAGATTTTCATTTGTTAAGACTCATATTTTACTCACTTACGCTGCACAGTGGATCCAGTGGTTTAACTCGTGTCTCACTTCACTGTATGAGGCAAAGGGCAATCTCGTCCCACCACAGATCGCTCTGATGTCAAGCGCAGAGGTCACTAAAGGCCACCGGTAATTGGTCACTGATGAATTAGATGTTTTCAGACGGGTAGAGACACGGCTAATCAGCATGTAATTCGTATGTGTTTACTGAAGGAAGCAATCTAATTTTCTGACTGTGCAATAGTGGAATAAGATGTTGGTGGCATATAAATTAGCACCCGCAATGCTGAGTCACCTGGTGTGCAGACAATACAATGTACAGTGACTAGACTCATTTAAATAATGCTATTTTTGACACTAGACATTTTCCAAAAGGAACAGCAAACACGCTGTAATTTGTGCATTTTTTTTCTATTCAATAAATCATACATGGCAAAAGCTGACAGGGGAAGGCTTAGGTGCTTGAGTCAGTGAAGAAGAAACGGAGAAAGTGAAATAAACACAACTACAAAAGAGTGAGAGCGAGTCCCTTTCCCTCTAGACTGGCACCTCATATGTTTCCTAAAAGCAGCGAGGACAAAAAATATCTCTACCTGTATACCTTATGTTTTTCCTTCTGCTCACCTGTCACAGTGGTGACAGGACTGGACTCAGAGAGAAACAGACAGGCAGGCAGGGAGAGAGAGAGACTAAACAGGAAGAGTGGTTCTTTGCTCCATTGCTGGGCCGGTGCCCCATCATTTCTCCATCTCATTTAATTTATCAGAAATAGCCTGGCGGAATCACCCAACCTTGGCAGTGATTATGCTCACCTTGTCAGTCATTCTCTTAGGATGTGTCTGTGAGAGTTTCGGCAATTCAAATGCAAACACTACGAAGGCCTGATAAAGGAAATGGAGCTAAATGTAGTATATAATTTCAGATTCGGTTATTTACGGTTAATTTGCAGGTGAAAATGGTGCATGGTGACACTTTAGATATAGATGCTCTGGTTTTTGACATCAGATTCGGATTCAGATTCGATTTTTTTTTTTTTTAGTTTACTCAAGATGAGGTTAAATGTAGAAATTACAGGAGGTCAGTATCCAATCACACAAACAAAAAAAAAATATTCAGGCATGAAGGCACAATTCATCAGATCCCACCTGAGCAGCTTTTCAAAAAAAACATTTGAAGTGAGAAAAAAAATAGCTAAAACATGTTTTCCAGTTTGTGTGCAATAGCTGACACGTAAAAACTGCGACAAGAGGCAATGGCCAGATTCAAACTATGCTGTGGTTCATGGCCAGCTTCTCAACTGCTAACCCACAGGGGCAGCCCAGGATATTTTACCTATGGTTCATGATTTGAGATCCCTTTTTTGTTTCTTTAATCTACCACAATACACTTTAATACTGTGACAGTTGTTAAAGAAGCACAGCATAGTACAGTTAAATTAGCTGATCAGTATTCAGCACTTCTAGCTGCATTCTCTAGCATTGCTTCCAAATGTTAAAAAGACATTTTCATATATATTAAAGATTATTAAGATATAAAAAAAGATATTAAAGCTGTTGTGGATGGATGAACAAGTCTACTAGTTCACAACAAACCTGTCAAGTAGTCAAAATGTTCAATAGGGCTACAATGTGAACTCATTTAGATACCAAACTCAAGTTAGTGTAGTGTAATACAACACGCCTGCAATTTAAAAAAAAAAGATTTGTCTTATTTACCCTTCACTCATTGATATAAATGGGGTAGACAAAATAACTGTCAGATTGTGTTTATACGTCACACAGCACATAATTATTGTTCTAAAAATATTCTGACTACAAATAATTTCCCCAAATTGATGGTGCATATAACTGTTGAGATACCATATGGCGATGTGATAAACACATGCTTACTTGCATGTTCATGTCTCCAGTGTCAATTTGTCAGAACAGCAGCCAGATGTTCAGTGTGAGGGGTCAGCGCAGGATTCTCTTCACTATGACGCCGCACATCTGGCAAAGAATGTGAGAGTGGGTGACATAATGATACAGTTGGGATGTGGTTTTCATCAGTGGCTTGAATGTCAAGATTCTCTTGAGAAAATGTGAATTTTCCAGGAGACTTAACAGCTAATAGCTACTGCATCTGCCAGCTGTGAATGTGAGCCCACGTGGGTGAAATACCCCATCGAAACGGAGACACAATTCATTTCTATGCTGATGAACTCCGCATTCACAAGTACACTAGTTCTCTAGTTAGTCTCTAGCCGGTGATTTAGAGTGCCTTCTTCACAGTTTTGTATTACGAAAAGACAGAGTATGCGAGCTGTCTGATTCTGAAAGAAACCAGGATACTGTGGCATGTTTTGAAGCACATCTTCAACTTAGTGATTGATTAGTTGGTCAGCAAATCTAAAATAATATAATAGTAAACTGATCTTTTTGAATGTATGTATATTGGTAAATAAAAACACATTTCTATTTGGTGCAACAATAGTCTAATATGCAAGTGTGTCTTTCAATTCCACCACAGACCTATCAAACTACAAGATCCATATACGTATGAAGTATTCCACTTATGTGTGTCTGTGTCCCTGCATTTCTTTCTTTTCCTGTAGGTTGTCCATGACAGCGGTTGTGTTTTCTAAATCTCATGAAATATTTGTGTTGTTTAATAAGTCGAATTTTGCACATAGATACAGCACTTAGAGTAAAATGTGTTTTTGAATTGTTATGCATTTAGACCAAGAGACCACATTATCATATAAGTAATACAAATCTGAAATGAAATAATATCTTAACTTGGATAATTTGCTAATTTACTAGGTGCATGGCATTAATATATGACAGATGTGCAATGTTGCTGTGAGTGAAAGAAAAGCTGTCCTGAGAAGGAACCCTTGATACCTTTCCCACATCATTAGTCCTGTCTCTGAAACTTATTGACAAATGGTGAGTAATGAAGTTCTGGGTCTGTGAGTTTTGTTTTTAACTCACGAGGGAACATTTTACTGAGGTCTGAACTTGGATAGGATTATAAAGTCTATGACTGTACTGTATATCATTTTATTGGAGGTCACTGGGCTGATTACATTGACTAGCTCGTACGTACAAACAGTAGTAACAACTGATGAGACAAACACTGTCTCATACAGTGGCCTTTTGTCTTATTAAACAACTGTGAATTGACCAACTAAGCATGATGAGAGGTAGAGAAGTTGCAGGAAGCAGCTAACTAATTTGAACTTCCAGTGTGCTGTTTTCAATCTGACCCAAACCATATGACTACAGCTAAACGTGTTTTTCACTCCAAATAGTGACACGTAGACTATTTATTAAACTTTGTCTTTGTCCTTTACCACACACAACTGCTCAGCTCACAAATCATCCACTAAAGCAATCCATCCTTAAAAGTCGCTCCAATTGATTTAGGAGCACAAGAACGGTCTTTAATAATCCAACAACTGAGAGAGAGGGTGGAGAGATGTGACCCTATTTCTGTTTCTTAATGCGTGTGTGTGAGAGAGAGTGTAATGAGGAAATTAATGGGGCTTACCATGGGTGGACATGTACTGTATGGGATGGATTGGACCTGAGGTTTCTGTGTGTGTAAAGCACTTTGATGACAACCCCCCGGTCTTTCTGCTTCTATAACACCATATTACTACAGTATGTGCTCTTTGATAAGGTGACACTGCCTGATGTGAATTTCTCAACAACAACAAGCTGGTTGATGTTTGTCTCAGAGGACAGTACAAAGACACCAAGATGCATTCGATAAAAATGCTTTTAAATACATTTTGTGGATTATTTAGCATCTGGAAGCAAATTTGAGCCTTTCTGAAATGCCTCAGCGGGGACTTTGACTGATTTAATGCCATATTTTGACAAACAAAAAGTTGCACAGCAGTGTGCTTCATATGTTATCTACTCACTGCCATGAGATTTGCATTCACAGACATAAATATTTTCACATCAGGTAATACAAATGGAAAATGTCCTCATTACTTTGATCATTTCAGAAAGCAATAAGAACAAGGTAATGTTTGTGTGTCACAAGTGTTTAATTACCTACACACTCAAAATAATATATTGTTCTTTCTCATGTTTTCTTCACAACTTCCAATCACCACAGTCATCTTTCACATTGATATTTGAAGACAATATCACAACAGAAGGCTCTAAAAATCTAGAAATTCAAATTATAGCATAGCAACCAAAGATAAATGCAAATGTATGCATACAGTTACATACAATATTGAAAAGGTATAATACATGACTATGCTGTTTGTTGCTGACTCATAACATATGAGTCCCATTATACAGTGCAAACCATATAAAAACCATACACGCAGCCTGGCATTGACATTGTCCTTACCACGTACCTGCTCTTGTGCTACATTTCAGCGATCTTGGAAACTTGTTGTCATGGCTCTCCCAGCAGTAAAGTCTGGAACAACATGTCATCTGGGACAAAAGAATGTCGTTGTTTCAGGTCATATCTTCCAGCTCCTGGTTGCAGAGAAGAATGAAACTGAAACGCTTCAATCCACAGGTAACAATGGAATAACAGTAAGTGCTTGACACGTATTTTGCCGATACTTTAGTGACTGTCCTTGACCTTGGACAGCAACCAACAGTTGCGAAAATAATCTCACCTCAAGGTTCATTTAGTACCTGTTGAGCTTTCAATGATATCACTTGATCTTCACCAGGAGAATGAGTTGTCATGGAAACTTGGATGTTCAAAATTTAATTCTTCTGATCAAAACGGTCTGCTTAGCAAGCTCAGGTGACATGATTGAAAGCTACAAACTATTGTTTTGTCAAGCAGTGACAAACCATGCTTTGAAAAGGATGCTTTGATGACATCCAAAGTCTAAAGTGGCATTGTGAATGAAAACATGAAAAATTGACATTATGATCAGGAACATTCACCACCTGTGTGTGTGTGTCTGGTGTGTGTGTGTGTGTGTGTGTGTGTGTGTGTGTGTGTCATTGTAAGCCTATCCAGCTAATTATCCCATTGTGCTGCTGGTGTACTGGGAGGTCACAGAAGTGCTACTGGCTGTCACCACTGACAGGCGGCACAGAGATGATCACCCCATCTCTCTGTCAGCCTGAAAGCCTGAATACACTGCATCCAGTCAAAACACACACCGGGCATACAGCCAACTCTGATGGGATTTACGAAGAGAGAAAAAAAAACAAAACACTGATGTCTAATCCTTTGTGAGCCGAATGTAATCATTTTTTGTCATGCAGGTTGAATATGAAGATATCTGTGTCACACTTGGCACAAATGTTACAAATGTTTTTTTTTCCAGATCTAAATCCAGCTCAAAACACAAAATGTTTGGCTTATGTAATGTTGTCATATTATTACACTTTGAATTAATTTGATAAGTCAACAGTTTTAATCCTGGTTACAATTTCTCGTCATTCATTCATTTTTTTCTCTCTCTGCTATAATCCAGTCCTTTCCTTGTATTCGCCACCATATTTATTTCTCTCTCACCCCATACTGTGGACGCAGTAAATGTTAGTGTTTACAAAGCAAAAAGAAGCTGCCATTAATGGTCTAAAAGGGTGGGGATATCAAATCAGTAAAGTTTTCATTTCACCATAATCCTGCATCCACCTGGCAGATTAAACAAGTGCACAGTTAGAGGGAAACAAGATTAGCCTCATCCTATTAAAGATACTTTTAATAACTCCAAAACTTTACGCTAGAAAAGTAAACAAGACCCCCATTGCTAACTGAACGGATTCACACTGGAACTATAATTAAAAGGCTAGCCTCTCACATTTTCGCAACTCTGAACAAAACCCAGGTGGATGCAGTGGTGACTAGCATGCTAGCAAACAAGGTTTATATTTAATCATTTAGCTGACACTAAGAAATGGAAATAATCAACAGAGCGACAAGTACATGTTGGTGTAGTAATAAGTAACGCTTGCATAGAAACATGTTGCAGTGCTAGGAGAAGATGTACTCTCTGAAGAGCTGAGTCATCAGGAGTTTTTTTAAAGGCAGAGTGCAGGTAACAACAGACAGATTACCCTAAGTGTACAGTTGGAAGATCCAGGCGTTGTGCATTAAAGGAGCCCATCAGTCACAAGGTAACATATGCCTGTATAAGGGCAATCAAGTAGGTGGGTGCAGAACTAAAAGACTACTTTGTAGCCAATCATTAGCAATTTGAATTTAATATGGACTGCTGAGAAAGGCGTTACAGTAATCTAGTCAAAAGATGACCGTGGCCTGTACCTGTTGGGTGACATTTTAAGTTGCGTAAGGTCTTGTGTGGTGAGGTGCAAAGCGGCACAACCAGGAAACCGAGGTGACGTGATTTTGATTATTCTGTCATCGATTATGACTACTAAGTTCCTCACTACCCTGGTATGAGACGAGATATAGGGAGTCAGTTTTCACGCTGATGTCATGGTATATAGTAGGCTTGGCTGGGAAGACCAGCAGTTCAGCTTTTGAGAGGTTCAGCTGGTGGTGGTGTGCCTTCATCAATCTAGATTTGTCTGATCCAGATCCATGGAAAGGGGTCATCAGATGGAAGTGACAGATAGAGCTGTGTGTCATCTGCATAGCAGTGGTATGAGAAGCCATGCCAGGGATAATCAGACCCAGAGAGGTGATAAAAATAGAACAGAGAAGGGGCCCCAGCACCGAGCTCTGAGGCACTCCTGTGGTGAGGTGGTGTGATGATGTGGACAACTCTCTAAGCCAGGTTATATTGAACGAGCACCCTGTGATGTTGCATTCAAACCAGGAAAGAGCCGAACTGGAGATTTCCATGTTTGAGATTATAGAGAGAAGGATGTGGTGTAAAGCTGATAAGTCAAGCAGAGTAAGGACAGAGTTGAGACTGTGCTGCTCTAGCTTCTTTTAAGGCTTCTCCCCCAAGAAGGTTCTGAGTTGTTTGGCGACCTCGCATTCAATAGCTTTGGATAGGAAGAAGAAGAAGAAGTAATAATAGGTTTGTAGGTACAGTATAGGATGGCTACATGTCAGCAGTTTACGGATACAAAGCCAGGATCTTCTGTTTACCAGACAACATGTTAACAAGACAACTTTTTTTTTTAAAGTAGCAACTGTCCAGCTTCGGTGGAGGCAAGCTGTTTTTACTTGTTTCATACTCAGCTAGATTATGAACACATCTGGAACCAAAATTGGAACCTGGATCACAACATTATTTTAAAATCTTCCTGTAACGAATTATGTTTGTTTAATTCTGTCTTTGTGTTGTCATCGAACATGGCTGTACTAAAATGACAATGACGGCTCACTTTGTCCTCACTTAAACTCCACAAACTCTGCAGTATGTAGGACTCTGTGTGCTAACGGGATGTGTAATTAGTAATCAGTGTGAAACTTATGTAGTTATCAACCTACTGCGACAATTAACCACCCTGGGCTACACACTCTGGATCCTCCCATCTGTCTCATATCTCATCTCATCATATCTCCATCCCTTTGTTCTGAGGGTGTCAGGTTTCTATTCATCGGTGTGAGCAAGCAGATGAGACTGGAAGGAGAGAGGGATCAGATACAGGGACGACTAACTGCTCATTGTTATGAACAGGGAGCTTGTACACATGTGAGCCAACCTGTTCGGCACAGTAACTGCCACGGCAACTTCGAAGTAGTAGCAAATGTGCTTCTTCTTTGAGGTGCAGGATTCATGGTGCACTGTTGTTGGCACCAACAAAAAGGTTGAATGCATGAGAGACAGATTTACATAACAGTCTGCTTGAATGTTTCATTCAGCTGTTGACTGATTCATAGAGTAGGTCATCCATCAACTCTTCATATTCATTTAAAAGGCTGCACACAAAAATAAGCTCTATTTTGATCTGCACCTAATACAACATTTGGCTGAATTTAATGAGTTCTAACAATCTAAAGCGCCGTTTTTTTATTCAGTGTCAAGTGCATTTTCAACAAGGGGCTTGTGTAAGTGGCCAATCAGCCAATTCCTGCAATGTTTTGGCCACAACACACAAGATCTTCAGCTAACCAACAGGGTGTAAATTGGAGGTCTTACTGGCGCCATTCCATTTTTTTTTTTTTAATTAACACTTCCCAAAATGAAAAGCCAAGGTGTTTATCAGGTGTCAGCACCATCTGCCAGGGTTTGGTGGATTGATACCTGAAGTATCAATAATTCGAACACAAAGCTTTGTTTTGAATATTTATTGTAGAGTCAATAGAAATTTTCTAGAAAAAAAACTTTGCATCTCTGCTGCTTTTATTTAGCATTACTGCTCTGTGGCAGTACAACTGGCAAATTATTTGGTGATGATGTAAATGTATACAGGAAGCTCCAATATAACTCCAATGACATCATAAATAATATCACATTTCTTTACACTATAGTCCATTATACGCCTGGAATAAAAACTCAAAAATAACGATGATTCTATCCTTTAAATTATTTGGTATTTGTCAGTATTTGAGTGAAACCCAATTTTGTGCTATCTCCTAGCAACTGCACTGCTCCATTGTTTCCTCATTCTAAACAGCTTATCCTGTTCGAGGTCACAACGGACTGTAGGCTATTCCGGTATGCAGTACATGATATGCGATGTGCGTCCTGTATAGGTTGTCAGAGTACAGCATTACAAGACTATCACACATGCAGATTCACTTAATTTGCCTATCTGGTATCAGTACGGTAGGGAACCCATGCTGACACAGCAGGAATGCGATCTTATATACGCGCTATCAGCAAATACAACAAGAGGCATGAAAACAAGTGCGTTTTAATCATGGTACAAACCACTTTGTATGTTCAATTTATATCGCTTTGCTGTCAAAACGCGGTCTTCTGATTGTTTTCTGCCACTCCGGGAGAGAGTAAAGCTCACCTTTGGCATTAAAGAGGATCCTTAATAAAATACAAATAATCTCTGCTGCTGCAGTAGTTGACCTTGCCACAAATAGTAAAATGTGTGGATAAAAGGAGAGGCGCTGAACATTGTTTGAAGGCGCTCAGCAG
The DNA here is from genome assembly GCA_014281875.1 of Nibea albiflora. NCBI lineage: Eukaryota > Metazoa > Chordata > Actinopteri > Sciaenidae > Nibea > Nibea albiflora. Next base: position 13,468,868 of record CM024792.1, on the reverse strand, counting down.
CTCAGCGGGCTTGTGAATGCAACCTGCTTTTATCGGCCACCGAACAACTAAATACAGAAAAAGCGGGCAGCTGTATTTGCATTCTAAACAGTCTAACAATCAGCGGGTAGTGATATCAAAGCACTGCAGACCCCCTTGATCTACTTTCGTATTCATCAAGAAAATCCTACATTTACTGATAAATATAAATACTTCTGCATATGAATATTCCCAGTTTGGTTAAGCTGAAGCAGTTCAGCACATGAACATGTTTGCACTGGATATGTATGGGATTTCTGTGTACGCTTCTACTCATCTGAGGGAATATTTGAGAAACATGAATTATGAATCTCATGCCGTGCACAGATAACTGTGGTAATGAAGCTGAGAAGAACAACTGGATAGGCTACATATTTAAAGAGGCTACTTCCTTTGTGGACGTGTCATCGAGGCATTAAAGATTCAGACGTTGTGATAGCCCAACATTAGAGAGGACTGCAGGGTGAGTGCGTTGGAGATGAGAGCATTATCCGGCCAGCATAATGTGCCTGATGCTCTCAAGAAACCAGAGCTGCCAGGGCAAGGCTGACGTCAGAAGACGGCACATGTACACTTTACTGTGAAGTGTCCATAATACCTCTGCAAACACTTCAACATATCCTAAATTATTATTATTATTATATTCACATGCCAAATGTATTTAACATTAGGAAATCAACAGAAACACATACAACATGTGAGGGTTATGCAAGCCTCCAAATTCACACTAAAAACCTCTTTAATTACACTAGAAACATAATGAACACATTCCTTTACAATCCATAACATCTTCAGGTAGCATTAACCATGACACTAATAAACCAGTTTGAGCTGTAAGATGTCCTTTTCTCTGTATTGGTTTCTATGTAATTAGACATTCCGGCTACAATGGGACACATCTCTGTCTACACCACCCAGTTTCTCTGCAACATTAGCCTTACTTGATCGTAATCCGGTCTATGATACCATGCTACAGACGTGAATCAGGCTATAATTTACACATGGAAAGTACAAGGCCAACGCATGCTGTTTAATCCTCCAACACATCTCGGTTAACCAAGACCATTTGTTTAATCAAGCTCCAACCGGATTCAGATCACTGACGGACACTGATAAAGAAACTGTATACCACTTAAAGGGCCTAATCGTCATTAAAGCGGTGAAAGAGTATGTCAACCTTAGCCCAGACGAGCTCTTAGATCTACTTACTGCTGTGTGTCGGGATGACTGGATTGCAGCTGTTAGTCAGCTTGGACTGTCCATTGGATATACATGGTGAGATCTATCCGGTTTGTGCCTCATGCATTATCACTTGGAGAGTTTTTGAGACCTTCAGTGGTCTAAGGTCTAAGTTTTAGCCATGATTGGCTCAATGAAATACAAGAAGACGAAAACTGGCATCTTTAGTTCTCCTCTGACGTTTCCTCCCACACCATCGTGAGGTTGACATTTCTGATTCAGAATGAAATATCTCTACGACATGGATTGCAATGACATTTGCTACAGACATACCAGGTCTCTGGAGGATTAATTGCACAGACTTGGATGTTCCGACTTCGCTTGTGCCACAAGCAGGTCATTGTTTTCACTTAACGGTATCACTTACTGTATGGCCAGATACCTGAAAAAAGTAGCAGTACTTCCTGTTTAGTGCTAGTGAGAAAAGGCTTCCTTATCTTTGAACATGGTCATGTTCCTGTGGGTGCTGTGAGTGTATACAGTGATCTATACACTTTTTTTTTTTTTTACAGATTTTACAGACCTGATCAAGTAACTGGTACAGAAACAATTTCATTTTTCTGTCAGGTCCTCTTCATAATGCTGTCAGACACAAGCAACAAGCACTTTTGATGGTCCTATTTTTATACATGGTGAGATCCAGCCCCAGTTTGTGCTTCACACACGTCATAATTACATTCTAGACACAGAACTAAGCATATCTTTCCATTATGATGCTGCACAGTAACATTAATATATTCAGTATTAAAATTAATAACATCACACACTATTGGTGGTGTACTCAGCTCAAGAGAAGCTCAAAGGGAAATGTGTTTGTTAGAGTGTAAACTGGTACAAAGTGTTTGCCACTCTAGACCATTTGACATCATTTGTTTGCTCTATTAACTTTTTGTCATTCTCCTCCAGCTCTGTGTTTTCTTGGCTCTTTGCTAATGATTTGTCCTTCAAACAGCAGATTAGATGTTAGCATGGTAGTTACACCGTGTGCTAAATCAGAATAAATTGCATTTTGTCTGAGGTGACCTGATGGAGCATGCCGTTTTCAGGTGTTGGGTTTGTTGTGACCAAACCAATAAAAAGTACAAGAATCAGCCCTGTGGTGCACAACTGATTTCTTACTGTTGATCAAGCATGAAAGACATACTTTTAGATTGCTGGGTGACACAGATGGGAGGTCAGACTCCTCTCAAGCAAACAAAGCATAATGATGACGTCACTGTACTCTATTGCACCGCAGAACCAAACACACAATCACCACTCTGACAAATGGCCAGGACATAAGACAGCAATTTTCATTTGGTCACGAATCGCCAGTGCAGAATTGTGTTGACTGACAGTCTGTGACCTGTCGCTGTGAGTTGTGCAACAACTCTCTGTCTGAGAATTGCAGGCTGAGCAGTCTGCTTCACTGTAAGAAATGTGTGATTGAATTTATTTGAGGCTCTTCTTTGAGGACATAATTGGCATCCACTCTCTGCTGTATTCTATATTGTGTGTGAGGTTTTGTGAAATGAACAATGCGGTAGCCATCTGGTAGCGCACATTTGTACAAGCTCTTTTCGAAACTTTATTTAATCCGCTTTACAACGGTGGCCTGGCAAAAGCCAAAGCCTCTCGGGGAAAGAGTGTAAGGGACTGAAAAAAACAAATGTTAAAAATTAAAATGATAGTGGCCCACATCCAAAAAAAAAAGCACTTCATCACACCCACCGCTTACATAAAATCACAGCAAGCATTCCATAAATGACATGCAGTCTAGCACACATCAGGCAGAGACAACAGCAACAGAACAAAGGCAGTGTGCACAAGCATAAGACAAACAGATAAAGTAAATCAGCACATTTTGGTGGTTTTGGTCTTACCTCAACTTGAACTGAACCAACTGTGTTGTTACACGTTATACCTGTATCGACCAACAGATGATACATGACATAAAATGGAGATTTTAAATTTTTAATCTGCAGATATGTCAGGTGAGTTTGGTATACGTGGACTTATAATGAGCTCATCAAATGTGCTAACCACATCTATTTTTGTCCTCATTTATAATCTTCAGAAATTGCTTCATTTGAAATTCTGTGAAGCCAGAGACCAATGTATTATGAAATATTTTTTTCTTAGGCCTGTAATATTTTTAGAATTTAAAGACCTATCCTGAGAGGCTTTTTGAGAAATTGACATCACCATCTGTGATCCAGTCGAATACTGACAGACAGTCATTGAATTATGGTGGAATTAATACATTTGTCATGAATAAAAAAAAGAGGCTGCTGCACTGGTCACAATATGTTTTTTGCACTAGAAATACTGCCGATGCTTTGTATAAAAACAAGTGTGTCATAGATTTATCATAATTATAATAAACACTCATCTCAAGTGGCACTACAAGTGTCTCTCAAAGTGTGACTCTCATCAGAGTAATTAAGTGAAGCCTGAGTGTCTTTATGCAAAACAATCCGCACATAGTATTCCTGCTTTCATCGCTGATAGATAAAAACCTCTTACCCACGACGTTTTTAATCTTTTCAGACAGGCTGACGATAGAACACTCGTATATTATAAGCTGTGAAAAGCTTTAAATTGAGCAGAATAATAATAATTATTATTGATTTATATAAGTTCTTCACACACATACAACATACAAGTTTACAAGTCTACATACATACACTCATTCATACATACATACATAGATAAAAGGCTCTGGAGGACTGGCCATGCAGGATGTTGTACAGAGTTAGTAAAATTTTAATTCAATTCTTTGTTTGAGTAACAGCTTACCCATTTTGGACTTTTTGAAGACATTGTTGTGGGCTAGAGAGGACTTAGAAATGCCACTATGAGGCAGTAAAGATGTCATTTGCTGAGATATTTTACTCTGGACCAAGGAGGACTGAACAAATGACCAATATTTCCATCCCTGGAGCTATGCTGGTAGCATGGCTAAAAGCTAAGCTAAACAAAACCCAATTTATCAAACAATGTTACTGGCCCAGAGGGATAATGTGCACATAATGTTATATTGAATAACAGTCATTTTCCAACATGGATTTGCCACTGATGCCAGTGATTTGTGTCATCCCTTTGTCTCTTTATATTACTGTGAGTCACACACGTTTGGCCCTTTAATCTGAGTACATCTTTACTTAAAACAACCAAATGTACATCCTGTGCTCTTCTGTGAAGGCTACAGAGCCCATGCGGTACAGTATATTGAATTTTTTTTTCAGTAAATTTCCTGCTCAGCTGTGATGAAAACTGTGGTTCTCTTTTCCAGCTAGTATACTTCAGAGAACGATAAAACGTTTCAATTTGACAGAAATAATTTGTCCGTCAGAGAGTGCAGGCTGCCTGGTCCCTTATACAAATTCCCCTCATCTTAACATTAATTATGTTCTCCTTGTGTCTGTCAACACAACGAGATTGATGGTCGAGGGAGGAAGAAAAACACAGAGCCTCGGTACAATGAAGTCTAAAAATAGACGCCAGAGTCCAGCACGTACACGTCTGTCATCGCACATGAGTATGAATATGTAATTACTATTCATTGATAAAACACAAGGTAGGGGATATGAATGAGTGAATGGGATACATTGATACACAGCCTGGCATATTTATGACTATGGGTTTCTGGTAAACAGTAGATGCAGAAACACGTGGCCTGATAATCATGCTGACTTTCATGCCTCTGGGCTGGATTTGTTTTCATCTGCTCAGGGATGAAGAATATCAAAACACTGTGGATGGAAAGGACTGATATGATGCTGCTCTTGTAGAATTACAGTGGGTATTTGAGGTTTGCTTGGTTGCTGCATGGTAACAGAATTACAGCTTTAACAATGTCATTATGTAATTATTGCATTTTATTGGCTCATATCCACCGAAGAGAATAAATACGAGTGGGGCCATAGATATAAACTCTGTTTGCAACCGCCTTCCACTGTCAGGTGCAGACACAGGTGACAGTTTTCTGCCCACAAGTGACAGATCTAAAGTAAGAGAGCGAAATAGGACTTTTCTCTTGATCAGGAGCGACTGAGCGCTTTATCAAGAAAAATCTAGACTCACTGATGTTAGATCCTTTGCCTCTTGACAGGCAACAGACATGAGAGTGCTGTGTGAAATCACATCATGTTTCATGATCTCTGGGCAATGGAGTTCATGTTGTCAGTTATCCCTTGTTGCCATCCGGAGTCGTCGGTGTGAGAAGTCTCCTCGTGGGGCTTTAATTCACACACTCACATGTGGTAACATCTGATCTGAGTACAGTGAACGCTCGAAGCTGTCCAGATGCTGGTACATTGTGATCCTTTACTACTCAACTACATATAATTAGCAGCTGCAAGATAAAAAATAAAAAAAAGAAGATATAATAAAAAACGGGTTTGCATTAAAAAACATATGGTGAATTTGTGACTTAATACACAAAAAGTGTCAATGGATCATCACACATTTTTATTCAGTGAGGAACAAATGACAAGCTCCACCACTGAGGTTATTTATAATTTAGATGTCGGCCTGGATATATGGTGAACATACATAGTAAATAAAATTTATGTCAATAACGCATTAAATGACATGGTGAACATTTGGTTTTGGTGATTTCGGTTATTTCAGCTCACTACGTTGACGTGTTCTGTTACACCAGGCAGCTATTTTCAGTGAAAACAAAACAAAACAACAAAAACACTATATGATCTACTCAGGACCAAATAGCACAAAGGCAGTTCGATACTAGCTAGTGAATACAGTGGGGGCATTAAGCAGCTAAATAGAGATATATTTCCTCAAAGAGTTGGTATGGACTAAAATCAGAGCTAAAAAAAGAGTGGATATTGGACTTAAGACTCCAACTGAATGATAATGCCCTTCTATAAGAAGTGAAATACTTGCTGCTTAGCCTCTACGGTCGTGTGGACCATCTTGTTGGGAAAGCCAAATGTTACAAATGTGGATTTGAATGACTTTACAGTGAGGTCTGTTTTGGCAGAGGGTAGGTTTAAGGTTTCCAAACAACATGACTGGTAGTCTGATACTACAGTGTAGCGCGACATATGTCTAGGTTAGAGATAGGCAAAGGTGCAGGCTGTAGATTTTTGCGATGTGCTTTTTTTTTGTTCATGTTTCCTCTGAACACTCAGATATTTTAGCCACCAAAAGCTCCTTTGCCTGTACTCTTGGCCTTGACAGGCTTTGATGTCCATCGTGTACGCTCTCAAACCTTTCCTGTCTCATTTGCTGTGGAATTATGATGTGACAGCCTAGTCTGATAAGGCCCTCACATTGTGACAACGAGTCTCTCCCTGTGTAATAGGGCACTGTGTGATGCCATCCACCTTTGATCAGCTTCAGTACACTTTGCAGCTGCTCGTCCCTCTCCTGTGTAGCAGACTTTCTCATGTCCAGTTTGTGCTGTGATACTGGCCCTCTGCGAGCCGCAGCATTTACATGACAAGCAACATCTGTTTCTGTGTTGTCATCTCTGCTCTGTCCTTTTACGGGCTGCGTGACAATGCATCAGTAATGACCAGTGTTTGTTTTTGTCCTGGTGCACATTGACATTGAACTGCATCTGCTGCATCAGGAATGATTGATATCACAGCGAATCCTTACTCGTAATTAGCAGCACAAGAGGTTTGTGATCAGTAACAGTCCAGAATCTATCCAAACCCACCAGACCCTTTTGAAACCTCTCACAGACTCATACTTCTGCTCCACGTTCCTTCCCAATTTGCATGTACTTGGTTACATCTGTCGATCTCCTTCCAGCTTTCACAGTGAGCCAGAACAGGTGAATGAATTAGATCTTCTTTGACTGTTGTTTTCTTTTCAACAGACAGATCACATCTGCTACTTTTGACAAGTCATGTATGTGTTTGTAATTAATTAATCATGCCCAGTGCCTTAGCTCGTGGACATTTATGGGCAGGTACGGTATGTATTTGCTCATGTAATTAATTATTCATGCCCAATGCCTTAGCTCATGGACATTTGTGGGCTCCTATAACTTGCTGACGGTGTTCAGTTTATCTGGGTCTTCTCTGACTCCACTGGCATCGACTATTTGGCTCAGAAATTACAGCTCTAGCTGTCTGAACGCACAGTTCTCCTTGTTAAGTCTGAGGCCAGCCTGCTCCTTTCTCTCCATGCGCGGTCTGTGTGATGCACAGGTATGTCCTTCCCATGGACAATGACATCATTCATATCCAAGGGTACTCCATCTAGTGCTTCCAGCGGTTAATTCATTTTGTACTGGAACATCTCTGACTACTATATTTATCTATAGATGAGGTGAAGACTGCATCTCCTCAATTGTTGGCAGTCCATCCACGTTCAGCTGTGTGACCGTCTGTATCACACCCTGGTTTTCCACTCTCTGCAACTCAGCTTGGACCGAAGAAGTCGAAGAGAAAGTCTTCACTCTGCTGTATGGTCCAACACCCTCTTGTAGGTGGATCTTGATTGGGTCTTTCTCTTTGGCCGAAGTGCCCTAAATGTTCACGAGCTCCTATATCAGTGCTGAACCTAACTGGAGTGTGTCCTATATATATTTTGTTCTGTCCAGTGCTCTGCCCTGATGTTTCTTATTTACTGCTCCTAAAAAAGTAAAAGTTTTCCCACTATTGACCTTACTAGACTCTTACCGACTTTGAGTAAGTTACATTTTCTCTTCCCAAATTTTAATGCTGGTCATTTGGTTGGGGTTTTATACTCTCTATACACCATGACCACCTGCATTGTAGTTTGTAAGGTAAGGTCAGGTATGAGCTGTAGTTGCCCGGAGAGCTCTTTGTTGCAGTTGCCAACAATGAGTCTGTCTTTGATGTGTTCACTCTTTTTTTTTTTATCTCCAAACTGAGAGTTTTCATTCAACTCACAGACTGCTGTGATGAAGGACTTTTTCCCCCAGCTTGTGCACTCACTGTTGGAGGTCCACTCTCTCATGCAGCGTTTGAAGAGTTCATCACATCCAGCTGGCACTGTGTCGTAGTTGTCCTATTTTTCCCCTCTTCCAAAGATGAATGCCTTGAAAACATTTTTGAGTTGAGTAAGTTTGCGTTTGCATAAAAAAATTCCCTCACTCTTTGATTCCCAAGTATACAGTTGACCTCTGTCCCGTTCTCCGGGTGGTTCTCCAGGCAGGCTGAACTTCTCTGAAGTGTCTCTTTCCGAGCATCTCTGAAAAGTCAAATAAACTGAAGGTTTATTAACTCATACAGCAACATCTCAAGATGAGCGGTTTACAAAGTCCTCTCAAGTAGTCTTGTTGACTAGCATAACTTCTGATTTTACCTCTCTCATTTGTCTGAGTGTCCATCTACATCTATTACCCAATACCTTGACAGGTGCCATCAAGTCATCTAAGTTGGATGAAACATAATAATTTATTTATGCCTCTTATACCCAAGATTGCATGGTACCTTGTTATTTATTTATTTATTTATTCACATTAATTTAGTTCTCTGTTGTTTTTACCTGAATTGCTCAGCAGTCAGCCTGGGGCATATTTGATTAGCCTACTGGTCAGGCCATGAGGTTCATACCAACAAGTCAAGCCAGTTTGGATTTGGAACTGGATTAGACATAATTGCAGGTAACAGGTCAATCAATGCTGAACTTTGCTGATGCGTGGCATGTTTGCAAAACTGGAAACATGCAGGAATTTGGACAGATGATGAAACATTTCTTCCCAATTTTCTAATTTAATATGTTTTGATAATGTGTTTTTATTTATTTATTTATGTTAAGAAGAAGAATTTGGCACACTGATTCAGGGTCATTTGTTGTAGTTCTCCTACATAATTACCTGAAGACTACATGACTTGCATACTTTTGGTTATATAATTGCTTCTTGCACTAATTGGACAGCTGGGAATAACAACTAATTTGTTCATCACATGCAGATACCACACTTTTTCCACACATACCGTGCTGTACACAGTTAGCATTTAATTAGGAAATTGCAGGGTATGTTGCATAATAATGCAATAGAAGGGAGCATAAACATACGTTTCAGCAAATCCACAGAAAATGGCCAAAAAAATAGGTCAAATGCAGAATTGAATATTGTTACAAACAAACCTGCTGTTGAAAGTGTGTGATTTAAAACGATAAATGGATACATTATTGGATACCTCCAAAAGTAATTCATGAATTAAATACATTTTGGGCATTTCTCTGTGTTTTTCTGAACACGCTCTAAAGTGTTAGTGAAATGTTCTTGTGTGCCTCCTTGTGGAGCACGTCAGCACTGGAGGAGGCACCAGAGGGCTGGGTCAGGGGGAGTAGTTGGCAAACAGGAAAGAGGAGCGCACTATAAGAAGAGACTGAACCCCGAGGAGCGAGAAAACATTTAAACCACAGCCGAGAGAGGAGGAGAGCAGAGAGGGGAGACAGAGGCGAGGAGAGAGACCCACGGAGGAGGAGAGAGACCTGGAAAACGGCAATGCGTCTCAGAATGAAGACTTAAATCGCGGTGATTTGTTTTTTTCCCCCCTTCCAAGGCTGCTTTTTAATAACCCCCCTAAAACGATAGATGTCACAGTCCAGCGTCAGCGCACTGTGAGGGAGAAAGGTAAAAGTGCGGTCCGACGTCGCACTCCTCTTGCGCCTCGGTGTCACCCTCAGAGAAATCCTGGATGAGCGCAAAGTGTCAGCTTCAGCACCTGAGGAGAGGACAGCTCCGCTCTGCGTGCTCCTCCGGACCTCCTGTCCAAAAACTCTGCTTCAGCTTTTCATGTCAACACTTCCAGTCTGACACACACAAGTCTGGAAGAAGTCTAAACATCCACTGACTGGGAGAGATCCGCGACTGACTCTATGCTCAATATGTACCAGGGGCATTTACAGGTAAGGAGGCAGCCTCCTTTGGTTCATGATTTAGTTGTGATGGAGCAAGTGAAGTGATGTAACGGGGCGCACTTCTACATACAGCTGAGTTCATGTCAAGGGCATTTCATTTTTTTTAACCCAAGATCTATGAGGTAAACACGGTTAATAGACAACTAACTGCACGCTGACAACACAGACATGCATGGTGTTTATTTTTTCATCTCTTATCTAACCGAGGGACGTTTGCGCTGATTAAATACAGCTTAAATTGATCAGAGGGGATGATCTATGAATAATGACATACATTATAATCCAATATTCATTGAATCGGCAGAGAAAAAGAAAGCACCGTGGCGCGTCGATTGCACGTGCAGGTGCGTGGCAAACGTAAACAGGAGGTATACAAGGACAGGTTTCACAAAACATCATTAGTTTCTTAACATGCATGCTTATGTTGACGTGACGTCATGCAACCTGACGTCAGTTTTCATACAGCAGAACAAACAATATACTTTGTGTTACATCACAAGAAGAGACTGAGGCTCACCCCCAGACACCAAAAGATTGGGACTAGAGAAGGCACGAAATGACGGAATAACGAACAGCTTGATCATGCCTCAGCTATTTTCCCTCAGTACAAAACAGAAACTGCTCCCCAGAGCATCCGACACTGCATGTTTGATGTACAGTATAATCATAAACTGTCAGCTCATAGTGTAAAACAATAATCCTCCCACAGTGGTTAATGACAGACTTTTTTTTCTTTAGTTTAGCTTGCTGGATTGAAATGAATACTGTTGTTTGACAGAGATACTTCAGCTCCCAGACAAGCTGATTATGTAAGAAAAGACTGACTCAGTCGGAGCATTAAAGACCAGAATTGAATATTTCATGAGATATTACTCAAGCAGCAGGATTCATTGAAAAAGCATGAGGTGGTCAGCAGTTCTCGTCTGCTTGGTTAAGGGTCAATGAAAAGCCTGTGACACTGACTTATGCAAAAAGAAATATATATATAAATATAACCAAATCCTCTTTTAATCACAGTTTTCCATGTTTCATCCCATGATGTTTCAATGATCTCACACTTTATATGTTTATCCTCACATGCATGCGAGTCATTACACTGTGCCGTGTTTAGATCATACAACTGAAACACGATACTGCTCTTTACCAACCATTATATGGGGCTAATTTATCGACAAATGTCCAGTGAATGCAAAGCAGACACTCTATCTGTCGGTATTGGATCTCTCGCCATGGCACTCGCTTGTGTAACCGATGCATTTATCTTGATGTTGACACTTTCTCCTTTAAGTCAAGTGTGTGTGTGCTTGTGTGTGTGTGCATGTGAAATTAGAGCTACCAGAGTTGAGTGAATAATACAGCCATACCCTGGTCACATAGAGAGTGGAAATAATGCTTGTCTGTGTGAGGACTTGGGTGGGGTTTGTGATATCATGACAGACAAATATACAAACTGTGGCTGGGATTTATCTCTATGGAACTCTTGAAGTAAATGGTCAGAACACACACTCACATCGTGTTTCATAATTTACCAGTGTTTCCGTGATGTTTGTGCAAAATGATGTGTTTGAAAAAGACTAAATTAAATCGCACGCTTTCAGAGCGCTTTCCTGAAATGATCTGCCCTCTTAAACCTTTATTTTTACATAATTCAGTGCATGTTTGAATGCAGGCTCGGTGCATAAATCATTGAGGGTTGTGTGTCTCCATAGCTCGGAATTTGAAATGAGGCGCACACTGTACACATTTCTTGATGTAACAGCGATGCAGCAGTCAATCGGTTATAATCGCTATCAGATATCCTTCCTCACAGTAGATACACTTGTAAGTCCTTATTTATTACACGACTGTCAGTCAGACAGTTTTATCAGCTTATGGTGTTGCAGCTCAGGCAGGCTGACTGTGGGGACAAGATAAGGATGTCCCATCACTCCCTCTATTTTCCAGTGTATTTTTTCATTTGTTGACCTTCTCATTCCTCTGTGACCTGCTGTATCTGTACATGTGGCAGTATGATCCATGGATCATGAGGTTTTCCATGAACATGCAAACATTTTTGCGTAGTTGCTGTGATTCCGCGCACAGTGATACAATATTGGATGGATTAATCTTGGCAAGAGCTCGATGAAGATCGCCAAATCTCATCCTCATGTTTGGCATGTGTAGATTGACTGCATGAGTAAAAAAATCAGAGTTTGGTGCGTTGCTCGCAGGAATAAAACGCTGAACTCTTTTTCTCTAACCATGCTTTTCACATGAGAACTTGAATAAAGGTTTTGTCAGCATCCTACAGTGGCAGCAAAGTGCATGTTGTTCCTTTTCTTTGTGAGCAAAGTATCGCCTTACCGTATCAAGTGTTGGAAAAGATTGATGCAGTTAAAGGAAGCGATTCAGAGGTGTGGATGTCAGCCTCATTGCTCTTTCTGTGAAGGTGCAACTGAAGATGCTCCGAGGCAAGCTGATTCAGCACAGCTTCTCATCTCTTTCAAACGAAAAGCCAGAAGAGATATTGTTTCTGTCAATGTACTGTATGGTTCTGCTTTGATGTACTACATATGCTGTAAGAAAGACCTTGAAAATTTCACCATCCATATTCCCTCCGCTGGCACGTTCCCAGAACATTTTGATGTTATAGACGTTATGTACTGTAATTGCTGTACTGGTTCCTTACTTCGGTATTCATGTTTACAGTGAATCTAATTACGGCACCGTTTGTGCCATGTGTATGAAATACATCCTGGCTTAATGGAAATGATGCTTCAAGGCCTTTGGATATTTGCTCTGTTAAGCGCAACATGATTACGTAATTTGATTACCATATTCCAAGTCCCCCGGGGGTAAAACTTGGATGGATGCTATGGTTGATCAGACGTAGATCAAGTCTCTTAAGATGGCAATCGTTCACACCATCTTTTCATTAATCTCCTGTTTAAACCGTGCGGTTTGTTGGGTGAAAGATTATTTGTTTGTAGGTTGTCCTCAAATACTCTGTGAGAGTAAATATGCCACTGATACAATGTTAAAAAAAAAAGTCGCTGAGCTGTTCAGAATCAGTTTTCTTGATTTGCATTTCCTGTTTTCTGTTCCATTTAAGTGGTGTGGATATTTGTGTATTAACATAGTGCATGCCTCTGTATTTTTGTTTTTTCCCCGAGTGTGACTTGTCAAAAACTCTCTCTCAAGGGACACTAAAGTCCTGACAGATTCTCGGTACTGGAGCCCCCCCCCCTCCCCTAACCTGACTTCATAGACAGGCTTGATACACATTAAAATGCAGTTAATTAGCATAATCAGATGTGTTTTTATGAAATGCAAAATAACATTTCCGAAGTACTGATGATGTAGAATATTCCAATCAACGCTAAAAGAAACATTAAACAGTGTTTAATGGAAGCAAACCTTTTGAGGAGATGTTGCAGAATAAACAGAGTGAAAAAGAGAGCAGAGCAATCAATCAAATCGATGAGTTGACATACAAGTCAACCGAGCAGCGCAACACCAGCAGGAGTCTATGCAAGCATGCATCACATGCCACGATATACAGGCACCCATCAGTCACACAGCCCACCGGGCCACATTTGTAGATGTTGGCTTCTAGTTTAAGTCTTCTAAAGCTCTGCCTTTTATTCACCGTGGCTTCACTGAGAAGCTTTCATCCAGAATTCTCACACAGCAGTGGTGGTCAGCCAGAGGTATAACAAAGGGCTCCCAAACGTTTTTCCACAGAGGCTGTTTTAAAGTCTCCTTGATTTAATGAAGCATGGTCTTGATTAAGAGTGATTTAATAGGCCTGACTATTTCAGGAGTCGGGATAATGAGTGAAATCAGGTGGTATCCGGCTGGAACGAAAGCTCCACAGACAAGTGCTGCTCTCCTTGTTGAAGACGTGACTAAATGTCTACAAAATGACGTTGCGCAAAGGTGTTTGGTCACTGTGTATTGCAGCCTAGTGTCAGGAAATAGTGAGAAATTAGTAATGTCTCAAAGTAAGTATTTTAGTGGCATATTATGATGTGAAATGATACATTTATATGATACATTAAAGATGTTTGCTGTTTGCTTTAACATTTTAATATTTGGTTCAAATATCAAAACCGCATACCCACATGATGTTGACATGATAGTGTGGTACCAGAATAGATTAGTGATGGTGCTGTGAGTACATCATGTTTGTTTAAATGGCATGTGTGAACCATTTTAAATAACTTCCTGCAACCTTGTGGCCTTATTGGTCAAGAGCATAAATTCGACATTATACAGAATAAGGCCGTTATTTCCAGTGTTACGAGCAGCAAGCACCATGCTGATTTTGCTTTGCAGCTTTGACCTTCACAGTGTGTGTTCAATGGGATTCTGGTTTTGACAGGAGGTGGCAGTTTTTAGTGTGGAATGGTGGAAAATGAAATTTTTGCATCCCTGAATGAATTCACGCGCTGTAACTGTACTCTGATCCCACCAGAACTTGCATAAATCATCACAACATCTCCATTACTACGTTACTATGTTTGCAAGTGTGACATTTGAAGGTGCTGCGCGGCCAATCCCAATCAGGAAATGCAGAATCATGTTTTGCATTTCTCTGTGCTCATAAATAAACAAATGTTGAGGCCAGGTAAACAACCCAAAAAGGATTTTCATTGTCTCATTGTGCTTACCAAGGCAGCTGGCATAGAGCCCTCAATCATTGGTGACAGTGGGGGGGGGCATACTGGGAGTCTCTCCTCCTCTCCTCCTCCTGCTTGGGTAGTTAAGACTCTAAAGAGGCGCTGAGCAGCTTGTGGAGCTTGTAAAGCGGACCAGAGGGAGACTAAGAGGGATTCAAGCGTACATCAGCAGCAGTTGTGCTATAAGCTGATTGAGCAGACAGTGGTTGTTGTTTTAGCGCCCATAGCAGAAGATTTGGTCACTTTTAACACCCACCCATCCTATAAAATAATTAGACATGATCATCGGGAAGCGATGTGGGTGTGAATGATGAGAGAGGATATGAGAGATATTTGATGAAGAGGCGCTATTGTTATGGTGCTCACAGTCATTTTATGCTATGTTTCTATTTATTTAATGTACATTATAATCAAGTCTGTAATCTGTAATCATCTGTAATCTGCCCCCGAGAGTCGTAATTTCACATGATGAATTCCTGCTGTGTGACGGAGATGAAATCAGGACCTCCTCGGTCTCCGTCATACATTGTGTCTGCGTGTGAGACCTTGTGTCAGTCACTCTACCATGCATGAGAGTCTAATCCATGGTTAACATCTTGATTTAACTCTGACAAACTGTGAGACTGGATTTCCTGAGTGTTCGCCTCCCTTCATTATTCTCTCACAAAGTAGACTGTTCGATTATAAATATGTGTTTTCAGACTGTTTGCATCAACTTGTTTATGTCTTCAAATAAATTTAGACAGGGATTCATAAACTTACCTTTCTTCACTTCATAAAGTGAAGAAAAATGTGGCCCCCTACAACGTATGCCTTCATTGTTCTGCATGTGAATCTACGCTGTAAGCCTATTAATAGCCTTGCATGTTTCTTGTCCAATCACTGATGCTCTGCTAAAAGGTTACCACAAGTCAATGGAGAAGGAGGCTCTGTTTACATACTTGATATAACATCTGTATACTGTTATTGATTATTTTGGTTTGTGCCACATTATAGATTTTCTCTGCCTGACATTTATCAGTTTGAGAGACAGGAACCTTCAGCATTACAAGACATATATTCTCACACAGTCTTTGCTATTGTAAATAATGAGATTGAACCCTGATCGGTGCTTTAAGATTATGTAAATCAGCTGTTTGTGAAATGGCGTAATGTTGTAGTGAAGTGGCCTCGGGATAGTCAGTCATGTTCTGATGTGTGAAACAAGATTTGAAGGTGGAATTGTCCGGGGGGGAGTTGATTTGAACATACAGTACACGTATGAATATTATTACCGAAGCTTCATAAGTAAAAACAGGCTCCAACTACAGCTGCACTTTGGGAAACGCTATCAACATTTCTGAGAGCTAACAAACCGAGTTCACACTTCTGGCACAACATTACTAATGATAGTGCTAATAATCTTAAACATGTGTAAACACATATCTTTTGATATATTGACAAAAACAACATGTCCAAGGCCACAGTATAACCTCTATCTTTCAAAATAAAGTGAATCCAATTAAAGAGCAACAAGACAGATCACTGGAAAGGAGAAAAAGTCATCCTCCCTATGGAGAGGTGATGCAGCCACTCTACAGTACACAGATAAAGTCTCCTCAGTTTTCACTGGATTTGTTGAGACTCTAAAATTGTACTTTCCACTTTTTCTTTGTAGTTTTATAAAACTCTAATACATCTTGGAGGTACATGCCTTGCACCAGATACCAGAGATGTACTGAGGTAGAGATGTGCAGCTTTTTGCAACTAGGCACTCCCATACCTGTTTGCAAGATAAACAGTGGCGTCACGCTGTATGTCAAACCTGCGTTGCTTATTTGACGCTCAAACAAACTCGTACATTTGAATTTTGACAAGATAAATAATGCATGATAAATAATGGCGTCGCGCTGTATGTCAGACTTGTGTTGCTTATTTTACGCTCAAGCAAACTTGTGCGTCTGAGTTTTGACAGAAAGGGTGACAGAGGATAAGTGTTGTAGCAGCTCTCAAGCATTTGGACGACATTAGTCTCAGACTGAATGTCATGGGGCCACCGCGGTCTGAACTCCAACACACACACATGCACACACCAAATGTCAACACAGTGTAGCAGGCTTTCTCAAACAAGAAGCCTGTATCTGAGAGGGGCTATAATCAATGTGAAGCACCCAAATTCACAGCTTTACAGCTCTACATCCTGCTCTGTTGGTAAAATTCCTCTGGGTGTCTTTCTGCTCTGAGTCTGTTAACACGGCAGCCCTCCCAGGCCCACATGGAAAGTCCCCTGAGCTACTGTACAAAGCCACATTCTTCCTACCACAAAAGTAGGCCAAGCCCAAGCATCTTTGTTACTGGGAGCAGAGGGCTGTGCAGAAGAATGGTTAGCCCATCCATCTCTCTCGCCCAACCCATTCATAACAGTCATTCTCCAACAGGGAATTAATTTGCTCTAGAAACCAGGCGTCTCAGTGCCGGAGTGGAGAGAGCATGTGTTTGGTCCTCTGGGGAGATGAGCTATCATGGATGAGAGCTGTTGATAAACAAATATGCACTTCGCTATGGCAGACGCAAGCAGGCTTTTCACCTAGATATGTAAAGGGACTGCCCAGCGATGAGTTAGTGCCGCCCCTCTTTGTACATTTACAAAATATGCAGATTGTGCTCCACATCTGTGACTCTACTGTACACCAAACACTAATTCAACTGAGAAAAACAATTTGGCTATGTTTCTTCTTGAACTGTACTTTTATAATACTTCCACTACTCTGAATAGCAATCATAAAGATAATTAGGGATGGTTTATTATCACTGAGTCAGTTAATCATTTATAAAATGCCAGAAGGTGCCAGAAATGTCTTCAGATGTGTCCTCTTTCCTCCAACTAACTGTCCAAAGTAGCAGTCGGTCAGTTCACCACTTTGGTCCAAACTGAAATATTTCAACAAATATTTAGAGAATTATGTACAAATATTCATGGTTCCCAGAGGACGATCCCCTATAACTTTAGCGATACACACTAAAACAGGGGATATTGAAGTCTCACACTGTCTCACACACAAAATTGGAGACGTTGTACAGTTCATAGCATTTTGTTTTTGCAGTGTTCTTAGTATCAAAAGCATTTTCGGTGGGCTAAACCGCTATAACGATCTCCTCCTCACTGTTTCCACAATATCAGCATGCAGCTTTCTCTTTTGAGCTCCCAGTTGCTGTGAAGTTTGTTATAGATCTTCAGCTTTCCCACAGAATTCATTGTGATCTTGGAGATATTCTAATTTTCCTGTAGCTGCATCATCAGGCCAAGAAAAAGGTCATTAAAATGTCAGTTTGACAATTGTTTATTTTATTTTCTATGTCCAAATACCTGCAAAGCTAACAATGTTTTCCAGATGTGTTATGATGTTTCTATATGAGCTCTGAATAAAGATATTTATCACGTTCACAAAATGTTCAAACGGATCTTATTTCCTGCTGCCTAACCACTCAAATCTGAATTAATTTCTTAAAACTTATACAATTAATGCAGTTAAAATAAGCAGATGCACTCATGTTTGATATGTTTGCCTCTCTCTTTGTGCTTTTAATGACTCAGAAGCAACTCTAAATGTGGATGGATAGGGAGGACAGATTCACACATTGAAGTGCGATACATCCAAGGCTTTTTCTACACAGGGAACACATGAAACACCGTTCTTGTCTTCATCACGGCTCATTCTCTGTTTTGCTGGGAGAATCAGTTTTTGCGCCTCGGGGAAGAGATACGCATCTTTTGATTTGCCGACTCCCGACATCCTGCCTCTGGATTTGAACCTGGCATCTCTATCTTCACCCTCACCCCTACACAATAGCGCTTCCTCCTCAGTGACGGTGATCTTGTCAGATAATTGCAGGAGAATGCTCAAGAAATTAAATTTTTTTAAAAAACAAGGTCTGCATATTATCACAGCAATTAGTGTGTACCCACAAATACTAATTACCTGCCTCTCATGAACACTACTAATGACAATTTCAACACTCTCCATCACAGCCCTGTACTTACAACTGAGCACTACCCTGCAGTTTACAGCAGGGAAAAGCAAGCTGTTTGCAGAGAAGTCAAAACAATGAAACATAAACTGATGCTGCTCTAATTTCCCTTAAATTAATTTCAAGAGCTTTTTGCCGCATGAACCAATAATTTGTCTCTCCAACGCTCTCTTGTGTAAGACCGGAGTGGAAATAGGAATCTTTGATGTTATTCGTACACGCTGAATGAAGGATGAAGTGAGGAGGATAATGATACTAGGGCTGGAAAAAGTGGCAATTTAACATTTTTTGTGCAAAGACGGGCAGAAAAAAATGTGAATATGGAATTTGTTTAGTGTTTTGCAGTGGATGGCTTTACAGCTGTGGGAGTAATGGAGGTAAGGAGGAGGAAAGGTCAAATCATACCACTTCCCTTCAGTTTATCTCTTCCTGTATAAGTTTGTCTGCTGGGGAGTGAGTGAGGGTGCCATGCATTTCTATAAATACCAGTGAGACGTGCGGTTAATGAATTCCCTGGCAGGAGTTGAGGGCTGGGCTGCAGGGCGGAGCGCAGAGAGGAGCAGGGTGTACAGATGGGATGTATGCACAGTTCAAGGGTACACCAACTGGGAGGTCTAAAGGCAGGAAGGTTTTCGTTAGCAGGAGCAGGACAGACTCCTCGCCTGCAGCTGTCCCATGGGCCTCCATCTCAGTTTGACTGTATGTGCAGCTCGGTTCCCGCACTGTATGTGTGCAGGTTGTGTGTGTGTTTTCCAGATGTACATAAAATACCTGCATCTTACTGTGTGCATGTGTGCGTCTGTATGCCTGTGCGGATGCTGGCGTGTTCACACAAGTGTAGGTAATGAGGCAAGGCACGGATGTGTGATTCATATTTCTCCACATGACAGGGACTCTAGCGGTATGCCAGAGACTAGGTCGAAGGCCCTGCTCCCCTACTGACGTGTCTCCATACATGCAGGGAACGAACAATTCTTCTTGGCAGCCAAGTGAACAATGATATATCTGTGCTCATGTGATGACGCAAGCATCAAAGCTGGCATGGGTTTTCTCCTGAGGGTCAATTTACTACATAAAATTATGTATGTTCTATATGTACGGACAAAGATTGAAATATGTTTCTGGCCTGACTTTAAACATTGTTTTATAAGTTATGAGAAAAAACTAGCAAGTCAAAAACTTTGCTAAGAGCCAAACATCAAGCAAGTGCAACAACATAAGACATAGCTGTCAGCCAATATTACTTAATAGTCCAACAGCAAGAAGCCCAGCTCAGTGCCTGTCTTTCCTTTATTTCACAAAGCTGTCACCAACTAAAAGTCAGGCTGAAATTTGCTCCTGTCTGGCAGTCTCTCACTCAGTCATTCTCTGTTTTTCTCTTCTTAGCTTGCTCGGTCATCCTCTTCAGTCTCTTCGCCTCTGCCACGCTTTGCCCCTGCTGAGCCTGGGTTAAGTTGCCCACTCGCCTGGCTCCAATTCTGGCATCCATTCTGCCGTAAATTCCCATCTGCATTCTCCCCTACCTCGAGCCTGTCCGGTGGTCCAAAACGCCTGCGGTGCAAACACTAACACCCGGTGCTCTGAGCTCAAAGTCTGGGCAGCACACCTAGCATTACAGTTCGCAGCGGTTAACCTTACTGTGCATCAGGAAACTCTAGTTGAGGCAAAACAGCCAGAAGACATCAGAGAGAAAACTAGAAAAAAAGTTTTCTGCATAAAATATGATTAAGTTTCAAAATTAGTGACATGCTGAAAAGCATTACAGATGTCTACTGACCTGGAGCCCAGTTATATAGTGCAAGAAGAGCCATATGGTACACAGAGTGGGGAATGGCAGAGACAGCATTCACCCAATTAGTTAGTGTCACATCAAAATGAATACAAAATGTTATTTTATGGTAGAAAAGTTACATAATGTTGCTTTAATAGGTTTTCTAGAGTGGAGCACCCGTATTTGCAGAAGTGAAAGCTCTGATCCTGCCTGTGATATCCTGTGTGCTGCATTAGTTGGAAATATTATAAAATAACGAGTCCCATCAGTGAGTGAGTGAGTTTAGTTTTGTTTATTGAAAACTACTAGTGCACTATGCAGGCATGAAAACTGAGACTGTAACCACGTCCTTAAGACCTAATCGACCTGGGCATGTGAGTTTGTTCTAATTTTAAAAAAATAGATTAGAGTTTTACTGGCATACGTTTTACCACCCTTTGACAGTACTCCAGTGAAAACATACATTTAGATGGTGGACTATGACAGAGAGTTTCACACCCACGTGGAAAGTGAGCAAGTGATGTGAAGAGGGGAGAAAACAATGGCGCTGTATTTTCAGTGGGAAGATGGGAAGATAAACAAATGTTCTCAAATATGACACAACATTTTAGATATTTGGTGAAGAGGCAAGAGAGTGCAAAGACAGGAGCACACACGCACTCTAGACGTAACCGTAAAACCAAGGAACATCTCACTATTTGTCCTTGTTTATAAAAAGGTATCTGTTCATTGCCACAACCCCTTATCTCCTGTGGCAAAATGAACGCTGTTCCATTGTATCCTCCAATTCATTCGTCTCTCAGCGTAATCCATCACTGACAGAAGCAATGAGAGTGTAGGTATTTTCCGTGTGGCTGTGACTGCATCCGAGGAAAAGGCCTGTGTGTCAGTCAGGAGCCTGTTGTCTATGGCAATGACCAGTTCACGTAATATAGACACCAGCGCTTGCTGCTATTTTTGGGCTCTACAAGCTGTGTGTGTGTGTGTGTGTGTGTAGTATGTTGTGTCGGATCATCACACACTCTCACTTAGAGGAAGTGATTAGATCGATACCGTTGGCCCGTCTCCCAAGCCTCTTTGCCCTTTGCGGCAGCTCATAGAAATTTAGTGATACTATATACAGTAAATAATGTCACATTTGGGTATCTCAAGCTGTCATCACAATATACTTTATCCCTTCAGGGACCATTTTGTCTAGTCTGGTCTGAATTATTGAAAAGTGAGAAAAATGTCTTAAAAACCAAGCGCAGTGTTCTACAAGCATTAAAAATTGAGATGACTATGTTTTCCCTAAAGTGCCACAAGAAGAAACAAGCAGCAGTCCATCAGTGAGATACTACTATAAGAATGACATTGTGGTTGCACACATGCTGGATTATGCTGGATCTACATCTAGGGTTTTCGGCATACCTACAGTGTCGACGTGTGTTATGATTTAGGCTATGCTACAGCACCGTAGATGGGTAAAAATGTAACTACGTTGGAGCATCTATGGAGTTATCACATGGAGACTATGACTGGTCATCTTGGGCTGCTTGTGTCTTCTCCTACAAATTTCTGACGGCGGCGGAGGTTGTCCGGAGTGAATACAACATGAGGCAAGTCCAAAAAAAGGCTCAGTTATCCTCTTCTTTGCTGTAACAACAATCAATGACTGAATGGAACGGTCTCATATTCATTCACGAAAAAAAACGTACCTCCAACGTTCGTGTCATGAATCAAATAAGGTAAACATGATACAGCTCAATCACGTACAACAAACCTATCAAGTGTCGCAGTGCTATCAACAGCCGCAGGTATCAGGACACCCAACTTTCCCCTCACGTTAAATGACCCCAACTCATACAAACGTTTCTGTGTGCTAGTGAGGTTTTAATCTTTAGATAACGACGAGGATCCAAACTAAAAGGGCATTGCCCAAATCTATTGCACGTATTCCCATCTGGGAGATTCCCAGTATAACCACTGTCCTCTAATGGTGGTCATGTGTGCAGCTCTGCTGGATCAGAGGGGAGTTAAGCGCCTCGCTCAGGTTCACCTTGATAAGAACCGGGGGGGGGGACTTTACACAGGTCTAACTCATTACTTTTTTTCAGTCAGTCCAGCGGTCAAAATCAGTAACAAAATGTTACTGAAGTAACAAAATGTCCTCTTTGTCAAAGCACCAAGCTCCTCCATTAAGAGTTTAATGCTTATTATCTTTAGCATTTATCTAACGAGTAATACATTAGGAAGCGTGCATGTCAACTGCAATGAAGTGATAAAATAAGACAAATTAAAGATGCAAAACAAGAGAGAGAGAGAGAGAGAGAGAGAGAGAGAGAGAGAGAGAGAGAGAGAGAGAGAGAGAGAGAGAGAGAGAGAGAGAGAAGGAGATGGAGCAGGTGGAGATGGTACTGATATGATATATGTTAATACTGTGCAGCCAAACACACATCTAAATGTCTTAAGATAACAAAGAAGCATGCAGCGTGTAGTCATTCAGTCAAATTCAAGTTCAATGAACACAAAACACAATTTCCTGTTCACAATTTGTTTGTATTACAGTTATACATTAATATGTTCATTAATAAAGACCTAGTTGCTTTATTATGTTTTAGTTCAAGCAGATATTGGATTTATTTCGCTCAGTATAGCCTTCCCCGTGGCTCCTGTAAATCCCATCTGTGCCGTTATGCCTCCTTTTCAGAAAATCCTCCTCACAAACCTGCCAGTTGCACATAGCGTGACCTCAGTAAATCCAGTGGCATACATAAACTTCCTCTGTTAACGTGTCTCCTCATATTATACGCAATCCTCCCTTAAATGCATAGACACTAAGGAGAGAGGCGCACCTTGCAGACTCGTACAAATGGCAAGTAAAACTGTGACCCCAGCCTGGTGCATCTGCTTGATAAATACTGTATACTGTGTCTGTTTGGGGCACACATCAAGAGCCTTAGTAAATCTGGCCCACAGTGTTCAATCCTGTTAACTTCACACTTACAAATGCCCGCATCATTTGGTAGAGGATAGTGTTAGAGACCGCCACAAGCATGCATGCCCTCTGTATTTGACTGTTTTTGTGTTGTGAATTTGTTTAATGCTTAACTTTATTGTGGCATTCAAGCAGGAAGTGTTCCAGTTCATTAAAAATTTTAATAATACATGCCCTGATTTTGTCATAATCACCCAAAAGTGCCACCACAAATCCCTAAATTAGGAATACTAACTGATTCAGCTGATTTTGCACCCTTGGAGAGTTCTCAAAATAAAGTAAAATGCATCTGCACTGCATTCTGTGCAAAGCACATCAGCTCTAATTAATGCCCTGCAGCATGAGAAAGTGACGTGGCTCAATCATGAAGGCCGAAGGGGGGGAAAAAAACGCACCGATGCACACTATGGGCTGCACTACGTGGAAGCCTTTGGATGGATGGAAATAAACTTCCAGTAAAGATAATGACTCACAATCCACTTCTATTTCTGGACTGCTGAAATCTGCACTGTGATTCATCTCAGTGAATTATTACCTTTGACAATCATCTAATAATGTATCGACGTTCAAATGCTGTATCGCAAGGTTATTTTTGAAAATCAATTAAATGCATAATCATCGAAAGGAATGAACAAAGGTTCATTTAGAGTTGAGTCAAGACTAAAGGATATGTCTTGTTCCAGTTTACCAAAGATAAGTGAGCTGCTGAGATAAGAGTTGCATGTCTGTGGTACTTAAAACATACCGGTAGCCAGAGGAGTATTTTCTCAAGCGTGGCACTTTTTGTTTCCAGCTCAACTAGAGAAGAATCTATACAGTCCAATGAAAAGGTCGTAAAAGACTTGAGCTCAATTGGGTGCAGTCAGGCAGTGAAGCGTGGTTCAACTGAATAATTTTAAAATGACTTTCCCAAATTGACTATACAACTGGTCTAAAGTGGTCTTTAACTGCAGGCCATGCATCTCACAGAAGAAGTTTTTTTTTTTTTTTTTATTTCTTCCTAACCTAAACCGAAAAAACAATGACCATATCATCCTCTAGTGGCACTGCTGGAAAGATGAATGCTTCAAATTAGAGAGAATCCGGCTGTCTCCTATCATATCATTGTCATCATGAGGAGACATTTCCAACCTTGAGCAAAGACCACTCAAGAGCGTAACCTTTATACTTTCAGCATTTCTCTATATGTACTCCACTCCCTCACCTTACCCAACCTCAAGAATGCTATCACGTCAATTAAAGCCTATCCTGGAGCTATCATATAACCCAGGGTAGTTAGACAGGCTGCCACAGAAAAGGTCAGTCACAGCTTTAACAATGGTGCAGAAAGAAATAAAGACACAGAGAAGATAGAAAGGTGTTGTTGGGAATGAAAGGTGCATCTGACACAAATCAACAGCTGCTCAGTCTAGTACTCATATTCAGTTTTCTTAGATTTTTTTGAGATTATCACAAAGAATGTTGAGACTTGGAACATTCTTCTTCTTCTTCTCTATATGATCTCTATATGTAATTTACTGTCCAGTATTCAGTGCTTAATTCAGCCCAAGCAGCAACCTCCATGGCTGTAAAGTGAAACGCAGTTACTCAAGCTGCAACAAAACAGACAGTCTCGTCATGGATATGATGTCCACGTTTACTTGTATACTGTCTATGATTTAGTCCCATCACTTTTGGCCATTGCTGAGGACAATGTTCACTTGCACCTACAGATGACTGCAGTTCAATCAACACCCAAAGATGTAATTTCTAAACGAGGGTTAGGGTTACTAACTAACTTTTAATGAATATCTGGAGTAAATGTTACAATCCAGTCCAGGAGTCCTTAAGAAAAGAAAAGAAAAGAAAAGAAGAAACACACACACACACACACACACATGTATATATATATACAACTTATAGAACGTATAACTGATAAGGAAATAAAATAACGTTTGAAGTTGAAGTGGATGCATTCACTAATCCAATGCATCCTTCCTTTTATCTGCATTATTTCAAAGTCAGACGGCTTTCCTCTGTCCCTTTTTGTGCACAGATCCTGTAACAAAATCCATGCACATACAGTATGCTGCTCCTTCTATCCATAACAGACAGCAGTGTATGTTTACTGTAAATTCAAATGAGCAACTCAGAGGTACCCAGAAAGACATGCATAATATTAATAAAAGCAGCAGCAGGTTCCAGCTCCACAAAACCTATTAGAGCATTATTATTACATAGCATCAGCTTTTTTTGTTAATGTAAATCAGTCTGTCATGCACTACAGAGGATGTGTTTGTGCTTTGAAGAGCGAGATAATGCGTGGTATTTTCACCACGTTGTCGGCAGTCTCTTTTATGGCTAACAGCTTCAATAAGCGGCTAAAAACTGTAAGAGAAAAATAGTATATACTGGAGACATGAGATGGTTGCCTCTTCACAGCGTGTTCATTATCACACGGTTTGTTCCTCTCTGCATTCATTTTCTGGACAAAGTTTTCAAAAGGCAGCCAGACAGAGCGGAGATGGAAACTCTCCAGTCTGGCAGAGGGTAAGAGATGGTAACAAACTAAGCTGTATGACGTGATTACATGCGTCTCTGAGCCCCTTGTGTAATCAGCACCGCTGCCCACATCTAATCTTGTGTGAAGAGCACCCTCCACAAACCACCACACCCCCAGCACGCACACCCACACACATACATACACACAAAACCATCAGGCCATTCTAGATGACCAGTAAAGAAATTGTCCTTTGATGATGAACTCCTCAGAGTAGTGATTTGCACTGGAAGTGTGATATTTATATAAAGAAACAGCAGCATCCATCGCTCATCAGAAATAACAGCTTGAGTCTACTTGAGTGACCAACATTAGAAAATCTTACTTCTTTTCTGCTGAAGGTAGCTCGTTATACTGGCTGCTAGGTTACAGGATGTGTGTTATCAAAAGTGTTTATTCAGGGTCCAAGGCCAGGTCAAGCAGGTTTTCTCACTATAGTTGATGAAGTAATGCTACCAACGACTTGCTGACAAAAATAAAAATCTGAAAAGGGCTGCGTTAGTCTCCAGTTGTAGAAATAGGAACATAAATTGACCACACACCTGGAAGCTATTGTGAAATCTGAGATCTCCCGATCGATGGTGGGGCACAAAGCCAGCCTTGGCTGTGGATGTTGTGCTGAGGAATCCCTGGCTTGTTCCCTCAGTGAATATCTGTTTCCATGCAGAGAACATCCTTCTCACTCTGAATTGAACATTATTTGACTTGCTGTCATGTCTTAGCAACCAAAGAGGAACGTTTGACCATTCCTTTCGACAGAGCTATGAATCAGCTTCGTTGAAATGGCATGTCAGCGTGACGCTTTTATCAAGAACTCTTGGATTTTACTATACAAGCACATCACCCCGCCATAACCTGGCAAGGAAGAGCATCTGGTTAAGTGGGGTGATACGTGTGTTCGCCAGAGGGTGAGATCAGAAAAGATTAGCCTGGTTACATGTGATACTAATGGGCTGCATTGTGCTGATTCAATGTTTGTTGATGGATGAAACTAGCGATTTCTTGGCTTGCTAGTGTGACTGGCTGCTGCTTAGTTTTAAAAGGAGTTAAGGGACAAAGAAAAATGTCCCGTGGGGGGAGGGGGGCACACAGTGTCTGAATCTGCCGTAGAAGCCATCAGGAGCAGCAAATGAAACCTAGTGAGCCAGAGTGCAGAGAATTAGGGGAAGAAGTGGCAATACAGCTGCCGTCAGTATCTCACCTTGCACAGCTACTCTGCATGAAAGGCCGTAGTCTCTCATTTTCGTGATGTTCGGCTTAGTGCTAGCAGTCATATCAGCACATCAGTCTTCTTCTGATAAAGGGCTCAGGGGGAAAATCCAGCCTGGTCTGAGTTTTGACAAAGATAGATGGCATCACACTGGCACTGCTTTTTGCTGCCTTCTTTACTTGCAATAAATGATGCGAGGCCACAGTGCCTCTCGATCAGAGCTTGATTTACTGCCACAAATTTCAAAAGTGATAAGTGCTGATTTTAAGTAAAGACCCTTAAAATGTTTAATCAGGACAGTGACACATCACCTCCCCAGATGACAGATTCATGGCTGTATATTATAAGTGTGGCGACCCTATGTGTTAGTCAGTGTCTTGCTTCCATTGAGATCAATGGCACGGTGGGCATTTATCTTCTAACGGATTCTTATGATTTTGGTGGACGGGTAATGAGCTGCCTGTGGGCGTCTCGTTTTCTTTCTGTCTTTGTCACAATTTCTCTTTATCAGACACACCGCTGCTCCAACATAATCTCTACACCCACACCGGCCCCCAAACACACACTCAAATATCCACACACAGGAAACACTGAAAGAGTAGAAATCCTTTCCCATTGTAAAGCATTTTCACAATAGAGAACCATCTATAACAGCTGGCAGTTCCCATTTAAGGCATGCTCCTCTCTGTGGGTCATACTTCAGTTTGATAGATTTGTACTATTACAATGCGATGATCACAATAGAGCCATTAGATGGTTGACTGCATCCTTTCTTAAAATGAAATGACTTTGCATGCCTTGCAGGTACAGTGTCATTGTAGGAAAGTCTGAAAAATTAATTTGGTTTTTTGTGTCCGGAGAAACAGAAGTTAGAAGTGACAAGTAGCTCTTTCATTCAAACTCCTGAAATTTTCCACCATAAAGATGACATGAGGTCATCCACTTCACTCAGTTGAACAGCTCACATTGACTGGACTCGCTGAACTTGTCCAGGAAATGCTTTTAAAACATCAGCCACCACAAATGATTTGCTAAGTGCACGATGGCTGCCTAATGGCTCCCGTGGATGTAGCCTTTACATTAAGTTTGTAAAACATTCAAGGCTTTGGCATCTTCTTGAAACTTAAACTTAATTATAACTCCTCAAAGTTTCTAAGCTGATAAACAGCAATGGGAGATATTTTACTGTAAAATTCCCCCACGAAGCCCTGTATTCAGTATGTTCAGCTCAGTTCAAGATGAGGCTATTACTGTATATGCAAATGTGGCCACAGTCACCACTGGCCCATATAACTAATTTTGTCATTCTAACATAAAGCAATGCTAAAAACAGAAATATTGTCTGACAGTGGCTATCAAAAACTTGTAATTCATCATTTTATTAAAGTTAAAAGGGCTACTTTTTCCCCTTAGTACAAGTTTGTTCTATAAATATCAAGTATTTCAAAAAGGACAATGTGTTTATGTGTTACAAAAAAATATGCAAGGAAGACAGAAAGACTTGAAAGAGATGGAAAAAGCTGATGCTTGCAGTCTGAGGTGTGATTCTGTCTTGTGTTTCTGTGTTTTACCTAATAGCTTTTTAAAATGTTTGCTTAATCACTTGGATCTGTCTGTGTACTGAAAGTCCAAAAAGCTTCCTGGCTTAGTTTTACTGATAACAGTATCGGCCCAAATAAGCGTTTGTCCAGATAGTGTGTTTAGACGAAATGTCTGACTGGAACAAACTGTCCATTCAGTTCAGCGCTATTACTTACAATGCAAATACAAATTGAAATTAAATTTGATGTTATATAATTTCCAGGAACACACAAGAATCTCATGATATTAAAAAGAAAAATGCACATCACGGTGGAAGAAATTCTCCATGAAGGACTGATGAATGATTATGGTCATATCCTCAAGTAGTCAGATCTTTTTATGGTATGCAAATGGGTGCATCTAAAGAGTATTCATTTCCTCTCACAGCATGGGTGAGCATCCTCAAACAATAAGCCATTACTGGCAGCCTATCTTGTTTGCACAGCAGGACCTCGATCCATTCCAGTGAGGATTGGTGAACGAGAGGCAGACTGGGTGACAGAGAGGTGGGGTTGGGTGTCAGGGCCTTCAGAGAGACAGTGTGACACCGCACTAATCAGGGTAGGGGTGCGCAACGTGTAACATCATTTCAAGGGGGGGGGGGCTACACTTGACCTAGGATTGCTCATTAATGCGTATAATAAACACTGACTCCTACCATTTATTCATTTTCACATTTTCCCTTCCACATTTGATCAAATTCAACCATCTGTGAGGTACTCTTACTTGAAAAACTTTGTTGCTCTTATGAAGAGCTTTAATGGGCGGCTTTTGAATTGTTTGGGTGTGCTGAGGGGCTGTAATCAGTGAGTCACACATACTGGCAAGCAGGAAAAAACTAACTCAGGCTTGAGGTTATAATGGGATTTTGGTCAGAGCTGACTGGTAAGTAAGACAACGTCTAAAAAAGAAGGATCAGGTTAGAAATCGGACATGATCAGCAGGCTGGGAGGTTGGTGCTGATGCTTGCACATAATGACTTGTTCCCTGGTCCTCCTCCTCCCTCCTCCTCCTCCTCCTCCTACCAACAATTCTGTATTCCTGCAACTGCTGTTTTCAAAGGCTTTAATTGGCCAAAGTCACTCAAGGTAACAAGGGCCTCATGGGCCTGTGTCTGGGCAACCTGATTACTGTGTGTGTGTGTGTGTGTGTGTGTGTGTGTGTGTGTGTGTGTGTGTGTGTGTGTGTGTGTGTGTGCACTGGTTGGATAAAGGTGCCACCACCGGGGCACTGAAATCAACAAGGATGGCATGTAATTGCCTGTGGTGGTAAAATGACTTAAATTAGCTAACATTTTGCTTTGACCAAAATTCAGTTTCAGTACCAAACAGTATAAAAGTCCAGTGTGGTAAAACATGTCCTTCCAGCAAACAACTGCTAACAACGCGGCTGTATGGACAGTCAGTCCTTTAAATGGTTTGAGACTGAAATATCCCAGTAACTACTAAATGAACTTAGCATTCTTCTAATGCCATAATGAGGTCTGAATTTATTAGCTAGCCATAACTCGTCGTGTTCCACATACTTATGAACAAATACATACAAAACCATTCAGACATTCAGTTCTTTGTGTTTTGTGCATATTTAACAC
Source organism: Nibea albiflora (assembly GCA_014281875.1). NCBI lineage: Eukaryota > Metazoa > Chordata > Actinopteri > Sciaenidae > Nibea > Nibea albiflora. The sequence goes on along the minus strand of CM024792.1, from coordinate 13,438,414 downwards.
GTCAGCATTGTCATTATGAGCATGCTAGCGTGCAGATGTTAGCATTTAGCTGAATGCATGAGTAAAGTACATCGTCACAAAGCAGCGAGCATGACTCTTAGACATTCAGCAAAAACGAGACTATGAGGCTGTCAGTCTTTGTCTCTTTTTCTCTCTCCCTCCCTCGCTCTCTCTCTCTCTCTCTCTCTCTCTCTCTCCATAAATAGCTCTGGGTCTATTTCAGTACCACGGATACTTGAGACAGAACAGATAAATGAGTGGGCCTGGATTGAATTGCAGGTATCCAAATGATAAAAGCCAATTTTCTGTTTTTAAGTCAGATCATTAAAAATCCACCCTGTGAAAAATATGGTCCTGCTGTCCACATCTTAGTTATGACACCTAGGGGCATGCTGTACTCAACAAAATCACCGTCATACAGCTGGACCTACATCCCACTATTGTAGGCGGATAATTAAATCACAACACATCTTGATGGACTGAAATAGTAATGCATGAAGAAGACAGAAAGCCACGTTTTGCAATCAAAGCACTCAGGGGCAGACAGCTGTCCAGCGGCCATGTATACGGCAGCTCCTTACAAAGCACAATGATAAACTCATCCACAGAGAGACAGACTGTGCAGCCACCCGGATCTAGGACAGTCGGAGGCTTAAAGTGAGAGACGAGTCTGCAGTGAGAATGTAATGCCATTTTCCAGGCAGCCACTAGTAATCAGGTTACTGTATCCTCCTGCTCAATGCACAGAGGGGATCCTCCTCCTTTTTATTGCCATCCCTCATCATTAGCAGCTGCAGGCCAAGCTGCAAGTAGCGACACTGCTATAGTGTAAGTAATGACTTGGGTTGGCTCTGGAAAAAGGGGCTCAGCGTCCTCCTTCTCCACAGTTTTTCTTAATGGGAAGGTAATGGGGAAATAGTAAATTGGCCACTGTGGCCTGGAGAGGGCTTTTGTTCTCTCAGAATATGAGGAGTTATCAAAGGGGCAGAGTTAAAATACAGGCAGAGGGAGAGTTCAGCCTGAGGGTCAGTGTCGCCGCCCAGTCATCATTATCTGCCATCATGGTCACCCCTATTATCTCTCAAAGTCACACTCAGGTGTATGCGAGATATCTGGAAGCAGGGAGGAGCAGCAGCAATAAATCTGAAATATCACATTGTGTGTTGGTTGGTTTGGAGATATTCAGTGTGATTTTTACTCATTATTTACAAGGTATGCAAATATGTCACAGGAGCAGCGCTGGTTCACCAAACTTACTGCACATTTTCTGCCATGTTAATTTTAAATGTGTTCGCAAACGATTGACAGCCCATTTCATTTGTTCTCCCTACAATATCTATTTGTAGCAATACAATACCCAACTGTAACAACTAAAGCAGAATTAATCTTTTTATGTTTGGTCCCTTGAAGTACTCAGAAAAATCAAAGTCAAGTCATTAGAAATAATTATCTGCAAGCATGAACATCTGTCAAAATTTCATGGCAGTAGTTGTTGGGATATTTTAGGACAAGGTGGTGGACCATCAGACAAACTATCCTTAAACCCGTATCAATACCCTCATTGGAAAAATGTTGTGAAACTAACCCAGGAGGAAACTTCATGTTACATAAAAATGTGTTTGGCAAAGCAAATAAGTTAAGAAAGGTAATTTAAAAATTAAAAAGTGAGTAATTAAATTGAGACAGACCTAGAATATTCAACTTGCCGAGCGTGGAATGTCAGATGAAAATAGTGTCCTCTGTTGGAGCTCAGTGATCTTAGTCTGCCCTCGGCTTATTCTTCTCCCTTATAGGTTAATTATAGTGAGAGATGTGCAGCAGCATTTCAGCTGCAGAGAAGACGAAGCACTCTTACAAGACTATAATCTCAGCTTCTTTTATTACCCACCAGTTGGTGGCTGTGCTGCTGGTGGAGGAAATACAACTCTGACTTCAATAGTGACAGAAACCCTGCAGGTCTTAGTGAGCACTGATGAGGGAAATGGACGAGTCCGTGTCAGTTAGTGGGAACTTGAGGTCAAGCACCTACAGTATGTTTAAAATGGACGAGGTCAGTCAGAGAGACCGTGGGATGTTTTCTGATTGCAAATGTCTCTCTTTGATTACACAAGCATGGAAGGAGTCTAATGTCAGAATGAATGAATTTATTCATCAGTTCTGTCCTCTCAGATTGTTTGTCTCTGTCAGGCTCCTCACTAACAAATCAGAGAGATGGGTTTCTTTTGTTGGGTTTCTGACTCATGACTGACGTAATCCAAGCTCTACATTCTGCTCGATCCAGATCAGTGCAATCAGTGCCCTCTGTCACAAATCAGACTGATGAGTTTTTCTTACATGTTTGATTAATGATTGAGGGACTCTACTCAAGAAAGAAGCAAACAGGACTCTGTAGCCACAGTAGCTGTGTCCTTCAAAATAAAACACATAAAGCTAAATCATAATGACGCATGTAATGATCGTTTACCTCAAGGTTGTTGAGACACAAAACCATTTTGAGGTTCCCGGCAAGTTCCTCAAGTAAATAAGAACTTTGTGGATTATGACTCATTGGATGTTACACCATGGGCACCAAAGAAGCAGCCTCATTACCTGACTAAAGGGGCCAGAATACTCCATCAGAAGAGTTTGATGGTCAAATGGTCAAAATACGTTTGAATGTACGTTACATTTGTTTGTCCGTGACCTCTAGAACAAAACATGAAAGCATATGAAAGCAAAAAAAAATGTTACAATATTTGTTAACCTGAACTCCTCTCAGGAGGACAATCTCCATTTTCCATGAGGTTGCCACACCATCAGCATAGCGTTAGAGACGTCTTAAAAGTATATCTTTAAGAAAGCGTGAGCTTGTGAAGTTTTGCAGACCAGCTTGGAGAAACTAACAAACCACAAATCAGTGACCCACTGGAGCTGGCAAAAGATTATAGAGATAGAGATTATTATGTATGTGTGACACTACACAAATGTATTTAACTTGAGCATTAATGAGAAATGAACGTTCAACTATTCTTTCCTTGATTCAAACAAATAATCAAATAAAAAACAACAGCCAAAAAACATCAATATATATATATCTGAACTATTGCTCAAGTCCACATAATAAAGTACATGAAACAACACACCTGCTCTTTGAGGCAGTCAGGGGCAGGTGTGCTGTTTAAAATAAAACAAGCAGACAGGGCATATCATTAGTCTTAGAGTGCACCGAGGACCAAATTCACATGAGGAATTGCTGAATTGCTGATATTTCGCAAGTTTGCCACTTCCTCCAGTAGCTCGCAGATGGCTTATGTGTTTCTGTTTCGGGTCTGTACTGTACAAAGAATGATTAAGGAGAGAATGAACTCGCTGCTATTTGTTTTACAGCTGAAATAGAGGCACTGCTTCACTTACTGTTATGTCAGGCCTTGTTGCCAGGTCATCTGGGCTTCTGGGAAATGAACAATAAGCTCGATATAATAATACTGTATAAGCCAATGCACCCTTTAGAAAGCTTTCATTAAGTATTGGCATAAAGCAGGGGGAGGAATAAGAATTTTGCACAGAGTTATTCTTATTCGTAGTAGTGGAGGAGCGCAATTGTATTTTGCTATAACATAAGAGTATGTACTGGCCAAATGCATTCTAGTTTCTGCATTTCTATTATGTATTTCATCATGAGGGCTTAATAGATCTGTAGTATAGATCTGGTTATGTGGCCTCTGTGGCTAACTAATGTTAGCACAGGGACGACATGTGAGTATGCAGCATGCTAACCTGCTAACAAATGAAATAGCCACTCACTAAACTTATAAATAAATTTAAAGTTCAAAGTTATCTATTTATTATATTTAACTTGAATCAATCAAATGTTGTTCTTGTGTTCCTTTCTATATTACAGTAGCTGCTGGTCATGGCTCCAAACGAGAGGCTTAGTGTAATAAAAATAGTGCTTTTAAATAGCCAATTAACCTATATTGATCATATTTCTCTTAGGACAATTAGAATAAATAATATCAGTTATAAATAATAAAAGGTTTTATGTTGTTATTTGAATGTCCCAATAGATTAAGAACTGACTCGTCTGCAGGGCTAGTTTCTCCTCAGGGGAGTTCATTGTTGAAATTCAAAGTCGGTTTGGTTCAGGTGCAGACCTGCTGGAAGCTTGCTGCTAGCTGTCCAGCAGCCATGGGCCCTGTCTGGGTTTCCTTTCTGTTTACTGATGAGTTTAGTTTTGGATATATAGTCTCTATAGTTTTCGCCCAGATGATCACCAAAACCAGCCTGAACTCATTTGTCTGGAGTAGATGCAACATACACCTCGCAAATCCTCCATTAAATGCACATTGAATAATATTACTGTATTACTAGTAAGTTTGTTGCACTCATACTTTATTTATTTTCTATTGCATAGAAAGCAGTAAGAATTGATTTTCATGTATCAGCCCATGATTAGTACCTCTGCGCTTTATTTATAACTTCTTATATCACTTATATGAAACTTTTTAATATATTAGTTGTTGCTGATGCTGTGGTTTTCCCTGAAATTTATGGACCAAGTCAAAGTCTAAAATCTGCCGGGAACAAAACTGAATTCGCACTAAAATATATTATTATTATTATCTGACCCTTTCTAATTAAGTTTGTCCTGATCCCCTTTAATTTCTGACCCTTCTCATGGGTGATACGAATGAGTAAATGAGGGTGTCTTTGGCCTTGACCGTAACCATGAACACATTGACGACCAAATGGACAATACGTGAGACTGCAGCAGTATAGTGGCAGAGAAAGGTCATGTTGCAGAACAACATAGTGAAGGGTCCAGATGGCAGCAGGGAAAGAGCAGAGGGTAAATATGCTTTGTTTTGCAAAGAACAAACAGCAAACCTGTCCAGCCACAGTATAGGCCCATGTTATACAGCTGTCTGAGTCACTGAGTCATGTCAGCATCCCTCACGGACTAATCAAAGAGCTCAGACCATGAGAAATGTGATCTTTTGTTGTTGCAAGCTGTTTGGAATTTGTTTAGTTGGATAATATTTCTCTTGTTACATGCTCAGCATTCTATCAGGTTTAAATTAATGAAGCTGTCAATCAAAAAGAGCAGCAGTCCCTATTTGGAAGCTGTCACTGATAAGTAATTTGCAGCTATTCAATATAGGTAAAACAAGACAAAGGAGACACTAAAGAGTTCTTTATTTCTGGAGCTGATGGCTAGGTGACACAAGCAGGTTTTATATATAGTATAGTTTTATCAATACATAGCTTTAATGATTAACAGGTGACAGCAGGGCCTACAAGGTTAACTATATTGGTCATGGTCACTCACATGTCTCCTGTCCTCGAGGCTGACATGACAATAAAGAACCATCAGTGGTTTTTCTCCCAAAACAGGATCAGTGCTGCGAGCTGTGGATGGACTTTAATTTAGAGCCTTGCCATTCAATCTCTGCCCTGCGTCGGCAGACATGAGGAGTAATTTAAAGAGTCGAAAGAAAGAATCAATCTTCTCCTGCTAAGAGGAGTGGAAGTCAAAACAAAGCCTGTTATTTGTCGCCGTGGTACCCGACGGTGGAGTCAACTCCAGAGAAACAGCTTTAGGAGGTGGGGAAGAGGAAAGAAGAGCATGTTGAGAGAACGGTAAACACAGCATAGCGCATCTGAGAGGGTGTGAGAGTGCATTAACACCACAGCACAGAAGCCGTATGGATTTGAGGAATGTTGCTTATGTCTGAGATGACATTATTAAATACTGTAAAATACCAGCGACTAATTGTATGCTCATGAAAAGAGACATCACACGAATCAAAATGCGCTTTTATCGACAGTTTAATTAGTTCTGAATCTAATTATCTTCTCCGTACATGCCCTACATGTACACCTCGAGCCACATCTGTATATGTGCTCTATCTTAGTAGCCTCAGTTACTCAAGATTTAAAAAAAAAGATAATGTATGCAGTTATAATGAGAAATATGAATGCATTATCCACTACTCAGTGGTCAACCAAGCACTCTAGAAATCTCAGCAAATTCTTTGTGTTTTCTTGCCAAATCGGATTGTAGTTAATGAAATTGCTAAAAAAAACATCTCATGTGACTACTCCAACTGGGAGGAGCCTGTAATGAATACCACAGGCCACGTTTTACACTAATGCCGACACTTCCTGAGACATTTCTGTCACCGGTTCACAAGTGTTTTCAGCCAAGTGGATACAGTGTCCAGTGTGCATGAGTATTAATGTTTAAAACGCGCATCCTTTGGTGTAGGATAGCAGTTGCCCCTAGAGTCGGGTCCTTGTGTAGCCTAAGTTGAAATTGACATGCTTTTTACATGCTCTGTGATCCTGTGTTAATGTTTTATGAGCAGCGGCCTGCGTCTCATGTTCATGTTTCAACACGAGCCTACTGTATCCACAGGGATTTCACACACATTACTCCCATCCAGGATGGTTAGTATGAGCATCATGTTGTGGTCTGTCTGTGTTTTTTTTTGTTTTAATGATGAGCACCCCTGATTCATGTCCTGTCACTGGGTAAAAGTTTGCTTTGCATAAGAGAGGTGACCTTTTGACCTTTGACCTTTTGACCTGCAATAATATCTCTGCCAGAGACCAAAGGTGGCAGAGCCTTTGAAATGTTAACACCCACTTGAGTTGTGCAGTGCACATGTGAGCAGAACAGAGTTAAAGCAACACTGTGGTGAAATTGGAAATTGGAAATTGGTATTGATTCACCACCCCCAGATGTCTGTCTGTCTCTCTGAGATATGGGCAGCTGCGCACAAGCATCTGTTATGATTATATCACTTGTGATCAAAAACTAACAGGTCAGCAACTTTGCTAAGAACCAAACTTCAAGCAAGTGCAACAACACAAAAAACAGCAGTCAGCTAATATTACTTATTACATCCGAGAGAAAAGCAGAAAGCTCTTTCTCCATAAAATATGATCAATTTCCACAAAATCAGTTCAAATTTTTGGTGGCGTATGACTTTGTGCTTGTAGTGCAATAACAGAGGTATGGGTGCAGATTGGGAATGACAAAGACACCATTCACCTGATTACGCATCATTTGGGGCTTTTAAGAGCTCACTAAGACAATATTTAACCGCTTCAAGGGCAATAAGAGGTGATCTCCATTTCCTTCTTTTATTTTTTTCTCAAGCTACAAAAACAGACAAAACATGCTCTACACAATACATGCTCTATAGAGTAATGCTGTAAAATGATATGATATTGTGTGTTAAATCTCCATATATAAATACACAACAGAAAAGAAAACAACATTGGTCTTTATTTATTAAATTCCTGTAATTTTCTTTGGCTTCCCCGTAGTATTTAGAAGGTTCGTTGAAATGCTAAATTATTTGAATTTTGTTGTCAAGCATAAAAAATAAATTAATACTAAGTGTATCATGACTCATCCTTTGCTTCAACTTGTTTATCACTAGAATGTTCAGTCCTGTGCTTAGTCCCACTGTCTGAAACTGGAGTTCTTGTAAAACTGATGGATCAGTCTGTCTCAGAGTTTTTCTGTCTCTCTCTGTGTGTCTGTTCAACACTTGTGACACTGGTTGACAGACTGTTATACACCCATCAAATGCAAAACCAGGATCTGGTTGGAATAATCAATCTTATTTGCCTTAGTTACACTCCACACCGAGCATATAGCCTATAGCACAGATCTACAAATGCGAAATGGGCTAATAAATCTTCAGTATTGGATTAAAATGTTAAATGCTCCACATCATATAACTGATTGAGAATAATCAATAGAGGTTGATTAATATAGGAAAGTGATTGATGGAGAGATTATTGTAGACTAACTGCATTGGCATTATGGGGCTTTTTTTGCACTTAGGACTAATGGAAGGAGGTTCATGCAGGTTGCATTCATTTGTCATTTTTAGCTCAGCAATTTAGTGTTCAATCAGACAGTTTCTGAAATCATTCATTTCTATTAGGGTACATCTTTTATATCTATGTATATCTACTATTATGGTACGAAATTCTGTATGAGACAGTGGCTAATTCATTTCAGATTAAATTAGTCAAGCGATTTCAGAGGTAAAAGGCAAATTTAAAAAAAGATGAAATAAAGAGACAGTGCGCATGTTATTAGTGAGCGAGTTAATTAATACCAATATTTTAACTATTATAGGATTACATTTACTGACAGTAAAAGAAAAGACCATTTTATTTTCATACGAGGGGGGGTCACAATTTTTTTTTTTTTTTCAGGATTATTTCATATTTTTGCTTCCAATAAAAATATGAATAGTCATGAGTTTTCCAACACCAGACAATAGTGGGTGTGGTCAGATTTAAGAGTGGTGATGGCAAGTGTGTGTGTGTGTGTGTGTGTGTGTGCACCAGAACTATAATGAACTGCACAGCACACTTCACTGCCCTGTGCGATGTCAGCTCGGCTGGGAAAAAGACTCACCCTTTTTAAAACACAACTGCTTTTAAAAAGGTCAGAATCACGCTTGGCGGCCGTGCAAGTGACACAGTCTACTTTAAGATGCAGATTTGTTTAGTGTTTCCTCAAAGCGAGAAATCAATTAATTACTTTTAGTGGTTTAGTAGTAACGCCATTAAAGCAGTCGTCTGATTTTTTAAACGAGAAAACAGATGTTCTTCCACAAGGGATTTTTTGTTGTTGTTGCAATACATAGAATTTTCCGCTTCTTCTTCTTTCTTCTGATGGCCTGGGGTTCAGGCTGGTAACCATTTACAGCAACATCAGCAGGCTCAAGGCTACTGTTTCCTCTGTGTGCTCCAGCCTTACATCCCTACATGTCATCTGTTGTAACAGAATTTCCCTTAACTAACTGTTTTGTAAGAGATCAAAAAAAATAAATCTTCATTGCCTCGTGTTATTTTCCATTCACTGGAAATGTCCTGACTGGCTGGGCTGTAATTGCATCTCCAGTATCCAAGTGTAATAGCCTGTGACAACTGGGTAGAAATAGCACATGTACACCACCCATACGCTCTAATTTAAGATTCATATTGTGCTGAAAGTGAACTTAATTGTATATTATAGGATTAGAGACGCGTTATAACTGACATAGTTTGTGACATTTGTTTAATTGTGCTTAACTGGACTGCCACACGAATGCCCACTGTAATAAGGAGTTATGAGGCACATATTAAGCAGGAAACTAAGCCCACTCATAAGTCTATTAATTAATTTGTTACTAATTTCCTGCTGACATTTTTATTTGCTAGCATACCTATCTCTATAGCTTCTCAACTACCCCATAGCTGTGAACACAGGATAAGCAGATAGGGGTTGGTTAATATTTCTGAATTCTTTTGTTAGCTGTTCATGTACTGTTGTTGTATTCTGACTCTTATGAAGGGTGAATATTTAAGGTTTCTTGGTACTGTGTTGAAGGACCACTTTGGAGGACTTAGTGCCATTTAATAGTATAGTCGCTGACTGCAAACCCCTTGCCCTCTCCTTCATGCTCATTCCAAGCATGAAGGAGAAACTATTGTGGCTGCAAAACGTCCGGGGAAAATATATATATATAAGACCATATAGTGTTTAGTTTGTCTGTGCTGAGCAACTGTAGAAAAATATCGAACTTTATGGAAGAGGACCTGTGGTGTCTGTAGATTGAAGGTTCATTCTTTTATTTTTGGGTTGCACACTGAAAACATTTGAGTATAATATTACACTTACACCATATATTGTAAATAGACAATATATGGAATCTTACATTCTGGACTGTAAAGCAAGTTGAGGATCTTTCATCGCCAAAGTTTATTGGTACATAAAGTATATGGATGGTGACCATTCTTAAACCTGACAGAGATATGATTGAAATATTGTTGATTTAAATACATTTGGGAGTCCGTGCTCATTCCCAAAGAGTTTTGCACCTACAGCTACGTGTTGTGCATATATCAACACATGTAATTTCAAAAAGTCAATTGTTGACGATGGCTCCTTTCCAGGCTCTGTGTGAAAACAGTCCAGCAGCCAATGGCAAGCTAGCACTGCCATACCTCCTGCTAATCGCTGTATTGGCACCTCAGCTACAGCGACCCGTAGCTCAGTAAGGTGATTCTTAATGGTGTAAACTCAGGGCTGGGCTCGTGGTTTGGGTCATAATAGTCTGGCAGACACTAGGCAGTCTGATGCCTCGGCACTGATTTCTTTTTACGCTGTATTTGCTCAGATGTACAAGGGAGCAGCAGCCCGTAGACCCTGAGGGACAGTTTTTGTCCATCCATCCCCATTATAGGGCATTACAGCCCTCTGCCTTTCCCAGAGTGTCACTTCATTTTTCTGAAAGCGCTGCCACGGCACATCCTCTCCGTAATGAAATCCATTGAGTTGTGCTGCGCTGAAATCAGGTTTACAGAGAATTAGTAAAAATAATTACTTCTCTGTGCATAAATCTAACAGTGGAGGGTTAGCGTGGACCTTATTTGTTGATGAAATTGTACTCAATAAAGTCTTAGCTAATAAATTGGGGACTGCATATCAGATAAACATTGTCAGATCTCCAGTAAGTTCTAAAAAGTTGTTTGCTGTAGATAATACTTTTAGCTTTCAAGCCATGTGCGCAGTATCAGGTTGTCTGTGGATGTATCCTTGGTTCTATGGGCTCAATTAGGTTTAGTGTGCATCCTGTTGATATTCACAACAGAACAAGGTCGCACAGTATTTCAACACAGTCCTTGTGTTTGTTTTAAGTTGTTGCATTAGATACCGGGAAGTTTCACCCGAGTACAATTCAGCAGCTGTTAGGTATTAATAGCAGGAAAATCACTCAAAAGCTCAAACTCAACAGACATAATGCATCGAAAAGTCACACCCCTCCTTCATCTACAGATGATCACCTCAGATGATGCTGAAATGACTTACTTAAATCTGCCACATTATTAAAAGATTACAGTTTTATGGTGGACTCACCCACACAATGCAATAAGTTATTCAAATGGATGTAATGACTGGACCATGAACTCATAGTAGTTCACTTGCTAAGAGAGTGAATTGCATGATATATGCAGTGTTTTCACACAAAAGTTAATGTTGCCGTGCCTCTCGTGAGATATTCATTAAAGCGGGAATACGATCAGTGCGCTGCATGGAGAGTGTGACACCCTGAACGAGGAGTTCAGTTAAAACAAGCAAAAACAATAAAAGTTGAATTGCCTAATTTCAGTTTCATAGCTGCTGTAAATCATAACCTAAAAAGGGCAAAAACAGATGTTGGTTCCACATTTTCAATGCTTTCTTCAGATTGTCTCATCAATTTTACAAGGCCCGTCTCACCTGTGTGACGGCTGAATAAGCTAAAGCAAACTCCGAAGAGTACGTGTTGGTAATATTCCCAGCAGGATCCTGACCATCCTCACCAAAGCTTAACTCCATATGGACTTGTCTGTCATAGTACTGCAGAAGACATTCCTGACAGGCAAACACTAACCGGCAAACACCGCTGCTGTCCATGCAGTCGGTGAGTGTAAATCTGTGCAAATTAAATAAGATGATTCACCTTAAAGTGACGGAAGAGACTAAAGTGTATTGGAGAGCTTTTGGTCAGTTAAATTTCATGCATTCACATTGTACTTTCATTAGTAGAGTCAACGTCGCAGAATGTTAAAGAAACCAAACAGTATCTTAAAGTAACGTCTCAGTTATTCAATTTTTGGCTCCACAAATAAGTTTATTTCCACAATTTAGGCAAAAAATTAAGATTGCTTCTAGATGTTTCTATTATTTGATTCGAGAAAACAATTTAAATAAAAATAATCACTTAATAACTTCTCGTCTCTAGCAGTGTGATAAATATTAATTAACAACAATAGATTGCATTTGAAAAAGCAGACATTTTTGCTGCAGCATCCGGTGCCTCAAATTAGTCCTGTGGCCTTCATTGCACTTCTGTAATGGAGAAAATAAAGTAACCAAGCAATCAAAACACTGAGGTGAGAAATAATGCCACCATGCTGTTTTTTTCAAGGTTATAATTATATTCACGTTAGAATAATTGCAATTAAATGAGATTTATTTTGCCACAATAACAAAAGAACATTACAGACAAAGTTGTGTCCGTTGTCCTCAATGTGCCTTCACACCCTTTTAGGCTTCGAGAATGAGAGTCTAATGCTCAGACATATATATCTGGCAAGCGATGACTTAATGTCACATTTTTCAAGTCTTTATAAACCACTCTGGGAACATGAGTGGGCACTAAATGTATCCTCAGGAGATTTGGCGTAGAGGGCAGTTATTTGTGCTGGAACATAATTTTCCCTTGGCTGCAGACTGTAATTCTGGACATGATTTGTATTGCCATCATTGACCAAGAAATCTCTTGTCTTTGACGTGACACTGCTGGAATGACTGTCACAGTACAGGCCAATAGTTTTAGACAGTGATGTATGAGCAGCTGTGAGCACAGTAAATTCTTCAAATTATTTCTCAAGACCACATCAGGTTGCAGTTTTCTGTGACATATTATGTGTGCTGCCACCATACACCATTCATTATAAGAAGCAATCCCCATAAAGTGTATGAAAGCCAATAAACAGTGGCAGGAAATGTCACACTGATAGAAAACCTCTTCATGAGCCGCTTCAGTTGAAATGGCAGCAATAAAATTGAAGACTCCCGCTAACATTTATAGGTATTAGCCTTGCTTATCCGGAGTATTAGCACTATTGGAAGTCAGTTATTGGGTTTAATATCTGGAGTGTATAACACACTGAGCCTCAGCATCACAGAGCACATGCAGTGTGTGCATGTCCATTGCGATTAAATGTGTCTGACTCTGCATAATTATCTCCTCCTTTCAAAATGGCCATGCAAATGCACATGTGTTTGCAAAGGATAACAGTGTGGCCTCTCGTTTCCTGCCAGCAGAGCCAGCAGAAACGGTAATACAAGCCTTTTTCGTGCCTGTTAGTGGTCAGAAGCAAGTGAACAGAGAGGCACAGCTAAAGTTGATCTGGTGGCATTTTTTTATTCTGTTACTTGTTTAGGCATAAAATTGCTTTTAACCGGTTATTTCTGACCCCTTTCAGCTTGTTACACCTTCAGGTCATATGGTCCCTTGGAGGGCGTCTCCACCTGGGGACCCTGGGCTATAAACAAGCACTTTAAAAACACAGGAACATCCGTTCTGTCCAAATAATAAGTCCGAAAAATTGTAACAATTAGTTCTATTTAAATATAACGCCGTTAAATGCCCCGTTATCATTTCATTCTTAATTAATTGAATTAAATAATTGTATAGGTCCATTCCTCCTTTTCATCACAGAGGGAACAAAGTACTTCTTTCATGTAATTAAAAGTATGCTGGGACTCTTTTGTGCCTCTGGCCACCAAAATTGCGAAACTTTGTTGCACCCCACATTGGTGCTAATGATTGTGCTTGCACCCATTTTCAGTAATTAGCAAGACAGTGAGTGTAACCACAGAGCATCACTGCCAGCTGATTGCTGACTGAGAGGCTCGCATGAATCTGCTTGGTAACCAGAACTTTGGTTTCCATTGAGGGACCCTCTCCCCCGTACAGAGGATCTGCCTTATCATGATTTATTCATACAAGCTCCCTGAGTCCCACTTAGGATGTCTACTCATTACTACCCTTTGTATATCAGCTCACTGTAGGCAGCAGTGTGCCACACAGAGCGTGTGCTCATCCCTGACTATGATAAATTTCCCATCTGCAGAGAGGCACCCCAGCTATTGTTTTTGGCATCTCTCTGAAGCCAGGAGCGAATCATGCAGGAGGTTAGAGGTCTGCCAGGAGCGCAGAGACGCATCAAAACTCTGCTGAATTATCACAGCCAGCTGATGCTGTAGCATGTGGCTAGTCTGGCGACTAGAGTGTGCTTGAGAGTCTGATCTTGATGTCATTTCCTCATTTTCTTAATGTTGTATGTGAGATGACATATTGAATCTCTATTGCTGTCTATTTTTTTTATTTTCCAGGTGTGTTTTTTTCACTTACATACATGGTTCTGCCTTTGAAACAGCTCTTGTGGTGTATCTCATGCAGGACTTAGCCTAAATGTCACCAGTTTAACACCTTAAATGGATCAACAGAAAGGTGCCCTGATTTTGGGCAGTAGGTATTCCCTCATGAAATCTATCTTTTTACATGAACTGTGAAGAATGGGGCTACTGTGCAGTCCACTTTTTATTTAAAAAGTGCTTCACATTCCCACAAAAACCTCCACGGGAACCACTACTTTTATTTTACAGACACTGACTGATTGTGCACTTGCTCAGAAAATCATTTAACCATCCGGTCATATGTTTAAGATCAATATAGTGAAAATGTAATGGACAGTAAATGTAGAGGGGAGCTCTCCTGTGATCACCCTTTAACACCAAAGGTTGACGTGACCGAAAAAGATTTTCAGAGACCAGTTTTGACTCCCCTAAAAAGTCTCTCATGCAAAGATTTAGTAGTATTTCATCACTAAAGAGGTTTAGTAACAAGCAGAAGCAATGACACATTAAATTCAATATTGATTATTTCATTACTGTCTTGTGGGCGGTACAAAAGATGGTACAATATTGCTGGAGTGCATTAAAGTGTAATTTTACTCCTCATTAGTCAGAGCCACCATGCCTTTATTGTTTGGGATACACTACAGTACAGAAGTGATTTTTATACCTGTTCAGTTTATAGCTGCTTCAGTCTCAGTGTGGTGTAATATGAGCCGACACAAAGTATAAGTTTCATGTGCAAAGCACTTGAAGGGGACATCACAGGTGATCAGATTTGGTCTCTAACGGTCTCACACTGGAAATAAGATGGATGCAGGTAGTCTTTCTTGGAAAGCAGGTTGTGCTCTGGATCAAGCATGTCACCTGTGACTAAAAGATACAAAGCCACCAGTTTAAGAGATTGAAGCCAGCAATGTTACCTTTTCCATGTCTGAAAAGGGCTGTGAAAAGTAAATCTACTGAGAGTCATCAAGAGTTCACCGAGTATTGCCAGAAGGGAAAAAAATATAGAGAAACATTTCCCACCCAGGAATGTTTGACAGCAATTGTCCAAAAGATTATTTTAAACACATCCTCAGAGAACAAAGCAGGCCACGATTAGCTTCCTGGGTCAAGGATTCATCTCTGACTGCAGACAGAAACAAAGAGCGACTCAGACAGGAAGCGGAAGACAAAAGTCGGTCAGTGAGATAATCTGTCGAGTCAGTCTAAAGCCTCCTTAACCCAACAACAAACACAGATTTCTCTCTCTTCTTCTGCTACAGCATAAAAACTGAATAGCAGTATTTTGACTCCTCTTCATGAAGACTATTTACAAATAATGATGCTTTTCCCCGGAGTAGACACAACTTATTGCATGCCGACTCTCTCTAGGCTTAGAAAAACACGACGCATGACACTACCACTGAATCATCTGATTTTAACTTTGCTATGAAATTCATAAAGCTTGTCGGGCCTCCCTAAGACAATGTGTGCCCGCGTTGCCAGCGAATGTATTAGTTAGGAGTGATGAACGCGCTGTGGTGGCTGTAAATGGATTTTCTGAGCGCTTCTCAGACAGCAACATTTATGTTCTCCACCACCAACAGCACCTAATGATTTGATTAAAGTGTTTGCATAATGCCGCAGTCAAACTCATCTGCCGTGGATAATTTGTTTTGTTTTGTTTTTATTTTATCTTCCACTGTGACCAAATCTGTTGTAAATCTGCTGCCGCTCTCTCCGGGAAGAGAACTGTTTAATGAAAACGTGTTACAGTTGTTCATTCAGCTCAGACACTGAAATCAGATGATCTTAAACTGAGAATTTGTTATTCACATTTCTGTCTTTGGCACCATGAACGCATTCTTCTTGCTCGTCAAGGATCCAAACAGCTGCGTCGGTTAGAAGAACAACGACAGAATATCGAGTTTCTCGATAGCTATCAACCGCGGTGGGCTGGCATATATTTCTATTTATTCTCATTTAAGCAAAAGGTGACACAAAACAACAGGCAGGCCAGCCAAGGCTATAAACTATCACAAACCGACTGTGTGCCTGATGGAAGGTACTATCAACGCTGTTGGCTCACACACTGCCTGCACATACGGTACAGAAGGAACATTTCACACTTTTCAAATAGCATTCAGAAACAAATGTTTAGGCTTGTTTAGAGCTTCTTTTTTTTTTTTATCACCTCTGGCCGTGCGAATGCCGCCTTGCTACTGGCACCTTCTCGGCGATTTTTGTGTTGTTCATTCATACTGAATGAGACTAGAATGGGCGCAGGTGGCTTTTGGGACTTTATTAGGAGCATTAGGGAACTCTTCCCTCAAGGCCAGGCACATGCATTTTGTGACACGATCAGTTGGAAAATGGTGGAAATACCTAATTCATTTCTCTGGCGAGTGCAAATGTGAAAACCTCTAATAAAATACTCAGCAGCAGCTTCACTGAGTCTACAAAGTGTACTGTCTGACTGAGCGTGATGAACTGCACTTTTGTCTCTCTCCGGTCAGCAAATTTGACTGCAGGAGGGTGAGCTCTTTTCTGAGATGAAATGGGTAGTCTCCCGGGATCAGTCTAGTTCTGCAACATCTGTGTGTCCTACAATGATTAATAGTGTACGATATAGTGTATTTTCTGGCTTTGGGTAAAAAGTGAAGTGAATAATGTCTGAGGGAAGGCTGATGGCTTACATAATGCAGCCTCTGCCATAAAGTCAAGGTGAAGAGGAAGACAGTAGGCTAGCAAAATCAATTTTACCTCTTATGTAATAAAATTTTAATGTTATGTAATGTCAATTTATCGGACATAGTTTGTTTCCTATGAGGGTCTGTGGGTGGTAGATGGAAGGTGGAAGAGTTTATGTTTTCGAAGGTTAATTATAGCGAAGGTCACAAGTCTGGAAACAAGATACTGACTATTTAGTTTGTTTATGTGTTTGCTAGTCAATTGGCCAACAGTATGAGGAACAAAAACTTATTACTTAATATGACTTAAGAAAATTTATGATGAGACAATCAAAGTATTTTTAGACAATGTGCTCATAGAATAATCGTATTTCTACAGAACAGTATAGTTATTATTACTGTGTAGTTACAATAAGATCCCAGAATTTGAAGATAGAGTTGAAAGATGCAACCAGCAAGACCCAAAGCTCAATGTGTAGCAGCGTGTGCTAAAAACCATCCCATCATCACCAGTCCCCCCCTCCCCAAAAAAGACTTTAGCATCAGGTGTGGTCAAAGGTGGTGCCCTGTGAAGTTCTGCATACATTTGACTTTAAACTCATGTTTACTTGCAAGCAATCCTCTTCTTCCCTGTCTTTGTTGACATATTACTTCATTTCCTGGCCACCACCTGCAGATCAGCGGACAGCAATGTGTATTGCGTCACTCACATACATGCATGCATGTGCAAGTGAGCAAAACAAAACAAAAACAGGGACTCGCTTGTAAAAACTTTTGATACGTGTCATCAAAAACTCCACGGGGTACCTTTAACAAACGAGCAGTCGTTCAGAGAATCACCAATATTAGCTCTTTTTCCTCTTTTAGTCTTTAATAATTTGGGTCTTTTTCAGCGTGAAGCTGAATTGGATTTCACTCATTTCCAGTAAAGTTCAGGCCTTATAATTACCTCTAATATTGCATTTCCAACAGCACTACAGTCGCGTTGCAATCACCGCAACCAGAGATACATTACGAGCGTCAGCTTCCCCGTCAGATATGGGCATCATCTATCATACACTGTACATAACTCTTAGCAAATAAAATGGTCTGTGTAATGAGCTCTGTATGATATTCTGTCATCATAAGTACTGAATAAGTACTGCTGTGGACAACCATGCTCATCACTGTGTACAGTCAACCCTCTACATTGTGCAGTAACCCTCTTTCCATTGCCATAGTCTTGTGGAAATGTCTTCAGTCGATGTTGTGTTACCGTAGAGAGCCCCACGCAGTATTTCCATCATCATAAGGTAAAGTCTTTTCTGTAAGATGCCCCGGACGGGGGCAAAAAGCACTGAGTTGTCCAACTGTCCTGACACAAGTCATTGTTGATTTCACTGTTGTAGGGGAAAGACTCTAGGGCTGCAGATAAGACTGTTGCCATGGTCCTGAAGGAGATACCAAGTAAGGCGTCATCAGAAGGGAAGCCCCTCCTCACAGTGACTACCAAGGTGGGCAGAACCATTTCAGAAACCTACCCCCCGCCCCCTCCCTCCCTTGCCTCCAAGTGGAACGTCCTCCTGTGTTGGTCATACTGAACAATAGCCAAGCTTTGACTGTCCTATAACTGACCTTCACTGTCTACTAACTCATAACTTAAACCTAATGACTGTTGTGTCTAACATAGAAGCAACAACGATTCATTTCCCAGCTGCTCTATGGGGTATAAAATCCTTCTACATCACTACATTTACACAAACATTGAGTGATGATCTAATAGAGGCAGCCTCAAATTGCTGCAATTACACATGTTACTTTTTATCTTTTCAAATTAGCCTCTCAGCCATTCTTAGTGCTCCTCTAGTTAACATTCACTTGTGCATTTAGTACTGTATGGGAGGGGGAGATTAACAAGAGGGTCTCCCGATTCTAATCAGGTTCAGAAAAAAACTTTTTACACCTCATAAGCAGCTAATCCTCCGCATAAAGAGTGTTTGAATGCATTTCCAAAATGCTATGCCACTCCGCATGGCATTGATCTATTGACTGAGCTCTCTGTGTACAAAATACTACAGCGAATTGCTGTTTTACGCTGCTGAGCTTTTCACTTCTCTTTTGCTTTTTAAGTGTGATATCTGGATGGAGTCGGTGCTCCAGATGCCAATATGAGTTTTCTTGCACTGTGCTTGATTGCTTTTGTACAGTGTACATGTGTGTGTGCTGCTGTGTGTGCCCTCTTGTATATCTGTCTTGTGTTTTAATAACCTTTAGCATGCTTTTTACTTGTTTGACTTTCTAATATAATGTCTGGTTTGATAAGCTGTCATAAAAGTGGAATGGATTTAATTGTGCCTCGGCGTATTTGCTGACAGGCGGAAGCTGCTGAGTTAACAAGGCATGACTTTTAAAAATATATAGTTATGCATAAATCATGGTTTGTCATTATTTATTTAAAATGGCGAGAAAAAGTCAGTGAAGAAAAACTTCCCTCTACAACAACTGTTGGAGTTAATATATAAAATATAGATGTATGTCAGGTCAACTGCTAATTGCACTTACACCTGAAGCGTTTTCTTCTGCTGCACATATTGAATAGATTACATTCCCTTAAGATGCTGCTGTTTCACAGGAATCAATATTGTGGAGACAAAAGGTCAGCCTGCGTTACCTGTTTAGAACAATTTACCACCTGCAAATACCTTCATCCTTCAGAGGACACAGAAGGCAGGATCGACGGAGAAAAAACAATACAGATAATGTAGCGAACATGTCCACTTTATTTCACCGTGTCCGATTCTTACAGCACAATAGTGATTGGACCATTAAACAGAACATGAAGTGATGAAAAAGCCTCTGGTTCGCAGGAATTATAGTAATGAGTTTCCATTATCAAATGGTTTGTTTGTAATAAACACACGAGGACCTGCTCATGCAGAAATAGCCACCGCAGCCGAAGATGAACAAAGCCAAGACTTTGGCTGCTACGACTAATAGATGCAATGCATTAATGATGCCATCAAACATTACCGTGACTAGGGCTGTCAGGAATCATACGTATCAAACTGTTAACACTATGGATTATAATGATTAGAATCACTTACATCTACTCATTGCTATTGTCACTAATTATCTATAAAATGTCAATAGATACAAAAAACAGCTGACATGATGAAGAACATAAAATAATGCATTAATGTATAAAGATAATCATTTATCAATAATTGTTTATCTTTATATGGATGACAGATGGCAATGTATTACATTCCAGCATTTCTCCTGTAGATTATGTACGGCTCTTGGTTATGACAGTAAAATTGTTTTCGAAATGAAAAAGCAGCCTCATTTAATGATGTAATGTAAAATAGCCTTCAAAAGAGTTTTGATAGTCAAAGAGGCTATTCTTGGAATCCTTCGACCTCTCTGAAAACACGACAATGAACAAGTGATTGTTAAAAACTGTAGCAGAAAACAAACCCCAAAACTCCTGAAAATCATCACTGCTCAGACCTTCTTATATGAATGACACTAACTCTCTTATATGGAAGCATACATGCTGGAGTAAGCAGCTGTTGCTAGTCAGTCATTGCTTTGCTGCGAGCAGTCAGTAAATATTTTATGGCTGAACAAATGCATCAAGAAAAAAAAACAGATTAGGTTGTTCATTTTTCCTTCTTATAAGTTTTCAATTTCAACCCTTTAGATTCTCAAGTCGCCTCTTGCTTGAATGTTTTGCATTAAACGCTTTTTTTTCCTCAGCAAAATAAACACAACATTGAAATGACTTCAGCATCAAGCTGATGACTTGACGTTGTTTCCGAGTTGCCAAACACAGCTCATGCTTGTTGTGCTCTCCATTGGCTGAGGCTGCAGTTTGAGAGGCCTTGTGCCCCAGTTTGATGTCACTTTGCAAGTGACCGAGGCCAAGTGACAGGCTGTGGCTCCTCACGCCACATGTCAAGTTAAGTCAAGTCTGTTAGTAAAGCCCAACATCATATTTACTGAAGAATTATTAACTGAAGTATTAATGTATGTGTGAAATTGAAGTGAAATTGTTTTGCTGCTGATATTCTGTATTCGTCTTATTGTCAACAAATGAAAAGTATAATCCACTTATATCAAAACTAACAATGAATTCATTTGACCAGAATTGCCCGTGTAGCCAAAGATAAGAGATATCTTCTTTCTGTAGACTTCAGCCGTTGTCCAAATACTATTAGAACACATCAATGAGCCGTACTGTCACTACAATAAACATGGGCACAGTCAATACCACATTGTTCTGGTGCCCTGAATACCATACATGTATTAATCCACAGCTAAAACTGTTTTAGAAAATGACATTTTTTTAAACAATAAAATTTTATTTGTATTTTTATTTGTATTTATTGTTTTTAAAGATTTGCATATTCAGAAGGGCAGAGCAGGGAAACTGGAAAGTATTGACAAATGAAGTATCGATTTGTTGGTTTTGGTCTATTCGTTTGTTTTCTGAATAGAAAAAGCAGTCGAGAATAATTGCAGTCTTATCATTTAAAAGAGCAAAATACACAATCATAGAACATTTTGTCTTGGCTATTCTTTTCCTCAACTGAATTTCAAATTTTGCAGCCTCAGGACGAATCATGTCAAATCATTATGATGAGTCAGAATACCCAACTTGCTTGAACTCCTGTATGCAGGCCCATGGGAGTACATGCAGCAGTTCATTGCCGCCCACAACACAAGTTGTGCTTCAGCATTCATTACAGAGAAGATAAACCAACCTATCAGGATCAAGAAAACGGCATTAAAAACAAGTTAAACACGATATATTTCCTGATCACTGCATCCTCTGCACATGAACTGAAAGAGGTCTGCAATTATTCCCTCCCATTATCCCTCCCATAGCCTCCAGGTGTTGTAACTTCCATGCTTTGATATTTTTTAATCCACCTTTCCCTTTATGTAGTTTTCCATTCTCTACACCTCCTCCTGTCCTTACCTCAACATGCCCGCCTTCAATGCTCTGACAAGTTTAACTGCTACACCCTTAACGGGAACTTCTGAGAAATCGCTTGGAGTGATGCCCAAGTGGCACAATTAGCTGAGGTTTTCCATTACATAATTTTCTAGATTACTCCTTAAAGCACTTGTAAACAAAGTGCCAAAGTGCTTTGCATACAAGAAGAGCAAAAAGGTAAGTAAGTAAAACGGCGCCCTCTCTGTAGTGAGTGTAATGGGTAAGCAGCTCAGAAAGCCGCTCTCCTGGGTGAAGAGTGAATCTATAATTGGCATTTGCAGGCAACCCACTACCTGACGCATCTCCCCAGATGAATGCGGTAGATCCTTTGTCCCCATTTTCTGGATGATTAGAAGAGGAAAATGCAGATCATCATCTCAAAACCATTATTTAAAATTGGCCCCAATGGCAATCACAGGGAGTGGTTTGAAGAACATCTACAACAATCACGTCTGCAGTGCAGATAGCTCCTGTGTCCTGCATTAGGAGACAGCACTGATGTACACCTACATCATTTTGATCCCAACAGTTCTGACTGAACTTCCAGGCGTATCTGCTCGAAACTGACTCAACATATAAATCACACTGACATTTCAGGCATTATTAAATGAGACCAGCAGTGATTGTAAGACTGTCACTCTGTCAGACAGTCTCAGTCATTTTGAAATAGTCAACAGTTGTGCTAGCTCGGATACAGCAATGATTTCGACTAAATGCTAATGTTATTATGCTAGCATGCTCACAAAGACAAGGCAAACATGCTAATGTATTATGTTTACCATGTTCATATTAGTTTAGTGTTTTGCCATGCTAACATTTGTTCATTGGCACTAAACAAAACATACAACTTCGTGGTGGGATTACAGGAAAAGTCAGGAGATCACCAGCATTTTGTGGTGAACCATCCAAAAGTTGATGAGCTATGCAGAACGAAGAAGTAGAGCAACAAACTGACAAGATGTTACACTCAGTTTTTAAAGCAACGATTGCAATACCAGAGAGTCTGCTTTTATAATCATCACTGAGTGAATTAAGAACCAGGCTGGTTACAGTTAATCACAAATTAATGTTCTTGTTTCACAACTACAAACATCATGTCATATTTTCAGAGCAATGCTGCCAAATTTCAGCAGAAGATGACTCAGCAGGGCTCTGAGCCGAGATTCTGTCAGCATCTCTCATTATTGTCAGGACTATTTAATGAAATTAATGTATCACTTGAAGATTACGGTACGCTATAAATGTCCTGCACGTTGCTCCTTTGACAGCACTGACCTTCAGTCAATCAGTCACACACATCAAAAACAGTGACTCTGCAGGGAAGGCTTCAGCCTGCATCCAGAGGACATTTTTTATTGCTCAAGAAAACAGAGTGGAGAAATCCAAGGTCATCTATCGTTAGGGGAATTTGTTACACAGACTCCAGGGAATTTATCAGGGCACCTCTGTTTAATGCAGATAGTAACTCTCGGATGTTCCCAATAGATGTTTTGCAGGCATCACAAAAATTGTTATTCACAGATGTTTCTCGGGTTATCATCCACTCAGCCACTGTGAGCATGTGCATTTATGAATGTCATTTACATTGTTCAGAGAGTCTCTCCCTCCAGTCTTCAGGTCTCATGTCTCCACTGACAGCGCACTATATCTATGGAGCTCAGCTGGCATTCATATTGAATGGACCAGTGTGCTAAGAAGCTGTATGAACGAAGATACAATAAACAAATGTATGTCTTACAAAGGGAAATATTATATTTCATATTTCAAGACTCAAGACTATGTCAAGACTATACTACAGTAATATTCCAGAGTAAATGAATGTGTTAGAAACTTAGCGTCTTCTCTCAGCTTAAATAAGTCCTTGCTAAGTTAAGTCATTTAATTACTAGCAATTACTCATTTGTAATGCATGCTTGTAAGGAAGCCTAAATGACACAAATGGATGATTTACAGATTGACTAATAATCTCGTAACTTCTTGTTAAATCATTTTTCCAAAGACGTACTGTAGGGGACAGAGGAAACTACTGAGTAACATTCATCTAGGACTTAAAGAATATCTATTGACATCGAGGATTGATTTAGTCTTCAAGTGAACTGTTTTCTCGAAGCAGCGATATTCAATTTACAACGACATCAAACTGAAAGAAATGTGTCAAATTGGAGAAACTCAAACCAAATTAGAATTATTGCTCAATAAATGACTCAACTGATTATTAAAAGTGTTCCAGGTAAAGTCAATCCAGCTAATTACTTAAATGACGGATTATATATTTTATGTGATTATCTAGATGAATAGCAGGTCTCCCACCTGCATGAGAGAAAAAAGCCAATTTTCTGTATATACAGTACCATAAACATGAAACAGTAAGCTAGACCACGATACTCTCCTCCCACCAGCAACAAACAGACATGGGCTAAAAGGGAAGAACTGTTTTGATGTGGGAAATAATAATAGGAGGAAAGATGAATGCTGCTGTTTTTGTTTTTCTAAATGACAAGCAGAACTCCTCTCCTCTCCCTGCCAGGGTTTAGTCTGTCACTTTAATAATTCCTACATACATTTTAGGTGCTATTTTAATCAGGTAGAGTTTCAGCTTAGAAAAAAAAAGTAAAATACAATGCAATTAAAGCAGCAGGCACCATTTGAGAGGATTCATTTCTTCCATTAAAGGCCAACGTTTGAGTGGTTATTATTTCAGGGCATTTTGGAGCCAAGTTGAAGTGAGACATCTAGCTCTTTCACAACAATAACAACTGTAACTGAGTCAATGGTGGCTCTGCTTTCACGCAGACTCAATTACACTTCTCCCGTACAAGCACAATGTAAATCATTGAAAAAACTCGACCTTTGAAAACAAGTCTACCCCTGTGTATTCTCATCCTATGATTTGTCGCTGCAGTCCAAAATTGGAGGAAAATGCATGGGCTGGCAGCGGCAGAGGATGAAATCAGGTTACTTCACACTGTGAGACTTCACATGAACCAAAGCTTTTTCTCTGACAACAGAACTGCACAAACTCTAATTACCTGTGCTGGGTCAGCGTTCTTGCAGCACAAACTTTCCCTCCAAAAAGTAATGACCCCTTCCTCTGGATATTTTTTTTTAGGTTTTCTGTCTGCTGCAAAAGTTGGTGCTTCTTTCTTTTGTGCAGCAAATTGCAAATTCTTATTTATAGTTGTCATCGCATTTCTTCATTTTGCTCATCCTATTATCAGCATCCTATTATCAAGAAACATTTCTATTCAAACATGCATGAAGCAAAATTCATAATATCAACCTCATCATGAGTGATATTTAGTCTTTTTTTTGTTTTGTTTTTTTTTTGTTTTTTTCTTCTGGATTAACTAGAACGTTCATAAAAGCATATCAGACCTATTTGGTGTCTATCTCACTCCAAACATGAGTAACACCACCATGTTGGATGACATGCTCTTTCTTTCTTTGTCTGTAGACGACCTTTTGACAAACTAGAGTAACATATACATGTACATCCATTTGCCAGTTCATTAGTAATACAACAGTCCTGAAAGAAATCATGTATGTACATTAGTAAGGTGTACAATACAATAAATGAAGGCTAGAACGTTCAGTTTTTATTGAAACTGATTTAAAAAGGAGTTGATTCAACTTCATGGTCATTTTAGATGCTGCAGTTGGAGGTTTTGTGATTTCTGTCAATGACGGAAGGCTAAAGAGAAATACCTTAGACTGTATACACCCGAATATTTTCTTATAGCCCAGATAGCATGTACAACATAATGGTGCTTTGTGGTAATTTCTGTATCCCAGTTTGTGGCAAAGAGAAGGGAACACTCAAGGTATAGTGCGATAAGAAAGCGTTAGTGCAGCAGTAAGTGTTGTGACAATTCTTAA
Source organism: Nibea albiflora (assembly GCA_014281875.1). NCBI lineage: Eukaryota > Metazoa > Chordata > Actinopteri > Sciaenidae > Nibea > Nibea albiflora. The sequence goes on along the minus strand of CM024792.1, from coordinate 13,412,919 downwards.
AGGGTTAGATTTAGCATGTCTAGTTATTAGTACTGCTAGGAGAGGAGGTACTCTCTAAAGAGCTGGGTAAAGGTAGAGAGGGACGCCCTTGATCTGGTAGGAACTGGTAGTGCGTTCCTCCAACGGGGAACAACAGACGAGAAAAGTCTGGATTGCCTTGAACAAACAGGTGGGAGAGCCAACTGTTATTCACTGGAGGAGCGCAACAGTCGTGAGGTTACATATGCCTATGTATAAGGGCGTTCAAGTAGGTGAGTGTAGTAGCGGAGACAACTTTGTAGTCAAGTATTAGTGATTTGAATTTGATGTGGGCAATAAAGGAAATGGTTTTCACTTCGGTTAACGTATTGGGTTTTAGCAAGGCCAGAAGAAAAGGAATAGTTCAAAGAAAAGAAATTTAACATCATTTACACAGTAGTGAGATCTGTGTGACTCCAAACACAGAGAAAAAGCCAATGCCATTGCTAAATGGCTCTAATAATGCCACAGTAATAATATAGGATGGATACACTATACATCTACAATAGTAAGGGGGCCTCCACTGTATGCATGCAATGAAAGCCCCATTCAGCACCTTTCACATCAAGCATATGGCAGGCTGTGTGCAGTCCATTCTTGCTTGGTAATTAAACTTTTAGCACCTTCATTAAAATTCCGCATGCGAGCGCAGCCTGGAGAGCAACAATAGCAAATGTCATGTTTCCTCACTGCCAGCATTATACGCTGCACAGGCTGACACAGTGGTGGCGGTGGATTACCCTTTCTACAGGACAAAACTGGTTTTCACCTCCAAATTATGAAGCATTGGTTGGCAAATTGTAGCCAGCTGCACCTGGAGTATCGGGGCTACAGGGTACCAATAATGAATTGGATGTAACCTACTCTGCAGCTGCATTGGCAGGACTGCAAATTTGTGCATCATAGGCAAGGTGATTAGCATTTTCATGGTTTGGAGGGTGAGATAAGCAATAATTGTTTAGCAATTATTTTTTGGGAAACATCCATTTGTTTCTCTCAGCTCATCTCAGTGGTTCTCTCAGTGGCGACTACTGGACTCATTCAATGAGAATACATGCACTGTAGTAATCTGGTCAACCTTTAGTAATCGGATTACTTAAATATAATGTAAATCAGAGACCTTGTTTATTAAATTGTCTACAATGACCCACTGTGACCTCAGACTTCTTGTGAATGTGCAGCCATGCCATATTTCACTCTCCATTCACTTCTGATGAACAGAGGAGAGAAGTATCTGATGATTGATATTCCTCTTTAATGAAGAAGAAATATTGATTGTTTATATTCTTGTTCATATTAATGGATGGCAAAATAAAGCAAGCAGCAAAGGAGAGGTGCTGTTTGGCTGTAGTAAGCACAAGGACAGTGACAGAGGTTAATAAAAATAAAGTGATTGGTAAGTTTGTTTACAATCCCACCTGTCCTGCCTGCAAGAAAAACCTTTGCCAAGGTGAATTCTGCTTTGATCACACGTTTTACCATCCTTATTGGTTAATGTAGTTTTGGAAATTTCAGCAGGGCTATGCCCAACTTCAATCTGAGAACAACTCTAATCAGCCAGAGTTAAAACATCTTAGTGGGTGTGCAATATTCAAACACATACACATACATTGTATTTTCCCTCACTATACAGCCTGTCCTCTCAGTGCACCATCAGTCTAAATACTCAAGGGAGAAAGCAGCTCTGCAGGCATCACATCTAACACATTTAAAAAGCCAATTTGGTTGAAAAAATACAGTTGGGGGTTTTGGGAGACATCTCATTGCATATCAGCTGTACAGTATTTAAATTTTGCAGTAATCGGGTTATTACAGTGCCATGTAAAAACAATCTCCAGTTTCCTGCTTTACACTGATTATTTTCCAGTTATCATGTGTCGCGTTGTGTGTGCATACAAACATGGAAATGGGATCGTGTGATGAAGATGATTCTTGAAAAAATGGCCAAACATCAGCTTGAAAGAGAAGCTGGCTACCCTTCAAAAGCACAAGTCCTGCACTAATGCAGCAATACAACCATATGCTAGCTGTCATCACTGGCAGGAGTAGCTACTAGGCATCAGTTTGCAAAAAGCAGCAACTGGGCCTGACTCAAAATATACAGTATATTACTGAATCCAGTAAACAGAGTGTACAGTAGGATCTCTGTTACAGGTCAAAAAATTCATTAAAATAAGATTCAAATACTGTAAGTTTCTCTGCGCACTTCACATAGACACAACCACAGGACAAACTCTTTAAAAAAAGGCTGCAACATCTCCAACATCTGAGTGGATCAACACACTTTTGAATCACTTCAGTGTATCTATGTCAAGATGCTGTGAATAAATCATGTGCTGCCAAGTAGCACGACTGTGCACACACAGACAAGTTAAAACTCTGTTGCAGTGAAGGTATCTGTCAGTATACGGACTCTGCTGTCATCTGTATCATGACCACAGGGCTGAACCTCACTTAATGGAAACATAGCAGGGACTCTTGCAGACATTGTGCTGGGAGTTTCGTGCTGAGTGAGAGCCTGACCAGTCTTGTCTGTTTGCCCTTACAGCTGGTGAGTGAGCAACAAGAGAGCCGCCCGCTTCTGAGCCCTTCCATTGACGATTTCCTCTGCGAGACCAAGTGTGATGGGCTTTCCCGCCCAGTGACTTCCAACACAGCTGGTACAGTACACTTACTTTTTTGGTCTGTCAACTGCCTAACTGATGACACACAAAGGTGACTACCCAGTACTACAAGTCGTAATGTGCTGTTTAAGATGCCCTTTACGCATGAAGGTCATGTCAGAAGAAATACATGGAATACAAATGTAAAATTAGTCTGAAGTATATAGAGGAAATACTCACTGATACCAACAAATGAGAGACTTGACAAGACTCATTGGATGCTGCCTCTTGTTGACGTGTTTTTATCAACCAATAAGCAATGTGTCTGTTAAATCAGCCATCATACCCAGGATGACTCACCGTTACTAGCAGCACAAAGACTATGTTATTTGAGATTTACATGCAAACTGCCTGCACAATAATTCACTGTACCATATCCTGTATCCAAAGTACACAATTAAACTGGATTTGTCCTACCATTTATATGCTCGATCTATAAATAGATCAACAACGCAATGCAAATTATAATTACCTAAGAGACTGCTTATATACCAGCCACTGTGAGTGTCTATGCGCTCTTGGTTCAGGGCCACAAGTTGGAATTAAACCTGGGTCGTTGCAGACTTCAGCCTTAGATCTACTGGGGCACCCAAATGATATCTGATTGGCCTTTGACATTTGACACTTACAGTTAGGTTTGCATCCAAAAGTAGCACAGATTTTAACTGAATTTCCAAAAAACTTACAAAAGAAAATGTGAATTAATCTCCATATTTCTGCTATTTCCGCTCTGTTTATGTGCAAAGTGAAAACGTGCATCTGTGAAACTTAACTTCTGCTTTCTGCCTGTGATAAACTAAAAATCAGCTGGGTCAAAGTGGGCGTCAAAAATTCAGTGGTCTGACTTTAACAGATGTCAGATGCCATCTTGGTTTCCACATGGATGGGACCTTGATCACTGAGCTGTGCCATATTTTCAATGATGAATTGCAGGACGAGATTTTGTAGCTGACAGCTCATCTTCAAACTGGTCAGTGACTGTGCTGATTCAGTGTGCGATGTATGGGGGACTGTTGTGGGAAATTCTCCACCTTCTGCTCTCCAAATGCCTCCTGCTGCTCCCGCTGACAGTGACGTAGGCCTACAAAAATTGGTCAATGATCTCAGAATTCCCTAAAATGGTGAAATCCTGTCAGAAATTTGGGCTTTGTGTCATGTTATAAAGGTACGTGCCACTAAAAATGATATTTTTCACGGCCTCCACACGGTCGCATGGGTTTCCTTCCAGCTGCTCAGATTTCCTCCCACAGCCAAAGAAATGCAGGTGAAGTGTATTTTAGGACTGTCAATCTGTTTTCACACTGTGATAGACTCAATAACACTCAACAGGAATTAACAAGCAAAGAAAATCAATAATGAACGATAAATACCAGCTCAAATATTGAGCTAGTGTTAATCTACACCATGTTGTGCCCTATCTTGCAGGCTTTTAACTTTTGTCTGATTTTGTGGTTGGTGACTATTTTTGAAAGTTGATGTAATTTTAAAAACTCATAAACATCATAAATTATAAATCGGTTACATCTGTGGCTTGGAAAAACACTAGTCAAATAAATATCGATGTAATTCTTTTTTTTGCTACTGTTGAGATGAAATATCACTGAGAAAAGACATAGTGTAGTGTCCTCCCACTCTGGTTAGGATGTCCATCACTACTCAGTTCCAGATGAAGGCTGAAACTTGTTGCAAACCCCAACTGTTTGCTTCAGATTTCAGTGAGGATTTAAGGTCTCTTCTCTCTCCAGTTTATCTTGTTGTCAAATACAAAATTTAATTTAAATTTAATTTATATTGTAAGTCATTCCCAAGGCCTTCTGCACGGCTCTTCTGCCAACACCATTAGGGCATCTCTCTCGCCTGTTTGTGTCATGCTCATAGGCATCAGTAGGTTTGGTGTGGTGGGCAAATGTTTAGATTATTTCATCTTCTTACTACTTTTGTGAATTTGTTTGGCTAAATATTTCTCTATCTACATTTTATATCTCTTCCTTCGCTCCAACGAACACAACCACTAAGCTTCATGCAAATGAACGCTATGATGTCACCATGCAAATGCGTGCAAATAAGTGGATGATGTTGTCTGGCAACTTATGAAGCTCGTAGTAGCTGCTTGTATTGGAAAATAGTTGGCAACACTGCAAGGATCCATTGTTTCAATAATTCTGAGCAGGAAAAGTGGCACAGTTATTAATGCAAACTGTATGTGTGTCATATTATGACTGGCTTAGTAAATAGTCCTCGGGCAATCAATTAATACTCAGGCACACACTGCAACGTGAGCAATCAGAATGTTTTTTGTTTTTGCGTGGCATTTGTGCCATCAGGATAAGTCCCCAAATGTCACGCTAAAGGAGTAATTTGGGTCGGTACTGCTTTCAGAAGCTAAAATCTGAAAGTAAAGACAGTATAAAATATCACCAAAATGTGGAAGGGGATAAAATCACAGTTCCATTATACATTTGATAACATACTAGTCGTATTCCTCGGCATAAACAGCATAAAGAGAGGATTAAAAAAAGAGGAGTGGAAAGTACATTTTCGTCTGAAATTCACTGGCCCCGCAGGAAAACATGTGAACCACTTCCACAGCTGTACTAGTTAAACTCCTGTGAGGCGTTCTTAGTGACTCACTAATACTTCTGATACACCATCTGATGGGTTCGACTCTCTCTCTGATGGGTCGTATTAGTATGCCATTCCCCCTCTAACTACCACATGTCTTCTATCCTCATTATGTTGTAAGCTGTAACGACTATAGTGAAATGCTCAATGGTCACATGGATTTGCTCTGTGGTGGCCAATGGACCAATGGTGAGCTTTTCATTATCCATTAGATAACTATGCAATATCGAAGCAGCCAGTTAAAATATTCAGTTAATGAGGAAAACTTACTTGTCTGCACAATTGTCTTCCCAAACTCATCCTTTCAAGTAGACTCAGGGGTGCCAAAACATTTTTGACATCATTGCTTTTCATGAACAGCTTGTGTTTCTTTCTGATGCCGAAAACTCTTCAGGCAACCTTCCCCCACGAGTGTGTCTCCCTTGATTTGTAATTGTACTTGTCATCTAAAGAGCACAAGGCATGGAAGACAAGCATACTCTCTAATTATGCAGAGATTTCAGTCAACAAATGCTCTCAGTTGGTTGTCGTGAAACAGCAGCACGCCGGTTATGCAGTCATGTGTCTGAGTTCACATTGCACAAAAGACAGTCAGGGTCCTCGGAAATGAGCGAGAAAACTTTGTAGGTTCCTCAAATAACCGCTGTTGAAAACGATTTTTCTTAATGGGGTTATCAACCTTTTATTTCATGATGTGTTGTGTCTACAAAGTTTTTTTTCAAACTTATTTTAAAAATACATTAGCAAGGACCACAATGATTAGAAATTCCCAAATGATTGCATGTTAACGTGGAACAAAATGAGAGAAAATGTTACAGAGAACTGGGTGGGTGACACCCTGCTTGGTCCTTTTATATATTAATTTTCAATCGCAACAACGCAACTGGCAACAACAGCCAACAGCAGGACATAATGTTGATTTGACTCGAACCACAGCAAATCAAATTACTAACACAGAAAAAATTCAATAAACAAGATGTGAAAGAAAATTGGCTGTGAATAAAGGAGGAAAAATCAGCTATGGTGAAAGCGGTGTGTGATTGATTTACAATGAAAGGCACAGTAGATACAAAAGGAAAGAGGGAATACAGTGCTTCTTCAAAGCAAACCTTTTTCTTAGTTTAATGAAACTCGGCTAACATGTCACAGGGTCTGTAGTCCATGAAGCTGGACAGCAACACAGACAAAAGTTGAGTCCCTTGACAGAAGGCTCTGTCCTCCTTTGGCGCTCTACCAGCCTGAGATTGAATTACTTAATTGACCAAACTAGAGCTCCTCAAGGGGCTGCCTTATCCTTATCAAACTGTGCAGTGGTCTGCAGTATATTTAGATGCTCTAAAAAGAGCAGCAGCAAAAAATTTTTTAGATGTCCACCCAGGAGGCAATACCGTGACGGCTTAAGTATCCCTGACAGCTCAGTTCGCCGTGTCGGAAAATGTGTGGATCAAAATCAAAGCTTCACACGGTACAATGAGTGAAACCTGCCTTTCCATCTTATCACAAAGAGAAAGTAAAGTTTCCAAAATAATATACCACTTGAAGTGAACAACCTTGACGTAGCCATGAAATTCAAGCAGAACTATTGAGATTTAAGAATCAATAAATCACTCAGATGACCTTAAATTTCAAAGGGCTTTAACACAACAAAAGATTAGACCAAGAGACTGAAACTGTGTTTCTTTCTAGCAATAAAGGGCAGTCCAAGAATCTATAATGTAATACTGCAAATGTACTCAATTATAAATCAAAGAAAAATGGCACAATTTAATAGTCAAATTGTGCACACCCACAACTGATTTGCAATCATCATTTGCATGCATAAATGTCCTCTGTGTATGTGGAAGAAGGGAGCCTGTTGAGTGGACATTTATGCAATGCCTCTGTAAAAAGAGAAAGGCTAACTACTGTCATGTCATGTCTCTCACAGTTCTGTCATCGACACTGGACCTGCTGGATCTCAGTGAACCTGGCGAAAGGAGGAACAGCAAAGACAGGAGAAGTCCCCTGTCATCTCAGGGCAACGGCCATAAGAATAACCCTCACAGGAAGAAGACGGATGAGACGGAGCTGATCCAAGTGGAAGTTGAACATACAGGACCAAGCATGAGAACCCCAGAGAGGGCGTCACTAGACTCGGGTAGGAGAACATGCAATTTAAGGGTCCTGTTACAAGGAAACACCATGACACACCGTGAGAAAGCACTTAACAATCTTGTACACCTGAGATTCCTGCATTTAGGGCTGAGTATGGGTCTGTACCATCAAGACTTTTTGCTCCTTTGTATTTTATTCATGGAGAAATCTGCCTGTGTCTTTGTGCAATCAACGTGTTTTGTAGAAAACGTAAGCATTTTCGCCATACCATATGATCAGCAATGGTCTGAGGGTTTTTAAATGCAAAGTAGTTGATTGAACATACACTCTTCACTTGAAGGATGAGCCCTACCCTAAACGATGCTCTCCTCCCATTCGGCTCCATCATGAACCTGACAGATAATGAATAATTTGTAACAAAGAGAGAGCTTTTTAAAAGATGACCCAAGCAACATTGCATGGTGCGTTATATTTACAAGCACACATCGCCTGCATGTCACTTCCACGTCACCACCCTAAAGTCTTTAGATCGGTTCTACAATGCAGGCTTTATAAAAAATAATAATTTCCACCCAGTTTTAGCAACAAAATCAGGAAGAAAGTCCTCAGTCTATATAGAGAACAGCTTAACCTACTCAGTGAGTGAAGTGAAGGTTCAGTATCAACACTAGTATAGAAAATTACCCAGGCCTATTAACATGTGAGTTATGATTCATTATATCAACACTGAATTGAATATTGAATAGAATAGAACGTGTATCCTGTAAGTTCATATACATACTATATCCTATGCATCTATAAAAATGAAATCCTATCATGCCGCGCAGTGCCCTTTGCAGCCTCGTCTTGCTATCATCCGCCTCATTTCCTCGTTTCCCCCACATACCACGACAACTTGGCCTCCCGTCATCCCCTGAGGATCGGACTTTGCACATGTTCAAGATGAGCTCGAGAAGGATCAAGCCTCTCTACTGTAATGAAAGGGATCATCTTAAAAGACGTTAAGAGGAAACAGCCAATTAGTTTTGTATTTGCCAGTTGAAAAGGTTAAAGTCTTCAATGAGAACTAATTATGCAGAGTGAGTCAACTACAGTGTGGTGAATAATTCATGGCAGTGAGTTTGATAATAACTGTGGCATCATTTACCAGCAAAATTGAATGTCCTGTTTTTTAGTTTAGACACCAACTGCAGTAATTATCTGGCTGTTTGTCCTATCAGAATTATTCCATTCATGGCTTCAACCCAGTGTTAAAGGGTTGTTTTTCAAACTAGTTCATTTTAAATTAGTGTTAGTATTAATGACATTGAAAACTTTAATTGGTTTTTGGTTTGTTTTTTTTTAACACAAAGCTAAAAACACATTAGAGTCGGGTGTTTCATTTAATCAAAGGTGAGGGTGTTTTTGATGTTCAACAATTACGCTCCTTTGTCAATTCAGACTGTTTCATGATTGTATGATTCTTTTATTCTTAATTATTTCATACCAGTCACCATTGGTTCACCGCTGGACAAGTGGGAGGAGCTAAACCCCAACCCTGAGAGGAACGGCAACAGAAAATGGAAGATGGAGAGACGGCGTTCATCCAAAAATTCATCCAATGAGTTTCTGTGGTAGGTATTGTCCTGACCATGCAATGTTGGGATAACAACATTTGTATCAGTCCAGCCTCCTTCAAAAAACCCATGCTGGACAATTCCTATGTGCCAATACAGGAAGTAGTGTTTCTGTTGTATAGCACAAGTACACACTGAGGTCAAGATGTTTGAGGGCCATGTAGCACATCAGATTTTCATGCAGGAGACCATCAGAAAAAGTCAGCGACTAGCTGGTGAACATAGTCAGGTATGTCTGCTAACTTTGCTCGATGTAGCTACATCTGCTGCCCCCACTTGGACAAAATCAGTTGTCGAGCATTAACCATAGACCAAATTTGCCAAAACCACTATCTATCCCCAACCACTGGTTTACAGGTGTAGTGGAGATTTGTTTTTCTGTATCGGAAACATCTGTAACCACCTGTCTCTCTTCTACTTTAGGTCCATAGACTGTAAAACCCAATTAGAGCCATTGAATAAGAACTCCTTGGAAGTAAATACCAAAGCTGAGCCGGAGTCTGCCCTAGCATCTCAGGTAAGTGCTCAGTATGTCAGGAGCAAGCAGTAATCATCATTATTGTATGCGCTGTCTGCACTTGAAATCAACTTTCTTTTGAAGTGAGAAAGCTTCACACGTCTCTCTTGAGACAGTTAAGCCTTCGTAATAGTTTGATTAAATGATTAATTTAACTTGCTTACCTTGCAACTGCATGTTAATGCATGCTAATGTAGCCCTAAAACAAACTTTTTTGTCTAATGACACACCGTGTTGTGTAATTGTTTATCCGTCATTTTGTCCTAACACCTACAATTCTTCCATTTCAGCTCAACAGGCAGTATATTAGTGGAAGACATGTAAGCCTCCCTATGCATCCTTTCATATAATACTGAAAGACTTCTACATTTGCACCGTGAAAAAAAAGCATCACCCCATCTCATAAAATTTGACTTAAAAATCAAAAAGTGGAGATTGCATTGAAGCCAAAATGCACCTTTGAGGAAATCTAGATATACTGTTGGCCTTGAGATTGTTCCTTTGTGGTGCTACGAGGTCCAAATGTCAAGCGCTTTCCTCCTGAGTTGATGTCTCTATGTAGGTCTGCATAAAGGGGTCTTGTTTCCAGACGCCATTATTAGATTAATAGCCTATGAATTATTCAGCAGCCTTACTCTGAGCCCATTAGTGCTGATCTCACCAGGCTAGCTAAACATACATCACCTTTTCAGCACTCTGATAAATAATAGATTTGGGATTAAAGATAACTGTCCAAGATGGAGGGAAGTTATTGGCAAACAAATACAGTATTTGTTTTACTCAGGAGTTACATAATAGCTGACAGAGACACTGTAAACAGTGGTTTTAGTTTCTCACTTGGCAGGTACCATATGCGCACACAAACAAAAAATGCATGCAAATAAGGGAGGTGTGTGTTGCATGAGATTTCCATACTGAAATGACACGAGAGAATGTCCCAAGAATCTGAGCCTTAAGGAAAAATCCACCCTCATGTGATCAGACAGTTAGATATTATTTCAATTTATGAAATAAACTTTCAACCACATCTCACGGTCTTTATCAGCAAATGAAACTGGTGGAAATTGAATTGTATATGGTAACTTTTCCTGTCAAGCTTTGGATTCTCTCAATGGGCAAAGAGCTACGGTACTTGGAGTTTTGTTTGGAAGGTTGGACCTTTTTTTTAGGTTTTCCAAAACCAAGAACTGTAAAGAATGGACCAAATGGTGTGTTTATCTCCACTAACATAAGCTACAAATGTTAGCATAGCCAGCTAACTAGCTTACTATCCACACTAGTAGTATTACTACCAAGTCCAATGAGCTCATCATTAAGTTTGTGGAGTTGCAGGTTAAAAAAAACAAGTTTTTACTTTTAACAAATGTTAAAAGTAAAAACAACAAGCTAAACAGCCAAACAAGTTTGTGTTGAAACAAATGGATGGAGGTTATTGGCAAACAGATACACTATGCATCAGCAGTTTCATCTAACTGGCTCTACTCTGAACAGTTCTGTGTATTTATTTCCATGTCTTCTAGCTATATGAATCATAAACCGATGAGAATGCTGACTTTTTTTCCAAGGACATTCAGCTTTAGCCTCAGTCTTCCAGCATAATATCATGGATTTAAATATCATTTTTACAGGGACCTAAACTTAAAAGAGCCAGCGGGTCAGTACAGAGTGTTTTCAACCAACACATGTAGCAACCAACACATGATGTTAGCTGCATTAACTAGTTGATAAAATCTACCGTTGACAGTTATAAGGTCAGTCAGCAAAATCGATACTCGCCAAGTAAGCTGCTTTGGTCTGTCTGAAATGAAGGACCCATTGTCTCACGGTGTGTTCCAGGTATAAGACTAAGTCGTCCATGATGGCATTTTATTGGCATGCTGTCACATATATCCTTCGATGCCTTCCTACTCCCACCCCACTTGCCGACTGGATTGGATTGCCTGTCGGCGAGTTCAAGTAACCGCGACTGGATAGTATGAAAAACAGAAACGATTGCCCAGCCCGAGTATAAACACATTATTCGTATAGTCAATGCAATGCTCTTGTTTCAAAACAAAAACAAAAAATCAGGCTGCACTGTATTCTGGTCTATTGAGTATTGTGTTGGCAGACAAATTTGTGTGTTGCTGCCTCTTCTGCATTGACTTTCCTCCTGTATTGAGTCTGGAAAGAAGCCCTCTTTGTTTTTGAAACACTGGCACCAGAGCCTGACAACCGCTGATATTTTACTGAAATTCTTTCTGGTATTGAACTTTAGCTGGACTGGAAATCTCCTGACAGAATGCTAAATCTTTCCCAGACTTCAGGGGGAATTAATATAAATCAAAATCTACCAGAACAAAACAAAACGGTCAACACCTACCTTGAAAAATGTGATAGACTTTTTGGGTGGATTTTTCCTTTAACAAGCCTACAGCATCCAGCAGTTTCTTCACACAACAAAGCAAAGACTTTTGTAAATGTGGTGAGATTTTCTTTTAACACTGCATGGTTTATCTACAATAAATGGATGAGGCCATTTCCATTAATACTGAGATTAAGTAACCTCTAATTAATCTTGCCTAATGGAAGTCTGTAAAAAATGGGAATTTACACAGGTACTGGCTGGCCTGACTGCCAAACAGGCGGAAGTCATTGGCTGCACACACATTCCTCAGTCTCTGTAATAGATTTGCTTGCCCGAGGATACATAGAGTCATTGCTATTTACAGTAAATCTAGTGCCACACCACATCTGTGCACGAGAGGGATGTATTTATCCCCCGCACTTAAATGTGTCGGTGTAATGCGTATTCACGCACACTGCGCCGTACACACCCCCGTAATGCAAAACCACATGCGTGTAATTGACAGATTTTCATTTGCACAGCGGAGCAAGGCTTTCTTTTGCAAGTTTGTAACTGAGAGGCTAGCAGCATATTTCACACTTTGATATTTGATATTGCATGTGCAGGTGCCCAGGAAAGGGGGGCATGGCATTCAGACGAGGGCGAGATGCTGACAGTAGTGATTCTGCTGGCCTTCCTAAGCATGTCAGAGGCTTTGTTGAGGCAGGGATATTTACTCGTCCCTGACAAAGCAGAGACGGCTGACCCTGCACACTCTCCCTACCTGTCTCCCTATGGCCGATGGTGTGTGTGTGTGTGTGTGTGTGTGTGATGTGGTGTGCTATATGGGTGTGTGAGTGTGTTGCGTTTGCAACGTGTTGTGTGACTGTGAGTATGTTTAATGTATTTTCGTTTGTGCATATATGTATATGTTATGAAATGTGTGTGTGACAGGCTCGCCTAAGCAAGGAGCAGCGCTGGGGCAGCGCCCTCCTGTCCAGACATCAGTCCCTGGAGGAAGAGTTTGAGCGAGCCAAGGCTGCTGTGGAGGTAAGCAGAGTGCTGCTTAGTACACCTCACATCTGTCATCTGTCAGCTGAGAGCCTTCTCCACCGCTGACCTATAATGAGATCTAACAGGAAAGACCAAGTTGGCTTTTTTTTTTACTTTGTCCCGTCGAGGCACTGTCCTTGTCAGCTTTGAGTTTTTGAACTTTTTTTGTGAGCAGGACACTGATTCCCAGGAAGGTGTTTGTCTATATACCCTGAAGGAAGCAGCTCCGTCAGTTAACCACACATAGAACAAAGCCCCTTAGTCTTCATCTGTAAAGACTTCTCTCTTCTGTAATCAACATGTAAAGTGTCTGAAAACACTCAAGATTAACAGCTCATTTCAGTTTTATCTGGCTTGTGTAGTGTCTCTGCTTCTTTCTGGTATGTCAAGCTGAAAATGGGCTCATTACTGCACCTTGTAGCGGACAGTGATGGGAAAAAAAAAAAAAAAAAACTATTGCAGTGGCAGTTATTTTCCTCATTTGCCACAAGGGGTTGCAGATTCAGGCCACACTCAAAGACAAACTTGGATACATGGACATGTATGCTTTATCAGAGGGGTTTTCAAATAGTATGTTTTGGTTTTACAATGGAGAAGGCTTCAAGAATGAGGACTGACTGGTTGGTTTGGAAAATGTACCTTCAGTTAATGTTCCCAACACAAATAAAAGCGGTATGCAGCCACTTCCCTAAACTCTTCGATGAGAAGCACCCGAGACTGCCTCACATGCAGCGAATGAGACAAATTGGGCTGCCGTTTGAATCCCTTATGTACAGTAGAAAAAATGGTGATATATTATATATTTTTCATACTTTCATTTATACATCAGTAGTTTACTCTTTTCCGCAGAGAAAAAATCTCATGAAAGCACTGATCAATGTAGAGTGCTTATAGAAAAGAAAAAAAGAATAAAATTCCAAGGACTTTCAACCAAGAAAACTTTTTCACAGTATCGTATTTCCAACATCATTACCCATGTAGCCTCATAATGGTTTCAGCAATTTGAATACATATACCTGAAGCCCTGCAGAGCCGATTGCCATTTGACGCCATCAGCTCTTTTATCTCTTTGTCAAATGGACTATTGTGCTTCCTGCTATGAATTTGCCCCTGTGGTGCTAGCCGGCAGTTTAATAGTCTGTGCTAAATTCACACACTGAAGTTCACAGAGTGTTTGACCCAGAAAAATATTCACGACTCTAAGCCGGCTAACAATAGGAAGGTAAATGGGTCAGTCACTTTACGGCTAGACGTATCAGATATCACCGGAGACGGTGAAGTCACAGTAATTAGATATAGCTTAATTGTTCATACAGTTCTGCATCAACACAATGCATGTGTTGAGTTGTGAAGTACGCATGACGTTCTTGCGCTATCGAGGAGGTGATAAGGCTTGCCATAATGACAGCATGGAAAATGACCTGAAAACCTCCGACTGTACATCTGTACGATGGAATAAGCTTTAGTTTGAAGCTCGCTTTAATCACCTCAGTGTCATTGTACATTAAGTCACCATTGGTTACTATTGAACAATTCTTTCCACGCTTTAATTAGTTTTTTTTCCTATTTTGCAATAGATACTTTATTGGCTTTTTTTCCAGCTGATATTATAAGATATTTTTGAAAGGTTACATCACAGTGGCCCAACTACCTGAACGACTAAAAAAAGCTGAGCTCCTGTACTGTAACCAGGAAAGTTTTGCTAGAACCACTCTATCACTCAGCGGACATGTCCCTTCCCAGAAAATGTGTGCGGCGTGAACCCTGCAGTATTGAAGTACTTCAGTTTTACCGAGGGCTACAGTACACTTGCACACCGGGCTATGTGAAATGGTCAGTAAATAATAGAACAGCGACAGGAAGATGGTGAGAAAGTGAGAGGAGCAGCTGCAGAGGACCGGGCCGCCCGCTTGGGGATGCCGTCCCAAAGTTAGCAATGATGTCATATCTTGTATAAACTGTGAGCTGTATCCTCCCAAAATAATTGCACAGTCTGAGTACATGCGTCAGCCGGAGGGCAGGTGAGGGATGAAATCTGGGATGCTCCTGGACAAACGTCAGAGCATGGAACATCGATTGGTAACAGTATCTCGCGACTTCGATCGAGCAGTCTGAGTGCTGGCCTCGACTCTGGAGGAGCTCTGATGCACGCAGTCAGCCATTTTGGCTTTGGCTGCCAATGTAAAAGCCTACAATCAGATAATTTCCATTTAAGTAGCTGTGCATATGCATGCTCTTTCATACTTATAAAAGACGCTGAGGTAGAGATGGCTCAGATGGCAGAGACATGACGTTAAATCAGCACACCAGATTTCTGTCAATTCATTCAATTAGATGGAGTGGCCAAATGTAAGAAAACTAGGACCCACAGAGGGAGTAGACAGGGAATTAGGCTCCCAGATATAATCTATTTTACAATGCTGGCACTGATGAGAAAGTGTAGGTTTTATCCACAAAATCTGTTTTAAAAAAAGGGGGGAGGGCAAAATGGCAGCGGCGCCAAGAAGGAGAACTTCGCTTTGAATTCATTTACAAAGAGGCTGATAAAGAGATATTTTCTGAGTAGGTAAGTGACCGTCCATGTCACATGAGAATACTGTCAATTACTCCAAGCTGATGACAATGTAATACTTTTATTAAATAGAGAAGCACGGGCGACGAACAGCTGCAGGCTAAGTTGTGACATGGGAACAGTGTTTTTGTGGTGGGGCATCAGAAAGCACTCCCATGGTGGCGATAAAGGAAAGATAAAGGTGACTGTGTGGCCTCTTCTTTGATTAAAACAGCAGCAGGACCGGTTCGCTCTTATCTTGCAGAATATTGTTCTGTGGTAGTTCTGGTTTCGTGAGAGATTGCAAAGGCAGCACAGTTGCCTAGAAGTTAGAGATGTAGATTTGTGATCAAAAGGTCACTGGTTTTAATCTAATGTAGAAAATGCAGATGGGGAAAGTAAATGAGTAATGCTCTCACATCCATCATCGGCTTTCATCAGTGTGTCGTCAAGCAGAGCACGAGACACCAAACTTTTCCAATGGAGCTGTAAAGTTTCTAAAGAGAACATCTACCAAATACCCGGCAATTGTATATTCAAATTTACCTTAATTATCCCAAAGTGGAAAATCATATGGTGAGAGGTGCATACAGCTGTGAATTAAGAAGTTAACATTGAAGAAAATAGATAAGACAATTCACAAAAAATGAGAAAAGCTATCTCCTCGTCCTCTCACAGTGTTGTGTTGAGTCAAAGTGAACTAAAATGCATCACTAAGTGACGGATGGAGGGTCCTGTCTGCCCAAATATTGAGAAGGCAGCATATCTCGTACAACTCCGGGTCAGACCTTGATTAATTCTCAGGCAGGCTGCAAACAATTCTTGATTTTTACTTGAAGTTGAGTCAGATCAAGATTCAAGAGAATTTCTTCATAACAAGAGCAAAGCTGCTTCCTCTAAACTGCAATTGCTGTGTTGTACCAAAAATTAATAGCAGCCTCAGTCTCAGTTCACTTCCAAGCCAATTCTGGCAATAGTGTATTATTATGGTGCTTAGCCACAGGTCAAAGCATCCTTACACACCAGAACACTGTTCACGTGTCTTCAATTCATAGCTGATTCATGAGTGCAGTACAAGAAAAATGCTGCGGCCACAGTAGCTCTCTTACAGAACATTAAGTGTTTGATCACACTGTTGGCCAAAATGCTTTTGTAGCACTTTGTCCACTGAAATGTATTTTATTCTCCTCTGAGTGACATTATCGGGACTCCAGCTTCCTATTTTTGTCTCACTGACCGAGGACTTGGCCTGGACTGCAGAGCAGTGGGTGGCTCATTAACATTAAAAGGCCAGACCAGCCCTAGCTTTTTTTCCCCCCCTTTGGAGGTTGCTCTGTGTCACTGATAAATAATGAGACTTTTTGTTATGTAGACCTCATGGGCAAAGTGGATAAGTAAACCCCATTCATGTGCCTGGTCTCCTCCAGAGGTTGAGTCTCAAGTTAACACAACTCAAACTGACATACACAGATAAGGTTAGAGTCCATTTGTAGGGCACTCACACACACACACACACACACACACACATGCAGATTTAAGATCAAATGCTCTTTTACTGCAGTGTCTGATTCTGGATGCAAAGTATTTAAAATCTCGATAAAGCAACAAATGAATGGAAATTCAAACATCCCCAAAAAACATTCAACAAAATGGAGCCACTTTAATTTATGGCTTTTAATTAGGTTCATTTCAGCAGTACAAACACAGAGAGAGCGACTCATGATAATGATGGTTGCCAGGCTCACAAAGCCCGCATAGGCCGACATTTCCCTTTATATTTTAATTCATGTGCAAAATGGTCCACAGATGTTCACAACAGAGTGTAAAGAGTGTCATTTCAGAGTCCGATTTGTATACATTGATACATGCTTGTGATCTGCCTCTTCTTAGTGCAACATATATAGCTGTACCATTCTCTTTAAAGCCATTTTAGCTGACCTAGCATGATTATTTCACTATAAATTACCTTCCTGACACTAGTATGCATTAGCTCAGTCCCGCTGACTAAGAAACACTAATTGGATTCTTGGGGCAAAACATAAATATACCTTTCTAAAAGTGGGTGACACCAAAAGAAAGGTTCGTATGTGCAATCTCTGTAGGTGTTGCCATCATTATCTATGGTGTCAATAATGTATTCATGAAGTAACTAATGAATCCCCAACCCACCTCCATCCCCCAGCTCATTTCCAAACAGTGGTGACACATTTGGTGGCAGGAAGCGTGCTGGATTCAATCCATTTCACGTAACACTTCATCAGAGCTGCTGAAATTAGAGTCGCAGCTATGAGTTCGCTTCAGCGATACACAGGATATAAACTACCTTGCCTTGTTCCACATAATTAAACTGCCAATGTCAGTGTGAGAAACGCCCTTCACAGCGTTTCCAAGAGATACGGCAAAATTTCCTATAGTTTAAAAAACACGTTCGCATCTTTACTCAATTTCCATTCTGCAAGCAATTTGTTGTCACCCGTGGTGCAATTAGGGAGTGGACAAGTTTTAACACTATCGATGAGACGTCATGATGTAAGCAAGTTACTGTGTATGAGGCACAAACTAGATGATGAACTAGGCCACAGTGCAAATACAGGCCTAAAACATGATGAGAAATAATGGAAAAAGAAAATGTTGACTATATTATGCAAATGGGCGTAATGGCTATAGCATGAGAACCATTCACATGTGCAGAACGCTGAAGATTGCATGAGGCCAGGAGCGGCACTGGGCTGTGCAGCAAATTTGCCGTAGGGCTAACCGTTGGAGCTGTTGGTCACGTGACTTCCGTGTTGAGAACACAAGACCATGTGAGCTTACAATCAGAGTAAAACAAAGTACTTAATAAAAGGCGACCACTACCACAAATCTTTGCTTCTAAACTATTAATTAAAAAGCATTTTTTATAGTCACAAAACATAATATCGTGATACTCAAAGTACTGCAACATTGTAAATGCAAGACTTTTTGTACTTGTAATAGACTACTCTAATGTCGTAATGTTGCCTCTTTTAAATATCAATGCAAAAAAAAAAAAAAAATATCCAGAGAGAGAGCAGGGTTAGATTCTGACCTGTGGCCCTTTGCTGCATGTCACCCCCTCTCTGTCTCCATACCTGGCTCTCACTATGAAATTAAAGGTTCAAAAAGCCCAACATTAAAAAAAAAAAAAAGAAGTTACCATAAGCAAACAAGTTCATGCTACACATTTGGACATATGTGGCTTTTCCAGCCCACTACTTCCTCCTCTGTGTATTTCCCCTCAGTGATAATGAACTTCAGAGCCAACAATAGAGACTCACCTTCAGGCAATTTGTCTGCCATCCCTCACCATCAGGGGCCACGCTATGGCCTCTGTGTCAATCACAACCCTCTAACATGTTAAGATGAGAAGGCCTTTGACTCAGATACATACACATCCTTACAGTAGCTCTTTCTGACCTTGCTCCCCTCTACAGTGGCACCACACAGAGATTTACTGTATACTGCCATGTACTGATGAGTTTCTGGTCGTAGAGGACTCAAGTCACATGAGGCTTTTCTGCTCTGTTTGGCATTATTCTTCCCTGTTTGCTCCGCCTCTGACAGGAAGACAGCCAAGAATCATGGACTCAGCCAGCTGAAAAAAAAACTGTGGATGAATATGAGTTTTACATGAGGAACAGACATGGTGTTAACTGCATCTGCAGCGCTGATACTGTATGCTCAGAGAAACGTAGTTCACAAAGTCATAAGATCTGTATGTACAATAAAAATTAAAAAATGAAGCTGTATGTTTCAACAAACGCTGCATAAGACATCAAAGTATATCCCGTACTCTGCAAATATTCATGTAGTGCAGTGCATGTACAGGTCAGTATAACAATAAATAATATCTAGCAGGGCTATAACCAGTAAAGACTGTGGCAAAAAAGTATCATGTGATACAATAGCTGCAACCTTGATCATTTGCAGTGACAGACTGTGGTGATTTTTATGACACAGTCAGACATAAGCCAGCTGCTGTTTGGTGGGTGAAAGCCAAGGTGAGCTGAAATACATGCAGAACATTAACAATATTGGTTTTTATAGTTTTTTTTCATAAAACAAACAAGACAGCAGCACGTAGCTTGGTTCACAGTCAAGTACGACCCGCCCCTGCTCTGAGCCTCTCCTCCCATCTGTGGCTTATGGTGATTTACCAGTACAAGGTGCAGCTCAGGGTGATGGGAACAACATTAGTTTTGCAGGTATTTCGTCATAAACCTAAATATTAGACAAAATACTTGTTTTATTTATTGATGACACAAGATTTTAAAAAAGTCAGGAGTTATTGCAATTCTACCTGAGGAAATGAATTTGCCCATTTAAGAGTTGGTGGGACATTTCACTAAAAGTCAAAAATGTCAACCTGCTGCTGGTAACAGGGAAAAGTCTGTAAGATTATACTGACTGACCAACATTTTCATCCTGAGAGCTAGCATGGCTAAAAGATCCCTGCATGGCACGGACCTTAATATCATTTAAAAAATAAACAGGTAAGCAATGAGAAGCTGGTAAAACATGAGAGGTACTGTGCGGTAAATCTCTTGATGCAGCTTTTTGAACACACTGAAGCTGTTTCAACTCCTCTTGGCTAATGCAGATAAACAGAACGTTGCACTAGTCAAAGTGAGAAGAGATAAAAGCACCTGTAATCCTCTCTCTATCACTAAAAATCATGATGGTTCTAATTTTAGCAGTGCTTCTGAGAAGGAAAAAAACATGGCTGAAGAGGATTTTAGCATCTCTTTCAAAGTACCACTTGAGTTTCAGACTCTGGACTGGATACTGGATGTGTTGACTAAGGTTGAATCTGGTAAGAAACAAGAACAGGGTTATCTAACAGAAAAACAGAAGTTTTCAGTACATGAAGACCAGTATGCAGGATTTAGGGGCATCTATTGGTGTATTGGCTGATTGCAACTCCCTCGTTTCACCCTGTCCTTCCAAGCGTGAAAGAGAAACTACGGAGGCCCTGACACGTGAAAAACATGAAAGGATACATCAAGAGCCAGTTTGTTCCGAGCAGAACACAATGATTGTTATTTTCAGGTGGTTATACAGTGATGAAAACAAGGTTTGTGTATTATATTCCATTTCTGTCATAGTCGCTAAATCTTACACAGTGTAGGAGCTTTCTGTCATTTCTGTCAACATTAAACATGAAAGGTTTTTCCACAACACTTCCTGTGCCATTGCAATAAAGAATGAAACTCAAGAGGCAAATTGTATGTCTGACTCATGATTGTATTTTCCCAAGTTGCTCTTCACGCGGCTTTTTCCAGACTACTCATCTGGACTGATCTGTGTTTCAGGCCTTCATGTTTGTCTAGCTAACCTGATTAGCCTGAACAAATGGCACACACAATCGTCACTTAATCTAATCAAATTCTGGGTTTGAGGCAAAGTATAAATTAACAATTTTTTCAGCGTTCATAAGTTATGAAATGAGGCAAGCCCATCATCCATCTCAACATTACTGTGATTAGAACAGTTAGTCGCACAGCAGAGGCTGTCAGCGCCATTGATTGCTCAAGTGTACAACGATTTTTGGCAGGAGTTTGATGTAGAAGTTGGAAACTGTGCAATGTTTTCTTTTAGTAAGTTTTTAAAGTGGAATCAGTTCCAGTTATTTGTTATTCATTGGAAGGATGTTGTTACATTATGTCAGACTGCAGGCAAAGAAAATAAAGGTGGCGTGCCAAAGCATTTGGAATGAGATACAGTCAGTTCATGCTGCGTGTTTAAAATTAAATACAAAATGAATATAGGCTTGTATCTGATAGTTTCACTCCACAGACTTTAGTTCTTCTGACGGATAGAAAATGAAAAGCTGTTGCAGGAGGCGGATTGGCATATTTACATGATCAAGGATTTGGTTAGCTAATTGAAACGGCAACAAATAACTGTTCAAATGTCAAGCTATTAGAGGTCCGAGCCCCGGTCTGACCACAGAAATGTGTCTATTCACATCATGATTAAAATGTTTTATATTCTCAAATACTGGTGTTCATTCTGTAACCACTTCAGAAAACATGAATACCTTAGATTTAGTTACTGCTACGTATTCATTTGCATTATAAAAGACCTGTCACTCAATTTGAAAGTGGACGTGTGTTCTAATCCTGTGTATCGATTTTTTCGTGGTGAGGCTACCCATTTGTTTGCGTGGATAGTTAGCTTTGAGCTCTGCCTTGACCCGCAAGTATAATGAGTCATCAAGTGTGAAGTCTATACACTACACCCGGCCAGTAAGCTAGACAGATGTGACATTTCCAGTGATAGGATGATGGAAAATGACAAGAGCTGTTCTATTCTACTTAGCATTAATCACTCTTCCCTCTCCCCGGTCTGTCCATCCCCCTTCCTCTCACTGTGTCACCCCTCTCTATCTCTATCTCTCTCTCTCTCTCTCTCTGACGTCTGTAGTCAGATACCGAGTTCTGGGATAAGATGCAGGCAGAGTGGGAAGAACTCGCTCGGCGGAACTGGCTGACGGAAAACGAACAGGCACAGATTCCCTCAAGTGTCTCTCCACATGAGAAGGTCACCATCATTAAAATGTTGCAATCAGCATGTGCAGAAATTTGTCTTAGCGCTGACACTGATGAAGAGATATACAGTGCCGACGGCCTCTGTGCCGTGAACAATGCATGCCGGTCTCGAGCTGTAGAATGAGTTACCCGGTGTTAAAATGTGACATAAACACCTGACTCATGCACAGCTCCCAAAGTGAGAGCTCACAAATTGACTAGTCCCCTAAATTAAAGGAATAGTTGAACACTTTGGGAGCTAGACTTGCCGCTCTCGTGCAGAGAGTTGCATGGGAAGATTCTCATGTCTGTAGTGTTAAGTTTAAAGCTTGAAGCCAGAAGGTGATTAGCTTAGCTTAGCATAATGACTGGAGGCAAGGGGAAATCAGCGAGCCTGGCTCCTTCCAAAGTTTAAACATATCCTGTCTACTAACATATCTAAAGCTAAGGTTACTGGAGTCTTGTCACTATGAGATTACCAGGTAACTTATACCTCTTAAGCAAAATAGATATAATGTCTTAATTAGTGAACTAGTTAGTGAATTAGTGCTGGTGTGTGGTTTTGATCGTGGAAATAGTGAGCTGAGATTGAGATTGATTGGTGAGCGAGCGATTTCTCACCTGGTTCTGGTCTTTATGCTCAGCTAAGTGAATCATCTCCAGGTCATCTCCAGACCTATACTTAAGTCAGTCATCTCTAAAGCTAGACTTCACAGATAGTGATCTTCTCATCTAACTCTCTACAAAAAAAGGAATGTCTGTTCTTTGAAACGTCTTGTTGGCTGTTGACATTTCTCTATTCACAGGAAACCTACAATAGAAGCTAAAAGAAGAAGGTATACACATAGGACATTTTAAAAATAGCATGTAACGCAGTCTATATTCTATCTATGTACATTACTAACATACTGTATATCATATAAGGGGATTTTTTGTGTGGATTTCAGAGCACAGTGCATATGGCTGAGCAGTATGATTTAAAATTAGCTGATGATCAGGAAACCATACAAGATCAGACATCTGGGCTTTCTGATTGATCCCAGCGCAGAGTTAGTTCTTAAAGAAAAAGCACCTTCAAAGTCATGGTGCTCAGAAGCGGTCAACAACACACCAGGGTAATCACACATTGGAAATGCAAAGTTTAACATTTAAAGAGAACAGACAAATCCCGAGGAGCTCAGCCCAGGTTTGATGTGAAGCAGAAAAGATCAATTTCTGCGGCTGGAGCTTTGCTTAAATATACAACTACACAGGACAGTTGCCATGGTTTGCATTTGAATATGGGCGAGAGAAACTGACATTGCCACTGTCCGTTTTTTTTTTTGTTTGTTTGTTTGTTTTTTTCGCTGACAGGGTTACTACTTCCACACAGATAATCCTTATAAGGACTTGCCTAATGCATTTGATGAGGGACTAAAGAAGTCACGAGAAGGAGACTTGCCAAACGCTGTGCTTTTGCTGGAAGCAGCTGTCTTGCAGGATCCTCATGATTCAGAGGTGAATTCATTTAACCCACACCGCCACACATGCACACACATTGTACTTTTCCAAGTTAACCGTGACATTTGTATTTACAGCAGGGTATGTCATTTTAAAAGGGATGGAGGCATATTTACAGCACAGATGGTAAGACTGCAGTCCTGCACAGGTCGACCGGACCGGAGGAGTTGGGGCGTCGGCGCTAACTTAAGGCTAAATCCAACACCAATAACTCGTGTTGAGAGATGTTGAAAAGGAAAAATGCCTCATTGGCTGCAGGCTGTGTGAGTTAGATTTAGGCAGCACCCTCGGGCTAAATGCTGATTGCCTGTAGAGGGTAAAGATTTTTTTTTCTTCTTCTTATTGACAGAATTGTTAACTGTAGAAAAAGAAAAAAGCTCAACTTGTTCATACTCTTGATGAGAATTTCCATTTGCCCAGTGATCTGAATAATAGCTCATCTCGCAGGTTTTTCCTCTTTTTTTTTTTTGTACGCGGTTCAAAAGAAGTGACCTCTTTGCAGGCTGAAAGAGCAAAGCCTCCATACAAAGCACTTTCGGAATCCCCTGGAATATACAAAAATGTGCCAGTTATTCCGAAGAGAGGATTATCCCGCAGTGTATGGAACTAATACGATTCCAAAATTCCTCCTAGGGTGCTTAGTGGCTTATTGCCCCACTGTGAAGACCTTTGAATCATTCAGAAATAATTTCGTCCCCCTCATTTCAAAGAGTGGAACACACAGAGATTAGCTTCAGAACAGGTTATTAAGCATGCCCTTACCGACACAAAATACAGAAGAGTAATCTCATAATCTCACATTTTTGGATGGGTTAGCTGTATCATTGTCTGCCCTCTTGTGCTGATGGAGGGTATTTCCCATTTGCGTCTCCCTGCTGAGGACCGCCCCTCACACAATCACATAAAGGTTAAAAGAAAACTCAATTACTCAAACATGTAGTAGATTAATCTATTGCGATGAACAGAAAATGAATGTGCGGTCTTCATTTGAGTCAATGTGGCAAACGTATGCTTGTTCCCACTTTAAGATTTGCTGCTTCTCTCCATTTCATCATTTGAAATTGAATATTTTGGGGAAAGGACACAGTTTGAAACCTGAGGACTTCATCTTGGGCTCTGGGAAGCTGTGATTTGTTGTTTCCGAGCATTTTATAGACAGAATGACTAATTAATCCATCGAGAACACAATCCATAATGACTGTAATCCTTTGTTGCAGCTTTAATACTCATTATCTGCTGCACTTAATATACTCAGTTCCTTCCAATAAATGAAGGGCTGCAACTAATGTTCATTGATTAATCTTCTGATTAACTGTTTCGTCTTTGATATGTCTTCATCTTAATCTTCTCTCTTCTCAAATTTTCCCGCTCCCCAGCGTCATTGAATAATAAATTAGTTTCCTGCTGCTTGGATGACTTAATGGAGTACCTGAGAATATCCAAGGACAACCCTTCAGATTTAACGGCAGTTTCTAATCACGTCCATTTCACCTCATGAAGGAAGGTTCTACAATCAGTGTAGCTCTGAGTGTTGAAATGCACTGCAGCCACTCTGTGAGAGTGTCTGAAACACTCGCACCATTTGCTCTTTGCTGAATCCCGTTCACTGTGCCTGACTGGCCGTGCTGTAACAGTGTTTCAGTCCCTGGAGAATCCCAGCTATAAAATCCAGGTTCCCACCCTGCTGTTTACTGTTACCTGTATTTTGTTTCCCTGCAGGCTTGGCAAGTGTTGGGGACCACACAGGCTGAAAATGAGAACGAGCAGGCTGCGATTGTCTCCCTCCAGAGGTGAGGAGAAACAACTGCATCGAATTTTCATTTAAAAGCAAAAAAAAAAAAATCGATGTCAGACTTGGCGAAGATGACAGCTTACTGCTCAGGGACACCGTATGTTTGCACAAGTGGGACTCTGAAAATGTCACGTTAAAAGATGAAGCCCAGCGTATGGAATTTAGCTGAGAGGTTTTAATGAACTTTACGGCAACAGTCTACTCAGCATGAGGGGGAAAAAACCTCAAAATCGATGTAGAGATTTTTGTTATATTTATAGCCCCAAGAAGAGCAGCATCACCATTTTACTTTACCAACCAATGATTGGAAGGATGAATTTTATTCTTAAAATAGAGACACCCCACATGGGTGGTGATTGCACAGGACCAGGGAATGAGTCCTCAATGGGAGGTGGCCCACTTTCATTCATAACTCTGCTGAAACTGGAAATTGCACCTATCTGAGAGTGTGAAGTCTGACAAGTCAACTGGAAAAAGTCAGTCATTCAGGGAAAAAAAGCATCCGTCCTTTTTGTGTGTGACATAGACGGCCCATTCAAATAAAAGTTAAATAAAAAGTTAAATAAAATGTCATTTCCGCTCTACTTAAATGGGATTATAATAGATGTGAAGATTATGTCTTCAGTTAATCCAATAGACTCATGCATATTCTGAAGCACCATTCAAATCTCATGTAGTTAGTGCACAGAGTACATTTGAGTTTGTGTATTATGTAATGGCTCCATCTGTGAGGGGAGCGTTTGGGTATGAAGTGAGATTAGATGTTTACCTGGCATTAGTCCTGTTGTTGCTACACTGGAAACACTTCAGTTGGCACCATGTTATCCTGCTTTATTCCGGGTTTCTTTACCACCTTGTTAAATAATATCACACAAAATATGACCAAAGAAACATTCTTGGCTATGTTATGCTTCACGTTTAACGGTAAAACATGCAAGCTTCCTGCACAGCTCTATTTTATATAATTTTTAATGGGCAGCCTGGCTCGAATCTGTATACAAACATCTCTGCCAAATCTGGGACTGTCCCTGGAAAACATGATTATCTGGACTAGAAAAATACGGATAGTTGAATTTCTCTTGCCATCCTTACACCTTGGACCCATGGGAAAGTAAACATCTTGCACAAATAACACACCTGTCTGTGTGTTGGGTGGGTTTGAGTGGCCTGAGCCAAAGTTTATGTTTTCTTCACCTACAGCACATTGGAGTGGAGGGCTGAAATGATTTGGTTTGACTGAGATTATGAGGGATTTAAGGCTGGCACATCAGCTGTAGTAAATCTGGCTTGAAAATTATCTTGATGAAAGCTAAATCTTGTTTTGGCCTCTCCTCCAGTCTCTTAACTAATCCAAGTTGTTCATCCAACATAGCGCTGCTCTTCACCCCTTTTCAATTACAAAAGGCCAGTGCAGATCTTAGTGGCTGCAGGCCCAATGATATAACCGGTGATATAACTTTAGCAGGCAGCACAAACATACTTTCCATGTCTAGCTCCAGAACAATCGCCAAAGGTATTTTTCTTTCCTAAATGAAAACCTTATGCAAATCGTCTAACCCTGCTGCTGAGGGCAGCATGTAAACTCAGTCCTCTGCTGCAGAGGCAGAGCAGGAGAGAGGTGCAGCTCATCCATCCTGACCCAGAATTCATTAGCATCCGCCTGATGTTCTCCCGCTTTGGCCTGTCCCAATTAATGCCTGTCAAATCTAGATTTCCCTTTGAAGTGCACACCTTACGCCTCGCTCCTCTCCCATGCCCGGGTCCTGTCTTCATCCAGGTGTTTGGAGCTCCACCCAAACAACCTCCCAGCCCTCATGGCTCTGGCAGTGAGCCTGACCAACACCGGTATGCGCCATGATGCCTGCGAAGCCCTGCTCCGCTGGCTGCGACACAATCCAAAGTACAAGCACCTGCTGAAGGGCAAGACCCACCTGATGGGATCCCCGAACTCCCAACGTCGGATGTCTCATGCTCCCAACAGCGGCAGACATGAAAGGTGGAGTATTTATTTGACTAGACTTAGAATTTACAGACAGTTCAACAATACTTGAGACCTGATGAATACAGAGAGAGAAATCATCTGAGTTTTAAAACTTCAAAATACCACAACCCAATTTCAACCTTGTATCTAATAATTCAGATCAGAGTCATTGAGTAACAGACAAACAAACAATTTATGATTTGCTGCATGTTGCACACTCAAAAACAAGAACTTTACCTTTTTCAGACTCTCGTTTGTTTTACTTAAACTGCCATCACTCTGTCAGGGAGGGCAAAAAACTTATTTCAAGGTCTCTCAACTATGGGTGTAATTTCCCTGGTGAAATGGCATACATGGAGATATGTGCATCCGTCTTGTCAAACCGCTCTTCCTGCTGTAGAAGGCAGACAGTCTATGTTATCTTAAGCCAGAAAAATTAGGTTGTTAGGTATATCAGATCGAAAAGGTCTAATTCTGCTCCCGAGGTAAAACAGCACTTTATCAAATCATTAATCGTCTAGTCAGTGTGAAGAGATACAGGTACATCCCAATTACTGTGGGCTCCGCTCTAATCCATGCTACATCATCCTTTTCATTTCTGCTGCGTAGTACATCCATCTCGAGCACTCCTCTCTGCAGTTCCCCTCCCTCCCTTTGTTATGACAGGCCTTGTGGAAACTAGGATATAACATAAAGGGCACCCCTTATCTTTACCCAAAAGCTAGGAACAAATGACCACTGAGGCAGAAGTAGCTGTCTAGCTGTCATTTGTTTCACGCACGATTTTTCGCTTTAGCAAGTTGGTTCTCAAGCTGTGGGTCTAGACCCTCCGAGTGGACGCTGCGCCATTGCAGGGAGGCACGTGCCTGACAGGGGACAGAAATGTTTGGTGCAGCATAAGATGAATGAATCTGAACAATAAACAATCTATTAAACAAATACTCCTCGCTTTATCACAAGTTACTGACCCGCTGATCAAATAGTACAGAATGTGTCCATATCTGCTCAGCTAGACCTGTTTTACTGAAGAACAGCACCACTAACGAGGCTCTGCTAGCCTGATGACAAACGCAGTGTAAAAAGGAAAGCTCCAGTTTGTGATAGTAGTAACTTAACCCCGCTCCAACGCAGCTAGAAAGCAATCAATGAATTAAGGCCAATATCTGAAAGGGCACTTAAACCGCAGAGGAAAAAAAAGTACTGAGAGCTGAACGCAAAGACTTTTAAAAAGCAGAGCGTTCTCTCATCTTCAACACAGACACATATGGCTTCAGTTGCAGTAGACACAGCTGAGGGGAGAATATCTCCACAGGTTTTGGCAGTGGTCCAAGCTGCTATCAAGCAGGACCACACCAGCGAGGCTCGGAGCAGATAGCCCCCTCTGTGAGGCTGTAGTGGAAATGAACGTCACCGCGGGTTGACTTGGCAAGGCGCAGCTTAAGTGGATGGACCCAGGCCCATAGAAAAATGTATCATGTTTATTGTGCTCACGTTTGGCTGTTGGCTTTTGCTGCATGTTGCTCCTCATCTCTCTCTCTCTGTCCCTTCATTTCCTGTGATATAGTTTCCAAACACTATACTGAACTATTTTCAACCAATGACGGAAAAACTAAACTGAATATCGCTCGTCCTGCATATACTCAGCTCTTTTCCTTGCTCTTATTTCCTGCTTGTCTTCTTCCCTCACTTTCCCTCTCTCTCTCTCTCTCTCTGTCTCGCTATTTTCTTACACTTCATGAATAAAGGTTGACGTGCAGTACAGTGCACATCATAGCTCTGCAATCTTAAGAGCGCTCACTCAGCAGCCTTAAGTCACACTAATCCTTATCTGTGTGTGTGTGTGTGTGTACGTGTGTGTCCACAGCTCCCTGCAACCCGAGGTCAAGGAGCTCTTCCTGGAAGCAGTTCAGCACAACTCTGACAGCATCGACCCGGATTTGCAGACGGGCCTCGGGGTGCTTTACAACCTCAGCGGAGAGTTCAACAAAGCTGTGGAGGCCTTCAATAGAGCCCTGTCGGTGCGGCCTGAGGTAGAAATCACACACACACACACACACACACACACACAGAGGCAGAGATGCTCTGCAGACACGGATAACCACATTGGTCACATCCAGCCTCATTGTGAGAAGACACGAAGAAAGTGTGCACAGTACAGTACACTGACATATTACATCATATATAACAGTGCAATGCTGTGTGATGTTACAGAGCTCCCAAAACTTCTCCCAAATAAGCCAAGTCCTATCTGGTTACGCAGGTTTCAGTGCTGTACTGTCTGTGCTGTACGGGGGATTAGTGACATCTCGAAGAAATCTCAGAACCAGCCTGACTATCTGACTGTAAGCGCTGGTTGTTGAACACATGGGATACAACGCACTTCTCTTACCAACACAACACGTCTGACGACTGGTTGACTCAAGCTAGCACTCCATTGTGCCGGTGATGTTATCGATAGAGAACCAGAGGCTCATGCAGAAATTCCCAGGCGATACATTTAACACTGTTGTTACCCAATAGTAATCCCAGGATGCTGGTTTGTTCAAGTATCCTAGCTGGTGACAGTCGACATACAGTGATACATTACAGGGAGTCATGCAACATTTCATAGTATGATCTTCATCCGAATAGGAGTGCCATACAATATGCTGCATGTTTTCACCAAGTACAGGATTCATAATAAATTAATGAACAATGAAGCTTATTTATAGTCTTGCAGGGTCAGCATGGAAACTAAAACTAACTTACTGAGATGCGAGAGAGGCCAACATAACAGCCATAATATTGTGTCCCTGCTGCGATCGGTCCGTTGGACACGACACTTGCCTCTGAGAAACACATTTCCTTGTGTCTAAGATCTGCCAACAGACACACACACACACACACACTCTGCACAGTTGAAAATCACGATCTCTTACACGCCACATGCTCCCATGCAAACACACGAAGCCCTCAAGCTTGTACACATCCTTAGAGAGAAAGCCGTAATTATCAAGGGAGAGCTCATGCAAACAGATGCGGTGAAGCACATAAAAAAAAAAATGTTGAGTAGCTGCCAAGTCTGGTCTCGTGAACTCTTGACTGGCACAGTTCTGCACAAGAATAGAGCAAGATCTGGTGCACACAAACATTTAAAACTATAAACAGACTGACGCGTATTCCAAACGCTGAAAAGCATTTACACATGAAACACAAACAAACAGGCACGCGCGACTACGAGCACAAACTTTCTTTTTCCTCCATCTCTGCATCTCCTCCATGCAAATCAGTCTCTGTCCTCGGAGCGCTATCCCAGGCCAGCTCGGCTGTTAAATCCAACCTCCCGCATTTGACTTGGTAATATCTGCTCCCCTGCTGGAAAAATAGCTCCGAACACAAAGGGAGATAATTATATCCCGTTGCCAGGCTTAGCTAAAGATGAAAGACCCCTATAATGTGGCAGACCATGACCTCTGTATGTGCCTGTCAACCTGCAGGTGGGAAACAACAGCAAGGACATCCTCTATGATGTAACTCAGCTCTCCTTAGATTACCCTTGTTAGGTTACACCGTAGTGTAGCAGGGAGCTGTGTAACACTCCAAACACTTCCTTGTCATTTGTTCATCGAAGGGGAAAAAAAAAATATCTAGCTCTAACGCTGCTTTGTCATCCTGTCGGTGCAGATACAAGGCTGAGTGTTGCAGGCCAGGTTATTCAGCCTTTTTTTCACTTTTTCTGTTAAAGACACTGTCAGCTGCTTCATCAGGTCTAAAGGTGGAAAGACTCAAAGATAACAAGTTTTTAATTAATGCTAAAAGGCACTTGACAGGGTGTTTATTAGTTAAATACATCCAGAAACATGCACGCACATTATCAAGGCAGGCAGCATCTAACAACACACACTCTCTCTCACTCTCTTCACCTTCTGACATTGCTTATCCCACAACCAACCCCACCGCTCGCCCTTCATCCAGGACTACTTATTGTGGAATCGCCTGGGGGCCACGCTGGCAAACGGTGACCGGAGTGAGGAGGCTGTGGAGGCTTACACACGAGCCCTAGAGCTTCAGCCGGGCTTTATCAGATCCCGCTACAACCTGGGCATCAGCTGTATTAACCTGGGGGCGCACAGGTGAGTGACCGGGAGCTATAAGAGAAGTTTGAATTACTCGGGGTAGCACAAATAAAGTCCAAAGGTGAAGAGGCAGTGAGACTATGCACACAGCTGATCTTTGGAATCAATATACTCCGACCTCACTACAAGCAGTGTTGGGTATAGTTACTTTTGAAAGTAGTTAGTTACGTTACAATCAATTAAAAATAATCCGTTACCTTACTACGTTACCCATCAATAAAAATAACGCGTTAGAGTACTCATCCGTTACCAACAATTAAAAACCGTTTGGGATGCGTCTCTGCCTGCAGCAGCTTACACACGCAGCCTCCTTTAGATGCACCGAACATGCTTACTGTTTATGAATCAATCATGGAACCTGCAGGACAATGGCAGGAAAGACAGTGAGCATATTGCATGTTTTATTTAACACCGGGCATTTGATAACACAATGAGCCCCAAACAAGACTACCGCCAGGTGAATTTCAACTCGACGGTATTTATTTTTTCCAAGTGCACAAGTAGGGCTATATTGACAGAAGTTTTCCTTCCACACACAGATCGCATTTTACCACAATGTTCTTGTCCTTTTCGCTGGTGAACTCAAAATAATGCGCGTACCTCCATGAATCAAACGCTGTCCTCTCGGCCATCTTGCCGGGGTGCAAACACACACACAGGCAGGTAGGCAGGCAGGTGAGTAGGGCCCAGACGCATCACGTGACTCGCTGACACATCCGCAAGCAGCTGCATCTGACTAAAAGCAGAAAGCGTTTTCCTTTCCTTATCGAGGGAAATTCTTAAAGTAACGGATTACTAATTTTGGAAAATAACGGAGTTACTGATTACTGAATTCGCAAAACTAACGCGTTAGATGACACGTTAATGAAAAAAACGAATCAGAGTACTTTGTAACGCGTTACCCACAACACTGACTACAAGTATACACCAAACTAAGCACAGCATAGATTAAGCATCGATAATACAAAGTACATCTTCTCTCCGCAGGCACCAGCCGACCACTGAAGAGACTATACAGTACAGAAAATAATGAAAAATATCTGGTATAATTTTCCATAGTCCAGGGTCATGTAGTTAGATTAGATTTAGATTTAGATTTAGATTATTAAAATTGTTGCTTATTCATTTTCCGTCCATGAGTTAGTCATTGCAACTCCAATTTAGATAGAAAAATGTGTGATTGCTTTTGAGTTATATGTCTCAAATCCTCGGTTGAGTGTGGAGGAAAGTGTAGTTTTGTATGCAAGAAAAAATAACTATCCAAAATACCATCAATAACAGCCAAGCATGTAAACACTTTAAACTCCACATCCAGTCAGGATATCATTCAGCATGTTAGAACTACAAATACTCGGCTTGGTGAAGAGATGCAGCCCTCGGCATCTCTGGGGGGAGTTATTAATCCTCATGAGGAAGAGCTGCTTCCAGAGTGGAGACAGCAAGGACAAGAAAACACCCTCAGGTCTGAACTAACAGTTGACCATGTTTAAGCCAGCTGTCATCCCTTCACAACTTTCCCCAAGCAACAGGACCGTTGATATGATACTGTATGGAAAGAAAAATCATCACCAGCCTGCTGTTAAAATGTCTTTTGGGCATACTTTAAACATTTCTGATCAGGAACAATTAACAGATGTCAGTGGTAGCTACAATTGGCCCAATTGCCATTGGGCGGTGCTAGGAGCTTGCTCTTGTCGGGACTAGCAGTGAACTACTGTAGCCGCATTAACACCATTGATGTATGGGTACATTCACACATTTCTTTAGTTCACTGTTATTTCAGTGCAAAGCAGTTTGGATAAAGACAGCTAGAAACCTACAACAGAGTTTTTTTTCCAGGTCTCTGTTCACACAAAAGCTGTCACACATTCAACTGTCCTTCACAGCATGCTCAACTAAGCTGATTCCTATTATTGTTGCTTCCCCAGAGAGGCGGCCAGTAACTTCCTGACTGCCTTAAGCCTGCAGAGGAAAAGCCGGAGTCGCCAGCAGTCCCACCAGGTGATGTCTGGAAACATCTGGGCTGCTCTCAGGATAGCTTTATCCATGATGGACCAACCTGAACTCTTTCAGGCTGCAAATATCGGTGATCTGGATCTTCTCATGCGGGCCTTCAACCTAGACATTTGAAGAAAGCGAGGTAGTGACAATAGCATCCCCCCCTTCACTTATACTCTTCGATTTCTACCCAACAGCCAAAAGCCCAAAGTGCACACATCGTAATGGATCTGATGTGAGAGACAACAGTGTGGTTTTTATGCACGTCAAAATTAACTACAGTCGTCAACGTTGTTATATTTTCCGCCCAAGTACCTTGGAGCAGTTCTGAGGACAGGTTCTTTCAAGAGCTTGAAGTGACTGCTTTGTGATGGATTTGCACTGCAATTTGTGATTTCCCTGAAGAGCACAAGGAAGGGCAAATATTGTACGAGCAATGCCTTAGAGAACACATCAATTAAAAACTGACTCATCCAGTGGAACAGAGCTAAGCCAGGAGAGACAGACAGACAGACAGTTTGAGAATCTCACAGAGGAACCCTCACATGCTGTTTGCAGCGAGCGAGAGAGAAAAAAAAAAGGTTTTGCTACCCAATTACTTTAAAAGACTCAAGACTGTCTCACCCTCCTGAAGGATGGATTTCGTGAGCAAACGATAAAGGACGCACCGTATGACCTGGAAACTCTGTTCCACGGCGTGTTTTCATCCTCTTTCAATGGAGAATAATGATACTGCATGAATAAGCATTTTCATAAATGGATTCTTGTTTAAAATGATCATACTTTTAGAGGTTTTTCCCTTTGCACTTCAGACAAACAGATAACTTCCTCAACCCAAGTGGAATGTGCAAGCCAGGTTGTAACGCCTTACTTAAATGCATGCGAATATTTATTTATACAATTTTTATGGCAACAGACAAACACTAAGCCATTTTCAGACTGGTTTTTTGGTTTCTTTAAATAACTGCCGTTTTCTGTACTTGAAAGCTTTCTGAGCCATTATCTTTTGTTTTGTTGGGTTTTTTTGGTCTCGGCTCCTAGCTTTGTTCCCTTTATGCTGACTGGTTGGAGAAATACGCACAAAAGCTGGGCAACATTGATCAATAAAAGCCACATTAGTGTGGAAACTTTCAAAGTTTCTCATATATCATCTCAAGCTCCCGGGACAGCCCCCACATTTGACGTACGCATCATACTCTCATTTTCCTAGACTGTATTAATTTCAATACAGTATAATAACATTACAGATAAAAGATGTGTAGCTACAAGCCAAGCCCTAAGAGAGATTGGACCATTTCCTAATGCAGTCATTTGTATATTTGCTGCACCTCCACAGGCAGCGAAGCTCATACATTTAATTAAATCAGTTTGCCTCAGCCATCATGCATGATTTAAATATTTATGTAAGCTTGAGCAGAATGATGCACATATTCGAAAAGCTATTTGTCTTGCCATCTGCAAACTGCAATTTACATCATGATAATACAAAACATTACGTCGTCCACAAAACACATGATTCAAATAAGCCAGTTATTACAGATAATTCACCTCGGCGGCAAAGCTTCTTCTTAAAACATGCTTTCTGGCAAATAGCAGCTCTCCTTGTGCCGTCGTTTGAAAGCCACTCTGTGAAGCGAACACCGTGTTCCTCGCCGTGCAACAGAGTAAATGATAGATAATCTGCTCTGCTGTATGGCTCAGCACCTCGGTGTTTGTTATTAGGCATGTCCACAGTCTGGGTGTGCTGCAGAAAGTAGGTTTTTATTCTCAGATCCTATGCAAAAGGTCACGTTTTATGTTGCCATTCGGATTTGTCGGTTTGTCCCTGTCTGCCTCGGAGTGGACCAAAAGGAAGTGGTGATTCTGTTCTTTGGGAAAGAATGCTATCAGGGGAAAGCAGAGACCAGTACGAGAGCCATTCATCTTCCAAACTGTACAGCTTTGATGTCATGGTCTGTATTAAGAAGAAGTGTTTCATTAGGAAAACCGGGGGGGAGAACAAAAACAAGTGAGAAACGTGGTCACACACACGAACGCTGTCCACTTAAAGTGCAGCCTTCGTGTTTTATAACCCTGTGCTGTAGCGATATGTCTTTGACCTCAGTCGCACGCTCCGAATTAACTGTCGTACATCAAGCTTTGCTGTCAGTTACATGTTTTATTTCACCAGTCCACTGTACGTTCTCTTTGAAACTCACCCAGATACCCTTCGAAGGGAAACTCTTTCCTCTTTACATGTATAACTAGAAAAATGTAACTGTCGTCGAGCCAGTTACATTAACGTGTCATCCACTGCTACTTTCAACAGGAGATGAGTAGTAAGAGAGTAGGATGATATTTTAGGCTGAAACAGATGTGTAGCTACTGCTGTCAGATATTTTAAAAACTGTTGGCAGAGAGTCTCTGTGGCCAATCGGGATGTTTAATAGATCAAGGAATCAGACGAACCCAGTGAGACGCAGCACATATGTGCATGCCGTTAACAATCTGCAACAGAGGGGGGCTGCGACAGGACGTCAGCACAATGGCTGTGAGGCTAATAGTGCTTGGATGCAAAAGTGTACTGGAAATTTTACTCACAGTTGAGCGTTTTACTGAAGTAGTATGAGTGATATCCGGTAGTCCATCAGTGTTATCCTGTTGAATATTTCATCATCATCATTGAATCACTAAATAAGTTATTTCCAGCTACGCTAGCAGCACAGTTTTATAGATGGAAATGTCAGTCTGTCACTCCACCACTTTGGTTCAGACTGAAATATCTCAGCAACTGTTTGATGAATTTCCGTGACATTCGTCACAGGCATTTGTGGCCCCCCCAAAAGGATCAATTTTAGTTAGATCCTGCTCGAACACTACCACGAGGTTGACTGTTTCGTTCTTTAGTGAAATGTCTTGTCAGGGTGACTTTAATGATCTCCTGGCTTTTTTTCATCCAATAACTTCTTTTAAAATTGAATACATGCTAAATGAATTAATTAATTCTCATCAGTCTCAGCTGTACTTTGCGTTTACTGCTAATTGGGCACATATCAGCATGCTCGCACCTAATCCAATATGGTGACAAGGATAAACGTCAGCATGTCAGCGTTGTCGTCGTGTGCCTCGCTGAGCCACTATGCAGACTCTTAGTTTTGTTTGGATCTGTGTAACAGCTGCACATCTGTTTCAGCCAAGTGTTTGTGTCTGTTCACATCCGCCGCAGTCACTGTGTGCCGGCTGGAAGCACACTGGGCCGACATTCTGAGCACTGTCCACATGGGTATATCATTTGTATCGGTTCAAAGTCTGAGCATGTCCAAAACAAGCTTTCACGCCCCCTTTCTTTCCATAAACCAAACAACCTGTTTGTAATAGATCCCTGAGAGACTGAAGAGAGACACGAGAGTTATTCCTCAGGCCAGTATCCCTCCATTTTTAAATCTCAACACATATTCTGTCCCCAGTCCTTCCGGCTGTCTTTTGTGTCAACAGTGAACTATAGAAACTCCAAACATGATGTCTGTTAAATTGTGATTTCCAGATCAACTCTAGTTTTCTTATGGCGTTGTAGGCCTTCGCTTTTTGCATTTCAAGATACTGTAGTTGTGTTAAAAAAAAAAAAAAAAAATCAAAAACTTATTTTTTTAAAGAGACCTTAAATTGCTGGCTTCAAATCTAAACTTCTACTGTGTACATAATACTGCAGTGCATTGAGATAGGATGCCCGGTGACAGTTTTTGTTTTTTTTGTAGAACCTACCTACTACTGTACCTTCTCAGGTGAACTGACCTATCTTAACGCATGCCCCTGAGGAACAGATCGAGGTTGATCGCATGCTAGAATCGCTGCATTTATTTTTTTTTGAATGCTCTTTTCATTTGTATGCATGAAATACATGGAAGTGTTTTCCTTTTCTCCCGCTATAACGTATACAAAAAAAAAAAAGAAATATATCATGAAGTTTCCTTGCAATATTTCTACAATGCACTTTTAAAATCTGTAACACTGACAACAAGCGATGTATATATTCAGTATATATTCTACACAAGATGCTTTTTCTTGCATAGAACTAGCGAGTGTGCAAAGCTCGAGCAGAGAAATGAGATGCCTGGGCTAGAGTACTGGCACATTGCTACAACTGGCTGACTATAGATATATTCTGTAGAAATTTTGTAATTATGACTTCTACAAACATAATGTACTGGTAACGCTTTAAATAACCCCTAGCCTATAAAGCCATCTATTGGTTGTTACCCAAATGCTTTTTAGTGTTGAAACTTGATCATGCTTAACGTCATGTCAATAAATCGTTATGCACACATTCATAAAGCTACTGTAAACTGTTTTATCTTGCGGGTCATTTGTGTTTCATTCAAACCAGCTGTGATTGTCTGTCCACTCAAGGCCAATCAGCCAATCACATGACTGGCTCTGGCCTGTTTGTCTTCGTAGACCATGTGATGAAAAAAAAGACATTGGAAAATGACATGCGGTGCTGGAATGAAATAAAACTGATCGGCAGACTCAGAATGAAATAACTTTTCATAAAGATGCTAAGTTTTTTGTTTATATTTGTTCCACAGTTACGTTCATGTATTTAATCTGTATTTATGATTTTTTTTTTTTTTTTATAACATCGTATTTCAGGGTTTCTGCAGGGTCCATTGAATTAATACCACGTAGCATGCAATTTAATACAGTTTACAATCACAGCAGCCAAAGTATTAAAGTTTAATGGAAAAGCAGGATGATACAGCAGGCAAGAGAATATATTTTAGACTAAAATTCTAAATTGAAAATGAAAGACGGTTTAATTCCCTCTAAGGCAGGCGTGCCCTCCTCTTGAACTCAAATGGGCCCGAGCAGTAAAACCGTTGCGTAACGACACCTTGAAACTTTTCCCTTTTATAATTAATGAACCACCCATTTACAAAACATGATAAACAACCTGTCTTATTAGGTGCAATTTGTCAACTATATATATTTTCCTTTTTGTGATCAGCACTACTGTGGTTTAAAAAAAAATTGGAACGACTTCTCTGCAATTTTCACGCACAGTCCAGTGGGCCAGATTAGGAACCTTTAGGGGGGGGATCACTGGTCCCCAGGCCAGATGTTTGTCATCCCTGCTTTTAAGCTTTTTCTTTTTAACTTGAATACCCTTTTTAAGACTTTTCAGGATCTGCAGATACCTTGTATTTATGTCTTCAACTCTGGACATTTTAGTTCTCCGTATTTATTAAGCATTCGATACTTCCTAAGTGTGGTAATAATTTATAGATGTGTCTCGTTTTCTTGCATTAAATATCAAGTACACCCTATATAGCATTTATAAAATGTTATTAATGGCATCATTGGTTGGGGTTCATAAAGGTTATCAGTACAGTTCCTCATTTCAACATGTGTACAAAGGCAGTTTGTTCCCTTTTATTTATTGATGCATCGGATATGTATTAATAAAATGATATTTTGATGAATGAACTTAGAAATTATATACTTTATATACAGTAATTCATTTATTGAAACACCTACTATAATGCATATTACTCTCCCTGTATACTCACAAGGAAAGCATTAGCACCTTTGAAACGTACAATATGAAAGTAATCTTTTAAAATAAAATGTTGTTATATATTCTATGCTCTTGTGTCTTGATTTTTCCAAAAGAAAAAGTCACACATGAAATGCAGTTTCATTCTCAAAGAAGTCAAGTCTCAACAAAGGTGTAGTTTATTAAATTATCCAAACCTCATAAGTAAACAGTGCCACTGAGTATACTGTCATTACTCTATTCACATACACCTAAGCCATATTTGGATAAACGCATACATTACAAAAGTCAACTTAAAACAATCCCTTCTGGAGAACTATGTAATGAAAACTACAGAATTGGCACAAACTTGTTTGCAAAAAAAAAAAAAAAAAAAGGCAACAGAGTAAAAACAGGTGAAGAACCTTTTTTGACATTTAGTTAAATGAAAAAAGAGAATAAAACTCGCAAAAGTACAATTGTACAATCCAAATGACTAAATGTCAACGTCTAGTGCACATGCTGACAGTGAAGAAGCTTTTTTTTGTGACAAATTGAACCATTAGGTTTTAACAACATAGAGAAAAAGAATGGAAGAGACCGAGCTGGAGGGAAAGCTGAAACAAAAAGACAAAGACGATAACGAGATTGGGAGGGTGTGTGGGGGGGGGGGTCCAAAAGGTGCTGAGAACTAAAAAGAATTGCACAGAACATCTGAAG
Organism: Nibea albiflora; assembly: GCA_014281875.1. Classification (NCBI taxonomy): domain Eukaryota; kingdom Metazoa; phylum Chordata; class Actinopteri; family Sciaenidae; genus Nibea; species Nibea albiflora. Next base: position 13,373,290 of record CM024792.1, on the reverse strand, counting down.
ACAATTAAGCATCATTAAACAACACAACAAGTTTATCATCGATCCGCTGCTGATGAAAAGCAGAAACGCTGATTGTAGACCGGGGTTTGACATTGGAGGATACGTTTGGTTTCCGACACAGAAAAAAACGTTTTATACAAAGAACGGCAGAAACACAAGACTTGCATAGAGAGACTTTTTAAAATTGCACGCTGCATAGACAATGAACATTGCAGCAGTTTATCAAGTAGTATCTGATGAAGTTGAGGGGTTGAGATATAATAAAACTCAGTGAAGTCGAGGCACAGTGTTGTTAAAGGGGAGTTATTCTGCAGATGGGTATATTTCTGAAACTTTCCATAAAGATCTCTTTGTGAGACATCAGCCTTAAGGGAAAGACACTCCTGTGACTTTAGCATTACTTGAGACTGTCGAAAGACATCTTTAAAGGACAATCACATTCCTTCACTATCATTCACAGTTTTTGATGTTTGACAAATATGCAGTAAAATATGTCCCCTCTTTTTCCTTCAACCCTCCTAAGAAATGCCAGTTTACCGTCGGAGGACTGTCCTCTCCTTGAATATAAGAGGCAATGACTCCAAAAGCAGTTAAAAATGGAAACGTTAAGAAGGCATCGACTTTTGCAGAATATATAAAGTATACTTTGAGCAGAACTCCCCTTTAAAATATGCACCCAAAAGTGCAACATTGAGTGAAAGACAGCTTCGCCGCACGCCAGAGTCCTCAAACAGGAATTAAGTGTTTGTGCCACTGAAACACCAACACTGAGGTGCAACAGATAAAACCAGTTTCAACTCCAGTTCCATGTAGCTTACAGGTCTTAAGTCGTAAATAGAAGATATGAAACGTAATACTGAGATGTTGTTGACGAAAGACAATATCAACACGCGACAAGCACGTAATATCTACGTTGAATCTGTCCGGCACATTTGAACATACTGAGTAGATAAATGAGAAGAGTACAGTCTGCGGATGATCCAGCATGAGGTTATAGTGACTAAACAGCAAAGGGCCAGTTTCTACCTTCACTGTAGTATTAAAGCTGGAGGAGGTTTTGGTTGCAGTGAGCACCGTAACGTTACACATTCAGCACTGCAACATGTCTGTTAGGATAAGAATGCACATTTCAGAGGCGACACAGCTGACTGTACAGCTTTTGTCATACAGCAGGTTCCAGGGTAGATTCCTGGGTGCATATATTGCTTCAGACGTGACGCGTGACTGAATTAAACGACCTGTAAAAAGTGACAATAGGTCAAGGAAAACATTCATTTTAACATTTGGGTCATAGTCTGAATCTGTCAAGGTGATAAAGGAAGCAAACTGGACCGGCTGCAGCTGAGAGATGAAGTTTTGCCTACAATGCAAATATTGTGCAATTTGGGCAAACATAATTAATGAGAGAAGTTCACCGCGTGGTTGAGGACTTGAATGGAACTTATAGGTTCACTGATGATTTAAATAGCCATCTTAAGGTAAGCACACCTTCGCTTATTAAAGGCAATATTACAAGCAATATTGCCATCTCTTCATAGACTAATGGCCTCTCCGGGGATTCACCGGCTCATCCATATCAAAGTTGATATTTAAGATATCACATTCAGTTGCTTTTAGCTGGTGAATAAAAGTCCACTTCAGCTGCTTCAGGTGCAAAATTATGAACTTGTTTTAGTGGAAAAGTGCTTTCAGGAAAGGAAGAATAGTAGCTTGATAACTCAGCGAGTGTACCTCGGAAAGTTTCCCATTAAAAAGGGACAATCTTGCACGTCATCTCCAGGTGAAACTGGGGCAGGTTTGAGCCTCTGTATTTTTAACTAAGTTAACACCTATTCATGAGCGTCTTGGTGCTCTCCTTCAGTCTAAAACTTGCATACAGCATGTTGGTAGTTTCTCTTATTTTAATTCTTGGTGTCATTTCAATTTCTCAGGGATAAAAACAAACAAACATTCTTTTGTATTTCAATGTAAAAAACGTAAAAGCCACCAGCAGCATAGTAACTTCTTGTTTGTTGTTGCAGTTTCAGAGCATTTCAAGGCTGGCAGTGAAGCACTCCCATTTTAATATACATTTATAAAATGTACCACTTTGAAAATCCTGGCACGATAGCTGAAGGCATAGAGAAGGAACAATGAGATTTGATATGTGACATTATTTTGTGTACAGAGCACTCCAGAAATGGAAATTGCACACATCCCCTCTGTCACTGTCAAGAAAATGTCTTTTCTTTAACATAAACACTGACAAGCATGACATAACACAAATGCACAAAAAAGCACATTGCTTTCCCTTTCTGACCAGTGTTCCTGGTTGCTCACTGACTGACATCACGTTAAGGCGAGCAGCTGGTCTGAGAGGTTATTTCCATCGTTTCCACTGTGGCTGTTATTGAAGTTGTCTGCCAGTCTTCGGGGGGTGAACGACACTGGTTCTTTAAAAGGTTGCATGGTGGAGTTGGAGGTGGGGGGGGCGGTAACTTTAGTTTAACTGCTAGACAGTCGATGGTAAAAGTAGATGTAGCCCAAGTCTTTTGGAGGCCTTTCTGACAAACACACTTTGTGGTCGTTGTAGATCACCCACCTGCGGGAAAATACAGATTTTTATTGCAGCGTGGAAGTGTCACTTCTTTCAAAACGGACTGCTTTGAGGACATGATGAAATGGGTCGATTTATTTTTTTTAATTCTCTCCCTGCCATTTTGAATAATGATTTTTTTTTTTTTTACCGGTTGCAAAAGCTTAAAAACAAAAGCGATAATAATAATTGAATTTCTCCAGAACATCTGCTTCCTAAAATGAAAGTCAAACATATATGAAGGTTTAACAACGCAAAATGTTGTGACGAACAGGAAGTTAATGTTAATCATAATGAACTGAATGAATATAAGCAGTGAAACTGTGTGCAACTCACCTTCCCTCCTTTTTGATGTGACAGACGTAATGTCCAGACATTGTGGATGCTCCCATGTGACTGATGAAAGCAAAGAGCTCATAACCTAAAAGAGGAAACTTCAAGTCAGATATAGACTGTGCGCTAAGATAACAAAGCAGACATATACAGTACATTTGTCACAATATGTTTAAATTAACATCTTCAGTAGCGGCACATTCGTGAGCATATATTCAAGCCTTTGGCTAGAAAGACTCTTTCAAAGCTTCACACAGGTGAACTAACAGATAAAATGGCAGCTGCTGATAGCAATGCTTTCATGTTGCAGATCAAGCACAACATATAAAGCGAATCGAAAAGATAAAACATGCTAATGCTAATGGATATTTTATATGTTTGTTTTCTTCTGCTGAAAGAGCGCGCTGTTTAATCACCAGTAAACAGGCTCCTCGCGTAGCAAGGACAAATCAGTATATGCGTCTGTGAATAATGAAGAGAGCTAATTAAAAATTATGAAAAGCCTGAATGTCTGAACGTAGGCAAAATGATCTATTGATTTTCACCTACAATGTTGCATGGTTGTGCAAGTATGTAGATGTTGTGTTATTACACTGCATATATTATTTGCAAGGAGTGTTAAGAGTTAAAAGCTCCTGAGTCATGTTTTTGATGCCACTGTGCCTAAAGTTGGTCTGGCACAGCAGGTCAGTGCCCAGCAGCACCGGAGTACTCAGTGTGTGTATCAGCATCAGACATTAATAGGAGCTGAAGGTAAACTGGCCTGTGAGAGTTCAAAGCAACAAGGTGAAATTAAATTAATACTACTCTGACCCCTCTGGATATCTAAATTGTGAAAATGTGACTTCTAATTATCTGTCTAATTAAATTACCTCCAGGTAGGGATCAATAATAAATAAAGTCAGGAGCTCCAATCAAGTGAATCAGGGTCACTCACGTCCTGGTCCGTCTTTGATCCGTGGGCCCGACGTGTCTCTGTCTGGGGACAGCGTGGAGTCGCTGTGTGAGTTGGCGTTGGAGAAAGCGTTGTCGTTGGGCTCCGTGTCTGCCATGTCTGAAAGGGCGTCGCTCTCCTCCTCCTCAGGGTGGGTGAAGATCCAGTCGAGTGCTCGCTCGAGGTTGTTGTTCTGAAAGAACAAACTTAAGTTCACTGGAATTCAAGTATCTAGATATGTAAGTGGCATTAATGTGAATGCATGTTGCTGTTGGAATCATAAATCAAGTTTTAGCCAGCACAGTAAAATGTTTTGAACGTGTACTGTGGGAAGGTATTGTCTTTTCCTGAGAAGTCGACGCGTATATGATGACTGAAGCAGCACTTTCTTTACATTGGTAACAAATGTTAGCACACAGAAGACGTATGGCAGACAGATAAAATGCACAGGAGGACAAAAACAGGGCTGAGGTCATGAGACATTTTCATATTCTGTCTTGTTTTCTCTCCCTCCTTCCCCCCGCTGTTGTAGAACCCGAAGTAGAAGTGTTCAAAATGAGCAATCATTTATCAGGGAGGTGGCAGGCATCCATCTGTGCTAAATTCCCCCTGAGGATGTTTGCTTTTAATCCAAAATAGAGGTGTGATTACTGGAGAATGTGTCTTGGTTGGCAAGTGAAGCTACCTGCTTTTTTTTTCTGTCTCTCCCAGTCAGGTCACTGAGATTGGAAAAAAAGAAAAACGTTCCTCCTGCTAATTTTAGGCTAATAATAAACCAGTCGTGAGACCCCACTCTGCTTCACACTTCCATCTCCCTCCTGAGGAATATGTGTTTTTTTTTTTTTTTTGCACTTAGTTTAGTGGCATCGGGGATGATAAACAAGGAAGCCTGGTGTCTATTTCTGTGTCTTAATAACAGTCTGCCGGGCTATTTTTGCTGAGGGGGCAGTTTGAAATACGAAACATGAAACCTGAGAATCGGGGGCCATTTCAAAACAGGGGGAGCGAATATATTTGCTGCAGCTGCAATCATCTGGCATAACATTCAAAAAATAAATATTTTCTGCTGTGAATTTCAAAATTATTTGCAATCACTGAGGCGGATCCTGTTCCTAAGCCTCCAAGGCTGCTTTAGCGGCAGGCATCCATATGCTGCTGGGACTATTTGTAAACAGCATGTAGAGCAGACATCTTTAATCACCCTGACATGTAGGACCTATTAAATCTGCAGTTTGGAAAGTAAACAAGTAGGCCGGCCAAAGCCCATTTATGACCGACAGAGCTTAGTTTTCATCACCTCACCCTTTCTTTGCCCTCTTTTCAGCACACCACATCACTTCATGCCAACCTCCCGGCGATGCTTTTGTTTATATTGACCAGTGGCAGTGTTTCTTCTTCTGTGGTGTCAGGCGGTCTTTGCTTCCCAGAGACGCTTTTAAAAGCGTGTGGGTGGTTCTTTGTCTGCACAATTTCTCTTGACCGTCTTTTTCTTCTACATATAACTCTTTACTGTCTCTGTGAGTCACAGACTAACAGATGTACCTACAGAAGTCTGACTCTTCCCTTTGTCGCATCATGACCGCATGACCGTTGCTGCACGCATCAGCCGCCCTGTCTTTTCTGGTCATTCAAAACAAATCACTTTGTGCGCCGAGAAGACACATTAGACTCAACTTATGAAGTGAAGGCGATAAAGAATAGACAGACAACTCTTTAAACAATATGTCTGTCTGAATTATCAGCTGGCATAGAAACATTAGTAGAAGAGAACAGAAGAAAACAAAAAAGTTATTTATTAGTACACATGGTGGGCAGAAGACTGACCGTGGCTTTGAGTGCCCGGATGCTGTGAGTGCGGGGGAAGCCCATTGAAGTGAGGATGGAGATGCTCTCCTCGGGGGGTGAGTTGCCTAGCGGTGTGGCACCCATGGGGCTGTCACTGGTGGAGGGACCAGGATCCATCATGGAGGGCAGAGTGAGAGGTTCTGCAAAGTCTTAAAAGAACAAGAAAGAGAGAGAGAGAGAGAGAGGAAATATTGAGATGCTGCAGCTCTCGGGTTTATTTTTAACCCAGTTGAAGAACAGAGTTCTGTCAGAGGTCACAGTTAGCAGAACCTAGACATCTATTTGCTGTGGTGCTGTGGATATTGATGCCTGTGGACAAAGACAGACATATGACAAACGCATATGCACTACTACATGTAAGCGTCCATCAAACACACACGTGTGCACAGAAAGGAGTATCTAATGTAAATGCACCCTTGAAGTCAGAGTAAGTATATGGGTCCACACGCCTCTACAGAACTCATCTTAAGTAAGAAAAACACATCTTCCCTGATATAACTGCTGTTCAAAGGACAAACTTTTCATGAATTTAAACTAACCTAAGAAGCATCCTCAACTAAGAATAAAGTCTGTCTAATTTCCAATTCAACTGCAATGCTGTGTGTACTTCCATCAGACCCACATGAAAGTGAAGTGACCCTCAGCCTTCCAACAAGGACGCCCCGACTGTAATTACTCTACCGATGGCCATAAACAGAGCCTTCATTACTGTCCTTGCCATAAATGAAAATGCGTACCACTTATCTCCCACTACTGTCTCTATCTCAGCCTCCTTGCTTCGTGCCCTTTAGATTGCCCATAGCACAATTGTTCCTATGCAACAGGAAGAAGGCTGTCCGTAGGCGGAGAAATACAATACCTGAGCAGCGTATGTTTACACAAGTTAAATTATGACTTAAACTTTCACGTTAACTTGTCCGATCTCATTTATGCATTCGATGAACTCTGACCCTAGTTCAATAATGCTCATTTTCAACTTTTACCAAATAAACAGAAAGATAATTAGAAAAAAAAAAAAAGTCTAATAATTGAGTCGCCTTGTCTGCACAGTGCTTGGGAAATCCATTAGTTTACCATTTTAAATGCGGCACGCTAAGGTTCACCTCAAAGAAATGTTGTGTGGCACTGCGTCTAACAAAGATTAAGTGAAAAGTTTAGCTGAAAAAAAAAATAAATAAGTGATGCTAATGGAAAAATAATGAACCAAATAAATGTGGGGGAGGCAGAACAAGAAGTAACCTTTGTGCTGCAGGCAGGGATGGACCGTTTTACTGATGTTATTGAGCCTGAATGCCTCCCATTTTGTAAATACATTAAGCCCATTTAAAAACTAACAGACAAGGGGCTGCTCTAATTTCCCGCCACTGCAGAAGTCCTTTACAGCCAACCCGGGAAATAAAAGTAACAGTGTCAGCGCCTCAGGGGGGTGTCTCTACTGCTCAGAGGATCTATATGACACAAAGTCAGCATGGGATGCAAAGTCTGACCTTATAACAACTGGAGATGTGATGTGTCTCTCACCTTGAATTAGCTTTGCGTTTAAAAGGTCCCGTACAAATTAATTTACCTTGACTTTGTACACTTGCATAGGGACAGTCTTATATAGTCCTTCCAGGAATAGAAAAAAAAATGCTTTCATGTGAACTAACTTGACTTGTGAAGCAGCGTTTCTGCTGTCCTTGAACTCAATGCCCACTTCTCTCACTTCGCCTGTTTCACTTCTTGAAGTCTGTAGACTCAGCTTATTGAAATTGTGGGTGAACTGGGGCTCTTTCACTGCACCTGCTGTTCTGGTTATTTGTCACCAGTATTTTTGGTTTCTCTGGGTTACGGTTACCTCTTCAACCCTCAGCACTCATTTAACACTCACCCCCCAACTCCACACCCTATTTCTTCTCATGACTATTTTTGACTCTTGACACGAATCTGGACGTAGGCACCATGTTTTTAAGGTTTCAGTTGAATACGCTGACTGCAATATTTTTTATTTTTTTACCTTGGGTAAGAATAGCTACATAACTGGAGCCAGATTCAGTAATCATCTGACGGTAATCATCTTTATCATTATCACATTAAGCACACTTTCTTCCTGTTGACTGTCTCTATCTATACAATAAATAGAGTTAAAGTTTCATTGATGCATAAGATATGTTCAGATAGGTTTTTATTGTAGAAGCCATCTATGAAAGTCGTACAAAGTGTTAGCATCCTGCAGGTTGACGAGTGGGTGGTACAAGTTAACCTTAATCCCCCTTCTTGGATGTGAAAACACTCTCGCAACAAATTTGGATGCAGGGACTTGTTAGTCTTTCCGCTTCCAATAAAACTACGCAAATGCACAGGGTTAGGTGCTGCACTCCAATCTCTTCATACTGCTGCCTTACCAGGCTCCTCCATGTGGGCTATGATCCAGTTGAAGGCCATCTCTGGGCCCATGTTTCCCGTGTAGTAGACCGCCTTCCTACAGGCCTCCAGTGGAAAGCCCATTTCTGCCAGTTGCATTACTGCCGCCTCGTCTATTTCTGGAGCTGGGGACAGGACAAACCAACATCAATAACTATAACACAGTTGCTGATTCAACATTAGCAGTAACCTCCCATTTTACAACAACCAAACAGGAGGCTTTCTCAATGGGCCTCATTAAACAATGAGACCAGAAGAGAATCGGCTCTGGGGAGGTTTGTTTATTGAAGGATGATTTATCAACGAGAGAAATGAGTCGGGCTAAAAACGAGCAGAGGCGCAAGCTAAACTAAAGTTTGTTTGGAAGCAGAGAGCAGCTGCAGCAGCTGCTCAAGTATACATGGTCAGAGACTTAGCTCCATAGCATTCATCACTATTGCTTGTTGCCCAATATACATGGCTATAAATTCTATAAATGTTACAGAGAAGTGATTAACTGAGAAGGGAAATGAAATACTCACAGTCTACGGAGCTCATGGAGTTATCTGAAAGAGGAGAAGGAACTTATTTCAGAAGAGATCACACTGAATTGAATCTGATTGGTTTTGTGTACTGATAATAATGTCCATTACATTTACTGATTATAGGAACCATGACTACATTATCCTTCCTAGGGGCCTCAAGGCAAAAAAAAAAAAAATAGCAGCTGGGACCCAAATTAACTCCCAATTCCCTCCTCTCTCTGTGCATTTTGTTCATCATGTCTATGTTGGAGTATCACATTTCCCCGCTGTGTGACAATTTGATTAGTCACAAATTAATTTGAGAATATGCTCCATGTAAGAATGAGATCAGCTGAAATAATGAAGGTCTTAAAACTAGATTTTTGGGCAACCTTAAAGTGAGACTGTGTAACCTTTGGAAGAAGAAACAAATGAAAAGTTCATAAGAAATAAAACTAATCCCCCCTTTTCTTAATTCAGTACACTGAATCAGGAGTTTTGTTGGCACCGCCTGATTTGGTAAGGTACCACTAACTTATGTTGGCTAATGTTAGCAAACTCTGGATAGATGCATCCTACTGAATCAGTTTGCTGACTTTGTGACTCTTCTCTGTTTGTGCTGCCGTTGCACTATGTTTGAACATTTACCATTGTCCCATAATTGCCACTTCTGGGCACAGGAGCTGCTGTTCATCAAAAATTATATAGGCACGCTCTATTGTGTCGTATCAATCATAATGTCCCTTCACAGACAGGGCCGATTCAAGTTAGCGGCAGGAAGAAGTCAAGTTGTCAGAAAACACGTTTGGCAGGGGCCTTGTCACCGCCTGCGGGGAAGAGATTGATCGCCCCCCCCCAACTGTTCCCAAAGCGCTGCAATCACAACTTCAGCAAGGCCTGCTCCTATCAAACATGCCTGATTTTTGAGATGCCTTTCCAGTTAAGTTAGTCTGGTCTTAGCGACGGCGTCTTTCAGCAACGCTCTTCAGGAGGCACATCAATAAATTATCTGAAGGTGCAAATTCTCTACACAAAAAGATACAGTGCTTTCTTGTTCCCAATTCTTCTTTGACTCTACATCAACATTTTTAGTCTTTTTGTCACCTACATGCTTCATTAATAGTTGATTTTAAGAATTTGCAATAAAATAATGACCCAATAAAGTTGCAGTTTGTGTTTAGTTTCACTGTCTTGCTCACCCAGTCTCTCGTGTGCTTCCTCCTCCTCTTGGATAAAACAGATGATGGTTCATTTTAAATATCAAGTGCGTATTTAAAATTGAAAAATGACTTTTTTTCCCCCAGTATAATCTTAAAGGAGACGATCTGATTAGCAAAGAAATTAAAATCAATACCGATATATGCTTTGAGGAGTTTTTAATTCTTTGTTTTGTGCTTCAGAGTATCTGAAAAATGCAGTGACTAAAAAAAAATAATAATAATGATGCATTTTTTTTTCTCCATTTTCTTAATGGCCTGAAATCACTGAGCGAATGGATGATACACAGGCCAATGAGAAATAATGTGATTCAAGCAGCGTGCGGTGTTGTGTAATCAATGAGAAGCGCTGAAGCCTTTTGGAGACAGAAGGGTGACCAATGATTAATCACTGCCGATGCCAGCAGGGGGATAATGGGCTAGCGGTTCATTTGGGACCGACAAAACTCATCATATGAATGCGAGACAAATAAATAAATCCGAAAATGGACTAAAAACGACACATCATTTCCTCTGACCTCTTTTCATTTCACAGTTTGAATTGTATGATTTACACACTGGTACTTGTTTTAACCTCTCTGTCTGTACAAAGAGGAGCTCTCATGGAAGTGCAGGGGACAAGTGCAAAACAACTCTACCACCTCAACCTGACTACATCCCAAAAAAAACCAAAAACATTTACACATATTTCCATGCAGCCAATTCTCTGTGGTCCTCTACAATAGCTCCATTGCTCGCTGCTGTCAGACGTAGATATGCAACGCTAAGCAAGGTAGTACCAGCACAAAGGAAGGATGCTTTAATGTGCAAGACTTTTAAGCAGATTCTGCCCTATTCCAGGAAGCCAGTTTCATATGTTTGGAGGTCTGAGATAGCAGGTACAGCACATAACGTTCAGCCCTGAAATATTAAGGCATACTCAGGCAAACATGTTCAGACTTTTGAGTTTCCTGTCCTAAGAAGAAGAAGTCCTAAACGATTCTTTAAAGCTCCAAGAAAAAGAACCCTCCCGAGTCTGTCGATGTGTGCGGCAGCAAAGGCTGCTTGCAGACGTTACTGTGTCTTCGCTCGTAGGACCGTTTTTGTGTGTGGGTGTTTGAGACGGTACAGAACACCCTGTGCTTCACGCCTGCTAAAATATTAAGGAGGACACCGTTAACTTGATGTAGCTGAACTTTGCAAACAACGCAAGGAGGAACAAAGGAATAAGAATTTAAATCACAGAGGAGACACAGGAAGACAACCAAAGGGGAGGCCAACAAGAAGGCTCAAGGACACTGTAATACTTGAAATATCACTAAGCAAACAGTATGCGTAGTCATTTTCAAGAAAAGTAACAACAATGCTCTAAATCTAAATCGCACCTAGCAGCTTCTCATAGTTTATTCCCATACCAAGGGGATCTCATAAAATCATTAGAACTCATTAGGCTTAGCCACACTGTGAACACAACAACTTTTCATTAATTGATTAAGCATGCCTTTCCCGCGGGATTCCATTCAATATGCCCTTAAGAGAAAACTTGGGTGGCTTTGAGCAGAACATCATATTAGAGACAATTTCACGGATCATTTGTCTCCGTCACAAAAATACCCCGCGCACCACCTGAAAAGGATGTTAGGTAGGCAACTTCCGAACAACACACGTCCCAGTTAGGTCTCAAAGCAACGCAGCGTTACCAGTTTATTGGGTACAATCTGATATGTACTGACTCATACGTTGAGGGGTGTTTCTAATATCCTGCACACTTCATAGGTATAATTAGAGTGGATGAAGCTGGGTAAAACAAAAAAGGAAGGAAAAAAAAAGCAGGTGCTCAGGGAAAAATATGACCTTTAAAATTAATAAGGGGACTGCAAAATTGAACACTAAGAGCCAAAAATACCCCCAGTAGTTAAGAGTGCCAGTGAATGCAAATCCCCCTGTAGGCCGCTGTAGGTGAGTCATGAGCACATTCGATGAGGGGATCATTTTCAGTGAATTCGGGGTGAGAAAATGGAGCACTGTCTGATCTGAGAACATTCACAGTTACAACTTAAACGACAAAAACGCAGTTCAGCGCAGTTCAGCGTTCACTGTACCTCTGGTGTCTTCAGGCAGAACGATGGGTGGCATGAGGTCAGGCAGCTCCTCTTCGCCTGCCTGCAGGCCTGTGGCCCGCATCCTGCTCAGATCCAGAAAGTCTGGAACATCTATGGCCAAGTCTGTTCATGAAGAGACAATCATGAATTGAACTGAGGGATGCACCAACAGGCTTTGCTGCAAGTCCCTTAAAGCTATGGTTTCAACAGCATTATGGAGCTACAGTGGTCTTAATCCACAGACTTACAGTGGAAGAGTCCAAAGCAGTATCCTTTTTAAATCACACATTAATTAATGTTTCTCTTGCCTGGGTTGTTGGCACTTTTCATTGTCTCTTATTGTATTTTTAATTTTAGATGCTGCCATGCACTTATTTTTGAACACTTTCACAGTTCTTGCTGAGGAGTGAAAAGATATGTAGGAAAAAACTTGATCACATGATGACTGACGATTCAGGCCTATGACGTCGCTAGATTTCAGCATCAAGTTAACTTTAAAACACCAGCAGCCTCTCACAGATAGGAAGGATGGAAGATTGGATAGTTTATGCTTATCTGTCCAAAACTGCAGGTGAAGATGTTCATGACTTGCACAAAATGACACCTACTGCTGTGCTGCGTGTGCCTCTTGCTGTTTAATGGTGCCCTCTGCTGGGCATTTACAGCACTACAAATATTTATGAAAACAGAGTTACAACATCACCGGTGGCCACGATTTAAAAGACATTTTAAATCCTATTAATCAGCCGAAGGGTGACAGAAAGTTACCTAGTTTCTTCGGCACCCAGTCGACCCCGAATGTGAATTTCTTGATCTGCACAATCAGATACTCTGGGAAGGAGGCGAAACGGGAAGTCCTGCAAAGAAAAATAAGTTCATAAACACGCCTGCTTTTAACTTAAGGTGTGAGAAGATGGCAAAACGCTGAGGTGTTATTTCCGGTCCTTTGCTTACTTGACTCCAGCTGATTTGGCCTGCAGCGCTGAGCTCCAGAAGTCAGGGACGTTCTCAGGCTCCGTGAAGGCCTGCAGGCATGCGGTGAAGGGGATGCGCGCTCTTACCGGCTCAGGTGGAGCCCGCATGTTCTCCTCAGCCTCCTTCCGCTTGACCTCATATGCCAGAAGCTCCTCTGGTATAATAGAAACAAAGACAAAGACTTTCAACTGTGCAAAGCTCTTGACCAAGGTCACATTTGTTTACAAGATTTACATCGACATTCGCACAATTAATATGGCCATGTTACAATGCTGTTAGCTACCTAACATATCCCTTAAAGAATGTGTACATATGTAAGGTCATAAGCAACAACAAAGCTCTCAGTCGGGATCTTTTCTGCCCTTTCAGAGAAGGACCTGCTGACTCCCAGCAGCTGATGCCACCTGATCCCAGCGTCATGCCAGCATGTGGCTCCTTGCCAGCAGAACATTTTGTGTGTGTGTGTGTGCGTCTGGGAGCTCCTTTACCTCGATTGGTGGCCGCCTCAATGGGGGCTGGCAGCTGGATGCAGTAATCCACCCGCTGAGTGTAACGAACCCGACGTGACTGGCAGCACTGAATTCGCTCCTCCACCAGGAAGCGGAAGACGTCGCTTGGATTCTCTGAACCTGCGCTGTTCCTCTGTAAACACAGCAGCATGTGAGAGGTTTGAACATCAACAAAACAGGCCATGAGATCAGTCACATTTATCGGTTTGACAGACTAGTGATGCGTGATCCAACTGTCACGGTCCCTTACCTTCTTGAGTGTTTTTTTTTTTCTCTTGAGTGAGAAGTTTCTCCTTCACTCTCTGTCAGTTCGCCTTCGTTCTATATTCAGTCACTTAGATATTCCTTGCGTTTTGTTTTCCGGGTGCCCCGCCTGCCATTTTGACCTTTATTTCCACTTTGTTCCTTGGCAGGTCTGTTTGTTTGTTTGGACTGTCTTACCTGGTTTTAACCTGAGCCTGCCTGACATACTAAAGCTTTTGTTTATTGACTATTAAATCATTTGAAGTGAACAAGCTCTGCCTCCAGTCATCTGCACTTGGGTTCAATTCATCATGTTCCCTGCGCCCCTGCTTGAGATGAGACACCAACATTGATTTAAAAAAAAAAAAAAAACGGTTCCTCGGAGACTGCAGTTGATAAACAGTTTTCTTGGCACGCTCTGTTTTTTTCTTTCAATTTATTCTTGATTTAAATGAATCAAATGAAACTTTAATTAATAACCTGTAATAACACGCTGTCACGTGTCGCTCATGTCATAATGTATTGTTTGGCATCATGCGCTAATGCAGTCTGGAGGTTTTTGGTGTCCTATGGTCTGAAGTTACGAATAACATTAAGAGTAAGCCCTGCGTATTTACAATATACAATATTATCAGAAACAGAGTTATTTAAAAAATACTGTACGTTTGCCGTAGAAGTAGCTGCAGAAGCTTCATGTTTATGGTGAAGCTTCTGTGACACACGATGTCTGAAATGCAACTCTATCTATAAGCTATTCTTTGCCGCGGTCTATTAAAGTCTCCTGGCGTGACTTCAACGCAACTGCAGTTTGACCCGGATCTAACCCAGTCATTCATAACGCAGACGCAACCTTGCAATTAAGGGATCATCTCCATTAACCTTCATATCTAAGAGTATTACATCTTTTGAGACTCGTACCGTGACAGAGCGGGCTCTGTGTCTTCTGTGAACAGTCGGGGTCATTGAAATTTACACTGTGTTTATTTGAAGACTGCGATGAAGGATGGCATCGCAGCTTAACACACCAGTTTGCACTGCAGCCTTTCTGCAACCCAGCCCGTCTATTCTGAGAAGCTACAGAAATACACAAGTTATAATTTTACTCAGGCCATGTATGCAGGCTGACACAGACAGAGGAAAATGTTGCTGATGCCGGTGGCTTCAGTCACGTTATCTATGTCTGGATAACTAAATCAGTATCTAGTATACAGACAGCTGTAGAGGCAAGTGGACTGACAGGGGGAGAGGATAGTACGGGCAGTATGGGCTGGTGTGCTTCAACCAAGTTAGAGCACAAGAGCTTCCATGGATAATGAGTCAAATATGGAGAAACTGAAGCTTGGAAAATCTGGGTTGTATGTTTTGTTGATCTTCACAACATGAGGTGGAGGAAGTGTCGGGTCAGGGTTGAAGCAGAACAGGAAGCATTATCAGCACCCCCCTGTGTAACAGATAGCGCTGAGCTATATATATCCTGGTTGAGACAGACACGTCAGAGCACCCCATGTCTATGTACCAACCAAGGAGACAGTGTGCTGTGTTCAGTCAAAAACAGACCCCCCCCTCCCAGTCAACTGCCTATCCATGTGTGTCAGGGGTCAGACGAAACACAGCCATTTTGTAAAGATATATTATGATAATATTGTGGAGAAAATCCAAATTAAAAGGGACATGTTTGTGAAAAGCACCGCAGTTGATCTAAAATAAATTACAGCAAGTGTATACATAAGGGATAATGTACAGCCAGCTGGTCACTGTTGCAAAATAAACCCGACACGGACGCACGTCTTGAATGACCGTGAGTGTTCGTAATGGACTGATTATAGATAAATCCACTGTGGAGAGTAAATGTTCTATTGTAAGTGGAGATTATGTTAAGATAATTTGCACAAAGTATACGTTAAAAGTACTCTTCATTTTTGACAAGTCACATGCAAAATTGTGGGTCAAGGGTAAATTTAGACCTAGTGGTGGTGCATGAAAGGTCATGGGGGCACAAGGGGGCATTCTGTGACGACTATTAATGAAAACACATGCAACGTAAATGTAATGTTATACCGAAGTATTTGTGGAGATATTTCGTTTTGTACATGTTGGACAGAGATCAAACAAGCAAGGGGATTGCAGAGTTGCATACCAATACGACCTATCACTACTGGCTTTTTACCTACACAGAAGTTTAGCTTCACTCACCTCCACCTGGTTGATCATGTGCAGGAGGAACTCATGGGCATCTTGTTGTCTGTTGGAGGAAAACTCGGGGTGTCCCCGGCTGACCAGGGCCTTCAACATCCGTGGAGAGACGCCCTTCTGCTGGTGCTGAAATGAAAACATTTAGGCGTCACTCACACTGACTGTGCACAAATACACACTTGTCTCAGAGGGAAGTATAAGACAAGTGAGCAAGCACAGTGGTCAATATTGCAGATGCACACTGAAAGCAGCGACGGGGTGCCTTCAAGTACCAGGATGTGAATTATAATAGAAGAAACTGTGTCATATGTCATTTTTATAGCTTCAGTAAAAAAGATTTTATGGCCTGATAATACCAATTTTACTGTGTGATCCCAAAAACAACAGTCAAACATGATGTTGCTGAAAAGTGGTATTGACTGAAGCTTAACTAAGTTTAGTGTGCAGAAATGGGAGAGCATTAACTGCTTTCCTAATTAATATGGCTGCTATGACTTAAGTTATGTCATAATTGATAGACAGGAGATACACCTAATGGAGATACACTATGCAGACCAACCTCAAAGCAAACAAAAGGCATCCCATACAATCGCTTGTAAGGCAACAAAGTTAAAAGAGTCATTTTAATGAGAATGTGTAACTGTAATATTTCCTGGGTACAAACTGGCCACACCATGCCAGCTCCAGCCCCCAATATCTTCCCAGCTGTCAACATGTATCCAAACCTGACTGCACCATCACATGTGTAGGAAGTGCAGGATCAGAGCTCTGCCCTATCAATTACTGTGGCTGCTGAGGCTTAAAAGAAGGCCCGGAGCTTACAGACCTAGTGCTGGGTCCCATTATGCCTTAATAGTTTTCCTCTCCTAGTTTCCTGGCAGCTGTGTACTATGTGGTTGGAAAAAGCAACGATTTCATTTAAATTAGTGAAGCAAAACACACTCTGTTCAGCACAAGCACAGCTAATGTGAGAAAATGAAGCAGTGGCGTCGGGAAATAAAAGCAAAACACAGTATTAGAGCTGTGCCTGGAGTTGTGATCATAAACAATTCGAGTTGCACATGTTGGACCGCAGCCAGCAGCTATTTTCAGACTTATGGAAAAAGGTCAGAGGACAAGAAAAGTTGACAGCGTATCTAAAAATTCACATCTGGCTTTTGAGGCGATCAACATCTCCCCAGCTGTCACTATTACAAAAACAGCTCCAGTGTATTAACAGCACAGATATGCTACATTATATTTTTTTTAAAGTTGTTTAAGTTGAGAAAACATCATCTTCACAGCCCTGACAGTTTGGTCATTAAATGAACTCATTTTGCTACCACTCAGTACTAACATGCTTCTGTCGGTTATGGACCCAGTTTGAGAGCTGGACATACCCAGTTTAATACCTTGTATTCTTCTTTCATCACCTGTTCAATGAGCTCAGATTTCATGGGTGGTTTGGCGTACTGGCCTGAGAGCAGTCCGTGTCCCAGTTTAGCCCTGTCGGACAAAAACAAAGGCGTAAACCACATCATCTGTCTTTTAGTTTTGTTCCAGTCTTCTTGGAGTGAGGTGAGGGCGCATGTGCATGTGTCGCCCGGAAGCAAACATTACAGATCAGTCTGCCTATTTTACAAGGCAGCTACTTATTAACCGTGGCTTTTCAATCTCACAAAGCTGGCTCCAGTTCAATCTCATCTCTGTTGTCGTGGTAACAAAATCTTTTGGGAATATATCACTATTCTATCCTCCATCTTTTCCTAAAGCCTTTTGACTCTTCACGTCCTCACAGTTAGTTTGGTTCATGCTTGGTCGCTCCTGCAGACGTGCCGTCTCTCTCATCTCTTCTCCTTGGTGGTACATAATTTACTTGGGAACAGTACACTTCATCGCATGAGTTTTATCCTTCTTCAGACTAGGCAGCCTTTTTTGAAAAATGATTTATAATTCACATTACCACACATTAACTGTAGAGGGCAGCGACTCAACTCAGTTTCATAAATTCATCAGTTTCTTCAAAAGCTTTTGTTAGGATTCATCAGTCTTGTGTTTTACACATAGTAAATATCCATTGTGTACAATTTGAGAGGATCTATTTACATAATATGGTTTATATGCAATGTAATATCCATCACTGTGGTTTCATAAGTGTGTGAATTATAATAATTCACATATAATATAATATAATTATAATCTCTATGTTTAAAATTACCGCTAGTTGCCACTAAATCCTACACACTGGTTCTTTGAGGGCATGAACGCAAAATATCTAAAGTGTAACTGAGCATTGAGTTGATTTTAGCTATAATGTTCTAGAAAGAATAAATTATAGGTCTTTTTTTCTTTCTTTCTTTCTTTCTTTCTTTCTTTCTTTCTTTCTTTCATATTTATGCACAATAGTGTGCTCTTTATTAAGCACAAGATGCATAATATAGATTATATAATACAGGATGATAAATGAATTGAATCAGTTTAATCTTAACTTATTTAACACTTACTTAATAGCTCTGCCTGCAGTAGTTGTGAAGGCCATGTTTAATAAATACAGACACAATTAAGAGACAGATTTTCTTTCTTAATGGCCTGATCTGTGCTGACAGGCGCTATCAAACACAAACAGTGATGGCTATAAACATGTTTATCTGGCAACGAGAAACATATGTTGCTTCACATAACTGATATTCATCCCCTGCCTGGCTAAGACTCTACTTACCCTTACATGATGACCCCAGCATCTGACTGGCCTCTTGCAACACACTGGTTTACATGACAAAATAGATCAAGTGTTTGCCAGAACCTAACAGAATATGCTGTACTTATTACCTTAAGGGGTCATAGACTTGGCCCTCATTATCTAACTGTAGCATCTGAATGACAAAGATACAAATCCGAAGCTAGTTATTCGAAACACAACCGCAGCCTGTTTTTCAGAGACAGCAGCAGCTGGAAAACACCTTCACTTGTTTTGTGCGTTACATAACACTGGATTCACTTACATTTGTGTGGCGAAGTCCTGGCTGGGGTCAAGAGGTGAATAGTCAAATATCCTCTGAAGATTACCCACATACCTAAAGATCAAAATACATGTCACACACATGAGGCGCTACTGAGAAGACGCGAACACCTTCTGCTGAAAAAGAACTGTCACTTCTGTGCTACTCTGTTAATTAATCTTCACACAAATCCAGGGATAAAGGTTCAACAACAAAATGTATTCCCTGCCATCAGCAATTACAAGCTACAAGTTGGTATGCTATGCATACAAAAAGTCATGTAAAAATAAGTGTGAAAAAAGATAAATCTAGATATATTCTACATGATAATGTGGTGTCTTCTTTAAGTGAGGTCTCGTCACAGTGTACTCACATCCTCTGGAAATCCGGGATGCTGAAGAGGACCTGAATCACTGTGCCGAGGTAGCAGCTGTTGCCCAGGTTTTTGATGCCCGTGTAACCAGAACCAAACACCGCCTTCAGCTTCATGCCCGACTCCTGGATCACCTCCCATTCACTGACCCGTGGCCGGGGGTTATTGTCTGTGTGGTGACCGTTCTCTGTCTGAAGAGGGAGAGAGAGCCGGGTTACTGTCTAAGCCGAATATTTTGTTTTTTGATCGTGATGGTTTGTTCACATCTAAGACAACCTACTCTTTTCTGCATCTGTAGCATGTCTATTCCAAAGTGTGACAAGTGGTCTGATATGTGCGGGTCCAACACAGCTTCCTCCTCCTCAAATGAGTAGACATCTGAAACCAAATAATCAGTTAGTAATTTTTAATCTGACTTTTAATCTGAAATGATAATAGTCACTATTTATACTTAGGTACCGCTACACATACAGTCTATTGCAAACCAATAGTGGTGCCATGTTAATATATATGCTAGAGTACATAAATAGGGTAAAACATTTTATCACACCTCATTGTTGAAGATTCGATTCTGATATTTCTGTATAACAGAACACCACTATAGATGCAGTTCTGATCATAGACTCTGGAGGACCACAGCGGATGCAATAAAATTATTTTGAATCAATCATTTGACAGGAAATATTGATTTCTCTTGAACAGCAAGCCGGTTATTGTTGCAAATAAATAATACATTTCCACCACATGGCAAGGTCCTGCATCACCCTGATTAGGTTTATTTCACAATAAAGACTGACCGGCTGTATATTATTATCACTGATATAATTACTTCTCAGCACATTTAATTTAAGAGGAGACCTCAGACAAAGTGTCAATAAAATTAAAAAAAATAAATTGAAAAACTTGCAGGGCTGGGCTGTTGGACTGGACTACATTATTGTATTATTATACAGCTGTAACCGTAAGCTGGTCGGTTAGTGTATATCAACATACCATTTAAACACAACACATGTTATACAAATTCTGTGAAATTTGTGACACCATCAGTGATCGGTCAGAGTCTGGTTTTCATGCAGCAGTTTGGATAATCACGTCACGTGTCTCAGACCTGCTCCATCTGGTGTGATGGTGTCCAGTTTGACAGCCAGGGGGTGGTTGGTCTCTCTGTAGTGCTCCAGAGCGTGGCCATTGCCTCCGCTCCCATCAAAGAACCACTTCCCGCAGAGCACTGCTCCATCCGTCAGGTTCAGCCACAGGTTTTCTCTCATCTCGCACTTCTGACACTTCCAGCCACTGAGAGCAAAGAAGCAGACACGCTTGTTACTGCTGTGCTGTCTTTTTTTTTTAAATCCTGACAGATTTACATTTTGATAGTAAATCTAAATGTAAAGTATATCCAGTCTTTGCAGACTCATATTAAAACTAAAACATGGACTCATCTTTAACGCGGGAGGAAAAGGCTGTAGAGTATTCTTGCAATGGTTGTTAGGATAGACAGGTATGTTAGGCGTCATGCAGTAATGCATAGTTAAAGTGTTTGAGCTGTTCTGGCAGTTTGCTCAAATTAAAGAGATAGTAAAAACACAATGCTCTATTCAATCATCATAAATAAACCTTCTGAAATGGGTTACCACTTTGTTTACTCTGAATGAATCACCGTAGGTTTGGACACACAAGACCAAGTGCCGCATCATTAAAAAGGAAACCCATGAAAAATGATGAGAATTATAAGCTGCTGTGAGAAAACCCTGCTGGTTCTGGTGAACCTCAGGCGGCTGAACCAGCTGAGAAAGAACCCATCACTGTCATTCAAGTGGTTAATCACCAGATTAAACTATTATAACTGTTACACAAATACAACTGTAGCTATCCAAAACTTTAAGGCCCTTGGTGTGTATCAGAGTGGCTTGATGCTTTTCCTACCTGGGTGGGATCCTGACCCCGTTATCCAGCTGTCTGAGGCTCCTGGCATGTCTGGACACCTGAATCTCCTCCTCCCAGGATTCAGGCTCCTGCTTTTTGTAAGCTGATGGAGCATTGAGCACAGCGTCACAGGCGATGGTTACCTGAAAGTCGGATAAAACAGCACAGACAGAATTAACATCCGGGAGTGAGTGTGATTGAGGTCATGCCAAAAATACATCAACCTTCTTCCTAAAAAGAAAACTTCAGGGATTAAGTTAAGAACCTCTCTCTGTTTTTACTACTGTAGAAACATAAATCTGGTATCACTGAAGCTTATGTCTAAGTCATCGATAACTAAAACGTGAAAAAAGGACAATAGTGGACGTGCAAGATCTATGCAAGACATTGAAGTTGTGCCACATGAAGTAAATAACCCACACAGTGCTGAGACAAACCATGCATTTTAAAGCAAAGGACAGCCACCAAATGATTTACCAGTAAATGTGTAAAAAAAACAAACACGATCAACATCAGGATTTGTGCATTCACCACATTAAACATACATGCAAAAATAATCTGAAAGATTAAACCACGTGACTCGACAAACGTAAAATGTCTTCCCTGCACTCTATGCAAGCACATGACACACAGAGAGAAGCGATCAGGTGATGAGGGCACCTGTACAGTTTGTGCGTCTTGTGGTTCCCCAGCAGCCTTTCTTGCCAAACAACTACTTGAGGTTAAGGGAAACTCTGAGTTTACACAAATTATATTCTTGAATTCGAAGTTTGAAATTTGTGTGGGGGGGAGAAAATGGATTCAGGCTTTCCGAGATAAAAATGACCAGCCGGTCTGTTCAGTGCCGGGGGAACCACTGAGTGCACCCTCCCATCGACATGCATGGAAACACACAAAGCCCGTGCAGCAGTGACTCACTGACCAGAGCGGGCAACTCCTCAATATTTGGTAAAGGGATCTCGAAGTGGTCTGGAAAAATGACAAGCTTGGCCTCGTCTTCATATTCATAGTCCTCTCCGTTAAAATCGCGGTTAAGCTCTAAATCTAAAAGGGGGAGGAAGTAAACATCCAATCAGCTGCCGTTAGCATGTCATGATCGAGTTTATTTTTATTTTATGCTCTGTTCTTTCTCAGTGTGAGGTCTGTTCTTTTTTTATGTTCCCGCCTCGTTCTTTTAGTCAATACCATAATAGTCTGAGGATGCGGATGGATCCTTGAACAAGAGAACCGCCAATGGCCTCTTTTTTTACAATGACAGATGACTTCATATGATGCTCATGAATCTCAGACACAATTCATGAGCTATATATAGGAGGTTAACGCACAGTCTTATTCACCAGCAACTTATAGAGTTACTGAGTAGTGATGAGGATTTGAGCTTTGTCTATGCAGCTACACACACACACACACTCACACACAACAAAGCTAAATTATCAGAATTCAGGCTGTAACAAACTTTTACTTTTCACATTGATTAATCTGTTTGCAAATAATCATTTGGTATATGAAACGTCAGAATGTAGGAGATGGAACCAGAACATTTTTGGCAATGTTGCTGAGAGAATTATGTATAAATAATGGATTCATCTAATCATTTCAGCTCTAATCAAACTGATATCACTTTTTTTTAAATCTAGAGATCCTCCTCCCTTTAATTAATCTCCATATAGAGTTGTCTTGTCTCCACTCCAGCCTAAAGTCGTGTAATGACTCATGAGAAACAGGACCATAAGGTCTTATCCCTCCTCACATTGTTATTGTGCACACTGGTTCATGGTACATGTGACGTTACCACCTAGAGGCCTCTGATTAAATCACTGGTCTGGCATGGAGATGACGGCGGATACATACAAGCCCGCTGTCACATCAAGCATCCAAAATGGACGATGGCCGGATGCGTGCCAGAGAAACAAGAGACACACGGTGGCTAGAGGGTTGACCTAGTGTACAGCCGTCAGATCGAAGGCAGTAGATAGTAAAGTCTATCAAAGTCTGGATAATAAAAGACGGAACATCAATTATATCGACGGTGAGTGGAAGGAATTCCTCCCCTGCCAGGCCAGCAGTGAGGGCGGGAGGGTGACAGGGAGATAGAGAGACACCTGGTCCTGTCGGAGCAGCGTCATAGCTGCAGTAGAAGTGTGTCAGCCTAGAAGGGAGGTTGACAGGTGGTGGCAGCTGAGAGGCCAGCAACCGACCACCCCCCTCCCGAGGCCGAGGAGGAGGAGGTGGAGGCCATGCTTTGATTTAGAACAGTTACCAACCACATATACAAATAAATGGGCTATATTTGGAGCACAGAAGAAGGAGGAGGAGGCGGAGGCGGAGGAGGAGGAGGAGGAGGAGGAGAGGCCTCATCATGGGAAATATCTGACACTTTGGGTAAAGGCCGACTGAAGGGGCAGCTGGCGGGTCACCGCAGTGTAACAAACAATAACAGCAGCTTGTAATAGAGGCGGTTCACTTAGCATAGAGAGGCGTTTCTGACCACACAATCACATTACTAAACACATTAGTTTAATATTAATAACACAAACTCATCACAAGATGTGTAAAACGCATCTAGAGCTGCAACAAGCTTCATTTTCTTTACAGCTCTGAAGGGAATACCACTGACCAGGAGGGGTTTAGTCCAGCCTGTGTGGTGGAATGTAACTACATTACATATTATATCACGTTAAAACTTCGAGGTGTATTATTTTTCCATTTTACACTACATCAACTCAACCTTTCTGAAGGAAATGTTGCACTTTTTATATTTATCTAACACTAAAAAAGTGTTTGCCTGTGGTTCTTTTCAGATGTCCGCGAATTCTTAGCATTTCCACCAAAAAGACACTTCCCCTCTAAATTTCTCAGATGGTTTCATTTAAATAACTTTTCAAGGTCCAAAGAAGTAAAACGCTCCAATGATCCCCCTGAAAAGCAAAGGTTGTATTAGAGTAAAAAGTTCCTTCTTTTGTGCTCCAAGAAGATCAAGATCAAGATTGGGAACTACTGAAACTGTCTACCTGTATGTGTATAGTAGATAAAAAATAGTTCCTCTACAATCAGCTACAACATCACATTACTACACATTAATGCATCACTGTTAATCTCATCATCAACATATATAATAATATATAATGTGATATTTTTACATAACAAGTGATTTGGATTATTTAAGCGCATTTTACTGATAACACTTCACTTGAATAACATTTTGAAAGCAGTATTTCTACATAGGAGAACTGGTACTTCAGTAAAGCATCAACCTCTTCCACCTCAGCCTCTCACTTACCTAGGAACACTTTTCCATTTCTTCGTCTGGGGACGGCACCTGCTGCGGCTCCTGTGGCTTTCTGTGGGAGACGGGAAGGAAGAGATTAATAAACTGGCTCAAGACACCTTCATCGCATTAAAAAGACGTTTTAACACCTTCGATGATTCACTTTGTAAAATGCTGTAAAAATGCTGCTATGCTCTGCTCTGACAGAAAGTCCAGATGGTTGTCATTTTGTTAGAAATAGATGCTGGATGTTCCAGTTGCCAGATCGAGTTACGAGGCAAGGGGAAAACCCCTTTTCCATCCATGTCACATGTCAAAATTAAAGACTGATTAATGAAAGAGCATCAGTTGCAGAGATTGATTTGTAGACCTGGACAGATATCATTTACAGTGCGCTAAACATCATGTTTGGGCCTGTCTGCGCTTGCAGAGTGTGTCATCATCTGTCTCTGTATTTCATTACATAGTCCAGAGTGATAGAAAAGTCAAATATCAATCTCTAACAGACTGACAGATAAACTTTTTAAATTAACAAATAAAATAAAAAAACACTTGAATCCACTAAAACGTGAATCTGGTGGCAGCCAAACAACCCAGCTCAGTCCTTCTCAGGTTCAGGTGACTGCTTCCCTCGGCAGGACGGAGGGCACAGACAGAACGAGAGAGAGAATGCTGACACACTCGCGACCAAGTGGACTCATGGGAGAAAAAAAAAAAAAGAAAAAAAAAACAGCAGACACGGGAGCCTGCAGAATGTGAGCAGCTGTTTCAGGACAGATCCAGGCATGGAAATAGCAGCTCTTTACAAAGCAGAGCTTATCTGAGGGCAATTAGAGCCACCGAGAAAACACAGCAGCAGCTCAGGCCTTTGTTGTTTACCATCAACTTTTTAGAAGAGAGCTCGTTTGGGTCCATGAATGACTTCTTCATACATGGATGGGGGGAAAAAAAACCTCACCTTGTAATAAAATGTACTCTAATGCAAGGCCGCCCCAAACTTCAAAAATAACCATAGAGTTGAATCAGCCAAGAAATTCTGAAAATGTTCCTGTTATTTTGTCCACCCCATAAACTAACTTGATAATTTCCAAGGACCTTTCATGTTCAGTTATACTTCATTTAAAACTGGGCAAACAGGTTATAACAAGTAAATATGAATCAATTATTATTTATTATTGAAAACTTTATTCTTTGTATGTATTGAATTGTATGCTTGCCTGTAAACAAATTGCACTGACGATAAGACAAGGTTTCACTTAAATAAATTGTTATTAATTTATTAAAAGCATACCAAATGCAAACTGTCTTTAACTTCTACATACTTAGTATCAAATTATCAGGTTCTTTCTGGGAAATGAGGTAAAGTGTGAAGTAGCTAGTGTTAGCAATATCACTTAAAATTGTAGCTGTTGTAGTTGTTAAAGTTGGAGTATGGGGAGATAGACAGACTTAGTCTGAAGGTGAGAATAGTCACATCTACTGAAAAGGTGAAAACAAAGATTATATTCTCATCTTTTTTCTTCAAATTAAATGTCCATGACAAAGCATTCAGCCTCCAAGTGTATCCAGGCCAAACAATGTAATTCAATCACTGATATTCAAAATAATTTATGATACCAGCGATTCCGGTCACAGAGTGTACCTTTTTATCTAAAGCGCCTTGCTCTGTTTCATATATCTGCAGCATTACTCACCACCACGGGGAATTCAACCTGTGACAGCATCAATGACATGCTCTACTAACTGACATACACATAAGACAAGTTGCTTTACTTTACGTCTCTCTATTTATCATTTGTAAGAAGTACATTGACCTTTAATAAATCTTTAGAACACACTCCAGTGTAGTTCTAAGCAGCTATAAGGACACTTTAGCTGTTTTTAAATGTACAGTATTTGTCAAGAATTATAACTACACCAATAAAAAGGTGTCTGTTTATATAGCAGCCTCCACGGGAGGAGTTATAGTTGTTGACAAATACAGTCATAAATAGGTATATCTGCATAGAGCTACATTATAGTAAAGTTTATATATTACTGATTGCTACTTTATCACTTTATCATGGTTGTTTTCAACTTTTCTGTTGCATTGATTAATATCAAATCATCTTACTCAACGTCTTTTGTGTATTATTGCTTCAATGATCGCAAAGGCCTCAATAAATACGATGAATAAAAGCACAATGTAAAGTGCCAAATATAGTGGAGGTGTAAAACTTACCTCTTTGACATGTCGTTTGAGGTGCATGTAAACACTCTGTCCTGTTTTGCGATAATGTCTCTCCACATGTTCTCGTCCAAAGCCCAGGAATGTGTTCATACACACATACAGGCCTCCCTCTGACTCCTGCAGACCAAAACGAATGGTGACAATGACTACAAGTTTAACACCTTGAAGAGTGCACATTACACAGAAAAAGTATTCTAGCATAGTCTAGGTCTTAGACTTGGTGTTTTGCCAAATTTCAGAGTACTACTTTACTTTACTAATCTAACGCACAGAGGAAAGGTGGTACTTTAGCTTCATTAATAAAGTAAAGGACAAAAACACTGTGCTTTGTTCCACACTACCTGGCATTACTTACATATATTGAACACAACATGCAAGTAAGAGTGTGTGCAAACACATTTTCGGTACTGACACTTGTCCAACAGTCAAAAATTTGTTCCAATTTGTTCCTTTTATCAGTGCCTGCTACTGAAAAGCTTGTGTTGTTTCAACTGTAAAACCACAAAGTCACCATTTACGTGTAAGTTTGGCTAAAGAATGTCTGAGAAATATGATTCATCTCTGATATTTTGCTTCCTCCAAGCAATATGATTTTGCTGCTGAAGAATATGTGCATCCTGTTACGTGCAGCCACATAGAAATTCACTTCACTGAAAAAGTAGACCCTCTTTGCTTTTAGGTCACTGAGGACCAGCAGGTTTTGCTCCACTTTAAAAACACAGTAACCTTATTCCTCATAAAACTGCCGGTGAGTGTCTGTGGACTGAAGCCCCCACTCGTCACATCTTAGGTTGCCTTACTGTGTCTAAAAGATCATTTCATCACAATCAAAAGATCTGCATGTGATCAGCGGCTCACATTTCAGGTGTTATATATATATATATATTAGAATATTTTCATATGCGGACTATCAAATAAAAAAAATACACAGGGTACTCCTTCAAAACTGACCTAAGTCTGCAATAAGTACAGGCCTTATAAACCCCCTGCGATAAACCTTTAAGTGGCCCAGAGTGACATATGAGCTTCAACAGTGCGAGGATAAAAATAAAACAGTCCTCAGGCCAACATGATGAACTCCAGACAGCTGAGTCACCTTTAAAAAGCGGTTTCAGTGGAGAAAGTAGGTTTCTTTTATTATTGTACGTACAATGTGCTACAAGCCAAAAACTCTACATTCTCTAAAGGTCTTAAGTACAGGGAAGGGTTGAACTCGGCATCAAAACTATAGATTTTAAAGTTTTTAAACGTGCAAATATATCAAAATATTTCATGTTCACTACCACTGTGATTAATCCACTACGATTAATCACAACAGAAGCAAAGAATCACAAAATAAAGGGTCAAGAGATTTTCTAGGAACTTTCCAGAGAGACAATAAGACAAAAATAAAGCTATAAAGCTCTCTAGGTATACTTTATACTCACTATTGAATATAAAAACTTACTTTAAGTCAATACATGAGTATCACCACACTACCATGGATAGCATGAATTTCTGCTTGGTCATTGTAAACTCCCTATTGAACACAGCAGTGGGTTGTATCACATGCTTAGAATAAAGACATTTAAAGACTATGAATTTAGTCTTGATGAGCATTGAATTATCGAATGACTGTATGCAAACACCACTTTAACACTGGAGGACAGTGAAAGGCCCCTTATAAATTACAAACACACCATCATGTGGCTGTGAACCAACTTCACCCACACATAACAGCTGTTTCCTTCAAGCTGACATGTCTGCTAAAGCTTTCAAAAAATCGTTCAAAGCTCCAGGCAGGTGTGTGTGTGTCTGTGTGTGTGTGTGTGTGTTAGCTCGTGTGTTGATTGGCTTTAATGTGGCTTGATCTGGACCGTCTACCTCTCCTTTGCACAAAGGGGAAACCCTCCTCCTCCTCCACCTCCTCCTCCTCCTCCTCCTCCTTCATCCCTCTCCGCTCAGATGTAAACAACATTTCATTATTTATTTCCTATTCAAGTTCGCGGGGAAGGCGGACACACACAAACACATCGCAGCAGATTCACGTGTGTTCACATCGGAGCCCGCGACTCGCATTCACCCCAGCAAAAAACCTAACAGCACGCTCCCGTCTCGCTCTTCGTGTCATGCGTGCGTCGGGAGAGAGACACACTTACGGGAGAGTCGAAGGAAAAGGCGCACTCGCTCTTGAAAACCCTGTCTCCAGTCCTGGGCACCCTGATGGTGGGCATGTACGGGACCAGCAGCTCTCCTAGGTCTGTAGCCATCTTCGCATTCCTGCTTCTCGCACCACACTGCCGCGGAGCCTCCAGAGCAGCGCTGTCAGAGGAGAGGATGCTATTTTTAAAGCACTCCGTCTCTACATTCCTGCAGCCAGCGGGATGTGACGCTGAAAAACACAAAAATAAAATGACAGAGGGGTGGAGGGCTGGCCGCTACACGGGCTGCAAAGCTATAGAGGACATGAAGGCTAATGGGTTTTTTCTCTCTCTCTCTCTTCTTGCAAAAAAATAAATTAAAAAATAAAAAATAAAAAGCTTTGACCTGCGCAGATATTACACGGCTACTGTTGACTGTGGTGACGCTCTGTGCACACAGGGATGTTTTACCAGAAGGGCCCCTCCCACCTCTGAGGATGATTCATAAAGCCACCCACACTTACTACAATATGTCTTAATGGCTGCTGATTGCAAAATCCTAAAAGACTGCCAAAATCTTCTATCACCCTGTGTTCATCCAGAGAAGCTGATACGTATAATATAAAGGGAAAATCTCATGGTGGGATTGTGCCTACATTATAATAAATAAACTGAGTAAGTGAAATGGAAAAAAAAAGAAACAGCTGAAAGATCATTTCGTGCACCTCACAATAAACAACCAGTGTGTTATTTCTCATAACCGTGAGGCCCTTTGTCCGTCAAGACAACAAGCATCCTGTCTGCACAGCTCTGCCACCGCGTGGACGCTCCTGTTAATTACAACAACAACAAAAAAAAGATCCAATGAAGCCAAAATTATATTCACTGAAAAATAGTCTCGCCATGCATTGCGTCATTCTTGATAAGACTAATGTGCAAACATTGAATACCCATTCAACAGCGATACACAGGAATAACAAATGCATCATGTGTGATAGATTAGAAGCTAAAAGCTCTGTATAAATGCAGTCCATTTGCAGCTGCCAGCCCTGTTTAGGCTCATGAATTCAGATTAAAAGCGAACCATGTATCCTGCACTCAACTCTCCAACTTCACAAACTGAAGAATGTCCCTGATCCAAGAAGAGTGAGAGGGCGGCGGTCTGTGTGTGAGCAATAATGGTTGTTTATCTCCATGCGTCAACCCTGTGATGAGCTGCCAACTTGTCCAGGGTGTGCCCAGTTGATCTTTTTGCCAACCCAAATTGTTGTTTTCAGTACTTGGAAAACAATGAAACCCATCCAGTATCCAAAACCTTGTTATCCTTTGCAGACGCATCCAGAGACAATCCCTGCACATACTGGGGGAAGAGTCAGGTAGCCAGTCTACCACAAGGTCGACACGCCTAAATATTATTGGACTGTGAGGTAGAGTCAGAACACGCAGACTCTTCACAGGCAGATACAAAGGCAGCATGCTGTACAATGAAACCAATAAATACACTGGAGGACAAAAATAGAGTACATATAGATTTTATTTACGCAGGAAGGGAAAAAATGTACAAACAGTGAGACTGATCGGCAGTGGTGTACTGACACAGTCTGGATTAATTGTCAGGGGTTGACTTGGGGCTGTTGTCAATAAGCTCCTTGTCGAGGGAGGGTATCTGAAACCAGGGCCCAGTCTCCCTTCGTCCGCATGTGTCGACGCACCTCCAGCTGGGTCAGTCTGTGGGCGAGGAACAGGCAGCAAATGAATAAAATCGGGTATCAGAAATGGAAAATGAGCAAGTTACAGTTCTACGTATTTTTTTGTGTAAAACTCTTAACGGTGCTTTTAACCAGTTTGCATCTGGTGTCATACAGGAGATGTGCTTGATAAGAAACATTCACATATATATATTATTTTCAGTCCTAATAAGCATTAACATCTGTGTTTGGTGTAACAAGTAATTTCAGTTTGGCAAGACAGATTCAGAATCATTATTTAACACAGGAATAATGACATCAGTTCCGCCGCTATGCCACGGATAAAACTTCCTCCTCAACACCTTCAGTTGCATGGAAAGTAGGATCGGCTGACAAAGAACAATTCTTTCAACGGCATCAGATCAGTTGTGCTGAGGCAGAGGTATTAGCGGACTGAATCAAACTTGCCCAGGAAACACTCACCTTGCGTCTGCCTTTTCTTTCTCAATTTGGATTGCGGCCATCATCTTTTCGTAATCCTTCACTGGGGAATCGTAGAGGTTCCGTGCAATCCACCTGGTGATGGGGTGCTGCAATGACACCAAGTATTTTAATGCAAATGTATTTGAACAATTACTGAGAATATATTAGATTTAATCACTTTGCAGGGAGAACAGTCGGGTACCTTTTTGTCAAATATCATGAGGGGTGAAGGAATTTGTTTTTACCAATC
The DNA here is from genome assembly GCA_014281875.1 of Nibea albiflora. Taxonomy (NCBI): domain Eukaryota; kingdom Metazoa; phylum Chordata; class Actinopteri; family Sciaenidae; genus Nibea; species Nibea albiflora. Next base: position 13,342,166 of record CM024792.1, on the reverse strand, counting down.
CACCTAACTATTGTGATTTTTTTTTTCATAATTCTTTTTGACAAGCATATTATCCCGGTACTAATATCCATAATTATATAACTTGTTTTAATTATGAACGGTCCAAATACACTTTAAAAAATGTGGTCTGAATATTTCAGATACAATACATACGACACTCAAGGCAAACACGGGTGGTTTAAGGCTTTGTGATGGTAAGGGTGATTACGGTATGCACATACGTGTGATGACCAGCTGCAAACTGAATGCATGCTTGAGCTCATCGTTCCCTGAATCGAGGCTCAGATCAGTAGCACACAAAAGATCTAAAAGAATAAATAAGACGAGATGCCAGCTACGTACCTTGTAGTACTCCCAGTACTCGGGTTCATAGCCCTCAGGAGTTTCAACCAGCTCTGCCTCACCTTCAAAATGCAATCACACTCACGTTCAGTTCAAAGTAAACATGTAGAACTTCTTTTCATTTACTCATTAAATCACATCTTTAATCAATCAAATAAAGCACTAAAACACAGGAAACACATAGAGACACATGCTTAATACTTACCAATGAAGACATTCACACAGGTGACAAAGACCGCCACAGGAATGCCAGTCAGCAGGACATAGAATTTCTGAGGAACAAAATGAGAAGACAAAATTAAGTAGCTGAAAGTTTTTTTTAGAACATCTTTAGTTGTAAAATTTAAATATGAATATGACATATGAGAGACAGGACATGACATATAAAAGTAATAATGTGCATGTTAATTACTAGGCTGATTCAATAAATAAATTCCCACAGTTATAAACAGTGATGTACACAGCTTAAGGAACTTTAAAGATTGTTATTGAGGTTGAACCTGAGTAACATTACATCACATCATTTCAGTCTTGGCTATTGACACGGCTGTTTATGAAGCCCGACTGCTGCTGGCATCGACTCTATTATCTAAATCTTGGCTCGGACAACCTTTTAATTTGTTCCGATCGTGGGCAACGAATGTGATGGTGTTACAGCACTCACCAGTAAGTTCACAAATCTCATGTCATAGTAGTTAGAGGGTTTGATGACAAACATTTTCTTTCCATGACCCCAACGAACGGCAACTGCAAGAACAAAGCAAGAGATACTGTGGTGAGCATGTTAAAGTTAGGCACTTTATTGACATAGTATCAAAATCTAGGGGATATATTTGATACAGGACTAGACAGACTGGACTTTCACATTTTTGTGGTAATGTCACGTAGATTCAATGTTTCTTGATTTTAAAAGGTTGGGGGCAATGATCTAAACTGTATTATATGTGTACATATCAATATATGAGGGATGGGCATGAAGAAAATCACTATTATGATTATTGTTATGGATATTTCTATCCTTAGGTTGCACAAGGTGGGCCTTGAGGTCCTCAGCAGTATAAGTTGTTTGGCTTTGGTTGAGAACAGTAGGTGCCAGTCTATCTCAACACTGTGGACACCAGGGTCGAAGAGACCTATTGCTGCCTTCCTAGACATAATAGATAGATTGCTGTTGACTTTTCTTTAACATAAACAGAGAACGGTGTCTCCAGACTTGACAATAACATGTTCATGGATTTAGACGTTCTCATTCTTGACTAGTTCAGGGCGTACAGTATTTGTGGTGTTATCTGTAGGGGTTTAAAGTCTATCCACCAGCACAAGTGTGAGACCGACTCAGGCACTTCTGATGCACTTTGAGGGTGTCTCTATTCCTTCTTTGTCAAGCATCAGTAAATATTACAGCATAAGACCTCAGAGGCTCTTGAACTCTTTCTTCCCTCCCTCACCGTTGACCTTTGACTTCAGCAATTTCTCCACAACAATTATCACAGATGTCACATATTTATTAAGACTTCCCAAATCATGTGGCAAATGTCATGGGCATCCTGAGTGAACTGAGTCAAATGGACTTAACTTATAATCTTACATATAGTACACGTGTGTGTACTATATGTAATATAGTACAAACGATATAATATATTCATATTATATATAAATATATAATGTAATAATAATTAATATAATATATACACATAATATTTAAGTACACAAAATGAGAAGAACTGAGACTTTTGACACAAGTACATGAGGAGAGACGATAAATTGTCATTCAAACGCCTTAAAACAACAACTACGCCTGGTACCTTGATAATAATTTTTGCTCTCATGAATAAAGGACAGTTTAAATTCATTAGCTCATAAAGAGGAGTAACTGTAACTGTAACGTGATAACCTACTTCTGTTGACAGCAGGACAAACGTTACCAAGCGGCTAATGTTAGCACGCTAACAAGCCTCGGCGCAAGGTCACAGGAAGAGACGGCCGCCCGTGAGGTCAAACCTCCCGCTCTTTAACCGCTCAGGGTGTTTCTTACCTTTATCTGTCCGCGGGATTGTCCGGCTGAGCAGATTTGCCGCATTATTTCCAGATTTTAGAGGACTCAGTCTGGCTGCAAAGGCAGCAGCAGACCTGAGAACGCTCATCCCCACCATCGCTACTGTGGGACGACGCGTCAACAACACGGTCTCTGATTGGTTGATGAAAGCGTGAAGCGGCATCCGCCATATTTGATAAGGGCGGATGCGTCGATTCTTGTCCTTGTTTAATTGTATTATTTTGTGGGCACATTATATGCAGCTATAGCATAAACGTATGTGAGAAAAGACGAAAATTCAAACAAAAAAATAATATATATATTTGGTGTAGTGGTGTTGAAAAATGCATGACGGGTAATTACAGCAAAGATGGCGGCGTCCTCATCGGCAGGACGCGTTTTGACTCTTTGCAAACACTTTCAAAATGTCTTAAAGATATCTGCTGTGAGGAGTACTCCGCACTGTGCTGCCAATCTAACCAAACACCAGTCTCAGATTTACAGGTAAGGAGCTCTGCAGTGTGCGTAAAAACATGATATATATATACGAGACGTTACCTGTCACAGCTAACACTGGCTCTGCTCCTCATTGACGGTGTGTATTAAATTGTAATGTTTTCAGGTACAGGCTGGTCTGCATCGTGCTGCCAACACGTTAGATAAACGTATGAATGGTTGTATTTACTGAGTTTAACTGACAGCCTGAAACTAGAGTATTAATCTGACGGTATATGTAAAATATGTCCAGATGCTGTACTGGTTGTTGTCTGTTATGAAGCATCTAATAAACCTCTTGACTTTTTGGCTGTTTCTCTGTTTAAAACGTGCCATAATCTTCCAAACCAAGAAACACTAGAATCAGTTTCTGGGTCAGAAAGGAAAGAGGAGACATGTTGGAGGATTTTTTAAAGGAAAGAAGGAATAAAGGAAGAAGGAATAATTCAACCCAAAAGGTGTAATCTTTGGGAAATAGCATGTGATTTGTAATTTATTTCCATTTATGTTTCACCCATTAGGGAGACGTCTCCACTTGCTGCCCTGTCTTTGTACAGTCCCCCCAGCTCTGTGGGTCAGTGTCGAGCCCTGCACACAACCATCAGCCGACGAGGGCTGGAAGAGTTCTTTGACTTACCTGAAAACTGGGGAGAGAACACCGTAAAGTCAGGTAAAACGCTGCCGCCGCATCATTTTAGCACGGATGAATCCATCAGGCATGCTCGTAGCAGTTCACACTTATTTTATTTGTTTTTTAGCTGCACCATGGACTGCCAAACAGCTGAGAACAAAAAGCAATGAAGATCTACACAAACTCTGGTAAGCACTGTTTACCGATTACACCGGTGCCTCGTGGCGTTTAAACATTTATCAGCGGAGTGTAATGTTCTCATTCTGCCTCAGGTACGTGCTGTTGAAAGAAAAGAACATGCTGCTCACGATCGAGCAGGAAGCAAGAAGGCAAAAGGTTCAGATGCCGAGTCCAGAGAGATTAAAGAAGGTTGGTATGATGCTCAAGTAAAACCTCCACCATTACTGCACAAATCATGAATTACATCTGACAGATCAACTCTGGCTCAGCCTTCGACACAGTGGGTACTTTCAATATTGTGTGTTGTTTGTGTTACGGAGTAGGGGGACATGGCTCAGGTAAAAGGTAAATCTTTCTGTCTTCTTCCGCCCAGATTGACCGGTCAATGACCAGACTGGAGACGGTGGTAAAAGAGAGAGAAACTGCACTGCGTCTCCTGCAGACAGGACAGGAGAAAGGAAGACCAGGAGCCTGGAGGAGGAACACATTTGGATATGTCTACTGGTGAGGGCAGAGCCACCGCACACTTTGTCACACATAAATGCAGCACTCTTATTTCACAATTTAAAGTTCCCTGTGAAGTTTAGGTGTACATCTCCTCAAACTTGAGGAGATACACAGTTTGAGATTTGAGTCAAATGTTTAAAAGATTAAACCAAAAATACTTTTTGGATCCTTGTCAGGTTTATTGGCACAAACCCTCAAACTTGGGCTTGATTTCAACAGAATTTCTTGTTTTTGTTTTTTTCCCCTCAGGTATCGATTCAAAGAGTATGCAATTCCTTGGAACATGAATAAGAGATACAAGCGAAAGAAGTTCTACACACCCAAGTTTGTCCAACCATTCATCAGGTAAGACGCGACGCTCATACAGTGCTGTGCTGTTTTAGCAGATGTGATAGTCATGTACTGCAAAATGACTGTTCTCTGATAAAAATCTAAATGTTTTTGTTTTTTTCCTTTCAGGCTCCGCATAGAGAAGTATCTTCGTGACAGGACCAGGAAAGCAAAGTTAGAGAAGGAAACTCTGTCCAAACTGAAGCAGAAGTTTCCTCAAATGAAAGTCCCTGCATCCTGAAATTTCAAGCGCACATTTTACAGTTAAGGTGTTTTGACAGCTGTGAGCCAGCCATCTGTCCAGACACAAGGTCTTCTCCGTATTTTATCTGCTGAGTTAAGTAGTCTAAACCAGCTCATGTCAAGGTGGTATGAAACTGTTCTATATAAAGTATGAATGTGTTTGTCCATCTGTGCTACGTGACCTTGAAATGTTTTGTTTGCTGTTTTCATACTTAATATTAAAACTTGCTTCTCACATCAAGCTCTCGTCATGTTTTACTAGTTTGTATGAGGAATATTTATTAAAGTTTAGACATTGTTTGACCCTGAAGCACGTAAGAATACGTTTATGCAGCTTTTACCTAAATGTAAATCTGCTGTTTCATCTTTACGCGCAAGAAACACACATTTATATTCCTCTTATATTTTGATCACAAACTCATTTAAAGAAATCATTTAACAAAAAGGACTTTATTTTTAAAAGACCAAGTGTAACCAATGACAAGCAAAGTGAAACTTAAATACAGATTTCAGTTGACACTCACACCAGTAAGCACAGGCGAGAACTGCCAGGCCTTTGCCTATGATGAGCTTACTCACTACACAAAAGAGAGGCGTATGAACCAAAGGCGCTTTCACCCCAAACTGTAAGGTTGCTCTTCCAAAGACGCATCACCCAAATTTTACATTGTCAGTATTCTGCAAAAACCTTTAACAACGCACTTTGTGTTAACTAGATTCTGTTTCCCCCTGTGATCATAAACTGGACTTTAGACTATGTCAGACAGTGTTTAGAGTGGAGGAAAACCTGTGGACAATCGGTGCCAAGATCAGGCTTTTGTCAATTCCAGAAAAAAATACTTTTTGAAGGTTTCAACAAAACGGCAACAATGCCAAAGACAGGGCAACGGACTGACTACTATATAAACAAAAGGAACTGAAGGGATGCAGTTAACTTTGCAGATGTTTGTCTGGTTTTTATAATACATCCTAGACAGACACACTCAATTTCTTTAAAAAAAACCAAAAAAAAAAAAAAAACCAATCATACAAATACAAGAGCGATCATCTGTGAGTGTTCCTGAGTCCAGGGTCAGAGGTGAACGACTCGTGATGTTGAGTTTGTGGCAAAGACGGTGACGAGGGTTGTGATGTGATGTTGGTTTGGTGTCACAAATCAAGGGCACTTCCTGTCCACGCACTGCTTTCCTCCCTCTTCGTACTCCTGTTTGGAGATCCACATCTGCTGGAAGGTTCCCTGGCAGACAGAGAAAACGTGTATAGTTTGAATATAGCGGGGATGAAAACAAGAGAGGCAGGAATACACACATAGTAAAGAAAGCTGTCGACCAAAAGCGGATGCGTGTGTGTCTTTAAATCTTAAAATATGAGCAGACACTTTTGCCCGCCTAGTATGAAAAACATCAGCTAGTTGTAGCTTGAAACTTCTAACATTATTCCCCTAGCAGTTTCAGTGACGTGTCCTTACAAGTGATGCCAGGATGGAGCCTCCTATCCAGGCACTGAACCGGCGCTCCACCGTAGTGTTGTTGGCTATCAGCTTCAGCCTCATGCTCTGCAAATCACAGACAAACATGTCAAACTCTGGCAGGGAACAGTGTTTAAAACGTCACAGACATGATGCATGAATACATAATTTAAAAGGAGGAAGGAGTGGGATTAGCTCACTGGAGGGGTTTTCTGGGAGAGTTCTCTGTTCAGTCGGTCTGTGAATCCCTGAATGAGTGTGTTTCCTCCAGTCACGACCACACTGCCATACAGACCCTGAAATACAAGGCAAGAGGTTTGATGTCGCACTTTTGCTTCTATCAATACACTGCCTCTTACCAAACATATCAAGAAAATTTTGAAATGCGCATGTATTTCGGAGAATACCAATATTGCCTCAACCAGCCTAGTCTACATTTACTTCACACTGTAATTTCCTGCATTTCAACATATTTGCTGACATCACTCAGAGCAGTGTACAGAGCCTGTTGCACTCAACTACCACTGGTCTAATGTCTTGGACAGAAAACATTTTTAAAAAAAGAAAACATTTTGTTTGAAGCTGCAGGTGCCTGAACTTCACATGATTCATCTACATTGCTAACGAGGAAAAAAGAGCAACCCATCTTTACCCGAAGAATCTTTGAAATGAATAAAAGTTAAACTCAACAGGAAACATATATACACAAAAAAATACGTTCGGAACATCTCGAGAATTACCGGTCGGATGTCAATGTCGCACATTCCCACGCTGGTCGTCACCACATGGCCGACTCCCAACATGGTGTTTCCAGACAGGCCCTGAAGTGATCACAACAAACAAACATTTTCAGAATGAAAAGACTTCTTCTTTAAAAAAAAAAAAAAACTAGCTTGTATGTCGAGTTATTCTGACTGTTTTGTCACCTCTGTAATTAACCTAATGGAGCATTCTGAACATGCATACCTTGGCATTCGAAGGGTCGAACAGCCCCTCTGGGATTTTCAGCCTCTCAGCCCCAAAGTCACAGTTGTAGCCGTTGGGCAGCTCATAGTGCACAGTGGGCATCTGTGCAGCAACCCTGATGAGAGATAAGAGGGCTGCCTGTTAGTTTGGAACGACATTTTAATGTTTCAGACTGTGCGTTTTTAGCATGCAAACCTCCATAGACGCTGAGGGTTAGTATAGTGTAATTATTGCAAAATAAACTGATGACAGGCTGATAAAACCGGTGGATATTGTTTCATAAACAGCATTGGAAAATATTGGTGCGGGAACCTTTAGCTCATATGTCTGTTATGGGCATGTATTAGGTTGCATTAGCTCTTACTGTTCATCATATGGCGAGTCTGACACCTGCAGTACAGATGCCTGGAAATCCTGGATCACACACTGCAAACATAAAGAAAACATAATCAATAAAACACAAAGCATAACAACCAAAGTGTCCCAGGAGCCCAAAGGTTTCCTCCTTACATTGCACATGTAGTTGTGCCACGAGCGGGTGACTTGAGGTAGTTTCTCCTTTTTCTTCCAGCTGGCTGGAGATCCCTCCCGCACTCCATCCTGTAACGACAATATATTATATATTCATATATATATATATAATATATTCAGCTGCCTTTCACCCAGACAGCCCTAAGAGGTTTGACTGGAACAATATATACCAAAAACTAAAATATACCGCTCCACCTACAAGATTCTTTAAAATGAGATCTTCCACACAAAGCTCTTACCTTTGACGCAATCATGTAAGGGGGGATTATTTCACAGCTCAGTTCTTGAAAAAGCTCCCGACACTGCATGCTCATGAAGTCTCCGGCCAGAGGCGATTTGACGATTCCTGTCAGAGAGAATCGATAACAAATGACTCGAATGAACACAGTAAAGCTCTATCGCGTTTACATGTTACACAGGAACAATAAGAGGGGCTTGTAATAAGTGAACATTTGAAGGAACAGTTGGCTTGACTGGCATGGCTGAGATGTAAGCTTCAACCAGCAGATGGCACCATAAATCACAGGGGATAAGCAGATGCATGAGTGGCAGATTTCGGACCCCTCCCTGGTTTATATGTAGACCAAGTGGATTGTCAGCTTATGATGAATGATTTCCGATAATTGGTTACCTTGTTGCAGGACGTAGCCATCGTGCACTGGAATTGCTGTGGTGTGTGTGGCTCCACTGTCAAGGACCAGGCCTGTAGACCGCCCATTGGCAAAGCTAAAATACTCAGAGTCAAGGATATGAGATACCATTCAACATATAAGAGATGCAGTGTTAGTTCAAGAATATGTTGTCAACAATAAAGGGGGGCAATTATATCAGGATGAGGTGGAACGGTAAAGGATACGCAGACAGCACGGCAGACTTGCAGAGGAAGAAGGCAGGAATGTTGTAATGTTCAAACATCAGCTCTGTTAGCTTCTCTCGTTTCGCTCGCGTGTTCCACTGCAGACACAAAACGGAGTGAGTAACCAACAAGTTTTAATATTTTTTAAAAAGAACAGGGCTGGAACAAAATGTCAACTTTTACTGGACACAAGTCTGCCTGCATTTCCAGATTAGCGAATAAATTCTAACTACGGGAATATTGTTTGTTGTTGGCGCAGCTACAGATTAAGCAGACAGCGCTGTACAAATGCTAACTCACCGATGCTTCTGACATGAGCACTGGATGCAAGCTGGGTTCAGACTTGAAGTGCATCTTGTAGGTGTGATCCAAAATGGCCTGGAAACTGTCCCAGTCTTCAACTGTCAATGGGGCAGAAGAAAAAAAAAAAAACAAAGGCACCACTTTGTCAAATTACTGATGATCTACTGTCATACAGCAAAGGACAACTGATCTGTGCGTAACTTTCATGTTTAGACGACAAAAAGTGAAGTGAAAAGTGGGAGAAATAGCACGTAGCAGCTATGTTCTCATAGCATTTCTAAAAAAAACAAAAGAAAACGTCACATAAAAGTGTATCTTTCATCATCATCACTGCTGGGTCAGATGGTGGAGAAAATAGAATGATGATTAGCTTTTTTAGATAATAATTTGAGCACCGGGCGCCAATGTTCCAGGTCAGCCCTCTGAGGGAGCGTGCGCTCCCACGATACTGTTCTGCTGCAATTAAGATCGGTGTCACGCTTGTCTCTAAATAGCCTCACAGCCAAACTTTATTGGACCAGATTCTGATGAGCATCATCAGCTAGGTCAGTGCACCGGAACGCTTATTTCATATCCGCTGTCACTGACATTCCTGCGCTGACAGAAACTAAACACGCGCGCCAAAAGTAGAATTCATAGCAAAGATTTTCATCTTTAAATGTTTTGGATATACTGTTGTAAATTTACATGATTTGAAGTTACTTTAAAGGCTCACTGTGGACTCTTTCACTATTTTGTTTGACATTTTATAGACAAATAAGTGATTGATCAAAAGAATAAAAACATTAGCCAATTAAAATATAACATCAGTTGTTATATAAATATGTAACAGCTGCCTAATTGAGAAACAATACAGCTGAAGTTAAATAACATTGAACAGAAAATGAAGCAGAAAGACAATTTAAGGACAGCTGAGCTTAAAACTGCTTCAGGCCAAACATGGAAAAATAATCAAAAATCTAGCAGTGATTTATTTTTAGAACAACTCCGGTTTAGCACCAAGGACAGCTCATGACATGTGACACACATCTGGCTTCAGATGATGTTCGACACATCCTCAAGAACCAGTGACGATGGGGGAAAAAAATATGATTACCGTCAGGCTGACATGGTGACATACCCGAGACAGAGGGCGGCTTGTCTCATCCATTCCATGCCATCAAGAGGACACTAGATGGTCTTCAAATAAACTCATTAATATTCATGATGAACAGCCGTATTCTATACGTCAGTCGGGGCTGTGACCAATTCATCTACAAAGTCAGACTGTCGGACCAAAATAGTCTCATTATGGATATGGATCAAGGAGTCAGGATCATAAATATTCATTGTCAAGTTACGTCACAGACGATGACTGTGAGGACAGGGTCGCAGGATCGCACAACCTATTTATGTTCACATGGGTTAAAAATTCTGATAATTGTCAACATTGCTCAGCCACAGTAGAAAATCTAGATTATGAATCGAATCGGTAAAAAAAAAAAAAAATTGTTGTCCGGATTTTGAGACACAAAACAACAATAACAACAAAAAATCATGCCACGGGTCGACACTCACTCATGCCATTCTTGAGCGGAGACATGACCTCCATGTTCTCCCTGGGTACCCTCAGCTGGTTGGTATCAATATAGTAGGTGGTGCCACTCTGCTTGCCCTTGTCACCATCTGTCTCCATTGGCGTGCTGCCATCCTCTCGGTCAAGGGTCACACCTATCACTGTGGGGAAGTCCGCCTGAGCCAGACAAAAACGAAACAGAACAATAAGATCAACGCCATCCCAAACTATGAACAACACTTCTCATGTGTTCTCATGTGAAACTGAAGGTGAAGCAACGCCCTTCTGACTTTTCAACAAAGAAAGAAAAACTAGAACTGTTTTGAAATGTTCAAAAGCACCTGATTTCATTGCACAATGATTTGGCTTGTATTGACTAATTCATCTTGCGTGAACAATGTCTGCACAAGCTGTACCCAAGGTGAATGTCGGTTTATTTTAAATTGGAAAAGCACAGATGTTACTCCTCTGTATTCAAGGACCCTGGTAAGTTAACAGTGTAAGTAAATGGCAGAGAGCACGCAGTGTTCCAGGAAACTGAAACTGATCCAGCTCGAATGATATTCAGTCACTAATTTCATTATTTACAGCTTTTTCCTGCTGTGACACATCACAATATTTTCTGTTACATCATCATTAAAATAAGACAAATAGAAAAAACAAAAAGAAATGTTAATATTATCCGACTTTTATAGTATAAAAGAGAACTTATTCTCACTGCAGATGATCAGAGCACATAACACTAATCTGCATAACACAGATTATTGAAAGTATGACCAATCAGCGTCCATCTCTGATACTTCCCATATCAAACTGATATTTACACAATCAGGATCTCCACCTGATGCACTGATAAATCAAAACCAGCCAAGTACTCCAGAATGATCTGAACTCAATTTATGCCGTCTGTCTCCAGGGTGACAGTCCTCATTTCTTGACATTGACGTTGCCCCAGAGAGAAGATGAATATGACAGAAGAAGAAAAGACACATAGTTAATCAGGTCATGAGTGATCCGCTACCTTGGGACAGTCTTCTCCTGCGTAGCCAGCTCGTACAGAGTATGAGCCAATGTCGAACACCAGAGCTCCCACCTCATCTGGAGAAACGAGAGAAAGGATGTGAATTTGATATAAACTGTAAATTTAATGATCATTTTCACATTGAGTGAAAGGTCAGTACTGTTTACTTCCTCAGTAAATAGACCTCAAGCCTCTAAACTGACCCGGCATTTTACTTTTGGCAAGAGTAAAAGGTAATATTCCCATTCCCACCCCGTGCACCATCACACAGAACGTAAACTATGAGCATATTAGATGTTTACACACTATAAACATCCCCATGCCACTGATTTATGTGCTGACGTCAGTCTGATATTCTGTTATCATTCTGAATTAGATGATATGTTGATAATTTGTCAACTATTAACCTTATCTGCAACTATTCTTATAATAAATGAATAATAATAATAAACTATTCTTATAATCAATATTTTTTGATGGATGATTTGTATATTTTCCGGTTCTCTATAACAGTGAACTGAATATCTTTTGGTTTTAGACAAAACAAACATTTTTCACGATCATCTCACATTTTATGGACCAAGCGTCTAACCGATTAAACAAGAAAATGATGAACAGATTAGTCAAGAATAGTCAAAATAACTGAGATGCAGCCATATTCCTAAGGGCAAGGCATCAGCATTTTTGTGATCTCTCCTAAGAGTACACTACTTGCCCGAAATGACAAGCCAAGAACAGGATGAAATGGTCGTGCCCTTTCGTACAGACAAAGGAAAACGGTTCATTAAAGATGTGAAGATTTTGATCTATACCCATCAGTCAGTTTACATCAGTGCTTTATCAATTAAAGCTTATTCAAATAAAAAAGTAAACAGTACGTGCTGGAAAAATCTGTCAGAGTAGATTAAACAAAGTGAATGACTAATTACGAACTTACAGTATAAAATACAGAAATATATCTTATTACAGACCCCCAAGCTAATTCTTAAAATGACCCATGAACACATCCTCTACCTTCAGAAAACTAAATATGAGGCGTGAAGATGCAAATCACAGTCATATTTCAACTCGGATGCTGTGCACGGGCTGTTTTGCTAAACCGAAGATGCTTTTCCTGAGTGAAACTGACACAAACATTCATGCCAGTTTTAAATTGAAGGGTCTGGTTACACGGAAGCATTGAATAAAGAAGTTGTTACAGTTCAGAGACAGATCAGTGAAGCTCCCTCTCGGGTATGTTTATGTCAACAGAGAGGCAAAAAAATGCAGCGAAGTTTACTTTATGTTGTACATGAGATTCCGCACAGTCACTTCTCTGTGGAAGCTGTTTTTAACGTAACACAAACACAACGGGATGTGTTCATGAGCTCGTCAAGCCCACTTTCATTCATTTCCTAGCTAGCTAGCTCGGTAGTACCGGGGTTGGTTTACGTCGTTGCTGCATAAATAATATACGCTTAAACCACAACGCGACACATTTAAAGTGTTATTGGGTCCATATTTTACTAAACGGGTGGCGATTACAAATGCTAACAAGAATGTAGCTCTAGTCTATAAAGGAGCTGCGAGATCGTTAGCACAGCTAGCCTAGCTCGCTAACTACAAAGCTAGCTAAAGCTACAGACCGGGACAACGTGGACAACAGTTTAGTTTTATTTCGTCCCACTCACCGCCTCCATACACTCCGCCACTCATCGTTTAAAATATCTCAACGGCGACCTTCTTGATAAAAGTTATTATAGCAGAATAGCAACCGCTAAACGGTTAATCACAACAAAGGAAATGTGTTAGCATGGATCAATCTAACAAAGCAGGCGCCACACTGCGTAGAGGCAGCCGACCAATCAGGGTGCAGCGCAGCGCCGGTACTTCCGCTTCAGCCGTGACGGAAATATCAAGAGCCTGCAGAGCTTCACGCAACTGGAGTGGACGTGGCCCTGCCTGCCTGCGAGCTTGAATATCAATGTGAGTGAAACCGATCATAAGTCGCATGAAGTTACTTTGATACACTGAAAACTAACGTGGCGATGGCGTAAGTGCACGCCTTCTAACAGCCCGTGAGTGTTAGCGGCTGTAAACTGCAGGACCTTGAGTCACGGTCGATTAGACTCAACAAGGCGACCATGTCACGTCATGCTGCAAAATACTGACTTACTGACGGGGGGAATTTAGAGTTTTAAAAATGCAACCCTGTTCCGTTTCTTTTGGTTTACATCCAGCGACACCGGCGTGTTAATTGTTTTAGTACGTAAGTTTTCATTAAAAAGCTCAAGTTACGACCGCCTCGTGGTTGTCCAAAGTTGGACTCATTGCGCAGGCGCACAGGACAGGTACGCCTGAGTTGTCATGTAACTAAAGTTATGGTTATATAACTCATAGACTATTGTGAATGAAACGTATACAGCTGCACAGTTATTTGGAACTGTGGCTTCTGTGTCATTGACCTTATGTCTTTTTAATAAGCTAATACAGCAATATCTGCCATTTTCACGATTGGTTTATTGTATATCATAAAATAGGGGAAATTACATTTTCCCAGAGGTCAAGGTGACCTCTTCAGATTGCTTGTTTGTGCCACCAGCAGCGAGATTCAGATATTTTTGGCTTAATAAATTTAGAATCTATTAAGAGATAATCCAAAATCATTGCAGATTAGTCTTGGGTCGATCAGCTAATTAGTTAATTGGCTAGTTGTTTCAGCAGTTTCTTACACTATACTTACTGTATGCATTCATAGAGAAGAAGTTATAAGAAAAGCTTGTATTTTTATACCAGCATTCTCTGGTCAACACCTGTTGACTGCCCTCATTCCCTGCAGCACATGTTCACTGTTTCCTGTGTTATACAACGCAGCTGCTGCAACTTTTTGGAGTTATTTATTAATCTTGAATTTGAAAGATCATTCTCGACTTTGGAACAGAAAGTTAACAGAACTGGAGCTAAAACATTTAGTTGATTGACATTAAATTAATGAACTATCATTTTGATAATCAAAATTTTAAGAACCATTCTGTGGTTCAGACTATTTGCTGCTTTATATTATTGTAATTTTCAGACGTTTAAATAATGTCATTAAAAGATTTAAAGATGTCTCTTTGAACTGCCAGTGTTAGACAATGTCATGTCCCCCTTTTGGCTATATTGCTAGGTAGAAATGTTCTACAAACGTTTTTAAACTTGTGAAATTAATTTTTAACTTGGTTTACTTCCAGCACCCATGCAGCACTGCCTGACTCTGACCCTTGCCCGGCACAGCAGGCTCCTCTTGAGAAGTAAACTTGTAACTGTCCGCTGTCAGCAGTCAGCAGCAATGTCAGGTCTCCTCATCAATCAGCCCAAATATGCCTGGCTTAAAGAGTTGGGCCTGTCTGAGGACAACCCTGGTGTTTACAACGGGAGCTGGGGAGGCAGTGGGGAGGTCATCACTTCATACTGCCCTGCCAACAATGAGCCAATTGCAAGAGTAACCCAGGCAACTTTGGCAGAGTATGAAGAAACTGTCCAGAAGACGAGAGAAGCATGGAAGACGTGGGCTGATATTCCGGCTCCCAAAAGAGGGGAAATTGTGAGGCAGATCGGAGATGCACTTAGAAAGAAGATTAAAGTCCTCGGGAGCCTGGTGTCTCTGGAAATGGGCAAGATCTACGTTGAGGGAGTGGGAGAGGTTCAGGAGTACGTTGATGTCTGTGATTATGCTGTTGGTCTGTCCAGAATGATTGGTGGACCCATTCTGCCCTCAGAAAGACCAGGCCACGCCCTGCTCGAACAGTGGAACCCAGTTGGTCTCGTGGGCATCATCACTGCCTTTAACTTCCCAGTGGCTGTCTACGGTTGGAACAATGCCATCGCTCTGACCTGCGGCAATGTCTGCCTCTGGAAAGGAGCTCCAACCACACCTCTAACAAGTGTTGCAGTCACCAAGATCGTGGCGGAGGTGCTGGAGCAGAACAACCTGCCCGGTGCTATCTGTTCCATGACCTGTGGAGGCGCTGATATCGGCACAGCCATGGCAAAGGATGAGCGCGTGGATCTGTTGTCGTTCACTGGCAGCACCCACGTCGGCAAGATGGTGGCAATGATGGTGCAGGAAAGATTCGGCCGTAAGCTGCTGGAGCTAGGTGGAAACAATGCTATCATTGTGTTTGAGGACGCTGACCTGAATCTTGTGGTGCCCTCTGCTGTCTTTGCATCTGTGGGAACCGCCGGCCAGCGCTGCACCACAACCAGGAGGCTGATGCTGCACGAGAGTGTTCACGACACAGTGGTTGAGAGGATCGCAAAGGCCTACAAACAAGTCCGCATTGGAGACCCCTGGGATCCCAGCACCCTGTATGGGCCTCTGCACACAAAACAAGCTGTGGACCAGTATCTGGCTGCTATTGAGCAGGCCAAGCAGCAAGGTGGCACTCTCAGTCTGTGGCGGAAAGGTGATGGACCGCCCTGGAAACTACGTGGAGCCCACCATCATCACAGGGCTGGCTCATGACGCTCCCATTGTCCAGACAGAAACCTTCGTTCCCATACTGTACGTCCTCAAGTTCAAGACAGAAGACGAGGCATTTGCCTGGAACAACGAGGTCAAGCAGGGCCTGTCCAGCAGCATCTTCACCAAAGATATGGGACGGGTTTTCCGCTGGCTGGGGCCCAAAGGATCCGACTGCGGCATTGTGAATGTCAACATTCCTACAAGCGGAGCTGAGATCGGAGGAGCCTTTGGTGGAGAGAAACACACAGGAGGCGGAAGAGAGTCCGGCAGCGACTCATGGAAGCAGTACATGAGGCGTTCAACCTGCACAATAAACTACAGCAAGGATCTTCCTCTGGCCCAGGGAATCAAGTTTGAGTGAAGTCTTGAGGCAGTTTGTTGTGTACGCGTTCAATGAGCCCAAAAGGACGACACTAAATGGTTTAGCGGCAGAGTGTTGCCTAGCAAGTGCAAGACATTTGTCATTTTTGCATTCAGAAAGGTCAGAAATTTAACCCAAAAAATTTGCATAACTTTGGATCAGTTTCATTTTTCCTGTATATTTCTGTCTGCGGTTGTTGCATTAGTTATTAATCCCAGTTTTGAAATAACAGTTTGAAAATAGTTTTGTGTGAAAGGTCAAATACTGTTTGTTCAGATGACGGGTGTGCACTTTTACATGAGCACTTAGAAAGTGACTTTGACCAGATGCTTTATACTGTATAAAAAATAAATCTTGCCTTTATTTTGAAAATAAAACTGGACTGGACATTATTGGCATGTACATGAAATGTTAAATAGAAGGTGGCCATTCAAACGGCTACTGTTTGCACCTCTTCTACAGCATTTACGCACCGTACTTTGCATCTAGAGCACCCTTTTAAGAAAGAGTCACACTGTGATTTTCAGACAATAAAACAACAATAAATAAAAGGCTTCATGTTAACGTGGACTTGGCCTGCCTGTTCTTTGTAAATTTTTATAGAGGGTTATAAAAAGCAACACTAGTCCCTAAGGACGAGACATGAACTTATGCACAGTCAGGCATGCCAGCTGTTTAATTGCAGCTTGGTCATTTTTATGATCCTTAGTTTTCCCATGTGTCACTTAAGTATCAAAATCCATTGGTTGAAGTAAACAAAAATGATACTCGAAGTCCTCAGTTTGCTCGTATTGTCTAAGCAAAGACTTAATTGTAACTCGGTCCTATTTACATTCTTCAGGGAGCAACAAAGAGCCCTATTGTAGTTTAAAGTAGTGTATGTTATTTGGTAATTGAAGAGTTATACACACTGTAATGAACCATGCAGGCTACATATTTTTTCTGAAGAATTCAAAAAACAAAACATTCATTGAATTTGAATTTTGAAAAACTTTTACAACATACTTTAGTGTTAGTCAAAGCTCATCCGACGATGAGCCAGCATGCAGCTAAATGGAATTCAGCCATCACTGATTTTACCGTTTACACCTGTGTGCGTTTTCTACTATGACATGTCAAAATGTCTTATGTGAAAGGAGCACATTATTTCAGAGCAGGTTCACACTACACACACTATAATGCTTTATATAAAGTCACGCTAATTGAACTAATCTTGAAAGGTTCATTTAAAGTCTGACAGCAGCAGGACTAGCAGAAAGAAGAGGGAAAAGACATGGATATGTTACATTTCGTTAAAATGTCATTTGAAGAGAGACCCACAGTTAACTTCATCTTAGATTCCACCCTCTTTTTTTCACCCACTGCATGCTGGGATAGGTCCCAGCTCCCCTTTACCATGACTCAATGAATCTTCCTCAACATCAGAAATTCCTCTAACAAACCTACAAGCAGAGTGATGTCACCCTTTTGTATATATATATATAAAGGTAAGAATGGACATAAACATGTTTATGTACATTCTACATGTTAAGGGGGCTGATGGACGGTACCACATACAGTAAACCCATCCTGAAAGTCAGTAGTGTTTTTTGTAACTTATCTGTAATGTCTTGAACCATCAATTTAAAGAAATTAACTCTGTTGCTTTAACAGAAATACTACTTCATCTCCCATCCTCCATGCCAGACCCCCCCACCCCCCCTCCCTTCCATATGCTCACCCTCCCACTCAACAGCTCTCCACCTCATACTCCAGCTCGGTCTCTCTCTCTCTCTCTCTCTCTATTTACCGCTCCTCCCAGCAGCATCTACACTCACAGCTGAAAGGAAGAACTGAAACGACGGCGCTCTGTACGACTCACAATCCATGCTATTTAGGACGTATGTAGAAAACGCCCACTTCCTCTACCGCTCATCTGCACTGGAAAAAGGTAGAACAGCTTGAATTATTTTTTTCTATTTTCGGTGTGTGTTTGTGTGCATATTGTCCGGCATTTCCTCTTGATTTATTCATCTGTGATTCCCGGCTACAACATAATCATGACAATCACGATCAGGGTAAATGTGAAACTATGCATATGGGTAAAATGTCCATGTAATGTCCAATGTCCATTCCTACTGTTTGGAAGGATATTTTTATTTTAACAAAGCTTCAAAAGAAGGTCTAAAATACAGCACTAGAAGCATAATTTGAATTAAAACATAGATGG
Organism: Nibea albiflora; assembly: GCA_014281875.1. Classification (NCBI taxonomy): domain Eukaryota; kingdom Metazoa; phylum Chordata; class Actinopteri; family Sciaenidae; genus Nibea; species Nibea albiflora. The sequence goes on along the minus strand of CM024792.1, from coordinate 13,323,647 downwards.
GTGTGGAACCAGGACTATCAGCCATACAACAGTGGTGACTGTTGTATTTTGGTTGTAACTTATCAAACTGATCTGTAGTTTTGGCATCACGGGTTGTGTTTGGTTTAACTCAGAAGTCACCTCGCTCTTATCTCTTGTTTCAAACCTGTGGTGCCTCAAAATGCCAAGTCACAATAAGCGAGGGTTTGTAGTAATAAATCATCAACAGGTATCATAACGCTGCAGCTGTAATAGGGGCCATTTGAAAGTGGGTGGCATTGGCACACCAGGGTTGTTCCTCACTTCCTTTAATTTTTTTTCCCATACACAACTTGTGATTCATTTCTTCGGAAACTCAGAGCATGTTAGTTCATGCTTTGTGTTACTTGTTGCACCCCTGGTTTACAGAAGTGTCTGGGATTCCCCTGGACTGAAACACTCTCACTTCTTCTCTTTGCACATTTCCTCTGCAGCTTCTCCCAAAAACAAAAGCTACAAGCTTCAGGCCTACTCATTTTGGTCTTCAATGACTCCTTAAAGTTCATTTTTAGGCATATAACAGGTGCTTTTATTTGGAGCCACTTAAAATGGATTATTTAATGTTATTGCTTAGCATCTATTCATCTTATTTGTGCCGTTATATATATGTTAACATGTGATATGAATACTTAACGCGATAGCATATTGATATTAAAGTATTGCTGGGATATTATGGAAGTAATACATCCATATGTTCCACCTCTACCCCAAAATGGACAACATGTCAGTTCTCCATTGAACATTGTGTGTGATTCTGTCCTGGATAGCAACAGTACTCTGCCTTTGCCATCAGCAAACCTGACTCCACAATTGGTGTTCCAATTGTTGATAGTGTGACTCCAACACAACACGAGAGGCATTATTATCACAGAAATGATGAGGGCTCTTCACCAAGCTGCCACTGCAACAGTCTCTCATGGGCCAACCATGGCATTGAGATTAGACAAGAACCTGACATAGAGACAGAGTAAACTGCTTGTTGTTGCACTCTGGACTTACACATGATCTGAAGTGATCACTTCTGAGAACCAATGCGTAAATGTCGCTGTGCATCATTGTTACGTGACCAACAAAGAATCTCCTGGGGGTGGTAATAGCTGCTGTGCCAGATCTCTCTGTCTTTGGTTTAGACTGGATAAGATGCAGTGCCACACATTCTGATTTAAGTGCAGAAGATGAAGGTTTTGCTTTCACATCTAGACACAGCAGCACACATACTCCAGTCTAAAGAGCACTTATCTTTACAAATGACATTAAAATGATCCAATCTGGGGAAAATGACCATAATGTGTCCTTTGAAGAGATAGTTCATCAGCCGTGTTTGACTCAAGACAGATCATTTAAATTGGGCTAGTCAAGCCCAAGCTGTGCCAGTCAGCAAGTAAAACCCTGAAACTGTCAGCATCTATTTTCCTCATAACGGAGAGAGAGCGAAGGGGAGAGAGAGAGAGAGAAGAGAGAGAGAGAGATAGAGAGAGAGAGAGAGAGAGAGAGAGATAGAGAGATAGAGAGAGAGAGAGAGGAGAGAGAAGTGGTGGCGAGCCCAGCAAGGCACGCATATTTTAAGTCACTTTGCACTCTTCAAGAGGGCCCTTTTTTCAATAATCCATTATGCATAGCAGCTCTGGCTCTCCCTGGTATTTCTCCTACCTTCTTGACGTCAGTTGCCATTTGTGAGGGTTACCCTGGCAACGGCCAGCCTCCCTGGGAGATGTCTGGTGGATAAGACGGCCCTGATAAAGCCTTTTAAGGTTCTACTGTTGCTACACCTTTTAATTGTCTTTGATACAGTGAAAGGTATTACATGGAGGTCGTTGGGGCACGTCGCCACATGTGGGAAAGAGAAAAAAAATGGGAACGTGCAGTAAAAAATAGGCATTAAGAAGCTGCTTCAGATTGACATCCCATTATCTCCACTTGATCACCCACGTATTGGGCTCATTTTTGAGCAGTCCTGTGAAACTGAATTGGACATGATAGATCTATTTTTGTCCACGTTGTGCTCTACTCTTCCGTTACACAAGACATACAACCCATTTTCACAAAGTGCCATTGTAGCGATGAGATAATATGTAAAGACTAGATACAGCACGTAGCCCATTGTGATGTCTATGAACAATGTGCGGAATTAATTATGAAACCATATAAAAAAGATCCAATGTCATCAAAGTTGTTCACGTATGTCAGTTAAACTCTAAAGCCCCTCTGGCATGCAAACTTTTCCATACACATTATGGATTGTTATGGAACATTCAAATGTATTACCGCGGCAGAGGTCATTGTAATTTGCATCTGTGCTAAACATCATGAGGTAATCAGCAGGATAAATAAAACTGCTGCCTACTAATACCAACCTGTTGTTAGTTTAGATAATGGGGGTACTGCAGTCATCTCTCCTAAGCCCTAAAACCACCCTCACATTCAAATTATTTCACTTCAGCTGCTGGACTATTACTGTACTTTGAGCCTCTGTTACTTGTGCAGCACCCATGCTGAATTTGCATCGATGCAAAAATGTCTCATTCCTAGGAGCCAGTACAGTTGAGATACTGTACACGATACCCGTTACAGGCTCCAGGAGGCTATTTATAGCCTCACCAACATGTGTGTCTTTCTTTTTTTTTTTTCAAACACCAGCTTATTGATGTGCTATTTTTACAGTGTCAATTTGCTCCCTCCTTCTTTTGGTTGCCAAGCAATGGACCAAGGAGCCTGATTGGCCAAGGATGTGCTTTTGGACACCTTGACTCTGATTTTCAGCTGGCTAATAAATTCAGTCTTTTTGCTCACGAGAGGCAGAGAGAAGAGTTGACTCTTTCTTACTTGGTTGAAAAAAATCCCTATAAACCAATCTACGGTCTAAAAAGGCTGAAAAACATTACAGTGATAAACTGATTGTTTATGACTAGAGTTGAAGCATACTTGTGCTGCAGTTGCATAATTTATATCTACCTTTGAGCAATCATTTGTTGAGCAACTTCAGACATGACTTGACAGAAAGCTTGAAATGACTGAAAATTATGTCATCATGCAAGTTATGGCAAAAACCTGTCAGTGTGTCATCATTCATACTGTCATCTGTTAATTTAAGAATGATCCTGTTCAAATGGCATGATTATTATGCAGATATAAGGACTGTCTCCCACATCGGGGCAGATTTGCGGTTATGATTTGACATGTATCATCGTGCTTCTCTAGATTGTATGTGAGGTATAAATAAACCATTTTTCATTTTGCAAATCTAGACTGTACATTCCCGTATTCATGAATGCGTTGTGTTTTAATAATAGCCTATTTCCAGGCTGCACTTGTGGTTAAAAAATCAACCACAATGTATGTTTCTGCTATCAGGCTAATCCTAATCCGCATAATGTGTTTAGGGGGAAATTGGTCTGACACACCTAAACTACTGCTGTGCATGTGAATTCAATTAGACTTAATCTGACCCCATGCCACTCCGAAAGGAAACCAAGGGCTGGGCAACTTTCATCTTCCCTCCATTGATTGTGGCTCGTGCAGAGATATGGAAAAGCCTATCCCACTGCTCCCTTTCATTGGCCCCATTAAAAATTCATCCTGTCCTAATGGAGAGAGATCCTTTTCAATGAGCCCACTGCATGCCAACTGTGGTGTGCCAGGGTGAGACTTGGCACAGCTGTCTCCTGGCACAATTCAAACCTTAAAGCTTTAAATTTTGATTTTGGGTGTTTTTGTGGGGGTGAGAAATGGATTTATGTTCACTGTTTTGTATTCTGAGTTTCAATAATGTAGTGACAGAGATAAAATATTTTGTAGCTTGGTACAATACAGTTATTTATTTTAAGCAAATCATGCCTGCAACAAAAAAGTAATTTATTATCTGATGACCGGTGCTTGATTTATGGAATAATTTAATTTAATTTAATGTACAAAAGTTCACAAGTTCCCTTGGTAACATCTTTGAATGTTTCATTTTGTTCGAATGAATATTCACTTTAATATCGTAGAAGAAAGAAAAGCAGAAAATATTTAAAACTGGGAGGCTGAAACCAGTGATTTTTCCCCCCCCTCATTAACTGTAAATTGATCAAATGTAAAGTGAAGTAAAAACTGTAAAGTGATTATTCGACTGATGGTTGCAGCTAGGTTTTTTTTCTGAGCATTTTAGGGCTCACAGGGGGTTCACAGAGCCCAAAGAAGCATTTAAATGACTTGCCAACAGAGAAAAGCATCTTGTATCTGAGATGCTGGAAAACCGGAAAATATTTGACATTTTTCTTTGATAGATGAAAGAAACGTATTACTACTGTCACTTAATGAATCATCTAATCGTTTCAGGTCTGAAATGGGTAGACTTACTGTACTTTGCATTCTCAATGGGGTCCTCAGCTGAAAGTTACCATCTTTGAATAGCTGCAATAACCACAATACATTTTGTAGCTGTTCCCGCACATATAGTTTGACTGAAGTGTTATGAGCTGTTATGTGCAACGGAAACTGTGAAAGAAAGCATATGCGTTTACAATACTGCTCAGAGGTCACAAGGTAAAGTCACAGCTGGTAATAATACTGTACTTCATTCACCTTCACATTACTATTATCAACTGTAGATACAAGACTCTGCTGGTTTACTCAGGTTATTGGTGTGTGGAGTGGAGTTTTATTGTAAAAGTGGCTCTGAGGTGAAGTCCCTTTGAATCACTACTACTACTACAACAGGCTTTATAAGTCTAATATTTGTTTCCTGTATCCCATTCGGTTCCTTTTTGTTGAGGGGGCTGACGGACGGTACCATCTCACCCGCAGGTTACACAACCCTTTTCAGACATTTCCCCAAGCTTAAAGAAAAATGTCATTACCAATTACTTTGAAATATCGAGTGTAATAGAAAGAAATATGGTGAGTGTTTGGTGTTTTATACCTTTTTATATTGGTTACACTGTAGAAATATGAGTCTGCTGAGCACTGCGCACCCCTCAGCGTAGGCTGTTGCCATGTTCCCACTTTCATGGGTGTGGTGATTAGCTTGCTTGGTGAAAAATTTTAGTCTAATCCGACCCGAGTTGCGCTCGCTTCTGCCCCTTTAAACCGATTGAAATTGTCTTAAAATTAACACGTCTCCTCTTTACGATTGCCCTCACAGCTGGGACCATGGTTGTCGTGTGAAAACGGATCGGCGTGACTCGGTTTGGAAGGACGGACAGAGCCAAAAAGAAAGCCTGTTTCAGGTAAGGACGTGTTTGTCTTGACTTGATATTTTGGTGGCTTTTAGGCTATTTCCTGCTTCGCTCGCGGCGGTTGTATTTAGTTGTTTTTTTTCACATTGAGGTTGAAATGCTTAAACGTCCATCAGCTTATATAGCTTTGTGAGCAGCAGTGTAGCTCTTGACATAACTGTTCCCAGGGTACTATTGCCTCAATGCTTGTTTTTTTTTTCCTCCCTCTAAGCTGAAAATTCACTGCTATCCAAACGCGGCCTTTTTTTTTTTTTTAACATACTGTCAAATAACCCTCAGGCGGAACTAGGCGGCCAAAACCTCTCACTACAAGACACACATTCATCTTTTCCCATTTCATACACCAGTTTTCTCATTTGTGGTTGCACGACACCCTGCGTAGCTTCTCCCCCCCCCCCTTCTATTAAATATACATGGCAGTCCGCCTTCATCCGAGCGGCAACTGGTAGCGTGACGGGGCGCGAGCACTACTCGTGCAATTTGTTGCTTGTATCAGAAATGTATCCGTGCTCGGATCAGTTCGTGAAGACTGTTTTTTTTTTTTAATACGTGTTAAATTCATCTACAGGCTCCGTGTGATGTAGCTGATGGCTTCGTGTCTTGGCTTGTTGTTGACAGTCAGCGCAGGAGTCACAGAGTTACAGTGTGCAAACTTACACCATGACATGTTTGGGTGATTAGTATGCTCATTAATATGAAAAACAATAATATTAAGTATGTATAAAGTGGGTCAAAGCAGGCAGCTTGTGTTTATAACTCTAACTTTGACTCTATTATAACTCTTAATTTAACCAGGAAAAGTCCCATTAATATTAAATAGCACAAACTAATTAAAAGAGATACAAAACAAACAGACAGCATTACAACACATTGCAGTGCAAAGTAAAAAAAAAAAAAATCCAAACAGATTAAAATTAATTAGAAATAATTTTGATAATTCCTTGATCGTTTCAGGCATTTACCAAGCTGCTCTCAGCTGTCAGGATTTGCTATTTTTGCTCACTCTTACGTGATTATAAATAGAATACGTGTAAGTTTTGGACTGTTTCTCAGACAAAAACAAACCGGTTGAAGACTTCACCTTGGCTTCTGTGATATTGTGACGGCTCCATTTCACTCTCTCTTTTTCTTCATTCGTCAGCAACACATGAATTGATAATGAAGCTCCGCCAGGAAAAAACAACACTGGAAACATTTTTACTATAATCTGGAAAGTGAACGACAACAAACAGTCCTCACAATAATAGTATTGCGTAAAGGGCTCATAGGGCTGGGCTAATAAAATATTCAGTATATCGATTTGTTGATGATTTATTGCCTTTCATTTAAATTTGATCACAGAGAAGAACAGAGTTTTATGAAACGGTGACATGATGGATGATGTTTATATCACATTATTGTTTTCAATGTTTCTTTCTGTTTTTCATGTATTGAGAGCTAAAAGCGTAAAACAGCACGTTGCGTACTTATCATGATCTGAAAAATATTTCTGTATTATTATGATACAGATTTCAACCACACCGCCCAACCCTAATGAGCCCTACATTTCTGTCTGTGTGCTACCAAACCTATACCCCACCACAGATAAACTAACCCATGGTAACAGCTGTTAGAAGTGGACCCATGATACGCTCTCAGTCATTCACATAAAGAACGATCATGGTTCACTTGACGTCTCATAGCTGTCACCTAGAGTCTTGTCCAAACAGGCCCTGTCCACAAGGATTCTTGTAGTTTTTGATCAGGAATTATACGTGACTGCATTATGTGTAACCGTGTTGCTGTCCTGTGTAGGTGGGGTGAAACCTGTGATTAAAGTAGGTCATACAGTCATCACCCATTTATTCACGTGTGTTCCTGTTAAGCACAATCAAACTTAAACCAAAACACCTATCCTCCATGCCAGATATTCTCTAAACAGGTTCTTATTTGCACTAATAATTTATGACACACAGTGGTTATGCTATGAACACGTGTCAGCTGACTAGAGGGAAGAAATGTGGCCTCTTACCTAACTGGAATCTCACCAGGTAGGCCATTTCCTCCATTCTCTAGATATTTGGAATAGTTAGTGGGTTATCTGAACAAGTTTACACCTGGTGAAGCTGCTCTGCTGGATCCAGTTTTCACTTTCACACACCAAACTGTAGCGAGTTTCCTGCTCATTCTCACAGGGGCCCATCCAGTACAGACACACTCAGGGCTCCTGAAATTGTCTCTCTTAGAAACTGCGAGGGTAAGACCGGGTGTAGGCGTAGGGTTTCTGACTAAACTGAAACTTCACCATCTAATAAGTACCGGAAGATATTCAACATCCGACAGCACTCAAAACCATGAATAAAAATTTAATGGAGAATAGTGTAAAAACTGTTGTTTGTTTCAAGAAAAGGGGAAAAAGAAATGAGCTCAATGTTGGTTGGACTTACAAATTTAGCAAGTAACATTTTACACAGTTAGTCAGATAAATGTATAATAAGGGAGTAAAATGTCTTCATATGTATATCTTATATTTTCGCTTTGGAAATAAGAATACTTGAACTTCCAGATAATAATAAATATTTAAGTTTTCCCATAAACACTGGTGCTCACAGTTGTTCAGATCTGGCTCCTTCATAACATTAATTCCTTAACTTCCTGACTATTTCATGTTGTTGGGGCCCCTGTGGCTCCGGGTGCAGCTGCACTGCCTGCACCCCTGCTGCTCTGTTCACCAGTATTTGTTCATGACTGAGGCAGATGTGACTGACTTTCTACTGTATGCGATCCAGAAGGAGCAACAGGTCTTGTAGAATCTTAGTTAAATCCAAAATATGCGAATGAGCGTCATGACGCTGCCGCGTTTCCATCTGACGTGAATCTTCTCCTGGTTTGACAGACTGAAGCACTTTGATCTGCTTCTGGACTTCTCTTGAAGCAGTCACTGTCTTGTAGTTGTATATTTCTCACTGAATCGCAGTGTCAACAGGAATGCACACTGAGGGGACAGTGTCTCCTGTAACAAATATATTGTGAGCAAGCTTCATTATTGTAAACATAGACCGTGGTGACTGACAATGACCTTACTATGGAGACGTTAAGGAGATCTCCCTGTGTGTCCCGTTTCTCCCTGACTGTGAACGGTCTAAAAATGAAAGTGAAAATGTGGATGCCAAAGTCACAGAATCATTTTTACCGTCATCATGGATTATCATGGATTAATGCATTCCTTTATAAAGATATGCAACTGCGATGCTTGCATAGAAAAAAGCAGGAATTTTAAATGAGTGATGTAACGATTATATTTTCTGATGGTACGATGACACAGTTTCTTGATTATAATGCATTAATTTACTTCACAATACTACAGATTTATAAAATCATGTCATCACATGAGAATTTTTGTTTTGTTTTGCTGTTTTATTCAAAATAAATTGAGAACGTCTCTTATGTAGGCGTTGTGATGTTAGTGTACGTTGTAACTCACCACGACACTGATGATTTTAAGTGGCAGCAACACTGAGCCTCGATGGCCATATCTGTATTCACAATAACTGTGACCATGTATGCGCATGCATTCACACACACACACACACACACACACACACACACACACACACAGGCAACCATATCCACACTTTACCTCCGTCGCCTCCTAGAGTGAAAACTGGCCACCAAAGCGTGGGGAAATTTTAGTGGATGGACTGACTGACAGAGGAAGCTCATCGCAGCCCAAAATATGTAGACTATGTATACTAATGTGTATCAGTCTTAATCAGTCAATCAGTCAGTGCATTGTGTGATTTATAAAATCGCATATTAATGCAATATCAATATCTTAAATTTTTTTTCATGATCATTTGTCCAAAACCCAGAGAGATGCTGTCTACTGACAGAGAATGGAAAACCAGCAAATTTTCAGATTTGAAAACTTGTCATGTGTCGTGGTATGACTATTACCGTGTATCTTTGGCTCAAACCTGCACAGTTAAATGCAGGTGGCAGCTGGTCCGTCAGACCCAGCGCTCTCCTGCTGGCTGCTGGGAGCCTCAAGGCTGACCATGTTGGATGGGTGGCTGGGTGGTTAGCTGGTGTCAGAAGGGGAATAGCAATAATAGCCTCCCATGAGCAGTCTCAGAGACCCAACTGCTGTGGTGCCAAGCAGCACTATCTACTGTAGCTGGCAGCCACATACCAAACAATAGGCAGCTCCAACGCACAGCTCTGCCTTTGTCGCTCCTGATACTGTGCCATGCTCTGGGCCTGCGTTGGCCCGGCTGACTGGCTGGCTGCATGACTCTAGTCACACAGCTGTAAGAAAGACACACACACAGACCACACAGCCAACTACTTACTGAGGTTTAAAACTACAAAATGTCAAAGCTAAACTTTATATGGTCCTGTTGTTTGGTGATTTATCCGTGTGACGACGTCTTTTGGCTGCAGCTGATGTGTGGTTAATTACTACAGCAGTAATGAGTGGCCTGTTTTGGTTACTAAATGACTAATATTTAGTATCCACGTGTGAACAAGACAATTCATGTGGCACTTTCACAAATCACTACCATGGCAACCTAAAACCAGAGCTGTCAGTTGTAGGCAAACTAATGGGAATGCACCCCGCCGCACCACATTTCTCAGCGTCATCTTCCATCATACCTACGTTCTTTTCCACCTCCTCTTTCTTGTGTGCTCGGTTGCCTTTCGCGTCACAGGCCTCAACATCGATTGAAAATATTTAGCAGGGTGTAGAAGGTCATATCGGGTGTTTTGGTAGTCCACAAAGCGCTCTGTGTGACGTGGCAGATTTCAAAGGAATACAGTATAATGGATCCATGGCAGTCGTAGAGCAGTACCACATCACAGGCGAGCTGACGCTGAGAGCCTCTCTTCAGGGGGGTTGCGTCAGCCGGAGGAGAGAGTGACGTCACTCCTGGGCAGCTGAAAGCATTGCAACGCTCGCTTTCCCCGATGCCTCATTAGTGTCAAAGACCTCTTTGGCTGAGACACTGAGTCCACGACGAGCAGGTCCAAGGCATCCTCTGGTTATGTTAGCAGAGCAGAGGCACAACAGGGCAAAACCAAGTGAACGCGCGGTAGCTTTCCACACGCTTAGAGTATCTTAAAAGGCAATCTCAGCTGCATTTATTTTGTGGTGTGCAATAACCCGGGGCCCCAATGGTTTTAAAGCCTCTGCAAAAATAAAGATAAAGCACAAACATCCTCCGCTTTACATTAACATGATTTCCTGTGGAGAGGAAGGGCTGGACTCGGTCTAATTGTTGAATTATAGAAAATGGAACTGAAAATTTAATCTCGGAGGGTTAGACTTCTGGACAGCCGAATGTAAAACAGGCTGGAAAATGAGGAGGGGGGGGGTCGTGCGGGCGCGGTCCAAACATTTCTGAGGAGTATCTAAGTGCTTTGTGACCCACATTCAGGCTCCCCAAGGTAAAGGAAGTGGCAACTCGCACATGCACGTACAAACAGATGCTCAATCTGCTCACATAACGTACACACTGACAAATGTGTGCACAAATGTTCACTTTCTCATTTGGACATATTTGTCTAATAATAAACCATCCAGCTTTATCCACAGTACACACACACACACACACACACACGTTCGGGGCTCTTTGGGGCGGGCCGAGCAAACAGCGCAATGCAACAACACAAAAGGCTGATTGAGTCAGGAAAGGTCAGAGCCTGGCTCAGATGGCCTTTTGAACCAGACTGGGGGTGTTTGAAGAGCCAGGCCACCCTCCAGGCCTCCACCCAGCCCCACCCTTTGCTGCACCCTCCTTTTGGTCTGAGCCCATACAGGATACCCGTGTTTGTCTGATGGAAGTTCCCATCCTTCGCTCTCCGTCCGCCTGTTGAACTCATAGTATTTCTGTCTCTCTGTCTTGCAGGTGTCAGCTGGTAAAGCGTGTGTGGGTGTGTGAGAGAGAGAGAGAGTGTGTGTGTGTGTGTGCGTGCAGGCACGTGTGTTTTCCCAGCACAGTCAGTATTTGGAGCGAAGTGTGGCCTGAACACATCACAGAGGGACAATGAGCGAGCTGGAACAGTTGCGGCAGGAAGCCGAGCAACTACGCAATCAGATCCGGGTACGGCAACGTTTTTAATGTGCACGTGTTTGTTTATGTTGACGTGTGTGTGTGTGTGTGTGTCTGTGTGTGTGTGTGTGTGTGTGTCTGTGTGTGTGTGTGTGTACACATCACATGTGTGCCACTGTCTATTCACTGCAATAGTGACTCACACAGTTTCAGATGAGACAGTGACGCACTCGGCATATAACTTGTCAATTCTTGTGCAGAAATTGGAAATTGATCTGTAAATGTCAGCTGCTGCGGCGATGACTCCGAGAGATATTCAGTTACCGTGGTTGGCACATGCTTACCGAGAAGCAATTTCATCATTCATTTGTCATTTATTTGTGTTTGTCTGTGCAGAAATCCCATGACATGTTTACTCACTGAATAAGATGAAATTTGTAGCAGGTCATCATGATTATCGAGGTTTTTGTTGTGTTGCAGGATGCCAGGAAAGCCTGCAGTGACTCCACTCTGTCTCAGGTAAGACTTCCTTGCCATATATAAAATATTGTGTAAACAATCAGGGGAGTGTTTCCTGTGCAGCTATACACATTTTAAGATAACAATGTTGCTTTTTGCACAAGAGGGGAGTGTTCCAAACTTAAAAAATGATCTAGCTAATCAACAATCTAGCTAATCAAGGTAGAACTGTCAAAAATGTATATTTCATACACCAATATGAGCTCCACTATGGTTCATTATTGTCTGTTGGTGAGTGATGCCGGCCTGTTTTTGCTGCCTCAGCTAGAGTCCACTGTCCAGTGATGTGTGTTTGTGGTGATAAAAGTGTGTGTGTGTGTGTGTGTGTGTGGGCCTGGGGTGTCACTGCTAACGCTCCTTCCTGTGTTTTGGCAGATCACAGCTGGTCTGGACTCAGTGGGCCGGATACAGATGCGGACGCGGCGCACTCTCAGGGGCCACCTGGCCAAGATCTATGCAATGCACTGGGGGAGCGACTCCAGGTAGTGTAGTGATTTTACGGTCAACACAATTATTAGCTAAGAGCTGGAAAGAATATTCAACCTTTTTATATTCTGCTCTTTGTTTCTTGGTCTGATTTATATTTTACTCTTTAGAGGCATTTCTATAAATTGGCAGACAGGCGAGCTGTATTTCAAGATAACATTTAACTTTTTTCCTAATTTCTCTAAAGTTTTGGCAGTGTGACACCCTCAAGTCTGTCGTCAACAAATGTTTTTCAGCATACCCTTTCTGAGGGAGTCGTTGGTGCTGTGGTGGTGTTTTCTTCTGCTGGTTGTGTGGTGTCGTTTTTCCTGCTGCTTTAGGTTGCTTGCTCTGTCATTTATTTTTATTTTTTCATCACCAAACACTGGAACAAAATATTGTGTAGCAGCAATCTGGCTGCAGTTGACATATATTGTCTACAGTGACGATGCAGGAATTTTACAATAAAATCACCAGGTCTGGTCTGTCTTGATATCTGAAAATATACTCTTTTAAATTGCTACATTAGTAGTAATATACAAAATACCAACTGAACAATATTTAGACTATGCAGTAACTCAGCCTCAGTTATAGCAGCATATCTGTACCAAACTGCAACTTCCACTTCAAATATACATTTGTACAGCTGCCTAAAACTGTAGTGGTTGTATGTCAGATTTCTTTCTGTGTTTATGATGTCTATGTCACTGTTTATCTTTCTCTCTATCCATCTGTCTTCCAATGCAATGCACTGGGGCAGTGACGGCAGTCCCAGGTGTGGGGCTATACTACTACTAGTACCACCACCACTACTACCACTACTACTACTACTATTACTACAACTATTACTGTACTAATATGACTAATACCACCATAATTGACTGTCACTACTGCCACCTTCACTACTACTATACATCTTTCTAAGTGCTAGCACTGTTACACCCTCACTATGAGCACGGTAATGACATTCACTGGGCAAAGAGACAGGCAGCCACAGCTTATTTAATAACTCCTTAAAGATGCAGTTTGTAAGATCCAAACCTTTTCACAGTTTTATAACTGTTGATGATAACTGATGATTCAAAGCTAACCACTGAGTGAGTTCCATTGTGTCTCGATTGGGCTAAAGTTGTGTTGTCCCTAAATTAAAACTTACAAACTGCTTTTTTAACCGTTTGCTGCAGAGCATCAAGGATTATCAGGCAGTCCCAATAGTATGCATGCAGTGCACTGAGACATGGTGTAATTTGTTTCCGGTAGAATTTTGTATATGTATTTTTTTTTTCTTCTGTTCTGATTTGAGCAAATTGCCTTTTTCTTTTCTTCACTGCTAAAACCTGTGCTGGAGTCTTAACTACATCTGATTACAAAGCTAAATACTGGTATTACCTGCAGCTGATGATGCATAGGCTGTTCAATCCTGATTACTGTGTGTGTGTGTGTGTGTGTTGCTGTCAGTGGGTGCATGTGTGTGCCCAGCACCCTCTGGGTGACCCTGCCGGAGGCCTGTGTTTATTTTGTATACAGCCACTGACATTTCAGCGTGATGGCTCTCCTCTTGATTGTAGCATAGCACCGTCAAACTACTTCCTGTCCCTGGAGAGATGGAAACGCCCAGTCAGGATGGGAGGGGAGGGGTTCCAGCTGTTTCTGCATCTGCACCACCTATAACTCTCACACTTTACCGACTCTCTCTTGTCTTGTTGCTGTCCCTTCTTGCTGCTCCGCCTCAGCTTCTTTATAGCACTTTCCCAGCGCCTCAGGCTTCCACCTCCCGTGCAACAGTAGGGACTTTTACAAAACTGCGGTAATGAATATTATATATGGAGGGGGACATTTAAAAATGGCTCACCACCAGGAGAGGTAGAGAGAGGGAAGATTGAGGGAACTGGTTATGGAGAAAGAGGAGTAGGGAGATCGCGCTGAATGCCACCTTATACTCATACAGACAGTATGGCACAGTAGTTTGCAAGCTGGCTGGCTCTCATCGCTTTTAATGGTCCAAGTGCATGTACCTCAGATTCTGTTCTTTTATTTTTTTTATTGTGTGAGCGTAGTCTCTTGCTTAACGTTATGTTCTTTTTTTTAAATTTTCTGTTCTTGTTTTCAGGTTACTTGTCAGTGCCTCGCAAGATGGAAAGCTAATCATCTGGGACAGCTACACAACAAATAAGGTGAGATTACTGATCATCTGTGAACCAAGGACCGTCACATTAAAACCCATCTAAGTAACAGTACACGCTGCTGTCATATTTCACTGACTTGTCCTGTTGACTTTTGAATTGGAGACAAGCTTATATGAACTGTTCAGGTTGTAATTTATGTACTGTCTCTCTTCAACACAATACTGTTGGAAATATGTTGGGAACTGTGACAGAACACTATCCAAATAGCAACAGTCTGGCTGACTAGAGGTTGTTTATGTATTATGAAATGAATCTGGCTGGTAAAATAGTGGAACTGTATTTCTAGAGAAATCAGTTTAACGGCTGAGGAGCATCATTCAGTCTCAGATTTTGAGATTTTTCTAATCACCCAAAATGGAGTAATACTCTGAAAACAAAACACGTGGCCATGAGCCTTTTAAAATGTATGGAGATACTGCTCATGCCAATGTATTGACAGGAAAACAAAAGAGCCTAGACTGTCTTGCATTGTTTTCTTGCAATATAATTATGTAATTACATTGGTTATTGACATCTTTTTCAACAGTGCTGCCCAGACAGACAAAAGAAAGAATACATCCATTCATTTCTCTGAAGTAGAAAGGAAGTGACAGAATTTTGTCACCCAGAGACTTGAAAGTACCACACAGCATTTTGGACTGAGTGACCTGAATCCTCAAAGACTTTAACTGCAATTAAAGCTCACAATCATTTCCTTTTTTTTTTGTTAAAGAAATGTCTCTTCTTGTCTCATCTTCTCAGATGCATGCCATCCCGCTGCGCTCTTCCTGGGTGATGACATGCGCCTACGCGCCCTCTGGGAACTATGTGGCCTGCGGAGGCCTGGACAACATCTGCTCCATATACAGCCTGAAGACCCGCGAGGGCAACGTGCGCGTCACCCGAGAGCTACCCGGACACACAGGTAGACCAAAGCACCAGGACAATAAATAATGCTCATAAAATCACGTGTGCATTATTTATTTATTTTTTTCTGTACTTACTAAATAAATATTGTCCTGACCCGAGTGCAGCACTTGAGCGTGCCTGATTTGTGTAACACCTGTGACACACATAGTCCCTTGTTGTTGTTGTAGATTGCAGATATTATGCACAGACTAGCCGACTGGTTCAGTAAGTCAAACAATGGAAAGCTACATTAGCTGATGTTATTTTCCATTGGATCTCATGTGTTTTCACTGGCTTATTTACAGCCTGGTCTCCTGGTGCCAACACCTCTTTGAAGGGTTCATTTTACTTACCTAGATCAGTGTGTGGCCTTTGTTTTTCCCTGCAGTGTATGCGGAAAAATGTAAGCATGAAATGCAGAGCACATTTAGTTAGTGTCACTTTTCAGTCTGGGGAGACAGAAAAATATTTTATGATTTAAGATTACTTTTTTTATCATGGTCAGAACATGAACCTAGACATCCCTGAAGGTGCAGGGACATGAATGTTTACCCCAGGACTACAGTGCTGGATAAACTCACCCACTTGAACCAGTAAAAAAACAAAACAATTGTTTAACTTGTTTTTATTTCAAATCACAGGCTGTGGATTAATTAATCAAACTTGCAGGAAAATACATTCCTTGAAACTTACACAAGGCAACATTGTGAAGAAGGATTAGCACAAGAGTGAAACAAAACTCTCCTTATCTGACGTTGAACCTCCGTTTACCTCCAGGTTACTTGTCCTGCTGTCGTTTCTTGGATGACAACCAGATACTGACCAGCTCTGGAGACACCACCTGGTGAGAACCGACTCCACCTCCCCTCCACCCGCACATTTAAAGAATTAAGCTCTTTCCGTGATAGACATATTGTATTGACGTTCTGCTTTCCATGTTACCCGGCAGATTGAAGATGCTCCTACACATTATATAAAAATGTCAGGAGACTCTCTCCAGTATCCGTCCTGTTACTGTCATGTAGCTGCGCTTGCAAGCCCTTTGTGTGGATTTTGCTCCGTGCTATTCTTTATATATGTGAGAGGAGAGCAGCCATTGTCACACAGGCTCATAATGTTCCTCAGGTTTATAAAGATGCATATGGAAAAAGGTCTTTAATAACGATGGCACTAAAACTGTAACAATCCACCTAAAGCACAACATTCTTCATACATTAATAAAGTGGCAGTTTATGTAAAAGCCTTCATTCCTGTGCTACTACATACTTCCTGCCTGTGCCTTCAGAATAAGTAAGGAGTGTCCTGATAGCTCACCCAGTAGAGCAGCATACCATGTACTGTGGGGCACAGGTTCGATTCCAACCTTTGACCCTTTGTTGCATGTCATTTCCTCCCTCTCTCTCTGTTTCCTGTCACTCTTCAGCTCTCCCTATCAATAAATGCAAAAAAGCTTATTATTCATACCTTACCACTATCTCCTATCTTGCAGTGCATTGTGGGACATAGAGACAGGTCAGCAGGCCACCACTTTCACTGGCCACACAGGGGACGTGATGAGTTTGTCTCTAAGCCCCGACTACAAGACCTTTGTGTCAGGAGCCTGTGACGCCACCTCCAAGCTGTGGGACATCCGCGATGGCATGTGCAAGCAATCCTTCACCGGCCACGTGTCTGACATCAACGCTGTCACCGTGAGTACTGAAACTTTTTTTTTTTTTGATGTCAGGTGATGTGAGTAGAGTCTGTGATGGGAAACTAAAAATAAAAAAAAAGTCTTCTTTTTAAAGCATATCACAATCTTGAGCACTTACATTGGCCCTGGATGGTCTGTAAAGCTCTATGGAAAAACAAGATGCCTCTCCAGCTTCTTGAAAGACTTCCTAATGCTATTCTTACTTCTGCTTGCTTTTTTCCTCCCTGCAGTTTTTCCCCAATGGGAATGCATTTGGCACAGGCTCAGATGATGCCACCTGCAGGCTGTTTGACCTGCGTGCCGACCAGGAGCTGATGATGTACAGCCATGACAACATCATCTGCGGCATCACCTCTGTGGCTTTCTCCAAGAGTGGCCGACTCCTCCTGGCCGGCTATGACGACTTCAACTGCAACGTCTGGGACACTCTGAAAGGCGAGCGTGCAGGTAAGAGACGAGACCACAGCATCCTGGATTCTGTCCTGCCAATGTTTATGCAAGCATATTTTTACGGCATAAGTTTGGCAGAACACCCTCATACTCGGTATTGACTTGTTTGTGTATGTATACAAAAGCAGGTGTTTCATAAATGTCATTTATTTTTAGGATTAATCATTTAAGTCATAGTTTTTCTATATTATATAAAGGCATGTTTTTTTTAAATTGTTTTCTGATGTTTTGTAGATTAAATGATTAATCAAGAAAATGATCATCATATTTCTTTTGATTCATCTGTAATATCAAACCTAAATTGCATAAACAAACATAAATAATGATTTTATACTTGAATGGATCAGTGTCAGATTTTTATTTTCTTTGACCTCCAGGTGTTCTAGCGGGCCACGACAACAGAGTGAGCTGCTTAGGAGTGACAGAAGACGGCATGGCTGTGGCCACCGGCTCCTGGGACAGTTTCCTCCGGATCTGGAACTAAACAGATCTCGTACCTGATGTACTCAATCACTGCCTGCCAACTCCCCCTCCCCTCCCCCCTCCTGCAACCCTACCCTACGTATCCCATCTCATCTGCTGGGCTGGAAGGCGAGGTGCACACTGTGTCAGCCGAAGTCCTCTAAAGTCACCCCCAGCTCTCCTCTCTGCTGGCGACCTGCCCACCTGTGAGAAAGTACCAACTCTTTGTACCTTTCCGAGTGACGTTTTTTTCACCCAGCTATTACACAGAAACAAAAAATAAGAACCCTTCAGTAGAGTTGTCCAATCAAAAGTATAAAAAAAAGAGATGAAGGAGAAAAATAGAAGATTTCGCCCATATACAAATTCTCTAGAAGGCGATAAAGATCATCTGTTACTATGACTAACAACAAGCAAGATGAGCGTTGGTGTGTAATATGTAAATGTATATATAAAGACAGTATATATGTATAGCATTATGTGTGTATATATGCATCATATATGCATATATAATGTGTATGTATATATTTTTGTAGTTAATTTCCCACCCAAGCGTTTTTTTTTTGTTTTTTTTTATGATTTTGGGGGTTTTATGTTTTATTTCAAATGTACATATTGACAATTACTACACAACATAATGCCAGAACACTTCTTTTACCCTGTGTGAGTACCAGATGCAGTGTAGACAGTTTAGACAGAGCAACCCATCGTTACTTTACCTGAAGAGTCTCCTTTCATTTTCTAGTTCTGGTACTTGCTGATTTAGTGGACCCCAACCTCATGCAGCAACAAACGAGGACATAGCAAGTGAACAAAACAATTTGCAAAAATATAATTTGGCCCAGCTTAAACTCACTTTCCTCATTTGTATGTGTGTGCGCGTGCGTGTGTTTTATGTATTATGGTTACAGGCAGTGGGCATAACTCATGCATCCTGTATCTACATATGAATGATGGCTTTGACGGTATCTTTAACAACACGACCCCTCCCCACCGTCTTTTCATTTGGAAAGAAACCATCACACCGCTGTGGTAGTGATTTTTAGAGAGAAAGCTTCAAAACCAACACGCTGAGTTTTTAGTTTTTTTTTAGTTTTTTTTTAGTCTGGATTCAGCTTTTGCGCAAAAGTAGAAACCAGTGGATTTTAGTCTAAGACAAAGAACTTTCTTTCACTGGAGGCTCTGCCTCTGCTGACGTGGCTTGTGGTTTCAAATCACTGGATACTGAATATCTGAAGACCACTCCGAGTCCACTCCGTGCAAATCAACAGCTGTGTGATATGAGCGATAACCCAATAATGATCCAAACAGAGGTTTTGCATCATGATGTCCCCGTCTCCTGTGGCCTATAGATTCTACACGTTTCCTTAAAGTTGAGACGAGCATCTCAAGTTGCCCCAAACAAATGGCGGCGATGGAGAGAAGGGCATCTCAAAGAGAGAGAGAGAGAGAGAGAGAGAGACACGTTCTCCCTGAGCAGAAGTCGCCTTCTACCTGTGAGCCTGTGACGGCGCAGAGGCCTGCGCGGACAAACGATGCAGCGGTCAGTCGTTATGTGAGGATATTAAAGGACCATAAAGGACCGCAGTGACTTTTGTCAGCGGTCTCTGAGGACTAGAGAAGGGATGAAGAGGGAGAAAGATGTCTGTCAGAGCTCGCCGTGTCAAATTTTTTTTTTTCTAAATGAAGGATCAACAAGTCCTTTTCGTCGTCGGCAAGGTGTGAACAGAGTGACTGCACGGAACTGAAATCACGTCAGCCACTCACAAAATCACACCAGTGCCACCACAAGCCTCTTAAAAAAAAAAAAAAAAAACAACAAAAAAAGGAAAAAAAACGAAAAAGATTTTTCTTCAAGGGTTTAACACTTTCAGTGATTTTTTTTTCTTCTTCTTCTTCTTCTTCTTCTTCTTCTTCTTCTTCTTCTTCTTCTTCTCCTCACCAAAAACATGTTATGAACTGTTAAATATTGCTAGTGAAGAAACTACACTTGGTAGACAGACATGTACACTTAGTAGAGAGCTAGAAACGCACTCACAAAGCTGTAGTACAAATGTAAACCATCGAGCACATGTGACTTATTTACCCATAGAAGTGGTCTCTCTGATTCTGAGTATTTTTCTCATCTTCCATTATTTTGGTTCAAGGCTTAGTTTAAAAAAAAAACAACAAAAAAACACAATGTACACATAATGTATGTGAGTTGGACCTATCCATCAGCTGTCTCAGGTGCCTGTCTCTAAATATAAACATTTGACCCACATGGGCTGGATGAAGGAGGGTTCGTGCTCCTGTGAGATTTGGCACTATTGTGTCTCCATTCTGCCTTACGATACCATTCATAATAGAAGGTAATGCTAGCATCGACTACAGTAATGTTTTCCTCTTACTATTCCTTTTTACACACTGATCAGTGAGAAAGATTGCTAATTATTTTTTATTTTTTTTCCCCGATAGAAGCACATTCTGATACTCGTGAACACTAAAGCATGCTTACAGAAAAACCACCATGACCACATGCAGCTCCATACTGCTTCTTAAAACAAGTGTTTTACATCACTTTTTTTTTTTTTTTTTTTTAAATACAGTTTCTGCTTTCTACTACTACCGGACAGTTTGTAGTATTTATTTAGGTTCAATCAGCTATCAGTGAAACCCCTCTTTGGCAAACCGTGATTCTAGTGACCTTTTTTTGTTTTTGTTTTGTTTTAGCTGCTTCTACCTGGCTTTGCATTAATGGATCCATTTTGAGCGAATGTTTAAAAATAACAGTTATAGTTTTTAGGTGTGTAGGATGTGATATGTATTGCATATCTGTGTGTGTGTGTGTGTGGTGTGTGTGTGTGTGTGTGTGTGTGTGGGGCGGGAGGGATGGGATGGGAAGGGAAGGGGTGATTTGCTGATGTATGTGGATAACATATAGATCTAAGTGTTACTTCCTCATTTGTGCCAATGTTATCCACAGACCCGGAGCTGTGAACTGAAAACTAGTCAATGTGACGACAACAAAAAAAAACAAAAATCACCCATGTTTGCTCACTTTACTCAAGTGCCAGCCTTCTCCATATCCATCGATTTTAAAGTCACATCAGTATCTGATTTTTATACCCAAGCTGTTGTCTGATAAAACCGGTGGACTTGCTTATACCTGAAGATGGGTTTTGTATCCCAAAGTGTTAAGTTGACAGTGCTTATAAGACTAAAGTTTCTGTTTCAGTCAGCGGACGTCGGATGTTCGTGTGCCCCCAGATAAATATGACGAAATGTATTTACAGGAAAAGTTTGATATTTTGGGAAATGTTTGATTTCTGGAGGTTAGGTGAGAAGACCCATACCGCTTTACGTGCATGTCTGTTAAATAATAGGCTATAACCAGCATCCTGTTAGCCTAGCTTAGCATAAAGTCCGGAAACAGGAGGACACAGCTAGCCAGTCTCTGTCCAAAGGTTAAAAAAGAAATCTAATTAACACATTATATATAAAATTTAAAAAAATTAATTAAGTGTTTAACTCGCCAGGCTATTTTTCTTTTGGCTGGTAGCAGTGAGTCGCTGCTGGTTGCCTAGCAACAGCTCTGGCCCTTTTAAACAGCACATCATTTCTACATGATAACAAATAAATGAGATATTATGTGTTAATTAGTAAGCTTTACGGGCGATTATAGGCAGACGTTGTTAGCTTTTGACAGAGTGAGGCTAACCGTTTCCCCCCCGTTTCCAGTCTTTGTGCTAAGCTAAGCTAGCTGGCATCTAGCTGTAGCCTTCCCGGTTATTTAACAGACCAACACGAGAGCGGTATCCTCTCTAACTCTGAGCCAGAAAGTGAATCAGTTCCCTGAAGTGTCGAACTGTTCCAAGAAACCCACCCTGTTCTTTCATTCAGTTATGAAATGTGTGAGATATAAAACAAAACAAAAATACACCAAAGCCCTTAACAGCCGAAAAGGGGATTGTGTGTATTACTGACAGTGATATTCAGCAGGCAACCATTTCCTCGCTCTGTGTGTAATCCAGCAGTATTAGCAGCTGGAACCTGGAATAGTAACACTTTTACGTGCCTGTGCAGTTCACTCATCTATGTAGTGCAGTAAACTCATTAATCAAAAAAAGGTGCTTGACTTCATTTAATTTCACGTTATTGTTGTATTTACCTGAAGTCTCCTCCAGTTTATTCTCTTAACTACACAACTGATATGGAGCTGTTTAAATTGGATTATTTGATGTTATTTTTTTTTTAAAAACGATATTGTCTGAAGTACCAAACTCACAGAACCTTTGACTCTTTGGAGGTGGTATGTTTGGCGGTAGTTTCAGCGCAAAGGTGCCAACGTCGAAGAGCAGCAAAAAAGCCTCGGGTGCTCTGTTCAGGCAGTATTTCGAGGACTGTATTTGCACGACCCTCCAATTAAAAGTATCTGAATGTGAGAAATTATCTCCTGGTAATCACTCAACATAGGAGGAACAAAATTCAATGACACCCCACCCACTTGAATTGGTTATGTCACATGATCACCACCACAGCACCATCACGAAATAATGCACTGCCCTTTGACTCTACAACCTACTGTTCTGACAATTCTTTTTTTTTTGTTTTGTTTTGATTTTATTTATTGTTTTATGTTTTAAGCCAGTAAAGACCAGGGACTTGGTGCCATGATAATTCTCTTACAGTGCTATTGTGTGAAATTATAATCACTTGTTATGGAATAATTTTTATAGTCTTTTTCACACCAGACCTTTTTTTTGTATTTGTACAGTGGCTTGGTGATACTGATATGTTGCCATGAGTTATTGTAACCAATAAAAAGCTTCTAACCAAGAATACACGACCTGGCTGATTTCCTGAGCGCATATATATACACGTTCTTTTTTTTTTTGTAGTATTTAATTCAAAAACAAGAAGATGAAAACTGACTGTAGTTTTCTGGCTGCTCAATATTCTTAGTATTTAAACTTGGCAAACATTTATGTATCTGTTAAATCATGGAAGACTAGTTAGCTCTGAACACTTGTGGCTCATGTGACAGCAGTATTTCTTTGTCGTTGTGTTTAGAAGAAGGGGTAAATACACATTCAGTGTTGAGGGTGATTGAGTGATTCAGGGCTTTGTTCCCTGTGGTGTTTATTTCTATTCAAACACAAGTCAGGTTAATATTCAGTCTCTCAAATAAATGCACATATGTCCGTTTCAGATTGTGGCAGATTTAATACAGTTGGGCAAATCAGGAGGTATTTTGAAATACATTCAAGACAAGAAAGACAATTTTACAAGTGTAGACTGGTGTAATTGTAATTACAAGTCCGATGGGTATAAATAAAACAGGATATTATAAAATATAAGAGGATCTCCGAAGCCTTTGATCTATACAGGTTGGATTCTTAGAAAATAGAACATGAACCGAAAATCTGTTACACACATGCATTCCCTTTCTACTCAAGTGATTCGATTTACCCTAACTTATAATTCAGACAAACAAATCTCTTGTTTTATTATTAAATATATTTATTTTTTGTTGCTAACATACAGCAGATCATGTGGCTGGTCAGATACATGTACAGGCTTACAGACACACAAACTTCATTTGCTCCACAAAAGTTAGTCCAAAAAAAAATAAAGAGGAAAAAAAAAAGGCATATTCACAGTTAGAAGCACGTTAGTGTCAAAATATAGCACCCGACCGGTAGCCTTCACGCCGACCGAGATTATATCGCCACCTCGTGAAAGCGTCTTTGCACATCGCGAGTCCGTTTGTTTTGCAGGCAGTTTTTGTTGTACAGTTTCACTGCAGTTTCTCCAGCACCTGGAAGGCTGATGGGGGAGAGGAGGAGGGGGAAATACTGTCGTGCCTGGGCCTTTGTGCTCCCCTGCCCGTTCACAGCGAAACTACAGATTTTTTTAAAAATTTTATTAGTCTACAAATTGTCAAAAAATAATGACAAGTAGCCAATAAATGACCAAAAACGTCTTCAAATTGACTATTTGGTGTGAAAAAACAAAAATAAATAATAAATTGTTTTTTTTTTTTTACAAATGACACAAAAGGACTGAATCTTCTCATTTGAGAGGCTGCAGGAGTTTGGTATTCTTGATGATAAAAGGACTAACATTTCATCGATTATCAAAATATCTAGATTTCTTTTCAGTTGATAGACCAGATCGATAAATCTTTTCGGCGCTACCGTCCACACAGAAACTGTGGCGTAGCTTTAGGGTGAAAAGGGCCGGGATCGCTGTGAGGCGACGCCTGGCCTGAGGAATGGCCGCCTCAACAAGAACCAAACTGTGGGGAGCGACGAAGGTGAGCGGATCACTGCTGAGGCTGCAGGTACTGGTTTGTGAACGCCTCCAACTGTCTCTCCAGGTCTGTCGCTTTATGTCTGCGGAGGAAACAAACACGCGTCACCATCTGGAACAAGTCACCCCAACCACAAGTACAGCTTCTTGTTACTAATGTCACATTTCAAGAAGTATTCTGAAACATCTAACGTGAAAATTAAACAAAACTGAGGAACTAATTTGCCAATTCCGCTCACATTTATGTTGGTCTTGTTGTATCCATCAATACTTTGATTTAAAGGAAGCTTTATTTGTTCACAAGCAGAGACAGAGCAGCAGCGAGACAAACCCTTTAGCTCTGTCCTCACTCTCTCGTCCCTAAATCTGCCTACAAGAAAAACCTGAAGAGCTGCTCATCCAGTTTGTTTGTCTTCAGGGTTCTTAGCAAGTGTGATTTGTACACAGGCACATCATCGCATGACAGTTATGTGTACAGAAATCTGTTTGAACTGTAAATCTGTTGGCGACTTGGAGCGTTGTGCTGCAGGCTTGGGAAGCAAACTGTGGGGGGGGGGAACAAAAACACCAAATTCTTTGGCAGTTCTGGTCATTTTGACCAAGTATGGATGGAAGTATGGAATTTGATCATTTCCAGATCTTCACATTTCTGCTGTTCCTGTAGTATCATTACAAGACTCATGTTCCCAAAATTCCCGAACAGGCATCTGCTCTCTCCCCCGCACACTCCTCTACCCTTCATGTTGCCCACAATAAGAGAAGACGCCGGACTGACCGCAAGCTCTTGGACTGGCTCTGGACGGTCTCCAGCTGATCTATCTTGGCTGTGAGTTGGCGGATTTCAGCCTCCAGCTCTTTCTGCGTCTGGTCCACCTGCTGACAGAGCCGAGCAAAGGTCGTAGCCATCTCCCTGGCAACACAGAGGGCACAGCGTCTCAGTGGTTATTTATTTAGCTGTGCTACAGAGGGGGAAAAGGCTGGGTGGGGCACAGAGGAGGGTGGAGCAGGATTCAACGGGTGTGCATGTGTGTAAATTAGAAAAAATCGTTGGGAGTCAGGCTTTGTCAGTTAAATAACTCGACCGACAGAAAGTCAATAAAGGGTGCGGAGAAATGAGCATAAACAATGTTAGACTAAAAAGGATTATACACGGATGTTTCTGATATATAATCCATTAATTAGTTAGAAACAAACAACAAATGACATCTTGTAATTAAAAATGAAATTACTTCTCTGGCCTTGTAGGGACAAAAGCGGCATTAATCTCTCATTTCAGGACTTACTGTTGGACCTGGTGGCTACAGTTTGCACTCGTAAAGCTCACGATGAGCTGCAGCTTTTCGGATGCGTAGTCCACAAACTGGCGCTTCAAAGTTCGCTCCTTTGCTTTCGTGGTCCAGGTGAGTCTCTCGTACAGGTACAGCAACCCGTACAGCGAGGCGGACAGGGCGATCAGCCTCCAGCCGACTGTTCTATACACCTGAGAGAATAAATAACCAGAAGCTGGGTTTGTCTTAGCCTTAGAGAGAAAACGCCAGCTGTATTCACAGGTCATAAGTTGTCATGTTTTGGAAGTCCAAGCCCTTTACACCACAAATTTATAATCCATTTGTGACAATAACATCCTCATAAGTTGATTCTTTTGTTGACGAATTCTACAGCACAAGCAGTTGAAATGAAGAAGAGATAACATAACGCTCGATGTACAATCATCCTGGATGTTGACCTGAAAGAACAATTTTGAGGAAAAGGACATACCACTCCTCCAGCGATGATAACGCTCATTGAAGTACGGGAGGTGAGGGACGCCACGTTGTTTGCCACGGCTAACCATCAGGTCCTCCTGGGTCATGAGGGCTGTCTCGTTGTTGGGCGGCGTTATCCTCGAGGCGGGTCCCGAGGAGGGCGTACAGGCCGGGGGTAGCGCCGGTCGAGAAGCCTGACAAGAGATGACAATATTTCACACAAACGGCACACAAAACATAGCGAAGAAAGTTTTAATGTGAACGCCATTAACAGCTCTTGTACCTGGAGCTTCTGATCCATCAGTTTGAGTGCTCTCTGCGCGTTGACAGATCCCAGGAAGCGGTGGACTAACGCTGTCCAGCCCAACGAGAACTGAAACTCGATGTTCTCCTGGAAGTCGCTGCAAAGTGTGGCGCAGTTTAGGTCGTAACTCAGGTCAAACTTCCTGCTGGGCACCAGCATGTTGACTTGGCTCTGGACCACAGAGGGAAGCAGAGGGAGCATGCTCTCTGCAGAGAGAGAAATACAAGAGGGACAGGCAAATGTCAGCAAGCAGTTATGGGATCGTCTGTAATTTGTATTTTAAACGTGCACCAACGTGGAAATTGTTAAACTCTTTATGGGTCTATTCTTCAAAATGAGCACTTTTATTTATTTATTTATTTTTTATTGTGGCGGGGGGGGGGGCAGAAACATCACCACTATTTGATTTATCATTATTTGATTTGAATAGCTCTGCTTTTGTTCTCTCTCCTAATAAAAAAAACAAAAAAATAAAAATAAAAATAATCACACCACAATTTCATAACAGCACCTGAGTCCTTCTCATCAGAGGGCACGTTAAGCACCTTTCCAACATCACTGTCACCGAGCACAGCTTGCATGCGTGACTGACACAGTGACGCATTTGTGGCATAATGGGGCATGGGATGATGGCATTCAGCGTGGAGGATAAATATAGCAGGGCGCCGCAGACCATCGCCCAAATACCCAACAAGAATCGACTAAGTTTAGCAACACTCTGTAAATGATTGAGTGAAAAAAACAACAAAAACAACAATGCTGAGCTGAGGTCATTCTCTTTGAAAATATGGTTTCTACGTTGGCCTTTAAAGCAAAAGAGGAAATTCTATGTTTAGACAGCCAATCATTTATCAGGGTTAGCTTCCAATCTTCACTATTCTTCCACATGTTTTAAGCTTTTCTCCTTCATTAAAATATTCAACGCCACAATATATCCTCAGTGACCCTCTGTTTCGACCACGAAAAATCTTGCTGCTGTAGCAAACCAGTTGCAACTTCAGATCATTCACTGATTGGGACTATTTTACACTACTCTGTGTAATTTTAGAGAAACAGCACAGTTATGTCTGCAGTTTAAGTACCTATCATGTATCCCTGAGACGACTGGACAGAAGCGTAGACGGCGTCGGAGCAGCGGTAGGCCAGATTCTTGCCCATCCCCTCCTCCACATGCGCTAGCAGCTCCTGCCAACAGGAACAGCGGTCAGAGATCACATGGAAGGCAGTCAGTAAAACAAAGGAGACCAGAGTTGGCAGAGTTTGCCCAGGAAAGTTGTGATCACAGCGAAATAATCCGTGCCTCTACTTACAGACTTGTAGATCTTGAGGACATGTGGTGAAGGGTGGAAGTCAGCGTGGAACTCATCAACGATTACGTGGAGACGGCAGATCTCCTCTTCCATGGCGCAGGATACCTGGATGAAACACAACCAGAGGGATCAGTCATCAGTAGAGGAGCAGTCCTCTATCTTTAGATTTTGCTCCTGTCACCAAATGATGACGGGCATTTTTCACTGTTTTCTGACGAGACACCTGTCAAAAAAATAATCAATGTAATAAAATGAATCAATGATGAAAACATCTATTGGTGGCCTTAATTCAGAGTGTGCAGGTCTTCTGGAGTAGGTCAGGGCAAACAGGACATTCAATAGTTCTTCCACCGATTGTCGTCTGCATTACCTTAGTCGCCACTTCCTCACTGATGGCCTTGATCTTCTTCTTGATTTCGTCAATCAGCAAGTTGAGCTGATTCTTGACGAACTCCAGCCGGTCCATCTGATACTCTCTGTCCTCCAGTGCTGCCACTCTAAAGCCCCGCCCCACCAACAGGAGGTTAAGTCACAAATGAGAACTAGCAAAGGTTACACAGGTTGTTTTAGCATTAGTAGAATATTTGATAGAAATACACTGAAATATAATTATATACAATTATAGTACTTACTAAATCCATACCTCCATTATTTAACAAAAATCTCATTCATATTTATTTACTTAGAAGTTTCATAGATTACCTCTATACGCTCTTCATGACATTGATAAAAGGAGACAGTCAGTGTACATTTTGGTCTTACTTTTCAGAAACCGGTATTAAAGAACAAATGAAAAGGAAATCTGACCACCGATTATAGTTTGTGCATTTTAAAATGAAAATCAAATAACCAATGTTATTATTGTATGTTAACACCCATATCTGAAAGAATATGACCAAAAACATACAATGACCAAAGACTCACTCCTACAAAACAGAGTAGGAGAGGGCGGGGGGGGAGAACGGATGGCACAAAATACTCACCTTTTCTCTGCCGCATCGATGTTGATGGCGTCCATGATGCTCTTGACTTTTTCTGTGATCTGCTTGGCCCTGATAGTGTGCTGCTCAAACTTTGTTTTCACTGCTGACTGCGAGATACACTCCTGCGAGGCCATAACACACAAGTTACTGTGACAGCTATAGGGGGGCTGCTGCTGGACAGCATGCGTGAGTGCGCACACTACCAGGGACTTACAAGAGGACAAGATAGACACCTGCTACTGTAACATAAAGAGATGGAAAGAAATGGAAACACAGGTGTGAAAATGACAGCAGCAGTGTGTGTATCTTGCGTCCCAGAGCCCCAAGTATTGGAAAGTCACAGTAATGTGTTGGCGAAGCCTCAGCAAAATTATAAAAATACATCATATGAATACAATCACGAATGCAAACACAAAGAACACAAATGTAAAAGCAGGAATTTTGTTTCATTTTGGGATAAATTATATTATCGTGTTGTTCTCTGGCTACAGTTAAACTGGGTTGTAGTAATTTCAGCTCCTCTACTATAATTAGTTCATTCTATGGATTTCAGGTCTCACTGTTAGTGGCAGAGTCCGCCATTCACGTACTGGATCGCGTGCAACTCAGATGAATTTTATCTCATCAATAACAGGTTCACTAATAGCGTATCTGTAGCTGTTAGTGAAAACTGAATCTTGTCCACTGCCGCTGCTTCAAGTCAAAAGCTTTCGACAACGTGGGGTGGCTTTTACTGTGAAGCCGTAACAGGAAACAAGATAGCCGTTAATGAGAATTAATTTTTTTTTTTAAATGCATCTACCGTCACTTTCAGCATTTTTCAGATTCGTTAGTTTTAGGTCTGAAAGGCACTTTTGGAACACGGAGGAGCAGCCACAGTTTGCAGTAAAGGTGAAGAGCTGCACACCTCCAACTCGTCGGCCAACTTGACCGTGTCCGGCTGTTTGGTGGAAAGCTACTTGTATGGACTGAATTCTGAAATCAGGCTGCTCATGGCACGATGTAAAAAAAAAAAGAATTATTAACAGACTTCTTTCTTAAAACAACATGAGCTTGCTTGGCTGCACTGTAAACTCTCCTCTGCTGTATTACTGATAGCTGCTCAATGACTATTTGCTGCTCTGAGAATTATGAAAGTTATTATGATAATTTACTCCCAGTATGAACACAATTCAATTCCTGCTAGTTAAAATCAAAACATTTCGACAAAATGCAACAAAACACACAGACACAAACAAAACTCAACAATCTAATTGTTAAGCAAAAATCAACGTAGAAACGAACGCATGCCCTCGCCTTAGTGAATCTAGACTTCAGCATTGAAGACGCAGGTTGATGGAAAAGGCACAGTGATTGGTCCAAAAGGCCCTCGGGCCGCCAGCTTCACATTACATGGTTGGTGGCAAAAAAAACTAACCACTAAGCCAGGTTTGAGAAGTTGACTGCTCGGGTTAGGAGGACAAAGGACTTTGCTTGCTTCAATTTCTTTCACCATGCAATAATCTCAAACACACACTCTGACATGCACACACTTTCACCAGGCAACTGAATTTCTCAAATGCCAAAGACGTTTGTGTAACTGGAACAATAAAGTAAGCTCTGGTCCGCAGCCTGATAAAACAGGCACCGGCTGGATTTCTTGAATGCAAAACTAGCCTCGCTTTTTCGTGAACCTCCAGGATCTCCAGTTGTAACCAGCAGCAGCCAGATAATGTCAAGAAGATTTGCTTAGCTCTTTATGAAACACAAACCGCAGCGTTTACCAGCTTTATCAGCCTCCGTGTCCCCTGATTTCACCTCAGAGGTTTACCTGATCTAGTCACGTGTATGTCAAAATAATTTGAAACTTGATCGGACTGACACGCAGACACAGACACAAACCTCAAACCTCCTCTCAAAGCTCTGAAACTCCTTCAGTCTCTCCTGGAAGCCTTCAGCCAGGGCTCCACCTGTTGGATGAAATGATTATGACGTTATGATTGTTATTATTTTACAAATACACGCCTTGCACAGAGATCTTATCCTACATCAGGAGTGAAATACAAAAACACGTATTATAACTTTACTAAGCCTTTTTTATTAGTTAGGACAAGCAATAACACTGAACACCGTTTCTCTATCCTCCGCAAATACGGCATCATCAGCGAGAATGTCACGCCTCACCTGTTTCAGGCATGCCCTGTGCACGCTGCATGCGGGAATTGAGCACCTCTTTGGCGGAGACAAAGAAAATGTGGTTGGGTGCCTGATCGCGGTCCACAACCTTCAGCTCCTCTACCAGGAAGTTCACACAGCGGTCTGTGTGCTGCTTCCTCACCTGTAGAAAGAGGTGTTACATTCTTCGGGTGCATTTTTTTTCACTTCATTTTTTTCTTTTAATAGCTAAAAATAAGTTAATAAAAATACACTTTTCAAGGCAAATGGTAAAATTTGTTTTCGTTTTCAGTTAGACTAAATTATAAAAAAATATACTACCTGTTCTATATCTCGCATGAAGATTTACTTTTATATGAATTATATGAAAATTATGAGTTAAAAAACAATAAAATGTGAAGTCATAAGTTTGACTCACATCCTCCATGTACTCTGGTTCGTTTGCTGAGGCGTCCCAGCGGTTGTTGAGGATGAAGATGTTGGGCTTTGACAGACGTTCGTTCACTTTGTGGAAAAAGTGCTTTTCCTAGATAGAAATCAGCGAGAGTGGTGTTAAGGTTTGCTCAAACTGACATTTAATACCTCCCTTTCCTCTCCAGCAACCAATTTGTTATTTCCCAGAAAGCTGCCAAAAAAAGCACACGATAGCAAATATGTGCAATAAAATTGAAAGAACATCCAGTGTCTGGTTCTATCCAGGAACACTTCATGCTTTACTTTTAGTTCTGTTATTTCTCTTTTCACCAAGGCAGCAAAGTTGGCATTGTGGATAAAAATGTTCATAGATTGCAAACCCGGCCAGAATTCACTGACACATATTGACATATTTTTAGCACTTGATAATCTCACATTATTTACATAATGCCTGGGTTCATTTCCAGTGAATAGCCCAGAGGGGAATGCGTGTTTGCTCTCCCTTTAAGAGCTGCTGCTGCTGCTGGGGTTGAGGAGCTCTGTGATTGACTGTGTGTCCCGCTTCACATAGCATGAATGCCTGAGCTGAGAGAAACAAGAGTGGGGCCTCTGTGGCTGAATAAAAAAAACACAGGCACAGTCTCCACTCTGTAATCAGCTCAGCGTAGAAAACATCCACGCTGGCCCTTTTTGAACATGTAACACGTGGCTGACAGAACTGAAAACTTACTTTGCTTGCTGTTATCATGTGTTATTACAAGTTATGACATTTTGAAGTAGATTTTTTAAGTACTGCAAAGTTATTTTTACAGTCAAGCATATACGTTATCACAGCGTTGTGCAGACATGAGCTGCCTGAGGCTCATTACCGTGTTCATGAGCGTGGATTCGGAGTTGGCCACCAGCACGAAGACATCAGCATCCAGGCAAAACTTGTCAATCCAGCTGTCCAGTTCTGATGTGACATCTGTGCCTGGACTAGAGGGTGGAGGAGAGGTAAAAGATGTGTGAGTCCCACTGATGTATCAAACAGATATTTCCAAACTTGTTCAGAGTTTCCAGATGTGTTTAATGGATCCTGTTACCTGTCTACAAGCACCAGGTCGTCTCGAAGCAGAGCACACTTGGTCTTCGGCCAAAACACGCGGACGAGACAGCCGGCGTCCAGACTCTCATCCATGTGGAGAGCGTGAGCAAGCTGGTTTACAGTCTGCAGAAGAGAGTAAAGAAAATAACACCTACAGACACTGCAATAGCATTTACCATGCAAAGACAGATGAATTGCAACACAGAAGAAGACAACAGACGGCTACAAATGAAACTCATCAAGCTGCTTATTCCGTTGAACCAGTGGCAACTTCATTCAGTTCAGTGGGTTAAAGTTGGAGAGTCCAACATTGGGCTTTCATTTCAGACACCCGACACCACTGTGATTATGCTGCATACGCGTGTCTGCCAACATGGCTCAGGTTCAGGTAACATTTGCTTGTTTTAGGAAGTTAACATGAGCCAACAGCTAAGTGCAAACATCATCTTTCACTTTTTCTATGCCAAAATAACAGCTGACACGTGAAACGAGTTGACATGCGCATTTTTGTGGTTTTCTGTTATAAAAGCAAACACTCCTCATCTCTTGTTGTTTTTTTAAAATCCCCTTTTACTTTACTAATTACTGTTTACACTTCCTTCACCCTTTACACATCAATACTGCACACTTGAAATTTTTTGATGAAGAAAAATAAATTACTGCTGCACCTGTAGATGAATCAGTACTTTGGCTCTGTTATCAGAGGGAGTAATAAACCTTATCGGCTTGTGTCTTCAACCGTGCGACCCATTTGAGTACAACATTTCCACAACAAGGAAAACCTTCATCATCCCGCTATTTTCGCTGCGTCTGGATCAACAACAGTCAATCAAAACAGCGATGTGAAGAAATAGAACATGAACGGATTACCAGTGTGACTGGGTCACAGACTGACTGATGGTCTTATTAATGAACATTGCCAGATCCTGGTGTGTGTGTGTGTGTTTATGTAAAAGCATGTCCCCAGTTACTCTATGAAGTTCTCCATAGCTGAGAACAAGCTGCCCAAAGAGGTGCAAACCAAACATCCCCCTGCAAAATGAAACCCAATTACCTTAATGCTCTTCTCCTCATCAGAGCCCTCCGTCTTGAGGTAGGCCTTGTCATCATCGGTGCCCTCCACACTCAGGAAGCAATTAGTGGTGTGGCCAATCCCGCTGGGCAGCACACGGTCCCTCAGCATGGCGTTGACCACTGTGCTTTTACCATTACTCGTCCTGAAAAACAAAGAGAGCCGTCATTGGCTGATTGCGGAACCAAATCATTTGCACACACTTAATTACTCTAGATGTAAAGTCCCAAGATGTCATATCTTAATTTACAGTAACTGCTAATGCAACAGAAATTTGCAGCTCCGTGTGGACTTGTCAGACTGAGCAGATAATCTAGTTGAAATGATTTCAAAGTAAAGAGGTTCAAGAAGCTGCAGCAAAGCTCAAACCCTGCCGAATCAAGCGCGTGCAATCTCTCTGACATCCTATTGTGTTCTGGATTTCATTCACTTCAACACGGTTCACTTAACGCCAGCTTGAACTCAATTACGCAGAATGGGTTTTAACAACACGAATGAAGTGACCGACCAATGTCACTTCAAGGGTACTGGTCATAAAGTAAGATAAAAATAAAAGTGAAAGCAAAACCGCCCCCTGAGTAAGTCACATGTGGTTTCACGGCACACTGTGTTTATGTCAGCAGAGGATGCTCTTATGGGGGAGAAACAGTTTGAGAATGACTTTATCAGTCTTTAAAAATTAGTGAAAAGTCTGTGTCGGCGTCTTTACCTGCCAAAAAAGGCTACTTTCATGTGTCTGCGTGCCAGCACCTCCTTAATGATGGCAAGTTTGTCGGCGTACGCCTGAATCTCCAACTTTTGATCCTCACTCGCAATCTTCTCCAAAGCTTTGTTCCCACAGGTTTCTGTCCAAACACACACACACACACACACACACACACACACACACTTCATGAGCCAGAGACAGCTGACTGCAGATGACAAACATGATGTACTGACTGAACCCCTTGACAGCACAGCTTTTGGTTGGGTTATAAACTTGCATCGAAACACCTCACCTTCTACAAACTCTGAAGTCTCTTTCACGTAGTTGAGCAGTTGTTCAAACACATCGCTGATCTTCTTCTTGGCTACAACAAAGTGTTTGAGGGGGGAGAAGTCGCCCCGAGCCGAGTCTGTCCGTATGAGTGGAGGGGCTGCAGCCATGGTGTTCAGTCTGAGCAGGCAGAGGGGTCAAAGGGGGCAAACACGTTTAACAACAGCAGGGAGCACGGCGGTTATATAATGACTGTGCCCGGCACATCGTCGCTTTTAGGGAGGTTAGCGCACACGCTGACATGAACGCAGGTGAAATAAACAGTAGTTAGCTGAGTTAAGTTATCCAACTGTGAGTGAAGACCTAGAAGTTATCGGCGACGTCCTGTAACTTCGACACACGACACGAGGACAACAGATAGCGTCCCTATAAGGAGCGATAGATGCATTTATTTTAATAATTTATGACTAATATTTGATAATTTTGTGATAAACGAGCGGGCGCGTGCTCCCCAACATGCTAACTGATTAGGCTACGTTAGCTAACGCGACTAGCGCTAGCGCAGCTAGCACAGCGGCGTTATTTCCTCACCTCAGTCCTCACACAGCCAGTGTCCTCTTCTCATAACACAAACAATATTGATCCGCGGCGACAATCCAGACAATCCCTCTCCTCGCTGAAAGATTACTTGCTGTCAGCCCGGCTAACCTTCTGTTTGTATCCCGTAATGGCACCACTGTCAAGTTAGCAGCGTCGGGAGAACAGCTTCCGGAGTAAATTTCAAAATAAAAGCCCGGTTGGGCTGAGTTTGGTGTTGTAGTTATTTGAATATAGTTGATAAGAGTTTAGTTTAGTGTCTGCTGACTTGCATATGATTTACTTAGTTGTGGTAGTTATCTATACAGCTCAACTGATTTGCCCTTCTTCGTGGATTTGATTATACTATTATTTTCATGGTTGGTATTTCAGATGTCGCTGGTTTAGTAGTCCCCGAATTGTTAATAAAAAAGCAAAACACAGCAGGTTTTTCCCTGGTTCTAAACAGGAGGCAAAGATATAACATGTTTTAAGTTTACTAAATCTACTACAGGTCTTTATATTTGGTCTACACATACAGGAAATACCAACAACATTTAAAAAGGGAATTTATTCCTAATAAAGCTGCACAGTGGCAAACAATGCATAGCAAAAAGATGTTCTACAGACCAAAAGGTTTAAGCTGAAGCTCCAGCTTATTGCAATCTTTTTAAATACAAAATGTATTTATTATTAGTGTAATTATTTTACATTGATTAGACCTTATTAATGGCAGCATGTCATTTTTATAGCTGTTCATTATTATTATTATTATTTATTTATTTTTTCCTGTAGCTTTGAAACTGAATGTATCTAACTTCCTGTCCTGTTCAGATTTACTGTCGTCAGTTTGACGCAGCCCCTGACTGCACTTTAGGGCAGGGGGGCGGATACAGTGATAAAAAGGTGGATGGGCAGCAGCCAATCAACGGGCAAAGAATGAGATCTCCTTTATTGTAGCTGACATTGGTCCAGTTCATAGCACCAAGGGCGTATTTGATTACACATAGGACAGATTTACTGCATGGAAAACACTTCACTTCAGATCATCTGAATAATTCATATTAGTATAGTATTATATATGATAGGAAAATAAGAGAAGAAAGCAAAATGTGTTTCCTACAGTCTTTTTTTTCACTTGGAAAGGTTCTTAAACTTCTTAAACTCAAAGCTTGATATCTTATTTTCCAGGTCAGTATCACCAAACTGGTTCTCTGGTCTAATCATAATGTCCACCTAGTCTATCTACGGACAGTTAGTATGGTGCAAGAGCATCTTTTATCAAGTTAAATTAGAGAGCTTTGTTTGTTTTCTCTGTCTAGAGTTCATAAAAAAGAATTACATTCATGTGCAGAAACAACAGACACATCATAAGTTGCGTTAGGGAGTATATGGACATGCACGCAGGCTAGATCAGACAGCTTTTGAAATGAGACGCGTACGTGTTGCCTTTGAAAGCCCACAGTGATAACCCTTATTCAGAAGAGCAGCCTGTGAACGGGACAATGCCAGAGAGGAAACGCCTCTGTGTGTGTGTGTGTGTGTATATGTGTGTGCGTGACCTTAGCAACTGTGGCAAACTGTCATCAGTCAGAGCAGTGGACACTGAAAATACCTCCACCAGGACCTCCGGCGTCTGGTTCGGCTGTGGGATATCTGGCAACCTTTTTGTCACCTCAGAAACTTGGAATTGATCTATTTCTCTTTTCTTGGATTTTCTGTGGCTATGTGCAGATTTATGATGGAGAATTAAAATGGTGAGGAAGAAAAAGCTGCTGGTGTTTGAGTAAGTATCATTCACATATGCATTCGGGTTGATTGTTTGGGCTTGAATTCCTCTTAGAGCTTGTTCAAAATCATGTTCAAATGATGCTACAACGTGACAACAAGGGACTTTAAAGGTGTCTATTGCATTTAACTTGTATATCTTGTATGGCATTTCTACAGAATGTTTTGAATGTATAGTAACAGAAGATGTTTATAGAGTATAACTACATGATGTGACAAAAATTACACCGTGTACACAAGTTGTATTAGAGTTTAAATCTTAATGGCAGCCCAGCAGTGTTAATGGAGTTTTGGTTTGGTAAAATAATATGTGGCTTTTTTTCAGCTTGGCTTCAGCCCCATTCATTAATAATGAGATGGATATACTCATTGCCCTCCTGGGCAGATATAGATTTCATCTCATCCATGTGCATTTGATCCATCCTAAACTCTTCTCTCTTTAATTTCAAATGATTTTCATTATTATCGCAGGTGGACTGAGGCAGTTCACTTTTTAAAATCACTATGAAAGGTGATGTGAATTCACATTTTATGAATGATTTCTATTTCTATGTGAAATAACTCAGGCTCCAAACTATTTTTCTGTCAGCTTCCCCATTGTGTGGGTGCTATTGTGGCCGCACAGGTGACACAAGAGCCTGTGTGTTTATTGTCCGTGTGTGAGCTGGTGTGTATTGTCTGTGTGTGCATGTATAGACGGCCTTTACATTTACCATCCCATCTAGCATTCTCTTTGTCAGGGAATTTAGTTTTGACTCTTGTCTTAGCACAAAGTAAGTCAGAGAAAAGATATATGCATATACATAAAATATATATATCATTTCTCAGTTCTCATATTTGCATTCAGTGATCTGTCAGTGAGTTAAACATAGTCTTGTTGTTTTCTTTTCCTTTTAGAATTTGTGGAAGCATGATGTGGGATGGATAAACAACAACGAAACTCGACTGTAAGTTGACTTAAAGGCTGTTAGTATGACTGAAACAGTGTGAGTTTTTATGATGGGCAAATGTGGATATCTAATGATTAATTCTGCATAAATCTTCTGACCTCTAAAAAAGGGAAAAGTGTGTGAGTCTGTGTTTTTTTAAGAGTTTAATCATAGCTTTAGTTCCCCACCATTTCAACAAGTAACCCAGTGATTGTAGCTGTAGCAGCATGAAATCGTTTTAAAGAGTGCAACTTTTAACGTCCAAAATGTTAATTATTTCATCTAAACATTCTTATAAATGTCTTTTTTTTGTACATTACAAGACAAGATGTGCATGCTTTCATGAAAGCAATTAATATGTGAAATAGTAATATATTGTATCTGTATGTCTCTATGTGTGCAGATGGCCTCTAATGACCCTGACCCTACTCACCCCTCTGCTGACCCCCAGCCTGGTGACCTCATTGAGATCTTCAGACCGGCCTATCAGCACTGGGCTCTCTACCTGGGAGATGGTTACATCATCAACTTAACTCCTGTTGGTCAGTGGGAATATCAAAGTTTTTTTATTGAATCTTTTATTGAATCTGCACATTAAAATCACTGTTAAGAGAACTATAATTAATTAAATGAAACTCAATGAATTTTAAATCTAAGGTCACGTTTGACCTTAAGCACGATAATTAAGACAGCAGTGGACAGATCTAGATGAATTTGAAGAATCTTTCTGCAGCCTTCATACAGATGTGTAAAGCCACAACCTTCCCTCATAGAAACACACCTTACAAACACGCTCGTGGTTTGGCAGTGGTGAAAAATAACTAAGCTCAGGCCAGGTGCCTTTGTTTATCCCTTCCTTGTCTCCCTGTGTGTCTAGTCTGCACATCCACGATCTCTGACGAATAAACACCAAGTTGTCACAATTTTCTTTAGGAAAAAGTGTTTTGAATATAGCATAGTACTTTCCCTCTAAATTTCTGTAAAGGGTCTGAATATTTCTGTCACCAATTTCGGTTTGGTTTAAAAAAGCCTGTTGAAAACTTGGGTATCATTTTATAACGTGAAGAATTTGTGACTGAATGAGCAACAATCGAAGCTGAAGTTTAAAAAAAATCCTTAGTTAGAACTTCAATAACTCAGCAGTCAGCCCAACAACTGTTCGTGTTCTGAATATAACGCAATCTGATTGTTGCATTGAAAATTCATTTTGGTTATAGGACTTGTGGCTGTGTTAGAAATGCATGACTAATGAAGTCTTTGCCCCAGCTGGTTTAACTGGTTTGTTATTTTTAAGGCAGTAACACTGGTCCAGTTATGGTGAGATGACACATGATTTAGTTTCTTGTTGTCTCAGAGGCAGTCTGCAGAGGACGGAGGATAATAAATCTCTGTAAAAGTGGTTTAAGTGGGCAGGTTTCAAAATGAGGTTCTGTTTTATTATACATCTCCACATAACTGTCTTTCCTAAAACTACAAGATCCAAGAAGCAATGATTCACTCCTCTTCTTCTGTAGATGAGAGCCCGGCAGCTGCCATGTCCAGTGTGAAGTCCGTCTTCAGCCGGAAGGCAGTGGTGCGCATGCAGCTGCTAAAGGAGGTGGTGGGAAGCGACTCGTACCGTGTGAACAACAAGTATGACCACAATCACACACCCCTACCCATCGGTGAAATCATCCAGCGAGCGCAAGTCCTCATTGGCCAGGAGGTGTCTTATGACCTGCTGGGGAGCAACTGCGAGCACTTTGTGACCCTTCTGCGCTACGGGGAGGGGGTGTCCGAGCAGGTCTCTCACTCTGTTTATTTGGTTTCCGTCTCATGTGTCATCAGGGCAACATATTAACCATTCACTCAACACACTACAGACAGCGATGGATCTCAAATGCCAGATGAGAAAGTCTATATGGCACATTAAAGTAAACCTTGGGTATAAATCTAGACTGTTGGATGCATGCATTTGATTGTCATCGTGTGGCTGATTAACGTGGTTGACTCTGCACACTACCCAATTGTTTAATGTAAAAATAGTGTACTGAACTCATAACTTAAACATGGACATTGTCCTTTTTGCTCACATTACATTGATTCTGGTGTAAGGTATGTTCTCTTTTTCAGGACATGATGGAGTTAAACTGTAAAGAGACACATTTTTTTCTTTTACCTGGAGTTGGTTCAATATAATATTTTAGAAAAAAAATAGATAAACTATAATTCACCTAAATCCAGCCGTGGGTCCTGGCTGGGTTCTGTCTTGGCTGGTTGGATTTAGGCAGAGGAGTGGATGAGTTTAAAGTGATATTCCACTGAACAGCTAGTTTTCAGAACATCTATATGAAAATGGTGTTCTTCTCAAGCTTTAATAGATGCATGTTTCGGGTTTTTGATATTCATAGCTGTTTATGAGTTGATGAACTATACGGTAACGCATTTTGTCTTTAATAATAAGAGTTATGCTGAACTAAACAAGTTCTCTGTGCTTTGTTCTGACCTCTCCCGTTCCTTCTTGGTAATCCCAATCCCGCCTCCTCTTGTCCTCCCTGTCTCCACAGGCTACA
Organism: Nibea albiflora; assembly: GCA_014281875.1. Lineage (NCBI taxonomy): Eukaryota > Metazoa > Chordata > Actinopteri > Sciaenidae > Nibea > Nibea albiflora. The sequence goes on along the minus strand of CM024792.1, from coordinate 13,283,534 downwards.
CGGGCCATTGGGGCCATCAGTTTGGTGACGGCAGCAGCCAGTGCCTTCTCTGTCTTGGGACTCATCAACACACGATCCAGAAACAGGCCTTTTTGACAGCTGTGTTCTTCACTGGAGGGTGTTGTCTCTCAACATTCACACAGCTGTGATTTCAAATAAATAAATAAAGCATTCATAAAAAATAATAAAAAAAAAGACTTTTGTTAGTTGTTTGGTACCCTCATAAAGTTTTCACCATGTGCTTTCAATGAGCGTTTGTGGTCAAATTTAAGAAGATCCAATGATGCAAAAACATGACAAAGTATATAAACTAAAATGAATATAAGTAATTACAATGCATGGCCCACGTAAATATGTGAAAACACACATTGTTTCTCGTAATCTTTCGTGGTATTTAGTCATGCAGTGGTTTCGTTTGTTAAGGTTTTGAAATATGCGTCTGCAGCTTCTGCTGACAAAGTTTTCATGGGGACTGTTTCTCCTGTAGAAAGTAGATCTGATGGAAACTAAATGTAATTTATATTGATGCCAGGAGTTTGCAAAGCACACCACCACCCCACAAGCCCCCCATGCCACGCCCCCCTTGGGGCCCCTGGACCCATGGGCCTCGGCATGTTTTTTTAGTGCTTTACTGTTTTGCATGAACCAGTCATTTAGCACTGTCTGCAGTGTTTTATTTAATGTTGGGTAGCTTAAACTAATGAAATGAATCACATTTTATGGCTTCACATGTTTAGCATGTGAGAACGCGATCAGAGAAGTGCCACTCTAGGACTAAAAAGTACATTTACCTCTAGAAAGTTGCAGGATTAAAGTAGAAAAAAATAAATTACTCAAATGGATATCCAATATCTCAAAACTGTTCGTTATAACAACACTTAATAAATGTACTAAGGGACTTTTTACCGCTTCAATATGAGTGTAGTGTAGTGTTTTTCGACAGTAGGTGGCAGAGGCGTGCGGTCAACACCGCAAACACATCAGCAGAGGAAGAAATACGTGCGGCGTGACGTTGAATATCTGCGACGGGACATCCGCACGTGTTGTTTTCATGGACGTCTGAGCGCTTTAAGTCCCGACAGAGTTTGATATTTGATTGTGTCAGAGTACAGGTTAAAACCACAGCGACAACTATGGGGAAGAAACTCAAAGTCGGAAAGACCAGAAAAGATAAATTCTACCATCTGGCCAAAGAAACAGGTAGAGTTAAGCTCCTGTGAAATATCAGACTGTGTGCATGGAGGCATGGAGACTCTAAAAGAAGCTCGCTGGGTCTGGATTGTGTCAAATGTCTGATGACGTCTTGTCTCTTTCAGGTTATCGGTCTCGTTCATCCTTCAAACTCATCCAGCTCAACCGTAAATTCCAGTTTCTGCAGAAAGCCAGAGCTCTGGTCGACCTGTGCGCTGCTCCGGGTGGATGGTGAGCTGCCCGTCAATGATCGGGTCATAATTACACGTCGAGGGTTGAAAGCTGGGGGTGCGCAAACTGTAATCCACAAGAGGGCCACAAATTAAATCTGATTTTAGGACCACTTTGTCAGAAAGCTGTGTAGGATTTTTCCTACATTTGTTAAAAGTCCTTTAGTGATTTTGTTGGTGGAAGTTGGTTCTTTTAGGTGTTGGGACTCCTATTTCTTGCCTACTTGCCTATGATTGATTTTTGAAAAAAACCCAAAACATGTTAAAGTATTGGAAATAACTGCAAAATAAATATAAAGCTGCCCTAGAAAGTGGTCAGTAAGAAATCAGTCAATCTTTGATCAGATAGATGATGAATGGATTGGCTGATGACCATTCAAATGCATTTACCCTGCCTTCATTATACATACAGTACATTACACATTAACATACTTTTGTATTTTTGGAAAATATTTCATCATCCTGGGCGGACTGCAAACACCTTTTACTGAATGAACGCCATGCGGCCAGACCTTGGAGTTATGTTCACTGTACCTGAGTGAAAGTAGCACGATGAATAAACTTATGATTCTCCTCACAGGCTGCAGGTGGCTTCCAAGTTTATGCCTGTATCAAGTCTCATTATTGGTGAGTGTCATCTCATCAAACTGATCCGATAATAAATTATACAATAGACTTTTTTTTTGTTTTTCAAATTGCTGTTTTTTGTTTTTTTTTTTAAAAAACGTGTGTCCTCCTGTCAGGTGTTGACCTGGTGCCCATCAAGCCGATCCCTAATGTGGTGGCGCTGCAAGAAGACATCACCACTGAGAAATGCAGACAGGTGAGGCACAGGGTGACACACGCCAGCGCCCTGGCTGCGCTGCTGCACACGCTGACGCATACGGAATAACTATTTTCACATCCATGCAAGAGCCCTGATTTCGTTCATCATTCCTAAAATGGGTTAGTTAAAGGAGTTACCGTCTGTCCCGTTTGCAGGCTTTACGAAAGGAGCTACAGACCTGGAAGGTCGATGTTGTGTTAAATGACGGAGCTCCAAATGTGGGAGCCAACTGGCAGTATGATGCCTTTTCACAAGGTAGGTGCCACTAACATTTTCAAGATATTAGACTGAAGTTTAAAACACACACAGTCAGCATGGTACAGTTCCCCCATTTGTACGGTAAGTGTCTCACTTTGTGTTCCCTTCTTCACCCCCAGCTCATTTGACGCTCATGGCTCTGAAGCTGGCCTGTGAGTTTCTGACCAAAGGTGGCACCTTCGTCACCAAGGTCTTCCGCTCCAAAGACTACCAGCCACTGCTCTGGATCTTCCAGCAGTTCTTCAAGAAGGTGCAGGCCACCAAGCCACAGGCGTCTAGGAATGAGTCCGCTGAAATCTTTGTCATCTGTCAGGGTCAGTGGCAGCTACAGGCGATAGTTTTTCGTTTCTTGGCCACTTCTGCAGATCATATCTGAACCTAATTTCTTTGTCCCTCACCAGGTTTTGTTGCCCCGGACAAAATCGACAGTAAGTTCTTTGACCCCAAACACGCGTTCAAGGAGGTGGAGGTGCAGGTCAAAACTGTGAGGGAGCTGATTCCTGTCAAGAAACCAAAGGTAGGTACACTGCATGGGATGATGGTGTGCTAGCTGAGCAGGGGAACAGATTCAAGTTAACCATTTACTCGACCCACCTGTAATTACCCGAGTGACTGTTTTTACACATGATTTTCAGGTATTATTGAAAATATTATCACCTGCATGACTGACCAAACCACTGCTCCTCCGTTTCAGGCCGAGGGATACAAGGATGGTGATCTGACTCTTTACCACAGTTTCACAGTAACAGCCTTCCTGAAAGCCGATAACGCTATAGACTTCCTGGGCAACGCCAGTGAGGTGAGATCTTGGAAATTCTGTTAGATATATATGGTGAATCATCCTGGACCCGACTATTTGACAGTCCATAATTCAAATATTTAACAAAGGAACCCTTCCTGTGATCATTCTTACTCTCTCCATTCAGATCTCCTTCGACAACGCAGACCTGGAGTCTCACCCGGCCACCACACCGGAGATAAAGGAGTGCTGTCGTGACATCAAAGTATTGGGTCGCAAAGAGCTCCGGTAAATCATCTCCTTCACTTACTCCTGCTGTTGAGTAAATCACTGTAATAATAATGATAATGATAATGTTATACACACTTCTTTCCTCCATCCTCATCAGCTTGCTGCTGAACTGGAGGACCAAACTGAGGAAATATCTGGTCAAAAAACTGAAGACGGAGGCCAAACAGCTTGACGAGGAGATCAAGTAAAGTTTCTACCCTAACAGCTTTTTAAAAAAAAAAAACATTTTAAGCTACAATATTTCTCTATTGTTGGCAGAAAGCTGATAACGAGAATCCCTTTTGCTTGTCAGGTTAAGTTCAGATGAAGAGGCCGAATCAGATGGAGAACCAGAAGAACAGAAAGATGAGCAGGAGGATGAGGAGGACGATGAGAATGAGGAGGAAGAAGAAATGGAGAAGAAACTGGCAGAACTGAAAGCTGAGGAAGTTTCTGAGCTCAAACGGTACAACAGATTTACCTTTTCTTTCCATTCATCATCATATGTTTCTGTAATATTCCAAATATGGAAATTGAACAGTGCCATTTCCGTGTCTAAACAGTAAGTTGTAAGACCCCATGAACGGGGCTGTGAAGTATCGGCACTGCTGATTAGCTCACAGCTGCCGTTGGTGCTGCAGAAGCACTTTGCCTCTTGCCACCTTGTCATCCTGGCTCCCTCAACGGAACTTGCTATACACGGTTGTATAACTGTCGTGCTCCAACAGGAAGAAGAGGAAGCTGCTGAAGGAGCGGAGGAAGCAGAGGGAAAGGGTGGAGCTGAAGATGGACCTGCCTGGCTGCTCCATTGCAGATGCTGGCGATTCATCCATGTTCTCCCTCAGCACCATCAATAAGCAAAAGGTGAAGACCAGACGAACACACAAAATGGACTGGATGGGTTCAATCTTTAAAACTCTGTTTACACTGACATCACTTTGCAGTTTTGATGCAGATATTATCAGGTGCCAATGCTAATGTTGGCATTCACCTCTCTCCAACAGTTGCTGGTTGATATATCCAAGGGGGACATGCAGGCAGCAGACGCCCTGGCTGAAGGAGATGACGACCTCCACCTGTCTGAGGAAGAGGATGATGAGGCGGACAAAATGTCCCTGGCATCTGATTTAGATGACGAGGACTTGGAGGAGGTGGAGCAGAGACAGAAAGAGCTGGAGAAGAAAGCACCAAAGAAGTAAGTGGCCATTCAGACAAAGAACAGAAAACAACGACCCCGCACATAAAAAAACTAGTTAGTGTCTTATTATTTTGTTTTTGATTGTCTGCTTATTCATGTCTGCGTTTCCCAGAGTAAAGTTTACTGTGGAGGAGGAGGAGGAGGAGGATGAAGAGCAGGGAAGTGGCCTCCTGGTGGAACTAGAGGGAAAGGATGAGAAGAAGGAACGAGAGGCCAACCTGTGGTTCAGCAAGGTACAGTTTGTCGTATGACGTTCGGGTTGACAGTTACACAAACATCACTGAGCCTCTCCTCACGGCTTACATGCGTGACCTCTGAGCTGTGAGCCTGCTGTCATCTTTTCTCTTTAGGGCATCTTCTCTGAGATTGACCTGGACGGAGACGCTGAGAGTGAGCTCCAACAGTCCGAGTGGCTTCAGAATAAACAAAAAGGTAGCAGTCTCACCTGTTTCTCATTCATTAAGTCACACGTTTATAAAATAGACTTCAATTGTTCTAGTGCAAACTAGTGCAAAATATCACTTTCAGAACGAACGCCACGATCAAATAATAACAAATTTGTATCTTTCATAGAAAAAGGCAAGAAGAGGAAGGCTGAAGAGGAGGAGGAGGAGGAGGAGGATGTAGCTGCTGCCCCTGCCCCTCCAACAGAGGAAAAAATGGCGGAACCTTCACAGGAAGCTGCAGAGGAGAGCGACAGCGACTCAGATGACAGCAGCGACGACGAGAAGTAAAACCTCATTTACTGCTCAAAATATTAAATGACGACTCTAGTTGGATTCATATTTTTGGCTGGATATATATGCATAAATATTCACTGAGTATTTTGCTGCTTGTTTCAGGGAGATTACCAAGATGAAGCATGCCAACGGGGCTGCTGGGATGCCAGGAATGGCTGATGACGATGACTTCCAGGTTGTTCCTGTAGAAAGCACCAGTGAGTATGAGAAACACTTCAGGTTTTTAGCTGATCTCTAACTTACATAGATCTGTATTTAAGTAAAAGTGTTTCAGCCTCCATAAATTCATGGATGTTTGTTGCTTCTGTGCTCCTCAGGTAAGAAAGCCAGGATCCTGGATGCAGAAGGCCTGGCCCTGGGCTGTCAGATCGCTACGTCTAAGAAAAGAGCCAGGGACCTGGTGGACAGCTCCTTCCACAGGTGTGTGTGTTCGTTCCCAATAGTCTCGGAAAGCTCACAGTAATTAGAGTATGTATTGATCCTGCTAACACTTATTAGCAGTGTTGTCCAAAACTGAACACGGGCACCGCTGTTTCCCATCACGTCATGTCATATTCTCCTCCCTGCAGGTTTGCTAGCTCTGAGGAGCAGTGGGAGGTGCCGGAGTGGTTCTTGGACGATGAACGGAAACACCGGAAGAAGCCGGTGCCAGTCACCAGAGAGATGGTGGAGGAGTACAAACAGAAATGGAAGGAGATCGATGCCCGGCCCATCAAGCGAGTTGCAGAGGCCAAGGCCAGGAAGAAGAGGAGGGTAAGATCAGGGACCAATGCAATGCTGCATGTGACACCAAGAGCTGATCGGACATCAACTGGGTTACAATGCAATTCCTGCTTCTGTGCTAAGAACATGAACAAAAACCTGTTTTAGTTGAAGGAACCTGTAAATCAGGCAGTGTTTCTGTATGTGTCTTATTGTTAGTTTCTCTGTGATGTTTCCAGATGCTGAAGAAGATGGAGCAGGCTAAGAAGAAAGCAGAGGCAGTCTGTCAACACAGTGGACATCTCTGAGAGGGAGAAGATGGCTCAGCTGAAGAGGTATGGCGTCACACCTGTAGCTTCATACCTGCTCATTTTTAGCAACAATATATGTCTAATTTTGTCTTGTCTCTCTACCCTCTGTCAGTATCTACAAGAAAGCAGGCATAGGGAAGGAGAAGAGAGAAGTAACATACGTTGTGAGCAAAAAAGGGGCCGGCAAGAAGGTGAGACGTCCTGCTGGCGTTAAGGGAGCCTTCAAAGTGGTGGACAGCCGCATGAAGAAAGACATGCGGGGAATGCAGAGGAAAGAACAACGTGCTAAAGGGGGCAAAGGGAAAGGCGGTAAAGGAAAAGGTGGGCCGTCAAAAGGTGGCAAAGGAGGGGTGAAGACTGGTAAAGGGCGAAAAGGAAGATAAATTTGAACTGATGTCGCCTCCTGCCTTTCTTACTGTTAAACACTGCCTGGTCTCATGTTGGAGCCAGGTGAGCATTTATGGAGCTTTGTGAGCTGAGATTCCTGTTACGGCTTGAGCTCCTTTATCATGAACAGAGTCCAAAATGAACACGAATGCCCACATTAGCGACCTTTGCTGAAGTCCTTGATATGTTCTGTGGGTATTTAAATGCCAGTACTCTGTGCACGTCTTTCTCAAGATGCTGATTATTTGCCTTGAAACTCTGCGAAACAGAGTGGAGTCACTGAACAGCTGAACTGTAAAATCAAGATAAACATAATAATATTGTGGTCTCCAGAAATGTTGGTATTAATATTGTAAATATTATATACACATCTTTGCAATAAATGTTTTTGTTTAAATGGGTTGTTGAATCATTCATTTGCTTTTTGTTATTTTTTTGTTTGCTGTTTTTTTTTTTTCTTGGAAACTTTTGTCTGGAAAAGAGAATGGACACAATGCTACACAATACCTTCATGTAGTAAATACAAGCAGACGTGGGTATAAAGGCTATTTACATTGTGATGTAATGTAGTGATGGCACATATATTTAGATTTAGTTAAAACTCTTTATTTTACTTGACTATTTCCATTGTCTGCTATTTCTTCATCTTCATATAGTAGTTTCTTTGCATATGAATATTTTTATATACAAAACATGGTGAGCTAATAAAGTCATATCAGCTTCTACACCATTAAAATGACAGTTACACTGTGATGAAGTAAAAAAATATAACCGTATGATAAACACTGGATGGCTTAGTTTTCCTTTACTAATTTTACAAATACGTTACTTTTTATACATTTAAATACATTTGTATTGAACCTCTGTACCTTTATACTGTAGTAATATATAAGCAATATTTAAATGCCTATTGTAATTATAATTTTAATTGTATTAATATGATGACAGTTTTTTGTAACAGATGAAAACAGAAGCCGGTAAAAGTTACATTTAGGTAAAGCAGCGCTGCTGGTTAATGCGCTTTCTCTGTAAACTCCATTTCCCATGAGACTTTGCGAAAACATAAATTGGGTCAAAGGGTTGTATCGTAAAGGGTGCAGGAAGTGTCGTAACAATTATTGTTGTTATGCCAAGCAAGGGAGGCAGAAACCTGTAATATTCAGCCTGCGTGTCGGAGCATTCACCTGTAAAAGTATCTACAAGGCCAACTTTGAGCCGGCAGGTCTGAAATAATAGCAGCAACCGTAGTCTAACGTTTATTAGCATTAGCTTTAGCTCGCTCTCTGCGCTTGCTTTCACTTTAACTCTGTCAACACCGGACTGTTAGCTGGGGAAAGTGCCCCCCTCTCGGTGCCAGGATGATCCTGCTTGTCCTGGTATGCAGCCTGTCACTGGCTACCACGGGACAGGCGGTAGAAGACGACTGGATAGACCCTTACGACATGCTCAACTACGATGCAACCACCAAAACAATGAAGAAACCTGCAGAGGTTGGGTGATGTGAAATATCTTGCATGGACCTAATTACATTTTTATAACGTTGACATTTCTCTGAAAATCCATGTATATAATGTGTGTGTGTGTGTGTGTGTGTGTGTCTTTATAGTCCGAAAACTATCCCAATGTGCCAACCAAAAGAAGAGAGTACAGTCAGACTGAGCAGACCCAGTGTGACAAACAAGTAGCGGATCTACAGAAACAGGTCATACACTCTCTAACGGGCTGTCTTCTTAATTTCCTCTAATAGTTAGCAGTTAGCTGTCTGACCTGTCCCTGACTACTTCTATTTATACCCTAACCTGAGCTTTACCTTATCCTGCCAGCTTTAGCAACAAAATCATATTTAGAGAAGTGAAAACAGAACTTGTGAGAAGTAGGAACTCACGTACACATCATATGTTTTAAGACATTTGAAACACAGTATAAAACTTTTATTTTTTTAGCCTGGCTACACCTGGCTTTGTTACCCTATGAGCCCTCTGTGTAATTTGCTGATAGGGTCTCAAAATATAAATGATGTATGGTATCATTGTATGTTTGTCTGCGCACAGAAATCTAGTCTGATGACTGCTTATGGGTTAATCAGCTAAAGAAAGAAAATGTGAAAAACACAAAGACGGTTTTAAAAATGAAAGGTTGTTACCACAAACAAAAGGCTTGAGACATCACTGTTCCTTCAACCAGATACTAACGTTAAGTTAAAATCCTCTTGAGAACCAGCGTCTGCCGACGCCAAGCATCACAAGTATTGCTCTTCTCTTTCATTCAGGTTGAAGAACAAAAGAACAAGATAAAGCTCATGTCACAGCAGCCTACATGCACTCCAGTGTTCAAGCGATTTCTTAAAAGAGTCCTGAACGAAATGGAGAGAGTTGGTATGGTACGTAGCTACTGTATCTGGCTTTGAATGCGTCTTTGCTGATCTAAGACACGAACATTTCCTGCAGTCGTCCTGTGGCCTACTTTTAATGAATGTGCTGTATCTGTTTTAAATGCGGTATCTCTGTTTCGGACTCTAGATGGAGCACTTCAGCGCGATACAATAGAACATGGAGCACTGCCATTTTAACACGCATCCCCTTTTCTCTCCAGCCAGGTGACTCCTCGGACCTCTTCTATGATGCCAAAGTCAAGCTGTCCAAACACACCGTGTCGGAGATTAAGGCATTTCTTGAGGGTCAAGACAGCTTGCGACCAGGGGCTCTGGACAACGCTGTCAGTCAGATACTGGTGGAACTCAGACCACATAACTACGAGGCCTGGAAGTGGCGTTTTGAAGACTCCTTTGGCGTGGAGCTTGACACAGTATTAAAAGTAAGCTCGTTCGTTTCTTTGATGCCTTTGCTTATGGGTCAGTGTTGCCCACAGGATTTTGTGGTGAACCTCGCACCCTGTAGTGGTGTCCATGGGAAGATTTCGTACGTTTTAACGTGCACTTTGAGAGCAAAATTAAAGTCTGACTAAAACTGAAACTAACACATTAACTTTCTCTCAGCCCTCCGACACACAGGCAAACAAAACCTAATCGGGAAGCAGTGTATTGCATTACCACGACACATTAAATAAATAAAGGATGCTTCCAAAAAAAGGTCAGAGTAAGTTGAGGGAAATGATTACTGCTCTGCTGCTGCATGTATATGTGTAAAGTGTTTTGTTTGTATGTAACCTGATTTCTCTGAGTAACCTGTAAATATAATGAAAATCAAGCCTCTTTTTTTACTAGTTAGGGGCCAACAAATCTGCGCTCTTATCGTCTGTTGTATGGCATGTCCAGAGACCAAAAAAAAAGTGAGAGATGACAAGTTGTCAGAGTTGCAAAAGTGTTTTCCCTGTGTTGAATGTAGCTTTTAAACAGTCACAATCTCTGTTCTCTCTATCCAGATGGGGCTGTCTGTTCTCATCATAGTGGCCATCATATGCACTCAGCTGTGGTCAACGGTGTCCTGGTTCATACAGTTCAGTAGACTGTTTGCTGTCTGCTTCTTCATCAGCATTATCTGGAACTGGTTTTATCTGTACAAGGTGAAGAAGAGCTCTTTCAGCTCCCATGTTCTTCTTCTGCTGTTGCTAAATATGCATTTCTTTTTTATTTTTGTTGAAAGATGAGTTTATATGTTGCTTTTTTTTTTTCAGATTGCCTTTGCCGATCACCTGAACAAGATGGCAAAGATGGACGGCATCAATGAAAAATGCACTGGACTACAGAAAATTAACTGGGTGGATAGCTTGAAAGGTGAGCCGGTTACAGGTTTGAACGTATATTACATATAGTTAACACTCCTGTAAAATAGCTGCACCAAATGTCAACAGAAGCCCTTTTCAGCTCTGTTGGGCGGATGTCAGCTCAGAAAGCAAGCCAATTTCCTTTACTCATAATCAGATACTCCCTGCGAGAACTGATCTTTTGACCACGTGGGTGCAGTAGAAACAAATTGTGAACACAAGACTGGCACAACAATTCCTTATTTACACATCCAGCAGTTATTGAGCAACATTGATATTTATTTGGAGTTGTGGAAGTCTGATAGCTCTTTTCTGGTCTTCACTGACTCCTGAGGGAAATATCTGGCTCTTGAGCTGGTAAATGGTCCTCTATGTTCAACAGCTGGTCTCTGCCTTTGCCATTAAAAACAGTAAAGACGTTGACCAGACATGTAAACAATAAGCTGAAACTCACCGTAAAGCTGAGTAGAGCTCTGAATTCAGGTGATAATTCTCTGACACGCTGTCATTAAAATATTAATTAAAGCGGCTTTGATCGTTCTGTTTGTTTAACAAATTCAAAATAAAATAAACTGGAGATACTCGTTTTTTGCTACATGATGATGATGTCAGTACTTCAGGTTAAACTCTATTATTATGGGTTTGCACCATGAGAAGATGTAGCTCTATTACTGACAGTGATATTTTGGAGAAAGACTATAGTTTCCACTGAACTCATTCTTTTGAGTTTGTTCTTAGCTGCCTCTACTGTCTGGTTGTTTTGCTAGAGGTTTTCAGAAGCACCTTGACTCTTCAAGATGACCCTTGTAAGAAATACTACGAGCTCATCATGGTCAACCCGATTCTGCTGGTACCGCCTATCAAGGTAGGTCAATATGACGGCGTCTGTGTGAGTGCCTGTACAGGCAACGTGACAGAATAAATAATCTAAAAACCCAAAGTGCCATTTTTGTTTTATTTCCCAGTTTTTAGGCATTTTTTTTTTGATGAAATTGAATGAATCATTTCACTGTATAATAAAAAGTCAGTTACAAGCTAGACATCTCCTCTCTGTTTAGGCAATCTCGGTTACCTTCACAACCATGATCACAGAGCCCCTGAAGCACGTTGGCCAGGGGATCAGTGAGTTTCTTCGAGCTCTCCTCCAAGATCTTCCTATCACCCTGCAGATCCCAGTTCTACTAACTATCATGCTGTGCATTATGGTAAAGATTCTTAAACACTCATATCAAATAAATGAACTCGGAGGATGTTTTTCTATATGTGCATGTTTACTCTTCCACAGGTGTGCATGTATGGGAGTGTGCAGGCGTCCTTTCAGTATGGCATCCTTGCACCTTTCCGCCGCCCTCGAAGAGAACCACCTCCTGAGCAGCTACAGCAGCCGCAGCAACGCCCCCAGCGGATCGAGTACCCTGACCGCTTAGCAGGAGGGGACGCACCACAACATGCCCCAAGGCGCCGAGACGATGATGCTAGGCTACACAGGAACCAAGTTCGTCAGAGGCGGCCCGACAGACCCAGGAACCAGCCAAACAAGGTGGTTGTGGAGACACTACGGACTGCCCACCCTGCTTACAGTGAAGACGAGACGGATGCTGCGCATCGTGAGGAAGAGCAGAATGTCTCTGCTGAGTCCGATTCAGAAAACCAGCGGGACATGCAGGAGGAGCCAGCAGGAGCGGCTGCTAGCAGTGTCGATGCTAATAAAACCAAATCAGAACCTAAACCCCCTGAATCAGATCCAGCTGAATCAAACTCCACGGATGTTCGCACAGACTTTTCTAGAGATGGACGCCGCACAGATGGTGCAGCAGGTGATCCTCAGCCAGCAGAGAGACAGCTTTCACAAACTAATATTCAGGTGAGTTCTCTTTAAAAAAAACAGGAAATTGATCTCACTAATATGAAACTGCTTCATAACTGTGATCAAACCTTTAAAGTACCTTGCCTGTTGTGCTTTGATGCTTCAGCATGGCACATGCGCTAATGGACTGATGAGTATTCACATGCAACATAAATTGGTAAATAAGTATTTAATAACTTGTTTGATTTGTGTTTTGATGAGAGCTGTTTGGTTTTTGTCTTGTGCTTGCAAGTGTGTTTAGCCAGCACCCTGAAGATCGGTGTTATAGCTTTATATGCATGCCATATGCATGTACGTGTATTGTATGTATAGGTTAGTGTTTGTGCAGCAATAAAGAGGTTGAATTTCACTGCATATAAGTGAATTTAGTTAAAATAAATAGCCATTTAAGGGCTTTGCAAGATATTTTAAGGATTCAAGCCAGTAATATGTTTATTTCCATCCTAGTGTATAGTGATTTATTGGTTGAAACATCTCTAAATCAAATATCTTACACTTGATGGTTGAGTGTAAGAATTATGGAAGCCGTCATGCATTCATACAATTTATTTCCCTTGTTTTCTCGTGATAATGACTTTATTTCATATATTTTCTCAAGTTATTTATGTCATTATGTCAAAAATAACAAATGTTGTTATCCCAAGATAACAGGATAATTTCTAGAGATCTGAAGATTGTTTTCCTGAGGTGATAGCATAATAAATTAGAGATCTCGAGAAAAACAAAAGGATAGTCTATTCACGATGTTTCCTGCAATGACTGAATTTATCTCGGGGTATTTCGACATAATGACATAAACAAGTTGAGAAAACAAATGAAATGAACTCGTTATCACAAGAAAAATGGGAAATAAAATGTCTGAACGTACGGCCGCTTGAATGCATCATTTCCTGCTGCATGGCATTTTGATTCAGGCGTGTGTAATATGTTTCTGATGTTATCCCCCTCACTGCAGGACCCTCCAGCACCGGCAGACGACAGGACTCCCCCTCTCTCGCTGTCATCAGTTGAAACTGTCGGTATTTCCGTCCAGGAGACATCTCCACTGACAGCAGAGTAGACGGCGGCATCCACACCGGTCAAAGCAAGAAGACTGTCCGTGTCAGTGTTTGGTGCTGCAGACACTGTCTGATTGTTCATGTTAACCAGCTAACTTTATCGAGCTGCTGTACACGTGCCTTTCCCTTAGCAGGAGGCACAAATACGTTACGGTGAATCTCCTCATCATTTCATGATGATGTCAGTTCTGCTGTTTTTTTTGTCAGATAGAAAGACCACAACAGTGTAATCAGCTGCACAGCAGCCAGACTCAAACAGGTGTAAGGGAAACAGGAAATGAGCGTGTTTAAAAACAGCACGGTTTATTTTGATGTGGTGTTTCGGACCAGGTTTGCTTACTGTCACTGCATCGATAATGACTTCTTTCAATTTTGAAGTTGAAATATAAACTTGTATTTTTCGTAATTTAGAAGGGATCAAAGCTGTGTCTCTCTCTTGTTTTTTTTTACAATACATCATTTTTTTAGATATGAAGGGTTTGTACAGGGAGGCTTCGAGACGTTTTTTCTGCTGAGCCTCTGTACTTCTTCATCTAAGGAGAAAATTGCTTGAACAGAGCGTGAAAGGATTGCCGACAGCTCGATTAGGCGATCAGTGGAAGAAGTTGTGACTTTCATGAATTCATAAGCAAATCTGTGTGGTACAAAAAGCAGCGATTTCAAGTTAAATCATGGTCAGCTCAGAGTATTCTTTCACAAAAGTGTAAACGCAGACGCAGTTTGTGTGAGAGAGAGAGAGCCATATTTCCTGTCAGGAGAGCAAATATTGGATTTACATTCATCAGGAGGCCGGAAACACCCTGCTGGATGTGTTAACTGGTTGCTGAAATGTTTAATACCTCAACTCTACAGGGTGAGCGTAAATCTGTGTTGTGGGTGTACAGTTTATTTGCATCACCCACTAACAGCAAAAGTGTTTTAAAAGAATATATTGCTTCTTGGATATTTCTCAAGTCATCACGAATGTTCTGCTTTTTAATTTGTCCTTTGTCACTCTGATCTTTCAGATATACTATCAGCACACACACACACCAGGACATCACACAAATACGCGCATTAAAAGTGATTTTAGTGTCTAATTTCGCAGCCACAACAAGCAACATATTACTCCAGAACTGAAACTTAAGACCGTCAGTGACCACTTCCTGTGTTTATTTGGCACCTCATTTCGCAGCCACGTGTGTGCACACAAGGCAAAGCTAATTTACTCCCAGCAGAGTTTACACAAAGGGTTTTTAAAAAAACTGGACGAGAAAGGAATAAGGAGATGGAAGGAAGCCATAACTTGTTCTGGTATTGAATAAATTACTTGATATGGACATTTGAAATTAAACTAAATTCACGTGCATGTTCTTGTGCTTATTCTTGTTCTGGATATCTTTTAATGCCTCCTTGAATGTACAATCAGAAGACATTGTTGTTGGATTTTGGTCCATAAGGTCTAAAATCTGTATTATCTATCTCGATTTATTGATTTTCAGATATCAGCCCATGAACAGTGAGCAGACAGAGCTGTAAGACACTAAGGTCCTTGGTATGCCTCTGTGTGTTTTAGTTAATGTGGTGGAGTTTACATTCCACTATTAAAGACAAACAGTCTGGTGGAAATACCAGAGGCTGATTCCAGTATCTCCCACATTCAGCATATTTAAACATGACGAGTTTTAAGCCAACAAAATTCAAGTGTTTGCCCATCAGAAATCATCTAAAGTAAATAAACCATAAAAAAAAACACAAGTGTTAACAATCAAGCAATAAACGCTACACTTCATTCTTCATTCTCATCTAGCCTAATCTCAACAACCATTTAAAAACACTGGAGGTCCGTTTCGAGCTCTCCCAGTGACTTCTTGGTGGCCCCCTCACCGTAGATTGGGAACCTGTGCGCCGCCTGAAACTCATTTCCTGATTGGCTGACTGGAAGCTGCGTGACGACAGAGAGCCCAACAGAGGGGACTTCTCTCTGCCGCGGAGTGTCAGCCAGTGTGTCAGCCTTCAGGTAACCACAGACGACTAACCGGTGCGTCCACGTGGATGATCAATCATGGAGCTATTGGTTCGATATCTGGACAGGAGCAATTCAGTTAGGTAAGTTATGATTATGGACATTTCTAAATAGCGCCGTTTAAAACTTGTTTGTCGATATTTTAGTTTAAAAAATATGAAATGTAACGTTAAAGGCACCTGATTTATTGCCAAAACTGAAACTAAAGCTTGTTATCATGACATGAATATTGTTGACAACAGCACAAGTCGTGCAGCACTTCTGACAGGACCTGTCCAGTTATTTAACACAACACATTCAGCTGGAAATAAACGACAAAATTCATTTCCAGCAACAGTAAAAATGAGCACCAGGAGAGTTTCAGGAAAATGTCTGTGTGCTAACTGTTGGGAAAATATTGAAAGTGCACTCACCTAACCTAATGTTGGACTTAAACCCAGGTCGCCCCATGAATGCAGGCAGTGTTCTTAGTACATGGAGTTCTTCCTGAAAGATATGATGGTGCACTGAAAGGCAAATTACTCAATGAAATAACTGCTTTCACTTCTGCTTTTTTCTTCCTTACGCTATATATGCTATATTCTGGCCTCTTCTTACTGGAATAAAGTCAGAGCTTTCAGGGCAATGTACCAATCTAACAGTTTCTCTTTTAGCGTCACATTCTGCTGCCACTTTGTGTTTCAGCTCTGTCATGAATCAAGACCTTATTAAAGAGGAGAACCTGAGAGATGACCTGAAGTATTACTTCATGAGCCCGTGTGAGAAGTACCGGGCCAGGCGACACATACCCTGGAAACTTGGGGTGCAGATACTGAAAATCGTCATGATCACCACACAAGTATGTAGATTAAGATTATTATTTTTTTAATTATTAAGATTGTAGTGTGTGTGGTGAGGTGCATTATATTGAAAGGTGTCATTCATATATGTAAGCGTTGTGGCCCAAAATATTAGAAACACCTCAGTATAATACAGTCCAGTCCAACAACACTGCAAACTATAATCTCAACAATAAACATTTCAATCAATACCTCATCAAAAGAACATTATTATATTTGTAAAGGCAACATTGATGAAGTGGCCTTTTTGTAAGAGGACAAAGTCCAAATCTGTGTTGTAAACTGACTGGAAATGCCAGATAATGCAGTCCATAAATACGAGAAAAATAAGAAATCTTCCAGGAAATGTTACTAGTTTGTTGCAGAAAGCATAACTACTAACAGGAATTACTGTAAGCATCTACATAAAAATATGAAAACTTCCTCTCTCCCCCTCCATAGCTCATCCTGTTTGGCCTCAACAACCAGCTGGTGGTGGCCTATAAGGAGGAGAACGTGATGGCCCTCAAAAATCTTTTCCTGAAGGATTACAGTGGGACGGACGAGGACGACTACAGTGTTGCTGTATACACACAGCATGACGTCTATGACAGTCTGTTTTATGTCCTGGATCAGGCAAGTTCAGCCACCTCACTCACGCTGCCTGTTTTCTGCTTTTACAGCGACACTCAAAAGATGAAGAGGACTGGTGCTAACGAGGGATGATAGGATAAGAAATATTTGCGTGTTGACAACTTGTGGGCGATGAAGACAGGGTTAGAAATCCTGTGCTTTGATAAGATATGTCACTGTGTCCATTAAATGTGGGTCTGATTACTTTCAACAACCGACTCTTGCTGAGCCCTAATTACGACTTTGATGTTGATAAGAGCAATATTTGCAAGTAGGAAATTGCTTTTTAGGATAACTTATTTTATCTGTGATATGACGTGAATGCAGCCTTATTTCTAAGGGTTAGTGTGGACTAGTGTTGGTTTGAGTGAATGTTTGAGCGTGCATTGAGTTGAGATTTTCTTTTTTCTTAGGTAATTGTTGTAGTTAAATGTTTTGCTACTATTCGATCGTAAAGAAAACCTTCAAAACATATTCAATTTTATTCAACTGTGCATCTATGATCCTGTAAACAGTGACATGGATGTCCTCATTTTTTAATGTTTCATAGGACTTTAATGTTCACGTAAACCACACTCAGTGTATCTCTCTTCCACGTCTTGTGAAACGGACGTTTTTTTCTCAGTGACTTAATATTTTAGCAGACTTTGCATTTCTTTGCATGATGCGTCAGTTTGCAGATTCTCATTAAAAACGTTAAACATCCTGGGTCATTGTGTTTTACCTGAGGCTTCTTATATTTATAGTACAGCCAGTTGGACCGGCTCTCCGTGGGTCCCATCGGCTACGCTGAGGATGAAGACGGCAAGCTGCTTCCTCTCACCATGTGTAAAGAGTACTATAAGAAGGGCAGCGTGAATCCCTCAGATGAGGCCTACGACATAGACTCTGAGCTG
The DNA here is from genome assembly GCA_014281875.1 of Nibea albiflora. NCBI lineage: Eukaryota > Metazoa > Chordata > Actinopteri > Sciaenidae > Nibea > Nibea albiflora. The sequence goes on along the minus strand of CM024792.1, from coordinate 13,265,682 downwards.
GAGACAGGTGAGAGGAAACATTTGTGAACTGATCAGTAAAATCACATCTTGGTCACAATGAATTGTTGAATTTCTCTCTGCTTTAAGACACTCTCAAACTTAATCACCTGTTTGTGTTTTTAGAGAAATATAAATGTAAATTATAGGTGCACAATGCATGTTTTGTTTCATTGTGACAGTAGAACCTGAATTACAAAATCATAATATCATGAGAAACCTTTCAAACAACCAGTATTTCTGTGACTCACTGTGTAATTGTGTAGGTGTATTTACACCTATTGAAACATTCAGTCTGTTTATCTCTTCTTCTGCAGATTGTATGTCACACAAACAAAAGACTGCCAACCAGTCGCAAAGCCATAATTCATCCTTTTTTGATCTGGACTTTTACAGGTACATACATCACACATTACATGTATTGTACATGGCTGCAGCCAATTTTTTTAAATATACATTTAAAATCTCACATTTTATTTTCAGGCTTGTTGACATCAAAATAACTTTCCAGCTGAAAGGAATCAACCTTCAGACAGTGCGTCGACGGGAGTTACCAGACTGCTACTCCTTCTACGTTACGGTACGGTTCATTATGAAATGAAGTGAAGGTTTTAAATAGTTTCCATCAGTGAGAGGCGACGTGGACGACAAGCGTCATGGATACTTTGAGTGTTCACACTTAAATCCAAAGATACGTTGTTCTACTGAAATGTCTTTTTTTTTTTTTTTTTTTTTTACTAATCTACACCCCTTTCATCTTGTCTCTAGATAAAATTTGACAACCAGTGTCACAGTGGAAAGGTGAAAATATTTATGGACATAGATGCTCAGAGTTGTGCGTGTCAAGACTGGAAGATATCGGGGACAGGTAATGAGTCTAATCTAATGCAGAAACTAAAGAAAGGCTTATCGCCTAAGGAAAACAGGACAGATTATGGGATTACAAAATGTTTGAGCATTTCTTTCTGGTATACAGTGCAGAGAGAGAGGTACTATTTACTCACTATTGTAATGAAAGGAATATATTTGTCTTGTCCTGAAGTACCAGAAAGAACCAACATAAGTGAAAGAATTTGCACACAGTAATGTGTGTGTGTGTGTGTGTGTGTGTAGTATATCATTTAATATTTAAAAACTACAACACTGTGGTTATGTCACTTGTAAATACCTCTGTGGCGTTAAATCATTTATTTCTATGGACTGCATGTTCATGTTGCATGCATAAAATACTAATGGAGTTTACTGTTGACTGTTCACGAGGCGTTTTCCCGTAAACTAGTTATCAGTGGTGTGAAGGAGTTATGTGAGAGATAACCCCCCCCCCCACACACACACATTTTGTCCCTGTTTCAGCTCAGAAGAACACACACTATCTTCTGGTGTTTGATGCCTTCGTCATTTTGGTCTGCCTCACATCAGCCGTGCTGTGTACCCGGTCCATCGTGCTGGCTGTCAGGTTGCTGCAGGTCAGCTGTTCACTCTCTGTTTACACTGTACACATATCACACAGGGAATCTTTTATTTTTTATTTTTCTCTCTCTCTCTCACATCAAGTCTTTCCTGTTTCTTGTCTTTTGGTCTATATTCCTTTTTATTTCAGTCTTAAATGTTACAATAAGCACAGTCAAATTCATTAATTATTACAACGTGTATCACACGTAGATTCCCAATCAGCAGGCATTTTGTTACTAATAATGTTGTCTGTCCGGAATTTACATAAATTTTTACATTTAATTCATTTGCCTCTGTGTGTGTGCGTGTGTGTGTTCAGAGATTCTCCAGATTCCTGCACGAGAACTACAATCGTAAAGTGTGTGAGGATGACCAGAGTGAGTTTCTGAATGGCTGGTATGTGCTGGTTATTGTCAGCGACCTTTTGGCCATAATTGGATCCATACTGAAGATGGAAATACAAGCAAAGGTAAAACGAATCATGTTCTTTGGTTACGGTGTACTGACTTGGATGCGTGTCATCACCTTTTTGTTTTATGTTAAGTAACTGACAAATGAAATGCTGGGAGTGTTCGGTGGACTTTGGAGTGAAAGACGCATACACTAAAGATCTGTTTATTTTAACCCGACTGTCTGCTATTTTTATAGCCACTGTGTCATGATGAGGTTTTACTGCTGGGGATGACTCTTGACTGTAAAATGTGTATTTAATAAACCATTATCACGGCAAATATTTTGATTTGTCAAAGCAGGAAAATCAGATATCAGTTTTTAATGATTAACCCTGGTGGAACTGGCTCAGTTCCAAGGATGGCCTGTTCCTTTTGCTCTGACAAGTCAAAATGTTATGTGTGTTTTTTTTAATTTGCCAAATCAACTCAAACATGAAGAAATGATTAAAAACAACTTCAGGGCTTCTAAGTGTTTATTCCAGTATCAGATTGGGGTGCTACTGTAAAGGGATAGAATAATTTCATTTATTTACAGTAAGTGGGGAGTTCAGATTTATACCTATAAAATATATATTAATATCATTGAGGACATATATGTAATAACCATTAACATATAAGCAAAATGTAGTAGTTAACTATTGATAGGATGTTTCCATGTTGCGGTTCCTCATTGTACTTTAAACCATAATAAAATGTATAATGTATTTCGTGTCAGTTTACCACCTGTTGCAATAAAATCATATTTATGCTTGTGTAGCTTAAATATATATATTAACTTCTCCTGACTCTGTATTTAACCTGCTACCTACCAGAGGTTGGGGTGTGCCACCTTCACAAATGTTAAATATTTGCTAATCCTACAGGCTAGTAAGATCTGTGCTGTTTGTGATCCTTTTTTTCCCTCTCTTGTAGAGTCTAACCAGTTACGACGTGTGCAGTATCTTCCTGGGCACGTCTACATTAATGGTGTGGGTCGGTGTGATCAGGTACCTGGGATATTTCCAGAAATACAACGTGAGTGTTTGAACCTCGTTCTCTCACTGAACATGGTTTCTCTGCCCACAGTGTTACCGGTTAGCCAAATCAACCACACACAAACAACCAGCTGTGTGCGAGAAGAGTTTGAAACATTGGTTAACTACGGTGGATGCTAGAATCATTAATGCTTGACTTTTTATTGTAAATTTAAAAAGTGCAAATTTTCATCACAGGTCTTAAAATGTATTTCTGCCACCCATAGTCAGTTGTGACTAATCATTTACTTTACTGTCTGTCTAGGTGTTAATTTTAACCATGAAAGCAGCCTTCCCCAAAGTCCTGCGTTTCTGCTGCTGTGCCGGCATGATCTACCTCGGCTACACCTTCTGCGGGTGGATCGTACTGGGGCCGTACCATGAAAAGGTAACTCTTTAACTAGTTTGTGGGGAGCTGAGCATATGGAGTCCTGGGAGTCAGCGAGATTGGAGAAGTTAGTTTTGTTATGGCACAAACTAACACTGTTGCTGGTCTGAATCACTACAACGGGCGTTGCTATTTGGGGTGTGTTGAAATTGGAGGAACTATAAAAGCTCTCTCTTTATTTTTTTTTTTTACTGACTTGGCTTTTTCTGCAGAACTGCTGAGGCCACAAAAATAATATTGCATTAGGGAGCTCCCATACATGCATGTGTGCACGTTTAAATTTGGTTGACACAGCATTCTGTGATTGAGGAGCTGCCCTGATTATTCAATCATCAGGGACCTGAAGAGTGCTGTCCGGCAGGTGATCAGGGCTTAAACCACTCAGCCACTGATCTGACACTGATCTGTCAGACGAACTCCTCACAGGTCACCAGAAAATAAGAGAATTAAAAAGCAAACGCACAAAATATACTTAATATCATAAATCCTACAGTGTTCTGAAACATTTGATCCGTTCTGAAGATACTTTTTTGTTTTGTTTTGAGAGTTCTTTTAAACGATTCACAAACTGCCAAACCTCCTTTTATCACAAGCAGCCACTAGGTGTCAGTACACGTTCTGTGCATGAAACTTCCAGCTTCAATGAGCGCAGCTGTGTGTCCAACTTTTGAAACGCTTTAACACAGGAACACAAACACAGATCCACACTCAACCTTCATCTCCGATTGAAACAACCAATTTTTTGAAGTAATTTTTTTTTTTAAGGGTTTGTTTCCCTTTTATCAGACAGGACAGCAGAGCACGCACAGAAATAAGAGGAGTAACAAAGGTCCCCATGAGGAACTCAAACCTGGGACATTATGAACGTGATCTTGATTTTTCTATTAATCATCTAAAAGACAAGTTTACTTCCCTCTTTATATTCACCATGACAGCAAAAATTGCACCGGCTGTCTTTTTTTTTTGTGTGTGTGTGCGCTCAACAGATTTTAACTCTTAGTCAGCATTCAAATGGAGATCCTTGGACAGCAAGTGCCACCGCCAGGAGAAATATGTGTGTGTTTAGCTGTCCTCGCCCGTTAAGATAAATTATTTACGGAAGTCCGAGCATGCAGAAGCGTCTAAACAAGGCAGAGCTCATTCTGTGGGAGAGACAGATGCGAGATAGGCTGAGATCACCCGCCCTCGGGCGAGTGACATCTCACCGCCTAAATAGAAGTTTGTTGATGATCCTCAAGTGAAGAGGAGCAACCGCTGTAAATAAGTGGTGGAGTTTTCAGGGCAGTTTACCCGAGGATGCTGATGATTCATGGACCGCAGCTCGACTGACACCCGTGGCGAGAATCCTGTCCAATAACAATGCAATCTCATTCACAGCTTTAACTGTAAATGGTGCACAGGATGAGTTATTAAATGCACTTATGTTTCCATATCCGACCCACAGGAAAAGTTCAATCACTTTGCATCTCTAGTTAGTGGAAGTGAAAGTGATTCCTACTGAAGCTAAACAGATTTCAGTTCTTTCTCTGTCCGACGCTAAAGTCAACTGATACTTGGTCACGATATTTACATTGCGGTGGCTGGGGGAGTCCCCTGTAGTGTTCTGGCAGCCCTTCCAGGCTCCTCTGTGTATTTATGAAGGAATAAACAGAGGATGTTCGAGGACTTGCCATCCCACACGTCTTCAAGTGCTGTGCCTTGAATCCATGCAGACGCAGAAGGATGTTGTATTAAGATCCTATCAGATTCTGAGGAACTTCTTTCATGGTGTTCGTGCCTGGTTTTTCGAGCTCTCCGTCTTGGCCATCTGTCTCTTTGTTTGCCTTTCTAGTCCTTATCGTCCCCATCTCTATCAACCATCATGCTTTCCTCTGCGCCTCCGTCTTTGTAACTCTGGCTCTGTTCGGGCCAAGTGCTGTTTAAAAAAACCCCAGAAATGATCTTAAATCTACAGTCAAGAGATGCTTATTGGAAATTGCACAGCATACAGGTACAATCTGATTGAACGCATGGATTGTGTTTTTTCACGTCTCATTTATTAGGAATCTAAAAAGTAAATTGAAATAACTCCCTTTGCAGTTTTTTGTACTTGTTTTGTGGTACCCAACCGTTTTGACTTGTCGGAAATTATCATCGTTAAGCGTTAATTTTTAAAGCATCATCAAACGTTTCCTTGTTCCAGCTTCTCAGGGGATTTTTTGCGCGTTGCGTGTGTCTTTACATATCTTAGAGTTTCATAGTGTTATTTATTGATTTGTTGTGTTTGAGTGTTGGACAAAATGAACACATTTAATAATAATTTATTTATAATAATAATTGAATAACATAATTAACATTTGGGTTTCTTTTATTTAAACACGTTTTGTAAGTAAAGACACGATGGAATTAACAAACTATAACTATCTGAAAAAATAGTCTGTGTTGCAGAAATGTATTTTCAAATATATCTCCAAACTCTGATTTGTCCCGTTTCAGCGCCCTCATGATAACTGTTTATGGTGTTTTACAGCTTTCTTAAAATCCGGTCTGTCTCCTCTTCCGTCTCTCTAGTTCGAGGGCCTGAGTCGTGTAGCGGAGTGCCTGTTCTCTCTGTTGAACGGTGACGACATGTTCACCACCTTCGCACAGCTGAAGGACAAAAACACTTTGGTTTGGCTCTTCAGCCGGGCCTACCTTTACTCCTTCATCTCCCTGTTCATCTACATGGTGCTGTCGCTCTTCATCGCCCTCATCACGGACGCCTACGAGACCATCAAGGTATTTTAAAATCTTCTTACGGAAGTTCAATAACAGAAAAACCACGAGGAACGGTAAACCGTACCCGTTTCACTGTTTTTAAAATGTAAACTCTTGGATGAGATGTTATGAACATATCGGTGAGTAACAGCTGCCACTTTGTAGGAGTGCAAATTGGAGTTGAAACGAAGAGTAGATGAAGTGATAAGTGGATTTACAGAAAAGTCATCTGCAGCTGTTTTGATGATCACTGAATTAAATGTTCCAGCAAAGCAGATGTGGGGATTTGCTGCTAGTCTTTGTTATGTAAGATGGTAAACTTAATATTTGTATTCTGGTTTGATGGTTGGATTTCAAAAAAGGGGCTCTGGGAAATAATGTCATTTGTCATTATTCGCATTTTGTAGACAAAACAATCAATCGAGGAGAATAGTTAGTGATGAAACTGTTGTGACAGCTGCAGGGCAAATTCAGCTGCTGTCACATCATTCTGATGGTCAGGAAAGGGAAGTTTGGAAATCTTCGTTTAGCTGTTTGTTCCATTCTTTAGTACCAAATCGTACTGTCCACGTGTCCACGTGGGTCTGCATGTCCAAATACAGCCCTTAACGTTTGACTGCATATTCGATTTCTCCGTTTTAGATCAAAGTTCAGGTTTATATTCAGAAAAACACACACCGGGCTCAGTTTCTGTAGCCATCACCATTGTTTTACATAAAACAAGTACAAGTGAGTACAGAAGTCATTGGTGCAGAATAGTTCAAAGTTTGCCATCAAACTATTATTTTGTGTGTGTGTGTGTGTGTGTGTGTGTCAGAGACTCAAATGTCTGTGTATTTCTTTGTTTTCTACCAACAGAACTACCAAAAAGAAGGATTCCCGTTGACGGACCTGCATAAATTCCTCAGAGAGCAGAAAGATCTTCCTGCTGCAGAGGAGATCAGTCAGACCGACGTTCACGTTAGCCACTCCGTGTTCTGCTGCTGCCAACGGTACGATGGTGTTTCGCGGTCATGCCGTGATGCTTTTAATTACATTATTTAACCTTAATTCCACACAGCCTGCTCACACATGACGTGACATTCACTGACACATGAGCGACGTCGTGGTTTACGCTCCTTGCTCGGTGTGGACGCCGCGTTAGCTAGCTCGCTCTCCTCTGCTCGCATTTTCACGGCTGTTTTGACAGTCGACAACCTGCTCTGTAATTTCAGCGTTCAGGCCTTTGACGCGACAGTGAGACAATTGTTTGTCAGCTGTTAGAACTCGTCTCGACTTTCACGGGAGGTTTAGTCAAGTTATCCTCTCGTGACAGTGACTATGATATTCTTTACTCTGATATACAACCATGGACTAATCGTCGCAGCTGTAGAAAGATGTGTCAGGTGACGTATAGTGGTATTGAAGAGTAGTAAATGTTTCCTCAGTCAGGTCACTCAAATAAAGGAAGAAAAACGAGACGGGCTGTAACATTTCTTTGCATCGTAAACCCCAGCTTGCTTCCCTTATTCCTTGTTGCCACAGCAAGACATCGTTTTTTTTTTTTTTTCTATACATCCCTGTTTGCTGCTTCTCGCATTTCTCCATACGTCCCCGTTTTCTGCTCATTCCTTCTCCGTGAGCCAATCTCTATCATCAGCCGGCAGCAGACTGGAGCGGAGTTTCCTCCACGCTGTGGTTTGGCTCGGTCTTACGCGGTCTGAGAGCAATGAAATTAGTGGTGGGAGCTATGCAGACACACCCAGTGATGGGCTGATTACAGAGAGACTGAGGGTGTACGCTGGGAAGAACACCCCCCCCTACACACACCACCCTCGGCCATCGCTCCCTCTTTACTGTGTTGCCTCCCAAAGAAACAGGCCACAGTCAACACTCAGTTAAGACTCAGCCAATTGAGCCAGAAAAAAAGTTTTTTTTTAAACCCTGTGGTTAATTAGGAAGAGTTATTTGATTCGAGCGTGATTGGTGAAAGTTTAACTCCGCTTGCCTTTTTTTTTTTTTCATGTGGTGCACAGTATAGTTGAATGGCTCTCCGGTCGCGTGGTTTTGCTTTGTAGAAGGAGCTAAAGCTGCTTCCCCTCTTTCAACACCGTCATGACATTTCTGACAGTCGTTTCCTAATAACTCTGAATAACACGTTTCTTACGTTTTATCTCACCACCCCCATTTTGAAGCGGCAGTGCAGCAGTTGTTGGAAAGCCGCTGCTTCCTCTTGAATATCTGTTTCTATCAAAGAGGAAAAAGTTACAAAGCTCAACCAAAGGCAGCACTTCACCTGACTTGCGGCGAGGTTACTTCACTTTTTGGTTCTGCATTCACAAACCTTCTTAAAATGTTATATGACCTTGTAATATATTCAATGAATTAAGTTTCTACTCATAAGATTTAGATTTAGTTTCTGTAACCATCGCCATCCGTCCACATATAATGTGAGGTTTATCCCAGACAAACAACTACTGTAGTCATTCTGTATAGAATTGCGCCATGTTTCCCATCAAACTATTATTTTGTGCGTGCTGGAGCCTCAAATGTTTGTACACCCTGTAAATAATTTTTGAGTCACGTAATTGGTGGAAAAGAACTTGAATACAGTTAAAGATGGATGTTTTTCTCGTAGTAGCGTATCAGTTTTTCCTTGCAGGACTCTTCATCATTACTGTTTTAGCAGGCATTAACACTCTTGACTCTGCGGTCTGTCTCGCATGATCCACAGCCGGATTCTATCACCGAGCCATCCGGTTTTCCTGCTCTGGATATCTGAGTGTTTAAGGAAGTTAGGTCTCAGTTACAGCGCCATTATGTAATAATGTGTAATAGTGCAACGTAATGCAAGGCAAGATAATTGAACACGAATCTTCTCTGTGGAGACGAGCGCCGAACTGAGCTGCCTTTTCGTCATTAGGAGTACGCTTGTCAAGTTACACAAGAATCTGTAATTGCAGTAATTTGCAGCCTTTGACCTGACCAAATTTCATTACTACTTCTGAGATCAATGTTTTTTTTGTTTTTTTTTTTGCTGGATGAAATTTCATCTGCATACAATTAGCTCCTTCCTGCTGTTATCTTTGTCTACAGTAAGGCTGCAGTTATCTTGTCTGAAAAGCAAGCTTAAAAGCGAATGTCGTCGTCTGTTTGGATTTTAAAACCTGTAATTTGGAGCCAACGCATCACATTTGTCAGCTGAAACGATGCATTATGACTCAAGAGTAAAAAAAAACAACTGGGATAGCTGTTGAAATCCAAATATTAACATAATAATTCCCCTAAAACTGGAATGCATCTGCTGCGATTGACAAGTTGCATGTCCTACTCAGTATAATAGAGCAGCTACGGCAGACAGTGGATATTATTCTCACAAAGGGGGTGATGAACTCTGCATTGGGGCAAAGTAAACTAAAGTTTTGCTTTCCAAAAAGACCGACTGAACATCCTGTATTCACATCCTCAAACAGCTGCAGTCAAACAGAGTCCTGAACTAAACTCAAAGCTTCAAAGTGTTCTGCTTATGGCAGATTATAAAGATGAAGGAAAAATGTCTAATTGTTTACAGATTTAATGCAACAGGAACATAATTAGCTGTTTCTCTTGAGAGCAAACAGCCGAACGCACAAATGTGTTCAAGGCGCACGGCGACAAGGCTATCATTTTCAAAGTGCTTGTTTGGGGGTTTTATTCTCAGAGTGGGTACGCGCAGTCACCAGAAATCCAGACCTCTTCCTGCATCCGTTTTTGTTGTCTCTCTTTGTGTCAGGGCCAAATCCTTCATGCAGGTGGAAGCCCAGAGAATAAAGAGGCATGCTTGTGCTGGCTTGGATCATAGGAACTGACTAACGACTGACCTATGGCTGTTAGGGAGATTATCTCAGCACTCTAATGATGTAGTTTAGAGAAACCTCACCAGTCTGAACAAGCAGCGACAAAACAAAAGCAACTCAGAAATGGTCTGAGATACTAGTTTCACATTAAAACCATTGTAATCAACTACACCCACGAAGTTCTACTGACGCAGGGGCCCGTTTCAACAAATGTGCGGCATGAGATCATTTTCTTCCGCATTCATTTGTGCTGAACACATTAAATGATCTTCAATTTGTGGCCGACAACTTGTGAAACATGAGGCTGCCACTGCTGTCGATCTGCTTGTGAGCAGTTTGTAAAACGTGCCCTTGATTTAGTTGATTTTTTTTTTTTAGTTTTAATGTGCTATGTTTTAAGATGCTATCCGAGGCCCAGTGTGTCACTGAGAGGCGATATCTTTTAGAAGAATGATATTCATCCCTGTAAAAGTAGTGCCAAGGTGCTGTCTTTGCAGCTTCGTGGTGGCTCAGCACTTTTAAATGGTAAATGATGTTCATCTTGTGACACAAACTGTGTTGATATTGTTGAGCGAATTATCCACCCCTATCAATGACCTAAAGTAAAGAACATGTATGTTTGTCTTTATATGATGTGAGACTGGGTGTCTCATGTTTCTTTTCGATCATGTTCTTGCAGAGTTCCTGAAAATGATGATGTCATACTGATCAGCTGACAGCCGTCGGACTGGTTCAGGGAAGAGGAGGATTTTGGTAACGGGACATCACGCGTCTGATTCAGACTTCAAGACCAAATGCACTGCCCAATTCCTGAAGGGGCGTATAGAGTTGCTGTTCCAGGAATAAGAGTTTTGTCCGTTTGCCCCTCTTGAACATGAAGCTGGAGCTTGAGGTTAAGAGCTGGACCTGGAAACTATGAAGTTGTACTGGAGTTCAGGATACTGTTGAGAAGTTTACAGGGCCTTTGTAAGGTCCGCACAAAGAACTGGATTCAGTTTTGTCTGCAAATGTTGATGCTGTGCAACGTTATGCAGTGCTAAATGTCATTTACTTCTAGTGTTACAGTAAAGATTGAAGCAAAACTTATTTTTCATCTGTCCATTGTTTAATAATTTGACAATAATAATCCTGTCATGAGTGCACATACAGCTTTTCTTTGATCATTCTGAGTGAGATTATCTCTGGGGAGAATTGGATATAAAATGTCAACAGATGTCTTCTGTGCTCCAAACATTGCATAATCCACTCAGAGGTGGGTTGAGATGAGTAAGCTGGGAGTTTTTAATGACTACACCAGAACCAGAAGTGAGTCAGATTCATCAACAAGCCTACAAGCAAGTTTAGATGTTGAGACAAGCTGGAACACGCTTGATAAAATCAAAGGTATGTTTTCTTCACCCCAAACAAACACTTTTGATCCTATTCAGGATATCTTTCGTAAAATTCATGTCGTCAGCGGGGATACTAATGTTAATGTCATCCAAGACACCTTCCCACTGAGTTCAGCCTGCATGTGACGAAACGCCTGAGGCAGAGGTGAGTTTTATTGGCCCTGTTGATGACACAACACGCCATTAGGTGCAATCCCATAGAGTATTTTTCCTATGTGGCAATATTGCCCTCATGTTAGTCGTATATGATTTCAAACTGATATGAATTCCAGACATAACAAACCAGAGGAGCGCCGATGAAGGCCAGTGGTTAGAGCACATGACACATGGTCACAACCATCCAGAGTGTCATTTCCTGTTGGCCTTTTCACCATTGCTGTCTAATAAAGAAATGAGCATAATAACCACGCTAAGGACTTCCTCTGTCTGTTTAGTTTGAACAAAACAAACAAACTCTTTTCCTCCTGAGTTCTTGAACAAACAGACCGTATGCGTGTCTGTCGCCTCAACCACAACAACAAAAAAAAAAGAAAAAAAGTGAGTTCTGCATCGAAGACAGCAGCGATGTGCAGATAAAACCTTCTATGTAAATCAAATTCATAGTTCAGCATGTGACTTTGCACTGCATTGTAAAAGAGGAAATCTAAGAGGACTGAGTTGTAACCAGAAATGATGTTGGATTACCAAACAAGCAAAGCAAGCAACTGGCCATGCAGGCCCCCAGACCTCCAGGTGCCCTAAATTACCTCAAACTAATTTAAAACACAGAAAACACATTAAAAAAAAAATACTCCATTACAAGTAACAACTTTCTTGTACGGCTGGTTATTGAAATGAAACCAGGTAAGACGTTCTGAGAGGAAGTGTGTCTTTGGTGGCCAGACACTGCTTTAATGTAAGAGATCCATAAGCTAAAACATCAGGAAGCTACTGCTCCGTTTCATCGCTTTTTCATCATCATTTTTTGGAGTATTCTGATATTTGCTTCTCAAAATATAAAGACATTTTTTTCTGACATTGGATTTATATTTTATTTACAGGATAATCATGTTTAGAGTATCTTTTTTTTCCTTTTTACTCCACTATTAACAGCTGGAGTTAGGCATCTTTTAATATTAAGATGTTTAGTTATATATAAAATGAAAGATAAAACACAAGGATCCAAGTCGTCACACGTCGTACGTGAGGTTTTTTTTTTTTCTTTCTCCTGCCTCGTGCGGTCAACCTGAGGAATCCACATGTGAGCCTGGGTGGCTCCCGCCCTTTACGTCACCGAGCTGCAGCCTCGAGGTGGAGACGTTCAACTTCTTCTGCTTCACTTTGTCCCGACTCTCCCTCTGTGCGAGCGTGTGTGTGTGTGAGTGAGTGTTACCTCGGTCCACATCTGCGGGGAAAACATGTTCTTTAACTCGACACGGGATATTTCGCAACTTGTAGTCCGCTGACGCACCACGGAAAGCCCTTCACCACAGGTACGTTCACCTGGCTCACTGTTCATCTAGGTAACTCTTTGTTCTTATACGTTGGCTTCTGGCGCAAACTATTTGTTTATCTTTTATTTTCGGCTTTTCAATCTTCTTCTTCTTTTTTTCTTTTTGCCAAGTCGTCAAATAAGTCAGTCTGGTTGTGCAAGTTATTTAACAAATGAAAGCAAAGTGTAGTTTATAAATCTCGTTTTGCAGCATATTTGAAATGTGTACTCAAAGGAATGCGCGTACAGGTAGTAAGCTGATAGTGACTTTCTGGATCTTTCTCCTGCCACTTGGCTGAACTTACACTCAGTTTAATGTTGCTATGGTCGTTATCTTAACGGGGCTCACCGTGTTTTTAGTTTTATTCAAACACCTTCGTCCAGCGAAGTGGTTCTGCTTGTGTACATGCCTTTGGAATCAGATCATCTTTGGTGGAAAGTAACTAAGTATATTTACTGAAGTACTCCACTTGAGTACAAATCTGAGCTGCTTTTCTTTTTCTGCTCGACTAAGTCTGAGTGAAACACTGAACTTTTTGCTCAGCGCACAAAACATACAAAGAGCTTCTAAAACTTCATGTTTTTCTTTAAATTAAACTACATATAAAAGTACAGCTTTTAGGTTTAGATTTGGGTTTTAATCATTTTTCTTTTGTACTGCTGTTTGGATGAAACAAGCATTGTGAAGGTGTCACATTGGGCTCTGGGGAATTGTAATATGCACTTACATGGTATAGTGTTAGGGCAGGCAGAATATCGGTTTCACTACATTCAGTTTACTGACTGAACAAACGCAAATTCTCATTTCAGAAGCAGGAACTAGAGAATGTTTTGGCATTTTTGCTTGATTAAATAATAAATTGTCAGTTGGCCAGTTTATTGCTTAATAATTTCTGCTTGTCTTCAGCTGATAAATAGTTCTAACTTCTTTTTCATTTCACAGATTCGCCTCTGAAATGGCCCAGGTAAACCTCAGCTGTTATTGGTCAAAGCCCATGAGCTTCTTCTACAACAACAGTCAAGCTGACGATCAATGGAACCAAACCCAGCTCATCCTTGTGCAGGTCGTGGGCTCTCTCTTCTGCTGTTTCATCCTGGTCTCCAATGCCATGGTCATAGCTGCTGTCATCACCAACAAGAGGTTTCACTACCCTTTCTACTACCTTCTTGCCAACCTCGCCGCCTCAGACTTCCTGGCCGGCATAGCATACGTGTACCTCATGTTTAATACGGGCGACGTGTCACGGAAACTTACAGTGAAACAATACTTCATCCGTCAAGGTCTTCTGGACGTCAGTCTCTCAGCCTCACTGGCTAACTTGCTGGTAATAGCCCTGGAGCGCTACATCTCTGTCATGAACTGGAAAGTCCACAGCAACCTGACGAAGAGGAGGGTGACCCTGCTGATTGTGCTGGTGTGGGCCATCTCCATCTTCATGGGAGCGGTGCCGAGTCTGGGCTGGAACTGCATCTGCAACCTGGGGGACTGCTCGAAGCTGGCTCCCATTTTCAGCAGGAGCTATCTGATCTTCTGGTCTGTGTCCAACCTGGTGGTGTTCCTGGTGATGGTAGTCATCTACATGAGGATCTACATGTACGTCAAGAGGAAGACGTCAGTGCTCACGCCGCACACCAGCGGCTCCATCAACCGCAAGAGGACTCCCATCAAGCTCATCAAGACGGTCATGGTTGTGCTTGGTAGGTGCTAATCATCAAAATTATGTTAGTGCAACTTACACTGATGATGCAGCAGTGAGTCAGGACATTTCCAGTATTTCCATTGGTCAGGTATAGTAGCTGTGGTGTAGCTGCCTCCGTCAGTGTTTTAAGGAGGTCACAAAGTCCAGGCAGTTTACTGAGATAGTGCTGAACATGCTGGATTGTAATCTATTTTCCAGATATGAAAGAAAACCTTGAGCATAATAACACAAACACTTTGCACGGCACTTCTAGTAAATACGTTGAGTGCTAGTCAGTGATATGCGTCTTAAATGAAATGAAAGAAAAGGTTAAATGCTGCTTTTATCTCTATGCATCTTGTGAAATTTGTCACTTTGAAGTCTGAATTTGTTTTTTGCCCAATGGTTTAAATAATTTTTTACCTATTAGTGCTGCTACTACTTCTGCTGTTTTAATTATTTGCGTCTGTGAAGTGTTATCCTGCGCCGTAAGGGACATCTCAGTCAAAAGCCCAAAGATATCCAGTTTACATGACGCAAAACAGGAAAAGGAAGCAAAGAATTTCTGCTACAAATTCCTTTAAACATTTATCAAGTTGAAGACAATCCATGTTTGACTTTTCATTGAGGTAGTCCGATATCCTGGTCTGGTTCTCTTTGTTTAGGTGTTGCAACAGGATACTTTGCAATAAAGGCACAGTACCTAAGTCGTTCCACTCCCAGTGCTTTCCTTTAAAAAACTGAACAATAGCACTGCACAAGAATATTCTACTGGCGCACCATAATAGATGCACTTTCTCATGCAATTACATGAGTGAACATAGCATGTTGCCATACTCTCTGTAACTCTCATTGGGCTGGTGCATTTCATGCAACGCTGCAGAGGACAGAGGAGTTCATCTCACTGTTGAATACACAGATCAGTTTTTCTTTGCATACGCTCCTCATCCAGTCATCTTGATAAAAACATGCATGGTTGTAGTGACTTTGCGTTGTCACCCTGCAGGATAAAGGTCTGTCATTGTTCTTTGTCTCTTTGGGAACTCTGCGTGCCCGAGCAGATGGCTTGCTACACTTTGTAGCGTAGGAGCCGCCTGCGTCTGTACACACTTTATTCCAGACTCGCTGTGTAATTATCTCTCCCTGCAAGGACACTGCTCCTCAGCCTGTGTGGCGTACCATCCGCACCACACTACACTGGCCTTCAATGAACAGCCCCTACTTAGTCCCCACTTATCCAAAAAGGAAAAAAAAACCAGAACAAAACAAAAAGAAAGGGGAAGAAGAACCTATACTTGAAGAGTCTGTCAATTGCTTTCACATGCTTTGCAGAGTTCCATTGAGATTGTGGATGTTTCAGTACACAAGAGTCATTGCTAAACTCCCTATAAAGATTGTAGCAAGCTGCACACTTGTAGTAGGTTTTGGCTAGCGATATCTGAGTGGAAAAGGAAGGAAATCTTAGGAACACAGCCACATCCAGGATCATCAACCCCAGGTGAAAAGCAGCCTGTTGAGGCATAAATCCTAACTGGACAAACCAGTTCACAAACGCTTAACCCATACATGCTTGTGTGTAAAATGAAGTGTTGGGACAGGGATTGGTCTTTAATGAGTTGTTAAGTTACTTAAATAACAAATAAGTAGACAAAATGACTCCTTTGTGTTCTCTTTCTTGCATTTGTATTTCACAATGGCTGACAGCGATTTATTCGGAGTGTATCTGAGAGTGTCGGGGCCTGATTTTGTAAAGTGAAACATCAAACTACACCATGCAGATCCAGATTTTTGCTACCATCGTCGAATGAATGCCAACTGAAAAAAGGGAACATATGCTTGAAATGTGTGTCCCTAAAACCCTCGTTTTTTTTTCTTTGTTATAGATTAAAGGGAAAGAAAAGTCTACTTATAAACTTCAATACATGAAAACCTGCCAATGGAAGACCATTAAACGGGCTCTCCCTCAATTTCAATTTAGTTCACTTTATTTTGGGCATGTGGGTCATCAAAAGACAAAGAGGGGGGGGGGGAAAACAAGAGGAAGAAGCATAAAAATAGTAATTCACTGTAAAAATGTGGCAAACCTTTTTAGATGTTCAAGAGCAGTGAAAAACATAAAACTGACATCAACTTGTCTACCAGACCCTCTTTGACTGTGTGCACATGTATCCATGCCGTTGTGTCTGAGACAAAGATAGAGAGAGAGGTCTGTATAGAACAGTACCTGTTTTTGTTCTGCTATGCCTCCACCAACCTTGATGTTGATATCACCTGCATCTCTACGGCTTCAATGAAGTCTCTTAGTAGCTCTGTCTTGTGCCCAAACATGCTTGAAATAGATAGCTAATTAGCTGCTTCAGTAGAAGCATGACCTACCATATTATTTACTAAACACACAGCAGGTATTTAGCACAGTAATGGCATTGCATACCCAACCTGTGCCTGCTTGTTGTAATGGGACTACTCCGCTAGAATGCAATAGCATGAGTAATCACCTTACACGTTCTGTTTTAGCTTCATGAAACTACAAAAATACACTTTGATTTAGGTTTGATTAGTTTATATATTATATTTTCAATTGAAGAAATGCTAGTTTTAATAATTATTTAATTAACCATTTATTGAGGAAAAAATCTGTAATTTGATTATCTTATCAAAATATTTGAAGACAGACAAATCACTTAATAATAATCGTTATTTACAACTTAATTACTAACTAACTTAACTAAGACGCATGTCTCCACTACCCGGCAATCGATAATTGTTCACTACTTGACAGTTAAATTTCACCAGTAATATGAAGTACAGCGTGCAAAAGACCCAGGATTATTATCATGAACGTTCTTGTCAGTGCTTTACGGATCAGAAATAATAATATATTACATGATTGCATTAAAAAAAAAAAAAAACGACAGACGACCCTTTGTTGCTGAATTAACTAATGAAGCTATATCTGCTGTACACCCCCAATACTTCTTGAGGAAGTTTACAGTGCATCAAGACTATTTTTAAACTTTTATTAAAATGTATCAGTATCAATGTATCACTTCCTGGAGTTGTTGCTTGGCAACATTATTCAGGAAAGGTACTGTGCCCATCCCGTAAACAGGACTTTAAACCTACTATAAATACCTTTTTTTTGTAAATTGAGAACTTGACCTTTTGAGCAAAATGTAACATGCACCAAACCTGACAAAATAACTGTTAATGTGTGTGACTTGCTTTTTTTTCTTTCCAAAGGGGCCTTTGTGATCTGCTGGACTCCCGGTCTGGTGGTTCTGCTCCTGGATGGCATCAACTGTAATGGATGTGAAGTCATGAAATTAAAACGCTGGCTGCTGCTTCTCGCTGTGCTCAACTCCGTCATGAACCCCTGCATCTACTCCTACAAGGACGAGGAAATGTGGACAACCTTCAAGAACCTCCTGCGCTGCATTGGTAACGGCACTCGACGGCAGCGGTCAACAAAGGCCAACACAAGGCCGCTCAGCTCTGC
Source organism: Nibea albiflora (assembly GCA_014281875.1). Taxonomy (NCBI): domain Eukaryota; kingdom Metazoa; phylum Chordata; class Actinopteri; family Sciaenidae; genus Nibea; species Nibea albiflora. Next base: position 13,247,792 of record CM024792.1, on the reverse strand, counting down.
TCAGGACACGGGCAACAGTCAGCCTCCCTCAGAGGAGACAAAACACGAAGATCAGGGAATAATCAAGACCTGAAACTTGAACTTCTGTCCTCTGATGGGACGTAGCTTATAAAGATTCAGGTTGGACTTCACTTGAAAGAGAAACTATTGTCTCCAGTTAGTCTCAGGGGGTCCTTGTTGTCCTCAGATGAAAAGACAATCTTTAAGAGACACTTTTCTTGAAGAGACACTGCAGGCCAGCTGCTCCAGAGCTGAGATTGAGTTAAGGTGAGATGGAGACAAGAGACCTTGGTGCACTGCTAAAACCCCGAATGGATATATATATATTTTATTTCTTTCAGGATTTTGCAGTTTCTGGACACAAAACTCCCATTCGTGTGTAATGAGAGATTCCTGTTACTGTTTCATCCTGTTCTTTTTGTCTTCCTCATCACATTCCTGTTGGTTATTTAAACAGTTTCCCAATGGCTGAAGAAAGAATCCAGTATGATGAACACAGTGATACATTTCTACTTTTACCTACCAGAAGGGTAAAAATCATGCGAAGGGTGACTTTACTCTTTCCCTAATAAATATGTGTGCGTCCGAATGATCCTGTAGGTTTACTTCCTGTGTATCTTTTGAGGAAGCAGTACTGTAATGCATAATCTAGTTAAGAAATGTAACATGTTTAGAGTCAGGTACTAAGAAGCTGTAGGCTTGCTTGGGTCGGGGACAGTTTTAAAAGTGATTTCCTGTTTTTGAACTAAAAAATACTGTAAACTGCTGTACTATGTGTATCTACATGTACGTCCTGTAAGATACTTTTAAGAGGTGAAGTGATGTCAGCTGCAATTTCACCGCATTTTTAAGGTCACACCATTCTCTGTTTTGTAAAGCAGGTTTGCCTCCGGGGATATATAACAGACTCTGTCACCTTTCTTGTCTCGTCTCTTGTCTTCCACGAGTTCACATCGACAGGCAACAATAACGTCCGACCTGCTGCGCCTCATGGGAGCAAACTTGTTCTCCTTGTAGCATTTGAACACATCCGCTTCAGCGCGTTGCATAGCTGCTGTTGCTCTGACGAAACAGTTGTTCATCTGATTGTGACACACCGAATTCCTGCTGGAGGCTCAGCACAAGCTGTGGACCGATGGGGGTATGACTGAATAGACTGTAGCTACCACACATAACTACCCCACGCCCACCAGGCTGCTCTGATGACTCCATTGCTAAATCATTGACAGGGTTCAAATGAGTCTTCTCTAACCTGCTGTACAGTATTTATGCCCCTCTTGCTGTAAAGGACATGACATCATTAAAGCTGTTTTTGTTTGGTTTTTTTTACATCTGTGTATGTGAGTATAGGACTGAATGGAAGAGTGACTGTAACCTTTTAAAATGTAGCACACACCACCCACTTGGCACCCACGTTAGCCAAATCAACCCATAAGATTACCTGTAAATCCTGTTTGAGCGGGTCAGTCTGTCTCCTGAATTAAAATGAATGACTAACTATCTCTAAGTAATAATACCTGCTAAGTCTGAAAACCTCAAGTGACACTGCAGTACAGATGTTCACAGCAAACAAAAATACTGTAAGGATTATCTCACGCTCATATGGCATGACTTGTACTGCAGTGAGTAGTTGATGAGGTACGGTTGCTTTGAGATGTCCGGTGCTCAAGAGCTGCCACTTCAGGGTGATTGCTTACTCTGTTCAGGCTAATTAGTGGATGACCTTTAGTTTTCATTCAGTTTATGTTATTGGCTAAAAAGCCCAAAATTGACTCTTAAGTGGAAGGAGCAAGATCCTCCTCTGAATGGGAAGCACTTGCATCAGTAAAAATAACCTCATAAAAGGACTATGAATCAAGTTTAGTAGTGTTTTGTGATTAGCTGACACCATTTGACCTGTAAACAAACGTCGCCTATCTGAAGACGTTCATCAACATCTGGAAAATGGGACGCGTGACACACATTCAAACACTGGAGCATGTGTGGCATATTATAAACTGCCCTCGAAGTGCATTTAGATGTAAATCACAGTCATTTCTTTTAAAAGTGCGGTTTTTGTACTACATATGTAGCTCCTCTGTTCTCCCCGGAAAGCCTTTGAGTTCTGTTAAAGTTTCAAATCTACCCTCTAATTTACTTAAGTCAATATGCTTGAAAAGCGAGCCTATTGTTCATAACCTTTCACTCTTTGCGACCACAAACCCACAGCTGTTTTTATTTTTGCGCTCATGCTCTAGGTAACCTGCTTTTACAACATTCCTCTTCCCATGTTATATTTGTTTTTTGGCAGTAAAATCCCATTTAGGATTTAATCCCCTAAACACCTGCAGCATCCTTTGACAGCAGAGGAAAAGGTTCAACACTGTGCTGTCTTGCTCATAGAAAACTACTCAGGGTGTCAATGACGTTCAGTTTATGCTTCAGCTTCAGGTTGGACTTGATTAAAGTCATGTGGTCGCCTTTAAAAACATGCTGTATCGTAGCGACGGCTGTATGTCCTCAGTAAACCTGCCGTGACTGCCGCCTGCCACTCTGGTTTTACGTTCCCAAAAACATGAACTGTAAACTGTGTGGTGTGGCGGACATTTTTCTACAGCTGTGCTGTAATTATGCATTCTTGAAAAGCCAATTAAATTTCACAGATGTTCAGAAATGCTGTCTTTTGCTTTGGTTTTAATCTCAGGGGAAACAGATGTAGGCAGAGATGGAAAATGTTCATCTGTACACAGGGTATGATCTTATATAAATATCCCCTGTGCCTTAAAGGCGGTGTACTCACATGGAGGCAAAGCTCAAAGTTAAATAATGTATAATTTACAGAACTGACTGGTTACTCCTACAGAGATCCGGGATACATGATTATCCAATGTGTAGGATTTGAACTGAACACACACACACACACGCACGCACAGAAATATAGCTATAAATGGGACCATTGAGTTTAACTGTATCATGGAAAAGGTGTCGGCCTAAGACAAGATTTATTACGTGCTCTATGAGAGCTGTAAACAGACAGCACTATATAGCAGTTTTATTATTCAACAGAATCAAGTGGTGACAGTTCTTCAAGTGATCAGAGTGACCTATAACTAGAGCTGGGTTTCATAATCAAATATTTTAGTGGCACAGAGTATCAAATCTACAGCACTGACAGGTGGTGTTAAGCGCCTGGTCAGATTTGTTATCTTGTTTACTTATCCTCAGTTAGGTCCTGATTTAAATCATAAATTTGCTATTTTTTAATATGAATCTTTTACAGGGGAAATTACTGTGTGACTGCGTGCGGCGTTTATACAACGTTTAACAACCTCATAAATAAACCACCTGTTATCGCGTGACCAAAGTCCAGTACTTAGATCATAGGATGACAGCTGATGACACCCATCACAACCGAAAGAAGACCGTAATGTGTGGCCGAAAGCTCCAGGAAATTGTCACCTTTTTTTTTTTGTCAAAGTTTTTCTTGTTTTGTCAGCTAAAGCTTCTAAATGTAGGACACACTTACCAATAGTATGGAAAATGTACCAAACCAACTGGTCTGTAGCTTCTGCGGTTAATACTTCCTGTTGACACATTCTTGAGGTTCAGGGACTTCGCTGCTGTTGATGAAATTACACAATACAATGTTAAATGCAACATCAGTTCACTTTACTGCATGAGTTCTTGATATTTACATACTTACTTGCAGATGGGTTTGGAGTGGAGTATTTTCATAGTATGCTATTAGTATATTTACTTAAGTAAAGGATCAGAATACTTATTCCACCACTGCCTAAAATATAAATGCATTAAGAAGATTAACTTTATTGATCCCTCAATTTTTACACATACAGGCCCGAAATACAACTCTCCACACACACACACGCTCATATACATGCAAATGTGGGGAGATGGGCAGCCACGTAGCAGCATGTCTAGGAGGTGAACTGACACCGCTCCAGCTCTCAGTCTATGCTCCATACTGTGGTTCATGCTGGACTTGAACTGGTCACCCTCTGGTTCCCAAACCAAGTCCCTACGGAGTGAGCTGCAGCCATATTAACATTAAAGGGCCTGCAATCATGTCAAACGGGGCCTGCAATCATGTCGAACAGGGCTGAATGTTCATATAAAATTAAAATTCAAGCCAGTATAGACGGAGTCACATCACGGAGAGAGGGCTTAAAATGATATAAACAGTAATCTGGTGGTCAGTTCAGGTGCAGCAGAGGCTTCTGGGTGACCTGTAGGACAGTGAAGGTGAGCTGAAGCACCTCGAGAACAAGTACATAATCAAACTGTGATTGGAGATCCTCTTCTGCTGATTGGACAATTAAGGACAAGGGAGAGGGTGGACCTCGAGAAGAAGAAGAGAAAAAAAAAAAACATTTGGGGAAGGGTACTTTGTGTTGAGGTGACTGCACGGACACACACACACGCACGCACACACAGATTTGGTCATTCAGTCAGTCAGTCGGTCGGTCAGTGAGTTCAGAGCAGGTCCAGGCACAGGCAGCAAACCTCCTCATGGCTCTATGGACAGCGGCACGCTTTTACCTGTGTTTCCTACTGGTAAGTTCTCACATGGTAGACGATTTGGAAATATAACATTAGAAAAGATTTCATTACGGGGAGGAAGGCTAGACTAATAACGACATATTTTTAAACCTGCTAATGGACTTCACAATGATGTGAAATGAGGGCAGAGAGAAATTGTCTTATGACGGTGTTATACAGAGGAAAGAATATAAACTAATGTGTAATCTGTGTGTGTAATATTCACATTTTCATGTATTGCTGAGGAACCCCCCTTGCTTTTGTTGTCTTGTCAGAAACACTTGTTGCTGTGGGCATGTGGTCATGGGCTTATGGTGTGTTTCTGTATCACTGGGTTACTTGCCAGCGTACTGTGGGACTGATTTCCTCAATTCTAAAACATTTTGTAACCACTCTTAAACAAAAGATTACACGGTGACTTACGCTGTCATTTATCCATTCTTTATATCTTTTGCTAGTGCAGTTGTTCGACTTCACGCTTTATCGCTCTGGCTTAAAACCAACAAAGCTATAGAGAGTTGAGTTGTGTATTTAATACTTACTTACATACTCCCACGACCAGTCCTAACTCACTGATAAAAAGCTTTACACACATTATGCTTTTTAAATATACGCACAAACAGGCCTTTGCATGAAAAAGCTTTTGCTTGTCTGCAGGGAGTAAATTGCTGGCATGATCTGGACAACACAGAGTACGACTGCTGGCCTATCAACAGTCCAAATGATTACAACATGATTAGCTGTGGTGGTAAGTTATTTTTCTACCTCTGCGTCTGTCGGTTGGAGCTGATCTTTAGTCGGTTTGAGGGATTTATGTGTGAATATTTGCTGTAAAATAAGATGATTTTCCTCTTGTGGCTGAACTGGAAGTTGACAACGTCGACGCAGATATTGTTGAAAGGTTTGTTAGAAGGTGGAGCCCAACAGAATCAAGAGCAAATACAGCACACAGTGTCCCTTTTTTATGCATATGTACAGTGTCTGAATGTGTATGCTCAGGCCGCATGTATGTTGTCACAGGTCTGGAAATGGCCTGGGTGCAGCGTCCTCCGGAGAAAGTAACCAATGGGGAAGAGTTCAACGTCTCGTACACGGTGACGGCCACGGATTCCTTCTACGAGTACTCAGTCAGAAACAAGATTTTCCAGTTTAGGTGAGTGTGTTACGTAAACAACTGGAACCACGGATGTCTAACAAGCCCAGAACACACACAGACACCGATGCATGCATATGAACATATTTGGAATGAGTAAACACTTCCTTATGACTTCTCAGTAACTGAAAGATAATATACTGCTATGTATGTCACACAGAAATGTAGCAGCATACTGTTTCACTTTCACAACACATCACATAAAAAATAGAGTCATTACCACCACACTGCAATTAAACATTTAGAAAGTAAGTCTCAATCTACTGACTGATGCAAGTGTGTAACTAAACTCAGCTTAATTTGTTCTAAACCCAAAAGTTTAAGCTAAGAACGGCAAGTTGATCTTCAGCTTTTGGTTTGAGCTATAAATAGCAAGACAAGATGTTTATTTTTTCTTTATTAGTTGATTAATTTATCGGCCTACCTACCCTTGTTCCCATATAGTAATGCGTCAGAGGCAAAGAGGTTCTGCCATGAACACGAGTGCCCCTCAAACTGGAACAGCGCCAATGAAATGAACTGCTGCGTGTATCATGCCAACATCCATTCCTGTCCTCTTGGTCTCATGGTGGGTACTTGGCCAGCAGTGTGTCATAACTACTTAGTTTCATCCCAGCATTGTCATCATCTTCTCCTCTTTCACATTGTAATACAAAATAACTGACAGAAACGTCAGATGTGAATTGAGTTGAATAAGTAGTTTTGGGTGTGTCCTTCCATCAGATCATGTTTACATGCCCTAAAGTGAAAAATGATCTCAGACCATAGTTGTTTTTGTTGTGGCTGTGGTTCCTGTCTTGGTGTCTTAGTGCACTAAGTATTGTATGGGAGTTATTGTTTTGGATCTAAAAGTGAATTTTATTTTAATTTAATTTGGATTATTTGTTTAGTTCTAAAGATTCAAGGCAAAGTCAAGTATGAGAGTGCAGTGCGGTGTTGAGCCCGATTTGAAAGACTGCCATGGATCTTCTATAGTATAGCATGCTATTGATTAAATGGGACCAAATGGGAGAGAGCAGGACTGTCGAAAGAATGTACACGATTTTGGACTGTGGGAGGAAGCCGGTGATAAGATGTACAACAATATAGTCACTTTTGATTTTAAAAAATTAATTCAACAGTATTGAATGCACAGACACACAAACTCTGTGGATGAGCACACAACTTGCAGAGCTATAATATCAGTTATAATATAATACCAGCGCATGAATGAACTGTCTGCTGTTGGTGTTGCCTTCTTACAGAAACAGGGTGGAATCTGCGGCCCATGGATCCCTGATGATGGTAAAATAGTGACCCACACTGTATCCAAAGCAGGCAAGATGACCCAGAAGTACTGGACTTCAAAGGTGAGTCAACCCAAACCAAACTCTTCAAAAGGAAGGCGAATTTGTAGCATGTGTCAAGGTTGAGGACGCAAAGACACAAATATCTAAATAAAATGATCCTCTACTATTAAAACACTTCACCAGCCGCCGTTTTTGGGGTAAAAAAAAAAAAAAAGTCAAGTAGCAGCTGGTGAACTTTAACTTTATTGTCTGAAGGGCGTTCATCTTGCACCCAGACAAAACATAAAAAACATGATCAAAGTGACACATTTGTTGCGTTGGTATGTCATGCTACAACATGGCAGCAGGTTATAATTACTTGTGTCTTAGTGGGAAATTACAAGGGCAAGCCGTGCTTTGGGTTGCGGCTCATCAAGCAGCTGTAAATTTAAAAGTACAGACGAGAGAGTAAAAAACAAACATGATTTATGTAAAATACGACTTTTATTGTTATGGTTAAAAAAAACAAGCAAAGAAAATATACGACAAACAAGTGACACACACGTACATCTGCAGCTCCGAATTGTTTTCTGATTGTTTGGATTTATTTTTAGGACATAGTGAAGGAAAGTGTGACAGTTTTCTGAGGGATTGTAGATTGTTGTTGCAGTCAGCCAATTTCCATGCATGCGTTTATTTTATTTAGTCAAGAACAGTCTGATATCATGTTGTTGTTTAATCGTCAGACTTAATCAATATACAACCAAACATTGGCATTTATTCATACAGGTGGTGCTGATCCATGTCGGAGTCACCTCAGTCATTGCTCATATCAAAATAGGACGGATGCACGCAGCGCTGGAGTCCAAAGTGCTTGTTGTCAGCGCTCAAGGTCAGTAAGCTGACATTTGCTGATTTGCTGAATCACTGTGTGCTGAGTACAGCCTCTGCTGCAAAGCCATGACACTGCAAAGTTATATTCGTATTTGTATTTTTGAGGTGAAAAAGTAACCGATCAATGAATCGTTGATAGAATATATTCAGTGCTAACACTTTTTGGACTTGTGTGTGTGTCAGTGTGTGGGGATGAGGTCTGCGAGCTGGAGGAGAATTGTCTGAACTGTCCCGCAGACTGCGGCATCTGCCCGATGTCCCTCGCTATAAAGGTGGCCATCGGGCTTCCAGTCGCTCTCTTCAGCAGCGGCTTCATCCTAACTATAGGTGGTCAGTCTTTGCAACATACACGACAGCCAAAAATGGGTCTAACACACACACACACAAACACAGGAGATGTTTCATGCACTGATGTTTATCTGAATTTCCCTCCCTGTAGTGGCTCCAGTACCAGAAACAGAGGATGTTTTGGGATGAAAGCTGGATCATCAACTACAAGAACATAATATTTGGTAAAATATTTCACTCCATTAAAGTTTGTTTATAGACAGACTTAACTTACATGAAAACTCTAGACTGTGCTTCAGAAATGCTTCGCTTTCATTTCACTTTTAAAGTAAATGTGCCAGGAAGAGTATTCATATGTCTGTTGTGTTTTTTGTTAAAATATCTGTTGCTATGATCTGAATTGCATTCTCAAATGAATGTAATGTTTCATGTACTGACCCCTGTGTCTGACATGATTATCGAACTGTCTTGCGGCTGCAGGTAAAGTGGGCTGCATGGGCCTGGGCAGCACCACCACCCTGCAACGTGTAAAGAGTAACTCCACCATCAGTCGAACTACTAATGTGACTGTGTGTACCGGAGTAAACACCTCCTTAAAACAAGGCTTCATCCAACCAGGAATCTAGTGAGAAAATTTATTACTCCGGAGGATTTTAATGCTATTTAAATGTTATCTTTATGACCGGTTTCTCTGCATTTCACAAGTATATAACAATGGATGTTGCAAAGGATTTCTCCCATATTCTGCATTCAGCTGACTTAATCGCAACTGTGTTACAGCGACGGGAGGACGGTGGCAGTGAAACACATCCAGAATAAACATTTCACCCTCTCTAAAACCATCAGGAAGGAGGTGAAAGAAGTCAGGTGAGGAAAATCCTGCAGAGGAAGAGGAACAAATAGATTTTTAATAAAAGTCTCATCTTCCAAATGAAGCAACAACTCCTGCATCCTATGTCATTCTGTCGTATTGGCTACAGGCAGCTGGATCACCCCAATCTATGCAAGTTCATTGGTGGTTCCATCGAAGTCCCCTACGTCACCATCATCACAGAGCACTGCCCCAAAGGAAGCCTGTCTGATGTCCTGTTGAACGATGACATCCCCATCAACTGGGGCTTCAGGTGAGATTTCTTTTTACATGTTGAACTGCTTGAACTCAGCGTCCATGAGCTGCTTTCCGTGCTCAAAAACGTCAGCACACCCAATGTCCAACAGTGGCGTCTAAGTGAGTGTTTCTTCTACCAGACTGTCCTTTGCCACTGACATCGCCCGCGGGATGGCGTACCTGCACCAGCACAAGATGTTTCATGGAAGACTTCACTCCAGAAACTGCGTCATCGATGACCGCTGGGTGTGCAAAATATCAGGTAGCAAAATGTCCTCGGGCACAGCGCTGCAGAATTCCATGTCAAGTGTTTTTTGTCATTGTTATAGTGGATTTATTTGTATCACATTTCTAAGCGAAGGGACAAATAATTTAATCTTGATCTTGATAAATCACTCAACTATCACAGTTTAAATGACATACACGACAAAAAAATCATCTCTGAAAAGGAATCCCTGCACTTCTCACCCACGTCCTACACCAGTGCCAACTTAATTATTGATGCAAAGTTTTAAAAAAAAACACTACTGCTTGCTCTACTGTACTGTGCTGTTGTTTCTGTGTTTGGCTTCAGATTATGGTCTCACCATGTACAGAAAGGAGGACTTTGAGGCCATCAGCAATGGCTTTAACTGTGGGGATGTAAATCGTATATATTGTGCCCCAGAGGTGCTGCTGGGAAGCAGCTCCAACATGACACAGGCAGCAGATGTCTACAGGTGTGTCTGAGTGTCACTGCATGAGCATTTAATTTTGGATTGTGATATATGGACGTGGAAACTGCGTTATGGTCGAAGTGTCTTCATACATAAAAAAATAAAATGTGTAGCTGTTGAATCTTAGAAACTGCACTGGAAAATATTACCCTTTCCCTCCTTTCCTCAGCTACTCCATGATTCTGGTTGAGATTGCAACTCGCTCTGACCTCATGTCAGTGAGTATGACAGCCTTCTCTGCAGATTACAGCCTTCAGCCTCCCTTTGATCTTTGCTTTGTAACCAGCAGTCCTCTCTAACAGGACCAGTCTGAGGGAGTGAGGATGGATCTCATGTGGCGCCCCCCTCTGCCTGAACTTAAAGCAGGGAAGGCAGATACTGACTGTCCCAACCAAGCAGACTACTGCGAGGTCTGTCACGTGCACGAATGTTGTGAAATAGTGCTAGACCAAAAAATGTAAATGCTAAATATGTCATGGAGATTTTACCGTATGAACACAACTCTTTTCTGGAACACAGCTCATTAAGAAGTGTTGGTCTCACAACGTCACCTTGAGGCCCACGTTTGAGCAGGTGAAGAAGATGCTCGACAAAATGAACCCGCACAAAGTCAGCCCCGTGGACATGATGATGAACCTGGTAATGACCCACTGAGATGTTGTAAAATAATATCGGGGTAAACATTCAGAATATACGCCAGATTTACCATGAATAGTACAAAAAACCCCAAAACAAAACAACAAATATACAAAGCACATTTCTGAAATAGTTGTATTTCAATTGCAAGCATGGTTTCTTTATCTGCAGATGGAGAAATACAGCAAACATCTGGAGGCCATAGTTGCTGAGAGAACACAGGACCTTCTTCAAGAGAAACAGAAGACAGATCGGCTGCTATACAGTAAGTCGGGACAGCGGTGTCGAGTGTTGATAAACTACTACTATCTACTGACTGATCTCAAGCAGAGTCATGCTGCACAGCTTTTCAGGAATTTGCCTTGGTGATGTTGCAGAGATAACACTGATGTATACAAGCAGGAATGCATTAGTTGTTCTTTATGAAAAGGGTGATAACAAAGCCGAGAAAATGTGCACATATACTGTACATTCGCACAAAATGCGCATGGCCTTTGCAAACTCCTGGCCCCGGGGCCCAGACCCACCTTAATCCGGGCCTGCACAGTGTACATTTGGAATCATTACTTGAACTTGAATTATTAAAGGACAGTCAGTTAGCTTACTGCCATCTAGTGGTGTAAGTGTAGGTAGCATTTTCACATTCCTACCCAATGCTACAAAGATGGGCTATTTTAAGTCATGAAATTTCTGTGCAGGTATGTTACCGAAACCGGTAGCTGATGACCTCCGTCAAGGACGAACAGCAGAGGCTCAAAGCTTTGCCAATGCCACCGTCTACTTCAGGTATGTGTTGTGTTACACTGTTACATGCAATTCGCCCCTTGTTTTCTTTGTTTGGGTACATGCATGTAGAACTAAAGGTGACTTCCTCTGTACTACTCCCCATGTGACAGTGATATTGTCGGCTTTACCCAGCTGTCTGGCGCCAGCACTCCCCACCAAGTCGTGAACTTCCTTAACCAGCTCTACACCACCTTCGATGACATTATTGACAACTATGACGTCTACAAAGTGGAGACAATAGGTGACGCTTGTAAGTAAAGAGAGAAATTGATTTTGAAACCTAAGACAAAGTTATAAATCATTATGTCAAAGCACCATCAAAATAAGATTTGATCTAAAAGGCAAAAACAATAATTAATTTACTGAAGAGTGAAGAGAATCCGAATGTGCCTTTTGGCTATTATTTGACATTTTATTCGTCTCTTCTTATGGGATAATGGCTAACCCTCAGACATGGTGGTCTCCGGGGTCCCTCAAGAAAATGGCATCAATCACGCTGGAGAGATAGCCAGCATGGCTCTTGATCTGGTCACCGTCTGCCACACGTTCAAGATCCCTCATAAACCCAACACACAGCTGAAGATACGCGCCGGCATCCACTCAGGTAATGTGGACATTTATCTGACAGAGTTTCAAAAAACGCATATAATATGAATGTTGGGAGCAGTCCAATCACTGAACACCTTCTTATAGCCCGAAAGAAACTTCTTTAGAAATTTTAAGAAGTGTGCAATATTTCCCCAGAGGTCAAGATAACAGATGTCGTTCAGTGCACACAGTCACAATTTGGTGACCTTAAACTACCTGTATGCATATATGAGAAAGCAAAGCTAAACACGTTTCAATAAGACTTTTAACTGTACAAATGGTGTATTGTTTCACCGGTTAGAACAACTTTGCTCATTCAAGTCTCTAGCATGTGGCATCATCCCCTATATGCAATGTAAGATAAACAAAGTAGGATATGGGCTGGTTCAAATAGAGGTCTCAACACATGTGCAGCCTAACCTCAAGATCTATATAAATAAACTATTCATTATCACTCTGGTAACAAAATCATGAAGCTAAAAAAAACTCTTTTATTATGAAGGCTTGAATCATGTAATGGGCCTTGAATTGCTTTGAAGACACATGGGTTCCTTTTTAAAATAAAACTCTGTCTATGCTCAAGCCAGTCATTTTCCAGACTTAGTGCTTGGATCAGCTCCACATTTAATACATTAAGATTACTTTTTTACATTAAGATTATTTCTCTCTTTTGCAAGCAGGCTGTTCATATTCACAATCATGTATTTGACTGCGTTATATAAACATGTATGTACTGTATGTAAATTTATGGTACACCCCTTTTCAAAAATCTCATATGCATCATCATGATCATGCAATGTCACATATACCATATTAACCATCCAAACAATCACCTGCTGTCTTTTTCTGCCAGGGCCTGTTGTGGCTGGTGTGGTTGGCACCAAAATGCCTCGCTACTGCCTATTTGGGGACACTGTCAACACAGCATCACGGATGGAATCAACTAGTGAAGGTAACGGTGGATTAGACCGGCTGACTTTCATCCAGTTGATGTCTCGAAATATATCAGATTCATTTCACTTACTGTATCTGTATGCTTTCTTAATATTATCCAGTACTGATTCAATAGTTTGTCTGTAGAGTTGTTCTAACTGCCTTCATTGGCGGTTCAGAATTAGGCTTTGGCCTACATTGTACTTGTGTGTAAGTTAAATAATGATATTTATAATGTCAAGAATATAAATTTAATTTTATATGTAGTATTTTCGAAATGCCTGATCAGCATATTTTGGCTTGACTTAACTGAAGAATAGTTCTCAAAAACACATGATACATTTTGCGTAATGCACCAAGATAAATAAACAAATATGTAACATCATGTGCTGGGTTTCTCTGTAATGATGTCCATAGCGCTGAAGATCCAGGTGAGTGGCGCCACAGCTGACCTGCTTCACACACTCAGAGGTTACGTTCTGACATGCAGAGGAACACTCAATGTGAAGGTAAGGATACTATGCTGGCTGCAGTGACAAACCCGGTAGATGTATACTGAGCGCCCTGTAGCTGGGAAAACACTAACACTCAAGTGAGGGCTATGTTCAGTACATTCCTGGTCATTGTCATGGTGGTTGCTGTAGTGATTGGTGTTTTATTGTGCTGGAAAGCACATCTCCCTGGGCTGAGCTGATATGCACTCAATGGCCAGTTTATTAGGTACACCTAGCTAAAACTAATACAAGTCCTGCACAAATCCTACCTTTATGAAGGTTTTTGTATCGTTTTGTCCAATATATTTATGGCACAGAGGGTGGCGTAGATAACAGAAACAATACAGTGGAACAGCAAACAGCAAAAAATCATCCTCCAAATGCAGAATCCAAAAAGCAGAATATTAAAACCTTAATGAAGCTGTAGCCATGCATTAGTTTTGATGAGGTGTAGCTGCCTAATAAACTGGAAACTGACTGTACATCGCTTGAATGAAGCCCAGTTAGGGTGATTTGCTGTCTGCTGCCTTTGATATATGCTATTGTGGTGGAAACTGCCAAACAGACGCAGCGATAATCACTTACAAGCTGGTGTACTACCTTTGAAAGTGACTGAAAGAGAGACAGGATTTATGAGGCTGAGATTTGAATAGATCACAGGAAATTCAAAACTTCTCTCTAAGGGAAAAAGAGACTGGGTGTGTTTGGTATTTGTTCTCTTTTCCAGGGAAGTATTGTATTATCCAGTTGTGCTAGCTTCTATTCACATTGCAACCTAAGACCTCTTTATGGGTGGTGCCAGTGCAATTATGGGGGAGGGGTTTACTTCTCAGTCCCAGCGGACAAGGCCTACATTGCTGACACTTGTGATGTCTTGCTAAGAGGTGGCCTCAGCTGCTGCTCTCTGCCCCCCCATCAAATCCTCATGGCTTTATTTAAAATTCAAAGGGACACATGCTTTTGCAATACGACTCTCTTCCCTCTCTCTCACTTACCGTCTCTAATTTTTCTTGACCCGACAGGGAAAAGGAGACATGACAACATGGTGGCTTGAAGCAAAGAGAGAAGATCACACAGACCCACTGCTCAGACCGTCTGAATCCAGAGTGGTCCCAGTGCCTGTTAGTGACTAGATCTGGGTAGAGCATGAAAACTGGTCAGGCTTTGTGTTGTGCAATTGAATTATGTCCAGTGAGCTTCATTGGGGTTACATGTGCAGATATAGGATGAACAAATAGTTGATCATGAAGAACTGTCATGTTGCTGTCATGTCGAACTGTAAATCCAGTACATGTTACATGTTTGTTGTTATCATGGTTCCATTGTTGTGACCAGAAGTGATGATGATGAGCAAAATCCCTCTGATAATAATTTGTAGAAATAACCAGAATTGCCCAAAATGTATGATTGTGCAAGACATCATCACTTATTGTATAATAGATTTTTTTTTTTTTTTTTTTGCACTTGTTGGGAAGAATGTAAAAAAAAATATATGCAGAGAAACTTGCCAGAGTTGAGAAAATGCTGTTTTAGTCTGTCACACATTATTATTTTTCTCTCGCTTCATTTGTATTTTTATAATCTGAGGCACTTTTTTTCTGATAAATTCAAATTAACAGAGATTCACTGCCTGAAAATTAAGAGAACCCCCTCTTACGATAAATAAATAAAACATGTTCAAAGAACCTAGATAAATTAGACAAACATTTTGACTAAGAACTGGCATCTGAATGAGTAAAGACCTTTGGTATAACAGGCAATTCATGTCAGCACAGATATAACTAACCTTAATGCTGGGTTTTTTCCATTTTTTAAAACATTATTTATTTATTTATTTATTTATTACCAATATTGCACATGATTGCTCATGTGTGTTACTTCTTTGGAAATAAAATAAGAAAAAATAATACAAATTAAAAAATGGAGCCATCATTAATGCTGTTAGTTTACATTTTTCTGAAATGACAAATTCTTGCAAAAAAAGGTAAATTTTCATTAAAATGGGTGTACAAGTACTTTGGAACCAAACTATTCCATTTAAACTACTTGTTATTTCCAAATTATGTAGTTTGCCTTTAATTTCCATGCCTTGATGATGCAGAATAGATTTCTTACACAAAGACACTTAGCCAACAAAACGTTTGTAAAATAAGATGAACACTGTATGTAGAGGTTTTTGTAAGTATTGCTGACTGTGCAGTGCAATGAGCTGTTGTATTGTTCTTATATTTAGTGATTGTATAATTTGCATTAAAGTTATTTTGAAGTTCTAGTTCTTTTTGTGTTTATTGTACATCTCTTTGGTTACAAACAAAGAATACACAGTGTCTAACTTTCACTGGTGAGCGTAGGTAAGTAATTAAAACATTCAATTCAATTCTGTTGTAAAAAATAAACATACAGCTATTGTCATAGTGAAATTTGTTTAAACTTCCATAATTTGCACTATAGTATATATAGTAAATAGTGTAATGATAGTAATAAGAATATAAAACATAAACAATAGTGGTTATTATAGAAGTAATTTGTGTAAATAAGTTTTAAAAAAAACTTTGGCTGGTATTTCTGAATGTATGAATAGTTCATTTGACAGTAACCACAGTCGAAAATATAAATAAAAGACGCTGACAGTGGGAGAGTTTCAAACAACAACATTGGCATAATTAAAACGTTAACGCTAAGAGCGCTTCAAGTGCCTTACACCCAACAGCCAATCATATTGAGCCGTGCTTGGTTGCTAGACAACGAGTCAGCCAATTAGCGTCCTGTTTGGTTTGCTTGCCGTGCAGTGGTGTGTGTGTGTGTGTGTGTGTGCTGTCATTTGGACCGACATGGATTAAGGAGCTGCTCTCGTATCGAGAAGGAAGAAGCTTTTTTGGGGGGGGGGGATACAATATTACAAGCAGCATCGTTAAGTAAGTACTGTCAACAGGATTTTATCACTTCTATTAAACATTTTAAACGTCCGCGCCGCTAACTGGTCAACTTGTTCGGCTAAGACAGGCAGCCGTTCGGCTTCAATGGTGGAGGCACGCAGTGGTTAGTTTAACGGCTGAATGAGCTATAAAACACAATAATATAATAACATAATTATTTTCATTATTGTTATTTTTACGAACAAAACACGATTTGCTGTGTGGTTGAGCTAGTCAACGTCTCAGCAACACAACTTAACTGACCTATATCTGCACGTACAGCAGCTTTCAGTAGCTAAGTGAGTCAGTGTTTTTACAACCTTTCTGAGCAACGAGAGAGTTGCTGAGAATATAATAATATACGTGTATACATAACATAATGTTCTCCTCTCAAGTGCAAGAGGACTTCAAATGAACAGGATATTTGTGTCACACCTAGCTAAAAATACAAACAGCCTAATACGACGTTTATATTAATAAATGCCACCTTCAGTGAAGGTTTGAAGGTTTGCTGGAACTGTTTTATGAGCTCTTAATTCAGCTTCATGGCCATTTGAGTGTAATTTGTGTAGTTTTTATTGCTGTTATTGCATTAATGCTGAGAGCTGTGTCTGAGTTGAAACATTATTAGGTAGAGGCTTATTGCCGTTGTTTTTAGTTTGGTGTACTTGGATCCCAACACCCCCAAATCTGGTTTAAAGTGTCTGTCAATCATCATGCGTCATCATCATTCATCATACTAAAGGACCATAAACGTTAAAATCCATTCTTTCATAGAAATTTCCCCTTTGAAGACTTTTTGTTGTAAAGACGTCTGACCGAAGAGTTAAAGGTTACTTGTTGATGTCTAAGCGGTGTCTAGCCTTGTTAAGCTTTGAGGCTGTAGGCTTGCCATCTGTCTCGCCAGCCTGATTAGGTATCACCGAAACCAAAGGGTAGGTGCCCTGAGTTGATGGTGAGCCGCTTAAAGACTAAAACATATGACGAATGGAGCCCATAAAATAGAATTCAAAAAATAAATATTCAGTTTTGTAAACGCAGCTTCATAGTTGCTGTCCCAGGATGAGCTGGAAGCAAGGCTCTTCCTTCCTTCCTTCCTACAGGAGGAAGCACATCTTCATCATGTTTCTGATTGCAGACAGCTCACCACACTGTCGGTCTAGGATTAGTTTGATCAGCTGATCATAAGAGCATTGAGATAAGAGGCTGGCTTGGTACCGACCTACAACCTGTTAACTACTCCTGCATGCAGTGACGGCCTCAGCAACAGACAACAAAATCAAGGTCACTCTCTAAATAAACACATATTAAATCATGTGAATGATATGGAATTTGCTAATCTATAGGATGGCTGTACGCTGTATGATCAGCTGATCAGCTCAGATGTTTAGCTCGCAGCGCATGACACATGAATGAATTAGCCCTTGTAAATCTGCTGTCCTGGCACTCTGTTATTTAGGTTGCTGCGTGTTTTCAACCCTCGCCGTCGCGTGTTTACTTCCATTGCTTGTAATCCAGACTGTGTTGAATGAGTGCTGCTAATCTGACCCTCTATTCCAGGAGCAGAGTGCGTAGGTGGATCCTGCGGTGAGGCTTGTGTGTCCTGCACATGTAGTAGATGATCCAGACGCGTAGCCTGAAGGCTGCACTGCAACAATGCCGGAGTCTTCCCTGGGTGAGTTCAACTTTTAATATCTTTGCAGACCACTGAATATGCACTATGAGAGTGAGATGTTGAACAGCTGGCTGTTGTATTCAACAGAGGCCATGTCTCTGCTGGCAGATAAATCCTATTCTTGTTTTTTGTGCCTTAAGTAACCTCACTTCCTGTAAGAGTATCATTCGTTTCCTTGTAAGACATTAACACAACGTACAGGCCATATTGTATGTGTGTATATTCAACAGACGTTTTTTTTCTCTCTCCAGAAATCAAGGATATTTGCAGCAGCTCTGTTGAATGTAGAACATCTCCCTTGAGGCATTTTAGCCAATCATCACTGCAACTGCACAAAAATTCCTACAGTCTCAGTACCTTCTGCACCGAGCACAACGTTCAAGAATGTCTATCACACATCAGTCAGGTTGGTAACCTTACATCTGATGTATTACCGGCGCCATCATTCATATGTAAACACTCAGGATCTAAGATATATAACTGCTATGCCCCGTGTTTGATTCTGGGTTGTCCTCTACATCCTTTGCTCTTTATCCTTTTCTTCCTCTACTCCCCACATTATAGGAGGTGTCATCTCTTGGCCTCCCACCGGTCTGGGCCGAGTCGGGCAGCAGCAGCACGGAGATGGATGTCGTGGCTGTGCTGAATTGCATGTACGACCTGATTCAGCTGCACCGCAGGGGCCTCCGAACCCTGGAAAACATGGAAGTGGAGCAGCTTAAGTCCAGCAGCAATGTGGACTACCTGCAGCTCACCTGCACCCGACTAAAAGTACAGTAACATTTAAACCCAGTGATTCCTCTGTATTAATATGAAAATGTATATCAAAGACAAATGGTGGAACCAAAACTAAGAGCCTGAAGAGTTGCTTGTCAATGCTGTCAATGTTATTCTGTTATCACAGGAGCAGCTCGAGGTGTCCAAAAGAGAAAACACAGGACTCCTTGAGAGAGAACGACAGCTGCAGCTGAAAGTGAAGAGTTTGCAAAACTGCCTGAAAAATGAAAAGGATGAGGTATTTTCTTTGGACAAAGTGCGGGCAGTTTTTTTTTTTTGTCTCAGGTGCATGAGCATGTCAGCTTAAACAAGAAACAATTGGTTTATTTTCCCCTGTCAGGTGCAAAAGCTTCAGAACATAATTGCAAGCCGGGCCAGCCAGTACAATCATGAGATGAAAAGGAAAGAAAGAGAATTCAACAAACTGAAAGAGCGCCTGAATCAACTTCTGGTTGACAAAAAGGAGAAGAAACAAGGTAAGCTATCGTCCCTTTACACACAGAATAAAATGATGCGTGCCCACGTTTTAATTCATGATTTTCACTATTTGTCTTGCTTTCAGCCATTGATGTATTAAACAACATTGGAAGAGCTGATGGGAAGAGAAGCCTTTGGAAAACCGAAAAGACAGAGGCAAAGTGAGTTCACTTCTCTCAGTTTTTTTGTCCAGTAAAGTAGCTGTGAACCTTTTCTCTCATGACATATTTGTATTTATAAATACATAAATGCAGCAGTGCAGGGGAGAAAATAAACCGCATGATCCAAAAAAGTACTACTCACTCCACTTTTGCATCTCAAGTGCGTCTCAGCTCCTTTGTCAGTTTTCTAGGTGACACAGATTTATTTTAGGAACATGGTGGCACTGCTGAAACCTGGACGTTACTGTAGCTTTAGTTAATATCCTTTTGTGGATGTGCTACAGGCATGAGATGAATGCACACAGATGACTGTCTTTCTTATCCCAAGGCATGAAGGGGAGATGTATAAGACTCTACTGAGCGACTATGACACCCGACAAAGGGAGTTGCTGCTGGAAAATGCAGAGTTGAAGAAAGTGTTGCAGCAGATGAAAAAGGACATTGTGTCCATTTTAAGCTCAAAGAAACCGGCGCTGAAAGACGACAAACACCAAGATGGCTGCACACAGGTCAGACACGTTGTTTTTCAGTTTGATTGACAGCTTGCACTCCTTGTGTTTGTGGTCCTTGTGCTCGTGTTTTAGTCTTTTACACATGCTTGCTACCAGTAGATTGAAAAATATGTTCATTGTCATTATCAGGCTGACTTGGAGGAGGAAGAGGAATTTATCGACTCTAGTAAAGAAAGCGTTGAGCTGTATTGTGTTCACGCCCGGGAGAAGCTGACCAATAGTATTCGTCTCCAGTGGAGAAGACTCAAGAGCCACGTTGAAAGATTGGACAGCCAAGGTAGTCTTCATTCAGTCTATTGTCACTGTTTGACCTTGATACATGAAGGAATTTTAGTTTGTAGGACTTTAAGAGTAACCAAAGCAAGCTTGTATTATATACTGAAGCCACTTGTCTGATTATTGGTATGGACCAATACTCACTCACTTCCTGTTAAAATACAATACATAAAAAACATAAGAGTAAAGTCAGATTTTCTGTGTTGATTTCATTCAGCATCTTTAGCTCAGATGGGTGAGAGTAAAAACGCTGATGCTGTTTCCCGGGAGACTCACGAGGAGGAGATGGACAGACTGAAGCTGGAAATCCAGCAGTGCAAAGACTTTATTCAAACACAGCAGCAGCTCCTGCAGGTAAGACTGAATTTACCCTGGAACTTTAGCCATTAAGGTTCCTGATAGGGATGGCAACAGTTAACAATGAATCGTTTAACCACAAAGAGCCTTGTGCCTCTGCACATGGCTTTGCGCTCTGATGAGATGCACTGAACAATTTCTCCGGGATAGCAATAAACTTATTCTATGATGCTGCTCTTTAGCTCAGAAGTGGTAGCAACACGGTGCTGTACCACATTAAGAGCAAGCACCCAGCTGCCATGTCTGAAGTTGGTTTGCAGCCAAAGATCGTGTCAGTGCTAGCCAGGAGGAGAAAGTGAAGGGGAAGGGATTTAAAGAGCTAATGTTCTTTATACTATGAAGAGCTGCAGTAAGTTAAATGCAGCGAGGCACATTTTGAATGAGCTAACAGCGACTGCATAGTGTGCATTCAGAGCCTCTCCATCCTGGGAGGCACACAGCAGACAACCTGGTTGAGAAGCTCACTAGTGTGTTGGAGACATAGGGCCTCGAGGTCACCTCCTGTATTTCACGTCCTTTTATAATTTTTCTGAAAAATGAACTGCCTAGTTACTAGTTAATGGGCATTGGTCTGTTAAGCTAAACATTAATTGAAACTTTCCTTACTCCCTGGAGAATTTTGATATTAACACTCACACTAACACTGTCTCACATACCATGACCAGTGACACTTTAACTCAGTGTTTACTCTCTTTTACAGTGTTAACACAAGGATTTAAATCAAAGCAGGAAAGATATTGTATTTCGTACACTTTTCTTCAATTCTGGCTGAACAAACTACGCCTTTTCTTTCTTTTTTTTTCTTGTAGCAGCAGCTGAGCTCTCCGTGCGATGAGGAGACGGCTTCCCTGTTGAGCAACTGCTACATGTTGCAGGAGAAAGAGCGCCTGGGAGAGGAGTGGAAGACCCTCGAGGAACAGAGAAAGATCTTTGAGAGGGAGAGGAGGAACTTCACTGAAGCAGCTATAAGACTTAGCCATGAGGTGATTCATATAAAATTTCCAAAAATCGGTGTGCGACATAGAATGTAGGTGACATATTGCTACAATAATATTGCCCTGTGTTCCAAGATGCCTCATTTATATTTGTGTGCTCACTTGTTGGCGTGTCGTTTAGCTCAGTTGGTAGAGCATCCGCTCAGTCCTTGCCGCAGCGGCCCAGGGTTTGAATCCGGCCCTTGTGGCTACGTCATTCCCCATCTCTCTCTCCCCACATTCCTGTCACTCTTCAGCTGTATCTGTACAATAAAAGCTTGAAAAGGCCAAGAATTTTTTTTTTCTGATTTTGAAATAACTTGTACCTGGTTTAACTTGCAGAGGAAGGCCTTTGAGGAGGACAGAGCAACATGGCTCAAACACCAGTTTCTAAACTTGAGTCCATTTGCTGACTCAAAGAAACCACAGATGTCAAAATCTAAAAGTGCCTTTTTAATATGTGAGTGTGGTTTACATTGTCCTGATATTAGTATCTTTCAAAATAATTGTCGATATTATCAGTATGTCACTTCCCCGATGATGATTAACAATGTCTTATGTTTGCAGCTGACGCAAAGGCGTGTGCCGTGTCGGCTCCAGAAAGGCTCATCAAATGCCCATCTGACACAATCTCCCCAACACCCAGACGTGCTCCGCTCACCACACCGTTAACGTCCGACCTGTATCGCACACTTTGCCTTATCCCAGAAAACAGGTAAACTTTATTTGTCAAACAGTAACAAATCACGATATTGCCTATCTATTGTGAATCCATGACAGTTTGTCAAATTTGATTTCCAGCTCAACCAAGCCAAAGAGAAAGACTGAACATCGAGCGTCGATCGAAGAACCGAGCGTCGTTTTTAACGGAATCCTTCCTGCTCAGCTCAAAGAGTGGGACGACAACAGCAGCCACAAGCTCACAAGGGAGAAGAAGAGCTCTATATGAAGCCAAAAAAATGTAATCAGTTATAAGTCTTTATTGTTATCATATGTCCATTAATTATGGATGATTTGTGGTATTTCAGAATGACACCCGGTCTGTGAATGCCAAACACTTGCAAGATGGACTGGAAACTGATTAAACAGCTGGTTAGCTGCTGGTGTTTCTGAGAGAAACTCTGTGATCTAATAGTTTCTTTTTTTAAATCTTCCTGCTTTACTTCTAGATTATGTGATAAATGTATTTATTTATTTATGCGGCACTGTACATCTTGTTTGGGCAATCATATCTTATTGCAGTCAAAACTAGTATTTTTTTGGCAGTGCAGGTGTGCCACAAAAGATCGCAGTAATGAGATGTTACTTGGCCCTTGCTTATGGCCGCCGCTGAACCCAAATGTTGCCGTTTATACCATGTCTTTTAAGTTTCTGTTATCATGTTGTCAACAGTATCTTAGAATGTAGATTTAATGCTGCTGTCTCACTAAACGCAATAAGCAATTGGGTTAAACACGAAGTATATTTCTATAGTTTAATATAGAAATGTGGTTGACAACATTGTTCCCCGATGATAATGTTGCAGTTACATTTGTAGCAAGTGATGTTTGATGTTGCAGTTAAATAGGAGAAAAGGCTGTACAGTTTAACACTAATAACATAATGTGTAGCAGAACCCTGACGTGAGAATAGACCGCTTTGAATGTAAATTCATCTCACCATTTCTTTTTTTATTGTTTATTTTAGTTGCTTTGTAATTGACGATGAGAATCATTCTTACCACAAGAATGTAACATGATGAATTCTAGACAATCTGATGTTCTTGAAACATGTGTTATACATTCTTAAAACACAAGTATCTTGTCATTTTGTTGACTTCTATCGGCAACAATGAGTTACTGATTCACAGGACAACTTCTCCTGTACCCTCCCATTCACTGGTGTTAGCATTGAAGTAAACCACACAATGAAGCGGCAAATCAGACAGTGGGTTGACAGTCTGGTTGTCAGTTGTTTAACTGTCTTAAATAATTAAATATAGGTAAATATGAATAAGTGTAGTACTGATTAACCTATAATGATCTATAATACTTTTAGGTGTCCTTTTATGGAGATGTGTAGTACATTATTAAGGAAATGTACGCAATACAGTGGTCACAGGAAGACAACAGTGACCATAATCAACTATGGTAGTGTTTGTAAAAGTGAAATATTAACCCCCAGAGTAGTTTTTGGACTATTTTGGTAGTGATGATTTAAAGTTATTCAACAATACTATTCAACAATAGTGAACCTGCCAACGTGTCAGTTTAAAGCAACATACAACTGTTTATACTCTGCGTTATTTTAATGTGATCTAACCATTCTCACATCACAAATATCTACCCTGGTTTCCCGGCACATCGTGGTCATCCCTCCAAGAATGCATCATTGTAGCTTAACGTAGTTTCTATAATTGAAACAACCTGAGAAAGACTTGTTTTGAAATGCCATTTATTTAAATTTACATTCAACTCATACACATGATGTACGTGATTGACAAGACAGTGTACTTAAGCACACTGAGCATTGCAGCTGCAGGCCAGGTGGGCTTCTGCTGTTTCCCTCAGGTCCACGCTGTTGTTGTAGATGCTGCTCAAACTCTCTGGGCGATTCAGAGCAGATGCTGCACAAGTGAAAGGAAAAGAGTGATTAGGAATTGTTTAATTTTTTTTCCACATAGTCATATTCTGTCTCATGAACCAGCCTTGACTTCTTGCAGACTCACCAATAGGCACACAGTGGAAGCCAACAGTGACGGTGGTGGTCTTCACAGGGAAGCAGCCAGCCAGGCAGCGCAGCACGGGTTCAACAGAATAGCATTTGGAGTCCTGGCCATGGATGTTTACCTGCCTCTCCAGCTGCACAGATTCCAGCTTCATGCGGCACTCTGTCCGAAAAAAAAAAAAGTGTCGATAAGTGCGTTTCTGAGGGTGGAAACATTTATCTGAAAAAGGAAAGTAACACTGCAATGAGCTTTATGTCTCACCAGTGGAGTCCCTGCAGTTCTCGGCTGGCAGAACCCAGGAATGAGCATGACTGACAGCATTCTTGGTCACACGTCCGTTGGGTGTGTGGAACTCCTGTCTGACTTCCCCATCAGCCTTACCACAGAGTCCACAGGTCTGTCCCTTCATCCAGTCCACAACTTGAACCTGCAAGGCAAAAACCAAATATACATATACAATAACTTTGAGGTCAATTTTAATCCTAAAATCTTGAAATGCAAAGATATTGCATTTACCGTCCATGAGTTCTTGTCAAAGTACACTTCATGAAGACCATGGCTTGGAGCATTTACAGCGATACCTTCACCCTTTGATCTGATCAGGATTTTAGCTGTAAGAACAAAACTGGATCATTCTCATTTTCAAGCCAGTTTTGACAGGTTTGGGGTGCTGAGATGACATTTACACATCATGTTCTCTTTGCAGTATTAAATTACAACCTGTGGGATGCTGGTATGGCAGATTGTTGATGGGAATTTCCATTCCATTGACCTTCACAATCATGTCACCGTTCTTTGGGTACAGGTCAATATCACTACAAGCGCAGAAATGAAAAGTTTTTGTCAGCTCGTGGATGAAAACAATAGTTTCTTACTTGTTTTTAATGGGTACTCACATGTCAGCAATTTTCACATTGATATGGTTCTGCTCAATGTGATCCTTCTTCAGGAGAACCATGAATTTCAGCTCATCGGTGCAATCCTGTGCCAGGACTTGGTAGCAAGACAATGGCATCTCGTTCTTGTATCTCCTGTTGTTGAATGTGGTCAGTGTGTTTCCGTTGAAGCTACATTTTGCTGTGAAGAAGAAAAAAGTTTTATTCCTTGGCACACGACCAAAGATAACTATAGCCAGTGTATTAAACAGTAAGGCCCACAAAAGATCAAGTTACCTGCCACAGCCTTGGCAAACATGTAATGGATTTTATCTGCAAGCTCATCGAAGGGAGTGAGACCTTTGAGTTCATCAAGTGGCAGAGCGATGGGAAGATGCAAAGCCAGCTTGTAGACAATATGCTGTAGACAGAATAATTCACAATGATTAGAAACAGAAAGTAAAAACAAACTTTTATATATACATTTTGGGAGAACCATTTAATTATTCATACTGCTGGTGTTTTCCAAATGAGCTCAAGGGTCTTGTCAGATGTGGCAACCATTGTTAATGAGAGCTGATTGGCGCTGCTCGCCTCCTTTCCTTTAATCAAGCCATTCACCATGGAAGCAGGAATCATGTCATACACCCTGTAAAAGAAATGTCAAATGTAAACATTATTTTTTGGTCTTGTCAAGCTTTATTTTGATAGAGACAGCTGAAGAGTGACAGGAATGCAGGGAGCCACAGGTCAGATTTGAACCCTGGGCTTCCCCAGCAAGGACTGAGCCTTTGTACATGGAGTGGCTGCTCTACCAACTGAGCTAAACACCACCTCAAATGTCAGACATTTTATATCACATGTGTAATGCATGTGAGTAGGCTAAAGAAAGCCCATATGAAGTTTAATACCTCTTTGCATAGCGTACAAGAGCAGAAGGCAGATGATCCCAGGCCACTCTGAAGCGAGCTGCAGGGTTTGGACCAACAAGACCAGTTTCGGCTGTGATTGTGGTTTCATACTGCTTGCATTCAATTCCCCATCCGATTCTAGTCTATCGAGAGACAATAGATGTGATGATAAGGCAACTGATTTAAAGTTTTCTTTTAATATTATTTCCTAAGCTATATATATAAGCAAGGCAGTGACTTACTGTGACTTTGTGCCTGCTAAGCAGAGCTCCATCAGCACAGAACTTCCAGTTGTCATCAGCTGCCAAGGCAGCCAGAATAATCTGAAGTCTAGTGTTAGGTTTGTCTAAGTAGGTTGCCAGTTGGTATCCCAGCACCTTCCTATCAGCTCTGACAACACGGAAGATAACTGCAAAGGTAGGAGCTACAGCATCGCCAAGGAATTTGTTCTGTGGGAACAATCAGGATAAATTCATCAACAAACCCATCAATGGAAAGAATGAAGGGTGGTCTTCCATTTATTTGCATCAAAATAGATTTACCTGTCTTCGGATGGCTTCAAAGCTTGAGCCACTGCTTCTGCTCTTGGAAAGTGCTGCTGAGGTGGCTTGAGAGATGCGACCCTACAACAATAAAGTATGAAAATCATGTCATGAAAAATATGCAACACAAGTTAACAGATTCAATAAGTATAAAACATCATCATTGCTTGAAACCGCCTAAATGTACCTGCTTCTTGTGGCTCTTCTGGAACTTGTGGCGATGAATCACTTGCTGCACGGAAGAAATATTTTTGTAAGATTCTGTGCTTACTGTGATATAAAGATACATTAACATTCCTCCATAGAGAGTCACAGAACAATCATCAGATGTTTACCTTTGAGATATGAGCGCTGGAGCGAGAGGAACTTGAGCTAGCGCTGAAGAGCGATGCAAGGCTAGATGCGGAGCTGGACCTGGAAGATCTGCTCACAGATCTGGAGGAGCTAAGTCGTCTGCTGCTGCTGCTGCTGCTGCTGCTGCTGCTGCTGCTGCTGTGGCTGCTGCTGCTGCTGCTGCTGCTGCTGCTGCTGTGAAGTCTTCTGGTTGGATCAGCTGGATTGATGACTTTGACATGAGTTGAGGACCTGGAAGAAGAGCTAGAGCTCAGGCTTGAGCGAGAGCTACTGGAGCTTGAGGAGGAGGTGATATTCCGCAGACCAGGAGCCAGGATTTCCTTTAGCTTCATCAAGACTGGTCTTCCCTCAATGATTTCTTCTTCGCTCAGATTGATTTGTTTAAGGAGCTTCTCTGCAGCCTTTGGTCCAACTTGAACCTCCATCTCCAGTCTCTCAATGACTTCCCCTTCAACTGAAAGTATAAGTAAATAATGCTATTAATGACTGCACTGTGCCCACTACTTCTACAAAATAGTATTGTGTATTCAGTACTTACTTGGTTTCAAAGAAATAGCAACAGAGTGGCTTCCAGCCAGTTTGTACAGGGCAATGTCTCTGATAAAAGCAGCATTGTCAGTGGCAATCTTCAAACATCCCTTCAGTCCAATGGTGACAACTTTAGCACAGTACTTCTTATCAAACTGAGCTACTTTCGGTTTTATAACGGGCCTGGCATGCGCAACATCTTGCTGAATGATCTCTGAGGATTCCAACTATGGAAACAAAGACATAATAATTAAATTGCAAATTGTAGATACTGATTGAGCTATCTCAAAAGACAATCTTAAAAGCTCACCAAACTATCGCCGGCAGATGAGAATATCTTAGACGTGAGCGTCTCCCTTGAGATGGGCTGCAAGACTTTGGCAGGGATGATGGGAGTCATCTTTGCAGAAGCAAGGTCCTCGATATTTCTTGCCACAGCAAGAGTCTCAACACTGTTAAAAGGAGAGGAACTTAATCACATAGGCTCTAAAGATAAATATGAATTATGAGTGACAGAAGCTTCATACTTAAGAAGAGTACAAACTCAATTTAAAAGGTCATGCTTACTGCACAGCTGCAACCTCTTCAGGCACAGAAACAGGCAGAACTTCGAGCTTAAAGTGGCCCTCCTTGATGTCAAGGCTTGCAGCGATTTTGGCAGGCACAATGGAGTTGAGCTTAGCTCTTGAAATCATGGCAGCCTGGATTATGGCAGTGTTGACCCCCATCACGGCAAATGTGTTCACAGCAATGCTAGAAGGAGAGGACATTTGTTGTAGATTTCACTATATATTTCGCACTAACTTTTTATTTTAGTGTTTTTATTTTAGTGATGTTGCGCCTACCTTGGTTTAATCTCAGTCTCAAACTGGATTTCTGTCTTCAGAAGGTGAGCAAGATGGAAGTTTTCTGGCAGAGCTGGTGTCGTGGCTGCCTTGACTAAGAGAACAAATAAAACCATGCATCACCGCTTTGTTTGCAAAGAATGTATTAAAGATGATAATGTTATAAAAGATATTATTAAGGTAGCTATGAGGTTTTTACAAATATTTGTTTCCTAGGTAGACTAGATTAGTGGGATAAGTGGGACTCATAAAACTGAGGAAGTTTTCTAGCTTCTGTTCACCTTGAACGGCTGCAGCGGCCACAGCAGCAGTGTACAGGCTCAGCTCCATTGGAAGACCAGCAGCAGTAGGCAGGATACGCCTAACCTCAGTGACCAGCACAGGCTTAACAAGATGGAAGGAAGCGCCAGACAACAGAGCCTTGATGGCGTTCCAGCCATGTGCCTGAATGGTGGGACTGGTGGCTAGCTGTAGGATAGAATTTACAGCATTATTGCATCACGTAAAATATTGTTTACAATTACAAATGACAACTAAAGTAATTAAAATGTTGTGAAATCGGCCTTTTGGTTGTCAGATAGTTATTTGAATCATACCGCAATGGCCTGATCAATCATGGCCTTGTCAATGTTGGCGAAAGCAATTTCTTTTCCAAAGAATTTGACATAGACAGAGGCCAGAGGTGTCATGGCTGGCAGAGACCTCAACTCAGAGATCTGTGGAAAAAGGAAACACACAATGTAACTTATCAATAGCCTTCTGTGCACTATGTTTTCTATGCCATTGTAAGCTGTTCTGTCTGCATATTTGTGACTTCCTGGTGTTTCATTTCTTACAGCCTTGATGACACGCTTCATCTTGGTGATCCTGTCAACATTGTCAAGAAGTGCAGGGTTTTTCAGTAAAGCCTCCTGGAGTCCCTCGGTTCTCACTCCAACCTAGGAAAAATTCAACAAGTTAAAAACATCATTTTCAAATCACCGATTGAATACCTTATAGGGCAGGCGCTTTGTTTTCCTTCTACCTCCAGAACATCAGCAGCAGCTCCAGCAAGGTATGCGTTGGTCTTAGCCACAATAGATCTGGGCAGAATGGTGGCAGCATCATTGATGTAGAAAGCGCTGGCAGCAGCACCAAGCATTAGGGGACCTGAAAGAGTTTGATGAGGTGAAGTTAGTTGATGATACAGAAAAAAAAAGAACATAAACTAGATGCGAGATTGGCCTTACTGTTATAGATGTCCATTTGGACGGCTTTGCTGAAACGCAAGCTCAGTCTGTTCAGCTTAGGGCTCAAAATTTTGACAGCGACATTGCAAGCTGCAGCACTGAAATGAAACATAAAAGAGCTAAGTAAACAGCCATCAGGAGACAGACTTGACGAGGAATGAGGTTTAGAGAGTGCTCTTACAGTGCGGCATTGATAGCAGCGGTGCTCCTGGTCAGGGACTTCATGTGAGAGTAAGTGAAGCTTGCTACCTGCAGATTCTCCTCTGTCTTCACAATGTTAGCAACTGTTGCGACCAAACCCATTGCAGGCCTTGTCTCAAACAGCAAGATGCATGCAAGCATACGAAGCTCAGGGTGAAGAGCCTTGTCCATGTAGAGCTGCAGAGCCAAATCCTGAATCTAATTTGCAAGAGAAACCAAACTCAGTACCGAGTCATATATAAAAACCACAATATCTTGAAATACTCTTTGGTGTTGAGAATTCACCATTCTGGGCTCCTTCTTTGCAATGTTCCTCAAAGCCATGATGGCATCAGCATGAATTCTCATGGGAAGATTTGCAGCTGCTGTGCCATGTATGGGCAAGATCTTTGTGATTGGCTTGAGGCTACTAGGATGGCCAGCGTTACCCAAAACCTTCACAAGCAGAATGATTTCCTCGGTTTGACCTCTAGCAACAGCGTCTGCAAGGAGGTCATGGATGGGCTGTGTTGGGGGGGTTGAAGTGAAAAATTAAAACCTCATTTTCTCATCCAAAAATGTGCAGGAGATTTGGAAGTCATATGAAAAGAACAAGGATATGTCACCTTTATGAACTCTGCAGGGCAGACAGCAACGTCGACGCAGTGTTTTGAAATCAGGGTACCATAGCCAAGGAGGACAATCTCACGCAGGACTGGATGCTCCACTATTTTTCTGTTGACTGAAAGGGCCTATAAGAGAGCAACAATCAGAAATGTGGCACATCTCCATTTGTATTGCTGAGGGAGTAACTTTAGTAGCTTTGTTGTTTGCCCACCTCAACCTGTTTGATGGCCTCTGTGTTCGCTGTCACCATGTGAACAGATGCAATCAAAGCCTGAGCTGCTTCAGCAACAGTCATATCATCCGCCAGGAATTTCTCCTTGATGAATCTCAGAGTGGCAGAAGTTCCAATGGCAGGGATGGTATCCAAGATCCATTGTCTGAAAGATGAAAATTGAGTGAGCGAACGTGTATACATATATACATTTGCATCTTATTCAAAAGTTCAAATTTTTGAAGTCACCTGTAGGTAAGTCTGGTTCTGAATTGGTTCCAGATCATTTCCAGGTCTTCAAAGCGGGCTGCACGGAAGAGCTGAATGAGTTCCAAAAACTTCAGAGGGGCATCCTCATGGACTCTTTCCACATTGTGGGCAACCAGGTGATTCAAAACCTCCACAATCTAAGAGTACAGGATGGAAGGGGAAGTTATTTAATAGAATGGAGATAGACATATTTTCACGCATGACTTAACTTCTGAAAGTTGTAAAACAATACCTGTGCCTGTGCATTGTTGATCTTGATGAGCTGAATGGGTGTCTGAAGAAGCTCAGTGGAAAATTCATACTGTAGAGAGCCACGATGAAGATACTGAGCTTCAACAGGCACAATTGGGGTTCTTTGAGTCTCAAGGAAGACCAAGGTTTGCCTTGAAAGTAATGCAAAAAAGGTTAATATGCAGCTCAATTAAATTATTAGATCCTTAGTATCTATTGACATACTTGGTATGCATCTGGGCAGCTCCATTAATCTCACTGAAAGGTGAGAACTGGATCAACTCATTGACTGATGCCTCCAGGATCAGGATTCCGGTAGCAACTTCCTTTAAGATGTAGCTGTATGATGTGGCTCCTCTCAGATTCTTTGAATCCTATAAAGACGAACCACATAATAGCTTAATCATGCAACATTTTCTACTTTCACAGATCTATGTATGTCAAAAAATGGGCTTGACTGACCTGCTGGCACTTTGCACAATGCTCAGTGTATGCCAACCCCATGTCCTTTATGAGTCTCTCCTGACAGTGGTTCAGATCTCTGGTCTTTGTCAAAAGGATGCGTTCAGCCTTTTCGTCTTCGGAGATGGCATAGAAGGTCTTGCACACACCCTGAGCTCCGGCCTGATGCAAAATGTATACATTTACTAATGAGGATTCAGCTTCCTGTAATGCATTTATTATTAGTATTGGAGGATCTGTGACAAACCTCCTGCAAGTCGTAGACATTCTGTGTCTTCTTGATGTTGAGCTGAAGGATATTCAGGATACCTCTGTAGACGTTAAGGACCAGTGTTGAGATTCCCTCAGGGGCGAACATTTTTCTGACAACACCACTGGCATACTCAAACTTGATGGGAGTCATGAGCTGAGCTGCTATGGCTGAAGTCAGCTTGGTTGCTGGGGTTAAAGGATCCTTAGGCCAGACACCACTGAACTCAAAGATCTCAGGTTCCACAAGCTGGAGTGTAAAAAATGGGATTTATCTCAGGGCAGTTTGTACCTTAAAAGTAAAAAGATGTTGGTTGAGGAAGATTTTGATCTTTACCTTCAGCATGTGTACATTCTGGGCCACAGCACTGATGAGAACTTTGCTGCTGATTT
The DNA here is from genome assembly GCA_014281875.1 of Nibea albiflora. NCBI lineage: Eukaryota > Metazoa > Chordata > Actinopteri > Sciaenidae > Nibea > Nibea albiflora. The sequence goes on along the minus strand of CM024792.1, from coordinate 13,215,654 downwards.
TGAGCCCGGCTTTTGCCAAACCATCCTCCGGAAGACTGGACAGCAGCAATGCTTCATACTTGAACACATAGGTCTTACCGGCAGCAAACTCAGGAACTGTACGAACAATTTTACTCAATCAGAAGTATTCTTAAAGAAGTAAAGAAGTATTTATTCTTAAACCATACATAATGAAACAGGAATATTTCATGTAACTTAAGACGTTAAATGGTACAATACATTGTGTGTCCAATTATTTAATGGGTTTCCATATATCATTTCAATTAGGTAACAAAATGCTGAACTTACCAAGGCTATGAGGGTTTCCAGCTGCAATAAAAATAAATGAATTATTTATTAAGTAGATAGTGAAAAACTATTATATCTCATTTTAAATCCTTTTGCTTTTTTTTTATTATATTGGAAATTGAAATTCAGTTGTATTGTACAATAAATAAATATCCTAAAAGTTTAGATCTTTGCTCCTCTTTGAACATTTAGAGCAGAGATACTGTGTATTTGACTATAGTTACTCTGCTACTGGTGTACTCTTAATTTCCATGTAATTGAAATGCATGCAAAGTGCCCGAAATATTTTTTTGACTGTTCACTTCTCTTTACCAGTTTTGAGTGTTTGAGGATTTCTCTGTAAAACAATCACTTTACTGGCAGTATAGAAAAAGGATACTAAAAGTAGAATGATGTCAATAGTCACGGTAATTCTGTTGTAATGAAAAGTGTAATAAGTGAATGGGGTAAAACTTCTTCTGCTCAACCGTATGAGGCGTGATGAGCAATATTTAACTTCGAGTTCTTCACTAAAACTCACAATTTCAAATGAATCATTTTGATACATATAGATACAACATCTACAGTAATTTGCCGTGTTTGATAAAACCGCACCTTTTTAAAGTCACGTCGCCACAAAAAACAGAAATCATACTCACCCACAAGGGCCAGAGTCAGGGCAAGCACAACCGCTCTCATGGCTGATGGAGTTGTGAATCCCTGCAGTCACACGCAGCCTTTTAAAGGGAAGTTTCTGCTGACAAAGTCGAACAAGGATGTCATGAAGATACGATATGAACCATTTCTGGCAGTACATGTTTGATCAGTAGATAAGCTGTTTCATCTTTTAGATTAAAAGACATTTGGGTATTGGTTGGGCATGGTGTGCATCAGTGGATGTAAAGTTAAGGTCACCTGACCTTGTTCTCTTCAGATAAGTCAAAGTGGATCATTGCGTTTCAAAATGTTTGCTGTGACACGCAATTAATTTGACAAGAATCCAGTTTCTTTTTGTTATTTGTAATAAATTAAGTTATTACTTGGTATATAAAATAGTCCAACAATTTATCAAAGGAAAGACATTTATTTATATTTAAATACTAAGGAGTGTGCAAAACTTTTTTAAAGGACAGCAGGTTTTTATTTAAAGAGAAAAGTAATAATATAATCTTTGTTTAACTTCAGAGAAAATTGATTCAGTTATTATTCATCATGCTCCACATTTATATGTCATCTGCTGTAGGTGTTGGATCATTTTTGTCTTCTCATCTTTAAAATGGTATACTGTTAATTTTGGGAATGCTGTGAATGTTTGTGTCATTTCTTCCGATTGACGAAGTGCAGCTTCAAAGATCACACGAGGGCACCATGACTGTGGCTGTTTACTCACTTTATTTATTGACATACGTGGTCAGCCTGACCAAGATGTCATGACATTTGTTTGACGGCGGTTCAACTGTGAAATGGTAGCGTTATCCACTGTATTGAAAATGTTTATTTTGTCAGTATCAGCGGGGCTTTGTCTTTTCGTCAAGTTATGCACTTTAAAGTTTAAAGCATACTTGACAAGTGTGTCAGTAAACTGTTTGCCATGTTCTTCTTTTTGCAGCTGTTTACAATGAAACAGTTTAGAGCTATTTAGCATTAACAAATTAAATAATACATAATATCAATTATTAACAAGTGTCACTTTTATATGAATGGCTCTAACACTGGTGTTATTATGGCTGAACCTACAGCAACATGAGATTCAAATTATAATTTATTTTAATTCCAGACATTGTTCTAATGATAACTGCAAAAATGTTTAGTTTAACATTTAACACCCAGTGTAGGATTTATTTCTATAGATCTATAGATTTCAGTCTACAGTGAGTGAACCAAGAGCCAATTTATTTATTAACTTTTTATATAATGCCTAAAAAAAGAGAATATTGCCTTTTCTGTGTCCTTCCCACTCACCAATCAATTCCATTTTAAATGAATGAACAGTATCTCATATGCATTGGATCAAGTATGTGCATTAGTGAAACCTGAATGAAATTTATAATTGGACTTTTTATTTTAAATTATTCAATATTTGAATCGTGATTTTTTAAAAACAATATTCACATTTTGTTCAATAATTGCTTTTCTTTGTCCAAACAACTTAGTATGTTAACAGCAAACATATTTTTATTTATTTATTTTATTATAGCGTACCCCCATTACTGTAAGTATCCAAGATAAAGCATTATATAGATATTGAACAACATTGTACAGTTTTTTTTATGAATAACTGAAATCACCAACTCAATTTAATCCAATTTATTTCAGTTCAGTTGCAGTTGTCGCATACAACTATACAGGTAAAATCATAGTGAAATGTCTTCAGTTACTCACAGCCCATTGAAAAAGTTCACATGTCAATATTAGCTCATATTATTTCTGATGTAGTCTTTATACTGTAAGTAGCTGCACTGGGTGTAAACTGATTCAGTTACTGTGACACCCTGAATCCAGAATCATCATAACATTTACTGTAGTAGGGATCTGAGCCTCAATTCAATTTAAAGGACCAGTGTGTAAGATTTAGCCGCAATCTAGCAGTGTCCTTCCTTCCCCTGTCTTTCCTAGTGTGAAGGGAAACTACAGTAGCTGCAAAAAATGCAAAAGGCCTTATCTTCAGCCAGTGTTTAGCTTGTCTATTCTTGGGTACTGCAGAAACATGGCAATCCAACATGACAGACTGTGGAAGGGGACCCACAGCGTCTCTCTCTCTCTCTCTCTCTCTCTCTATATATATATATATATATAATAAAATAAAATAAAATAATATATATAAAAGACTCATTCAAAGGTAACAAAAATATGATTCCTATTTTCAGGTTATTATGAAGTAATTAAAATATAGTTAATTTGATTTCATTTCTATCTTCTGTTCTGTAGATAGAGCACCCCTAAATATTACTCACTGGATCTTTAGGTCACATATAAACATACAGTTGTTCAATTAAATAAATAGTGTAATATAGGATAGTAACAAAACATAATATGTAACTGTATGTAAATAATAATGTTTGAAAGTAATGGGAATAAATAAGTAAGTAAGTAAATGACGAATGTAATACAGCATGCAAGAGTCTCAGAGTGAAGTCTCACAATGAACAGGGGAGTTAAAAACGTAGTTGAATCAGTTGTTACTGGAACACAGTGCTTACAAATGTTGGTACAAATGTGTGGTTTGCATTATTATCTTATCTGCATAACATAAAATAAAGATTTGTCAGATTTACACTTCCCTTCTGGCTGAATCTGCATATTTAACATACATCAATGAGGGTTCTGTTGTTTTATTGTCAGACCCCTCTGCAGTTAAACTATGACAGATGACACGCAAAAACATGTAGACTTAATAAAATACACTCCCACAATTACATTATCTGTTATATTATTTCATCAATGATCTTAGACTAAGTAGAAAATCAAGACTTCAGTCTGTAAAATTGACTGGACTGAACTTTTTTGGACTGGAGAATGTGTCTGACTTTTGGTGTTTGGTGCCTTTGTCACCAAGTGTTACAAGAGCTCATTGAAGCAATGCTTTCATTCAATGAAACTATGGGAAAAGACTAAGAGTGTGATTCATGTTTTGGGTTGCTGAAAGGTGACACGCTTGATGAGCTATCTTTTTCTATTTTAGGTGGGAGAAGATCTTTTGCCTCTTTCAAAGTATCTCTTATTGCGCGGCAGTCTCTTATCCATCGAATGATCCACATCACCGCCACTATTAATCAGTCAATCTGCAATAAGCTTGACTGGTAGCAGTAACTCTGTTCAAAAAACTTGAAGCGCAAAAGTTACAAGATTCACTCTTCAAAAAAACGTCTTGCTCCTTTGGCTGCTAACCGTATCTAGGGGCTAGTAGGCTGTGGCATCGCCAATGGCACTGATTAAAGGAGCATTTCAACATTTTTAAAGCTAAACTGTTAAACTACCCTTAACACTACACACGGTATGGCTCTTATATTTCCAGCCCCCTTTAATATATATATGTTTTGTTTTTAAAAAAATAATGTTTAAGTAAAAACTCATGCAATAGTGTATTGATAAATTTCAGCCAACACTTTTTTTTTTGATGATCTGCAGTTTATTCATAATTGAAGTAACATGTTGCACAGAAGAAATAATAAATCATAATGTGACTGAAGGGGATGAAATCAAGCACACTGGGCAGTGCAGCGACAGGCCAGGTGGGCTTCTGCAGTTTCCCTGAGGTCAATGCTCTTCTCATAGATGCTGTTAAGATTGTCAGAGCGGTTCAGGTTGGAATCTGTGAAAATGGAGAGTAAAGCTGTTAGGCATCGAACAAGATACGTAGATTATAGATAATAGTATAGCAGTAGATAGTAGGCTTCAATTTTGTGATTTTTTCTTGCGGACTCACCAGCAGGAACGCAGTGGAAGCCTACAGTGACGGTGGTGGTTCTCACTGGCATGCAGCCGGGCAGACAGCGCAGCACAGGCTCAACAGAGTAGCATTTGGATTCCTGGCCATGGACGGTAATCTGCTTCTCCAACTTCACAGATTCAAGCTTCACGTGACACTCTGGAAAAGGTTGAAAAAGGAAGGGAAGGACTTTAGATATTAATTATAGTTTCCTATAATTGTTCCTCCAAACAGGAGGGTTTGTCATCATCATGTGAATGTCTTTATGCGCTGCCTTTTGCCATTCAGAGAATAAATGAAACAAGTGAAGCTGGTACTGTAGGTATTACCAGAGGCATCACGGCAGCTCTTTCCAGGCATCACCCAGGAATGAGCGTAGCTGACTGCGTTCTTGGCCAGGCGTTCATTGGGAGTGCGGTACTCCTGTCTGATTTCACCGTCAGCCTTTCCACAGAGTCCACAAGTCTGTCCCTTCATCCAGTCCACAACTTTAACCTGTACAAAACACAAACAGGTCATTGTTTGCACTATTATTACTAGTATGGGTGCGGATAAAAGAGATTTAAATATCCACAAGACGCAGTCAGATTTCTTGTATCACCTTCCATGCGTTCAGATCAAAGTAGACCTCCTGAAGTCCATGGCTGGGAGCAAAGAGAGCGATGCCCTGACCTCTCTGTCTGACCTGGATTTTGCCTGAAATGAATGGAATTACAAATAAAGATGTGACTGAAATGAACAAATGAAATACTCTTAGTATGACAGTTACGTTCAAAGGAATAAAATCAAAACCTGTGGGATGCTGATATGGCAGGTTGTTGTTGGGGATTTCTACTCCATTAACCATCACCATGATGACACTGTCCTTCGGGTACATGTCGACATTACTGTTGAAAAGACATTTGAAATACATGTATTAAAGCCAATTTCAGGATCTCATAATGTCTCTCTTTTTCCCACAACTTAGTTATGAATAATGTAAATGTTTTTACATGTCTGCAATCTTAATGCTGATCTGGTTCTGTTCCTGGGTTTGGTCCCTCTTCAGCAGAACTATGAATTTAAGTTCTTGGGTGCAGTCCTGAGCCAAAACCTGGTAGCATGAGTGAGGCATCTCGTTCTTGAACTTCCTGTTGTTGAATGTGATTCACTGTGTCTTTGACCATGGTGCACACAGCTAGAGTGGAAAGAAAGGGTTAATTGGTAAGTTAACTATTTATTGATTAGCCTGCATGTGTTGCATTGCATGTATTCACCTGCTTGGGCCTTGGTGAACATGTAGGAGACCTTGTCAGCCCAATTGTTCTGGTATAATTCCAGTTCTGCCGCAGTGTCTCCCAATGGAAGAGAAACAGGGAGACCCACACCAAGTTTGTAGATGGTCCTCTGTAATGTGAAATAAAAAATGCTTATGTCGAGGGTATGAATACAAACTGATAATGTACGATGCATGACATTTTCTGTGTGTAAACAATAGGCAATGAAATCATACCTTTGGTGTCTTCAGCACAACATTGAGGCTTGTCTCAGAAGCTACAGCCACACTCAGTTTGATCTGATTGTGAGCATTCTTGACCTTTGCTATGCCTATTCCAGCTTCCAGGGCGATGCGAGAAATGTACTCAGAGATCCTGGTCAGTCACATAAAGATCAAGGTTATTTTCATGTTTTTAATAAACGTCAAGTTCAAATAAGTCCACTGAAAACTATTTTGAAATCTGCATTAGTTTGTGACATTACTCCTTTGCAGTAGCGCTTCATACTGTGTGGCACTTTTTCCCAGGCCAGCTTCAGGCGGATTGCATGGTTTTGACCCACAATGCCAGTCTCAGCAATGATCTCAGTCTCGTATTGTTTGCACTCAATGCCCCAGGCAACCTTGGCCTAAGAGAAATTTAAGTGGGTATAAATTTCAAACACATTTCTAACAACTATTACCAACTCAATTCATGTTACCAAATCAAAGTATTTACCATCAACTTGTGGTTGCTCAGCATCATGCCATCAGCACAGATTCTCCAGTGGTCATTCTCAGCCAGGTTGGCAAAAATGACCTGCACTCGGGCAGTAGCTCTGTCAAAGTAAGCTGCAATCTGGTATCCCTGAACCTTGTGGTCGGCTCTCACGGCACGGATGAGAATGGTCATAGCAGGAGTGATAGCACTGGCAAGGTATTTGGCCTAAAAGTGCAAACCAAATTGGTGTTAATGAAAGTTTTTTTCCTACTAAATACAAGAGACTCTAAATGCCTTGGTGTGATGACTTACCTTATTGTAGATGGCTTCAAAACTGGAGGCACTGCTCTTGCTGTTGGCACGGGCTGTGGAGAGGGCATGCTGTGAAGCCAAAGAAGCCACACGTTTAGCTTTCTCAAACAGAGTCCATAATGTGGCTGTGTCATGCTCTTTACAAAACAATCTGATATTTACCTGGTGGATGTGGTTTTTGGTGAACTTACCCAGTTGTTGCTGTAATAGATAAACGTGTAGTTAACTTCCTGCACATAGTTTTTGATTCTACTCTTTTTTTTCTCCCCATGTTCAGAAGTGAAGATATCTCACCTGATACAAGGAGCTGGATCTGGAGGAGCTGGAAGACTGGCTGCTGGAGTGGAGAGATGAGCTGCTGCTGGAGGAGCTCCTTGAGACATGGCTGCTGGAGGAGCTGCTACTCACTCTCTTTGATCTCTGCTTGATAGGCGCGTCGACCATCCTGCTCTTGAGACGAGAGGAAGAACTGGAGGAGAACTTGGATGATGCAGAAGAGGAAATGCTTGAATGGGAGCTGCTGATGCGAGAGCTGGTGCGAGAGCTGCTAGAGCTGGAGGAAGTGGCGGTGTTGTTCTTCAAACCAGGAACCAGGATATCCCTGAGTCTTATCAACACGTTCTTGTCCTCAAGAATTTCTTCTTCCGCACTCATGTGAATTACTTTGATGATCTTCTCTGCCGCTTTATCTCCTACCTGAATCTCAATTTCAATCTTCTCAATGACTGGTCCGGCAGCTGTAATCACATAAATAAATGCAAAAATTTTAGCTTTAAGTTCTATAAAATGATATTTTTTTTTTTTTAAAACAGTAATTTAATGTCATCCATTTCACTTGCCTGGAACAACCTCAACCATGATTGCATGCTTTCCAATAATGGCATACAGTGGGCAGTCTTTGATGAAGGCGGCGTTGCGAGATTCAATCTCAGTGCATGCCTTGATTCCAAAAGTTTCAATCTGAGCGCACATTTTATTCGCAAAGACCCTACCGATTTTCAGTTGACTGGCAACTTTCTTTGGCAGGTCAGTGGGAATGAGTTCAGAGGATGCTGACTGTAAAACCAAAACAGAGGTCAGTGTGCAAATTTGCAACCAGGTAGATGTTTGTGTTGGAAAATGTGGTCACTGGACTCACCATATCACCAAACAGAGAAGATGACATCCTTGAGATCTGTGCAGAGAAGATCTCCCTTGACAGCTGTGATGCAACTTCAGCTGGAACCATTGGTGTGATTTTGGCAGCTGCGAGGTCTTCCACATTTCTTGCGACAGCAATAGTCTCAACGCTGTTGCAAGAAAATGCAAAGAAAATTTGTTTTAGGAAAACAAAATATCAAAACTGGGCAATCAGTGTTACTTGGTGAACAAGGATAAGTACATACAGTGCAGTTGCAATCTTATCGATGCCCTGAACAGGCAGGAACTGAAACTTGAAGTTGCCCTTGATCATGTCAATTCTTGCTTCCATCTTTGCAGGGACAATTGTGTGAACTCTGGCTCTTGACAGCAGAGCAGCCTGGATGAGAGCAGTGTTCACTCCCATGACTCCGTAGGTATGCATGGAGACACTGCAAGAGACAGAAGATATCCACTTTAGGGGTGATCTCCCTCCAAATGACGATGAAAAAAGACGGTAAAATAATTGTGTTAAAAGTTACAACTGGATTACCTTGGAGTAATGGCAGTCCTCAGGTTGATATCAGACTTCAGGAGCTGGGCAGCGTGGAAGTTCTGAGGCAAAGGTGGTGTCACGCTGGCTTGGACTATGGAAAACACATTTTCAGTATTAGTATACATACTTTGAAAATTAGCAGCATTTAAGTTACACCAGTCGAACTTACATTCAACGGATGCAGCAGCCACAGCAGCAGTATAGAAACTGAGCTCCATTGGCAGACCAACAGCGGTGGGAAGGATGCGACGAACCTCAGCAACCAGCAATGGTTTAGCATAATGCAATGCAACACCAGACAGGAGAGTTTCCAAAGCCCTCCTGCCAGCATTGTGAATCGCTGGTCCACTGGCAAGCTGCAAACATAGAATTGCTAGTAAGTAATCAGATATCCATTTCAGAATTCTTATTATTCTTACCAGTTATCTGTATAGTGGATACTGTACCTCAATAATCTGCTCAACAATGGCTTTGTCAATGTTGGCGAATGCAATTTCCTGTCCGAAGAACTTCACATACGCAGAGGCCAGTGGCTTGCTTGAAGGATGAGCCCTCCACTCAGAAAGCTGTGCAAGGAAGACAGCAGTAGATTAAACTCTACAGCTTCTATAAACAAAATCATTTATTATTTTATATACTAATATACTCTAATACTGATACTTTTGATTTTTAATGTAGTGACCCCTTAAACTTACAGCCTTCATAACTTGTTTCATCTTGATGACCCTATCAGCATTCTCAGGACCCTGGTGGATTTTCAGAAGGGCCTCCTGGATTCCCTCAGTTCTCACTCCAACCTAAAAAAAAAAGCATTTGATGGGTAAATTTGAAATTATTACTAAAAATATAATATGCAATCTGGAATGCATGTCAAAATTATTAAATTATATCTAATGTTGAACTAACTTGGATTTGATGCAGTGCATAAGACTGTGAGGCACATACCAGATATTTAAGAGCATTTCATAGTATCAACTAGAACACATAATAGTCATACCTCAAGGACATCAGCATAAGCCCCTGCCAGGTAGGTGCGAGCTTTGGCCACAATGGCTCTTGGCAAAACGGTTGCAGCGTCGTTGACATAGAAAGCACTGGCAGCAGCACCCATCATCCAGGGGTCTGCAGGGCAACATACGACAACCATCAGACTGCATGTTTTAATCTGAAAGTCTGATAACAAATGATTATTTTCTTATGCTCTTACTGTGATAGGCATCGAAATAGAGAGCTCTGCTGAAGCGGTAGCTCAGTCTGTCGAATTTGGGACTCAGGATCTTCACGGCGACATTACACGCAGCAGCACTAGAAAAGGAGAACATTCAAATATGAGTTTCTAGGCACTCACAGGTTTAAATAACAAATATCTACAAATGAGATAGTAACCAAGTTCTTACACGGAGGCAAAGTCAGGGGCGGTGTTCTTGGTCATGGCCTTCATGTAAGAGAAGACAAAGCTTGCGACCTGCAGATTTGTTTCTTTCAAGATGGCGTCAGCAAGAGTGGTCACCAGGCCCATGGGCAGCCTGGTCTCAAACATCACGATAGCAGCAACCATACGGAGCTCTGGGTGGAGAGCCTTGTCCATGAACAGCTGGACAGCAACGTCCTGGATCTAATTCACAAATATTACAACGGTCAATAACAAAACAGGCCTTAAGTGTATTTACTCTTAATGACAGAAAGAATGTAGTCTCACCATCTTGGGCTCCCTCTTAGCAATGTTCCTCAGGGCCAGAACAGCATCGATGTGAATTCTGATTGGCAGATCAGGAGCAGCACTACCAAAGCCAGGCAGGAGCTTCATGATTGGCTTAATGCTGGCAGGATGTCCAGCATTACCCAAAACTTTGAGAGCAACAACGATCTCCTCGATTTCACCTCTGGCAAGACCCTGGACAACCATTTCGTGGATTGGCTGTGGGAGGAAGAGAAAAAAGCATTCTGATGTTATAGCTCAGTTTCAGTTATATAAATGAACTACAAAATGATACATACCGCCACAAGCTCGGCTGGGCAAGCTGGGTTCTCTGCACAGAATTTAGCGACCAGGGTGCCGTAGCCCAGCATGACAATCTCACGCAGAACTGGATTTTCTCTGATCTTGTGGTTCATGGCCAGGCCCTGAGGAATGGTGAAAATAAAGAACTGATTATATGTCCCAATTCCAATTACATAACTACAAATACTAAAGAAAACCTTTTAGTGTTGACTTGCCTCGGCAAGCCTGATGCCCTCCATGTCAGCTGTCACCATGTGCACAGATGCAAGCAGGGCTTGAGCGGCTTCAGCAACAGACAGCTCACCAATAAGGAACTTCTCCTTGATGAACCTCAGAGCAGCATGAGTACCAATTGCAGGGACAGCGTTCAGGATCCAGTGCCTGGGAAAGAGAAATATTATATTTTTATATTATCCTTAGCACAATTTTTTCATGGCTCTTCTCAGTGAAAGTTGCAGTTACCTGTAATCTGCTCTAGCTTTGAACTGAGTCCAAAGAGTCTCAATACTCTCAAATCTGGCCACACGCAGCAGCTGGATGAGCTCAATGAACTTCAGAGGGGCATCCTCGTGGACTCTGGCCACATTGTTGGTCACCAAGTGGTTCAAGATCTCAACAATCTGCCAGGAAACAAAATATTACTCATGTGAAAGTTCGGTACTACAGGATGAATGAGAGGATATTTCCTGAAGTACCTGAGCCTCGGCATTGCTGATCCTCAGAAGCTGGATGGGTGTCTGGAGAAGCTCACTGCCAAACTCGTACTGCAGGGATCCACGGTGAAGATATTCAGCGCTGATGGGCTGCACCAAGGTTCTCTGGACCTCCAGGAATTTCAGGATTTGCCTGTTAATAAACGCAAGGACTGTATCAATCTACAACGTGACACTTTGTGCTGAGAGAATAGTGCTTACTAGACTGTCATTGCTCTCTTCTTTTTAATTTAAACCACATACTTAGCCTCCATCTGGGCAGCGCCGTTCAAGATGTTGAAAGGTGAGAACTGGATGAGCTCTGTAGCGGTTGCCTCCAAGAGCAGAGCACCTGTGGCTGCTGGCTTCATGATGTAGTTAAAAGCGACAGCTCCCTTCAGGGTCTTTCCTCTCTGCATTAACAAGATGCACAATATCATCACACCACAGTTTCCAGATGTGTACTGTATTAGAGAATATGTAGTGAGAGGGAAATTGCACTTACAGCCTCACACTCAGCGCATCTCTCTGTGTAAGCCAAGCCAATGTCCTTAATGATTCTCTCCTGGCAGTGGTTCAGGTCTTTGGTCTTGGTCAACAGGATGCGTTCAGCCTTTGCGTCCTCACTGATGACATAGTGGGTCTTGCACACGCCTTGAGCTCCAGGCTAGTTAATGAAAAACAAACAGTTTGTCAGTTTATCTGTTGTGGCCTTTTGTGGTGTGAAATTGTGGGAAAATGTGTTATTTGTACCTCTTGCAGCTCATAGACATTCTGAGTCTTCTTGATGTTCAGCTGTAAGATGTTCAGGATTCCCCTGTGGATATTCAGCACAGTTGCAGAGACTCCAATCGGTGCAAACACTCTTCCGACAACGCCATTAGTGTACTCAAACTTGATGGGTGTCAAGAGCTGAGCAGCCAGGGCTGAAGTAAGCTTGGTTGCCGGGATGAAAGCATCTTTGGGCCAGATGCCGCTGTACTCAAAGATTTCAGGCTCTACAAGCTGTGAGGAAGAGTGAGAGTTTGAATGAATTCTTAACCCCTAGTTAACTTGTTATCTATCATAAATAAATTGTATTAATATGTTTTACCTTCAGCAAGAAGGTGTCGGCAGCCACAGCACTGAGCAAAACTTTGCTACGGATTTTCACTCCAGCGCGTCCAAGACCCTCCTCAGGCAGGCCACCCAGAAGAACTGCTTCATAATTGTACACGTAGGTCTTTCCAGTGACAAACTCTGGAGCTGCGATAATAAGCAAGAAAGCAAATGAGTGAAATTTTAATATTGAGAAACAGAAACTTTCTATTTTACTTTCTATTTACATACCAGTTTAAAATAGCTGAATTTCATTTATAATGTCATAGAATGACAACTTACCAAGGCTGAGCTGGGAAGCCGCTACAAAATAGGAATAACATGTTATTTTGGTGTTCATAAAAATGCAGTAGCAGTACTTCTCTTACATCTAAATTCTTTAGAGTCACAATTTTACTTATTTTCATCCTAATAAAACACAACATCAGTGTAGAATTGCTTCTCTCTACTCATCCACATGAGAGTACTATTATCTCATTTAACGAAAAGCAACATTTTTAGAAAACGAATTCAATTTTAAGTTAAATCTAAGTTGATCTAGAAGTAAATGCATAAAAGACAAACTCACAGGCAAAGGCCACAACCAGAGCTAGAACAAGCACCCTCATGGCTGGTGAATGTGAATGATTGCAACCAGAGGCTTCATTTTATAGTCAGTTTCCGTCGCTCCAAAATGTATCATTAACTAAATATCTGCTTTCATCGCGATGACCTGACCCTGCAGATTAAGGCAAGCTATGTTAACCTGGCACAAGTGCCCTGATGTTCCAAATCCAAATCTCTCCTATCACATCGACAGATGAAATGCAATACTATCTTATATTATTACTGCTATTACTATATTATTTTACTATTCTTATTATGCTATTATTTTAGTTTTTATAATATTAGATGGTAATAATATTTACCTTTAATAATATTTACCTATAAATAATTAATTTAACGTTTAACATACATTTCAGTACACAGCAATATCTAATTCTGTCTAATATTCAATAAATAGCATGTATTGTGAAATTGTGAAAAAAAATGTTATAAGAATGTTGTCATAGAAAGGTTTCAGTTGCATAGACATTTGGACGCTCCAGTCCGTCAATAAAATGTCAATGTGTCCTGACATGTCATTCTGTCAACTTGATCCAGGATATGTTGTCTGTCCAAACATGCCACGCCAACATATATTTGCTTAACTTTTCATTGTCAGAATGTTTCAAAATCACCAAACAAAAAATTTAATTGCATCAAAATTCATATGTAGATGAAGATTTTTTTTATATATATAGACTAGATTTCTACTTTTATCATATCATATTTTTATCCTGCCAGAGAGAACTTACAAGACACCACAAATAAATACAAACCAGACTAAATGAGTACATTTTCTTTTGCTATGTGGAGTGGGCACATGCACATGTTTGCACAGAATACAAAATCTGATTGATTGATATAGTGTGATATACTGTGAATCAAGCTGCTCAAAGACATACAGCGTGCAAAACTATAGCTGATGACAATAAAATCTTTGTCTAAGTGTAAGTGCACTCTCCTGTGAAGCCTTGACTCAGCTGTCTGACAAATAGTCATCTCTAAAACCTCTAAAAATGGAGTGGGCTAAATGAAAGCCTGGGTGCTAATACAAGCCACCTGTAATGGCTACACTGTTAATTTTAAGCCCTAATATAATGTGAATGGGCGAGTTCATATAAAAATTCAGACTCAGCACAGTTGGCACGAGGGGGGAAATTAGCTGTCGAGACCAGGCTGTGAACATGCTAGAACATTTCTGGTGTGGGCTTATGGAGGTCCACTTGTTCTGTATCCAGCCTCAGCTGGCCAAACCCAGTTTTTGGGCTGCATGAAGACAAAGTTCATCATTTGGGGTTTTCTTCAGTTTCTTCATTCAGTTCTTCATTTCACACACTGACACAGTTTACATCAACGTTTAACGATGGGAACTAAAATTTTCTTCAGCGACACTCTGGTTTAATTTAGGTTACTAAATTACTTCGCGTTTTCGGCTAACCGGATGAAGTTTGTGCCATGTCAGCTTCCGTACAGAAGGGACAGAGGGTAGTTGGCTCAGGGCTGACTACATTCGGGTTAAACTTCCTCCTGAGACCAAAATGTTGTGGTTTCTCCTGTTTTTATCGTCCACAGTCCTGGTCTGCAGGGCGACCGTCCGTTGTCCGTGTGAGAGACCGGAGCTGTGTCTACATATCCGAGAGGAGAGAGACTTTGAGGTAGTTCACGGTTTAAAAACACACACTTGGGTTTGTTGAACCTTCAGCTGCAGCACATGACACACACACACGCGCATGACAACACACAGCTGCAGCACACGCAGCTTGTATTCAAACAAATAGCTTGATTTTACAGGTTAATTCATGCTTCCTCCAATTTCTAGCATCACCTCTTAAATATTGTAATACCTACTCTAATGGTTACAGAAGGATAAATAATAAATCTGATCTTTGGATCAATTAAAAAAAGTTAGGGGGAAGTGTCTGCTACATTAAACATTAAACTGGCATCTTCACCTCACAAAAAATGTGAACTTCACTTAAGGAACAGACTAAATAAAGCTCATTTCACGACAAAGGACAGGTAGAATTAGATGTACTTTCACTGTGCACTGCTGGGAATGCATTACTGTATGTACTGTATGTTTTCAATGTAAATTTCACGCTGGATCTGCTGTTCCTCTTTATCCATGCACTGTGTCCGTGTCTGGTTTATGCTGGTGATTTCTGAGATGGTTTCTCTCCCTGTGTGTATTTTACCCCTGTCATGTGTCTCGTGTTTCTACACAAACTCACATATCAAAGTGCTAAACCCCTTTTGTAGCTGTTCAGTAATCAATCAATACTTTATAGTTCAGTGATAGACCCTTTCTCATGGCAGACGCTTACTAAAATCATGTTGTTTTTTTTTTTTCTGGTCCTGTTTCCAAATGCTGGCTCAGATGAGTGTGAAGTTACGAAAGAATACTGAAACAAAGAGTCAATATTTAACTGATTAGAAGTCAGCAACACAGATCTATCCGTAAATTAAATGGATGTGACAGATTCACATGCACCCCGAATTGATCTAAGTCAGTTTCAATAATTAAACTAATAATTTTAGCCAACTATCAAATATCAAACAACAAAAATGTTGTACGAGTAAAGAGAAGTGAGACTGACCCAAAAAGTCCCTTACATGGTTCCTTGTCGGTGGTTTATTAATAAATAACGGACATCAATAGAGCTTGGATAGGAGGTGTTAATCTCACAGTCGTGTCTGTTTGGTTTCGTTCAGGTCTTTGTGTTTGATGTTGGTGGAAAGACATGGAAGTCCTACAACTGGAGCATGATCACAACAGTGGCAACATTTGGAAAGTATGATGCTGAACTCATGTGTTACGCTCACTCCAAAGGAGCCCGGGTCGTACTCAAAGGTAGAGTAGATTTCTCCCCACACAGCAGTATTAATTGATGCGGTCGGTCTATTGTTGTCTATTGTTATAATCTTACTCTCAGTAGTTATACAAGGATTAAAGTTACAGTACCTACTTCTCGTTTTGGCACTACTTCTTGCTCAGCCTGTCAACAGTTCATCACCCATTTTCTTCATAATTACATCCAAGTCTCTTTCCTTGGTGGGAAAAGGTGATGTTCCCGTCTCCCACATTGTGGACCAAGAAAACAGGACAGCGTGGATAACAGAGAAGGTTAACTTGGCCAAGCATCAGTTTATGGATGGGATCAACCTCGACATCGAACAAGCCGTGGAGGAGGGCTCGCCTGAGTACTATGCTTTGACAAACCTGGTCAAAGAGACCACTGACGCGTTCCACAGGGAGATCCCAGGTTCCCAGGTAAATACAATGTTTTGAGACGGTTAGGCTGACCCCTTTTCTTTTTCCTAATGACCTCTGAGAAAGCCTCAAACCACTCCATCTCCCTGAATACAAACCTTCCCGGTTTCCCCAGTGTTACATTTGAAAGATCCATCTCACCGATTCTTGTCTCATCCTGATCTCCAACCAGGTCTCATTTGACGTCGCCTGGTCACCAAAATGCATCGACAAGCGTTGCTATGATTACGTTACCATCGCTGAATCCTGCGACCTGCTGTTTGTGATGTCCTACGATGAACAGAGCCAGATCATGGGCGACTGTATTGCAATGGCAAATGCCCCCCTCGCTCAAACACTGAATGGTTTGTTGTCCAGTTGTTTAGTGATGAATCAGAATAAATCAGCTTGTTAATGCAGGACTACTCATTACCTGTTATCTTTCTTTCAAGCGTATGATCAGTATTTGAATCTGAATATTGATCCAAAGAAGCTAGTGATGGGATTGCCATGGTACGGCTATGACTACCCATGCCTCGACCTTTCCCAGGTAAGATCGCTGTTGAACAGTTGAAATGCTGACCTTTTTTTTTTCATGGATAAGTTTGGTAATAATTCTTAGTCATGATACTGGCGTGGCTCTACAAAGTGTTGAATGGATTGCAATGAAATTATGTGCAGACATTCATGATTCCCAGAGGATAA